>OY754336.1:58291002-60791002 GCA_963573305.1 Pyrrhosoma nymphula | reverse complement strand
AAATTGGACCATGGCTAAATACGATTACAAAGAGGACTTCAAATTTCATGGGAAAGTCAATATAAGGAACCTTCTGCGAGATACAAGTTCCCAGGATACCAATGACAATTCTATCAACACATACTATCTACAAATGGAATTCAAACGTCCAAAACACCACACCAACCCTCGAAAGTGAAACAGGCGCAAACCCGCTTCATAACATCAGGGAGATGTCCAACATACTCAGTGTTTACGACCTACCGAGTTAAAGATGCAAATTAGAGCCAATCGGGGATAGAGCATGCAGCGTAAAATCAGCTACTAAGCGAATACTATGGCAGCCATTTCCCAGCCTCCTAGGACTGATTTTGGAAATGATCGACTAAAGTATACGATCGCTTCCTCCACTTTCACAAAGATCTTGGTCATTTATGAAGATGAGATAGCACTAGCACTTATTCCGATTAATTATTCCCAAGACAGTGATTTGAATCAAGAACTGAAATCGGCTCGCCTTCCCCATCGAAATTAGTAATTGCGAATTACTTTTCAGGTCAATTTAGTGCAAAACCAAATTCAAACCAAGATATCGTGTTGATAAAGCTGGTACAGGCATATTTAGAGGGGAATGACAAAATTACAGATTCAATATCAACGATATGCCTTAAGAAATATGTACTAATTTACATGATACCCAAATTCAACATGAAGCATTGCTGAATATGATAAATTCAAATTATTTGCAAAATTAGAAAAGTTAAAAATAACAGAAACAATGAGGGAGCCTACAGTAATACCCAGATTAAGTCCAAACATCCGCTGAAAGCTTTCAGAGGAGCCAACGGAAGTCCTTAATAGTATTCGAGAAAATTCTGCACACACCTAAAACTAAACAACAATGATCTCCCACTTGGAATTACGTATAAAAACGAGAGGGAACGATAAACCTATATTTACCTTCAGCCAGAGTAGTTCTAATACCTCCGAGATGTGTTCCCTTGTAATCTTCTCCGCATCATCGTGATGTATCTATAGGTATAACAAAACTTGGTGGCACTCGCCAGCTGAGAGTTTAAAGTCATTCAGGCCGAATTTAGCGTTGATGAGCGAGTAAAGCTACTGAAGGGCTCAGTTGGGGACTTCTAGAGAGAAATCTTCATCTTTATCCCTCCTCTCTCGCATGCTCTCCTCTCCTTGACGTCATTTCCTGTACGAATGGGTGCCACCAAGGTTTGCTACACCTATATTCAATTATTCAAGGTTATGGGAGAGATTTACGGGAAAGGGAAAACAAGAGAGGGACGCATATATCAGTTTGCTTTGCGAAATTTTCGCGGTCAAGATTCAACAAACACAACAAACAATAACGGATAGGCGATATATTCACACAATCCACTCCAGGCACGTCTCGGTCAATTACTCTTTTAAGACGATTGTCACGTCCTAATGCCGTCATTGACTGCACCCCCCAAAGGTAGGGACGCGCAGAAATGACGTCCGAGTAAGAATGCGTGCTCTCCTCCCCGTGTCGTCGTCGCTCTAGGCATGCAGATATGCGAACGTGCGCGGCCCACACCATCGACTCTAAAAGCTCATTAGCGCAAGAGTGGCACGGGGCCAGGGGGGACGGGTATAGGAGGGAGGTGTCCGAAATAAACGCGAGTACTGAACACCGAAAGTGGGGAGGAGGGTGTGGAGGGGAGTATCTCTGAAATGTCATAAAGTTAATTTCTACGCCTTCTTCGAGATATCCGCGGACATATATTTTTACTTCACCGACTCACCTCGGACGGCGTTGAATCGTATCGTGGCTTACATCGCAGCCCTCGAGACTCACAGAGGAACTGGAGAGATAAGATGCCTAGCTGAATCACATCAGACGCTCTCGATGGACTCATTCATGGCGTAAAATCGCAGTCAACAACCATAACAACTCAAGACAAGTAAAACGAATTTTTCACCCCAGCCTTTCTCGCCTACAGACTCTTTGATTCTCTGGAGTTTCATCCACTCCCATTCCGACAACCAAGGTTCGAATCCTGGTGGTGGTGGATATTTTACTGAGGAAATACGACCCCTATTTGGAAGCAATGTGGAGAGCACTTCCAGTGCAATACTTTGCCCGTCATGTGTAGCATTGTTGAAACCTCATCGTGATAGTAGGCGAATTAATCTGAGGAAATTGTAAGAAATAACATCTGGTAATATATAAAAAAATATTTTAATGCACGGACTGGTTTTAATGTTTAAAACACCATTATTAGAATTGAAATAACTGTACAGATACATGTAGCGTCAAATTTAAAGAAGAGAATATGGTTATTTCCTTCGACGCTGCATGTGTCTGATCAAGAATTTTAACTGCGATGATGAAGTTTTAAACATTGAAACCGGGTATGTACATTAAAACATTAGGCGGAATATTAAAAGGTGCCAATTCTTTCAAACATGTGGATACCTTGGCGCCATTTGCTCAAGTAGGCTGAAACTGACGCCGGGTTTATCTCCACCCTTCCTTCATTCCTCAAAATAATCTTACCCTAACCACTCTGCCCACCTTTTCTTAAAGGCGCAAATGGCCACGGTTGTCGGTCTACTCCCTTTGTAACCAACCAACCAACCAACAGACATTCCAACGCTTGCACTCCCGCGGAGGAGTGAAAAGATGTCCATCTGAATCAAAATCAACACTACTGACCGACTCGTTTACGTCAGGAGTAATTTCGCAGTGGACGAGCATAACAACTCAAGACGAGTCAAATTCATTCCTCGCCTCTTTTCTACTGAACGGTCGCGTCACTTATTTTTTCTCCATGCATCTTAATCGAGATACTACCCCGCGGTTGTGGCTGCAGGTGTTACCAGTCATGACAGAGGGATAGGATAGAATACGGGACAGCGTAAAAGGGACTGCGGAAGAGAGTGAATGTTTGGCCTTTTCTGGTAGCCTCTCGCTCTTTTTCTGCAGTAAAAGTGAATGTCAAGGGCGAAATAGGAATCGAGCCTCTCTTATTTCGTCACTCTGGACTGTTGTAAAGACACACCGAGGGGTAAAATAATATCCTCAGAGTCAACTCCAGACTCGGGTGATCCTAATTTTTCGCAAAATGTCGGCCTTCTGTTCGTATAACCTCTAAATCTATAACAACTTCCAACTCAGTCCTACCAACAGTAGTGCAATTCTTTCTGCTCACTCGTGCACGTTTTCAATAAAGCGCGCGGCTCTAATACGCCTATAATCCGAGTAAATATAAAGTTAATGATGAAATAAAACCGTGGAAAGTATTTTGAAAAGAGTACATTGCGTATTTGCGGCGAGGGAAAATACGAACGATATATTTCAGGGCGCATGACGTCACGTTATTTACTCACCCGCTGGCAATACGAGTTTTTTTCTGGAATAATGACTGGCCGGCGCTCTGAGTGTCGGCTATGTTTCACGCAACTAAAATTAACAAGTCCCACGTTAACAGCTAAACAATCGCATTCCTAAGGGTGACGGGCAAGTGAAAAATAAAGACACAGCTATGCAACTTGGACGCTCCAATCTTGAAGCGCTCAATCAGTCTGGATGCAGACCTTGAAACAGCATGCGTCGACATGAGCTGGAAATGTTTATACGGGCAGGAATTTCATGGAGGGTAATTTACAAAGCAAGAATTAAATGAAATAATTGATCAAAATTATCACACACCGGCAAATATAAAAGGATATGAGAATGAATAAACAGCGAACGTGCAGGGAGTAGTTGAAGGATTTAATAATGAGCATATTTTACCAGTAGATCTAACGGCAGAGACATTAAATCACTCACAACAAGATTGACAATGTAGCTATATGAATCAACGGCTCACGTGCTATTTTGGAATGATCAATGTCACTAGTTGAAGCACTAAATAAGAAATCAGCAACATTTTAAGTTTTTATTACAGATATCGCGCTCTACGTGCAATAGATAAATAATCCCAGGAAATGGTCATACTACCGAAGCTTATTTACATGAAAGTAATTCCTTGTTCGCCAAATGATTTAAAGACAGTCTTCATTTACTCCAAGGATAAAAGCGTGTGTGGATGGCCTGACACTTTAAACAAAACAATACATTTCAAGCACCGAAATTTAACATTATGTTCAAACTTTTACCGATTGACCGAGCTAAATAAGCTACTCACGAGAAAGATCAAAGTGATGATTTCATATCATGATTTATTAACAACTCTCTACAACATACGGAGGGGTCCGAGTTCGACCCTGGGTGATGCCTTTAGCTTCTCTCCCAACTTCCATTACCATTTTTGCACCCTTCTTCCCGAGATTAAGGGACTCTAAATGACGAGCGAACTTGAGAGAGAACCGCAAATAAGTACTTTTCATCAGACATCTTGATTATATAAAACAGTATGGATCGATTATTTAACATGAAGCTATTTTCCTCACCTTGAGTGGTTGAATGATGAATTACGTTGAATGATTATATAAAATGGCCTGTGAAACCAATCACATTTACTCCACGTGTGTCCTTGAGGTAGCCATGCCAAGCAGTGGACGATAGCGCTGAGGAGGTAGAGCAAATGATAAGGGAATATATTCATGAGCATTACTTAAATAAAGGAATTAGATAGCCGTAGACACTCAAGCAGATCCACCATGAAAGAATAAATGGGGCAATCCCCGCTTCACCGTGTACTTCTGTCAGACACATTGTATTTTTTTCAATTCTCATAACCTTTCTGATCCAGAAAAAATATCCACAGATTTTTATTTTCCGTTTGAAAAATTATACGGCAGTTCACATTTTTTTATGCTTTCCAGGTAGATTGCCAGTCACCCAACTGCTGTATAATTCAGTGCAAGCGTTCCAATTGTGACTCTTTGGGAAACAATACGTGTAAATACTGACGAATCACCCACGAATTGCATGAATTACCAATAAATATAAAAGGCAAATAACTCGTAAAAGTTCAGCGGGAAAGACAAACCTAAATGGATGATGTAAAAAACCTTCGTTTCATTAAGTAAAATACTGTCGTTTATCAATCTTAACATGCGAATAAATCACATCTGCAGCCACGTTTGATAACAGCATTTCCATTTTCATGTGAGACACAATAAATGCAGCAGGCTATATTAAAAAAAAAAGGAAATACACCAAGAGCTGGGTCAAATATATTACTCGAAACAACTCCTTTCCGAAACTCCTGCATTCACTTTCATTTTACCCACTGAGGAGCAGTGCGCAGGAAGCGCATTGTAAAAAAAGGCTTGTCATAAGATGTGAATAAACATGGAGAGTTTATATAAGATTTTGTTTTTTCTACATGTTTCAGTTTTGTTCTTTTGTATTGGGAGCCTCTACTAAAAGAAGCCATTGAAATCAGCCTGGAAAATAATACCTAAATCGCGACTCTGGATACATCCTAAGCAGGGAATGGAAACAGCCAATTCAAAAAATAACGGAAAGAAGGACACAAAAATGCCCACCCAATATATAAGCGTAGACCAAGTCCTGCAAATCATTGTTCTGAAGACGATGGAGGAGTATTCCGTCAAAACGTTGGCAGCAGCCAAAATCCTTACTCGGATGGAAACCCGAGAACAATTTATGCATAGAGAGTTTATATTTAAGTTACAGAGAGAGGACAGAGCAGCAAAAACCGAAGAGTGAAAAGTAAAATAAAGGCGTACTGCAGTACCTGTAATGTAAGGCGTAAATTTGTAGAAAGCTTACACACTTGGAGAGAACGTTGAACTAAAACAAATCTCCACCTGAAGATGTTACAACGAAATGAAACCATGGTCGTGTTTAATTAAATTATTCGTGGAAATTGCAGGGTTTGCAGTTCATCGTTCGTTCCCAGCAAGGAGTATGCGTGGATGGACTATTTATTGGCCAGTTCACCTTCACATGGTATATTGGTATATTGATGAAATTCGTCCGTGAGTTGTCTAGCGATTTTAAGCTACGTTACATCATAGTGTCACATCAGCGAAACTACATGAATGAATGAAACTGAAATAGTTGATCCGACATTGCACCTAATGATCCAGACTCCGAAGGGAACGCACCAACACGCGTCTCAAATAGCCGGAGAAAAACGTCGTACTCTTCGAGAGCAGGACGAGGGAACAAGATTCCGCGACATCCAATTTTTACGCATGGTGTAACAGCCCATCCGGGAGGCGAGGCAATTCTCCGCGGGAGACAAGTGAATGCGCGCACGCGTAACAGCTCAGAGACCATAGGTCGGGCCCAGTCCATTACTCAAGAGCGGTCCTCGGAAGCGATAGAAGAGGAGAGGCACACGGACTCTGGAGCCCCAATCGTCAGGGGAAATCAAGGCATAATAATGGCTGGGTCATCTCAAGGGATGGCGTCCCGAGCACTGTTTTAAGGCGGAGGAAAGAGGGAGAGATCGTGGGGTGAAGGGAGTCTGAGAGGGGAACCACAGGAAGCGGACATATGTTCGCGAGAGTTTGCAAGGAACGGCTGGTATGGAGGAGAGGTTGAGGAGGGTGAGAGGATGGCTAGGGGGGGGGGATGCGGGATGGAGAATGCGGGCAGTGAGGAAGAGATGAAGACAGAATGAGGTGAGGGCGGGGGAGGGGAGGAAGAATGGGAGAGTGGGGAACGGGTGTTTCCGATGTAAGGGTGTGGGGGAGGATCGGCGTAGCCTGGTCATAATCATTGGGCAGTTAGGCCTACCGCTCGCTCACGTAGGGCGGCAAATATTTGGGGAACCGTGATCCAAAAATCCAACCAACGATTATCCCCCACAAGAAAAAGGGGTTACTTGGCGCAGAAAATTTGGTTTCATACAAAAATGTGAGAAGATGCATGCCTGCTCGAGGCGGTAGTTTTCATAGCGCCTTCAATTCTGAACTTAACGGAAAAATGTCGATGAGTTTTCAGTTTACCAAAGGGAGTTTTTCCAGACATAACAGACGTACACGGATGAGTTGGTTTGAGGGCTAGAGACTCTAATCCCCATGGCCAGGTTTCGGATCCCAGCAGTACCGGTGAATTTTCAATGGTGTCCAGACATCACACAATCCAAAGTTCTCTCCATCTTTCCTCCATAGCTCAAATAGGTAATCCTACCATTACCATCCAATCTAAAAGACATACACAATATCAACACACGAGGTAGAGGCCTCCTAGTATCACTAAAATGCAATTTAACTGTGGCAGTTACGCCGCTTAGCATTTATCCAACTGCATCAATATGTACGAACAGCGTTATTTTGAGAATAGAAATTTTTTGATCAATTGTAAAGACCAAGAAGATTGCTCATGCAAGGCACTGTGACATAAATCATTTATATTCAATAAATAATTTTAAAACTCAACCTATACATTATTTTCGCAGTGTACGAATACAATTTTGCTTCGCGTTTGTTACTGACTCTAGATGAATAACCTGTTGAAGGATATGAGAAGAGTCCCAATCGTGGAATTAAGTATTTGCAATTGAAAATTTGTCATCATTTGTAAATCATTGAATAATTTTTTTCCCTAAAACTTGCCACGAAGTTATAACTTGTACGGAGTTGACTCATGCGTGTACATTTTTGGAATCGCCTCTATATGTAGTGTTTTTCTTAAGCCGAAGACTAACATTATGGACATGAAATAGTAGCTAAGAGCAAATAATTTTGCAAAACGAGCAAAACACAGAATACATCGGATTATCATACTCTGAAGGAAAAATTTTATTTAATTCATAAAAGCCACCGCCTTACTGGGCTATTGTAGAAAACAACTCCACCACTCATTAAGTCCTTCAATAACTTCTCTCGCATATATTTCACGTATAGGTACACATATATATCAACATTAAATCTACCCCACGGCACAATCGCAGGTTTTAAATGCAATGCGCGTCCTTGTTCTCCAATATAAACGAGAAATTCTCATCAGGCCATTTCCGAGATAAAGACATAAAAAGGCATTACTAATGCCACATATTCTAATTTTTCTCAAACATTTATGGCATTTAAATGATTATTATTACTTAAAATGTACCGAAGAAGTGAAATTACAAATAAGAGTGGGAAGTTAACATTTGTCAGCTAACAGCCGTCCACGTAGGGTAATTTCAAGAGTTAATATTGACCTCTTTCGTAAGTCGTACCCACTTTACTACGGACCCACTGTCAAATGTGTGGATGAATTAACGACAAAAAGAGAATGGCCCGCAAGAGACAGCCAATATTCAGGATTTTAAATATAGATTAACTCCAACGCAAGCTTTCGCTTGCATTCTTGCGCCAATCTATTTTTGGGCTTTTACTTATTGCGTCGACTAAATTGCTGCGCTACTAACAAACCAAAATTGACTCATGAATCAATGGGTGGATCCTTAAGGATATAAACGACGCAGAAAATACCCTTTTCCTCTCTACAGCTTTGGCTTTTACGACCGTTTTACTAACGTGTTCCCCGAAGCACAAATCGGCCATAACTGAGGAACGGAATGAGTTCGCCGGCAAAGAATTTACGAAGGAAAGGATAGAATGGTCCCCGGTGGTCCCGATGCACGCGTACCACCCACCTACCCCGGCGGTTAAAACACTGCCAAGTTACAGCTACTCCGCCCATCAATCTTTCGAGAAGATAATTCGTGGGACTAAAACTATAGTGGACGCATCGAGAAAAGTAACGCGCTTGGGTAGCATACTTGTTTTACTAAGATGATCATACTGATAAGGCATTATCGCATCATGAAACCTCACAACATAATCGAAAGACAAACGCAGCAATAAAGCGCGAGGCGGGACTCGAACAGGAGACAGACAGACGTGTTCTTCGTGACGTGTTCAGATGTGAATTCTCCATTTACCAACCGGGCTATCTCAGCCAGTATCTTTCTTAATACAAAGCAAAAGTGTCATTCTATCACACCAAGTAAAACCGATCATAATGAGAGAATGAATGTAATATTCCATGGAAAATGCATGGAAAGAAAAGGAAGGTAATGGAAATTCATCGAGAAAAATCTCACTTATCGTTCTCAGACCTCGTTCACAACTACGTATGACTGCGAACAATGCTGTAAGAGGCTTACACCCAAGAATTGCCGGAAAATGTTGAATTTTTTTACTTAATAAAGTGTAATTACATCAGAAGACATTGCCTTTAATGCAAGGCCGCGGCAAGTTACACTTAAATTTTATTCTCTTCAAATTATTTCGTAATTCAAAGCGCGGAAAGCTAATAAAACAGACGGAATTGATAGAATTTATGACCAAAAGTTATATTTTTCGAAGAAATCCCAAAGCATAAGGACATCAAGTTGGCAGAAGTCAATGTTATTCACATCATCTGCTGTTTAAGTTATACTAGTATGCAATGGCCACACACTCGAGTTTTTTTAGCTCCGTGCTTTTTTGAAAAATAGGAAATGTTATAATTCCAGTTAGAGGTATAAATAATTTATATTTACAATCAAGTAAACCCATATTTATATACCTTCAAGCCGGCCCACGACAATCCAGACGATCTTCGTTGGCCTATTTTGATAGTAAATAAATCCCGTTTCCTGACGACGCTACAGTGTAGCGAAACTAGTCGAAGCAACAAAAAAAATTACATTAAGGTGAAATCGAAAAGCTGTCATTTAAAATTATTTCAATTTAGCGATGGAATCGGAAAAAAACTAGGCCTCAACCATCACTCACGCTCTTCTCATTATTTCAAACAAGCATCATATTTGAAATAACCTAGGGACATAAGTTTTCATTCCAGAGCGCGTGCATATCGGAAAAACCCCAAAGGACGGAATTTTACAATAATGGACGACTTCTCCAAGCAAAACTCGAGGCCAATTTTCCAAACTGATCTAGCCAAAATATTTCCCTATTTTGCCTCAGAAAGGCCCAGCGTGAGAAGGAAAGTCAGTCAGTCTGTAGGGTGGAAGGAGGGTGGACTGATGGTCGAGGAGGGGGATAGTTGGGGGTGGGGGGGCTTTTGCTGCGGCAGAAAGGGCGCGGGGGCGTTTGGAAGGCTCGCAAGGAGGAGTCGACCGCAGCAGCCTCCCCCCCCCCAAGTGACCTTTACAAGGGAGCCACCACCAGCCTTGTTCCCGCCTCCACAGGAAATCAACGCCAAAAGAAATACGCCCAGAATCCACGGACTGTTTACCATAGCTCAAAACGAGAAGGAAAATGAATTTACATTTTGGAAAAAGGTCAACTTTGACTCAGTTTGTCTCTCCAAGGTAGCACTAAAATGAAGCACTGAAGATCCTTCAGGCATGTACCGATACCAACCAATCCCTGCCTGTAAGAGAAATTGAGAGAAACTCCACATTCAGAAGATAGTTGCATACGCGGCGTATAATAAAATTATGTCCCATTTTAACGCGGTGTTGGATACAATTGGATGAAAATTATTCATCCCATGAAGTCCTCTCGACTAAAAATGGTTTGTGAAAACTATTGCCCATTCCAATCCCATCCTTCCAATAAAGTACCTATTTACGCTGAATATCAAGTAAATCGAGCATTTTGAATGGTTCTGTTTAAAAGCTCCACACACCGACTGCAATGCTAAGCGCGCTATCAGCTTTCCCCACGTGTCTAAGATTTCGTCAAGATCCCGTCAAGCGATTTCCCACAGTCCGCTCACACCAAATGCGAGACACGCGAACCTGTGCGAACTTCCCTCGCTCGGCCGGCGAATTCCTCTTTGCTTAGCTTTCATGGCGCATGCGCAGTACCTATTGGGGTAAAGTAACGTCTTCGTTCCTATAGCTCAAATTCATTTTTAACCTACATACAACAGAGGTATTTCAACCAAATTAGGGATATTATTTCTGCACACTATGAGCATAGTAATAAATCTTACACCATTACAATTACGCCAATATTAACGGAATAGTCAAGCGTCAAACCTGAGAAGTGCGTTTTGCGTTTTCCGCCATCTTGGTAAAAAGTGGAGTTTCAATTTACCCCAACAGATGGCGCAGCATGTCAACTAATTTTCCTTCTTCAGGTTATTTCATAGAAATAACCTGTATAACTCTACATTCTATAAATGAACCTGCAGAAGGAAAATTAGTTGACATGCTGCGCCATCTGTTGGGGGTAAATTGAAACTCCACTTTTTACCAAGATGGCGGAAAACGCACTTCTCAGGTTTGACACATGACTATTTCGTTAATATTGGTGTAATTGTAATGATAAGTATTATTAAAATGCGCATAGAGTGCAGAAATAATATAAGAAATTAGGTTGAAATAACTCTTTTGTAAGTAGGTTAAAAATTAATTTGAGCTATAGGAACGAAGGCGTTACTTTACCTCAATAGGTACTGCGCATGCGCTATGGAAGCTAAGCGAAGAGGAAATCGCCGGCCGAGCGATCCCCTACGATATGGCGCTCGGGAAGTTCGCATCAGTTCGCGTGGCTCGCATTTGGTGTGAGCGGACAGTGGGAAATCGCCTCACGGGATCTTAAGACACGTGGCGAAGCTGGTAGCGCGCTTAGCATAGCATTCGGTGTGTGGCGGCCTTAATAACTTGAGCTTCGAAAGCAAGAGAAATACAAATTTAAAAAGGCCTTATACGTACAATTTCAATTTAAACGAATGAATGTCATTACTCAAAACTATTTGTAAGCCAACCGAATAGCATCAATATATTCATTAAGCCAATTCCGAAGATAATTTTCAAAATTTCGGTGACCAGAGTGATGCTACTCTTTTCCATCGAGTGAAATGTGTGCGATAAGGTCGAGCTAAATATGTACGAATTTAAAGATGCAAGTACGATTTCTGAAAACGAGCAGTCAATATGGCATTAATCTATTTCAAAATCTATCCTCTTGAATAAATTTCGATAACATAGTAACTATTGAGAAAAGACTGGGAGAATTATAAGATGCATTGCAAACCTCATGTTTTATGTGACAAGAGATCAAGAGTTTCCAAAATCCATCACATGCTGCACATAATTTAAAGCTTTACTCCACTAATTCAAGTGTAGAAATAACCTTAGCTCATCACTACGTATGGTAAAACTGAGATTAGCTATTACAAACAAAGTGAAAGCTACCTCATTGTTAAACATTCCTTCGATAGATAAAGGGAGACTTACAGATTAATATAACGTCATCAAAAACTCGCAGAAAGAAAAATACATCTAATAAAACTAATCCGGGGAAAATATCACAGCTTAGGAAAAACATAACTTTCGTCTTCACAAAATTGGACACAAATTACAATTTTAAGTATCCAATGCCAATTTTCACCAGTCATCTTCACGCTGCATGAATAAATTCACTCTCACGATTCAGCCAGTCAGCTGTCAGGCGAATGAAAACGAAAGAGATTTTAAAAAATACCCCATCAAACCTCTCCCCGAAAGTGGGTCGGTTACGAATAAGATCAACGACCGATCTTCAAAATAATTCGCCTCACAACAGGGAACCACGCAACGCCACGGCAACACACGAGCAGAACAAACACACAGGACACGAGACGCACAAGGAATGAACACAACAACGCATCCACGCCCGGAGGAAAAAAAAAGCGAAGCGGGGATGGCTAAAGGGGCCCACTCGGGGACTTGCTCGCTATAAAACACTTAAAAAAGAGACGGGAGGGAGGGAAGAGGGATGGGGTGGTGTAGAATGGAGAGGCGGAAGGAAGGAATCTATCAATTGTGAGAGAGAGAGTGAGGATATGTGGGAGGGAGGAGGAATCTCTTTCGGGGAGTGGAGGGCTCAGGGGGAGGAAGAGAGCACACTCCCCCGTGGGCATGTGAGCACCGCCCGGAGGAGGAAGAGGAGGGTGTGGAGGAGCCGGGGTTTTTGGGTGGAATCGAAAGGGAAGTGCTCTAGTGGGATGGGGTGGTTGCGGAAGGGAGGGCGAGAGGCTATCCAAAGCGATGTTTAGATTTGGCGCGGTTTTTAAGTGAGGTAAGTGGTGCCACCGCCAGGAATGCTCTTGGCTGCGGATCGGAAGGAGGGAAGGGCCGGCGAAAGGTGGGATGAGAGAGATCGTTGGGGATGGCGTGGATGCCTCCTCCTGCCGGCCCCGGAGCGGGGAACGGGAGGGGAGTGAACGGAAGGCCGGAGCGACTGAGCATACGAGCAAGGGAAGAGTCGGTGTCGCTCACTAATGGAGTGTATCAACGATTGCTTTCCCTGAGACGAACTTTCAAATCGTGCTGCAAGTGTGCCGCAGCCACAGATCAACTTCCGTTGCTAGTTGGCCTTTGTTGAGTGAGCGAATATTGCACCTACCAGTAAGTTTTATATCAATCGGTCGGAAACTTTTACGCAGATAAATACACATTTAATAACTTAAACTGCCTTCAAATTACAACCAATATGCACTAGTTTCACAAGCCAATCCACAAATGCATATCTAATCTTAGAGAAGAAAAAACTTAGAAAAAATTAACGATTAAAAAGACATTAAATTTGTATTTCTCTTGTTTTGGAAGCAAAAATGGTTCAAGATATTACGTATCAGTCAAGTTTTTAAACCGATTCATTTGGAATTCTTGAATTCCTTGACATCCAACGAAAGATCTTTATTTCAAGTATTAGAATTTTTGTTTCTTGGAGCGATATTGCATTCACATTAATTGAAGTATCAAATTAGAACATTTATGAGTAACAAACTTTGACATGGACTGTGACAGAATGGAAACTAGACAACAGCTTTTAGCTATGTGGATTTCATGGGACGAATAGATTTATCTACAACATTAAAAAGTGTGCTGGCAGTAAAAGGGGTGGCCATTGAGCAACACCGAAGTGTCCAATATCGCGTTCCAAGGTAGGAGTTCTTTTCATGCACCCAGGTGGATTTTTCGAGTAGGTGACAGACAAGTGAGGTAATTTTGCACCATAAGAGATAGGTGGGTAGGAATGCTAAGATTTGGATAGTTTGGGGGAATAGAGAAGAGAAACCTTACGTCGGTATTGGCCGTCTCTCGACGAAGGTCCTTAGTTTTAAGTCCCATTCTAGGGAGAGAGTATTTCATTTGAAGTGCTCTCAACACTACACCCTATAAGGCACGGTGTTTCAATTGAAAAATCTCCACCAGTGACGCAATTCGACCAATCCGATCCCCCTCCACTGAAGGATAGATCCAAACTGCTCTTCATTTCGAAGGATGAACTACAGAAAAATTCTTCTGTCCTCATTTCAAGACATTGAGAAGAAGAAACACAAAACAATAAAAACAAATATGTACATGCATTGACACACTCGTCTCTAGAGAATAACCACGGATGACCTCCAATTAATGAAAGGATTATCTTTAACTGATCTATGTCTATTTACGGCAACTGTTACCTGCTTCATTTTACTATCACAGCTACTATTCACGGAAGAAACGTACGGTAACCAAGAGCTTTTTATGACAAAGATAATTTGAAATTTCCAGAGAGGCAGGTGCCACAAAGGATTCTTAATTTCAGAAGTTATTAGCGAAATGAAGATGTAAACTTGAAGTAATATTAAGCATATGTAACATGGCATTGCAATGACATCGGACATGATAAGGAGCGTTAAATCAAGCTTGACAAATCGCTAATTTAACATTCGTTTACTTGTAATTAACATTCGTTATAGAGAAAAATTATTCATTCCCATAGAAGGACCAAGCAAGAGGTAATCGACAATGAAGTGAAGTAGTGAAGACCGGCGTCCACAGCTAAGTCCGTAACTACTCACTAAAGGTCAAATAGAGGGTTCAGATGACCTTTTGGCGAGTCAGACAGCCATAGAGAGAATGCCTTCCTCAATTTAGTCATGCCTTTCACTCAGTAGAAGCAGAGTTGTGTTCTAAGAGCTTCAACTGCTACGGCTGCACTGTCAAACCTAAGATCTTCATTCTAAGACAAATATATGACCAAGGTGGGGCTCGAATTCATGACTTTTGGGTTGCCAGGCCGCAGTGTAACCAATCTACATACTGTGCTCGACGCCGTGCCATTTGGACTCTCTTTGCTTCGACTTTTTTTTAGGACAAATTACAGCAAAACCATCATTTCGTCAGTGATCACAACGAGCACACAAACATCATGATTTAAAAAAAAATTCAATAAATCAGCCAATTTTACACTTCGAGACGGTTTGAAAACGAATTTTACCATAAAATCTTGCACCGTAAGGGTATGCAGACTCACATCGTGACATTTACTCCGTGAATGCTGGCAACCCATCAAGACAAGCAGGCCTCCAAACACGAAGGGTTGCATAACCTCAAGGAATCTGTGCGGCCGAGACTAGAGTGGAAGAACTTCGTGCATCCTTCGCAGATGGCTACACACTATACCCACACGCGAAAATTTTCGAAAACCATAGACGGTACCATTAGCTCGAGGCGTAAATCATTTGCGTATTAATGACGACGTAATGAACAGGGAGAAAACAGGAAATCGGCGGTCGTTGATCTCAAATCCCCTCATGAACTTATGAGCCGCGAGGACCAGCGTCGTTAATCTGTCGACCTCGTTAAAAACGCACCCCGACTGTTCCCTGGAATGGAAGAGGAGGACGACAGAGATATGGGATCCCGAAGCCACTTCCACGCTGCCACCCATAAATTTCGGAAGCGAGCGTTAGGTCACCAAAAAATTAAAGAAGAAATCGGTTTACACTGCTGATGATTTGTGGCTATATGAAGTCCTCCCCGAGTCAATTATGCGAAAACGTCAACTTAAAAATACGGTCCTCCCCAAAATTTAGTCGCGCATGAACCTATAAAAATGAAATGAGAAACTGTTGAGTACTAAGCAAGCTAAAATAAAGCGAAGACTAGGTTTCGACAATAAAATGGGCCTGGTAGTATTGAGGATGTAGATTTCATTAAGTTTTGTATCACTATTATAACGGAAATTTAAATGCACCATCGAAAAATAACATACGTCGCTTTTATGAGAAGAGTATATCGAGATGATGGAATGAACGCAATATGCTTATAGCTAGAGATAAATATTCTTTTAAAAAAATAAAACGAGTTGATCCCATGAAATAATTCGTATTCCTTAGCGTTAAGCATTCACCAGCAGCGTTAATAATAAAAATTAATAATAATGCTACATAATCGATAACATGGCACAAGAGGTGTAAGCGAAGCAAGCGATTGAGAGAGCTTCATTTCGAATCTTGAATCAAATTAAGATTCATTGACTATAGGAAAAGTGATGAACGCAGATATTACATAAATAAATTCTATTAGTTTCATACCTCATCGGGTTCTTCACCAGACCAACTATATTTATTGATAGAAAAACTCCGCGTTTCAGCTACAAAAAATATTATCCCAGCGACTAAACTAACATTTTATTTCATTTATTGGACTCAAACCTGCTAAAAGGGAGATTTAACTTTCCAGTCAGTTATTGGGAGAGGTTAAACTTTCGACAAAACTTTCAAGGAACAGGTAAAACATGGTACATATGCGGCATCCAGAATATAGAAACGCATTAAAAATAAATACTGCCGCAAAAGGCATACATAACGCAAAAGAAAAGAGGCTCATGACAGGACAGGCAAGGCAAGACAGAATGCCAATGTTGTGTGGCAGCACTCCAAGCAGCTCCTCAAATCATCGCATGGGAGACGTTGCTGGGTAAAGTGAGTTTTCCTTATTTAAGTGGAAGGCCTGAGGACTACGCGTGTCGCGTAGCCAACAGTTCTGCCGCGGCGGACTGCATGCACGCGGGCCAAGGGATGGAACACTGCTAACTCCGCGCCAGCAGACTAAAAGTGCTGGGGAATCACGTGACATTAAAAACGAACAGTGCGCGTCCCACTTGGCTCGTTCGTGTCATCGCAGTCGTGTCATAAACGGCCTATATATTAGGTCTTCTCCCAACTGATGCTCCTCAGGTCAGCGACGAGCACCGAAACCCTGGCCGCTGGACAGAGGCAAACAACGGAACTTTTTTCACCAAGTTTTCCGCCGAGGTTTGTTTATATTTTCTTTTCTTCCCCTTCATACATTTACTACTTTCATCAAAAACGAAGTATTTTTGGACTACATTTTTAAATGACCTTTAATTTGACACTCGAACGTTCTTCCCTGCCACACAGGAAATAAAAGAGTTGGTCTATCACAAGATGACTTTCAAAACCCTGCTCTTAGAGCCAAGAATGCTTCCTCAACCGGCAAATGAAATCGTGGGCTCAAAAATAAAGCGTTCACGGATCAGTTCATAATTCTTCACAGCTATCCTGAAATATTTATTTTCTCCACATAAAAATATAAAAAATCCTTCACGTTACCCTAAATTTAGTAGACTTACAAAACTAATTAAAATCTTACTAAGCGACGCTTTTAGAGATAAAATTACATTTAAGAAATCAGGGACAATTTCTCTCTCCTCTAACGCTCCTGACTACGATACCTTTCTACCTTTCACCATGCAACAGGTATAATATATACAATAAAAACTACTCAGATGTTCATCATAGTATTACAATCCTAGGATTGGTATACTGCAGCCCTCCATTTTCCCTATCCCATGCCAGTTCCTTCACTTCCCTATGGTTCTTCTTCCCCGTAACCCTCTTGACTTGCCCCAAGTACTTGTCTCTTGGTCTTCCTCTGGGGACTTTCCCATCAATTTTTCCCTCCATTATGCTTCTTATGTAACCGTTGTGTCTCATAACATGGCCAACCCACTGTGTTCTTCTTTGGCGTATGGTGCTCCACAGTGTGCTTTCTTCTCCAATTCTTCTGTATACCTCCTCGTTTCTCACCCTATCCGTTCATTTGATTTTGAGCATCCTCCTCCAGCACCATGTCTCGAAGGCTTCTTTCTTTTCTGGTCAGTTTTTCCAATGGTCCATGCTTCTGATCCGTAGAGAGCCACTGCCCACACGAATATTTTCAAGTACTGTTTCCTTGTCTCCAGTTTTATGCTCTTCGAGCAGTGTACCGGCCTTTTGGCCATGAATGCCGTCTTAGCTTGGGCTATTCGACGCTTGATGTCTGTCGTGCTTCTTCCATCCCAGGTAATGGTGCTCTCGAGGTAGGTGAATGATTCCACTTGCTCCATTTTTTCTCCATTGAGGCGGACGTCGGCCACTACTTTCTCTCTTCCGCACACAAGTAACTTTGTTTTCTTCTTGACTTTCATGTTGTATTCCTGGAACACCTTTTCAATTGTGTTCAGTGAGTTCTGTAGGTCTTCCACGTTTTCTGCTACGATCGCGATATCATCAGCGAAGCGTAGCATGTTGCTTTCTTCTCCATCCACTTTGATTCCTTGTTCTTCTATTTCATTTATTGCTTCCTCCATGTACATATTGAAGAGTACTAGTGACAGGTTACATCCTCGTCGGACCCCTTTGTTAATTTTTGCCTCCACATTTCTTCCATCTTGCGTGCGTATTGTGGCCACCTGGTCCTTGTAGAGCTGGTAGATGATTCTTCTGTCATTGTAGTCCAAGCCAGGTTTTTCCATAGTATTGAACATCATATTCCATTCGACATTATCGAATACCTTCTCCAAGTCAACGAAGGCTATATACAATGGCTTGCTCACGTGGATCATTTTCTCTACCGCCTCCCTTGTCCCCCTATTCTTCCTAAATCCAAAATGGTTTTCTTCAATTTTTCCTTCAATTCGTCTGCCTACTATCCGAGTAAGGATTTGGGAGGCATGTGACACTAGACTCAAGGTACGGCGCTCCTCTCATTTCTCAGCCCTTGCTCTCTTCGGTATGGTCACCATTGAGCTCCTCTTGAAGTCTTCTTGCAGCTTTCCAGATTCGTAGCAATCTTGGATTATTCCATATAGTGTGTCTCGTGCTTTTTCACCAAGTGCTTTGATTACTTCTCCGCTGATTTTATCTTCTCCGGGCATCTTTCCATTCTTCAGGTCTCTAACTGCTCTCTCAAATTCGCTTCTTAGTATCCCTGGTCCACGGTTGTCTTCCTCCACTTGGTTCTGGTCATATGTGAATGCTTCTCCAAGGGGGATCGGGCCTCGGTATAGCTCTTCAATGTTCTGTTTCCATCTATTGCTGATTTCTCTATCTTTCATTAGCAGTTTCCCATCCGATTCTCTGATGTTTTTGCATCTTGGTTTCCTTTCTCCGAAGTGCCTCTTGATTAGGTTGTATGCCGTTTCTGAGTTCCCCTTCATCATATTTTCATTGATGTTCTCGCAGCAGATTTCAATCCATTTCTCTTTGGCCTTTTTCGATTCTCTGATAACTTGATTCCTTAACCTCTTATACAGTACTTCTTCTGTTTCATTTCTTGCGTTCTTATACTTTCTCTTTCTTCAATGAGGGCTATGATGTGCTCCGTCATCCATGGTTTCTTAATTCGACCTGCTTGCTTGCTAGTTGTACCTCTGCTACTTCTGTGATGATCTTCTTGAGGCTATTCCATCTCTCTACTACACTTTGGATGGATTCCTTTGCTATTTCCACCTTCTCGTTAATGGCAGCAGCAAATGCTCTTCTTCTTTCCTCCTCTTGCAGTGGCTTTAGGTTCCTTCTTTGTTCTCGTTTCGTCCTTCTTGTCTTCTTGTATCTCAGTTGACTTTTCATTACCACTAGATTGTGGTCACTGTTGATATCCGCCCCGGAGTAAGTCTTGCAATGCTTCATTTGGTTCTTGTACCTTCGTCTTACCAGAATGTAGTCAATCTGGTATCTGGCTCTGTCTTCGGGCATCTTCCATGTGTATCTTCTCCGTCAGTGTTGCATGAAAAGGGATTTTGCCACCACCAAGTTCTTCTCACTGCAGATATCCACAATTGTTTCTCTTCTCTCGTTCCGTTTCCCCAGCTCGAACTCTCCTATTGTGTTTCCATCCTTTCTCTCTCCAACCACTGAATTCCAATCTACCATTACTATCAGGTTTTCCTTCCCTTTGACTATGCTCAGGACCCCTTCTAGTTGCTCGTACATTATTTTGATTTCTTCTTCCGAATGGTTGGACGTTGGCATGTACACCTGCACTATTATAATGTCTGTCGGTTCTCCTTCTATCTTGATTAGCATTATCCTTTCATTGCACTGCCAATATGCCTTCACTCTTCTTCCCCATTCTTTCTTTAGGATGAATCCAACTCCCGCAATCGTCTGGTTATCGCTCTGAGTATATGACTCAATACCCGTCATTCCAGAAGTCGTCCGCTCCCGTCCACTTAATCTCGCTCACTCCTACGATGTCTAACTCCATGGCCATCTCCATTTTCAAGTTCTCCAATTTTCCGCACACCCCAATGATCTCACGTTTCATGTCCCTATCCTGCATCTGACTCCTTTGACTGGTGTACCCTTCCCAGTAGTCCCCACCCGGAGATCCGATTGGGGGACTATTTTACCTCCGGAATTTTTTACCGGGAAGGATGCCATCACCTCATACGTGAATGCAAGGCTGCATTTTCTAGGAGGTTAATGTGCTGGTTTCTCGTTCTCGCAGTACTCCGACCGATTTCGTGAACTTCACTCTCGCCCGAAGCTGTTGCAGTTCTACATCTACATCTACATATTACCCCGCAAGCCGCCTCAATAGGCGTGTGGCGGGGGGTGTTAGGACACCAGCCGCTTAAAGATAAAAAGGAAACGCTCTAATGAAATTACGCCTAGCATTTATTGAAGTCCCTTATTGTTCGGGGGAAAAACGAATTCCCATACCTATCCGTTCGGCAAAATATCTCTCTTAATTTATCGTTTCTATCGGACCTGGAAATATAGTGGGGTTCTAATATGATGTTCTCCGTGTCGCTCTGAAAGATATCTATTCTCAATTGTTCAAGCAATCTAAGCCTAGCGCGCAGCCTCCGAGTCTCTAGCGGTTCCCAGCCTAATTCGTTTAACATCTGTGTAACGCTGTCAGTACGCCCGTAGCTGTTTTTGACGAATCGCGCAGCTTTCCTTTGTATTTTATTAAGTTCCCGGACTAAGTCTTTCTGCACCGGATCCCATATGCTCGCTGCATATTCAAGGTGTGGCCGGACGAGTGCGAAATAGCACCTCTCTTTTACTTTTTCATCCGAAAATCTTCCCACAATACGCTTGACGAATCCTAGCTTCTTCAGAGCTCTGCCACAAATATTTCTTATATGTGCTCCCCACGATAGGTCCGAAGTTATCGTAACTCCTAGATACTTCACTTCATCTGTCGCCTTTATGTTAACACCATCCACAGCATATACATGGGAATAGTTGGACGACTTCCGCAAGAAATGTACCGCCGTGCATTTGCTCAGATTAAGTTCGAGTCCCCACTCTTGGCTCCACACATGAACGTTGTTTAAATCCGATGATAGAGTTTCAAAGTCAGAGTGATCACTAATTTCACGATAGATGACAGCGTCGTCGGCGAATAGACGTATTTTACTGCTAATTCGACAGCATAGATCATTTATGTATATAATGAACAAAAGGGGTCCGATCACGCTTCCTTGCGGGACACCTGATGTCACTTTAACGACATCAGAGCTAATTCCGTCAAGAACTACCTTTTGCTTACGATCACTCAGAAAGTCGCGTATCCAGTTTACTACTGTTTCGTTTAGGCCGCATGACTGTAATTTGTATAAAAGTTTGTTATGAGGTACCGTGTCGAAAGCTTTCTTAAAATCTAGAAATAATGCGTCAACTTGTCTTTTCGATTCGCCAGATTTGAGAACGTCATGAAGAAAGAGCGCGAGTTGTGTTTCACATGATCTACCTTTCCGGAAGCCGTGCTGACAGCCATGGAGGACGTTACGACTGTCCAGGAACGTCATGATATTGCTAACGACGATATGTTCGAGTATCTTGCCTATAATCGACGTTAATGAAATTGGTCGATAGTTCCCTGGGTCGTGTCTGTTTCCCTTTTTGAATATCGGTGTAACGTTTGCAATTTTCCAGTCTAATGGTATCTTTCCTTCAGACAATGACTTCTTGAATATTATGTCTAAGAACGGTGCAATCTGTGGCGCTAATTCCTTGAGGACACGCGCGGGTATTCCCTCCGGACCCGGAGATTTACTATTTTTTATCGACTGTAGCTGTTTAGTTATCCCATCACGTTGAATAGTGATTTCTTTCATCGGTTCCTCAGTGAATTGTATTTCAAAATTACATGCAGTATCGTCTGTGGTGAATACACTTTTGAAGTGGGAATTTAACGTGTTAGCTTTGTCAATATTTTCGGTGACAAGTTTGCCATCATTATCAAATAACGAATCTACGGTTGAAGATTTTCCCTGAAGCTCTCTCGCATATGACCAAAAAGATTTCGGATTTTCTTCGAGTAATTCACCAAGTACTTTTTTCTTGAAATTTAGCAATGCAGAACGCATTGATTTCTTAGTTTTTGAGCGTTGCGCAGCGTAACTTTCTTTTGCTTCAAGTTCCTTCGATTTGTCACCTACCGTAGTGAACTTTTTAACCAAGTTGTACAATTTTCTCTGTCTCTTAAGGTCCCTCCTAACATCGTTGTTATACCAGCGAGGTTCTTTACTGTCGCATTTCAATTTTTGCGGAATATATTCGTTGATTCCCCGTCGTAGAATTTTTAAGAAATATTTCCATGATTCATCAGTGCTTTTATCCTCAGTTTTAGCTACGAAATCCGTGTACGAATCATTAAGCATCTCGCCAAATTTGATGAAGTTGCATTTATCAAATAAATAAATATTGCGTTTCGGTTTTACAGCTGACTCTACTTCAATTTTTAAGGTTGCAAAAATTACTCTGTGATCACTTATGCCGTCAATAATATCGAGCTGTTTTATCAACTTAGGATGGCTTACTGCAAAAAGGTCTAATATTTTATTTCCTCCGGACCGATCCTCTGATCGACCGGTCCAGTTGACACCGGACCGATCCTCTGGATCTTCTCCATCAATGCCTCCTGATGAAACTGCTGCCTCTCACCAGTGGAGCCGAGTAGTTAAGGATAGCTTGTCGTTGACTCCAAAAATTTCCAGAAAATAACTTGTATTTTATGAATACAAGTTATTTTCTGGAAATAACTTGTATTCATAAAATAAAAATTTCCAGAAAATAACTTGTATTTTATGAAAATTTCAAAATTTGAAGATTTGGAGGCACCAGGGTTTGAACCTGCGACCTGACCTTCTGATTGGTAGTCGAGCATTCTAACCACTACACCACCACCGCCCCACTCAGATGTTAGAAACATGAAAGAAACAAATGGAGGTCTTAATGCAATGGACGCAAGTTCACTATGAAGTGATGATATAATAAGCTGCCGTGATGTCAATATGTCCTCTCACGTGTGAATAATCATAAGCAACAAACTAAATAATATTGCATTAGCGTCACCTTCAGAGTAAGCTATATATACAGCATTTGTCAGTAACTCAAATCGTTATTTCATAAAAAACCTTTAGCTACAGAGGAGACAGAGGGCACAGCCACAGAACAAGAGACTATTGTAAGGAGTATATCGGAATGATGCTTTACTAAACGTGGGTAGCTATACACATGCATCGTATTCAAATAAGATATACAATATGGTAAATAATGAACAACTATCATGCAAATAAAAAGCTTTATTCAACAAAAAATGATGCAGACATAAAAATGACAAAATAAAAAGCACCAAATACACACAGGACAACATTAATTACAGCGTGGAATGGCAGCTACTAAAACAACTGTGAACTTTAAATATTTCGCCCGTTATGATATAAGATGTGCTACGTTCTGCGTGACAAACACCGGACTCGGTGGCGGTGGGGTAACGTACTCGCCTTCCAATTCAAAGTTACCGGGTTCACATCCCGCCTGGGTGGCTTTTTACCATCCTGGCCATGGATGAGTGTATTTGTCTACATATAGTAAATTCGTCATTGGCAATAGCTGTGATCAGTAAAAATATTATCAAATTCCAAGCATCTAAAAGTAGATGACTAGTATGGGAAAAATATAATGAATATTTTAATAGACACTTAGGTAAAAGACTTTTTTTCCAAAAAGACGTTTATATTCATATAAATAAAAAACTTGTAATACTCAATATGAAGAGATAAAAGTCCATTTCAGGAAACGCTCAAGGAGTTTCGTAACTTGCCATTCCGGTTGCAATTGTTAAATATGCCAAATTAACAACATCAAAGACCACAATAGTAAAGCAGTTTGACAAAAATATCAACACAAAATATATACGAAGAAAACAAAGCATTTCTCGGCACAAGCAATTACACATCGTTCAAATAGAACTTTACACAGGGGATAAATTAAATACGGATTCACAGACTTAAGTGGGTTTGGCCGTAGGAGTATGTGATGCTCAATCTAAGCGGTTTTTTTTTAATTTAGGGACTACATTAACAGCAAGTGTAGCAGTGAGTACTAACAATATCTTCCATTTACAACCTTGACATGCTACTCATGAATAGGAGCTAATAGTTCGCTTTCCCTTTCTATGAAGCTCCTTTCCGAATATTTCAAAGTTCCCCCCGACTCGGTTCTCGAAGAGACAGCCACAACATGTTAAAGAAGCGGTCCGTGAAAAGACAAGAGGCTCAATAAACAAGAGTACAGAAAGTGCCTTCCCAGTAGATTTCGTGACATCTTACATTAGTTACTCTTGGAATAAACCGCCCACGAGAGGGAGATTTCAGAGAGAGCACTTCTCGCGACACGATGACAACGCATCTGCCCACCGTTTCCCTCAACAACGAAGCCCAAAAAAGGTCTAAAAATAATCGGGAGAGGGCTGGAAGCACTCCCACACCCCATGTTGGATCACCCATTTCCCACTCTTTTAAGCCACGCACACTCTTCCGCGGGTTTCCCGCGACAAACATTACGAGAAACATTTACATCTATGCTATCCCCACGTATTGCGCTGCCGCATGCTCACGCGAGGAAAGGGGTAATGGAGAAAACTCCCAATTACACCTGGACGATGGCCAGTTGGAATTACGATAATTAGGACATAAAAAAAGTTTATCTACATAGCTCAGAGAGGAAACCATGCAACCACAGCTTTTAAGTTTGCGCTAAGAGCTTAAGAGAAAATATTTTTAGCTTAAAGGAAAGCACACTCTAGAAGGTGGTGGAAGGTTGAAAGGAAATCCTGAAATGAATTCAACAGTTGGGAAAAATGGATTTGTTTGCCGAAATGTGACCGATAAGAAATGCTCACGATAAGGTGTTTTTTACAAAAATGAATAGCTGTTTAACTTTGATTTTGTTTCGTAGCCAGTTTCTATAGAGATTTTAGGGTAAAACGCATAAATGTAAAATATAGCCATTTTCCTTGCATGAAGTACGCGAACCAAAATGAGCCCTCGAAAAAATAACTGGAATAAGCATGAATGTAGCAATGCAAAATCAACCCAGAGCCTAACTTTCTCTCGTCTTCATGGGTTCGGTCGAGGCTAAACGTGTACATTGATCGACATCAAAGTTGAACCACGCGGTTTGCCACAAGGACGAATGAAAATTTATAGGTGTATTATAATTTTTTCTTCAATTAATTCTTTTCCGTGGTTCTTTTCTAACCACGAATTATCCGAGGGAAAAAGGGATTTTAAAATATCAGTCCTCGCGCCCACCGCCCGCATTTTACTGGTTAGTCGAATCTATCGATACAATGATGGGCTTAATATTCTATTCAGTGAAAGCAATGAGCTTTGGTACTCTGTAACTTTCCAGATGTCGTTATTTTACATATTTTAAAGTTGTTAATAGGGACTCCCACTCTGGATTCAACCATGACCGGGTTACACTTTGATTCTTCTCTTAAAAGCTTTCTTTTTTCAAATCTGGCGGACCTTGTCTGAACTTCATGGCAATCTTTAATCAACTCCTTCTCTTATGGATCCCAAATATTTGCCGCACGTCCTAAGTGTGGCCTTGCTAATGTAAATGGGTCGCTCAAATATAAGTCGTAAGGGACGTTCACTTGCGCTTCCTGTACGCTCCGAAGGGGAACAGGGTCCGGTTAAACCCCATCAGCGAGCCCGGAGATAGAAAAGAAGCGAGAAAAAAGAGAGATAGACAGCAAACAAGAAGGGAGGCAGAGATGGATGAGTGCGCGCCTTTGAGACGGGTACGATTAGAGAGGAAAGGGAAAGTTCACCAACCTCTTGGAGACGTCATACTGCTCGTCTTTTTGACGACTGTGGACTGCATTCGAGGACACGCATGTAACTCGTAAAGCTTCTCTTCCCGAAAAAACGTCGTCCGCCCCGGAAATGTGACTAACGCAGCGAATTAAGACACTTGCTCACACTGCCTATAATAAATCCTCAAAATGTACGCAAAACAGAATAAAAATCAGCAAATAACAATTGCTTTCAAAATTAAGAAAACATTCAAAAAGGGCTCATCTTAAATCTGGGATAAACTACTTGTCGTTGCAATAAACAAGTACTTATAAATGATCTCCTTTCATGCAAGGGTCAATGAACTCCCCTAGTTAGTCCGTTCACTCGGAGAAAAGTGTTTTTGCCAGTTTATCAGCATTATTTAAAAAAGAAAGGATAAAGAACAGGAAATAAAAATACAATTATACTTCTGCTAATGAAAGTTTATATAAAGATAAATACTGTTACGATAAGAAGAGCGCTCTGTAAATTATGGCCACTACAACTCGAAAATAACATACAAAAAGAGAACATTTTTGAAGGTATTACGTCTTATACTATTGAAAGGTATTATAAAAGCGCAGGGAATACGCCATTTGTATAAACATTTATTTCCCTTTTTGAATCATGATTTGCTCTAAATCTCTTCCCTGATATTATTTTACTATCACCTGTCACTACCCAAAATATTTCTCCAAAAGAGTAAACACATGTAATAGAAGAAATATTTTTGTACATTCTCTCCTAAGTTACCATCGCTCCTAAACCTTATTTCGATGGAATTCTGTATGTATTAATAAAAACACAGCATATAATAATAAAATGAAAAAGGAATCTGTTTATTTCCAACACGAATTAAAGATTGGAATGTAGAAATTTTTGTAACGTCTCTATGCTCAAAGAGATGTATCATAGACAGCCAACCCATAGAAATGTTCCCAAGGTTTTCCAAAACTGAGTACACCACTCAAAAAAGCTAAAAGAATTCCGTTACACTGCTACACAATAAAGGCTTACAAGCTAGGCTAAACCTAGATGATTTCTCAATTAAAAGTAATTTTTAAAATAAAAAAAACTGAATGAAAGCCGAGATGAGAGACCATACGAAGGTGCTGGAGAGTAACGACATATATAAATTCTTTTTCTGAATGCACTCACGTTGGGCTGGTTCATGCAACGTATTCGCATGCGAATATGTTTAGCAACGTAGACGTACTTGGGCAGTTAAGCTATGGATACAATACAAAAATTGAACTTTCCTATGACTTATGTATTTGCAAAGGGGTTAATTAATAATTAAACCCTATTTAAAAGTATACGAATGCCTTTCAAATATGCCTTTGGACGGGGAATCAAATAACGGACATTCTTCTTTCAGAAAAGACAAAGGCTCAAGGGTCGTTACTCGGTCCGAGAGAACTTTTTTGGGAAGGAACTTTTGTACACAATAAGATGATTGAGGAAATAAAAACGCAGGACCAAGTTATCTGATCGGGAAACATACAATAGAAATTTTTCACGAAAACGTAATATATTCAATACGATGCCAACCTGCAATCACGTTGCATGCAACTTTGATGAACTGGAAGACATATAAGCAGGAATCACAAACAAGGCTAATTTGTGCTTTTCGTAATTATAAAGGCTAACGTTAATATTACGTAGTCAAACGAATTTATCACAAATCATCATGCTGACTGTGTGCAGGCTGCATAATTATCACGTGACAAATGAGAACTGCCAATCATGTCGTCCCTAAGTTTACTGTACCGTTTACCGTACTAATATTTAACGTTGCTACTGCCATTATTACAACAAGACCGAAAACGCATGAAGCTGGTGGATAAAGCAAAGCCAGCAAGCAGAAATAAAAACGAACGGCCGGCCAGGTCACAACCTCGAAAATAATTACGGTTTAAGCAACGCGAGAGAACAGAAACCCATTTCTATTTTACATTCGATGCGGGAAGATAAGGCGAATATGGCAAAAACACGACATTACTATGTTCACAAATCACCCCGCTCAGAGTATGTACAGCGAAACACATGTTAGCTTATATTCATGATGCGAACTGCTAAGTTCATGGCACCATAGAAAACAATTGAGCTTCGTTATCGTGAGGGTCTCCACAAGGATTTGATTGAACACGATTTCGTCGGGGAACAAGCAAAGCCGACAAGCAGAAACAAAAAGGGAGCGGTAAACCCAGTTCACAAGTGCGAAAAACGATTACGACCTACGAAAGAGAAAACAAACACACATATCGGACACATATGTATTTTTTATATATGCATCTCTTCTACCTTCGCAGTGCTTGCAGTGGGCTGTCTGACCCTGGGCCTCGCTCGGCCCCGCACCTCCGGAAGCGGCGGCGGCAGTCAGCGGCGCGGAAGAGGGCGTCGACAGGGGTGGGGTCAGCAGCGCTATCGGCTGCTGAGGAACGGCCCCCCCTTGCTGTTGCTGCTGTTGAACCGGAAGGACCTGCGCGTGCGCGGCGCGAGGGGCGCTGGTGTTGGTCGACGTCGGCGGCTTCCCTCTGGCGTTGCTGGTCGTGCCGGCGGCCGCTGTGCTCACGGGCATCTTTCCTGGCTGATGTCGAAGACCGCGCCGCTACGGTCACTGCTCCCCCATGGCTTGGTCGGGGGGGAGGTCGAGGCTCTCGGCCGGCGCCCGCCCGCACACCGCCCGCCAGCCAACTCGACTCACTTCCCCCTTCACTCGTCGGATCGATCACAATTCTCCTCTTCCCTTCCCAAGCCTCCCGTTTCCCGCCCAGACTTCTCCTCCTCTCTCGGCGGCGACCGACGTTCCAATCGCCTTGTGATCGCGCCGAACTGCACTCGCCGAACTCGGGGAGTCCTTCACAGGCGTCGGCGGTAACACGGAGAAGAACACGAGGTCGCAACCGGGAGGACCACTACTACGGCGTGCGGAAGTATGGGAAGCCGGCAGCGGTAACCCTCCATCCAAGCGACGTCAACGAGATCGTCGAAATCTGAGAGGAAGGCCTACTTTAATTTTTACCAACAAACGAAATGGTAACAACAGCACGTTGTTATCGACACGGAAACATCACCAACGAACTGGAACACGACAACCATCAACTATATCTTTTACTTCTTCTCTCCCCCAGTAGTAGACCAAAAACTCCCCCAAAACCAACCGAACTTCGGAATAAATGTTAGATTAAATACCTTTTCGGACGACAGGATTTTTCAGAAGCGTATCAGGAAACAAAATCTTTGCGTGGAAGCATCGAAAAACTCGGGACACTTCGATAACACGAGCGGAAAAATGATATCGAAATGAAAGAAGAGTATGAAGCATTCACTCACGAGCGTTCTTAAACTAGAAACCATCCCATTTTAAACCGGTGAAGTGAATGCAAGAGTCACCGAAGTCAATGCAGATTTTAAAATGATAAATGCTTGTTCGTTGAGTTTCACACATGTCATTCACAGCAAACTCAGGTAATGCTGTGACGGGAAGGAGATGTCTTTCGGTCTCATCTTCTTGAGTTTCCTCCACAAAGGGGATCTATGTTGATAACAAATCTTTAAAGAGTCCAGGGAAAGGAATTGTCCCACCTTTCCCACCACCAGTCACATTCTTACAGCCCCCCGCCCGGTTCCCAAGGCAACGGGATTCGGGCGGGGCGAAACAATAAATGACCAGGAAGGAAGCCCACGGCGACTCCGAAGAAAACACTTGCTCTCGAACACGACACTTCGCTGGCTGTCACTCCCTTCTTCACGCCCTAGGGTGGATGCCGACCGCGTCCAAGCCGGACACGGAGGTTCCTCCGAACTGGACACTGACCACGTATTTGACCGAGCGAGAGAGACAGCACAAACTCGAAGAGAGAGGAACAATGTCCATTTAGCCACCCGTCGCCAGGGAACGATCGTATCCAGACAGCTCCGAAGTAGATGACACCCACAAAACAAACAAGAACTTCTCCAGAGAAGCTCACCGCCAAATCCAAACCGTAAGACAGGACAGATGAAGACACAAGAATCCGTAGAAAAATAAAAACCGAGAATTCTTCAACTCCAACTTCACTGCCTTTAACGACGATCAAATCTCTAGTCTTTATTTTACGTAAAAAATAACGCAACACTAGCACGATCAGAACTTCGTAGACGGTACAGACGAACTTAGGGTTTTCCCCAGATTCCTGGAGTGTCACCAGTCAGCAAAGAGACGCGCCATGTACATCCCGCGGTCCAGGAAATTCACGTGACAGTAGTCATTTCTAGTGCGGCGATCGGCCTCTGTCTTTTTCGCCCGTCTCCGACCGGCATTGACTCACGGGCCAGACTTCTGTAACCTGGGCGAGATGAGATGAGAGATGCGGCCACGCTAACACCCTCTGCCAGAAGCGCCGCGAATCAGAAGCATGAGAAGCCGGAGATGGTTCGAGGTGGGAGGGGAGGGACGGGGTGAGAGGGGACTGAGGAGTTTAAAACAAGGAGAAAAAGGAGGGAGGCGGAGATATGTGAAAGGGGAGGGGCTGGGGGGGGAGGGTGGCTGGCTGAAACTGTCCCACTGGGGCGGATTACTCAGCCGAACCACGTCGGAGGAAGTGTGCCAGGGAGGTGGGCGTAAAGGATTGGGTAGGGGGCGCTAAGAAGATGTGGAGGTGGGATGAAGGCGATTAGTAGGAGAGGCGTTAAAGACACGGGCAGGAATTCGGCCCCGCGGGAGATGCCGGGTCGGTGATTACGGTAACGCGAGGGCGCAAAACAAAGGGTTGAGTCCTGAGCATAACAGCGATTACGACAGTGGGGCACAAGGGTCGTGAAGCAGACGAAACTCTTACCGATCGGAAAAAATAATTACAAATGAAGCCCCGAACGATCTTCAAATCATTTAAGTTAACCTTCCGCGAAAAAACAGAGCTAAATGCCACCTTATATTTAATAAAAATTGGCTTTTAATTAAGTTTTACCACGATAGTGAAGAGAACCAAAGAATACCAATTGACGAGGAGTGTGAAAAAATATACAACAGCAATAGTAATGAAAGGTTAATCCCCGACTCTAACTTTCCTTGAAAAAAAAACTATGGAAAAATACCACCTTTCCTCAAATAAAATTGGCTAGTGAAAGAACTTGATAACGACTGCCAAGAAAACAGAAGAGTGCCTAAAGTGTTCTTCCGTTCCTGAATAAGATATGACAACCAATTAAAACACTCAAAGGTCAAGAAAAGGTGAGCATCTGAGGGAAAAATGGGGTTTCAGGAAAGCTCTCGAGTGAGAAATAAAATGGAGTCAAGGCTCCAGGAAAAAGGAAGGAAAACCCCGAATACTCACAGAGGTGCGTAGGGAAAATTTACAGAAAATTAAAAACTATCCAAAATCGATTAGCTATAAGCAGCAGAGGGCAGTGAGGGATCCCAGGAAAGCTCCGAAGTGAGTACAAAAGTCAAATCAACGCACTTAAAAAGGAGAGAAAATCCCTATCGCTCGCAGAGACTATTCCACCGAGGATGGGGAAAATAAAGGGGGACCCATAAATGAAGAATGAGCTAATCGCATACGCGAGCGAACGGCGTCACGAGTTGCGTGCGTAGACAAGAAGGAGAAGAAGGCTTTTTGAACGGCGCTCGCCAAAACTGGACAAGTGACGTCCTCGCTCTGGAAAGGGTGCGCTGAATGGAGAAATGCCGCAGGAAGGAAGTGCGAGCCGCGCTCCACAGATGGAGGGGGAGAGGGGGTGTGGTGGCGGAGGAACCCGCACCAGACGGGGAATAAACAAGGGCGGTGGAAGAGAAGCCCGCCTCGACGGAGACGGATGCGCCGACCCGTTAAAACGTGGAAAGTAGCGCCGATACCTGAATGAAAAGACTCGGAAAAGGGGGTATCGTCGAGACTCTGGAAGGATGGACGCTTGAGATCGAGGATATCCGCAGAAAAAGGATGTAATATCCGAACCCTATCCCCAGCGTCTGGAACAGCTCGTGATCGTCAGCTACTAAACGGTTTCTCCAGAATTACTCTCCCTCACAACAATGGCAATGAATCTACCACAGGTAGCGAGAATAATCTCTACACATCAGCATCCAATCAAAAACCTAAATTAAACGCCGTCGAAATATCGAGTAAAATCCTACTCCGTGAGGACGTAGGATGAAAAATTATCGACCGAATAAGGGTTCAAAATGTTCGTTATATCGGAGTAAAATTCTCAGGAATAGATGTTCAAACGCAATCACTGATTTAAATTAAACGCCGTCGAAATGTCGAGTGGAATTCCTATTATATATCGCGTAAGTAGGATGGCGAATCGTCAACCGAAGTAGGATTCAATAAATTCGTCCAATCGAAGGTAAATTCTCAAATAAACTGTCAACAGGGTGAATATGCTAATTGCACAAGAATTGAATCGCAAACCCGTTTTTCGATAGGTGCTTTCGTTAAAATTCGCGTCGAAATAAATAAATTAAAACATTCGTATCTTTTCGGATTCTGAGGTGAAAAATGATGATTGAACTGCGAGACGCAATGGAATTATTCGGTTCTCGCAGATTGATGAACGATTACTGCAGTTATCAGTCCTAGATTCAAGACAGTATTTGTGAAATGGAGTAACTGAATACACGCGGAATCAAAGCAAAAACGGAACTCCCATTCACTAAACAGTAAATTGAATTAAACGTAAAACTTTTTAATCTTAAGAGCCCAAAAACTGACTACCTAAGAAATAGAATGTTGTCCTATTCTAACAAAAATTGAAATCAACTTAAACAGCACGAAAACACGAAAATAAATTACGTCTCGAGATCACAGAGGGAAAGAGAATCGCGAGGAACGGAAACAGAGCAATTTTTTAAAAGTTGCAGCGCAATGAAAGGGGACGGGAAAGACGTCACCGAAAAAATTCCGGACTACTGCCACGAACACAAATAATGACTGGGGAAGAAGCACCAAACACAAGGGAGGGTCCACAATAATAGCCGAAGGACAACAAACAAAATCTCAATCACGAGTCGAGCTGCCTCCTGACACTGGAGCCAACCATCGCGCGGGGCATCTTGCTAATGCATCACAGATGAAGGAGGGAGAAGTGTGGGGAAGGAGAGATGGGGGTTGAAGAGCAATCGAGAGGTACACACATGGGGGGATGCACAGTTTTGCTCCTGCGGGCAATGGGGGGGGGGGCGGAGGGGGGAGTAAGAGTGAAGTTATTCGGGTTGAGGGGGAGAAGGAAGGGATTTCTCCTGATAGATGGACAGGCGACTTTCGCTTTCGCCGAGCGTCGGAAAACCCTTCGAGTGAGAGTTGGGAGAAGGTCACGGGGAGGAAAGGCCCAATACTCCCACCCACCTCACACAATCAGACACAAAATATCTCCTTGCGGCCTCGCAGCGGGCAAATGCCTCAAGGTGACGGGCAGGGGGGGTGATGGCAGCGGGCCAGGTCGACTTGCGAGGGCGCTTGCGAATCCAGGGAAGAGGTGGAAGGGAAGGAAAGTGCGGACTGGGGCAGCGGGGGGAGAGCAAGATGCAGGATCCCGTATAAAACCTTCCAGGTGGTGCGCCGAGAAGAGGTCAGCCCGAGGTCTCCGCCGAAGCTGCTGCGGCCGTCGAGGACGCCACTCCGCGCCGGTCAATCCCGATGCCTCCGTGCTTCCCTCGAAAGTTAACGAAACGATCAACAGGAAAGCGGGGAAGAGCGGCGTGTTGGGACGAACTACGTCGGACGTTTCCCCCGCTGAAGAAGGGGTCGCAACGGGTGATTCGTTTCGGTAAGAAGCTTCGTTCGCAAAAATTATCAACTCGGCCTAGACGCGTCTAAACTCACCTCCGCATAGGCGGGGATGACAACGCTCTAGCTAACGTTTGGAGGGATCCAACAATGATTGCCAAAAGGGAGGCGGAGGAAGGGCCGTGAGGCAACGGAAAAGACGACTGATTCACTCGCGAGGTGCAAGGCGGCTTGACTACGTCACGTGATTCCCGGAATCCACGAGAAGCAACGACGTACATGGGGACCCTCGTGACTCGTAAAAAATAGAGGTATTGACGGACAAATCAGACAACAGTAGCACGCACCCCTGGCGATATTCAGGGAAAATATGAATAGAAATATTTCTAAATTACAGAAATTCGACCGGTATAGAGAAAAAAATACTGACCAACACTGGAGACGAAACAGCTGGAGAAAAAGGCAAGCGGCTGCGAAGCAGGAAGCAATTAACACGACCTTAAAACGTCCGGAAAATCTGAAATTCACAATAGATCAATCCGAGAAATGGATTACCACTGATATAAGAAAGATGCTGGGGAATAAGATAAGCGACTACGAGCGAAGACAAAAACGACACGACCTAGCAACGTCCGGAAAACCTGATAAAGCTAAACCAGAATGACACAAGGACAACACCTTCGACAACAAATGCTAACTTTCGGAGACAAAAAGGACAAAACGAAGCGACAAAATCCTGAAAATGTGGCGAGACAACACGTGACGAAGGGGAGATCCTTCAGAGATCCCCCGAGAATATTCGCAAAAAAGAGTTCGAAGTTCGGAAGGTCAAATGGGGGGGGGAAGAGAAGACACGAGTTACGGTCTCGTTCGGAGCGCAGGTCTACACACTAATATCTCGACGCGAGTCGGAGGGGTTTGGATGCTGCGAAAAGCAGGCGGGGAGGACGAGGCTCAGCCCATCCCCACTCCACTCTCCTCCATACCCCTCCACCCCCCTACGCAGTCCCCACACCAACTCTCCCTCCACGCCGCCTTCCTCCTCCTCCTCCTCCACACTCATGCCAGCGAGCAAAATCTCCCCCAACGTGACTTCCCACCTCCCCCTCCCCCGCAACACTCAACACAACCTTCCTCCCCTCACTTCGTCATTCCAGCAAAGCGCAGCACATCTCCCCCGTGGAAAGTAAACCCTACGCAGTCTTCGCCTCCGCAGAATCGCGATGTATCGGCTGCGATATACGGTACATAATTGTGCGATTTTACTTTGCCAAAGTTAACAGTATTCTATTTTGAAGATATACACGGTATATTAAAGTCACATATTTATAAAAAAGATAACCCGACTTGTAATTCCAAAAACGATACACCTTGTCGCCATCTTTTTGAAATATAGTTTGACCCTCTTCCTTGAATCGACATAGATTCATATTTTGAAACACCTCGTGCCAGAAAAAATACATCAAAATACACTAAAAATGGAAATTATCATTGCGATGACACCAGTAGTAAAACTATGAACGAACCTCAAATGCATCTCAGGACCCCATAGCCATGCAATGCAACATCTATACAATGCATTTGAGTTTTCGTAAAAAGCTGCATTACTACCTTGGCGAGAAATCTTTTTACTCTGTTGATGAATTTACCACCACGAATGAATAGTTACATTATTTGTATGTTTCTTGTATTTTTATACATATTTCGATGATGCATACTTGCATAGATTTGTACCATGTTTATCTTTATATTTTATATTAAACGTGTTCGATAAATGACGTGTCCTATATCTGTTGAATTAAAACAAATCCCTGGAAAAATAAACATCTACCTATACTGCCTACAGATATGATTTGACCATGTGATAGTATGCTATGTACACACACCACAGGTAGTTCAACAAATATATGGTGTATGGACACCAGGCTTTAATTTCCCCGGTCTCGAGGGTTTTACCTTATCGTTCCCTACGCAACTACAACTGCCAATTTACCGATTATTGATCCCTTCTAAGCTCTTCATTTTTTGTTATGAGCAATATCTAAAGTGAATACGTTATAAAACTTGTCCGATACGCGATCTCGATGTAATACGATTCAATAGGTGATTATCATCATGCGGTATTCAATTAATTGGTAGGCTATACTGAGTCTTTCAGTCCACTTTCGTACGAAATAAAATCGCCATCATAATCATTACGTTAACTACCCGATTATAAAATGTTTAAACGCTCCTACTCATGATTATCTATTTGGCCACCAATGAAGTCCTCTTACGCAAACTTAAAAAATGGGAAGGTGTTGTGATTAAGATACATTCTAAAAACAACACGCCTAACATGCATACATGACTGGAATTATTTCTTGCTCATTCCATCACCGGTGATAATACTTCCCAGATGGAAAAAATATTCCCTCTTGTTCCCGCTTTTTCTGCTGAAGTCTCACGGTGATCTATCACTTCTAATTCACTAATTGCTTTTTCAGGAAAAATAATGAAGATAATGGATGAAAAAAAAACATCCTTGTCGCACTGCTTTATTTACTTATTCTGATTATCGGTTATCTTACTTCTATTACACGGTGCCATGTAAAGAGATGCCATGCAAAGAGATACATCGAGTCTTTTGCGATACAGAATTAATATCGTTATGAAATTCTTACATTGGTAATTCGCCCTACAGGTATAATAAATCGATTCAGCTCTGACTTGATGAAAATATTTCACCTTTTAGGAGCTGAGAGGAACAAAAACACTTAACTTGCACATTAAAACCAAACATCAGAACCATGATTGACCATATTACTGGTGATGCTGTACTACAGAGAAAACTAGTTCTTCGCAGAATTGCATTTATTATGTTCCTCCCAGTTCCTTCAATCACCCAAAAGCCCTATCGCAATTTCCTCCGTACTAAAAATCCCACCAAACTAACCATCTCCCCTTCCGGACAGCCCCTGCCGTCCACCTCACCCTCCACTCTGCACCCCTTACCCTTCCCCGTCACCGCTCCAACGCTTCCCCGCCGAGCTTCTGGGCCGGCGGAGCAGCGAGGCGTGATTTTTAGAACGGCACGCGAATGTGTACAAGCCGACGGCTGAGGCGGGAGTGATGAAGGCATAGGGAGGGGGTGAGGCGACGGAAGGCAGAAAAGAGGCGGGGAGGGGGGGAGGCTGCGGTATGTGACGATAGGGGGAAAGGGAAAACAAAGAAATTAGAAAATTTTCTGGGAAGAAAAAGGAGAAAAAAAACCTGACGAATAAAAAAAAAACTTCCCTTGGCGCGAAAGAATGCCTTATGGGAATAAACTCAAACGTTTCCCAAACACGTAAATCTGTCGGGCCCTGTTTATGCGAACCCGATACGAGAGAGAGGGGGTAAAGACGGAGGGATTTAAGAGTGATCAAACGGACATTCGATTAATAGTTCTGATTTCTAACGGAGCCTTAAACTATTTACAATTTGTTTTAAGTGGAAAAGCTTGCCCGCAGATTTCGCGGAATACCAACAAGGAATGAAAGAAGACGGAAGTTTCCAGAACTATTTCACTAACGTTCTTGCTTCGACCGTCAACATCCCCTTCAGATACATGTCAAATTGGCGGCGATGTTAACCTTGAAGCCCGGCCTGTGGCAATAACAATGCTATTCTTAGAGAAGGTACACTTTCGAGTATTTATTTTGTGACCTTCGCAGGTTTTATTTTTGTTTGAACAACAATTACAGTCCCATTACTTTGAACTTAAAGTAAAGGCTTGGCTAAAGGACAGGATGAAATAAAAGGGATAGAAAATGAAACAAAGGATATACATTACAGCAACACACGAGACAATCGTAAAATCCTAATTCACGAGAAATCCTTTTGGAAGGATTTCTGAATGCATTTTCTGACATAGTGTGGTTAGTACTCAGGACAGGTCCATACCAGCGAGAGTAAAATAAATCTTTTTTCAATTACGAACATTTAATTCAATATTTTGTATACCTGAATCTGATATTTTATTTTCACAACCGCAACGAACCTCTCTTAATTGAGTCAGGATTTCGTCGAATTATTACGTTAGACCCTTAATGATAAAAAAAATATAATAATCGGCCGCATGAATGAAGCATTGCGGTTTTACGGTGCAAGATAAATACTTCTTATCACTGAATTATCAGCGAACCATCAATGGTTCTCATCAGTGTAATATGTCAACTTTAGGCCCTCTGAAGGTATCACAGACTACATCATAAATCACCGAGAAGGTTTCAAAGGTCAAGAGTTAAAACACATTTTTCCTGATTAACGATCTAGGACGTTAATGGGTGCAATGTTGGGTATTCTAAATGCAGTCTCGTACAAGAAATTGTCGGCCATGCGTCCTGAGATGCACCGGCGACATTAAAGTCAATTAGAGAAAAAAAAAGAGACGGCCGAAAATACCGCAGAGGAATAACGTCGAGCTGAGAATGAAGTTGGGAGGTTACTTCTTCCTCCGAACCAGGACCTTTCGACTTCTTTCAGTCGCTGATTTGGAGACGTCCAGAATAGAGTGGGCGCGACTTAAGTGCTTTCTTCCAGATGTTTGAAATACTAAGGGGGACGGGGACGTGATGGGATAGAAAGAGAGGGAGAGAGCGGGTGGGTGGATCGTAATCGTCGGCAACATGCCCATGCGGCCGCACAGATCCGACGGGATTCGTCACTTTTAGGCGCTTAAACCTCCTCTAGCAGTCTTCCAGAGAAAATAAATACCAAACGAATTAAACGAAATGAAATTTCATTTATAAGAACAAAATTTAAAAAATATTTATGATAAAAATATAAAATATTACCTGAAAGTATAAAAAAAGAGTATTTTTCGTATTTCTTTACTCAGCAAAACCATGGCTGTTTACTCAGAATAATTTTGTAACTGTTTGAAAAAATGCATAAATTAACTGTGGTATGTTGCAGTAATTGTATATATTATTTTCTCATGCATGAGATTTATAATATTAATGCTGGAGACTGTTGGCGTCATATGTATATTTGTGTGCATGTTTACATACTTTTTGAATACTTTACAATCTGTTGCCCAAGCATGCTTCTGTAAAATTAGCGTTCATACAGGAAATAACTTAAAAGACTACTAAAAGCTTTCAATTGTTGTGTTGAGAATAGAAGCTAAAATATCAGAGGATTTAAATACATTCCGTATGTGGCACCATCTGCTGAGTAATGTATCTCTGCAAGGCTTTACTTTTTCATTTCATGTATCAATTAACCCCGGTCGTTAACTGTTTAGAAAAAACGTTTAAACATTAATATTAAAACTGATAAAAGTCTGATAAAAATTCAATTGATTCCTAAAACTAACAATTTTCGAACCATTTTTATTTTAACCTCATATAACTACAAAATATAAAGCACGTAACGAGGCAATTGATTATTGAATAAACAACCGCATAGTAAAATTCGATTTCAAAATCCCACTAGCTAACTTTGAATCACCAGAGCAATAGAATCCTAATTTTTATGATAGCTTTACTTTTCTATGGACACTATTTTGGCCGGTGAAAAGTAAAAAAAACCTTCAAATTCCGGCCCAGCGCAAAGAAGTTTATTGCAAAATTCGACGGGGACGAGCCGCACTCATTTTTTCGTCTAGAATCTATTTCACCCAAAAGGTTTAGGATGAATATATTTCACACAAGAATAAACAAATAACAACGATTTTCGCAAGTTTTCCTTTCCTTTGAACATAAATTTGGCCGCTGAAACGTTAAAACCATAACATAATAACTTACGACCTCGCTCAAGCAAGTTTCTTGCATATTTCTTTATAGAGGAGTCACATAAATTTTTTCAACAAAATATTTGCGGTTTTAAGGATTCATGGGTAAGTTGAAAAGAAATAAATAATTTGAGTAGTATAGGAGGGCAGACAGACATCCAGCTATGGCTTTACCCCGTTCTTAATGAAAGAGCCAAATGGGTCCATAGTTTAACGCCAACGGATCTTAAAAACCACTGCTCACACGGTACCAATGTAGGGACCGGAATTCCGTTAAAAATCTCCGCCACTGCCGAGATTTGAACTAGAGCTTTCGAAGTGAGAAGCCAAATCTTAAGCCAAAATACCAATTCGATTTCAGGACTGTTAAGATTTCCACCAAAAAATTTCCTAAAAATCTATAGCAATTATTACAAAAGACTTAAAGAGTTATGAGGTGTGCAAGCGTCAGAGAGGGAGAAGAAGAATGGACATCTTGGATGGTGTGAGAGTAGGCAAGAGATACGAACATTTTAAAAGAAATTCAACATTAGCAAAATAGTTTGAAACATTATAGATGACGCGGTCGGGGAAATTGTAGACAAAATTGTCCATGGTCACATCATTTTGTAAAACAGAAAAATTTGGACGAATACTTGTTAAGATGAACCTTTTCGTAGCCTTCATTTTTCACGGAGACAAATTTTTGCCACTGTGGCGGTCACCTGCCACTGGTCCACGGCTCCCTCCAGCAGAAGGTTCTTGTGGATGAATCACGAGTGCGCATTTACGCGACACACGGGGGAATTAATAGAGTGCGATGGTGGGGATGGGATGCGCGGTGCGGGAGATGGGTGCAGAAGCGTGGGTGTAGGGAGGTGACGGCCACTGAATGGCTCCCGAGGATGAGAGGGGAATCCTAAGGCGTGGACTAAAACCCACTTCAAGGGATTAGTTGCTCAGACTAACACGTAACTAACTAGAGGAGTAATCATGAACAATAATTATATGCCACCATCATGTAGCAAAACAAAGAAGTTATATCAGTCTATATAGAGTTATGGTTCGGAGGCTTCCGCGGTGATCTGATAATTTTTTTCTTTTCGTTCGATAAGTTCGGGTTTCTCCCGAGAAACCAGAACAAAACAAATTTATATAGAGTTATGTCTGATAAAAAAATGAACTAATTTATAATAAAAATGTGTATACTATGTCAATTTAGATTTACCACACAAAACTAGTAAATTATTGAAATTAAAAAAATATGAAGATTTTATGAATGACGACGGTAATGCGCATGGGACAAAAAATGATTCAAGACAGTCAAAATCATTGTTTGAAAATTGATTGAATTGATCCTTATCGGTAATATTAGGTACGCTAGAAGTTGTAGCTTTCATACAGGCAATTCCACAAACGTTCGGATGTTCGCATTGTTCACTACATAGGTAATGTGACTTTTTTAATTTCCTATAGGATTACAAAGGTAGCCACCGTTAAATGTATAAAACATCAAAATATTACGCTAGAAATAATAATGTGGTATAAATAAACGGTGTAAAAAAATACAGGCCAGACGAGGGTCGACAACAAATTGATGGCGCGCTTATTAAAGAAGCTCTCATCCTGACGAAAGTTTGTCAAGGAACAGGTACTTCGTGGGGCAAAAAACCTGCCACGGCAAGAAGAGAATGGGGAAATATTTGAAGAAAGAAAAGATGAGAAAGAATGTGGTCACGTGAGTAAGGGAAGAGGAGGGAAGATAGGTAGGACAAGGTGACTGGACAGGCGAGAAATATATAACAGGAAGAGAAGATTCGAGGGGAAGGTAGCAAAAGAAATAAAAAAGGAATAGATCACGATAAAAACATAGAGCGGACGAGGCAAATTACCCTAGTTAAAAAATTTGCTAGCATATGTCGAATAACATTTCCTTCAAATCCTACACAGATTTTAGCGAACCCTGGCGATTCTGCATCATTAAAGGAACTTTAATTAAAGAAAATGAAAAAAAAATATTCTGCACACGCAGAAGACCATTGATTGGGAGCTATAACTACCCGGACACACACACAAAATAAGCAATCAGTATATTTGACCTAAAACAGATTATTCCAATTTGAACCGTACTCAATCAATCCACGGAACACTCAAAGAATGGTCATGTCAAAAGAAGCATATTTCCTAAGAGGCGGCAGCTAGCTTTTTAAGCCTTTTTAAACTATACAAAAAACGGGGGCTGTCTACGCTCGAGCGCTTCTGGAGGTAGTGCGGGGACCACCCAAAAATAAAAATAACCAAGAAGGCTATTGCCAACAAAATAGACCGACATTCCACAGCCAAGAAGTCAAATAACATTTCACGACACCCTTAAAAAATCATCTCCGTCGAACGAAGGAAACCTTAGTATAACATTTCGGCAATGGTAATATATGGAGGAATCGAAACAATAGATATTACTAATTTCGAATTAACTACGAAATTCTACCTACATTAAATCATTAACAGCTAGAAGTGTTTCATCTCCGATAACTGGATGAAACAAGAACATACATTTATATAAAGTATACAACTCTGAAATAAAATGTGAAGTTTTCACTGCTTCGCGACTCGATTTCTCGCTACAGCCAGTGCCAGGCTCAACAACCAAGTTCAGTAAAATTTTCTGGAAAAATTAACCGGAACGGCATCTTCTGAAAAAGAAATCTCCTTTCCGGTGGTCTCATAAAAATAAAACTCTTCATACGTTAGTAAAACCATAACTTAAAGTCCTGCTGATCAGTCATCTAATTATAAATCACCAGTGCATTCCCTTCAATCACACTGATAACGCAAAATGAAAACGTACCACTATCTCCAGCATGCTAAAAAGAGATGTGAAATATTTCCTTACTACGGCCTTTCCCCAGTACTATACTTGAAGAAATATGTCATTATTGTTCATATAACTAAGCACATAAATAATGAGGATATAATCAAAAAGACAATTTTACGGCATTTCATAACACGCATTCAATACACGCCTATCGTGCAGAAGAGTTTTTAGGAATGTTACCGAGACAAGCGAATGTCAACATGCAATTAGGCATAAAGGCCGCTGTAATGAGAACCTGAGCAGCAATCATAAATACGTTTAGGCTTCAATTCACTGACTGTTATACCAGTGTTATCTCGACGTATGGGCAATAATATCTGAAGAGGGAAACAAGTTTTTAACCAATTACTCGGGAGGGAGCATTACCACAAACGAATGCCACGCTAGTTGTATTATGACACGCGCCAGGCAGATGATATGACCCGTTCGACTCGAGGCAAGGGCCTCAACGACTAATTTAAAAACCTAGAAATACCTTCTCTTACACGCGACAAGACTGCCTGGATAAACTAATCAACAGCTCTCTCGACCGGGAAAGAAAAACAAGTCATCTGACTCGTGAGATGGAACGAAAAAGTATTGAGGGAGACGGAGGAGACAGCAGGGAAAAAGGAGAGACAAAAGTGAACCTTTGACCCGAAGGAAGCTCCCTTTAAAGTAGGGATGGGAGGAATACATATCCATGTGCCGGTACATCCAACATATTTTATCTATAAGTACATCAATATGTTTGGGCATACTTATGGCGATTAATACACCAATTTCTCAAAATTAGCTTTCATAGGTAAATTTTTCAAAAATATCAATAAGTGCTAAGATAAATTAAAATTCGCCATAAATGACGGAATTGAGAAGAATCTTTTCATGCTTTCGTTTCCGTATATTTTGGATTCCCAGATCCTCGGATCCCCACCCCCAGGACCAAGGTTCGAATTCGGGAAGTGACTTTTCAATGGAAGCAAATCCTTACTTGAGTGCAACGTAGAGCAGGTTTTAAGTATGGTATTCCCTTCGACTGACCGGGCATTACACTTAGGATACCTTTGCGCCTTTCGCTAACAGTTGGATACAGACGACGCCGGGTTTCTCTCCACCAATCCTCCATCCACCCAAAATGCACATCACACATTCCCTTACCAACCCGTGCATTATGATGCTAATGACTTCAGTTGCCAGTCGCCAACCCAAAATAACGAACCGACCATTCAAAATGCGACCGCAATTGTAAATGACACATCCACCCAAAATATCGATATATTTTTAATAAATGATGCCACATACATATATGGCAATATATTCAACGATGTCTGGCGAGGTGTGTTGGAACAGCATTATGAACTTAATGAATTGTACCTAAGGAAGTCAGTAACGCCTAAACGCGTTGTCTGATTGATTATCTAGTGAAAAAACCAAAATTTTATTTATTCAAGTTCGGCTGCCGACTTCGGTTGCAAATCGGCAACCAAAACATCGAAATAAATTATTATGAGTGTTCTTCATGTCTTATATTTGTAACAAATTGATATACTTTTTTACATAAACCGATAGGAAAATGGGTATAAATTCTTAAATATTTTTACCGGAATATTTTCAATCCCATCCCTACCACGGCGTTGGAGACTACGTGAGGGAGGCGAGTGAGTGAGAGATAGATGGAGAGAGAATGGTTGAGAGAGGACATGTGGCGGCGGCAGAGCACCGGCAGGGGGTCGGGGGGGAGGAAGAGGAGGGAACGAACGAGGGGTGGGAGGGAGGCGTGGGCGGGAAAAGCTCTAGGGGGCGGGGGGAAGGGGGGTGGAAGCAGGAAAAGATGAACAGCGCCGCCTCTGAATCAGAGGAACCGTAATAGACTGGAGGCTAGCGCGCATGCGCGCATTACAATACATATTATTCCCTCCTAAGCGTCCCCGCCGCCACCCTGCCGCGGGAGGGAAAAGACTTTTACCATCCCCCTCCCCCACTCCTTTCATCCCCTTCCCCCTCCCCTGGCGACCCCTAACGAGTGGAAGCCAAATTCAAGCACGAGCTGGAGAGAGGATGAGCAGGAAAAATGTTTTTTTTTCTTCATTTTCCGGGCTGGAGTTGGAAAGTCAAAGGTGGCTCAGGACTCACGTCAAGTTATTTTTTTTTTATTCTAAAATTGCAATGCAATGTTAATTTACTCAAGTTCAATCTGGGCGGAATAGAATAACCAATAACCGAACCGACCGAGAACAACCAATGCAGAAGTCGTATGAAGAGTTTGGAAAAATATATTACTACGAAAACTTCGCGAAGTATGAGGGAGAAATTGTATTCGGATATTCAACCTTCGGATCGGTTTATTGAGGATTAAGTACCTATTTTGAAATGAGAAGAATAACTTTGTGATTCCACATACCTATATTTAATACACGACCTAGGTTTCGACGTTATACGTCACTATTAGGTGACGTCACTTCATGATGACGTACAACGTCGAAATTGTGAGGTGATCTGTTGTATAACTTTGTGATTCCACAAACATTTATTTAATACACGACCTAGGTTTCAACGTTATACGTATCTATTAGGTGACGTCACTTAATGATGACGTAAAACGTCGAAATTGTGAAGTGCTCTCTTGTATAAAATTAAATCTTTCCGGAATGTACATATTTGGATCGAATATATTCTAGTGCATATAACACACATGCAGAAGAGAGTGGATTAATATTTAATTAATTACTATAATATGGTGATAAAAAGGTACGCGAAGCCTCGGGTTACAGCTAGTCTGTAATTTTAGGTGGGTAACATGGGCATTAGTCATCATTTATACATTAAGTAGCGTCAATAAGAATAAAGTCATTTCACAAGTACTATTCTCGTATCAATGAACGTTGATAGCAAACTCGTGTGGTCAAGAGAGATCCACCTTAAGGGTGTATGGTGAAGTTTCCTCTCTCACCCGCGTTCCCTCTAAAGCCGCCCCCGAGAGATTCCCCGCGCGTCCTAACGCTTACCCACGCGCCCTAACCCTTCCCCCCCTCGCGTCTCCACCAATCGCCTCGCCGACCTCACTCTCCACACGTCATTTAGCGTGTCTTATGAATCAACCAACTCGCCACCAATCCCACCCACCGCCACGCCACATTAAATCATGTGGCCCGAACTCCACGGAGTGTCAGACGCCTTGCTTTCAGCGGTGATACGATAGGGCGATAGGGGCACGACCACTCAAAGAGATACGCGAGGCCAATTGGTTGGGGGGGGGGATTACGTGTTCGCGCTCAGCTGACGACCATCCCTCTCGTGGACTCCGTCCTTGTTCCGCCGATCGAGATACCTGTCGCGCGCCCCAACATTCTCCCTACCGCTAAGCAAGCGATTCAACTCCACTGCCGAAGTCCGTCGTGAATGATTATTAATAATTGCAGAAACATCTAAGTCGCACTCAACTCTGAATCTGGGGTCACGAATTAAACCAACTGAAAATTATTAAACACAAAATCACACCGGTTAGATAGTAACATGCTAACGTTAAGATAGAGCAAATTTTTCCTCTCTTCGTAGCAGAGGATACATTCGATTTTCATATAAATATTTAAATGAGAAGTATGAAGTAAATATAGTAATATTAACTACGCAAGAACCAAGTTTTTTTTAATGAACTCATAGCAGAGGGAAAGTATGATTTTCATATTCAAGTTGAGACCAAGATTTAAGCCAACTGAAAAGTAATAAACTAAAAATAACAACGGTTAGATAGAAACATGTTTAGGTTAAGTTAGAGCAAGATTTTCCTCCATTCGTAGCAGAGGGCACATTCGATTTTCATATAAAAATTTAAGTGAGAAGTATGAAGTAACTATAGTAATATTAACAACGCAAGAACTTAGAGTCTATGGATGAACTCATAGTAGAGGGCACGTTCGATTTTCATATAAATATTTAAGCGAGAAGTATGACGTAAATATAGTAATATTAACTACGCAAAAACTTTGTTTTTCTGAATCAACTCATAAATTAATAAATATCTATGTGTTTGAGGCTTCAAATTGACTTATCTGTTTCGCGCCGTAGACTAAAAACATCTTCTGTGGGATTTTATAAAAAAGGACTACGGTAATAAATTTATTTATAATATGTAGTAATAAAACATAATAAATACAAACCGTTACATACCTGAAGCTATTTCTGCGGCAGAACTTCATTTTTTTAATGTCTCACTTAAGCGCATAGCCATACCATATCTCACGAAAGACGGCTGCTAAGTTTTTGGCAAACATGTCGAAAAGTTCACATAGGTGGCTGATATTTTATTTTCATTAGAAATATGATTTTTTTACTTATAATGAGGCCAAATTCAATTAAATTTATGTTTAATGACACCTCGGTGAAACTACCTTAAGCTGAATAACGCCACGGAAGCGCAAAAAATACAGATCAGGTAAAAGGTTACTCAACCGAAAATGTAAATATTTCCAACGGTGAAAACACTTGAGTGGAACGGAAGAGGAACCGAGTTTTTTTTAATGGGCGTTTTACCGAGTGAAGGGAGAAAATAATCCTAGAATAAGGGCATCACACTAAAAATATACACGGTAAAAAATGCATCCATCAAGTTTCATGATTTATATTTCTCTTTAATAGACGAGAGAGTAATTAAATACGATTGCAAACATTCTGATTCATTCGCAAGAAAAATATACCAATGATGATAGTAAAAATGAAAATTGAGCAATCCCAGCAATTCTCGTCACAAATCAAGTGACCTGAAAGCTTGGAAAAATTGCATAGCACACAAAATCATAAGAAGAATCACAATAATTTAATAATTTTCATGATTATTGTGGTATGCCCTAAACCCATCTCATTAAATAAATGAAAAATCGGACACTAACGTTAATGCACCCAACTGAAACATATTCTGCAAAAATGAAATAATATAATGGCGATAAATGCCAAGAAATTATATTTTTACCCAGGTAGCAGGTAAAACTAGCAATTTCTTCCGCTATAAATATGGAGTAAGGGAAGTGAATGAGATATAGAAACCTTGATAGCAGCTATATCCAGCCTAAATACCTAGGACGCATACAACGTAATCAACCATTTCAACCGGAGGTCAACCCAAGATTACCTCTGGCAGCCTAGAAATAATTCCTTAGGTCTATCTTCAAAGCTAGGGAATTTACGATCGAGGAGATAAAACGTATGATTTGGCTCGCGTTACCGCATAAATCAATAAATGCACACATGATGGAGTTCAAAAAGATAAACAAAATACATGACGCTGAAGCTCCGACCGACCTAAATGACGAAGTATTTCAAGGCGAAATGCTGCATAGGAATCGCACGAGCAATATGAGAGTCTAAATCAAACTACTCTAATTTAAGACATTTTTGGAAAAATGAAACGATGCTGATAATTGCTCTAGCAGACTACATAACTGCCACACTCCATCATATCTAACTACGAGAATCATTACCTCAGCAAGGACTACCTTTTCGAGCATCAAATTTAGACCTGGTGCCTCATCGTAAGAATTTAAAACTGTTCCCCATAATTATATCCGATTATATTGCAGACGCACAGAAATTCTGTCAAACACTACCAGAATTCACGGAAAGTCTTTGGTCCAAAGGTCCAAAAGGAATACGTATTACATTCCCAAAATCGCTTTATCATTTAAACATTGGTTACAATAAACAAAAACTACCCGAGTTGACCAGCATAGGTATTTTTCAACAGCTTTATCCGAGACAAAAACAGGAATATTTCTACAAGAACCAATTAACAACGATTTCTTTCCATTTCCGCACTGTCGCTGAACGCGAAAAGCTAACTAGAAGTGCGAAAACGAGTAGATTTTTGTCGTTGCCTTCTCATGTAAAAATATAACGCTATGCGTTTCAAAAAGCATCTCAGACGGAGCCCGAGAAAAGCGACTCAAGGTCCTCCCGCTTGGATCTTCAACTCGCTCGTGGTGCAACGGTGAACTAGCCGCTCCTTGGCCTTAAATTAGAACGGCTTCCATTCGGCGTTCTTGAGCAGCACCACCCGCACCCCGGACACGAGAGGACAATACTATAATGACAGCACAAATAAAAATGGCCACACTTCCAGGTGTAGGTACAGGGCCACAAAGCTATTTACGATTCCTTGGGAAATCGATTCGTTATGATATATAACATGGATGCATGAACGACTTGAGTCATGGTGGATGCCGATACTTCGCAGAATGACATTGTGAACTTCAAAACGGAAGTAAAGAAATAGGGATTCCAATACACAATGATTGTTTACATTATTTCGCTACGCCCTGAAGTTGATAAATTTCTTGATTCATGAAAATACCCTAGTTTCGCTAAACACGTCAATCAAATAAACCATTGCTCATAGGAATCGCCGAATTCCTTTTTTCCATTCTGAAGTTCAGGTATGAATTTACGTTTTCATTACAGTAGTACGATAAAACAAGGAAACAATTATTGACGTACTTATTCGAAGTAAACGCAGCAGTAAACGCAAGTATTATGCGCCTAACTCCATTATTTTTTACAGCACGTTAGAATGATATATTTTTCTTTTACGCCTACTGGTCTAGCTTTGTGGGAGAACGTTACCATAGAAATGATAATCTTTGTACTTTTCCACAAGAATTTATTTTAACCCAGTCATGATTTTGCGTACTATTCAATTCAGGCTAACATACGGAAGAAAGGCATGATTAATATTTGCAAATCAAATAGTCGCCGTGAAAAGCAACTGACTAACCCAGGCGAAAGGCAATAGTGGTGATTTAGGAAAATTATGAGGCAAAAGAACAGAGAACAAAACTGAATATATCTGACGTGCTATTAATACAACTACTACGTGTTTTTTCTACTACGTACGAATGCCATTGCACAAGATTAGAGAAAGTACCACAACGTAACAAAATTGTTTTTATGAACATAGTATTTACGAAAATTCCAGTATTTTTTCCGGGTATTCACTGCGTTCGTTGTATCAGCAGAAAAAAAACAGGAACCCTTTGCTGACGCTGACATATCAACAGCAAGAAGGGCATTAATTCACATCTAAAAGCTTTAACGAGTTCAGATGGTTACTAATGCAGATTATGAGATGATTTTAAGCGTCAATAGATAAAGAGCAAACGCACAAACCACGCTAATATCATAACTGATAGCCGATTGTTACTTCTGTCTATTCCCAATCCCACTCAGTCCTCTGCGGTAGTCACACGAGACATATTAAACGAGGATGCGATTTGCTATGCAACGCCTCCGCTTGAATAGAGCTGAAGGCACGAGGCAGCGAGAAGGAAACATTATAGATGACATTACTCGCATATCTTCCAACGATGAATACCTGATATGAATGAATGAATGAGTGCTTAGTGATGCCTCGTGGAAAGCCAATATGGTGTGTTTACTCATTACTAGGCTTCATCATGGAAATATTTCTTTGACAGTTTTGTACCCAGTGTACTCGTAAAACTACGAGTACACTGGGTACAAAAATGAAAACAATTATAATATTGCAATTCCCTTCTCAATAATGAAAATTTCAGCAACTGGGGAATCATAGTAAGCCCATAAAATAAGAGCTACATTAGTAAAACACAGTTACATTTTCCGCAAAAAGGTCACCGTATCAATTTTTAAAATTGTTAGTTAAAAATGATTTTTCTGGTTCATGATAAAACCTATCAACACAATCTGATTTTGAGAAGCGTTTTATGGAATAGACTTGATTCAATTTTCATGAAATTGTCTTAAAATTTGAACAATATAATTCACTAAACAATAATACCTACGGGAAAAAATACTGTGGCCAACAGGCATTGGCAAGATATTTAACAGACTGAATTTACGATTCATTTTCCCTTTTTAGTAGGAAAATAATTTAATTAACTAGAAGGGAAAGGTCGATAAGAGCAGTCCACAAGTTTTAAACGCATCGAATCACACTAAAAAAATCTGCGCGTTATCATTAAGGGAGTAACTAATTCACTGGAGGTCCATTTCGTTACGGGATTCATTATCACCAAGGGCACAGGCGAAACAGAGCACGTCGTCGGTCGTAAGGGGATCACAGGATTAGCACTTTTCCCAAAACACATAACTGAGTAACTTCCTCCTCCGTAAGAGGGTCAATATAAATGCGAAACAGCGAACACCGGAGGCCGTTTTGAAGGGGCACGACCATCGGGATCCGCACAAAGGGCCATTTGAGACCGTCCGTTCGTCCGAAAGACCATCTCACTGATGGCACTCATGCTCGGGGCTAATGACTTCACCGCCCTCCGGCAGGGTAAAAGAGGGAGGCAATAAAACAAGCCGAAAGACCCTCAGCCACGCGATCATAATTTTTCCCCGCAGATAAATTCGCGTCCAAGATAAGAACGTACATCTTTCGTTCTAGCGTAAATAATTACGACACCAAAAATGTTTTCGCGACTATTTCCATGTAATGTCCCCGGGGACTTTTGTTGGTCAGAGATTAACGGGGAGAGATGGTTGCAAGAGGTCAGACAACAAGGAGACTTGACTGAAGGACTGGACATTCCCTTCCCCTTAGTTCGTTGATCTTTCTTAAATGCTTTAAAGATGTACGGTGGCAAGGTGCTCCGAATATTTCCGAAGAGACGGTGAGGATAGCAGGGACGAGGGAGTGTTAAAGACAGAGTTCATCCTCCTTCAAGGCCACATTGTGACACACTTTCCACACTGCAAGACAATTAAGGCCTAAGAGATAATTTGCGACACAAGATTAAGTTCGACCTGTCGCATTAAAGTAGAATTATTATCCACTAAGCAATGGCGCTTTGGGGAATATAAAGTAAGGTCACACTATGCGAGTAACATCTAAAGTTTGATGGCTTAATTTTAATCCTATTAAGACACGCTTCTAGGGAGTGTCGTCAGAGCCTTAGAAAGCACAAGGGGCCAATCACGCAGAAGAGAAAACTAAACTGGTTGATAGTGGTTCATGCGACCATCATGAGTTTTCCTGATTGACTGCACTAAAATGGATACGGCTTCTCGACTCCATATTTTAAATAAAATCAACATACTAACTTAGACTCTGCGTATTCCTCGCACATAACTACCATTTCCAATCACTATATCATTTCCTAAGTGAGTGTCATTGCCATTTTACGTGTTGGAAAGAACATTCATTCAAGAAAATAACTATACACGTTCGGACAGGAGGGACGACACACCGATCATTCTAATTAAATAGAAAATGTTTTCGCCATTGTCAAGTTTAAAACATTTGCAATTTAATGCGAAAAACTTAGTATTGACAAAGAGCAGCAGAGAGGAACGCGAGTAGCAAAGATACACAACTTTGACAGGAAGTAGGATTTTTTACGCCCGTCCATGAACAATGAGGCTCTTCAGGGCATTATAAGACAAATTATTATTAATATTAAGATTATTTACTATGTATGAGAACCATGGTAGGCTTCCCAGGGGAATTTAGGAAAGGTGGAAGGAAACCCTACATCAGAATGAGCCACCTCGAAAATAGCACTAAGGGGTTGACAGTTGTACGCAGGCCAGGCTTAAGACAAAATTTCAACCCGGGCGAGAGAGTGTTCCGGCGCCCCCCTCCCACCGCTTATCAAACATATTCACCCGTTAAACGTAGTAACAAAATATTTTTTCACAATCACGGCGCCCCTTCCTTTGCGGCGCCCCGGGCAGTCGCCCGAGTCACCCAGGCATTAAGCCGGGCCTGGCACTTGTACGTTTCATCCATGGGGGGGGGGGGGGGGGGGCAACACAAATAGGGATCCTTAGGCACCGAAGTAGGGATCCAAAGGCACCCAAAGTAGAAATCTGGATTCCTCTGAAACATCCCTATCATTACCGGTATTAGAACCCAGGCTCTCAGCTTGGAGGGACGGTACTCTAGCCACCACACCAACTAGTTCAATAACATTATGAATAATGTAATGATCCATGAAAGGAGCGTGCACAACAAAGAAAGATAATCAAGATGGGAGCGCCTCCAAAAATGATATATGCATGCATAAATCTGTTCCACGCCTAAATCGTTACAAAATTGCCAGTGCCGGTCAGCGGACGATGGCAGAAAAACCGCGAATCGCTTTATCCCTGGCTGCAGCTCAAGCTCACATAAGGATTGCAACAGCTGAGCGTTCCTCCGTCCGTTGCCATCGATCAACAAAACGAACCAGGCGACTCGTGGGTGCGTGGGCCGTCGCGCCGTGGTTAGAATGCACATTTGGATGTTTTGTGGGGGGGTGCGGGGAAGGGGAGCACCGTCGGCTCGCACGTGTACGGCCGTCGGAAAGGCAACGGCGGGCGTCGTAGCGGGAGAGAGAGCAGAGGGCTCTAGTGTTGGCCGGCTTCCACGCGGGAGGTACGCGGGGAGAGAGGTGCCGGCGAGGGAAGCCGTGGCTGCCGGGAACCATGAGCCACACGGTGGGACAGAATCGGAAAAGGATGGCCAATAACCAAAAACAGTATCTTAAAACAATTGCTAATAATGTCACCGTGATGTAAATGTGTCCTTATTGTCCTATGTAAATCTGACCTGATTTCAACCGTGGCGATAGTGTTCTGTACCTATGGCGGATGAGCTCGCCTAGGCCGGTAGGGGGGCGTTTAACGATGGAATCAAATTGGAAAAAGTTGGCCGAAAATTATCATTGCAAAATAGGCTAAAATGTCAGCTTGTGTTAAGTATGCCCTACTGATTTCGAGGATAGCAATAGCTCTTCTACAACTACGGCAGGTAACGAGATATAATCTCAAGAAATTGTACGAAATGCTTGAAAATCATTAAACTTAACAATTGGCAACGAAGTTATTTTCTTTCACTCAATAAAAAGAATTTAGGACAGTGCAGAGGAGGGCAAAAGATTCCAAGTTTCACAGTAATATAATATTCTACAATGGATGGTTTTAATAGAACAGGCATAGAAAACTCCCCGAGATAAAGGAATTACAGCAAAGCTCTCCTTGGGCCTACTCTTTATTTGGTAGAACACGCAAGACATAACGCATAATATAGGAGATAAAGTATACAGAAGAGCAAAAAATGCGAGTGTATAAAAGAACGCCTAACGAAGAGCCAGAACGAAAGGGCACACTTTGACTCACAAAAATGTGATAACTTTAAGAAGGGAACCTCAACAAGGCGTAGGAAAGCAGTGGGCAGGAACGAGGAGTTGCAGTGAACTTGTATCTTCGGACTGAACAACTGATAGTTAAATATTGTACAGCAAAAAATAGAAATATTTAGGGAAATTCCATAAAAGGTATTATACAAACCTGGACGCAGAATGGATTGAGAAAGATGGCCATATCATATCTCTTATCATAACTCGAAAAATTGGTACTATGCTTGGAGAGTCCTCATCTTCCGCCCGTCGCTTGGCGACAGCAACCGACCTATAGCGAGTCCAGCTCCGGAAAGGGTCCGCCAAAAATTACCCCAGCTCCGCGCCGAAGAAAGGCCCCGTGCATTTCTTTGTAGCCGCAAGCCATTTCTCTCTTTACACACAACACCGCAGGGATACGTACCGGGAGTCAGACATTGAGTAAGCATCGGAGGTTCAGTTCCCACCACGGGCGTGAATGTTGCGAGGCAATATTACCAGTTTCTCTCGGAGAGGATGGCGATTAAACCCTGAGGTTAAGTATAGGCCGATAGTGCACCTTGAATGCCATGACTACTACCTACTTCGAGGAAAACTCTATGCAGCAGTACGTACATGTGTAAAGATTAGCCAGGATAATACTACATCACGATTTTAATTCGGGTACTACCTTTGCGTTTTACATGATTTAAGGAAAAATGTTACACATATTTTTAAGATAAAATAAAAAAATTGAATTATAAACCTATGTAGAAAAATTTTAAATTATACTTCTCCTTCACTCATAATAGCTGTGAACAAAAATCAATCTCATAAGTGTTTTATACGGGGTGGCATATGTACCCACTGCAATACTTTGATTTAAGCTTTTGACTAAATGTTGATTAAACTAAGATAATATACAATAAATAATTTTCTATTTTAGTTCATAAAAATTATGGTGGCTTCGACACGGTGAAAGATGATTGTAAAAAGTTCAAGATAGATACTATCTCATTACACTTCCATTGCGTAAGCCTAAGTCAAAAGTGCACCTTGAATGCCAAAACTACTGCCGACTTCGAGGAAAACTCACATCATAAACCCAAAGATTTGAATAAAACTACAAATACTAAATACGTTCACAGGAAGGTTTGAAAATAAAAAAATGGTGCAATCAACACCTAAAAATTCGCGCATTAATTCAAGAGGAAGTACTTTGGGTGAAGTATCGAACGAAAGAAATAGAAGCTCGTAAAGAAATTGCAATAAATCAAGTACGACGCGCATTCTCGAGTTGAAGATATCTATAAAGCAATAACATGGAGCACATTCCCACTGATACCATTTTTCTCAGAGACAGCATGAGCTAACGGGAAGGCGCTCTAAACAAAGGGCTGCCTTTTTCAAACAGAAATAAGGTCATAAAACCTTGCACAAAAATAACCAAACATGTTTTTTTCTGCTTCGTAATCCAAGTTGGCAATTTATAACATTAGAAAGGACTATCAAAGTCAGCGTATAAATCAGTGCAAAGAAGAGGATTACCAATGCACGGTAAGAATAGTTTTCCCATTTACGTAAGGAGACCTATTTTAGACCAGTTTTTATTTTAGGACATTACTTTTTCACTCTAATTCGCTTTGTCCGAATGTTGCTTTTACAGCTAATACATAAGCTATTCACATTTTATTTCCCTGGGATGTGTTCTGATAGGGAAGATAAAGGCTGAGGTACATACGTTAAAACAAAACACTCCTGGCAGATGATGAAAGACCTCTCAATTTTTTTTATTACACCGAAGACTCTTTTACAAAGGATATGCTAAAAGAACATTAACCCATGACGTGTCCTAAATACAATGTAAAGAAAAAAACGAGAAACTGAGGAACTGGAATTAAAATACGGGCATAAAAAATAATCACATCCATGATTATTTGTGATAGGTAGCCGAGTGACTGTTAAAGCGAGAAGAAAATTTATGGGAAGCTTATAAATGATTTTAGGTTCCACGATTGGCCGATTTCCACCACTTAAGCTGAGTTTTACATTTCAGAAACTTAGAGGAGACATTCATGCCTAAACCTTTAAGTCTATTAAAAAGATATCCCATGCCAGTGACAAGCTACAACCACACTACAAAGGAAATTCCGGGAAAAAATATAGCACGCAATTATATTGTCAGGTTGACCGTAAAAAATCCCATAACAGACCACTCGTGTTAGAGAAAAACTTTTATTTCTTTCAATATTGGGAGAAATTTTCTCCTATAGTGAGAAATGTTTTCTCTTCATGTTTTTCAAATACACATACATGCAGTAATTGACACCTTGTGCTGTCGAATTAGTATAGCGCAAATACTCTGAAGAACTAACCCTAAGATCAGGGATTCGAATCCATCGCAGGGGAGAAGTGAAAACTCAAGATCAAACTCTAGATCCCAACGCCATCATACATCATCGAGGAGAAAAATGTATCTTAACGTTATCGAAGGATGCTTAGAACTGATTGGTTAGTACGCTCTCTTCAGAGATAAGGTACTCATACATGAATGGAATAGCAGCACAACAATCTGAGATGTAATGTTTCCAAGCTCATGCAGCCACGAGTGGCAAAGTGATGGAAAATAATTATTACAGCCTCTTAAAATACCATAAAGAAAGCAATATGAGGAGATGAGAGATATTATAGGAGCAGAGGTAGAGGAATGAAGGGAATAATTCAAAATAGTGACGAACATGATGGTCTACTAAGACGAGCCTCCATTCACGATAATAAGTCACTGAGAACCTTTCTATCTAATACACGTAGTAGCTTTTTCCTTTTTGCATACGTCCACCATAGAACATCACGTCTTCCAGATTATGAGATGAAAATTCCTGTTTATCTATAAAGCATTCTCATGGCACCGAATGCAGTAGCTGAATGACCAAGATATTTCCATACTATACTCTAGCATCGTCCATGAGCGATAAATTATTTCTATGAAAGATTCATGGATACAAAGAAGCCATTAAATAAAATCCTAAACGACAGGGCGAGGTGACCCAGTTTCGAATAGTACCAAAAATTTAAAAGCCATCGTTCTCTTTTCCCTTGCACCACAAAGGGGTGTGAGATTTTTTTTTTAATTTTCGCGGAACAACATTTCTCAAGGAGATGAGAGACGAACATTTTCTGAGCGACGGAAAGGGACACGGTGAAGTTTGCGGGAGGAAAAGAAAAACAGGTAAACGCGGAGGATGGAGGGGGGAGTTTGGAGTCGAGTGTGGGCGAGGGAAAAGAGAGGTTTGAGGAGGGCATGGGAGGGGGTGGGAGGGGAGGGAGGAACCACGTGAGAATGGAGAAGGGGTGGAAGGAGGTAAAGATTCGAGGCGCCTGGCTGAGATAGATGTGCCACGGAGTTGAAACGGGGAAGGGAGAAAGGGATTTGGGGAGTAAGACGGGGAAAGAAAGGAGCGAGAAGCGATTTGGGGTGTGGAGGTTGAGAAAGGTGACCGTGCGAATCCCAGTTCCAGACCGCCGCCTCTCGATGACTTTAGTGCAGTAACAGGACATTTGCAACATCATCAAAACTTATTGTAAACGATATGAACACGAATAAAATAATATCATTAAACCCGGTCTAGAGGCATAGGTAGATTTCGAAGTGATTTAGAAATCTCAGGAAGTATAATAGAAATTTAAACGAATACAATACATTCCATATTAAGGGAGTTTAAGTAATTTTTTCAGTTTTTTTTAAAAAACCTTCCCCATTTCCACTCCCTCACCCCGACTTTGCCCATTAACGAACTCACCGAGATATATTACAAAAAACTTCAAAATCTACCTGAGCCTCTAGGCCGGACCTAACTTTTTTTGACAGCTTATTTGACTCAATTATTGCAGTAATGGTTACTCGAATCAAAAATTGTTTTAAAAAGGTTTTAGATATTATTTACAAGATCTACAATAACTTTTTTACAAATTTGATATTGTGCCTACTAATGAAGCTATAATTTTTTGTATGAAAAACCCGTTTTTTCCACCCCTTGAAGTAATGGTTGGTGTCATCAAAATATCTTTCAAACAAAGGTTTTTGGAAGTAGTCTTAGAAAGTATAATAAATTCAAACGAATGCAATATATTTCACATAAAATGAGTCTTTGTGACTTTTCTATTTAAAAAAAACTCCACTGGTCCGACTCGGCCCATTAACGAATTGGACCGAGATTTTCCATCATAATATTTTATGCATCAATCTGGAAGTATTTGATGGTTTTGGGGTCTACTGACCATGAAACGAAAAACTATGTAGAAAATTTCCTGAAGTCGCACCATGGTAACTACTACAATAGGTAGGTATCCTTTCTTCGAAATCTACCTAAAATAGGACCCCAGAGGACACAAGCTTTAAAATTGTACCTCGCGCATCTCTCTTTTCACAAATACGCAAAATGTGCAGAAAAAAATCATTCGAACGGGGTAATTTAGCGGAGCCGAACATATTGAACAAATTATGAGACATTACAACCTCCAGAAAACAATGATAGAAGGAACAACAAATGAGAAGAATCACTGGGAAAGATGAGGAACGAAACACACTCAGCAAATTATGAGATACGTCAAAGATACTGGTTATGAAGGAATGGAGCGGTTACCTGATAAGGGGTTAGAGTGGTGCGCTGCAGCAAAACAAACCTCGGATTGATGACTGATTTTTGAAACTAAATTAGATAATCCAGACCAGCCAACTACCCGGAGCCACGAAGTACAACCATGGTTCGAGGTTTTAAACCACTGGTAAAATTCTCAACATCTGGTAAAATCTCAGGGCTGGGAATAGAAACGAAGACCCATATATTGAACGGTTCAGGGGCACATAGGCTATGACCACCCATGTCCATAGGTGTCAGAAAAATACCAAGGAATCCACACTGCATCACCATGGATAGCTTATTTGGCATCAATCTGCGTTGAAAATACCTCAATCAAAAGCTAATTCTTTGCTTTGAGCACCGTCCATCGCATTATTACGCATTCCGAAGTTGTAAACCAACATCACCGTCAATTAACAGTTTATTATCTTCCACCGGACGTAATCGACAACAGAAATCACAGTTGTAACAATTCTGAGGGGCGGTGCCCAAAAACTTTAATTAAGGTGGCTGATTCAGTAATCGTGAGTCATTGAGAACTAGTCCTCATATAATTTCAACGGCAATAAAAAATTACTTGGACATGATTAAATTAAGAAATATTTTAACCGGATCACTCAAATTCTCAAGTAATATGAAACATTGCCCTTTTGAATTTAAATATTGACACGAAACATAACATAAAACTTGACTCTGTTTCTAGGCAACCTGAACGTTGTCACTGTTTACAAATTCTTTGACCTTGCAGACGTTGGTTTTTATATTTGGATTGAAAAAGTGTTTAACTTTGTGCTACGGGTATTCGTATATTTTGCAGTGTCAAAATAATTGTGATTAAATGTTTCAACATCTTTAAAATTTGTACAACATAGCATACTGAGAATTTCTGTAGTGGTTCCTCGCATTGGAAATGCTCTTTTTCAAAGATGAAGCCCATGCTTCGATTATTGACAACATCAATTAACGCCCTCACCTAATGAAAAAGCTGCTTACCAACACCACCTTGAATTGACAACTCTGCCTCATCAGGTATCATCGAGAACACACATCCTGATTGAGCAGAGCAAATCGCACAACAGTAATGCATCCATTAGATTGCAATTGAACGTCAACACCCCAGGATTCCCAAGCTGAATTATTAGAGATTGATGGCATCTCGCTTTCGCAGAGGCGTTCAACAATAAAATTGCAACATCCAGAATGCAGACTTGGCTGGGTGGGTCCAAAATAATGCAATTCGACGGAATGATTAGGGTGGAGGTAAGTATATTGAGAGAAAGGGAGGGAAACGACGGTTTGGTTGGCTGGTTTTCTTGGGACGCGACCGAAAACTGAGGCCATTTGTACCAATTATGATGGGTGGGTAGATTGGTAAAAGCATAATATTGGTAAAAGGGTAATTTTGGTAAAAGGGTAATTTTGGTAAAAGGATTATTTTGGAAAAAGGGTTGCGAGAAACCCGGCGTGGGAATTAGCCTACTCTCGACGGGAGGCGCCACAAGGGTCAACATTTTAACGTCCCATCAGACGGAGGGAGGACTGCACATAAAATTCTCTCCGTATAAAATCAACAAAAAGATCGGGATTCCACATACAATCTTCAATACCTCCAGAATTCGATCGCGTGCCCTCGGGGTAGGAACACAACTCTGTAGCCCGCACAACTACCTAATCTTCAGATTTTAAGGGTAATTAACAAAACATAACTGATTGTAATATACAATACAGGTTTCTGCTATAGCACATTCAATTTCACAACCGCATACAATTCGAAAAAATCGAATCAAAAATGGTTAGCAATATGTGTTTTGAAAAGGCAAAGCTACAAGGTATACTATCAGTTGCATCTCACCTAAACTGTGGAGTTCCAAATATTACTGAGAATATGAAACTGCTTCAAAAACCAACTCAGTACCAGGAGTATCACACTGGACAGCGCTCCCAGGATGGCATCCAAGTAGGTAGGTACTGGGATACACTGAAAAAATTTCCGCCACCACAAGGATTTGAACCCGGGCCCCCAAGACGAGAAGCCAGAATTGAAGTCGTCACACCATCCAAATTTCCTTGGGATGTGACGGGATAAAAGGGAGGAGGCGGGAGAGGAGGGGACCTCAGGAACGTCTGGCTGCGTGGGTGTGGCGGTCGTAAACACACGTAACAAGGGAAGGGAGCCAAGGAGTTGGAAGGGAATGGTGTGAGTGGGATTTTTGAGGGGCGGGAGGAAGAGGGGGAGAGGAGAGGAGGGAGGAGAGGGAGTCACGGGAAGAGAGGGGGAGATAGAGATGATGGAAGGGAAGAGGTGACGATTGAGATGGATTGTACGTGTAATGACGGCGTCCACGCCCCAAGGCCATGGAGAGATGGAGCCCCTTCGAGAGGGAGAGAGAACAGACCCAATGCACACTCCGGGAAGAACGCGAACTGGAAAACGATTATTTTTCATTCTCGCGGAGACGAAACGCCAAGACTTTGATCATTAGACATTTTGCACGCGCACAAACACACACAAGCGACACCAGAAACTATTTTGATACGAAGGTGAGGGATGACATAAAGCGAGCGTTGCCCGCGACAACATGTTAACATTGACTAACGCTTTCACTTGAACAGAAATACACATGAATAATAAAAAAACACGTTTTACATGGCTCAAGTGTTTAATAAAACAGACTAAAATTTCGACAGTTAATTTTTCTAATTAAAATAGAAAAAAATGTTTTGAAAGGCGGTGAAAAATGACAGGAAGCCAACATTGCTCGCAACAGAAAGTCAACATAGACTTGTTTTTATTGGTAAATAACACTCATACCTCAAGATTCAAGCGATTAGTGGTAATGTACAAGCCTTTACACAAATTTCAGCTAACAAACTACCTATTACTTCTTATTATTGTATAGAAGAAACGCCAGACGTGTGATCATTCGACAGACATACATGTACAAGAAAACGAAATTAACAACATTCTGCGTAGGAGGAGGATAGATTTGAGTCAAAACATTGCCCCCGGTAACATTCCAGCAAGCAATTATGTTTTCACAAGGAAAAATCATACATGACCCCACTCCAGATTTTAACAAAATGCGGAAATGCACTAAGTATATGTACAAGGCACAGATAAAAAATTAAATGCAATTGATATTTCAATGTAGTAAATTACTTTGAATTACACTGTCATCAGTACTCCACGGAGCTAATTCAAACATCTAACCTGAAATTAGATGAAACACATTTCAGCCACAATTTATTGCAAGAATCGAAACTAATACCAGGAATGAAATTAAAACAACCATAAACCCACGAAATAAGCAATAAAACGATGCACTGATATGAGATAATCATAACTAATTAGCTACACCGAAAACTAGAGCATAGAAAGGGTATTGTACAAAGACCAGCTTATATGAATCAAGGGAAATACGGCACCTTCGGTAGAGCTTGAAATTGCACTAACCATCTGGAATAGCAGAGTCGACATGAAGCAACATTACAACAAAAATACTATCATCCGAAAATACACATGATAAAAAGCAAAGGTAAAGGGATGAACATACTTGAAACTAATTCGTAGCGAATGCTGAAGAGTAGAGTGTAGTAGTGGAAGAAGATTCTCAAAAGAATTGAACAAAAAAAACAATGGGGTCGAAAAAGCTTTCCGCCATTACTTCAAACAACAGATGGAGAAGAATACATTTAAAAACAAAAATTAACACCAGTAGCCGCCGCAGGAGAAAACATCACGAGACCCAAGCAATTTAGAAAGTGTTACAAGCATCCAGACAAGTAGAAAAACCTACCACCAGCGGCAATGAAAATACCTATCGTCGCCCGCGGGCCATTTAAACCTCTGGGAAGAGATTTCCGGCTTTTCTTTTCGGCCAATGAGTGAGGGGGGGAAAGGGGGAACAGCGTCACTTCCTCGGGACGACTGCCTTCTCGAACTCTGGCGATTCGTGACCGTCTTCGCGGCTTTTAACGGGAACGGAAAATCCGCGATCGAAAGAAATACCAAATTGCAGCCACTACCTGAGCCGGTACTTCTTAAGGCCGTTTTACACGAGGCGCTTTATTACACAATTTGAAGTAGCATCTGTTTACGCAATGCGAGAATAAAAGCTCGGAATTAGAGTAGGGGCTATTTTCCCATCTCTCGTTTATGCATTTGCGCATGCATTCTAGCAATTCACCGCTTTACACGACGCAATTTTCAATGCACACCACTACGTACATCAGATTGTGCAATAGCGTTCCTCGTGTAAAACGGCCTTTAGAGTCGACAAGGAAACTTTCTTCATATCACACAATTTTTTTCTTAAGTATAACATAATTTAGTCCCACATCTAAATAGAACCAGTCTTACTAAAACAAAATATTGAGAGTAAAAATTAATATTAAATTCATTTCCATTCGTACAAAAATTTAACGTTTTCCACATCTATGTACTATAGTGCAATCCGGGCGGGAGTCAGAGGGTGTTGAGACCAGCCATCAAGAAAAGAGGGAAAATGTAAACGGAGTTGGAAGAAGACAGGGACGATGGAATTTATATTATACTGTTTTTCTTTTTGCCGTCATTAATGGCGCGTGGAACGAAAGAATTTTGGTACTAATCTGATCGACAGTGCACCTCTTTTATTTTGTCGCTTCTGTCAATTCTAGAGATGTAGTGCAGGTTCAAACTAAAAAATAAAGACTGAGCACACACAATTGCCTCACCCCTGCATTATATTCCGTAAAAAAAATTCCATTGAGTAGTCAGAGCTATGAAAGAAGTTCACACCGGACTCCACATCAGTCAGGCAAGAAAAAATAATATAAAAACCAAAGATATGTGCGCAATTAACTACAAAACATTGCTTTCACCCGGACAGAGTACGAACGATGTATTTTCATCGACTGCCAGGGCCAGTTAAGCTACGCAGGCGTCCTAATTTCACTAAGGCCCAATAGAAGGGGTTCTCAACCAGCGTGAGAATTCAGGGGGATTTAAAGGGGAATTGGGAACACAATTCAGAAAAATGAGAATCTCTGTAGATTACGTAAAATCTGTCGATTCACAGTTTGCATTCATAAATTCTTAGGCGTTCAATACAGTCTATTGAATGCCACAGATGAAATTTGATTCTTAAAAAAGCGTATTATTTTCAATTGCGGAATTAAATTATTAAATAATAATTTTCATTGGGGAGGGTGAATGCTACTCTGAACTACGGTGAAAGAGGGGAATTGAGCAGAAAAGGCTGAGAACCACTGCCTTAGAGGAACTAGATGTTTTCACAATTAACCGTGCATACAATACCATTAATTACTCGCAATCGTCCTCACGGCGCCACGAGGTTGAAGCCAATTTTAAACAAATGGAGGTTTAACTTAGACGAATGCAAAGCATTCCAACTTTAACGCGAGTCACCCGCTGAGTAATACACGACTGTGCGAAATTCGCACAGCGCATCGCCTCAGCGGTTGACTTCCGTTAAAGTTACAATGCTTTGAATTTGTAACAAAAATAAACCTGAAGAAAGGTAAGTCGAAAATAAAGTTCGTCGTGCCTGCTGTGTTGGCAATCAATGGCTTTTCTGAAGTTGGTTCCGAAATTGCAGTTCTTTGTAAAGAGGTAAGAAAAGTAATTAGCCGCTTTAACCAATAAGAACATTGCCGGCTTCCCTTTCATTCTCTCCGTTCCGAATATGTCCCGGTCGGTCTCAATATATATGTATGAAGAGAATACAAAGTCATGCGGCAGGATAATATAGGGGAATATTCGACCAAATTGAATGGATGAGTTATGCAATTCCTACCCCGAGAGTAGTGGTATTGTTTATAGTATCGTCACGGTACGGTGATGATATATCTAAACATATGTATTAAAAAAATATTAAGGAAAGCCCATTCCTTTTTATTAAGCATTACTAGATTAATACTCTGTAAGAAATAATAAAGATAAATAAAAAAATTACGAATTCCATTTTAACAAAATGACCCTTTGGCTCAGGCACTTTATTTAGAAATAAAAACATTATTACATTTAATTCAATAAGTTTAACCAAAATTAACAATTGAATAATTATTTTTAGTAACTTATGTTACTAGTGATGAGATTTTCTAGATTTTTATTTTATTAATAGAGGTATTTTTCCCGTCATTTGTTTATAGTATCGTCACGGTACGGTGATGATATATCTAAACATATGTATTAAAAAAATATTAAGGAAAGCCCATTCCTTTTTATTAAGCATTACTAGATTAATACTCTGTAAGAAATAATAAAGATAAATAAAAAAATTACGAATTCCATTTTAACAAAATGACCCTTTGGCTCAGGCACTTTATTTAGAAATAAAAACATTATTACATTTAATTCAATAAGTTTAACCAAAATTAACAATTGAATAATTATTTTTAGTAACTTATGTTACTAGTGATGAGATTTTCTAGATTTTTATTTTATTAATAGAGGTATTTTTCCCGTCATTATTGACGGGTTATCAGCTAGTATACATATAATAAAAATCAACTCGGCCCCACCATCGATTGGCAAAGTATTGTCCAATTGTCCACCTCCAAATCTATTTTAAATCAGTGTTGCCCATACATAATTACTTAATTAATAAATAATAAATAAAAATAATTAATAAATTACTGGTGTTCCAATGGATGTTTTTTGAGAGAGCGTAATGTTTGCTTCCACCTTGATACGACACATAACCATTTATTGCATCCGGCCACACGAATCTCATTTCAAATCAGCAACCTCGCGTCGAACGCAATTTTAATGACTTCGCGAAGGTCGCGGTATGCAAAATTTCTGTTCTCATCCGCTCCGGGTCATTGTAGGCATCGCAGACCACGTCAAAAGCGATTGACACAGAAGAGAAAGAAGAAGTAACAAGTTGTCAGGGCAGGAAGTAACACACGACAATGACAATGAATCGAGAGCCTCGAAACTTTAAAGTTACGCTATTGATGGGTTCTGGAAAAAACTTCTGCTTTCATCGAATGTTATAAAAGCATCATCACTGAAAGAGCAATCTTAAAGTTGATTTGAAACGCTCACTAATCATTGATGCCTATTAGATATTTAAACAGCAATCACAAGAGGTATTACGACAGGGGAATCCAAGAATCCTCACTGGAATTAGAATCTGGGACTATGGCCGCACTTCCCACACTACTATACCACGCCAACATTGTAAAGATAAAGATATTGAAAATATAATCACGTTCAAGTTCATAAAGAAAGCGAAATAGCATACCAAGCGCCAATTTCGATAGAAAATAACGAATTAGCGCGTGAAGGTAATAAAATATCACGATGAAGAGTGAATGCGAGAGAGACGGTTTCTCAAAATATTTCGAAGGTTCTTCAGCCAACAGAGCAAACACTATCTTTAACTCACTTCTATACGACTTCAGGTGACTTTTCGTCCAAATCGTCGAAGCCATGAAAAACCATCAAATGAAATTGCAGACGAATGTTTACACATTTGAATGCAGGGCGAAGCAATTGTGTTATTAAGGCGTTGAAGGCGTTTATGCGATCACACTCGACCGTTAACTCCAGAAAAAACATACACGACATAGATGTGGCGCGAGATTCGAAGTGGAGGTATCAGGCGAGAGCGGTAAGCAGTGAGTTAACCGGATCGGAATTACGTTTCGTGTTAATCAAGGACTGCTCATGACGTCGGGATATTTCAATGGCTTCGAAGAACCAGCCAGTATTTTTGAACAGCATAAGGAACTGCCCCCCTCCACCGCACGATCTCCACCCACAATGCACCATCTTTGGACGATTGCGAACAGCTTGCTGCATCGCCAATGAGACGGATTCTATTTAACCTGACTCATATGGTCTCTCTCGGTATGCGATATCTTGCGGCAGGCATTCGCTTCATTTGAATGCTATCTATAAACCCTGGACATACATTGTAGAAATTTGTCACATTCGCCGTCTGCGAAAATAAAAACGCGGTATAATTTCTATTGTTTATTCTTCGTGGAAGCACGACTGGTTACTATCTCAGGCATCATCTCCCTATCGTCATGTCACGCATACGAATAACGTCATAGAGGAAATGGCGGGATGCTTTCGTTTGCGCTAGAAGAGAACCGATCAAATACACGTCCAGTATTCGGAAATTAAACAGTTTTGGGGTAGGATAAGCACGGTGACGAGACTAATGGCCTTCGACTAGGAGGGCCCGGTTTCTGATGACGGTTTAGGTAATTTACCTTAGGTAACCGATCCCTGCTAGCGTATCATGTGGGGGACACTTCAAATACAACACTCCGTCCGTCTAATAGGACGTATAACCGATGCCCTTAAGCTATTTTTCGTTTAGAGCAGGCCAAAGTCGGCGACATACTTCTCTCTTCTACCTCAAGATCCTTTAGCATACATGTACAGAGAAGTCTCAATCATTCAAGTTAATGTGGAGTGATGCTACCTCGGATAATAAAAATCTACGATAATTCGGAATGTTTCTGTGCGACAAAAATAAGATATATCGATGCTTTGCCGTACTCCATTTTTTTACATGATTAGGATAAACTATTTCTTAGAATTTCTTTTTACTTGCCGAATTTTTACCTTCCTTTTCATGAACTAAACTCGCTTCGTAAAGCCACAACGTAAGGATTTGTGTCTCGGATAGAACGGATCCTCGGTTACTTACGACTCAGCTAATGGAGATTCTACAGCACTCTGAAGAACATTGCTTCCACCCTAACTCCTAACCTTATCCCAAAACATTTCCCCCGAATTGAAGCACCCAATTCTACGGGAGAGACTTGAAATACATTGATATACATACATCTTGTTCTTTGAGACGTTTACAGTTTCCTCCAAAACACTCTCGCATGCTATCATCTCGGAAAACCATTCGGAAAATAATTTTAGATCCACGATGATACGTGGAGCGCGTGTTTGGAATCCACGGGGAAGACAACAAGCTCGAACTAATACATAAAAGAATCGGTGTCGCCGAATGTGGCGCAACTTTCACTTCGAGAATAATACAGAAACATGGGGGAGGAATATGGCGGGTGAGGAAAGGAGGAGCTTTGGGAGGAGGAAGAGGTAGGCAGAAGAAGACAGATGAGGACGAAGGAGAAAGGGAGGTAAATTTGGAAAAGGATTGAGAAGGGAGGGAACGAAAAGGAAAAGGGAGTGGGGATGCAGAGAGAGAGAGGAGAGCAAAGAGGAAAACTCGACCGAGGCGCTATAAACAAGGGGGCGGGGGAGGAATCCAGAGAGTCTCCCCACCCCTCCCCCCCACCAAGTTTTATCGCCCCATTCAAAACAAACAAAGCCCGGGAAAAATTTATAGCGATACTTGTGACCGCTGTTTTTCGAAGGAGCGGCGGAAAAGTGCAAACCGATGGAGATAAACGCAGTAATGTTAGACGCAAAGGAAAATACAAATGCTCCGGGCGAATAAGATGAGCATCGACTGACAAAACCGAAACCATGACCGCCGAAAATATTATTAAAGACTGAATAAAGTGGTAACAACTTTCACTTTCCCTAGTTGGAATTCCACGGAGAGATGAAAAATGATAACAATCCGAGAGAAGACTGAATTATAATGGCCGAACAAATACTCGAGCATAACTTGAGATGAGATTATTGAGGTAATGAATAAATTCGAGAGTATACATTTAATGAGGCTGAATTCCGGCGGGAACACAAAACACGCTTCACAATTTGCATGGAAACCCGAGGGGTTTAAAAAATATTTTTCAACAAAAAAAAAATTAATTCTATTGGAGGACATAATAGAGCTTGACATAAGACGGCCATCTAAAGGAACGGAAGAGACAGGTAAAAAGCTATACCTTTGAACGAAAACGATGGAAATAGATTGACATAACAAATGCCATCACTACCGAAAATATTATTACATACCATAAGGGCTAAATAATGTGTTCACACTTTTCACTATTTCGACCGGTAGTTCTATATTTTGAGGAAAAATGAGATGCGGTAGAGAGAAAGAACTACATTACAATGGATTAATAAATACTATAGTATTAATTAAGACAAAACATCTGTAATTAAGGAATATACTTGGGAACGGAGAGTAAATGAAGACTAACTCCGGCAGGAACACAAACGCAGCAAGAGCGACTTCCTGTTGTACATGGAAAAACAGCATTTTTAGAAGTAGGTTGAAAAGACAAACCCAATAAACTGTTTTGGAAGAAATAACTGGGTTTGATCGTAGAACGACTATCTGTTTACAGAATGGGAAGCAATATTTCAAAGCAATATTTCTTGGCTCACTTGATGCTAACTATAGGCGAGAAAAAAACATCGACTGAAACTAGTTGGTAGTTGAAAAATGCTTCTGTTAAGAAAAGAATAATATCACAACACTAATTACCCTGGAAAAGTTAGCCAATACGCTTCGCCTCGACGGGTATTTACACTTACTTTTCTTTCACAACGTTCGATTTTTTTACTCTTGATGTATTCGAACGTATGTTTTAAAGTCTTGTTAAGGAAAATTATTTCCAAGTTGTCATAAAAACATGTTCGTCTACTTCAGGACACAGGAGTTTTCATATAATAGCGCAGTTTCAATTGTATTAACACCTCAGTTTATTAATCTACATGAGTTAGGACGACATAAACCAATAGGGGGCAAGAAAGTTTGTTCTAGTGACCCAAATATATAGGCAAGCCTCCTCCTAATCGTAGTTGGAAACTTAATTTAGCGGTTCCAGGAAAATAAAATAGTACTTTTATATCAATTCTAAATACTAGACAAGAAATAAACCAAGCCCAGGTTCATGACCAGTCGAAGCCCTATTTCATAAAAACATCTCCAGAAATGGTTTAAGCACGCAGTTTTTTTCTAACTAAATAGCAATATAGCATACGTACACTATTTCTTGATGCTGCAGAGAAGGCCGAGGTTTGACAAAATGTTATCATAATCATCATTAAAAAAAATAGGGAAAATGATACTAATTCAACTTGTATTTCTATCCCTCAAAAAAGTCTCAATTTACTTTCAAGAACACATCCTCCCTCAACTCAGGATGAAGGAGGAGAAAATCTCCTCCGCATCGCATTTAGCTAGTTGGGCTTGTAACAAAAGTTTGATGAGAAATACTGAGTAGTGAAATATATGACCCAAGGTACCTTCGAAGACCAATATCGGTCATACTACTGGATAAAAATGAGGGCCTTGAGATCGTTCATCCCAATAAGTTACCTTGAAGAGAAATATAAAACGTATAATGCAAAAAAAATCAAAGCCAAGCTTTCCTTGCGAGTTACTATTTGCGGGTACCTACACTGGATTTCTGGCAACAAAATAAGAGATATGGGCGTCGTTCCCCAATAAAAAGATAATTAAAAGCAAGAGGCATCCGTTATGAAGGATATCTCATGAGAATAGATCCGGCCAAATATGAGATCATTAAATCTCTTGGCACAGGAAAAAGCAACAGAAAAAAAGAGAAATTTGGAAAGGAATAAGGAAAGCAAAATAAGGAATGTAGTAACGCAGAATAGTGACAAAGTACTACTTCTAGAACGAGGAAAAAAATAAGTTCACTGAATAAACATTCAAGAATTGACTTCCTTGTTTGAATTACTATGAAATATTAAAGTTTACCACTAACACGTTGGACAAATTGGTTGGTCCAAAACATACTGAATTGGCAGAATAGTCAGCAATAGATAATGTAACGCTACGTAGACAAAAATAAATACTGAATGGATGGATAAAAGTATTAGCAATTCTTAACAAATATACCAGTTTTAATCCACCCATAATCTTCTAATTCCACGCAATATTGCCAGGACCTTCCGAATTTAATAAATGCAGCTGTTAAAAATTATGAAAAAAATGAAGACGAGAATGAAATAATGATATATAACATATTGATTAAATCACTGATGATAATCTTTTGCACAACATTAATTTATTTCAATAACGTACCTAATTATATGTAAAAATAATGTTATTTCAAAGAAACTAATTTATATTGTCAATCATCGACCAATCATCGACCAATCATCAAGGAATTTTCACTCGTACTTCCGACAGAACAGAGCCATAAAAACTTGCGTTCACTGAATATCCCTTCCATCTTGAGCGAGTCTCAAAATCAACGGTGGTACCTTAAGGAGACATTAAAAAGGGAATTCTCAAAGGCTTTTTCATAGAAATATAAGCGAATAAGTGTTGTAGCCTAATCGCTGAGATTAAGTGTGGTAACATTAAAATATGCACGAGATATTCGCAATTAGGCTTACAAAATTAATAATAATGAGACCTTCAAATCTGAGAACCACAAGAAATTTTATAATATCTACGCAGACAATGATCACGATGTACTGTTAGCGTAATCACAAATGCATTCATATCGCGAGCTACTCATGATCGTTCTTTTAAGTGTAAGGCAACGGTTAACGAAAAATACACTAAAAGGTAGATTCGGAGGTAAAACTCCATTAATAGATACTGAGTGAAATAACAAATCTAAAACAAGCTATATAATGGAAACAAATATCAATACTCACAAGTAACACCACGGATCCTCAACCGCGGAGAAACAATTGACGTTCCATCCTAAAAAAATAAATAAAATTGATTTATAAGAACATTAAAGTTATCAACAAATTATATACTATACATAGAATATTACAATTACCAAGTAACTGATATGCAATTCCAAGTAAGCAGAAAGGGAAGTCAAGAATTGGCGCAAACATGTAAATACATTTGAATTCAGTTTCAAATATTGTTCACTTCTATTTGATGGCATTCCACACAGTAATTTCCGATTTTTACATCAACGTCAAAGAACCACGAAACTCGCCGGAAGGGCGTGTGGCAAGGGATGTTAAGACACCAGCCATCATTAGGAAGGGTAATTACAGGGAAAGAAATCGGGAAAGGAAAGCGATGATAAGTGACCTAAGCTTTGGTAGACTAATGGCCAGTTGCACATGCCTTTTGGCTATGAGATCTTTAGTTTTCAGTTCCATAAAGTTTTACTGAATTCAGGCTCTAGGAACTTTCGCTTTCGTAAACTATCCCCCAATAAAAATTGCTTCGAATATTCGGTCTGCTTTCCTACCGCTAAAAAAATGTGTGCAATAGGTATTTGTGAGATAATTTCAGATATAAAGAGTAGGAGAGACCAAAGGCGAATTTCACGTCACCGAGTGTGTCAGTGCCATGCTCTGTTTTTTATTTAGTCACCGATGAGGCGCGGGAAGAAGGAATTTTTGTACCTATCAGCTCGCCAGGGCATATCTCTTCCTTTGCCGCTTCAGTCACATTTAGAGGTACAGCGCGGGGTTAAAATAATACCCTCCGTGTCATACTTTCACTCGCCTAATCTGAATTTTTCAAGTAACCTAAGCCGAGCGTGTAGCCTCCAAAAAAAACAAACAACGCTCCGAGTAAATGACCGCATAGTCAGCATACCATCTCGACTTGGCGGTCATTATGGATTCTTTTTACGATAAAAAAGAACTCATGCATTAACTAGTGTCTGTTCCGATATCAAGGCCCACTGAGAGCTTTTACTCGAGGGCTCGCCTGGTTAAAGGAAGGATCTTACGTAACTAGTCGTAGGGACGGAAAAGGCAGTGGGAGGTGTGTGGGATGGTCGAAAATTCCTAGAGAAGAAGTGGGAGGGACGCACCTTCTTGACTTGCACTACAAAAATGTTTTTATTCAGGTCAACACCGAAGGATTTCACAGAGAGAAGAAATAAAACCCATGAAATCGGACGGAATCCGATATATCAATCAGAATGAACAGTTCCCGAGGCTAGACAAATGACATACATGGACTCGACATAAATCTTCAACGACCAACCATAGCTAAAAAAAACTATAACATACGGAACTCTTTAGACGTCCGTGGATTTCACAAGTAAGTGTGGTCACTGTGTCGACTAGTAAGTGGTACAATATTTGATAATAATAATAATAATAATAACATATTCAATGTGGAAACATTCCCTAAACTTCCATAAAATTCTTGTCGAAATTTCTTTCGTAATGAACAACTCTCAAATCAAAGATAATAGATGTATTTACGTTTGTAATACCTATACCAATCCAGAAGTTTGCTCCGATAGATGCACCCATGATTCAGGAAATAACCAAGGCACCGACAGAAAGGCATATAACTTACATGCGCCTTAAATCTCCTCAATTACGTGACAGCTTACACACAGATAATTAGTCACGGTTGTTCGACTATTATAGAATGAATATGACACATAAAAACGGTTGATCAGTGAAATAGAAGAAATGTATTTAGGCTTGCACTTGGTACGATCACATATCACATGAAAGCAAGGCAGGAATTGGATCTCCAGATGGACAAAGTAAGAACTCGACGGGCAACAGACGTAAGGATCAATTCGCACAGTAAACAGTAGATGGTCGTGACTGAGTACCATACAAGCCGCGCATGTGAAAGATGAAAGTTGCCCGACCATTAAAATACAAGAGCGTACACTGTATTTGTGACCGACTACATGCATCAACGCAAGTTCATTTTTAGTGAAATAGCTTAAGTTTTAAGTTAAGATTTAAGGTTTAAGCGTCATAATCTTAACTCAGGCGCATCGGTGAATCACTTCACTTTATGCCACCCTATTAAGATTTTCCACGAGCTTACATACGCCCGAGAAAAATTTACAAAGCTATCATTGTATTTCTTCAGACAGTAAAAACGGGTTTTGCGTGCAAAGGGAGATTAACTCTTAAAGAGCCAACGACCGTCTTGAGTAACGGAAGTTAATTTTTAAATAATACCACCAAAAAGGAATAACTGCTCGCGAAAAAAGCATAACAGGTACCACGCTCTAAATGATGACATGGGAAGAGAAATGGCCTGCCAGACACGCAAGTATTACTAGCAGCTCAGCCATCAACTACTTGGCGAGATATTCACGACCACGTGGCGAGGTATCGAGCGAAATGTAAATTCATTCGCCTTTCAGCGCCGTTCTCTCGAGGGATGGGGCAACGGAGATAGGATCCAAGAAGGCAAAGGGGGCGAGGTGGGGGGGTTGAAATAAAAAATAAAATAAGTAAAAAAGTAATAACACCCACTCGAACTCTCCCCTCCGAAATTTTTTTCAGAAAACACTCGCGATCACGCGCCAAGAGCCATTTATCTACCTAAAGGGCGACGACTCATCGATAACCCATCATTTTCAATCGACGTGAAAAATTCAAGAGCAGCGGCTCTTTTAAAAGAAATACGTCAACGCCTCCTCTTTGAGTTCTCTTGTGGGTGGGGGTGGTTAATGAAAGGGACTCACAGGAGGGGGGGGATCTGAAGGGAAAGGGAGAGAAGGATAGGTAGGACTCTCTACACTAGAAATCAGCGACCTGCTCTCATAACGGCGCCCCTGCTCGCTCCCTGCTTCAATCACGCGCGCGCGCACACAGAGAGAGACATCCTCCGACTGACTAACCCCTCTCCCCCGCCCTCCTACACTCTTTAAGAGCCGCGGACCAAAAATAAACGGGAGACTGCGGCCGAGGGGAAGGAAGAGGAGGAAGGGAACGAGAGAAAGAAAGAAAGGGGGGAGAGAAGTAAGAAAAAAGACTGCAGCTGCGAAGTGGAGAGGGTGAATGGTAGAGACATACAGGGTGTCCACCACTTGGCCGTCAAAAGAATTCCTTCCAGTTACGACGGTTTTCCGAGAGAATTTTTAATGGTTTCCGGCGAAATGTGGCGAGGGAGAGAACTCCTAATGAAAAGGTGAATCTAGTTGCACTTATGCTATTACAAAAATGTTGCACGACACGTTTCGGCTCACTAAGTCATCATCAGGTGATGGGGAAGATCTCCAGAGGGAAAAGGTGAACCCTGTTGTAATTTTGCACTAAAAACATTGCACGACACGTTTCAGCTCAATGAGTCATCATACGATTAAACAAAACTGTTTCTTTTTTATTTACTTATTTAACCTGATGATGACCAGTGTGAGTCGAAACGCGTCTCGTTATTCACCAAATGAGTGAAACTCACCATGAAAAATCATTAGACTCGACCGGGATTCGAACCCCGATCGCCCAGTCACGCCATTGGGACATCCGGGTTGGCATCTCGGTCAAGTCAAATGATTTTTTCATGGCGGATATAATCCCTATAATGGTGGAGCGTGGTGGCCTAGTGGGTAGAGCGCTTGGCTACTGATCGAAGGGTCCCGGGTTGAGGTGAAGCCTTTGGACCCCCTGAACAAAAAATATCCTCGGTGTGCGAGGTGGCCCAGGGAAAGGAACTGACCCCCCTACCCTGAATGTGTGAAGTTCACACGCATGTGGATTAGTCCGGGTTGAGCTCTACCCTCTACTATCCAAACCAACCTTCGGGTTGAATCACTGAGTGAGTGATAATCCCTGTGGTGTACAGTATCTTTACACCCGAGCGCGCAACTGCGTGTCTCAAGTGTATTTCGAAATGATTTGGAAAGCGTCTCGTATTCTTTATGAGAGTAATATATGTTTTTTTATAAAAATGGAAAATAGCAACTTATTTCACCGTTAAGTATAATTTTCTCTTTCCAAGGCACTATACTGGCCTAAACCTAGCACATTCTAGGCTTAATATCGATCCAGAGTTAACAATATTAGGTCTAATTCTAATACCATCAAGGCCCAGTGGCAAGGGGTGTTAGGATACCTGCTGTGAAATTGGGAGAGTACAGAAAAGCGAAATTGGTAGAGGGAAGGGAAGAGAAATGAGGTTTATTGCGATGGATTATATTGTCTCCCTCTGTTTTGGTGTGGTTATTAATGATGTAGGCACGAATTAAATTGCAAATGTTAGCGTTAGGAGTGACGAGGTAAATAAGGATCAGCGTGACATTGGATGAGCGGCACTTTTTATTATTTCCTATTTTTACAGTTTTACACCTTAATATGAGGCGAATACAATCAAAATACACGAAGATGTGGTTAACCAAAGATCTCAGTCAACGGACTCTAGCCAGTCAGAATCCCTAAAACACACTTGGTATCCACATTCCCACCATTCGACATTCTCCTCTACCACAGCGAAACTAAATACCTCTGAAATTTCCATGCCGCCCGATCTTACACTCACCAATATATCAGCGTTACTGACAGAAGTCTTTCCGAATAAATAAAGAGAATCTTACAGTTTCCGGATGGTAAAATAAAAAAACATGCCGATAGAAATAATCTTAGCAAATATGTATTCACCAACCAAAGTTTCGACGAAATTGCCTGTCATTTTTAAGATTTGGGGACGGTACACCCTATCGCAACCATTGTAGCCAAATAAAACAAGTGCAGATAAATGCCATGGCGACGGTCTTTTTTATCTGACGATGCAACCTTGTACGAAAAAAAGCCTGAATCTATTTGCTGTAATTCCGACTTGGCCACAAAATAGTCTTTATCCAAAAGCTTCTTCACCAATTGAAGAACTTCAGCGAGTACCTTTGAACCTCACAAGTATAAATGGCGAACGGTGAGGCGCCGGCTCCTCCAATCAGAATCCACGCTTCGTCCCCAAGGATTTTCAAAAGGCTATTCCCCGAGATGTTCAGTTTTATTCACGGTTTACCAGGGTCGCGGACACCCTGGAAGGTCGAAGGAGAGGAGAAAGCGCTGATAGGAAGACGAGAGGAGGAGTGGAGGGGAGGACAGCGACAGAAGGAAGAGGGGGATGGGACAAGAATGAAAAGAGTTGAAAGAGAAAGCGTGGGTTGGGGGAGGCCAAAAAATGATAAAACATATGATAAATCGCCTTTAATGAAGGGTTGAGTTAACACGGGGGAGTCCACGGGAGTTTTGCAATGTCAATCCCGCTGAAATGAGGGTCGTCACACGTGCCCACTTAATCATACGAAAAACACGGAGTGGAATATATCCAACATGCACAGAGGTATGCGTTGCGCACAACCAGAGGTATGCGTCGCGTTGCCCAACGGGGCATGTCCGCTGGTTAACTCTGCGAAGAGGACCACATTAATGAAGGTGCCTACCAACTGACATCGCCGACGTCCGTGGAAGCTAAATTGTATTTATTATTATCGCAAGCGAGTAGAGAGACACTACTGGTTTTTCACATTATGACTTTATGAGCGACTTACGTAGGGTTCATTCAGGGGGATAATTTAAGTGGTGGTAAATTACGAAAATGAGCTTGTGACTACGGAAAGTCAGGCTATCCTTCATACTGATCTCGAAATATCCTAATATCACATACTACACTTATCCGAGCTAATATTATTGAAATCATCAACGGCAGAATGTCACATTCGGAAATCTTACTCTAAAATTGGTGCAGCTGGTTAACCGAATCCAAATTCTGATCCTCAGAAAATCCAATTTGCCAGTGTACTCGGGACGCCAAAAAAAAGTTCAGCGAATTTTGATAGATAACGCGTTATAAGTTAAGCTGGTAATATTATTTTTTTCTTTGCGACCCCTTCCGTAAATAGTTCATGTTTATTCACCTAATTAATTTGTGAAACATTATTGGTACGTTGGATGATGTTAATTTCGGAATTCAAAAATTTTTAACCCAGTGAAAATCCATTTAAAGACATAATGCTGAGGAATCGTATAACTGCACTCAACCACTATTTCTCGTTTATTTTATCTTCCTAGTGCTTTTTATAAATATAAATTCCTTTCGTAAATAAATACAATAATTAACTTGACAACTGAGGCATTCATCAGCGACGACAATATAAGATTAGTTAGTCTCGCTAACTTAAAATACCCCAACACAGTAGCAAGTAAAAAATGAACATACAAAAGAAGAGGTCACAAAATCGAATACGGACACAATTGCATTTTCTTTCCGTCAACCAGCACAGCTAGCTTCAGAACTCCATGCAATCACACGCTTTACTGGCGGTGATGGCAATGATTATAAACTCTGCGTTAATCAATTGGTAACAACACGTCACGACGGCGTGCAGATGGCAATGGTGACTACACGAGAAAGAGAAAGTGACATGTGGAGGCGGATAGAAAAGCTAAAGGGAAATAGCGACATGAAGAGACAGAAGGAAGGCACAGTGAAAATAGTATGTCGGGAAGTTGGAGAGGGGAGAAAGAAGAGATTTTGGAGCAGAGGTCAATTCAGGAGAATTGAGATTAGGCGAGCGGTGGTAGGCGTAAGGCTGGATCATGGGAGGTCCGCGTCGGAAACAGATGGGCTGTCGGGCAAGAGTATTTCTCACTGCTTCGGGACAGAAAGCCCATTTAAAACACCTTAACACAATTTCAGCCACCATTCTATTACTCACCAGCAATAAATAAAAGCACATTTCGACGCATAAAATATATTATGAAGTGGCTAAAACTAATTTACGAACGGATAAATGCAGCGATAAACAAGATTAATTATCCGAAATTAATTCTGAAAAAAAATAAAAAGGTAGCAAAAGTGGCAAATGGGTTCACATTACGAGTCAGGCAATTGGAGTAATGGCAGATGGCCTAAATTCTAATGGCAAGACACCATGTCAGTGATTTTTACGGATATTTATCTGGATTTAAAACTGGAACACATGTGATTCAGCTTGCTTTAAAAATATTACGTTCCAAATATAGAAAATAGAGACACTTGGAAGAGACTAGACATTTATTTTCTTAATGCAAAATCACATTAATACCCCGATTGACCATTTTGACGTGGCAACCAACCACTGAGGTCATTTAGACAAATGAAGGCAAGTGGGTCGGAAGGTAAGGGAAACATAAAATAGGGAATAGAGGAATGGTGGAGAGAAACTAGCCGTCGGCATTATCTAACTCCGAGGGGTATGCAACTCTGAGAAATGGTGTACGCTTGTTGAGAAATGGGGGAAAAATGGTCGTGAAATGGAAGAGATGGCTAGAAATGGGCAGAAATGGACGGAAATAGGCTGGAAATGGTTGCAATGGATAGAAATGGTTAAGAATGGAAAAAAATAAAACGAAATCGAGGAAATGGTCAGATATGGGCTAGAAATGGTTGAAATTGATAGAAATGGTCAGGAATGGAAGAACTGGTTGGAAATGGACAGAAATACTCGGAAATGGACAGAAATAGACAGAAATGATCAGGACAGGGCACATAGGCGTGCCAGCTTTCAAGGTCATATCTCCACTAGTGGAGGCGTGAGGGAAAGAAACATTCGAGAATTTCACCAAAAGTCGAATTTAGAGCCACGTTGCCAGATGACTATGAGGAATATAAAATAACTTGAAATTAACCAAATTGGGGGTTGAGTGAGGGAAACTGTACACGTGAAAACATGGAAATAGAAGAAATGGACATAAATGGATAGAAATGGACAGAAATGGACGGAACTTGATGGAAATGGTATAGCAATGTCGTGAAATGGAAGGAATGGACAGAGATGGATGGAAATGGTTGAAATGGAAATGCGGTGTACACTTGTTTCTGAAGGTGCGTACCCCTCGTCTTACCCTTAATAAGAGACGCCGAGGAGATCACAGTTCAACATTCCATCGGACAGATGGAGTACTACACTTAAAAATGCTCTCCACATACCACACTCGAGATTTATATGAAAAATCTCTGCCGCACCCGGCAATGATAAGAAGCTTCTATTTTAGCCATCAACCAGATTACAAAAAGGCAAGTATACTTACTCAGCCGTACATCAATCTTTTTATATTTATACCAAAGGAGAATATGTTTTGTTTACCAGGCTGAACTAATTTTTTTCCGGCCGCGGTAGACAACGCAACGGTTTACACAATCAAAGGTAGCCTGTCTGAATCCCATCTCGTGCATAGATGCTCTCTTTGTCTTAAAATTATGGCCTTTGGTAAGACGTTGTGCTAGAACCTAAGCAATCGGAGCACTAGAAACTTAAAATTTAATTTTCTCGCTAAACGCATATTTACGAAAAACAAAAGGTGATGCTACTAGTTATATAACCAAAGATAATTTGTACTTCTCTTGGACATTTAAAACCATTATGCCGAGTACCGATTAATTTTTAAAGCCTTGGTCACGTCGGAGAAGTAAGGGGCCCACTGTAGTAGGGTGTTCAAGCGAACAGATAGACGAGACCAGGGGGATGGGTTGAGTCCGCGAGTAAACGACAAGTCTCCCTCCCCTCCTCCCCATTTATCACGGCGACCGCTCGACGGGGTGAGTCGGATTTTCGGGCGAAGAGATCGCTAAGGGCAGGGGTGTAATCCACAGGGGGGCGGGGAAGGTCCCCTCTCCCATCAGACAATGGCGAGTGGTGCGAATCGCCGGGCAACGAAAGAAAACGTCCTTCACGGCGGAGGAAAATTAAAAGTCGGAATTACCCGGCGTCGCCAACGAAACCAGGTTATTAACTCCCACTTTTAGAGGAGATGCTACCTATTAGAATCGAAATGAAGTCCGAAGAAAGATTCCTTTTATTTTGAACGACTTGCGTTATGTAGCAGCACCATATTGGAACAATTCACAAGAAAGCTTTAATGCAACAGAGTTTATCCGTCTCCAATACGGCTGCTTGGTTGTGCTAGTGGTATTTACGTCGCATGCGGTCTTCAGGTTGTTTGCATATAAAACAGTCAATAATTCCATATAAAAGTGCGCTCCAAAAATTAAAGCTATCAGTTATAACCTGGTTTCACAAAAACTTTGATGGATGAGATCAGGTCAAATTTATATAAAATATTTTCATGAAATTTCCACAAAATTCGTAAAATCGTATATGAAAGATTTTACACGTCGTTACAGGCAATTAACGTTTTTACACCCAGCAACTTGATCACGCCAGTAGGGATAAATGCTCACCAAAAAAAGTGAGGCACGAATCCTGCCCAAGGGGTTCAGGTATCAGCAGGTTTGCCAGAAATGAAACTGGACAACAAGCGTAGCTTAAAGTAAGTCCCTAAGCCAATTCACGAAATGTCCCTAATTGTTGTCAGGCATTATTAATTAACAGAGGATTTATATCTAAAGGCGTACCACACAGTTACAAATAGAAAGACGTATAAAAAGTGACGAAAGATAAGAGCGAACAAGGAAGTTGAAATACAAACTCCCCACAATCACTCGTGAATCCCCGGAAAAACGAAAGAAGAAGTTTATTTGGCAACACCGTATGCCTTAGTTGGGAAGTATTTAGGCCAGGGAACTTCACTGAGTCAGTTTTGATCCCAGTCCCGAAAAAATAAGACTGAAAGAGAATATGAGGGCCATTGGATCATAAGGTTCATTTCGCATGCGGAAGAGAAAAAAATTAAGATCGTCGAAGAAAATTTGAGATCCAAGAAAAATATCACCTATGAAATCAGCAAACGTTTAGCAGGGTGACGGGAATGCATAATGCCAAAAAAACATGAGAATGTAGATAAGAAGCGAGGTAGGGGACTAGCAAGGTTAGTAAAGGATACTTTTAACAACCTTGGGGGACTAGGACGTGGATGAGAGTAGTCGAAGAGTCCAAAAGACTCGAAAATTGTCTAAATTTGGAGACTAGGGGCTGAACAACCTCATCTGAAAGAAAATTTACTAGTGGACACAAAAATATAAAAGGATGTTTACCGCAAACATCAGTTTTTTCCTCTCACGTCACGTCATCCATTGAATCTGGATCAAACATACAAGTGGTTTCCTTTCACATGAATTTTCACTGGATCACAGCGAAAGAAATGAATAGACTGCTTTGCACGCATCAGAACAGTTTGGTAGGGGGTATCAAACACAAAATGAACACCCAGCGTTAAAATTTTTGAACTTATCTAGAATGATAATCCTACAAGGGATTCTTCATTTTAAAAATCTCAATTTGAATGCTAAAGCTTCGAACAGTAGTAGTTACCAGCTCCACAAACAGATTATTTCGGCTAAAATGATAATTCCAACGGATAGCACCAACGTAAATCTATTAATACTCACATATTATCCTATTACTGGCATTTTTACATTGGTAGTACTCCACCGTGGCAGGCTTTACTTCGTAGAAGTTAATTATATTAGTACTCATGATTAAAGACAAACTTAGTACTTTTCCACAAAATTTTGTAGAGAAGTACTACGTTCGTCTTTAATTGTGATTACTAATGGTAGTAATTGTTAGAATAGAAGTTTTCCTCGCAAATAGCAGCAAAAGACAAACCAGGAAACTAAAAAGATGGGGAAAAGTCTCAAGGAGGTTCCACCACCACTGTTGGAATCCAAAAACAAATACCGAATTCAACCTTTTCCTTCTTATTTAAAAAAATATACTGCTTTCACAGATAACTATATAACCTTGGCTAGGTGAAAAACAAAATATGCAGATTATTCGACAAACACATTTAAAATTAGCAATTTTTCTAAATATAGGAGCCCACCGCCAGTCAACTTCTATTGAAATAGAGCATTTTAATTGCAGTTCCTGCAGTGCTTATATGTATATCAAACTATGATGGCTTGTTGCCTTAGTTATTATAATTATTCAATTCTCTGGGAGGATTCGCATCTTGGAAACAGTTTTTTATCGAAAATGTCATTTATATTAAGTAGAAAAAATTCTATTTTCCCAAAGCTTCACCCATTGTGACAATTAACACCTAGCAATTTCAAGTTAAATTTGCGTAAAAAAACAGCGTGGAATGGTAGTGTTTTGTTGCCCATTTCAAATAGAGGACACGTTTTCCTATGTGTGGCCAGAATATTAATAGAATCACATTAAAGTCGTTATACGGTGGAACCACCGGCCATGCCAAATTTCGTTCTCTATTCCACGCACTAGTAAGCCGTACGCAGCAGATCCTCCTATTTTTTTCCACCTCAAGGCTCTTCCACATAGAATATGCGAAAATCAAGAGCGTGTACCAGAAGCACCAAATCCCAAGGAAAATTAAATAATCCTCAGGAAAGGTGAAATCACCCTGCCTCCAATGTTATGCACTCCGGCGTAACACGGAAAGGATAATATATACCCACATTACTTAACGGTATTAACTACCTGTTTACAAAACGAGCGACTGTTAAACTCTATAGTTTCCCTCTTGGCTCGAGTCTCGAGGAGAGCCAAATCTTCCAACTAACCTCAAAGAGGGAGACGAGACGAATTAAACGTCCGGTGCTCACATCCACCACCGATCGTCTAATTAACGCTAGCACGGAGGGGGAGAAGGACAAACATCCGAGCTCACATCGGTATCGGGGTCAGGCGCGGCGAAGGGATACGAGGGTGACAGGTAGGGAAGTGCCAACTCCTTAAGAGTTGATTCCAGGAGTCGACCGTTCCAAAAGAGAAGGAAATTCAGGGAAGTTTAAGAAGATTAAGTTGAGGAATAACTTCAACTACGGTCTCATGTGCATTCCACACACGTTTAAGGAGAATAGAGGAACCATACGGTACAACAACACAGGGGAATATTGAAGTCATTAACATGCGCAATCAGCCATATTGATTGGATCGATAGTGCAGTTGGCAAGCCGAAAACATTAGAAATGGCAGCAGAGTTGTCGTGGTGACGTAATAATTTATCAAGATAAATGGAAATTATTTCTCAAGAAAACACTCCATCGTACGTACATTAAATTAATGGACAAATTGCGCGCGATAGACATGTTAGGTGAACCGTTTTTCATAAACAAAAGGCTTCACTTTTGTACGTCATGGCGTTGCCTACTGTCTTCTTTAATCTATGGTATTCCTTATCGATGAATATCACGCATGTTCAATAGCATGTATCACAATACAACAAGCTCTTCCTAGACATGGGTGGTAATTGGATATTCAACATGTTTTCTCGAAAGATTTAATAAATTAGCTGATAGCGTAATTATTACCAGCAACTACGAAAATATTTCCAAATAATCTCTGAAAAACGCTTTCCCTCTTCAAACATGCGGCGAGAGGGAGGTGTACATACAATATTCAGAGAATCGTTAAGACCCCCTGAGGATCTCTTTCAAGTTCCTTCCAAGTAAAAATCTCGGGCAAATTAGGTATCAAATATTCATAGCCCTTGATAAGACCACCTCGTAAAGTAACAGCAGGAGAAAAATGTTTGAATCTGGAAAGCAGGAGATTTCAACAAATACTGCCCGGAAGCATTCTCGATGAGAAGGGAATTGGTGAGGGGTGATCTGAGGAGAGACGTAAAGAAAAGATAGGTGAAAACTATAATATGGAGTTTGGGCGCAGATGAGTGGGAAACTTGATTATTGCAAAAAGATGATGAACAACTATTGGAGTAATTTAAGATGTGGGTTTAGAGAAGAATGGAGATGGTGAGCAGGGTAGCGAGAAATACGAACGTGGAAGTACTGTTTAAGGAGAGGAATCATTGGCAGAGATTGGAAAAATGCAGAAAAGGTGGATGGAGGAAGTGTTGAGAGGTGAGAGCATTTTGAGGGTGATATATATATGGAAGAACGCTAGAGAGGTACGGAAGAGGATGAGAATTTTTGATGACTTTAGGAGATTCTTACGGTGTGAGAATCACGAGAGAGACCTGATGGCGGGCAGGTAATAATCAGTAAGTTCAACAGATGACCAAGAAAGGGGGAAGTTAGGGTAGGGACTATTCAGCAACCTATCAATCAGCTGGTAGAATAATCAATGATATTGTCCAATTACCGTTGTGGGGGACAGAAACGTGGGCTCTGAGTAACGAAGACGACAATAGGCTGCTGGCGTTAAAGATGTGAGTGTGGAGGATGGAGAAGGTGCGGTGGACGGGAAAGAAGAAAAACAAGGAAGAGCTTGGTATGGTAGGAGAGGAAAGGAAATTTCTGGATCAAATTAGGAGGGGGCAAAGTAGGTGGTTGGAAGGCGAGATGACTTATGGAAGATGGGAGGCGAGAGATGACTTATGAGTGTAATACAGGGTAGAATGTTGGGTAAGCGGGAAAGGGGAAAAAAGAGAATAGATTTTACGGATGTGATGAAGAAGGGTAGGACGTATGAGATGAAGAAAGAATTACTATTGGTAGATAAGGCCAGTGGCGTAGCCAGGTTTTGGGTTTAGTGGGGAGTGGGGGGGGGGGGGCAGAAAATGTTTAGGGGGCGCCGACTCATAACTTAACCAGTCTACAAAACTTAACAAATTTTGGTGATGCAATAGGCGGATGGGTTTGTACAAAATATGACAATTGATAACGTATTATGCACATTTATTTATACATATTTGGGACTTAAAAGAGTGGAAACATTCACAGGCTTAGGGACACCAGAACACGAGGCGGGGGGGTTGGCTACGCTACTGGATATCTAGTTCCCTATACATATAAAAATCTAGAGGATTTTTCTCACGTCCATTTAAACCTGCCTCAGCCGGTAGATAACCTTAGTAATAATAACTGTACAGTTTCGGGAGGTTTCCGGAGAAAAGGGGAGAGTTGGCAAGCATAGTGGCCAGGCCCTTCGTGCTCTATGTGTTCCCAAAAACACCTTCCGCGTGCTTAACGCCGCCGGCTGGGACCCAACTTCTTCCCCCTACCCCGCACGTCTCCCGTTTGACAACCCCTCCCCGCCCCACCCTTACAAACATCCCTTCTCTCCACTCCCTTTCGTTCCCTCCCTCCTCATCAACCCACCTCGCTCCAAATCTACCTTTAGCGGCGTCTATTCCAGTCCACGAATTAAGGTTAAGCAGCCGCCTCACGTCCCTCTGCCCACTTCTCCCCGCCCAATCCCTCCCCCACTCTTTCTCCCTCCCCCGCTTTATCTTCCTATCCCCCCACAAACACACGCAGCATCCTCCCCCGTATTCTCCGACCGGGCGGACAATGGGAATTTCACGGAGCTTCGCCAAATAAAGCAATATATTTCCTTCTCCCGGAGCCAAAATGGCTAAACACGTGCAGCTGCATCCGAATGGATTATGAGTCGAGAAATTTTGTTCGGGCGTCGTAAAAGGATGCTAGGGTTTCAGATGTGGAACTTACCAGTGGAAACCTATATCTGTGACAAATTGCAATATCTATCTTCATCTCGGTTAAGTTCCACCATATATCACTCCTGATACCTCTCTTTTTTACTACATCTGCGATTTACCAAGCATGATAAATATTTATTAAGTGACATTCCACTCGCATCTAACTCCTCATAACCTCCTAATAAATAGTAGGTTTCTTTTACTAGATCTGCGATTTACCTAGCGTGATAAATATTTATTAAGTGACATTTCACATCTAACACCTCATAACCCACTCTTCGCAAAACTTAACTCTTCGCATCTTTTTCCTGGCATTATCGTCCAATATCCCTGCTCTCTCCTTCTCCCTCCCCCACGCTTACCCAACATTCTCCGCCCTATCATGTCAAATGTTTAGGCAACTTATATTGATGGGTAACTGCGTCATTTATAAGGCACGGAAATAATACAAAACTATAAAAAAAGGACAATCAACATGAGCAAAAACACAAATATGCACACCGACAAGATTTGTGAACAACTTTTAAGAGAATCTAACTAGTTGATTTTAATTTCAACTTGCCTTATTTTCTTCCTCTGGTTTCTGATCACTTTTGACAATTTACAATAACATACTGGTCTCCAAATAGTCCATGTTGTGTCCTGGCAAAGAACACGCACACTCAACGCTTTGATAGACCTATCTGTATTACCGCGGGCATAGTCTCAACGCTAATATAGCATAATACACGAATAGTTGCATTGGCCGAAACAGGTGAACTTGCTCATTCTTATCCCGAATATCCAATAAAACATACGGCCGGATAGGTATATCTTTAAAACAACTGAGCGGGATATAAGATACTTCACGGAGCTCTACAATAATTGGACTTCATATGCCATTTGGAGGTTGAGGGCATATCGCACCGTTATTGCTTCGCTTTGGCCAGGAAATGTACTAGAATCTATTCGTGTGGCGGGAATTATGAATGGCGCGATTTTGTAAAATATTTTTCGCGATGTCATCTGAAATACGTTTTTTATATTTTTTAAGGAAATGAACCTCATTTCCGGTAAGAAGCGAGTCTGAAAACCAAAATAAAAGGCTATAAAAGGAAGATTTATTTTGGCAAACAGACTACAGAACCTGGTTTCTTAGCCATCGAAGGTCGATACGCATAAAAATAATTTCCGACATTAATTACTGGTATACTGAGCGTAACTTCCATGATATCATTTCCGACTACCATCAGCAACTTCCTAACGACTTCGTACCCATTTCAACCCACGCACGGCCTTCCTTCCCAGCGAAATGGAAAGTACATATAATTCTAGATCCCTAACCTCAATCGTGAACGACCGTATTCCCTCTCTTCACTCCAAATTGCCACCGTTGAAAATCGCTTTGCGGTACCATTTTCATCAATTAACGTAATTTTTTACACTTTTTGGTGTCATCGTGTAAGCATGGCATGTTCCTTGCAGCAGGGCCGTAGTTCCCCTGAGAGGATACTTCGGTCTTCACCATTTTTCATCAGAGAGTTGCGACTTAAAATCCGGAGAAGGCCATAGCTAAACCAATATACTGAGTTTCCGGGAAGAATAGATCCCTTTCTAAGACCACAGGTGGCATATTAGAAAGATCAGACATTCCTACCCGAAGCGGATGTTAATAAAAACATCTATAGGGGTGAGTACTAATTGAGTTCTACCATCACTCGAAGGAAATCGTCGACAAGATTGGGTTACTCAATTACAACTCAATTACCCAAACATTAACAAAAACAAATTAAACAAAAACGACTCCTCCGTAATAAAGGAACGCATATGTTACGCAAATGTCAAATATCTGGACGGTAACATGGTAATAACTTGTGACAAACGCGGCTGGTATTTCTTTCAGGCTAAAAAATAAAAATAATAAAAATTGGCTTTTCCACTAACTATCCGGCTTTTCCCGACCAGACCACCATAGCTGACAACGCATCGTACTAACAAATAACTCTAATTATAATATTTCCATAAAATAATACTAATTAATCCTCAACAGAAACAACCTTAGGAGTTGAAAATATCAAAGAATAGATAATGCATCAGTAATGCCCTCCTTTTTCTAGTAGGTAATTTAAAATCCTTATTTCATGAAATCCCATTTCAGAGAAGACGTAATCGGAGAGATACCGATCACAAACACCTAAAACACAAAATAAAGTCTCTCCAAGCACCCTTCCCAACCAGTTTTCCCAGCCCACATGACCCGCGAGATAAACGTTTAGCGTAAAAACTCAATTTTACGACAGAAAAGGGAGACGGTGAGTCATCTATGAATAAAAATATGGCGAAAACAGGGTTTTCCACTTCAGCTCGTTTCCCGCATGGATCACACCCGCCGCAACACCTCGTAGGCCTCGAAAATTGACAATGATCCGCGGGCAACGAACCGAAGGATCTTTTCCAAGCCAATGGACTAAAATTAATAGTATACATGGGTTTTCAGTTCTCCAGCATCAACATTGAAGATCCATCTTTTCTGACAAAAAACACATTTAAACTTGTGGCACTATTCATACGACATAAATAACATTATTCCCGAGAGGATCGATGTGGTACGGTGGCTGCAGTATTGGCATGTTGACCTGAAAGTCCCGCTACGAGTCTCCATAGAGGTGGAGATTATTTAACGGTATCCGGACGATTGAGTGCCAAGCAGAAAGAAATTCAGGAGAAAAAATTCCACGGAGGAAAATAATTCTCCATGACCAGGACTCGAACATGGATCCCTCAATATCGCCCCGGGTTCCCTAAGTCCCTAAGGGAAGAAAGATGCCTCCGTAGCTCTTCTGATTCCGATTTGCTCTTCGATGAGTTACGTACCTACGTGGAGGCACTGTCCGTCCAAACAACCCTCTCTAACCTTCCACCCCGAAAGGAGTAAATGACTCCTTTGTTGATATTCTACAGCCTGTCCCTGAAGAACTGCTACTTGAAGATACAAGTTGCATAGAACCGACGCACAGTGGGCTGAAATCAGAAAAAGCTGGCCAAAAATCATATCTCCCACATTTTTTAAATTAGAGCCATGATTTCTTCACAGTTGAATAATTTTAGGCTATTAATATAAACTCCAAAATATTGACCGAATTGATGGCATCGAGACCTAGTTTTAAATAAAATGGCGGGGACGGTAAAATCTGAAAATCGATTATCTGAACCGTTACGGTATCAAAAGCTAAATTAACTTACAGGGTAGTAATTCAAAAGCAGGATGAGTTTAAAAACAATAAATTTAATTGTTAAATATGTAAAATATAAAATTAAAAGCAAAAAATAATTATTATTGATAGGTATGAATGCACTTAACTATTAATTATATTTATTCGAGTCGCGTCACTATCCTCATCTAAACTGGTGGGCAGTTTCATCAGAAGGAGGTCCCTAGCTTCTTTTGGAAAAAATTTTTCTTTTTTTTGTGCATCATATGCTGATATAAACGGATCTGAAGTAAGGAGAGGCCTTCGGAAAAGATCCTGGAATTCAGCAGATCGCGAAATTTTTCGCGTATGATGCATGCAGTATCTTCGTATGTCCTTGTGCATCGAATCTCGAGCTTCCTCTGATAGCTGGCCTATCGGGAACACTACCGCTTTTGCAATAGTCGCTTTATGAAGGAGCAATTTGTGGACAGTAGGTGGCATATGATACCATGGGTACAACTTTACGTAATGAGAATCAGTGCTGGAGCAATATTCAGAGAACGCGGTATGATTTATTTGAAGCCCAGATGATAGGGTTTCAAAATTGTGGAAAATATTTCAATAATTTCCTCATCAATACCTAGAATTGGAACAGAAATACGTTGTAATTATTTGGTAATCTACAAGTAATACGCTGATCATAGAGCTACAATTTTGGGAATATTCTTAAAGCAATAAATTGCTAACATACCGAAAATTTCCGACGAAAGCTTAGGATTGGAAAAAAGCGTTTGTTAGTGTTTCCATCACTAGTTGTCCCTTGACCAGGATTTGGTATGTCTATTAAAAGTTCAATTCTTTTTCTAAATTCCTCTTGGATTTCTTTCTTCCTCTTTTCCAATGCATTTTTGCTCCTATTGGTAGCTTTGGTCAGAGATATATCACGAAATTCAGGTGAAAATGTGGCTAATTATAGATATTGTAGAATAATAAATGGGGCATTGTAAGAATAAATTATACTAAGTACCTACATCGAATATTTTACTTACCCTCCATTTATTAATTTTCAAGCGATAAGAGATTCGGAGAAGACACTCAAATAATCGTATGTAACAATGGAGTGGAGGTAATCCAAATGATTTTTTAAATCATCCACCACCATTGGATTCATCCTTTCCAGCTCATACATCTCAGAAAATTTGCTCCACATACGTATTCGTTTAGAAACGGTTATCATTTAAAACGAGATCAAAAATATGTTCGATTTTTGTTTGCCAGATGCTGAGTCCAACATTTGCAGAGGCAGAGAGAGGTGGCGAAAAAGCTGCCATCTTTCAAAACTGATTTCTGATACATTTGGTTGTAGCGAAAGTGACGAGAGCTTCCATCGAAACCTCACACATCCATTTACACGTTGAAGCGAAAATTTCCTTGCCTAATCCTTCAATGCAAGAAATAATTCTTGCAGCCCTATGATAAAGCAGAGACTGTAATTCTACTTCACACTTTTCTTCTGAAATGATATACCCTTCCAGATAAGCCACCTTTTATGCTGTTTTTACCCTATCATCATTTGTAAAGATATCGTGCCCATGAAATTTCGACGTTTCCCGAATGAAGAGATATTGGATCTTCGTCAATTGCGCCGTCACAATCAGAGAAACAGCTTCCTCTTCCGAGAGCTGTTTTTGGAGCGTCTTTAGCCCTCCATTTAGAAAGCATTCGCATTCCTCTTTTTGGGGTTGTAGTTGTCACCTCTTTCACGACCTTCACTGCTGCATCGTCTCCGCAGCGCGTAATTCCATGCAAATCGCTACACTTAACTCCTCTAGGGAAGTGGAACTTCTCAATTTCGCTACTTTTCTATGCTTAGACCTAGCACTTGCACTCTCAAAATCCACTGACGGCCTTCCACGAGGTGTGCTTTTTGTTAAGCCTATAACAATGATAAATAAATAAATAAATAATAATAATTCGCAACATAAAAAACAAGGAATGAAATATTCAGCTAGTTGCTTACGTCTTATCATTTTCCGCTAACATAAGCACCCACCTGATGCAGATGCAAATGGGAGATATTTAGCACAGCGGCAGGAAATCTTATCGGCTGTTTTAACCAAATTCTATTTTTTTCATAAATATGCAGTTCAATTTGGAGCACTCGGCCCAATTTCCGAAATACTGATGGAGAAAAGCTTTTTGAATTAAGGTCACAAGCAAAGTTTGAAATTTCCCGTCTCCTTCCAAATTATGTTTCTTGTGTAAAATCTCTAGCACGAACGATTTCTTCTTATCCATGGACACTCCTCTTTTTTCCAAGAGGAGTGTCTTGTATTTCATATGTAAATCTTGGCGAGTCACTTTCGTTGAATCCATAGCTGGGCAATGACACTGTGAACGTCCTTCAGCACAAACCTCGACAACGAATACTGAAAGGAGACTGATGTCAAGCACTTGGCCACAAATGAACGGAACACTCTAGCCAATCGCATAGAGGGTATATTTTGGAAAATCACAGTTTGCAGAATGGTAACATGCACGCGTTGAAAGTGGAAGAACAAATCTGGGTGCATAGAGAGTAGCCGCCGCGGACAAAGGGCATGGGGAGCGCGCGGACCGTTAGGTTTATTGCCGCCCGCACGCGGCTGCGGGATTAGACCCAAGGGTAAAAGCATTAGAAGAGGGTACATGCCATGAAGGCAGCGCAAAGAATAAGTGGTAAGTACAGTGCACTCAAGATTTAGGAAAAAATCCAGCCTCTCAAACAGACTGCTACCACAGAGTAATAACGCTAAGTTCCTGAGTGCCTACCACATGTGTGGTGCGTCAAGGGGCGCGAGACCCGCCCGATATCATTTTGTTTTACCACGAAATAAAAGAAGGGGTGCAAGTTGAGGCAAGATACTTCTTTTCCGTCTAATAATATAGACTTCAATCTAACTCCTGGTGTTTATATCTCAGGAGCGGCAAGCGGCGATAAGTACTTTTATCCTAACAGCATGTAAAAAAATTATCAAAAAACAGTGATATTTTAAACAAATTATAAAGTTATTAAATAAAGGGTTGACCGCAAAACATTTAGCTCTCTAATATCTTTAAGAAAAATACTATAAACATATATTCTTAAAATTGTCTATTTCGTTATGATATCCCATTGCCTGGGAAACTAACTTTGAAATATTTCGTAAAAATCTCGCATTCCAGATTTCATTGATTTTTATTAATTTTTGGCGGGCTGTAATAATTTGATAAATACTTTTGAAAAAAAAATTAACTTCAGTTTTACATCAAATGGACCTTCTAAAATTTGGATCTTTCATTCCCGGTTCTCAATAAAAAAGTCGAAAATTGGATTTTTGGCCAGCTTTCTTCGATTTCAGCCCACTGTGCGACGGTTCTCCCTCGGGGCGATCAAATTTTTCGCGACAAATTCCGCGCGACCGTCAAAGTGACAAAAGGCGACCCGCTGGCGACATCTGTGCGCCGACGGAGGGAATCATGAGCCCACCGCGAGCCCCCTTAAAGAGCAGGGAGAGAGGGGGGAAACGTCGGACGCGGGTGAAGATGTGAGTGGAGGACACGGATCCCTTCCTCCTCCTCCGCCTTGCTTGCCACCACTCGAGCATGCGAAAGAGACACTTCCCCTCGTCCGGATAAACTGCCTTCCTATCACTGCGGGGGGAAAGGGAGGAAAGATCGGCCAGAGAGGGCGGGGAAGAAGAGAAGGAGTAGAAGAAGAATATGGAAGGGGGACGAGTACCGCCCACTCCGTATTCGTTCCGGGTGAGCATAGTGGGAGGAGTAGGGAGGGAGGAGTTGTAGAGAGGAGGCAGTGTGTCTGGTGGATGGGGGATGAGGTGCCACGGAACCGCGTGGGCAACTGGTTATCCTTCACTCAACCTCGGCGGCCAGCCGGCGAGAGGAGAGGAGTGCGACCTCTAGCATCGGAACGCACTCACGCGAGTCACCTGCGAAATAAAAACAAGCCGATGGGCAGAGCACCCCTTGACGCGGCTGGAAATTCGAGTGCCCTCTCCTGCGACACGTGATGGATGGAGTGGCAAAACGAGACAAGAGTGCAACGCTCTGCAGGAAGAACTTTCAACCCTTTGTCGACCGTAGCGGCTAAAGTGCGTCAACGATAATAGGGCAGTTGACAGTTAGACATGCAGCCAATTTGTAAACACGTGCAATACCGTTTGGGGAAGGAAATTACGTGGCCTAAGAATCCATGATGGTGGCTTTTGTTTAAATCACACGATCGTGAAAAAATTGTTTACTTTTAATTTCTTTTAAATCTCAATCAGTATGTTTCAATTTTTCTGTTATCTTGACGGACTCTAAATTTCGGTTTATTACTATAAAAGACAGGTAAATAGAAGAGTCGAAGTAGTATAAAGAAAGGTAAATTAGGAGACTATTGTATCGCACCGTTTAACCTAAAACACAACGTCGTCCGTAAATGTTAAGTGTTGGTCTAAAATATTTTGAATTGCGTATAAAGTAAAACAAATATATTGAAGAGCAAAATAGTAGTGTAAGTAGACTCGGCTGTAGGTATTCCAACGGTTAAAATTATATAGCACCGTTTAAGCTAACACATTAATACCAATACAATCGCAATATTCATGCTCAGGGCGGTATTTGAACTCTCGACCAATGTTGGCCGGCCAGTGCGTTACCAGCCTGACTATCGCGGCCGGAAAAAGAAGCTTAGAAAAGATTCACGTGCAACGTAATTAAATGAAGAAACATGGGGAAGAGGCGCAACCAAAAATGTAGTAGCTTCGTAACGAGCATAAAAGGGGAAAAGAAGAAAAGATTCCAAGGTGAAGACTAAGTGATAAGCACCTAATCCAAGCAAAGAGAGAAGTAGTGAGGAGTAATAATTATCACGATCCAATTCATTATGCACTGAGGAGAAACAAATGAAGGATGAATGAAAGGAAGATTGAAGAAAAGCAATCTTAAGAATGATACCTGGGTATTATGGGTAACCGGCGGGTATTTAAAGTGGAAGTTAAGATACGAAAGCCACAGAGAAAGGAGGGTGAAGAGTACATCTTGATAAGTGACGCGAACGTAAGTAGAATAGCACAGTCCGACGCATCACCCGACATGCAGCGCACTTAAATCGCCCTGGACACCACACTTATGTAGATGCTGGAATGACGCAGACGGATCTGCTACCTCCGAGATTCGAACCCGCGCTTCGGTGTTCCTTCCAGACGTTGACAAGAGCTGTAATGGAATGGATGGAGGGGTGGGGGTGAGGCCGGAGCAGTTCGCTCGTTCAAGGGCTCATTGGAGGAAAGGAACGTGAAAGCGGTCTCGAATACTAAAGAATTGAAGGGAGGAGGAAAGCCCGAGCGAAACCGCGACGTTCGAAGCAACCGGTTCGAGGCGGAGATACCCAAGCGATTAAAGAGGAGAGAGATGACAGATTAGAGCGAGGAAATGTCCGCACTTACATCACAGAGTGACTCAAGGTTTCATTCTCCCTCCAATGAATAAACACGGCGACCTTCGAGAGTGCTCAAATTTAAATTGATGAATTAAACATACGCGTACCGTTACTACCTATTTCTACAATCCCAAGTTATGAGCTCAGATGACTATGACTATGCAAACAAGGCACAGACATTCATAAACATGTGGAATTGATCAAATTAAGTCAGGCAAATGAAATGATATTTTTCACACTCGTTTACACGCTGGAGACTATAGCGCATGAAATCAAACTGAAAAAAATACAAAAGCGAACATGTTTTTTTTCATTATCGGTACTGGCTAAAGCCTCGAGAATCATTAGTACCCAGAAATCACATACAACGCATAACTTAACCTTATACAAAATGGACGAAGAGTTACACTATTACCAAGACATACCCGGTAAAAAATATCTTTTCCGCTTCGTTCTTTCCGCGTTATCATTAAAATCCACTTCCCATAAATGTAATTACCAACTTTCAAGAATTAAATCATTAAATTAAACCAATTAAATAACTTTAATAGCTTTACGGCGTGAAATGCCAAATTGGTCGACGAACTTGAGCAAAATTGACGTAAATGATTCTTGGAAGAGAGATGCGTCACGACAACAGATTCAACATTTTCTAGCTCATTTTTAGTCAAATAGTGGGACTACAAGTCAGCTTTAATGCCATGTACACAATTCTTTAGCTTAATCATGTAATTCTTAATAAAATAAGACAAATCCAATGCATAAGCATTTATAGCTGTTCAGTATTTCACAAGCATTATAAACGTAAATATAAATAAAATACGAAAAGGAAAATGACGCAGCCAGAACACATGCAACAGAAAAAAATGCTAGAAGCGCTGAGTACAAGGTTAAAATTCATTAATTCTACACTAAATGAGGGGAGGTATTTACTAACTAGAGAACAGTTATCTTGATAAAGTGGTTGGGGATAAACTCAGAGATCAACAATACTTATGTAAAAGTTACGTAAGCTACAATAGTTATGTAAAACAAGGAGAAATCACCACAATACATGGGCATCCTAGCAACGAGGTTTTCGACAACTTGAAGATATTTCAGGCAACTCGAGCAGAGTGGGAGAGGTGAAATGAGAGCACATTGATACAGGAAATACGACTTGATGAAAAAAGTGCAAACGATTTCCTTCCACCTAAAGATGATTCGTATTAAGTAATCGTAACTGTTGTATACCAAAGCTGACAAACGAAGCTAAAAAACGGAAATGGATTCAGGCACCGCGACGTTACGGTAGAAGTTTCCTTGACCCCATGCATAATAAATAAGGTACATATTTGAATAAAAGAAAAATTAAAAAAATGAACAGAATGACTGTCGCTGCAGCTACTGCCTTATATGCTGGACGAAGTCCCTCCAAACTTTAGTCTATTTAAACTCGCAAAACTAGTTTTGAGAATGTTATCACACCGTGCGCAAACTTCCTGTCAGTGAAAACAACTTGAAGGTGCCACACGAGCCTTGAGACTCCTGTGGTATCATCACACTTTTTTTACAGAAAAAAGCGTTGACAACTAGGAAGGATCCATTCAAGTGTTCGGAATGCAACCGCTTATAGAGTGAGTCATTATTGATAGCCCATTGTCTAAATTAAAAATTTTCAGCGCGTGCAAGACTTCGAAATACGCATTTCATGTCGCCGGGGAAGAAATAAATGCCATGACCCCTGCGCCACGTATTCCTTAAAGGCAGATCTCAATACTAAAGCCTTCTGAGCTAACAACACGTGCTTGGAAAATTACGACGTCGAGGGTCTTTAAAAAATAAAGACTTCTTCCACCGACGAAAACTAATCTCTCTACATTTAAAACTTTACCATGCTTGTTTCTAATTAAAAAGTAAATGATTACAACTAAAGAATAGCTGCACCCAACATGGTAGAACAACATATTTACACCACACAAATGTAACCAAACATGTACACAGCAGATAGTTAATAACTGCCGTGGTTTTCCCGTAACCCCGTTTCCAGCTGTATCTTTCATTGCATTCTTCTTCTCTCCTTTTCTTTGCTCTCATTGCTTCGTTTACTCCCAGTTTCTACCCTTGTCGTGGGGATCTCATTTTTAATTTTTATGGAGGATTTAATCTTAACACTTGTTTGGTACACCTGATATCATCCATTCTGTTAGAGTAACATAATCATATTATTAATGAAATTGCGGACAAAAAGAGAATTCAAAGGATCCCTGAAAGACATGCAGCGATTATAGACCTCGAAAAAGCTTACGGTTAAGTACCAATAAAAAAACTATGCAAGTGGAAAATTTAGAAATCAACCCGATATAAATTAATGCAGTCGTTCAATTAGGTATACAAAAATAGCACTACTAGAGCATAAATTGGAGGTCAACTAAAAGATGAAATTCAATCAACAAACTGAATTAGGGTCGTGGGTCCTACCTTATTTAAAATACATCTTGGCCGAGCCCCACAAGGGTGGCAGAAAAAGTATTAACATGTAGGAATAAATGGAAAAACCTTTTTTACTCCATGAATTTTGCAGACGACCAAATTGTTATCGTAGAAGACATGGACGTGTTAAGCTACTTGGTTCCGAAACTTAAGGAAACATACGAGCAGCACACTTACTATAACCAACAATAGACAATATTTGTTAAATGATTGTAATGAAACACCAGATATGCCGATAGAAAATGAGTAAATAAAAGGAGTAACAGCAGCTAGTAGCTGGGGGTACTATCTGACAGAAGCGGAAGTAGTAACCAAGAGATCAACAACAGAATTTTGAGAAGAAGAACGATAACAGAGGCACTAATTCAATAATATGGGATAATATAATTACAAGCCATTCAAAGAGAATAATATAAAAAAACAATGACTGAAAGTGTCATAACATGTAGGGCCGAAGTGCGGCATATTTATGAGAAAAACTGCTGACCACACAGCGAGATTACATGAGAATAGCTGTGAATAGAAGAGATCTGACTGCATGGGAGAAGAAAAAAAATGGAAAATATGAAAATGTCAATTTTAATCAATTCAGAATGCAAATCAATAAGTAGCTCAAGGTATTATCGAATGGACAAGCTGTGACACGTATATACACGTTTAATTAAATGAAAGCATAAATAAAAAACCTGAGCAAGTAAATGTAAGCGAACAAGGACTTCACGCGGAGGAACGCCAGAAAGCTGCTCCACTAATAAGGAGAGGTATTTTACAGAAACTGGAAAGGATTATTTAAAAATAATTTTTCTCTGTGGTTGGGTTATACCAATTAGAATATGGCATAATTCATCTTGTACTATTTAAGTGCATTTATAATACCAATTGGTAGTCCATTCCACTCTCAGCGTCTTCATTTATCATATCACAATCGATTTTCAGTACCCGATCGTAAACGCTTAGACAGTAACCTACTTCTGGAAGGTCACCTAAAATTCTCAACCAAAGAATGCATTAACTGCTGACAACAATAAATCTAAGTCACTTGTAAGCAATTGATTTAAAAAATACATTCCCATCTCATCTAAAAATAAATATCAAAAGTAGAAAGGACGCATCTTCCTCTTAAGTAACGCGGAGGAAATTCCTTTCTTCGAAGCTATGCTGATAAGATAAAGAGCCTATATTTACGCTGTTTTCCGGGATTGACGGTGTCAGGTTATTTTTCGATCCAGCGAGGATGAATGATATACCTGCCAAAAAAAACAAACACTTCATATGAATCACTGATATGAAGAATTTTACTGAACTTCGCCAAAAATATTCGACTCAATACGATAAGTAACCTCGTCAAGATTCTGAAACGAAAGGAGCAAGGCCGTTAACATATTGACAAAAGGTCAGCCGAAACATATCCTCACCTCAAACCTTAAAAATCTGGCTTTATATGTTTTGACTGTACATTTTTTGGACAGTCCGCACATCTTCTTCACGATTATTATCCCAAGAAATCCACCTTTAATAGTCTCCTTCAACATGCTTTACCCTTACAATTCCTACTTCACTTCTTCTGCCTTCTGTCTGCGCCACGCACTTCTTACTTTCGTGTAGTCTTCCTAAAACATCTTTACTCACCAGACTACCGTCTTCATTGTTCTCAAAATCCGTCAAACTATGCACATCTTCTTTCCGCAAAGTTCAACCGTACCCTACAAAGGTTTAACTCACCTTTTAGGCCTTTGCTCTTCGGCCCTTCATCATTCCTCTTTCTTCGTAAATGCCAACATAGGTTGTGAAATCCTACAAAGTAATGGACTTACTGCTAAAACCCATCATCGCTCTCACTTTATTGAACCCCTTATTGATGAGCGACGTACATAGCGCTCCATGCAAAGGTTTCAACAAATATTTTCCTAATAACGTTGCTCAGAGCCCCTCTAAACCATTAATTTTTCTTTTTAAATTCTCCTCAAGGTCGTGCAAGCTACACCTTACTTGACTACAAAACCCATTTCATCTGCGAGAAGAAAAATACCGTTTTGATTTACGTTACGCAAGATCCGCATTAGTCCACTTTGCCACGTCAAGCAGTAACGAGCGAGGCATGCAACACCACAAGGGGAGAGATGATGCGAGGGTTGGGGGGGGCCGTGAGGAGGACGAGAGTGACAACAGGACAACAAGAACGCTCGATGATAAATATCTCAGAACGAATGGAACCAGGAGGAAGAAGAGCTTCTCGGGCGCAATCAGTTGGCGCCGGGTACAAGCAACGTGACCCGACGAAGATGACCTCCCGGCCACTCTCGAGCTGGAACGCGAAAGTGGACGTGTGGGCGGACTTCGATTGAGAGGGAGAAAGAGAAGGGCGGGGAAGGGAGTGGTCGTTGGGGGCGTGGGGAAGGGAAAGGACAGTGAGCCTTCGAAGGGCCAGGACGGAGGGAAGGGAAGGAGGAGGACCCTACGACGTAAATGACAGGATTGGGCAGGGTTTGAAGCGCACTTCACTCGACACCCGTGATTCCGGCACGCTCGTCCACGTTCATGATTCACGACCACACGTGCTTCCAAGGCGTATTTCTGAGAAGTTAAAAGGTACAATAATACTATTCATTGAACATCAAACGGCCGAATGAAGTATTTCCACGAAGAGTTGACGGTAAAACATTGTCGGTTGAAAGCTCATACGTATTACAAGGAACAAACCTCAATGGCACACTAATAACATCCACCTGAACATAATAATGCCAGGAGTAATGAAACGCAAGAAATACCGAAGAAGACCAAGGATGGAATACATTTTGCAAATCATGAGGAATGCTGACATGATGATGACCATGATGGGAAGGAGGAAATAGGTTAGCCGAGAGGAGAGTGTATTGGAGAGAATCTTCGGGTTGATTACAGCTGCTGACTGATGAAAAACTATACACAGAAAAAATTATACATATGTACGTTATACGCAGTCGAGCGCACGGGTGCAAATATTATGCCTACTAATAGGCGAGGAAAATAATCTTGAAAAAAATTATTTGGCTTGACCGGAATCAAACTCAGATCTCGCTGTTGTCGGTCAATGTGTTGGACACTTAATTACGATTTAATACACCTAATAAAAATTTAATTAAAAAAGAGAAACATTAGACGTAAGAAAAACGGAGGAAAAAAAGAATACACGGAAATGAAAAGGAGAGAAATACTTGATGACATAATTATAGCTTATTAATTTTCACTCTACCGCTGATTTATAGACCGAAAAACATTGGAATAGTTTATATACTCCTTGAGCTGAGCAAAATGAGCGTTTTTTAATTCGTTTCAAAATTGTCAAAATTGGGCAGAGATTAAAAATAAAGATTACGGGGTATGATTTCAAAATCAAAATATAGAACAACATGAAAGTGAAATACAAATCCAAGAAATGAGACATCCTATTGAAAAAACGATAATGGATAAGAATGAGTGGAATCAGGCGCTACCGAGATATACCATATGTAGAATAATGATATTCTGAGTACATACTACTCAAATGACAGTTTAGTAAAACGCTAAAGGGAAAGTATACGACCTATTGCCTTTTCGACCAAAATAACATTACTAGTATTCTACCAAATAATAATAGGTGTGGATGGGCTAATAAATGATTTCAAGCATTTATTTTTAACTGTAAACTCATATTGCCTCAAAGTATTCCATTCTTCTACTACAAATGCCCCCAACTTCTTCAATTCCCACTAAAATATTAATAGTTTATCTTTTTCTTCCCCGCATAACCGACACTCTCTTCCAATTAAGACGACATAATACACGGAATTCAATTACCCTTTGCCTCTATGCCACTACTTACACTCAACTACCTCCTCTATCCAGAGATTGTAATTCTTCGATTTCCCTCCAGTGGCTTCCTTTCTTCCGCTTGAATACCCAGAATTTCTTTGTTTTTCTTTCATTGTATTTCTCCACCCTCCTTCCACCCCAGTTCTCGAAGACCTCAAAACTTCTCAAACAATTAAGAATACGGAATACACAAACTTCGAACAGCGCTCACTGGAAGAAGATAGCGCGGGTGGGAATTTATACAGCCCCCACGGGAAGGATCCCACGGATTTTAAGTGCAATCAAGATTTCAAAATCGATCCCAGGCTTCCTTTGTACGGGGCAAAAGGGGAACGGAAGGTTGACTGAAAGGCGGGCTTCGGGACGTGGAATAGCGGGGTTTTAAAAACAGGAAACCTAAGAAAAACTACCACAGTGCATTAGAATTATGGTAGATCAGTGAGTAGAGCCTGAAGACACGGAGTCCGAAGCTATAATCAGAGAGAAACACCTAAAATACCCGCAGCTAAGTCCGCAAAAGGGCTTTCTGCAAAATAGGATCTCTCTGCGAATAAAAGTTGTTAGCCATAAAATGAATGAGTCACAAGAGAGACACCTAAATCGAAATGGGAACTCCATTAAAAGTTGAAAATCTCAAGAGCTCGCTCCATTGGGTAACAAACTATACAGTTTAATCAAATGTTACATGCACATTATCTCACCATTAGTATACACCAAAGAGGATGACATTCGCCATGAAAAATCAGATAACTTGACCGGTATTCGAGCCCGGATCTCCCAATTGCCGGTCAGGTGTGTTAGCTAGTTATAGGTATAGCGAAACTTGGTGGCACTCACCAGCGGAGGATTAGAGGACACTGACCGTAAACCAAGCGTTGATGAGCGGGTAAAAACATCGAAGGATTCCCGCAGGGTCCTTTGGGAAAAGGCTCATCCCACATCTCATGTATGCTTTCCTCTGCTGTATGATTTTCACAAGTGAGTGCCACCAAGTTACGCTACACCTATACGCGAATCTAATCCCAGTCAAGTCAAATGCTTTTTTCATGGCAAGTTTCACCATATTTGGTGTATATCTTCGCACCCGTGGGCGTGACTACGTTCCACATAATTTGTGCAGTCGCAATGATTGAAAAAAAAAACACAATTAGTCGCTGACCAACATATTCCAACGACACAGAGAAGTACCAAGGAAGGTCGAGGAAGAAATACATCGCGCAAATTATGAGGGATGCTGCTCAAGGAATTATGAAGAAATAAAAAGGTTAACTGAAAAGACAAGGGAGTGTAAACCTGCAGCAAACCAATCCTCGAATCGATTACTACCGACGATGATGATCAGTGTAGCTAGCAATTTAGTAAATATGTATTCACCTCCCTAAATAAAGCTATGGTTTAGCTTTTTAATAAGGTTAGCTTAATGTGATTTTTGCAATTATATTAAGTTTTTTCTCATAAGGCATTCTTATTATATTCAACAAATTGTGTGTTCCTGATTCGTTTATTTCGCAGTTAATTTTCACTCAGGATATAATGGTAGGTTTTCCCCAGGTTTTCCGTCAAATATACCCAAAACTCACATGTTGCTATTCAGTTTATTGTATATTTCAGTTACTTATGAATTAAAAATTAAATCTAATTATTTTCTCCTCGTTAACGACTGACAACAGATTCCGTGCACCTGTAAACATATTTTCACTCCCAAATAAGGATAATACAAGCACGGCCTGAGTCACGACATATAATATCCCTTGGAGTGAGAGAAAAAATGAAATCCTTTAGTTCACGCATTCATACTTTAGGTAAACGATAAAACAAAAATCTGTTCGAGGAAAAATACTGCAAAATTGAACTCGTTTCGCCTTATTGAACAAGTGAAAACAAACGGCCGTCTAGCGAGAGTTTTCCCCCAAGGGTCTGAGATGTGCAGGCGTATCCTGTAAACCCTCACTCGCACGGATCTTGGTGGAGGAGGAGAGCAACAAATGAGCGGGAGAGGAAACTTCCTCGTTCTTTCGTATTGCACAGATGGGAGAGGAGGTGGAGAGAGAGAGGGGTGGTCGAGAACACGAAAGAGTGGCGGGTGGGCGGGCCGGTCTTTTTCCTCGTTGCCCACGCCAAGCGTATATATCCTTCCCCCCAACATTCTCCTCCCCCCCTCGTATCGGCCTTCCCGAGATTTGTTGGAAGACTTAAAAAAAACAAGCGAGGAAGGGAAAGCCTGAAGGGCGCAAGGAAGTAAAATGATGAGAGAGAGGGACGAGACCGGCTGAATCGATGGGAATGTGTGTACACTGCACGGAAGAACACACCCCGATGTAACTCCACCCCCATCCAATCCACTCTCTGCCTTGTCATCCGGCAGGAGAGGTGAAACGAACCGATTCCATCGAAAATCGATGGCGTGTTTTTAACACGATTTCCGATTTTTCTCAGATCCAAATGACTTCACGATTCCGTTCCCTGCCAGTCGGCGTCGGACGGAGACTCATGGGAGAAACGGATGGTGCTGCGGCTATAGTACTGGCATCTTTCCTCGAGGGCCTGGGTTCGAATCCCCAAGGGCAGAGATTGATTTACAGCGAAATCGGGATCCCCACATGGATGCAATAAGGAGGTCACTTCAAGATTCCGTCCGTCTGTCGGATGAGATAAAAGACTGGGGACACCTAAGGGCATTTCGTTAAGAGAAGGCTAATGCTGACGCCGTGTTTCTCTTCAGCCTTCCTCCATTTCCCAAATAATACTTCCCTCAACATCGTGTCCACCTATCCTAGGCGCAAATAACCTAAGCAGTCGATCGACTCCTCAAGTAGCCAACCTTTCTTATATCTTATACCCGTTCATCACGGCAAAATATTCAGGAATTCTGCTTATTAAACCCTTCGTTAATATTTTATAACCCAATGGTGCATAAATAGAGCAGTTGTTTCTCGATAAAATAGACAGAAAAGTACGAAAAGAGGTGTACAAACGATCGGAAGAAGAGAGGGCTCCAGAGAGCAGCACGCCAACGAAGAACAAGGTAGATTGGGCACACACTAAGACAATGATTTGGATAAGAACATACGAGCAGGGAAATTTAGCTGAGTGAGGTAGGGACAAAAAAAGAGCAAGCTGGAAAAAAGCCCCACTGTTAAGTAAGGCAGCTGGCGTACGAAGATTAAAAAAAATAGCAGTTTTACAAATGATTTGTTTGAAGACGTTTCAAAGTAAACTTAACCATGAACAACATACATACCTCTTTGTGCCAATCTCGAGCCGATTAAAACCAACTAGTCCATTTTGCCGAAGATTAATATTTTCGAAAAACGATTTACCGAAGATCCTTTACCCAAATGTATTGCCCTTGAATTTTAAAAACAACACTGATTATTTATCACTAGATACGTTCAATTTCATATTTTTATTTATACACGATCTCTCACACCATGAGCTATCGGATGAAAATATTTACAAACGTTGTTATCACATTTACAATTTTCGTGTGTGCCTTACCGCTGTTTTTTTTACTTCTTTTCGGAGCCGCATTGATGTATTTTGTAAGCCAAAATCTGCAGTTACAATTTCCGTAAAAGTTCGCCCTTTCTGAGCTTGCCTTCATTCCTTCGGAGCAATACATAATCGGAGCGATATTCTTCGACTACCAATCGAAAACGATTGCTCCAGGCCTCACTCACTCTGCTCCTTTGAAGAAATCTTCTCAATGACAATTCGTATTGATTCCAAACTTCTAGTGGGAACTAAGGGTTTGCAGAAAACGTACTCCAAAAACACAGTCGACAAAAAAATAACCGGAAAGAGATCGTTTTGGGGAAATAGGTCTCTGGGATAAAGGTTACTTGAAACAGAGCATTTGAGAGATAAGATTCGGAGAAAATGGTCGATAACACCGCCGCACCCCACATCGGAAAGCATCACGGATTCGCATTTCCTCCTCGCCCAACCAATACTGAGACGGGAGAGTATCGCTCTTGCACAAGAAAAAAGTCACAACTCAAAACAATCACAGTTTTAGAGAGCAATTCTAAGCAGTCTACGGTTGATTTTGCACTCAGATCCTTGAGTAAAATAAAGACATGAAATGTATGAATGAGTTTAACCAAAGTATTACTACAGATAAATTTTTAAAAATAAATGACAACATTAATTGAAAAATAATTTAGCGGGGTCATTTTGCTAAGGTTATTTAAGTTACAATGTCGCAATTTTAATGTAAAACTTGAATTTTTGTTCATGAAATGCACTAAATGAAATGGTTCTTTATTTAGGGAATCCTTACAAAACCTTGGCAAGAAAACTAGACACCATGCGAAATACGACATTAAACCATGAAAAATCACAAATACCAGGAAGAAACTCCAAAAATGGCACTTTTACTTCCTCCTCCCAACACTGGTGTCCAATGAATGCGGTAAGTTTCCACAGTTTTCTACGCGCATCGACATGAAAAACGTAAGGTGAAAAAGTGACACAAGGACTATCTACAGAACGCATTCCTATCATGCAAGATATATCTATAATTAGTTTCTAGAACTACAACTGTTACGATCATTCACAAGAAAGGTATCGCCCTAAAGTAGTATTATTGCAATAAAAATGGAACAGAAATGTTTTGATTAATTATGCTTTAGTGAATGAGCCACATGTCCACACATTTCCGAAGCACCGGATTTTCAAAGTAAAGGCTTATTTTTTTTAATAAAACAGACTCGCGTGATGCGAAGCCGATTAGTGAGTCCGTTTCTGGGTAAGCATAATCATATTCACACCAACACCATTCGAGTTTTTCACGATTTCAACAGGAACTATCCAATTTTCCTGGTCTTTCTACGGGCTCAAACGAGAAAAATTAACTCATTGGTATGTATTTATCGACCGTAGTTGCGAAAACCCACGAGGAAAACTTGATAGCCCTCTACGGTTTAGGGTGAGCAAATTTACTTTATCATACAGCATGCCGGAAGTTTTGCGAGAACCAAACACGATTTCTACCACGCTACAGCGCAGCTCCAAGTGACGGGCAATGCATTTTTTTGTCAAAAAATGATTTTGCCTCTCCCTCCAATGAAAACACCAAAGAGGAGGGACGTTGATCATGAACAAATCCCGGCATTCGCATTAGGGTCTTCCGTTTTAATCGACCGAGGTTCGACTACCAAACAAATAAGTAGTGCACTTTTTTAGTCGAATTTCCGCTTTGGTGGGATATCGGTTACTATGGTTTACTAATACTTATATTTATGAGATGTGGGTGAAGAGGAGAATGGCCCATTATGTTATTTAATGAAGAAGTGGTTTTTGTAAAAGTTAAATTATTTAAAAATTAAAAAGAAGTAATTGCCTGAGATTGGTGGGGGAGGAAAGGGGTAGCTGGAGTGCACAGTTCATAAAACCTACCATGCAATGGGTAGAATATCTTACGACGATGATGACAGTGTTTCATCATACACCCTTACGCGTGGTTTCGTTATGAAAATTCGCAGTGAATTAACCACCAAATTCCATAGTTTCCCAATTTCCAAAGTAAGCGGATATCCTGCTGATCATTAAGTTTGTTTTTGTTTGACGTGCACTTCTACATCTACAGCAAATGGCTTCCCACGAGAAAACTTCATTAAAAAACTGCCACGAAAGAACGGAGGGTGTGACATAACTACAAGGACTGGGTTGGGAGCCAATAGAGAATTTAAGGTTAGTCAGTAGGCTAAAACTAATATTTAAAAAATCCTTATCTCACGAGTTTCATGAAAACGCGGTGGATATTATTTCACTCCCACACCACAAACGTAGGACAGAAAAAAAGAGCAATCCACGGGGGAACAGATAAGCTCAGTAGTACACCATTCAAGACTACAATGCAGATCGGATCGAAACACTAATTAATTAAAAAGGAATAAACCTAAAAAACCATCACTTCCCTTCCCCAATTCCATTTTCTTAAACCTTCCCTTTTTATGGCTGGTATGCTACCGCCCCCCCCCCCCCCCCCCCCCCCCCCCGACCAAACGCCCTTATGAAAGGCGTACGTAGATGCAGATGGCATCCAGCACAGTCAGAGGCGTCAGAAGACCGGGAAAGATAAATTCGCAACCATCGCAAGCACACAGAAACGCCCCGAGATGATTCCCGCGAGCAAGATAACAGCGGGACAATCGTGAGTCAACCACGCGCCGGCACAAGTCCGAACGAGACACACTCGTGCGGCCGTACAAATGATTACGTTGGCATAAAGCAAAAAAAAAAGACAACGCCCACATCTATCGTATTTTTTTCGGGCTAGGTATTTTTTCGGAAAGAAGTGAGTCATAGCCTGCAGGCGCTGCAAAATTTTTAAAGTAACGCGTATATCCTAATGCCCAAGTGAAAGGCGTCAAGAGGCCCACAGTTAGGGTCCCATTCGGCTGCCTGTCTGTTCTTGAGTGCTACCAATGGCATCTAAGACGAGAAACGAATACGAATTATTAAAGTATCACTGCCATAGCCGGGATTAGAGCCCAGAAACCGAGGCCTCGGAATGGGAGGCAAGTACAATCGCCACCACTCCTCAACTAACGTAAGCTCATACAAACAGCAAATGAGAAAAATGTCATTAGCCTTCATTCTTGGGGCATTTTTTGGACAGTTACTAAAAATGTTAGTGGCTTCTGCAGCCAAATATCAAGTTTCAGGAAGAGAGAGGGAGGGTAGGAGACTAAGAAAGGGGAATAAATGATAGCTGGGTCATCAATTTCACTCAAATTCACTGTAGTGGTAGAGAATTATCTTCAATTGAATATGCCGAAGCAATAAGAATCTCGAAATCTCGAAAGATTTGAAGAAAAAGACATTTACAATATCGCAAAAAACATGAAAACTATATAATCCTTGAGAATTCACATCCACGTATACAATCTTGTAATTGGATGGGACCAACCCTATTATATCATGTGATATGATAGAAATAACAAACATTTAAAAATCAGTCAGTCAGTTGCGAAGCAATCCACTCGTAAATGGATGCAATAGCTCTGCCATTAGGGCGTAATGGCAAGGATTATAGGCGTGGTTTTTTGCGATTTAAAAATACTTATGCATCAAACATTTCCCAGAGGTGTTTCTCATTCCTCATCATATTCAATTGAAGATCATAAGCTACCACAACAGCTTATGTAAGCAAAATTGCCGACGCGGTAGTCACGCACTTCCTCTGACAAGCCATGGGACGACAAATGGTCAAAATTTAAAAATATATGAATGAAGACAACCAATTTTCCGGTCTTCCACGCCCCCTTTCAACCGGGTTGCTTCTCTCCGCACCCGAAACCGCGCTCGCAAAGCGTATTTCACGCTCCACGATAACCGACCAACTACAACAAGAAAGACGATTTGATAAGTAGATCTGCCCTGCGGGTGTGCGGGCCCCGGGAAAATATTTTTCAAGGGCAAAAAAATAATGGCATAACACCTAATTATTTAGTTACTCCTCAGGTAAGACACTGTCTGTGTCTACCTAATGGCATTGTTCCATTGAGTCACAATGGAAAGGTGAAACTTTTCTATTCTACATACATTTATTTAGAATGGCCGGTTTCGTAACAGAGTTACATTCTCAGGTGTTCTACCAGCAACTGAAAATTTAACTATGTTACGAAATCGGTCGCTCTAATAAATTTACGTGCACAAACTGCAAATCCATGGAATTGCAGTTTTTCATTGTGATACTCTTTCATTCTTACGATATCTTCATAATTTGCATTGAAAACGAATCAAAAAAAATAAAATAAAAACTGAAAAAAAAAGATTTCGAGTGAATGGAGAAACAAACAGCATGCCAATTTTTACTCCCTTTATATTAGTTCACACTGTCTGTCTGTGTACGTACAAACACCTCATCCAATCAATCTGAAATTCGGTCCATAGACTCCTTGTGACAAACGATTAAATTTAACAAACCCACACATAAATACACACTGACTTAATTATATTAAAATTTATTTGTATGAAAATAGAAGAGCATTTAAAGCCCGTAATCAGCCTATCCTTGCAAGCAAACTGTAGCCCAGGGGTGAGGTAGTGGATTGTGGAGCGGAAGGTGGGGTGTTCGATTCCCTGCTGGGGAAATTATTTTTCTTCATCATCGCATTACCCTCTAAAAACTTTTTTTGCAATATTTTACTCGCTTATTATTCATTGATGACGGCGATCAAAGTAGTCTTGAGCGCTCACTTAGCCCTCAGACCTTGTGAGAGATGGACCGTGGTAAGCCAACAACTGTGATTATCGCTAAGGAATGTTCAACCATGAATATAAATGTCATATCGAATTACTAATGTTCCTAATGGTAGTCGGTTGTCTGAATAATTTGGCATATCAGTGAAGATAGAATGATTTCCTTTCACAAATTAAATTTATTAGCAATGTGATAATACAATATTTAATGGCAAAGATACCATAAAACAATGAAAAAATATAATAAAATGCACTGAGAATATGAGACATTAAAACGTGACGTAATGCATATGAAAATAAAGGGAGTATAATAAAAGCTTTGTTTTTATGAGGTTATTATTTTGCAGATTATACAGCAGTTTCAGCATAAAAGAAAGAAGAACTGACGGGAATACTGCTCTATATTAAGAAAAAACTAAAAGAAATAGAACCTGAAGTACTGAAATTCAGGAAATAGCGTAAGGTTAGCGAGTATACATTCTACCTTACACTTTTAAGACAATGAAGCACTTCTTAACCAAAATTCTCCTCAGAGCCCATCGAAATGGCCTTGAGTATGGATTCAACCGATGTCTAACCGCACCGCAAACTGACGCAGAGAAATTATTGTCTACACAATAATAAGGAAATAATATATAAAGGATTCAGAATTCTGTTTGAATTCTACCCAAGGCACAATAGCTGGTCAGATTTCAAACTTACCATTAAATTCTGCCAGCCTATACGCAACACATGAACTTAAACCCATCTCGACTATTAAATTTGGCTGCCACAATAACGCCCACCCTGGTAGCATTGAGCCAATTGAATGTCACGAAAAACCCACTCTTGGCTTAGTACTAAAGTTGCAAAACGAGTAACATCTTTTTCCACAGAAAACGGACCAACTGACGCCTTCTCGTTTCAAAGAATTACCCACGGCGATCTTCAGCTGTGGCTTTGGCACGTTCTACGGATCAAGAAATAAGTGGGAGTCGGGAGAGAATGCACTAGAAATAATCACTTGAGGATGCCGCGATACAGAGCATGTATTCTAAAATTCAAGAATGCACATAATGTTTAACACCCCAAAGATGTCTTACGACGCCGGGGCAAAATTATTTGTGGCTAGGTTCGTGAAAGGTTTACTTGGATTTCACACAGGTTAGCTTGATGTAAAACAGATGTTTCCACAGCTGATGTCCATCGTTTTTTGGACTAGACAACACCTAAATAATAATAATGAAGATATCGTTACCTGATATCGTTCTCTTCGACCACCTCACACGCTCCATGTTCGTGACTGAGTTTTCGGCTCCGGCTGAGACGAACATGGATGCGAAGGAGGTGGAAAAACGCACGAAATATCAAGACCTGGTTTTCGAACTTGCATGACCCCCACCCCAGCGTAGCCACCTATCCGATAGGCGTCAGACGTGGCTGGGAATACTGCCCAACCCCTCTTGAGTCTCCGGGCAGTATGACGGCAATGAAACCTGATGCTTGCCGGAGACTCGGAGGGGAATGTTACAAAAGTAACAACAATCTCTTATATATAAAAATTCAGCCTGCGTATGTTAGTGACCGCAAAACTCGAAAAGTAGTCGATCGATTGACTTGAAACTTTGGTGAGTTTCTGTGGGCGCGCCCATTAAGGTTTATAAATTATAAAAAATTCTAATTTTGGGATTGTTTTACCCCAATATTGTTAACATTTACCATCTTAAGAAAACCATTGAATTCGATGCAGGTGTTTATTTATTTGCTTTTTAAAATTACTTGCACTCAAGATATTGGATAGAAATTTTATAATAGAACGCATAGAAGAATGCTGTATTTAATTATTTCATTCATTTTTCTTCTGCACTTCTTATTTATCCAAGTATTGCGTTTTTATCTCTTAATTCACCAATTTTTTCAGGTTCATTGGCTAATTTGATAGTCGTAGTCAAACGACTAGAGCTCCCGGAAAAAACACTTCCTCATCTAATTTCGTGAATTCGAAAGGAGAATTAGTAGACAATGCTTTCCTAAACATCAAAACAAATTATCGAAATCACGCATGCTTGAGTGGAAGAGCAATTCTAGAGGCTAAAAATGTCGACGTATACGATATGAAAATTATCATTCTAAACAGAATCGCAGGTGAAACAGTGACATACAAATCCATTGGCTCCGTGATGAGTGATTTTTCCAACGGAATTTCTTAATTCTCTCGATGTTCCCGGATTATCAACACACATTCCGAATTTGAAAATTTGAGGGCCAATTATATTACTACGAAACATCAATCAGCTAAAGTTATACAATGGCACAAAATTTGTAGCATAAAAATTTATGAACAATCTAATTGAAGCAACAATTCTGATTGGATTACATTTAGGTGAAGACGTAGGTACTACTTCCACGAATACCACTCATTCCGACCGACATGGCGCTCGAGTTCAAATGACTTCCATTTCCATAACGCCTCGCGTTCCCTATGACTATCAATAAAGCGCAAGGGCAATCTTTTCAAGAGTGCGGTTTTAATTCCGAAAACAATTCTTCGTCGCATGCTCCAGAGTCGGTAGACGATCTGATCTTTATATTTATGCAGAAAACGGACAAACAAAAAATGTAGTCAATCCACTAGTTTTACAATAAAAAATTATTTTCTGTGAAAAACATTTTTTTCTTCCTTTCCTTTCATTCCACAGCTTAGCCACAGCAACGCAAGGCAGGGTATTGAATGGAATGATGTGTTTCATGGGTGAATTAATGTTCGCTAAAATACTTTTATTTACTTTCCCTTTCATTTCATATCAGACTAAGCCACAGCGAAGCGTGGCCGAGTTTAGCTAGTATTAATAATAATTTTTATTCCTCATAACACATAACACAATTGATACAACTAATCATACAAAAATGATAATAAATTAAAAGATTCAAAAAAATAGCCCAAAGAGCAAGATGGATCAGGATCATGTGTGAAGTAGATGGTTGGCTGAGGAATGGGTGTTTTTCCGTGATTATTTCCAACATTCTTCCACACCGGTTTGTTACGTGCTTATTAGAGGTCGCTGTCACGTATTACTAGTGTGGAGGCCGCCGCCACGATTGAAGTTGTCTCTATTAAGTCTTATTTAAAAGATTGTACTGTGTTTTTGTCATAATGAATTCTACCCATTAACTAATTAAATAACATCGGATGATCAGAATGTGAATGAGATAGTTCAGAAAAGGTTCTTATAATAATAGGATATATACAGTGAGGGGTGAATATTGAATAGGTATGTGTGTAATAGAATGTGGAGGAGAATGAGGCCATAATCATTAGCAGTCATTAGCTACCGCTGTATTCCTTCAAACACACCTTAATTTCTTTAGCAAACCTCAATTTGTCGGGTTCATCCACCCTTGGTCTTCCCCAAAGAAAAAATGAAACGACTAACTCACCAAGGCGAAGAAACTAATTATCGAACAAATTACGAAATATGACTTCTGAACCAAACCTTTATGCTAAAGATCGAGTTCTGGCCCGAGGCATAGCCCCAGCAATGATTAATAATAAAGTTAGGAAATAATTATGCTAACCACGTTACCACGCACACCATAAGTTCCGATCATACATATTCGCAAAATACAAAAGGTAAAGGTTACAAACCAGGCCTCCACAAAATAAGATTTTCGTTCATTCCTTCACCACACCAGTTATATAACAACCCTTTGATTTTCTAGCCATCAGACTCGGCCGAAGATAAAACCTCGCGGAAAATTCTTTCCAGGCAATATCCTCCTTAAGAGCTTATGAATAAAAATAGCTAGAACCGCGTGGTCGTCCAGACGTAATATTTTATCCGTGGCCACGGACAACAACAACGAGCTAGTTATATAACAGTAAGGAACCGAGTTTTGTCTGGGGTCAAACTGTAGTCGGATTTTGCCTACCGTATACCCTCATGATTTACGTTAAGATAAAAATCTCACGAAGGAAATACTTCAATAAGGTGGGGAAATGGTAAGGATTCGTTAAAAAAACGCTATTATCGGAAAAATGTAGGAGTGAGAGCTGCATTAAATCTACCCATGGATCCCTAAACACTGAGGCTGACAGACACCTGTGAGGCAATTTTTCTACCGTGCTGAAAGAGGTGGCACTTTGCAAATAATAATGCCTACAATAAATGTAACTTAACGGAAAACTTGAGTGGCAGGGGAAATTAAGCATTCCTGGCAAGATGTTAAAAGCCAAGAAGAATCGCATCCGAAAAAGTGGTAATCGACCAAAAAAAACAGGAAATCAGCAAAAACTCACCGTCACAACAAGACTGTGTTCCGGATAAATCACCCGGCGATTATAGATAGGTCAAGAGGCTACAACACGTAACTTTCTATCTCATTTCATGAATTTAATCCGCATCACACTGATCATTAACACAATCGATGCGCCCTTCTCTAAAATGCGACGAAAGCAGCTACTTGAGGCGCAAGGCGAATTTTGACATAAGGAGTCATTTTCCCGATTTTAAACATTGGTTATAAATGAGGACATCACGATCACGCGTTGAGAATTTTCAAGGTCGCATCACCGAAAACAGCTGATTATAATTAGCCATTATCGCTTTAGTTACTCAGGCAAAGAAGTGGTGGGTCCAAGAGCAGACCAGCATGTAATTTCCCCATCAGCGATCAGATTCAGAAACAGCTATTTCGGCAATATTAAATCACTTTTACGCGCTGCGTATCCTTAGCCCCCCTTCATCCCGTCCAAGATTCCCATTCTTCTCCTCCAGCTCCAACGTTTACTTTTCCACGCTACCACCTCCTTCATCATGCCTTAATCCCTCAATACGTCGACCATCCACTTTTCCTGAATCCTTAAAATTTCTATTATTACCTCCTTTTCCTCCCCTACCATAACTAACACTTCCTCAATTGTTATCCGCACCGCCAAGCTTCCTCTTTCCATCCATCTCGTTACTCAATTATCGAAAATCTTCAGTCTTCTCACATCTTCCTGCCACAACGACCTAATTTCAAAGTAGTAAAAAGCTACACTCATACAATTCGAGTTTCAACGAATGTTTTTTGTGTTTCTTGGCGTAAATTCCCATTGATCAATGACCTTTTACTAAAAATCAGCACCGAATAAAAAGTGATTCCGCACCCCAACACCATTTACTCACTACCATGGGCTTCATATTCGTCATTTTCTCCAGCAAACGCTAAGTTATCCAAAACTCAAATGGTTTTTGAACCCTGTTCCTTGCCTGGTTAGGTAATGATTTCAAATTGTTAAAAAATCCCGCCATCTCTTATGCTACCTCCTTACATTTTTCTTTCCTTCCTCGAACATCAACGAAAACCTTTTCTCTCCACCCCATTGTATAAATGAAAAAATTTAACTTTGTGGCTCCATTGTGGTTTTTCATTTATACAATGAATAAGTTCCACCAAGTAACGCCTGAAACTACCAGTTCTCCACCCCATGCAAAGTTCACCTTTTTTCACTCACTTTCTTCCCTTAACTCTCTCTCTCTCTCTCAAACTTTTCCCCTCTCGCCTTTGAAATGGCTCCAAACCAGGATCGCCCTCTTTGCTCATAGTTTCGGAACAGAGCTGCGCCACGCTCCATATACCCTTTTGCCTACCTTTCGTCAAAGGGTTCCGGCTATTACTCCTTCCCTCTTCGTTAATGCTCCTTAGAACAATATTCTTGTCCTACCGATCGGCCTTAATATTACGCCCATTTTCGTAAATTTGGGAATACCATTGACAAAAACTAAGATCTGCACACAATTTTGTGAAATTCACAGTGAAAAAATCATTCGCCTGGACTGGAATTCGAACCCAGCCCCCTCGATATCGCGCCGGGTGCTCTAACCAGTTGAACTACCCAGGCGTCTCTTACACTGTGAATTTCATAGGGGCTTCAAAGGGTGAGGTGTCCTTACAGTTACCGTGCAATTTATATCATTATATGCCAGGGTCCGTGCGCTAAGCACCACTGTCCACGAGGTAAAGCCCAACTTTAAACTCAATGGTGTTTGCAGTGGATATTAACAAAAACCTACGCGTCCAGTTACGCAGTTCTTCGAAAACTAGGATGATTCACGCAAAAATTGCTAGTATTTTCGGATTAATCATATACATTTGGGCAGATAACATCTTCTAGTATACATACACCTAAAAAGAATAATCTCGAGTGACATGAAACTCATCCCCTACTTAAAATATTTTCCTATTAATTCTAAAGAAAAACAAGAAAATTAAAATTGAAATCGTTTAAAGGGATCTGACATCAATCATCTATCCACGACATGCCCAAAACACATTCGTCAGTATAAGTAATAAAACGGCTAACGAGTGATTTAAAAAATTGTGATCAGAAGAACACGCATGAAGAAGAACGCAGGAAAATAATCTACCTAATAGTAACATTCATTTTCAACAAGAAAAATATTTTTAAAAAATCGGAAGGGTAACATCCTTCAATGCATACTTCCATAGACATGGAAAGCGCCCCCAATATAAAATAATTTCCCTTTACTTGAAAAATAGAACAATAAAATGAAACTTGAAAAGAGTCCCAAAGAATTTATATGAATAATGATCAAAGCATGTTCAAAAATCGTGTACAAATCGTCTCAAGTAAAAGATGCATGTAAGTGAATGCGGGGAAAACATCTCGATTAAGTTACAACATTTACTCCGGCAAGAAGAAGAAGAAAAATAAAAGCTCTTTCCTCAAAGGCTCCGTGGCAAGTGAGACAAAGAGACGTTGAAAAGCGTCCATGTGACATGAAATAGGTAACGGCTCGGCGAGTAAACAAGTAGTGCAAATATGAATGCCAAATAGTCCTCTCTCGGAAAAATAAACGACTCTGAGCGAATTGAGTGAAAGGAACATCGTCTGCACACACGAAAAAAATCATAAATGTTTATAAAACAAATACATACACAGATAGATATAGGCATTGAAGAAAAACAAACACAACGTCCCAAAAGAGAGACCGACGAACCACAATCGTGGGAGGAAAAGTGAGAAGGCGGGGGGAGGGAGAGGAGGTGGGAGTGAGTTGCAGCCAATGGGATGGGGGATTCCAAAATGTGGAGGGGGTTGAAGACTTTCCCACACGACTGCCTGACAACCATTCCATTTAAAGTGAGCCCAAATATGGAAAAAAATACAGTGTTTTTGTTCTACAATTTATAATGTCAACTTAGCCAGATTTTATAGAGATTAATTAATCAAATATACTGAACCAATACTAAATTTGAAAGAAAAATAGAATTTTACTCATAATGGAGAGCAGAAAGAGCAAATAACTTTACCGTGAACCGGAACTTTACCGTGTCTCACCCGGAACTTTATATATTTTAAATATTTTATAACTAGAAAAATAATGCTTTTGGATACTTCTCCATTAGTTTAAGCTAAATAGCAATTACTCTTATCTTACTGATATTAATATCAATATGTAATGTTTAAGCTAGGTATTCACAGAGTTTACAGGTTAAAGTAGTCTATGTTACTTTAGTGTCATTTGTGTGAGTCACACCCGGAACAAGTTTTATTCCAGTTACAACAGTGCGAGTTAATTTTTCAAATTGCATATTAAGTTGTAAATTACCTTCTTTTATGGCTTACTAAAGGGTTACCTACTCCAATATATTTTAGTTGAATTATTTGATATGAAAATTTAAAAATTAAACGCTCTTAAGTCACACCCGGAACCAATGCAATGGCTGTCGAGTCAAAACACAGGACCATTTCACTAACGCCATTCAGCAAGTTCATTAACAGCGATTAAAAAGTCTTTCGACGATGACATTTTATTAGCTTCCTAAGAGCACTATAATAAGCCACAAAAATGTCGGGGATTGGGTTAGTGTGGTGGCGTGAGTGCTATCTCCCCATCCAAAAGGTCTGGGTTCGACTTCGCAGCGGTGGCGAAATTTCTTCAGAGAAATTCCGATTCCTGCATTTGTGTTTTATGGAGGGCACATCAAGTTCAGAAATCCGTTCGTCGGTTGGGACGCTAAACCACGAGCCTCTTGGCGCCTTTCGCTAAGGGTAAGCTCAAATATCAGTTTTTGCCTATTCTTACCTGCTTTACCTATCTTCAACGGCGCAAACGATATCAGTTGCCGGCCGGCTCCCAAAGTAACCATCCCACCAGCCACTACATATGTCATTATTAGACAAATATATCAATTAGTGATTACTTTTCCCAGCCCGAGGACCCGACTGCTGCACCACTTTGACTAAACATTAGCCAACAACAATAGCAGGAATGCAACAATAACTCGTAAACTAAGATTCCCTGAAGCCTTTAATCTATTTACATTCACTATTCTGGAATAACTCATATCATAGGCAACTAATATCAGTTTTGAGGAAGAATGGCATCTGTGTCGAGCGGAAAATACGATTATATCCTATGTTTCACCCAGATTCGTCTTCAAGCATGTCACTTTCTAAGCTCAATTTGTGATAAATTAGGGAATAATTTAAATACAACTTTAACAATAAAGCTATGAGGACACCTGTACCTATGTAGCATTAATTCGATTTAAATCGATGCATATTTCAAGTAACGGTGGTCCCTGAACTACGTTTCACTCGCGACTTCGTTGATCAAGAGAAATAAGAAATTCTGCCTTATCATTAATTCTGTTTCCTAAGTCCTGGAAAGGGAACTGATTGCAGCGCTATTTCAACTAAGCAGATACCGGTTTTTTTTATTAATCGCCAAATCAATCTGATAATTTAAAAAACTAAAGCATAATGGACCGAAGGGTAACTTCAATTTCCAGGAAGAATTCTCTTCTTAAATCAGGAAAGCGGAAATATGACTCGCTCAGGACAAGGAATTATTATTATTTTTTTCGTGTTCACACATTTACGCCATCAATCCTACGTAATTTCTATCTTAATTTTTTAATAAAATAATGGTTATAATGTAGGATTTTGAAAATGTTATCAGTAAGCCACAATACTATGATACCCGCCATTTTCTCCGCTAGATTATACAACTAGTAGAACTGCAACTTGTTGACTTGTAGAGCCATGTGGAGTTAGCACTTGATTGAGAGCAATGTGTTTCTAAAAGTAACACGAACATGAAATAAAAATTCGCTTTACTGTGGAATCTCCTTAATGAGAAGGGATTATAGGAGGATTGCTTGGGGGGCATGAGGTGGGTGGCAAAAGATTTGGGAGGGGAAGGGGGAGGGAGAAAGGTGTCGGAGGGGGAGGCTAGAAGTGGAGGAGGAAGGGAAGGGGGTGGGTGTGAGAACTAGGAGCGAGAGAGAGAGGAAAGAGGGAAAGTGATGGATGGGTGGAGATGGCGAGTGAGGAGGGGAAAGGGAACAATGACTGGAGGGATGGAGGGGGGGGCAAAGGATTACGCGAGAGGGTGGAGGGGGCAGGGGTGCAGCGGAGAAGGGAGGAATGTGGGGGAGGAGAGGGAGAGGAGCGAGCGGGAGGAGGTAGGTAGGGGAGGGGAGCGTTGGGTGGGAAGGAAGGTGGGGGCAAGAGGGGAGAGGTTTATTTCTGCTCTCGCTCGGAGGCATCGGCAGAATACCTCCGGGCAAACTGACGGGGCGCGTGGGGTGGGTGGGAGCGAGAAGGAACACGGATGGGAGTGGGGATGGAGAGAGGAAGTGCTAGAGAGAGCAAGAAGAAAACAGAAAAAAATGAGCGTCGACACGCGCAAGCAAAGAGGCGTGAGGATGGACGAAATTGTGGAAAACGAAATCGGTGGGCCAACAACGAGGAAGAAGACATTCACCGCGAGCATGCGTTACCTAACGCATTCGCCACAGATAATACGACAAGGGGCATAAGACAACGGGACCAAGGGCAAAAACCCACTTGAATCTCCAGTTGTTTGCAAGGACATCAAGAAAGTAATTCGTTGGTTGTTTGGGGGAGGCAACCGACATCTGAGGTCATTGCCGCCATTTAGAATAGGTGGGTAGGTTGGTAAGTTAGGGATTAATTGGGGAATAGAGCAAGCGTGGGGGGAAACCCGGCGTCCGCTTTATCGGCGTCGACTCTTAACAGAAGTAGCCACGGGTCGGCTATCTTACATATCAACACACGAAAGGAGAACTGCACATCAACTGTGCTCACTGAATAAAAACGAGGAAGGAATCAGGATTTCACAGGAAAATCTTCACCACTTCCGGAATTCGATAGCGGACCTTCATGATACGACTCCAGCACAGATGCCAACCCAAAAACCTGCCCCAAAAGTTTTAGGGAAAATAACGAAACATAACTGATGGTGATAAAGAATGAAGGTGCTTGAAAATATATATATATAATTGCATCAACCCTCGTCATTAGAAAATATCGAATCAAAAGTCGAGAGCAAAACTTGGTTTAAAAAATCAAAGCTACACTGTATACTTCCTCATCTCGCTAAAAAAAAGAGTTTCCAAATATTTCTGAAAATATGAAACAGCTCCAAAAACAAATTATGGAATAAATCGGCCATAAAGAAGTAGCTGTCAATTATAATAAGAAAGGATACGCACGACCAAGTATATGGAGGAAAGGAAGTGAAAGTTACGGGGTTAAATACTATTCCTAAATATCTTACGCTGACGATGCTGTTCTTTAAAGCTCTGCAATACGAACGAAACTACAGATAATTAAGGCATTAATTAAAGCTCGCACAACATTTGACGAAAATCATGAGTAAACGATCAATTACCTGGAATTAATAAATGGACGGTAAAAATCATCACCTAAATACGAATATCATGCCGTGAATATTTTACGTATACCAAAAGTCGTCGACGAAGATTGATGAGTTCGCTACTCATATAAACGGCAGATTTCGTTGTCAAGTCACGCGTTCGTTCAGAGTTCTGCGGTGCAAACCAGGCATTTTTAACTTTATTTCGGACAGCCAGTATTACCCGGAATTTTCCGATCGGCAGAGGGAAAACAACCCCCAAATTCCGTCGTCTCAGTAAAGAGAATCACGCGACACAGGGCACATTGGAAAGTGCAATATCTCTCGGCCCAACAAATTGCAGGTAACCTAAAAATGGCCCTTCAGCAAACATTGTTCCCAATACTTACATCGATTCCAATGTATGGTGATAAATACTCCATCACTACAATCGAAAACTAACGAAAATGTTAAGGGATGAACGTATCACTATACACAGCACAACCCCAGAAATCAAATTCCATAATTTCCTCAAATTGCACAGGCATCTATTATCCTTTACAAGACGCATGTTTTAACCTTTCAAATTAAAGCACTCATCCTTTTAAATTAAACGAAAGTAATCAGTAATGAATTTTTTCTAAAACTTACTTCGTACAGAAATTTATTATTTGATTTCATAAGTTTTTCCAACATTTTTTTCTATGATTAATAGAAAAAATATAACTTGGACGACTTCCATAGAAATGTATTCAAAACACTACGGTAGTGTGTTGGTATTTTTTTTCTTTAAGGTGAGGTTTAATGGACAAAATCCACTTAAATAAATACGCATTTCTTTATCGGTCCCATATTCACCCGCAGTTGCAATCTATCATCCGATGCAATAAGTCACTCCACAAAGTACATTAAAAGCCACGCGGCCATTAGATTTATATTTACAGAAACAGGAAATATTAACCAAGGGAGTATTTTGAAGATTTGCCCCTAGTTAATATGGATACATGTTAACGTTAAGAGATTTCCAGTTTCTCTCCTTAATGGCCAGCGAGAATGCGCGTACACTTAGGGAACTTACGTAATGCTTTGTAAAAGAGGGAAATTAACAAAAGGCACATATGTAGGACAGTCGCAAAGAATAATAAGTTAATTAGAGAGATATCAGCTTCATGTAAAATAAAAGAGACCACGATAATTTCCGCGTTATCCCACGTATACGCTGTACTCTACAAGCCAATAGGGGACTGGAGCGTCATAAAAGAAATCAGAAACAAACAGGAATAGAATTTTGGCCCAGTGTGTGGGGTAGAGAGCCTAAGCCACCATATCAATTAAAAACCTACGTGGTCCGCTTGTACTCACTTCAAGAGGATGAGAAATCGAACGCTTGTCCCCACCCCCATACCGGAAAAGTATTTTTTTTCAAATGAATTGAGCACAATGCACTAGGATTCAGAGCTACAACACCCAAGAGTGAACTAAATGGCGACACTGTATCCCAAACATCCGTCCTTTGGTGTTATTAACACATCCATCAGTATCAGCAGTCAACAATTCCAAGATTGGGTTGCCACATCTCTCTACTATAGTCTCCTTTCGGCTAACCGCGGTATTTCTTTCGGAGTCTTCATTTTAACATCCTCATGATTTGTAGGACCTATTCCATTCACAGTAGTTTCCTATATTTATTCTTTCCTCCATCATTAATTTCGAGAGGCTGTTACGCACTACAATGAGCACAAAATTTACAATGATGAATTACTTGAATTACTGAATGGCGAATTAACCATAATTTCTAGGAGCCTAGGGGGTGGTTATTTGCAGAACAACTCACGGACCTTAAGAGATATAATGTTCTACGTTATTCACGATGAGATAGAACAACGTATCGAGTATAACAAGCCATTACTGCTCATAAGAGCTTCAGCTAAGAGTTGTTTACGGTTGAAACTCAGGCACAGGTGTAAGTCGGCTTACTGGACTAGATATGCTGGCTCCGAAGGTGTGATGGAGAAACAGTGGTAGCCCCCAAAAAGAGATTGTCCGACAACAACTGATTCATAAACAAAGAAAGGTGTTGTAATTCATCTGTGAATCACTGCGTTTGACTAGCGTTTATGTGTGTGAGCCAATTTTCCTCAACAGTGACAGCCAAGCTGGCATCAAAGAACGGAGATCTAGTATTCATGTAACGGAGATTGCAAGGACGAGAAAGTGTTTCAAAAATTAGTCTGGATGGGCCAGGTTTACCAATAGAGAGGGACTAGAGACGATTGGACCGAATTGCGGCGAAAACAGAACGTTCTTGTAAAGCCTCAGAGTTGGGTTACAGAATCCAATCGCACTACACCTCACTGCTATCTGACTGAAAAATGACTGTTACGATGATCAAGATTTTGGGAAAGAAACCCCTTGAATTTTGCAATTTTCATAAGAACCTTCCAACATTTCTTGGAAAAATATGAAATATTGATACCTAGAAATATTTGCAATTAGGTAAGCTCATGGTGAAGGTCGCCTTGAAATTTAAAAGTGAAAACAACGAAAATGCATACATGAGTGTGTACATACATGCGTACTCGTGAAGCTATCAAAGTTAGGATACAACTATGCCACATAGATTTTACAGTTCGCGAGCTACGTACAAATACTACGTACAAAATTACTTGCTCTCAAATATTCCGGTGGGGTAATTTATGAGAGAACTTGAAAAAACATAAATAAGAAAGATAAAAAGTAAGAATTTCCACTTCGTCCTGTAGTGTATCTCTCTTCCATTTCATCTCACACATTGTACATTTACTTCAAATTAAAATGCATAAACCGAGTGGCCACTGCCAAGGTGAGTCAAGGCGAAAGTCTATATAAATATGGTAAGACCTACATTGTTATTTGGAACGGAAAACTGACCCATGAAACAGTTCCAAGGAAGGAAGAAGGAACTGGCAGAGCTGGCAGAGATAAGAATGGTAATTTGGATACTCGACTCGGCAAAACAAGGAGAGAAAAGATTAAGAATGGAATTTAGAGTTTTCGGGTTTCCATCCGGTTGATGTTGGTGAGTGTACCGACGTTTCGACGGCGTAGTCTGTCATCGTCCTCAAGGTGAACACGAACAGGGTAACAGGTGAGTGCACCGACGCGACGTTTCGACGGCGTAGTCTGCCATCGTCCTCAGGGTGAACCCATAGACCTTAAGGTCTATGGGTTCACCCTGAGGACGATGGCAGACTACGCCGTCGAAACGTCGCGTCGGTGCACTCACCAACATCACCCGGATGGAAACCCGAAAACTCTACATTACAAGCATTCACCGGGAGAGCCTTACATCTTAAATTAGGAATGGAAGATTGAGAAGCAGCTTGAATAACTGAATATCAAAGAAAGCCCAAGAAATAGTTCAAATGGTATGTACAGTGTACAGGTATTGAGAAGACATGACGATTACATGGGTAAAGTGACAATGAACACGACACGGTAGAGGGTTTGTTTATTATAAAATGGAAAAAGCTGAGGAAGGAGGAGGATGGCCACTAAAATTACAATTTTCAAAATCTAGGAATTTCCAGGTTTTCCGGGAGGAATATCACCTTTTCTCAAGGAGGTCGTAAAGCATCTCCTGGTCGGTTGCTAAAATGTACTTTTTTCATATGCATGTCATTGCCTCCCTAAATTAACTGGGGATGGTGTCCCTCTTAAATTCAACCTAATAAGGGACTAGATGTAGAAAGTAATGTGCAAACCTCTATTCAAGGAAATTGAAAGAAATTTTTATACGGCCCACACGTCACATACTATTTCCGCAAATGAGACTTCACCGCATTCAACCCAACAAATAACTGAGATGAGATACTTTGATGCAAGTTACATAAAAAATGAAATCAGGGCCAAGTACAAAACAAATATGTTCGGAATACAAATGAACGAATGTCACCCTGTGAAACGATTTTACACCCAAAATAACTTTATACAAGATAACTTAATGATTTCGCAGAAGCACTTCGGCATTATCCCGTGCCACAAGAAAATAAAGGAACAGCTAAGAGTAATTCCAAAATTATATAAAAACAGAGGAGGATTACAGTCGCATTGCTATATGCTGGATATAGCACAAGGTTTCAATTGCGATTTCCACTAGGAATTTTAGATAACTGTGCATATGAAGGAAATGGTGGAGCTAGGGTCGCATTCTGAATTCCAAGGCCAGAACACTTGATTCGGAAGAAGAGGCACGTAATGGGAACCTGGCAACGCCGCTGCACAGAAAAAACAATATTCTATACCAAGATTCTGAGAAAAATGCTGGTACCACCGAAAACAGAGAATGGCGAGTTTAAATACGGAAAGAATGAATACCTCTCCAGCAACGAAGAAAGCGAAAAAATGTCAGCTACGACTGGGAAATGAATAATTCTTGAGCCACATAATGAGGATGTTCAATCATGTTTACGAAAGTAAGAATGGCAACCAGTGGGTCCAAGGGATCAAGAAAGATGTGGAAGAGATATGGGATAACGGAAGACATACATAATAAAGGATTAAACTAAACTTAGAAGATTAATGCAAAACTTCAAGGGTATCCCGAATGCGGAAAATAAATAACACCTGAACGGAAGAGAGAAGGAGAAAACAAAATCGAAAGAATTAAGAAGTATTGGAGAGCAAGGAAAGCAGTGGAAAATAAAAAGAGAAAATTAACGCGTTGGGTTATTTTACTAAGCCCATAGATGGTCAAAATCGAAAGATAAAGGAGATAATCATGAATGCACTTTTTTAAATCGGTAATTAACCCTGTAGACTAACACGCACTTTGTCGTTGGAGCTTTCCGTCAAATGTGAGCTAGGATAGGATGCAATAGTGACCCGAGAGTGTCCGGGATAAAAATACCGCTCAAGAGAACAGTTTTCGGGGGAATCCTGGGGGCTTATTCTCTAACTCGAAGCATCGGAGCTTTCTGGGGAAAAGATGCTTCAATAAGCTACTTGCTCCCATCGGTATTCTCTATCATGGAAGCTACCGGTGAAAGAGCAAGCAGAAGCTACCGGTAGCATATTAGGCTCCCACCCATATTCTGTAATCTACTTCCGTAGCCCCAATAAGCTCCCACGGTAGCCTAACGAAGCGCGGCCTCCGAATACCCTACTTAAATATTGGTCGTTTTATTACTCTTATCTATCTATAATTATTCAACTCACGGGTATGTTTCTTACATTTATTAAATGCGCATTCCTTGCACTTTCACTGGGTTACTTCGTCATTTTCGCCATTATCGGAATTTTTCACAAAAAATATATTAACTGGAGTGACGGAAAGCCATATTTACCTTCGGTGAGTTACGTGATTCCAGCCCATAATGGGATACTTATTGGGCCGTGGTAGCGAGTATCACCTTCGCATTTCTTTTGAAAGTTTCATCTTCGTATATTATTCAAATGATTTGAAGCAACGAGCAATCAACGAAAGCAAATAGCACGAATGATATTGAAACATATCATTGACATGAACCCTAATTCCCGAATATATTTACGAACAATCACATTTCAAGTGATCAAAACAGCCAAGATGGACGTTGTGCGTTCATATTCACGACATTGTTCACGAGATTATGTTAGCAAAAATAAAACATTTTAGAATTTTGCTCGCATAGTTTTTAATGCGTGGAATTTTTCGCTAAAAACGATGCACATACATCTTCACCGCCTAAATCGACCTTAAAACAGGTTTCACCAGTTTTATCCACGGAAAAACATTGAGACGAGCTTTCCCATTGGTTCTAAAAATGACGTCACCAGAAATGAAGTTTTCGCGGATTTGGTTTAAAAAGATTCTCATACCCGCCTTTCGCCAAACCTCTCTCCACTTCCTATTACGTTCTTGAGAAAGCTCCCGCGAGTTAGAGAATACGGTTGGAAGCCAATTTTGGTAGCTTATTCGAAGCTACGGCATCGGTAGCTTCGAGATAGAGAATAAGCCCCCTGATCCCAACAATGGCTTCTTGATTGGAGCATATAAGTGCAGTATTCAACTCGTCGGATGGGACGTTATACCGAGGACCCTTGGCCGGCTTAAATGAAGAGTAGACTACTGCCGACGCCGGGTTTCTCTCCATCTTTCATCCATTCCCTGAACAAACCCACTGATACCAATTTACCCAACAACCCTTCCATGCTACCCTGCGTGCCTCCGTAGGAACGTATGGTAGGAGATGTTAGGACACCAGCCATGAATGGGGTAGGAAATAGGGAAAAGAAAGTGGGAGGAAACAACAATTAGCTAGTTACCTGTGTGTATTATCAGGGTTGTTGCAAGATTCTGGAAAAGAAATTCCCTCACATTTACCTGACGAAAAATGTCATTCTCCCTGACATTTTCCTTACGCAGTATGACGTTCAGAGAGCAGTGAACATTTTAAGTGCAAATGAAAGTTGAGAAAACAAACCAATGTTAAATACTTTTACTCATCAAATTTATTGACAAATTTATGAAACGAAGACAAAATCAAAATATGGAACATCAACTCCGGCAACAACGAACGAACGTATAGTTGGGTGCGTCGGCCGCTGAACAATTCATCGACCTTCGCCCTAGTCCAATTTTTCCCTGACAGATCAACGATTTTCCCTGACGGGGTTCAAATTCCCTGACTTGTAACATCCCTGCTTATGTAAGAATCACGTTCTTGTCATTATCACTAATAGTGCGTGAAAAGAAGGAATTTTTGCACCTACCATTTCGGCAATGTATATTTTTATCGGCCACCCTCTTGGCATATCTCAAATTCACAGTCCTCGGTCAACAAATAATTTTATAAAACACTAACTTCATTGGTACAATTAGAAAGAATGTATTAGGGATATGTTAGTTTTTCCTTGGATTATCGAAGACATGGACCATTTTCTTCATCTCTGAGGCTAGTTTCTCTCCTTTATATCTACATCCTCTCGGCTATACTGACAACTTTTGGAACCACACACCAAAAACAAAACAGAAACAGAGCACCAAACTATAAAATTAAAACACATCCCTTTTCATCCAGTTTCCTTCCATTTCCATTTTTCTTTTCCTTTGTCATAGCTCATCCCTCAAATCCTATGCTACATGCCAATGATTTAATATCCCTCGATTTAACATTGCATTCAGAGCCGTCAGTCAGCAAATTAGGAAATACGTATTGTATCAAAACAAATAGCAATGGTGGAAAACTCACGAAAGGAAGAGTCAGTAATACATTTGGGACAAAAGATCATCAATGTGGCTCCAAACAGGTTCAATTCATAGGTTTGTAACAAGATCATATAGAAAAATACATTGAATAATATAAATCAAAATATACAAAAAAGCATGACGAAGGTACTAATAGGTACTTATTATTTCTCTCTCCCTCTCTACAAAGCCTTAACTGGCCTTAACAAGGTATTAGGTATATTAATGGTAACGGATGCCCTGTCACAATGCCATCTTCTTGACTGGGTGGTGAGTGAAACCGTGACAGAGTTCAGCATTTATTCTACAGATGAAATAAATAGTAAATCTAAAGCTATAAATTAACTAAAAATCAATTCAAGGTGTGGAGGTCACCAGCCATGAAAAAACGGGGGAAAGGATTAGGAGGGGATTGGATTGGTGTGGTGACTAGAGTACTGGCTTCCCAGTTCATAGGCTCAGGTTCGAATCCCAGCACTAATACAGATGTTTTAGAGGAATCCTGATCCTTAATTGGGAACCGCATAGAAAGCACTATAAGGGCAGAACTCCATAAATAGAATAGAGCATCACACTGAGGACTCATTAGCACCTCTCATTGAGAGTAGGCTAATGTTGATGACAGCTCTCTCTCTCCACACTTCCCCCATCCCTAAATAATCATTCCATTACTGTCCTACCTAACAATATCTCACGGCAACAATTGCCCCTCCATTCATTGGTTGTCTCCTCAAACAACCAACCAACCAAGAATAATGAATCAAGAAGGAAAAGGGGTGAGTAATGTGTTTAAATGAAAAGTTTACTCTCTTCGTGTGTTGGAGACGAACGCTGCCAGGTAAAAGTGATTTATTTGACCGCTTTTAGTTGTTCATCCCTCTGATTTAATCACATTTGTTTTAGCTGCAAATGCAGAGATAATAGAATGACATTTCCCCTCCTTAAGACCCTTAAACTATGTGATCTGGCAAACTCAATATGAGGCCTAATTAAGCAAAATAACATTTCCCATTCATATTTTCACCAAATAAACTTCCATTAATAAACTGGATAAATACAACACTTTTCAATATAGTTCCACAAACCTTTTCCCCACAGTAGTAGAAACAACATACCATAACCAACCTCACATTGATTCATCCAAATATATCCGAGTACCTAATTGAAGCGATTTCTCCAACTAAACAAGCACTCCTCACTCATCGCTTTGATTTGGTACTTTAAGACATTCATGACACCAATAATTAACATTGTTAAGATCTCGCACAATACTTAGGAAACTCTGTCGTAACTTTAGATATGCAATTAATAATGAAGACATTCCAAGAGTTTCAACAGTGAAAGACCTGGGTGTTTATTTTGATAAATCTCTGTCATTCAATGCTCATATTGAGCATATTGCTTCAAAGTCCCTACGTATGTTAGGCTTTATAAGTAGGCTGCTTTGTGTTACAAAAAACATTTATTTGCTTAAAGTATTGTACTCGGCACTGGTACGCCCTATTCTTGAATATAACAGCGTTATCTGGCATCCTCATTATAAAGTGCAAATCAATAAAATAGATAGAGTGCAAAACAGGTTTTTAAGAACAGTAAACTTCTATGCGGGTTTCAATACACAATATACCCCTTACAGAGAAACTATGCAAATATTGGATATTCAACCGCTATTGGTCAGAAGGCAACTAAATGATCTAATATTTTTATATAAACTGTGTCACAATGCAATATGTTATACTTGTCTTAATTATATTAGTTTTAATTGTTTAGTTACTTCAAGAAGGAATTGCAATACTTTTTTTGTAAAATTCTGTAGAAATAATATTATTTACAATAATCTTGTCACGAGATCTTTGAGGTTATTCAACAGAGCATCACAAGAAATTGACACTGATATTTTTCATGATTGTTATGATACATTTAAGCAAAATATGCTAACATATCTGCTGTCATTGTACTATCATAATGATAGCTAACAAATTCACGTGCACTCTGACAGGTATATATATATATCAGTTTGCTATTAAAATGATAGCGATCTTAATTTTATAATATAAATAATAATCTTCGAATGTATGTAAATTCCAATGTAATTGTTTAGTAATTCAATCTTGTCTGTTTTGAAATTGTAATTTTTCTTGTAATTTCTTTCAATTTAATTTTTGTAAATGGGTTAACCCCCGTGAAAATAAATATTATTATTATTATTATTATTATAAATCCACAATAATAATAAACGTTTATTGTTATTACATGGAGCCACAGTCACTTAAATTTTCAAATGCTGTTATTCAACTGCTTGCAAGAAATTTCATAAAAGCGAGAATCATTTCTGATTTGGCTCCGACTGAGACCAACCTCCCTTTCATCTTGCGACGATGACAATTTCCAATGATTCCGGCATATGCAATTACAACCAACAAGTTGCATGGTCAGTCGTTTTACCATGTTGAACTTCAACTCCAAACAGCAGTATTCTCACATGAACAGCTGTACGTTGCTCTCTCTCGCAAAGAAACGGAAAGAATGTAATTTTTTTAAAGTTGGAATAAACTCATGATATCAAGTGTCATTTAATTTCAATGTCAGCCTAACCATATCAAAACTAATTCCATAAATAACTGGGACATATTTTTACTGGAACAAAGGGTAAAAGGATACAGAAGAAAAAGGATTTAACAATATATAATAAAAAGTAAGACACTGGGACACCTAGACATTACAAACTGCTTTGAGTGTACTGAGAGAAACTCAGCTGATGAAAGGACTAGGTTGGAAGTCGCTTGAGAGGCAAAGGCTATACTAGTAACTGAAAAAATCAGAACAGGCGAGTTTCAGGATTGCACTGAGAATGTCATTTTAACCCCCCACTACATCTCTTGAACTGACAGCAGTGACAAAATAAGAGAGATAAACAGTCAAAGTGATAGGTAATAAAATTCCTTCTTCCCCTGTACCAGTGAAGTCAACAACAAAAGCAGAGCAAGACATGAAGACACTCCATTAACATACAATTCAATTTCCTAATTTCCCTCCCCTTCTCAAGGCTGGTACCCTAACACCCCCTGTCCTATGCCTCTGTGCCAGCACACAGGGTAGTAGGTATGCACTTAGATGTAGACATTAGTCAGAAGAGGTTAGGCTGGCCACAAGATAAAACATTAACTACCAAGTGAAAAATTATAGAAAATTGGGGCAAGTAAAAATTCCAGAAAACGACAAACACATAATGGAGAGCAAAAAAAATTATGAAAATGATGGCTTCTTCAAAGTAAACTTAGGCGACTTCACTTTCAACGATATCTGTGCACAAATTATACTCAGTTATAATTAAAAAAAGACAAAAACAAATGTTACATGTACGATTGATTATGAATTTTCCATTGTTCAAACTCTATCAAAAGGCGTGTTTGACATCAAGCATACGACAGGAGGAACTTAATATGCATAAATATGTAGTAAATAATGTGATAGCTAACACAACGGTCGATTTCCTAAAACAAAAAGCTACCTCACCCCATTAAACTTCACTCTCACTCATGGTGTTCCACCGCCTGATTCACATAAATATGTAACTATATCCCCGAGGGGGGGTGGCCACTATCTGGGCTTTACACGATATTTTAAATTAAAAATAAGCACGCAAGCGCTAATTCTATCAACAACGTTGATGTTCACCAATACACGTATAAATACCCGCTAATCTGAAGACACTAACTGCTACATTTCAAAGCCAATCACAATCAGGTAGCGAGATTTCATTGAAACAACACAATGCAAACAAAAATTGAAGAGCGCGCTTAAAAGAAACACGCTTCTACCATCTGTCGTCGTTCTCGAGAACCTCACTCCATAATTCGCTCATCCGTTGGCGCTTACCGAAGTTAGACGTCACAGTGCTGAGGATTTCCGTCGAGAGATTAATCAATGCTAATAATAAGTAATGGTTCAACATAAAAGCCACTGGGTTTTAGTAATGAGCTTTGGATCACTAAAATAATAATGGGGATTATCCCTCATACCATTGCAAGTGGTCCGCAAAACACTAATTATCAACAGTAACATAGCAGACTATTTTTAACAATTTCATTGCATAATCGGATGGTAACTGGCTACTAAATACGTTACATTCACCAATACTCTTTGATTCCATGTCAAAGCAAACACAGAAATGCAAACATGACTGCGCGCCTGGTTCAAAACATAGTGGGTCTATATTCCATTATGTCAATGATGGGTCAAAGACTCCAACCGCAGTATTACAGCATAGACTTAAGTGAACCACATGCATAAACCATTACTAAAATCATAAATTATACCCTTTATACGTCAGGGAAAAGATACCGACCATTGTACGAGCTACATGACCACCACATTCAATGCTCCATTATTCACATAAATAAATTAAAGGATAACACAAAATGCAACCCAAGCACCGGCATTTACGACACATTGAACAAACATTATCAGGACAAATATCTCAGTTGACAAAGCCGAGATATATATATCCCAATGAGTAATCACTCTGGAAACATTGAGACGTATTCCTCAGCTAAATAATCGTAGTCCAGGAAGGTCGGCCAAATTTCAAAGAAAGTCTTTCTTGACCAAATTTATCTATTGGACGAATGAATAAAGGCTTAACATTTAAAATATGATGTTGTAAACACATGAAATGGACTTTCTAATCTCAACTTTCAAATTATGTACTGCGAACAAATGTTTCTATTAAGTGTGATTGTGAGAGACAAACACTTTTCACTAGCTTATAACTGCACGTAAATAAAAGTACTGGTCTTAAATTTCTCCCACCCACTCTTTTTTTGGTAAACAACGCAAACCAAAGATATCTGGTCAATATTAGTAAGAAACTTGATGCAATTCCAGGTGAGTAGGTTGAGTTCTTAGGGGGTGCGGCCACAAACAAAATTAGTTCAAAAGTTGCAGTAAACAGTTACTTACGGTAAAAGAAGCAGTATATCAGAGATATGTCACTAATCACGAAACTCTTGCCAGACGACGACCAGGAACAATAACAGTTGCGGATGCTCCTGTCACACACTGCGGCATGAAAGCAGCCATCACAAATCCCCGTATGAAATGTTTTTTTCCCAGCAGTCAACGCAAGGCAATATGGCCACTGCTTGATGGAAGTAAACGATTCCATCCCGACAAAATTGACCGGTTTCGCCTATAGATTGTCTATTTACCGCGATGACTGATGCCTCCGGACAAATTGTAAGTCAATTTATTTTTAAACATTGTTTTACTGTGATACAGTTTTCCTTTGGTAAAGAATTAGCCCCGAAAGATGAACCGGAAATTGCAAATTCCTGCGACTAGGGGTCAAGGATCGATTTCGCTGTTGTTCTATTGAGTGTTTACGCAGTTTTCGCATATTGTGATGGTTTAACATTATTCTATATGTGTGTCACAGTTGGTTTGCATTGTGAATGTGCATAGCTGCAATGCCTTCTTCGCAATCCAAAAATCTTTAAGAATATGTTTATTTACGTAACAACATTTGTCAGTTTGACATACGGTTCTGGGACTCATTTTGTGAATATGTTTCGAAATGGCAGAGGGCAAGGATTAAATGTCATGGAATAGATAATTTTGCTCCAGAATTAATTCTATATTTACTGTCGCAGACTTGGGGGCGTAATAAAACTGGCAACCCTGTTATACAGGTGAGTGGCCCAGGGATGTGCTGATATACAAACCCTGTGTACCTCGTACTTCTTTGTCCTAAAATGTGCAGTATCATCATTTGCATGCAAAATGTACTTCAGGGTGCCTAAATGACTCATTTTGAATGAGTAGTTGGGGAGGCATTAGTTGATCACTGTAAGTTTGTTTACTGGTTAGTCAAAATCTCATGTATCTTTTGGAGACAGTAGAAGTGAGGACAAAAACAATCCCAAAAAGTGATTAGTTAATTTCGGGAATGTTATACACCTACTAGGTATGTTCAATTCAATTTTTGGAGTTCCACATTAATTGGGTTTTGCCTCTAACTCCTGTTATGACCCCCATGAGAACACATAAAACAAAAATAGCGACACAAATTCATCCTTTAGTTATTATTAGCACCCATAAATCAGAGACTCAGTTGCAGTTCACCTCTCTAATCTACTTCCAGTTTTTTGTTTCATGGTGATCCTACTTTAATAGCATCAATATTTTGCCCCTTATGCCAGTTTTGTAGTCCCGTTCAAATGATAACTTTGTATTCTTTATTTCTTCTACAAATCATTACTTTGTTTTTCATTACTGCCTTCATTCTGTATTTCGTCTGAGTTTTCCCATCAAATTCCGCAGGATATTCAGCCGTTATTTCTTGTCTGACAATATTACTATGCGATCAGAAAAGCATTGCTGTGTTTTATTTTCCTATATTTTATACGTTGATTTTTCATTCTAAATGCTGAAGGTCATGTCCCATTATGACAATACCCTTCTTATTATACTCGTTTCTGTACTTCAACTTCTATCACACTGGGGCCACATTTTATTCCTGCCAACTGTTCTTCAGAGAGCCTGCACATCATTCTGCTGCCATGAAGTAACACCCATATGCTCTTTAAAGTAGTCCACAATCTATTCCTATCCATGTTTTATAATGCTTTCTCTAGGTAAATTAAGTCAATGTGTGTGTGTGCCGGATTTTTAATGATCTCCTCTGTAAGAAACCTAAAAATAGAATTGATACTCTTGTTGTTGACCTTTTCCTGAAACTGCATTTCTTTTCATTCCAAAATTCTTCTTATTTTTCAATGTTTTATACATGCTGATGATGGCTAATTGTTCTGAAATTTTACATCTCTGCCCTTCTCTTCTTATATAAATGGATGATTTCATTCTTTTTGAAGTACATACCTTGGTATTTGTCCTGTTTAATAGGTGTCCCGATTCTGAGTCTGGTCCTCACTCCTGCATATTTATGTAACATGGAATAAATTTAATCAATTCGTGTTGGTACCCTCTCCTTCATATATTTTGTTACCTATCTTTTGTCAGCTGCCTCTCACTAACAATAAGTTATGTTATATATTCACCTCAAGTTAATAGCATTTTTAGAGTATCATACCTAATGATGACCCTCTACCCTTTGGATATTGCCTTTAGTCCATGACTGCTAATTCATCGCGTAGACTTTCATTTCACAGCTATCATCATTATCCAGATGGTGACCCACCATCTGCAACCTATTGTGTAGTTGTAAACATAGCCCTTGGATTCTATATTAATGAATAATTCATAAAGTGCGGTAGGTGGTGTTTTAGAAGTGGTCCTTAGCAATGAATGAATGGTTAGAAGTTTTCCACTTATGTAATTTTAATCTCACAACTAGTTTTGGTGGTTGTGTATAATTTCCATGTTGTTTACTTAAGTACCAAATTTCATAGAAATTTGTGGTTAGATTAAAATTATCAGAGTGAAAAACAGTTAATCTTTTCACTGCTAAGCTTCATCCCAGACTCACCGTAGCACGCAAACTTTCGTGTTGGTATTTAAACTCCTGCACTTTAAAACACATATATGTGTGCATAGTGGTGAAAGGGTTAACTCTTCAGGGTTAAATCTCCAAGTAATTTGAAATATAAATTTGTTTTTAACTTATGCAATTCACTGTTGTCGTTAATTAAAATGTTTTTCAACAGAGATTAGCCTCAGCACCTCAGCAAGTAGTAACGAGTGGGGAAGGTGTCAGTGAAGGTGGAATCGTTGCAAGTGAGAATCTGAGCCCTGGTCAGGACTCAGTTTCAAAGATGGGGGTCTCACCCCCACCAGACCGTTCTTCTAAAACGCCAGCCAAGCGATCGCCCAAAGATTACATTTTTGGAAAGGTCATCGGAGAAGGCAGTTTTTCAACTGTAAGTTTGATGTAACTGTATTTCTAATGAGACTTTGTGTTTGTCTTTTTCCAATTATGAAAATGGCTTGGGTAGTAATAATAATTGTTTAACTGAGTTTATGTGAAACATGCATAATATAGGACATGTCAAGTTTAAAAAAATACATTTCAAAGAATGACATCAAAAACCAATGTACGTGAATGAGAACACAGCTTTAGACCACTCTCCAAGAACTCATGACGGAGTAGAATAGGGAGTCATGAAGAAATGTTCTAAGTTTATTCTTAAAAGTGGATAACTTATCAATTGATTTAAGTTAATCTCTTAATTTATTATAAAGTATTAACCCCATTGAGGTTAGACCTTTGGCAGTTGCTTGAGTACATACAAAATGTCTGTGGAAATCATGTCTATGACTTGTATTATATGATTGTGTAGTTTTTTACATTGACAGACAGATTCTTCTTAATATTAAGTACACAAAAAATATATAAATTATCTAAAACTCTAAAGCCACTAGTGTAATATGGAAGCATGCAAAAAACACAATCAGTTCTAGCCTATGAAGCAGCAAAGGCCTAAAACTTGAACCAAAAATATTCACGGAAAGGTTTTAAAACACCTACAAAAACACCTTTGGACTGTTGTTAAACAGCATTTTTAAAGAGTCTTCAGTACTCCTGGCAACTTACTGTACTTAACTTTCTTTAGCATAATGGTCTGTGGCATGCAGGTTGGCTTTGTAAATGATGCACTGAGAGGTTATGAGGGTGGTGTTCACATGCACCTAGTGTTTGTCGAATTTTAAGTGAAACTTTCCATAATTAATAACCATGAAAGCTCTGTTAATGTACATATTTATGAGGTAATGAATGTTCACGCATATTATCAACACTTCTGTAGTAAAATGTCTGGATGCTCAGATTCGGAGGCAAGATTATTCTGTGATTTACAGTTTACAGCAACATGGCACATATGCCACCAGCACAACTAGGGTTTGAATCTTGTTTGGAAGGATTCGATAAAATTCGATTGAATCCTGACAGCATCACTACTATATAAATACATTTCCCTCATCTCCAGTACCTGCTATGGGCAACACTGCTAATCACAGAATGCACTACACTATGATCTAGATGTTCAAATATTTCATAAACAAATAAAATATCTACATTTAAACTTATTGCGTTGAAAAGATAAATGTTTGAAGTTTTACTGATTGTAAATGATCAAAAATCTGTTCAGCCCCTCATTTTGATAAATTTCCTCAAACAATGTTCATTTTTGGAGAACACCAGTATTCCAAGGCTAATATTTAGGCATGTATTTATTTGGGATTGGTTTTTTTGACATTGCTGCTATGTTTGATCACCCTTCTACCATTTTGGAAAGTGCCAGTCTTGATTAAAATCTTTTGGGTAAATTATGAAGCCTCAAAAACTGGATGAATGCACTCTATATAATAATGACTCCATAGCAACCAGCAATTGAAATCAAACATTGAATGTGATATAAAACAAGAGATCAAACCTTTTACTTATAATTAACCCAATTCCACTTACTTGACTACACCAGTGCCGAGCAGCAATGCATCGTGTGAGGCCCCTCATGTGACAAAATTTGAAATTTTGGAGAAATTGAAAGGCGAATATCTCTGCTATCTGTGGGAATAAAAGGAGGACTATTCAGAAAATGTCATGCAGTTTTATAATTAGTGATGGGTCGAATCCAAAATTTATTGAATCCGAATCTCTTTTTTTTATCGAATCCCACACCGAATCTCGAATCTGAACCCTTATTTCAGAAAACTATGAATCCCAGTTACTTTTCAATGCCAATTGCATTTATAAATCAAATTCAAATCCATTTATATTTTCCAGTACTTTTTTGAACCAATAAGTTTTTCCACACTTCTGCTCCTTCAAATTCAATATTTATTCATTAGCTAAAAAGTAAAAACAAATTTGAGTAGCTGTTTCAGTTTTACTTAATTTGTATTAGTTCTTCAACAAAGTACAATGTAATCATAAGTTATAAATTATTCCTCAAGAAATGCAACATTCTTACTCATTCGGGATCTAATCTGTTCCTTTTTTTGTCTGCCAAATTTCCAGCAGTACTAAATGCTCTTTCTGAAAATACAGTTGAATTTCTTACACTATGAGTTTCTTAGCCTCTTTAAAATCTTTCTTGCTTTTAAACATTTTGTCTTTAAAATGAGGGTCAAATATTGTTGCAACAGCATAAAAGCTGTTCTTTTCTAAGTCAGCAAATCTGAGAGTCATCATTAGGTATATCATTTTTCATGCCTTGCAATCTGGATCCTACATTACCTTGTTCTTCCATAAATTTTAAACGTATGTACTATTTATTAAAGGAATCACTTCTGATATTGTGGTGTTAGAGTATCTAACAGTAGCCTGATAACATGGCTTTTAAATATGTTGAACATTTTGCAAGTAAGTCCACTCAGCACTGCTAAGTACGGCTGGTAAATTAATCTCCCCATTAACCATAAATAGAGCTGGTTTCTGTTCCAGAAGACGAATATAACGATCAATTCTTGCGTATCCAAGTTGAAAAAAAATTCACGTAGTTCCTTCATCTGTTACTAATAATTGCAAATGTTTTTTTCTGGGATCCGCATCACTTGGAAAATTTAAATCTCTGTCTTGATTACTGGAACCGCTTAGTAGAGTATCGAAGGTATGAGATTCAGGATTTTCATCTTCTGATTTATCTTCTTGCGCTAATTTGCGGGCTTTCGCTGCTTCACGGGCAGATAATGGATGTTTCTTTATATGCTTCTACAATGTACCAGTGGCTTTGGAAACACAACCGCGGGATATAGCGCGGCCACAAATATCACAAATCGCAAATTCATCATTGGAATTATTTTACCGAGAAGTATTACCATATTTCGCTGTGTTGCGACATTTTACAGTATAATTGTCGCCATTCTATTTCAGTGCTTTTTATTTGAGTACGGCGATAGCCGATTATCGAACTCGGGTGCTGTCGATCGCTGACTCACCCCGGAGCAGAGAGCCACTGGCAGCCTGTGAAAGATGGCGATTCAGCTGAATCAAAAGTACCACGGCGTGGTGGTTGATTTAAATCGTTGCCTTAACCCTTATGTAAACAGATCGCGAACGCAAATTTATTAATATGAATGGAGCACAGAATCGTACGTTAACCATCGAGTAGCTTGTTATTCAGCATTATTTTTCATATAACTCTTCTCACCAAATATCTAATAACAAAGTGGAGACATTCTTCTATGCATGAGCAAAAACATGTTGGATAGGACGTCTTAAATAAAGGGACATACAAAGAAAAAAAACGATCCGATGTAGAATTCCACCGGAAATATGTAAAATAAAAAGTTCTATTTTAAAGATTTGTCGTAATGAATTTCCACGCAGATTATCAGCACTTATGACAGTAAAGCAACGTCATTCATGAGATTATTACATTGCGAGATCGTTATCCTAACTTATATGCCACCCGCAAAACCAAGATTCGAATTTATCGAATCTTTTTTGAAAGGATTCGATCGAAACTTGAATAAAGGATTCAATAGGATTCAATCGAATCCTGGCCACATCACTATATATTATTCTATCCATGGAGAGAATATGAAATAAAATTTGCTGGGGTCAAGGTCAACACATTTGCTCAACTTGCATAGAATTGCCCATAGCCATTTACAATTAAATTGACCAATTATTTGCTGCTTGTGTTGGCCCAGTGAGAAATCATGAGTAGGGTATCTTACTCCAAGATATTCAATAGAATTCTCTGCTTTATAACTAACTGAACTTGGTGCATTAGTTTAATAGGGAGAGCTATTCTTTTTCTAAAAATACATTACTCTGCATTTTTCAAATTTAATTTCATGTCTATCCGCCGCGCTGATTTTGGATTGCTTCAAGTTTTATGTTAAGGCTTGCTTTTTTTCAGATTATGGATTTACCCCTCGTCAATGTGTCATTTGCTTTCAATCAAATCTCACTGTCAACCATGTCATTGCTGTCCTCAATGTGGGGCTATGTGGGATCCCTCATATGACTACTGCATAATGGGTTTCGAGTTATTTATTCATGATTTGAGGAAGTCAAGGTTGTTGTCAGAAATTAGGTCATACCAGTGTATTCTAATTGGGAAGGTACCAAGGTCTATTTATGGTGCCCAAGGGCTTACGTGAGATGATGCATCAAAATTCTCCAGTTTAATTAACAAATTCTTTGTGGATCAAAATTTTTATTTTTGCGAAAAGAGTGTTTCCCCTTATCATTTAGGCAGTTCCACTGTAACATGAATAAAATGTCATTTTATTCACATCCTGGGTACTAATAGAAGAAAATGTCTATCCATCTGATAAGAACAACAAAATGATCCTTGTCAATGCTATTTTTCTCACCAATTGAACTTGAAATTACCAGGTGTTAAATGTGACAATTGGAGAGACACACGGAAAAATAGTATTTTTGTGCAATATTAGTTTCAGGGCTTTTGTGGGTTAAAAATTACTTCTCATCTGTTTAATTTCTTATGAGTCATTTACCATTCTTCAAATGAGAATTGTTGACATTGGATTTTTCTTGCTGAATCTCATGAATTTTTGGAATGATTATGTTCACCATGTTTATTGTCTTTATTGCTATAAATTGAAAACACCCCTTACTCACTTACTTAGGTGGCCATTCAAACCGTTAGAGGTTTTTGGCCTCGTCACCCGCTTGTCTCCACCTAGGCCTGTCCTGCATGGTGTTTTCATCCACTCCTATTTAACTCATGTCCCTCAGCATCTGGTTGGTCCACCTCAGTCTTGGTCTTCCTGGAGGTCTTTTTCCTATTGGTCTCCCCTTCATTATGGTTTTCAATAATGAACTATCCTCTCTTCTATTTACATGACCCACCCATCTCAGTCTTCTACATTTTGCTTCTGCCACGATGTCTGCTTCCTTCTAGAATTCTCTTAGCTCCTTGTTATTCCTTATTCACCACTGTTCCTCTTCTTTTATTGGTCCATATATTGTCCTAAGTATTTTATTTTCAAAGGTGATAAGTTTCTTTTCTGTCTTTTTACTGATTGCCCATGTAGGCACACGTGGTCCGTTAGACCGTGATGTGCGACAAACGCAACAAAAAAAAGGTTCAATAAAATATAAGGGATAGAGAAAGTTGTATAAATGGGAAGAGGAATAATGAGGATAGGCGCTTACTAGAGGATGAAGCTCCTTCCGAAATTTAGGAGACGAAAACCTCTCAAATTGCCCTCCCTTGAAGGTCGAAGCACTGGTTGTTTCCTCGACGAGCACTGTCCATCAAATGTCCATATGCCGGGTTTTTCTCCCCCTCCTCCTCATGAACTTACCTCACTAGTGCCACAAGGGAAGGTAAGGAAAATTGGGAATGGAATTCAAACAAACAAAACACCTAATGCGCTTACGTGCGAACAGCCCATATCTCTGAGCCATATAGGACTGCTGGCCTTATAATTGTTGTTTCTTTAGTTTTTCTTGATAGAATTTTGTTCCTTAAAATTTTTTGTAATGCCCAAAAGCATTTGTTTCCATTTAAAAGTCTTGTTTCTATTTCAGCTTCTTCATTGTTTTGGTCAATAGTGATACCAAGGTACCTACTTAAAATCATTACTTCTTTGAAATTTGCGCGTGGTAACTTCCAAGTTGGCTATTCCTTCTGGGTTGCGTCCTACTTTGAGATATTTGGTTTTTTCGTCATTTACTTCTAGCCCCACTAGTCTTGCTTGAGATAGCAATTCCATAGCTAGGTTTTTGAGGCTATCCTCATCTTCTGTTAGCAAGGTGACGTCATCTGCAAATGCCAGTACATTGACTTTGGTGCCCACTAACAAGCCTTCATTTAACACTTTTGTCTTTCTCAGTGTTCCTTCTATTGTCGAATTAAACAGCAGGGGTGACAAGCCATCTCCTTGTAGGACATCTGTGTTTACTTTGAAAGTTTCTGAAAATTCATTGTTTATTTTTACCTTACATATCGATTCACCTATGCACATTCCTGCCAGTCTAATTAGCTTTTCAGGTATACCCTCTACTCTTAGTCTGTCCCATTACTGTTTATACTGACGTATGCTTTTTTTAAATGAAGAGAAGGTGGGCTGTTTTATTTGAAGCGCTATCGGGAGAAGGGAATAGTTTTTCTCGTCGATAACACCCGTAAAAAAACAAACTCTTTCCAAGCTCGAGTGAGTTAAATGAGGAAATCGAAGGAAACACAAGTATTATCAATCAAAACTAAACTATCAATATATTTCACACATAGAACCAACCAAGTTACAAGCAATTTACCCATAGGTCGAGTGCCAGGTGACCGTAATGAGAATTTCCACTCGGAAAATAATTAAAATATACAAGGGCGAGAGGTTGAGCTTCTCCTTAAGTACAAAAATGACAATGCCAGCAGGATCACACAACGGTGTTCCTCGGTCGCCATCTCAACTGCAATAGAGGGCGAGCTCAGAGATGAGTCAGGTGAGGAGGGGGTCTGTCCACAAGGACGAGGTGGAATGGGTAAGCTCAGGATATTGGCGATTGGTAGCCTTGGAGGGGAAAAAATAATGGGATGGGTGATAGATAGGGTGGCAGTTTTTAATTGGAGCACCAGGAACTGTTTTCTGGCTTCGGCCGCAGAATACAGGATCACAGCCTTTGTGCCTTGGTCAGAATGACCACATTTTTGGAATCCTTCCTCACTCTAGGGGCTATATAAACGATGCAGGACCTAGTGAGGGAAAGATGCGGCGAAAGGTGTGGCGGAAGGTGTGGCAGAAGTCGCTGGCAGGAGTCGCTGCATTTTGTAGTCGTTGGCGCACATGCCATTAGCGCGCATGACGGGGCGCACCTTGGGCAAGTCCTTTGGCTAAGTCCGGAGGATAAACAGTCCACAGAGGGAAAACTGTCCAAAGAGGGAAAATTGACCAAAAAAAAGGGGGATTGGGGTGTATGAGAAATGCCACATGTAATGAATTAACTAGAATGAGACTAGTGTACTAAACAAAACAAATATTATTGAAGGCAGGATAATACAATTGTTCATTGGAAGTATGAAAGAAGCCTTATATTCATTGAAAGTAATACTATGCAAATATGTTTCACCAGTTAAATATACTTCAGATAATTATAATAACCATGCAAATATACCAATATTATTCTGTATTCCAAGTTTACCCTAGTATTTATAATATTAATGATCATACAAGAAATGTCTGTGAGTGGATCCCCCCACAAACCATATTCATGAACCTTAAAAACTAGTTACATGGTTTTATGCAACCACTTGGGTTGCACTGTTAAGCATCAACACAGTCATTGAAGAAAGTTGGGTTGATTGAATGACTCAGAATGAGAGGTCAATCAATTTCATGAACCTTAAACCTAATTAAATTGTTTCGCACAACCACTTGGGTTGTACTGTTAAGCATTGATACACTCAATGAAGGAATTTGGGTTGATAGAAACGACTCAGAATAAGATTGGACTCATTTTAATGACAAATTAGATTGATATCTCTCCAATGTCACTACCCATATGTAACAAGTTGTTTTCCATGAAACACAGCAAAAAATGGAAAATTAAATTTGGGTGAGATGAGAGATTCAATCAATTCTCGGGCCAGGTTAAGCCAAATGTGTTAGAAAAAGCTAATAAAGAGAAAAATAATTTAGTGGCCACCGTCATGGATAATTCAATTACAAATTTGTCGGGGGTTGAAACCCTAGACCAGCTAAGCAAAATGCTAGAGCTGGGTGCTGATTGCGACACTCATGTTAAATGCCAGGCGATGGGATCGCACCCCCTACGCCAGAAACATAACATAACAACCTATAATTCACAATAACATAACCTGACTACAGAAATTAGATAGCCAAGCAGTGACAGATAAATGATACTCTTTGCAGTAACACAGTTCATCAACATAAAAATGCACTAATCACCCTGGGAGGACAATGGTATAATCACTGTCGATGTCACACACATGAATCTTAACAGCCATTGACCCTCCACAACTTATCTGGAAGCGAGTCACCTCAGGAATGTTCCTGACTTTCTACCCCCATCGCCCTCCAATCACACCATTCGTCCTCCAACAGATTTCACAATTTGCACTCTTTGAGAGGAAGACAAAATTATATGTATGGTGATCACTGTATTCACATTATTAAGTATTAGTATTAACTGCAGGTACATGAGGCGCACCCCATCATGCGCGCTATGTCCTTCGGCTAAGTCCGGAGGGTAAACAGTATGCAGAGGAAAAACTGTCCAAAGAGGGAAAATTGACCAAAAAAAGGGGGTGGGGGTATATGAAAAATGCCGCATATTGTATTCCCAATATTTGGACAGTGCTTGTTTTAAAATGAACAATTGGTCCGTTGTGGATTTTCCTCTTATAAATCCAGCTTGATGTTCCCCTAATGTTTCTTCTGCATTATTCCCCTAATGTTTCTTGTATTAGCTTCTTGCATATAATTTTGGATAGGATTTTGTATGTTCTATTGATTAAGGATATTCCTCTATAGTTGTTGCTGTTCTGTCTCCCTTTTTGTGTATGGATACTTACTACAACTGCTAGCTTCCATTCTTCCGGCAACTTTTCTTCTTCCCAAATTCTCAAGATAAGTTTATGAATCTCTTCCAGTAATGTTTTCCCCCCACACTTCAGTGCTTCAATTGGTATTCCATCTTCCCCTGGAGCTTTACCATTTTTAAGTGATGGTATAGCTTCTTCTACTTCTTTTATTTTGGTATGTCATTGTTCCTGAGTCCTTTTTTATTTCGCTATTCAAAAGTTTTTCAAAATATTTTTTCCATATCTTTAGTCTCTCAGCTTGATTACATATTATGTACTTTTCCTTTAGCTAGTTTCATTACATATTACTTTCCTTACTTTAACAAGGGCTTTTTGCTATGTATGCCACTTATGATAATGAAATTTTGTAAATGAGTTAGTCATTCTGCGATTCCATGATTCAAAAGTTGGCTCCTCACTGCTGTTAATCTCTGAGGACTGTCTCGAACTAGATTGGTGTTTTTATATTGCGTAGCTACAATAGTCTATGTATTCTGCTTTATTTACAATTTTTTTTACTTTCAGGTGTACTTAGCAAAATATATTCACACTGGGAAGGAGTTTGCAAGTAAGTTTTATAGGCAATTTTCTTTGCTCTCATATTTTTTAAATTTTATTTTCTAGTTTTACTTTATTGTGTATATTATTCATTTTCTGTACTCCTTTCTCTTGCAGTTAAAGTTTGTGATAAGCGTCACATCATTCGGGAGAAAAAGACGGAATACATTAAAAGAGAAAAAGAAGTTCTAAACTTACTGGCAAGTGTTCCTCGGTTAACAGCTCCTTTCTTTGTGAAACTTGACTGCACATTCCAGGATAACAATAGGCTCTGTATCCTTTAAAATATTTATTATATCACTGTGATTGTGAACATATTACTAGAATATTTTTTTTGTCCATGTATTAAGAAAAATAATTAACTGGTGTCTAGTGGGATCATTTGTCTTTTCCCTCCATTCACATAAGTTTTTTGTGATAAGACTATAGATATTATGTACGTAAGACATATTATGTAAGTTTTTCCAGCACGGCTACTGCCCATGCAGAATGTCAAGATACCTGAGTTAAAGGTTTTATATTTCAATTACTGTTGAACTGATTTCAATGAGTTGTTATGCTCTGTGAAAACCTCTACCAACATGGTGAGTGATGTAGTGAAGTTGTATCACATTGCAACGGTGATATTAGCTGTAAGTCATGGATTCTCTTGTATCCAGAAAATGTTTCTGAGGTGTGAGAGTAAGTTTTATTTTACCTTTTCCCCTCTTGACTCTTGGCTTACCTGCGGGTCATCTGAGTGCTAAATGAATTTTACCATATGTCTTCTAATATAAGTCAATTTTAGTATTAGCCGAAGTCTTCTTTTTTGGGCTGAAAATATTGACTAAATTCCGTGGCTCTGGTATCAGTCAAAGTGAAATAATTATTGAATCTCCTTGTTTCGCATTGGTTATGCAATATTTATGCAATGCAGTTGGATTTGCGGAATGCATTAATGTTGCGAAATGGAAGTACCAAATGTATTTGTCAGTGGTAGGTCCAAACTAAATTTTGAGCGTAAATCTTATGAGTTTCTCGGTGAGTTTTCTCTGTGGCTTATCAGTTATAGAGATACAGATGGTTTTATGCAGCCAATACGCTGAAATATTGTCCCTGAAAAAGTCACCGCATTTTGTGGCTCAAGTGTAAGTCGAAGGTTGGTTTTCTTTGGTTGAGAAAAGGAAGAAATTTCTCGATCTACATATGTTAGAGGGCGTACAGTAAACAGAAATTAATGCAGACTTGATGAATAAATGATCAATCTTTTTGTTCACATTGGGCGCATTCAGCTGATGCAGCTCCAGAGCTGCTCAAGTTAAGTTTTCGGAGTGCTCCGAGAGAGCGCTCTCATTCTGCTGAATGTTATGATCCGGAGTGGGAGGTTTCATTTGGCTATTGTTATTTGCTGACGCAACTTATTAATTACCTACTGCGATCAAAGATCGACTACATACGTAAATACATGCATTAAAATGTCTAAACATTAGAATTGTGTATAATAAATACATATGGTTAACCATGTACTACTGGCTGCGATTTGAATATTAGGCGAAGACATGAATTACCCTGAAGTTGCAAATTCCATTCCTAATCAGTAGATAAACTGGCTCCTTACCAACTTCTTACTCTTCAGACTACGTGATGAAGTGTTATAGTTCATGATTAAATAAAACTTCAAATTTTGTCATGACCTTTACTTTATTAATCATCTTTCAAAGCGATTAGATATATTCGATATGCTGTATGTATAGGTACATTGAGTGCAAAGAAATGTTTAATAATTACAAGGCTAAACATCGTGGGAAAAGGAAACTTGATTTTGAAATGAAATAAATATGTTTTGAATCCATTATTATTTCCTACTTCCCTTAATTTTCACTTTTCCCTCGTTTACTTATGTTTCTGCTATTATATTGCTGCCATATTTTACCGCTCAGGGAGCAGTGAGCGACATTTATTCTGTTCACCGAGATGGCCGACCCCTCATACTGAGCCCACGCATTGAGCTGAAACGCTTCGGATCGGCTCTGGAGCAGCTCTATCAGCTGATTGCACCCATTATCGTTATGGACTCTTCATCCATTGTCAATGCAACATTAAAATTTCTCATTATCTCATTAAAAAAAACAAAAATAGCAAAGTTGGATACGGTTAATGAAATGAGTGGTTATTGTTGCTATCATGACAAACTGCTTCCATACACATGCATAAAATTCATAATAGGTATGTCTTAAATTGCTTAGGGGATCATGTAACAGTGTTGCTTATTTCTCAATTAAATAGTATTCAAAGTGGTGCTATTAATTCAGCAGGAGAAACTGCACCTTTTTCATTTCAAGTTTCATAAAAAAATCAGAATTCCATTAAAAAATTGCTGCTCCAATGATGGAACGCAAATATGAATAACCTTTAATATGTTCTTATTCTCCTAGTTCCAACATTATTAGTGATTTTTCTTTGATTTTCCTGAGACTATAGATCAGGTAAATTTCATAAGGTACAAACTACCGTATACTCTAGTATAGGTCGAGAAATGTCTTCCTTTTTCAGCCAATGAAAATCTACCTTCGACTTTAAGTTGAGTCACCACCTGAGGTGACTTTTTGGGGGTCAATATTTCTGCGTACTGACTGCAGAAACCATATGTATTTCTTATAATGATGAGTTAACAGAGAATATTTGCTGAGAAATGTGTTAGAGTTACATGGTAAGTTTTGCATTAGGGCCTACCACTGACAAATACACTCAGTACTTGTTTTGCGATATTTATGTATTCCTCAATGTCAATTTTATTGCACAAATATCGCAAAGGCAGCATCAAGTAATTCAGCAATTTTTCACCTCAACTTATGCTCAAGTCACGGGCTTGAGTCAATATTTTTAGCCCAAAAAGAAGACTTCAACTGGTACACAAAGATATATGGTAACTTATTCACTTGTTTCACGGAATCATGAATTTATTTATGTAGATGATATTGATTACTTGGCCTTGAATTTAACGTAACAGCTTACACTGTAGTTGTTCACAACCCCCTGCCTTGTTATCTTGCTTGCTTCTACCCTCCGTCCTCTGGTCATCCACCTTGAAAAACTAACCTCCCCACAACTTAGAATGGCATTCCCCTCCCATTACTTGTCCTTAATTTTTCCATGTGTCAATGATAGCGAGTGTTAAGAAAGAATATGAAATTATTCAGGATATGTTTTCTGTATGTTTGATTAAGTGTGATATCCTTAATGATTTCATTAAGATTTTGTACTAAGTTATGCCAAAAATGGTGAGCTTCTCCATCACATTGAAAAAGTGGGATCGCTGGATGTACCATGCACACAATTTTACTCAGCTGAAGTTCTCAATGCATTGGAGCACCTCCATAATTTAGGAATAATACACAGGTAAGAGTGAAAAATGCAGGAAAATGGATGTTATGTAAATAATTTTTTGCTTGTTACTTAATGTTTGTTCTATTTGTGCAACTTCCTTGTGTGACTCTTTGAGCCACCTTTTTTCATTTAAGTGGTATGAATAAGATATGCAATAAAATATTTGAATAATTTGATGAAAAAATTCTAAAATCTTTGAAATAATGTAAAAATCAATTTTTTTAGGGATTTAAAACCAGAAAATATTCTCCTCAATGAAGATATGCATATCCTAATAACAGATTTTGGCTCAGCCAAAATTCTTGCCCCAGATGATGAAAAGGAAATGGAAGCAGAATGTAGTAATGTTGGTAAGTTTGTTGCTGATAAATTTGTGTGTAACATATGTGTATCTTAGCTCGTAGGCTTCCGCGGATATAGTTTTGACTATTTAATCTTTCGGGATTTTTCTTTTCGGGATCAAATGTTCAGTTAACTTGATGAAGCTGGCAGGAGGATCAGCGAAATATTGTTTATTGCAATTTTAAACATCGCGGAATGAATCCCGAAAGATTAAATAGTCAATATGTGTATCTTAGACTGGTAAATTATGCATTTAATTATGATAAATGGATAGACATTTAAAAATCTCAGTGCCAAATTTAATCTTTTTGCCTACTTTTTATACATTGCTGTTAAATCAACTCTCTGTGGAGCTGTAGCTGTTTTTGTAAAAGCATTTTTTCGCATTTTGTGATTGGTTCCAGCTGGTGACGAAGGATCATAAACAACTACAATTAGAAAAGGCCAGCCAGAATCTTATTGAGTTGGCAAGCAATTATGACATATACTTTTAGACTGTCATTGCAGGTTATGAAACATGGGTTAGTGGGTAAGACATGTAAACCAAAGTCAATCATCACAGTGGAAAACTGAAGCTCTCCAAGGCCGAAGAAATCATGTCATCATGATCAAATGTTAAATTCTTGTTAACTCTTTTCTTTCATTCCAATAAGTTGTCCCTCATGAGGTCAACTCAATCAAACAAGGCTATTCTGACCTTAGGGATGTTTAAATAATGTAAAAGATAAGACCCAAGTACCAGAGGGAAGGAGTTATGTTGAGTTTCCTTGTGAATAGATAATGAGAAGCTATAATGAAGCAGAAATTGTTATAGTCATTCCTTTTTGAGATATTGTGGAGTAAATATAGTGCAGCTAAGTAAATACACAGACAATCAGATTGGTAAATGCTGTGTTGGTGGTAAATTGATTTAACCCTTTTGCTGCTGTGGGCATGTATATGTGCCCACCATGCTGTGGGCATGTTAACGCGTCCTGTTGGTTTCTTGCCCTCTGTGTGAAAGACGAGTACATATACATGCCTGACGAGTTTTTGATTTGCTTCGTTGTGTTTTGAGACGTGTGTTTTGTCACTGATTGCTCTGATGAACCCTTGTGGGTTCTACATGATTATTAGAAGTTCTCTTGACATTCACAGGGCAATGGCTCGTATTTCTGGGCCTTTCTTTTGTCTGCTTTCTTTTCCTGCTGAGGTTGGGGATTTCTCTCTCTCTGGCTTGTCTGCCTTGGAGTTTCCCCTTCTCATCTTAATTAAATGTGGGACCGTGATTATCCCTAAGCTTTGCGATTGTGCTTCTGGAGGATTTTCTTACCCACAGCTGCTAGATTTATTGCCTCTACAGCTTTCTTTGCCATTATTTTTCTCTCAATGATTCTTTCTACTTGATGCTTTATTCTTCTACTGTGCTTGCCATTGTGAGTTTGATTTTATGCATTTCCTCTTGCTTGTACTTTGACCCATCACATACTGTTTGGAGTTTGTCTTTGGAAATACTTCAACTGTGTATTTTATTGTTAATATCTCTGGGCTCTCCTGCACTTCTCTTCTGGCATAGACCCCTGCTTTGTTTTAGACATTCATCTCTGAACTTTTTTCCGATCTCTGCTTTTGATTGGTGGTAGAGTGTTCTTTGGATTACCTGAAGTGTTTTATTCGTTTACAGTCCTGCACGTCACCTTAGACATTTCTCATGGCATTTTGGGACTCTTTTATTTTTTTGACATTGGCCAGTGCTTTATTTTGGACTTTTTACGGCATCCTTGTGCCCTAGGCTTTATTTTGTGCTTGTATTATTGTTGGCAAATTCCCCACCATCACTTTCGAGATATTCATTGCTGCTGCACAAAAAAATATATAAAGGTCACATGTCCTACAAGAAGAGAATTTCAACGGAAGGTGTTTTAGAAATTCGGGAGAAAAATGAGACCGGGGATGAATTTAGACAATTTTTCCAAAGATTAAGAGGAGGGTGCATCTAGAGTTGAATCTGCCCAACCGTCTACTTCAGGTATCAAAGCTTCTGCTAAAGAAAAGTAATTTCTGAGCTTACCTTCGGAATCTGGATATAGCTCAGACGAAGATGATTTACCACCACCTTAGAAGAAGAAATTCCTGGAATTCGTGTGGCACTCTACAGATTTGAATCTGGAATATCATGGACACGATCCCCAAGATTCTGGATGCAATCTGGAGTGTTAGCAAAGATTATACAATACTAGATTTTTTCTATTTGTTTTTTTTTCAGTGGATCTGATGAAGTTAATCATGGATAAACCAATAATTATTACAAATATACCAACGGCGACGTTCCCGAGAGTACCCATTCGCAAATAAAAAGTTTGAAAGATACTGACTGTGAAGAGATGTTTTGCAGTTACTTTGCTATTCGTTGCAATTACATTACTGATGCCAAGGATGAAAAAATTATCCTACTATGAGTATTGTTGACTCACTCATCAGAACACCTACTTTTGGTGAAATGTCATGGGATAGATACTGAAATCTGCTTTGCGTGTTGCATTTCTGTGACGATGATGATGAATTAAAATGATTACTTGGCAAAAATTAGGAGCATAATCGACACCTTTTAGAAGCCCTTCAGTGAGGCCTTTATCCCTTTCCAGAACCTTTGAATCGACAAGAGTCTCCTGTTGTTCAAAGGTCATTTGCGATTCGAATGCGAAGGATGCAAAAATCTCAAGCGCGCTCTGCAAGAGAATTCAAGAAAGGAGAGGGAAAAAATCCCGGGAGTAATTCAGCAAGCAGGGAGTGACTCTGCCACTGAGCGCACCACAGCGAAAGGGTTAACATATAATTGGTAGAGGAAATGCATCCATTAACCCTTTTGATGCCCTATGGCCAATCTGTTAGTTTTAGGGTCATTATTTTCACTATTCAATCCAAATATACGAGGTGTGATCAAAAAAATAAAGGTAATTTTCGTTCTTCTTAAAGAATATTTATTTATTAATCAATATTAATTTTGTTCTCTTCAAAATAATCCCCCTTAGATATAATACACTTGTGCAGCGGTTTTTCCATCCTTGGAAGCACTTCTGGAACTCACTTTTTGGTGTAGAGTTCAGCTCCTTCAGCGATTCTGTTTTTATCTCATCAATGGTGGCAAAACGTCGTCCTTTGATGGTTCTCTTCTGTCTCGGGAGTAGAAAGAAGTTACAGGGGGCATGTCCTGTGAATATGTGGCTGAGGAAAAATAACGCTGTTTTTTTACCAACAAATCACGAATAAGCAGTGAGGCATGAGCAGGAGCATTATTGTGCATTAATTTCCATGAGTTGTTTTGCCACAATTCTGGACGTTTTCATCTGATTTCTTCACGCAAACAGCGCATAACTTCCAGGTAGTATTCCTTATTGACCGTACGACCATGTGGTAGGAACTCCGAATTATTGAAAATCAAAATTATGAAGCCCGCAAAATTTAAAAATTCCTGTTATTTTTTTATCCCGTTTATCTAATCTTTGGGAAATTATTTTCAGTGAAATAAATGAATTGGAGATGAGTGAGCACTACTGACTAATACTTGAGTACCGGTTATTCCAGAAAGAATTTAGTTTTTATGGTCTAATACAATATGCTCATTTTGGTATGGAGCGTACTTTGTATATTGTGCTGTGATTAGTTTTCCGTAAGTGCATATTTCGTGTTTAGCAATACCATGGGTCTTCAGCTAATGAAATTAAAGTAAAAACCTGATGTAAATTATGTAGCCTCTAATTAATTTGCATTCATTGGGGAAAATGAAGGCTTTTGAAATGTAATAAACCACTTGAAATTCTGGCAACTTTTATCAACTGTCGGCAAATGCCTTTTGTCTCTCCTTTGGGCTTTTATCAACAATTAGTCTGTAGACCTTATCTTTGTCATTGGTCAAAAAAATATTGTCTTATGGGCCTCTAATCAAGAGGCTGATCGATTATTTGCCTGCAAAGGAGACAGAAAGCATTTTCTGATAGTTGACAAAAGACACCATCAGGTATTCTCTACCATCCAGAAGGTTCTTATCAATGAGTAGAGTTACCTTTTGTCACTATAACCTGGTATTTGCACTTTCTGTGCATACCAAAATTACATGATTTTATTAGTAGAAATACACTTGAGTAATTTTATAAATTGTTTTCTAATAATAGGTACTGGAACTTTAATTACACTTGTGGTGTGAACACCTCTTAATCAGCTATTTATAAAGAATGTACCTACTGTAGTGGCAACATATGAAGTTATCTATCAAAGGATTAATTTTATTTCTCAAGTGAGCTTTGAGAATAATTTGAATGAATTTCCTTGGAAGTAGCTCTTTATATTGTTTAGGAATGATATTCATTGATGATAAATGTGATTCCCAGTTACCTGATATTGCCACTTTTGTTTCTTCTATATACTTTTTTTAATATTTTAGACAATTTATTTCTTTCAAGAGTTACGACATCACGTAGTACATACATGAGCTTGAGAATGAGATCTGACCGAGCACGTAGCTCACATGGTGGGATCACATATTCCCCCCGCCTTAATAACGTTACTCATTTTTTATCTAGCGTGAGGCGCCAACATTCCAAACATTACACCTTCCCACACTTTACAACAAAAATTTTACATCCAAGTCTCAAGCAATTACAGAACTCAGTTACAAAACAAAATACATAATATAAAGATTCCATCACAAATTTAACTTAATAATAACTGATACCAACTCAAATATCATCCCCTTCAATCAATCTCTTTGGTGGCCTGATGATTCTTCTAGGCCTTGACTCTGCCAAAGAGGGAGTAGACATTACATTCCTCCTTAGACTTTGTTCAGGTGTAGGTGGGGTGTTTGATTCTGAATATAATTGATCATTTACATTCTTTCCACTTAGATCATCCTCCACCTCCCTGCCATTTTCCATTTCCCTATCACTCATTGGCAATGACACATTATTAGGTAAAACTGTCGGTCCCATGGTACCCACAACCTTAGTTCTTAATTGATCAGCATGAATAAATCTTTTTTTATTTTCAACTTCAACAATGTATGTATTTGATCCAACACATTTATCAATTTTACCAGGTAACCAATTTTCATAACAGTGTTTCCTAAATGATTTGACCCAAACACTTTCACCCTCATAAAAATCTCTGATAGCAGATCTTCTTTCCTTATAAAATTTTTGGTACATTTGATATTTTGACTCATTATCACAATTTGAGCTTACCAATTTTGAAAGTTTAGTTTGGGGTACAAACTTAAATAGCAAATCCGACGGAGTTTTCTTAGTGACCGAATGAGGGGTGTTTCGATAGCTAAAAGTTAAACTATCTAATCGATGCTGAAAATTATCATAATCTATATCTTTCTGTTTCTTTAGACCCTTCTTTATAATCTGTAGGTACAGAAAGAATGGTACCATTCTTTCTGCAGCACCATTCGATTGTGCATGGTAAGGTGGACCACATACATGTTTGATGCCATTTTTCTTTAGAAAATTTTGGAATTCCATAGACTTGAATTGGGGTCCATTATCTGAAACTAACTCATTAATTAATCCAAATTTAGAAAATATGTTTCGCAATACACAAATCATATTGAAAGAATTTGTGGAGCTCATATGAATTGCATCCATCCACTTGCTGAAAGGATCGAAGACAACTAAAAAATTTTTACCTTCAAAGAAACCAAAATCAATGTGTAATCGTTGGAATGGTCTGTCTGTTTTAGGCCAATAAGTCAGGGGCACTGGTGGAACATCACTCCTATATGCTTGACACATCACAAGCGTTTACAAATTTTTCAATTTCATTATCAATATTAGGAAACCATACATATGTTCTTGCCAACGACTTCATTCGAACAATACCAGGATGTTCTTCATGAAGTAATTTTAAAATCTTATCCCTACAATTTAATGGGATCACAAGTTTATTTTGCTTGAGTAAACAATTTGATTCAATTGAAAGTTCATTTCGGACATCAAAGTATGGCTTTAGTGCATCTGAATCAGAGTTTAGATTTCTGGGCCATCCAAATTTTACATAATGCACCACTCGACTAAGAATATGATCTAGCAGTGTTTGTTTAACAATTTCCTCATGATCAATAATAATTTCCTGAAATGCAAAGTAAAACATACAATCATCCAAAGTATTTTCATTTCTCACAGGTATTCGTGATAATGCATCAGCCACTATTAACTCAGACCCTTTTCTGTGTTTGATTTCATAATCAAAATTAGAAAGAATTAATGCCCAGCGCTGAATCCTAGCACTCGCCATAATGGGAATGGGCTTGGTTGGCCCAAATAGAGTTGTTAAGGATTTAGCGTCAGTTTCTACAAGAAATTTTACTCCAACAAGATATTTGTAAAAACGTTGGACACCAAAAATAACTGCTAGGGCTTCCTTTTGTATCTGAGAATAATTCTTTTCAGCTTTTGACAGTGTCTTACTGGCAAAACAAATTGGCCTCACATCACCAGGTCCATACATATGAGACAAAACACACCCCACACCATTGTGAGATGCATCACATTGCAAGATAATCTTCTTGCTAGGGTCAAAAGAGACTAAAACATTATACTTTTCTAGCCAAGACTTGCTTTCAACAAAAACATCATCGCACCTTTTACTCCAGAGCCATTTAGAATCTTTGCAAAGAAGTTTATACAAAGGCGAAAGCCTTTCAGCCAAATTTGGAATGAACTTATTATAATAAGTAAGCAAACCCAAATAACTTTTCAATTCAGACACTGTTTTTGGAGTGGGGACATTCCTTATGTCCTCACATTTTTCTGTAAGAGGGTGGAGCCCATACTTATCCAAAATATGTCCAATACATCTAATGCTACTTTTAAAGAATTCACATTTGTCAAAATTCACTTTCACATTAAAATCATTTAACCTTTTCAAGACAACTTCGGTCTTCTTTATACAGTCTCCTCTACTCATCCCCTTAATTATAACATCATCAATGTAGCACGCAACAAAATCTAGTTCATTTAGTATTGAGTCCATTGTCTTTTGAAATAGAAAAGAGGCAGATTTTATTCCATAAGGGAGTCTGGAATACCTTAAGAGTCCTCTAGGGGTATCCTCGTCGCCAATTTAATATTTAAGACAATTTATTTCTTTCAATAGTTACGACATCACGTAGTACATACATGAGCTTGAGAATGAGATCTGACCGAGCACGTAGCTCACATGGTGGGATCACATGTTCCCCCCGCCTTAATAACGTTACTCATTTTTTATCTAGCGTGAGGCGCCAACATTCCAAACATTACACCTTTAAAATTCATGTGTCTAAAACATTTCGGCTTTAAGGCCCTTTTACACGAAAGATTTGATACAAACGAATGTACGTGAGATTGTACGTTTGTCTCAACGAAATTAGAACAGGTTCTATTTTCCATTCAGGCTTTGAGACATTCGCACAAGTGTTATTACAATTTGCCACTTTACACGATACATTTTGCCTCATGCAAGAGTTTGTAAAAACAAATGTACGGTGTAAAATGGCCTTTAGAATGGAAATATTTCTTCATTTCAGAATCTGATTCAGCCAATGGAGATGATGATGAGGAGAATGGAGCAACTCGGAGGACAGGGAAGAGGAAAAACAGTTTTGTTGGCACAGCACAATATGTTTCCCCTGAACTGCTGACAGACAAACCTGTTTCTCGGTGTTCAGATCTGTGGGCACTTGGCTGCTTAATATATCAAATGGTAGCTGGGTTGCCTCCATTTCGCTCAAGGTAAGTTCACACTGAAAATATCCAGTCGCCATGCCAATATAAGCCATGGTGGTGTATAATTTCAATTGATTTGAATGGTGAAAAAGGACTCTTAAAACAGTGTGTGTACTTTATATTTTTTGAATGAATACATAGGAAAAAAATGTTTTGGATGATTAAAAAAAATATTTTTTGTTAAAAACTATTAGCGAATGTGGCATCACATCTTTATGTGTACAGTAGAACCTTGTGATAACGTAAAGGCAAGGGGGTATGAAATGTGCCTTTACACTATAACAAGATTTCATCATAATTTTTATTTGGTAAATTTTGAAGCCCTGGAAGTATCCTACTGGTTAAAAAAGGTTAGAATCAAATATAGGGAACCATTTATCAATGAATAGACTCAACTAAAAAACTTTTTGTCTTACTCTGTGCATTCCTTTACTATACAGTAAGTCCTCGACTTACGCGGATCCGTGTTACACGGATCCGGAGTTAAACGGAAGTTCAGTGAGGTCTGTGACGTGCTTATATTTTCTCCATGTTTCTGTTGCCGCGACAGATACACCGGGTGAAGACCCGCGACTCTTTGTCAAGCGCGCAATCATGGCATGGTAAGCAGTGAATTGTCCGCCAGTCCTCGGTATTGAGTGCGTACATCGGCTATTTGTCGTATCGCACCATAAACACGACATGCAGAGCTTTCAAATCTGTCGCTAGTCGCAAGCCTGGCTGGCTCCATAAAAATCTGTGCGCTTGAACTTTCATCAGCTGTCGTGGCGACTGAAACTGGAAGAAAATGTAAGCCTGTCACCGGCCTTAAGGCTGAATCACACCAGTGCTCGTCGGAGCGGTTAACTCTTCAACCAATTGGAAGGCAGCGGTTGGCGTGAGCAGGTGCGGGTGTGAGAGTAGCCGACTTTCTATTTTTCCGATCGAGAATCGCAACCGCAGCCAATCACGGACTCAGATTTAACCATGTGACCACGTCGTCTGCTGCCGTTGCACGCGTTTTTGTTTTATCGAAAATCGCCCCCCGGCTTGCATTTATAGTTCACGAGTGAATCAGAATATGGGGCTGAAAAAGGACAAAGGTTTGTTTTATCTTGAAAAAGTATGTTTGATGGTTGAATAAATTGTGATCACAGCCTTGTTCCTTTCGCCTAGCGACCCAGTGATGCACCCAGATCTTGCTGTCAGGTAGGCTGTCATAATATTCTGCAATTATTATTACGAGCAAAGCGGCCAACTTCAGCCTTATCCTTCGATGAAGCCATAACCTCCCTATTGTCTATTTCAAGTGACAACTGCCTTTCACAAACGGACTCAAAACGTTCACGCTTTCTATCAGAACGTTCTCCGAGAGGAGTACAAGGCAGTACATGGGAGCGGCACGGACAACCAACCGCAATGTGATTGGACGAATCGACACCCGCTCCCGCTAACCGCTCCGATGAATGCTAGAGTGATTCGGCATTTACACGGCATCAACGTATTTTTTCAGTTTAATTTGACCTTCCCACGTAAGTCAACGTGTAGTTAATTATCTACTCCATAGATGACGCCTGTTCTACATCACAGCAAAAAAAAACGCGTTCATGGAGCAAACAGACGAACTTTCATTTTATATTCGAACGACGTATTTCCGTTGTGACTTGATTATTGGGATCGTTATTCATCAAGTTTGAGAAAGTTGTCTCATAAAATCATTAAAATCATTTCAGCTAAATATGTAGGTATTTATTAAGAACTATTCCAATTATGAACAGGCATTCAGATGAGTATGATAATTCAACAATTTTTCAATTTATTCATGTTTTGTGTAATTATAATTATTTTAGACTTAAATTTCCAGTGAAATAAAGATTGGATGTGTTACTCTCGGAATTGTCGTATTATGATAACTGAACGGCCTCTCGAAAGATGGCATTTTCTGTAACCGTCGCCAATTGCCACCAATCGCAGTGAATGCTGCACTGCTAATGGTTCAAAAATGGATAGGTAAGTTGTTGTGTTTTGACTTTCACGGATTTCAACTTACGCAGAATTTTTTGGGATGAATTAACCGCGTAAGTCGAAGACTTACTGTACATACTTCCTTTCACTTTCATGGTATCTTTGTTACACATCCATTTCTTACTACCTCCAAGCTTACCCAAAGTTTTCCCTTCATGTCATCTCTTCAGTATCCATCTTTCATCCATCCATCCATTTTATCTATCTTCAGTTCTATTTCTCAACCCTGAATAATTTTTTTGGTTCTTTTGTTAAAATTTTCCGATCCTGAATAATTTTAGGGTCGTAATGTATGACTTTCAAGTTTAATTAAGTACTATCTATTCCATTTCTCAGCCATCAATGATTTTTTTAGGTCGTACATTCTTGAATATGTGCTAGACGGTAACAATTTTGGGTTATCATGTGTTGAGCTTGCAAAAATGTATTTTTAACAATCATTTGATGAATTTTCCGGTCATGAATGATTTTTGTCGGCCCTGAATGATTTCCGGAGGATTTTAGCCGGCTCTGAACGATTTACAAACGATTTAAGCTGGCCCTGAATGATTTTTGCTGGCCATGAATGATTTTTGCCTACCTTGAATGATTGTAGTTGGTCCTGAATGGTTTTTGCCGGCCCTAATTTCATTACGTAGATTAACCTTTGAAACACTTGTAAAGTATGATTTATTAAAGGTAAAGAATCCTTAAGTCCATATAAAAATTGAAGAAATACATGAAAAATTTAGATTTGTGGTTCCTTCTACTGCTATTCTACCATTAGTGCAATGCATTGGTGTTTCGTAAGGAATATGTGCACTCCGCAAGTTTCGTTGACTATCTCCATAAAAATCAGCGTGATTCTAGCCCATAATAGGATATTTTGTGGGCCGTGGTTACGTACGTATCACCTTAGCATTTCTTTTGAATCCGTCATCTTCGTATATTATATTAATGATTTGAAGCAATGGGTATTTGACGAGAACGAATAGTATGAATCATATCATTGACATGAACCCTAATTCCCGAATATATAGTTATGAATAATCTTATTTCAATTAACCAATACAGCCAAGATGGACGTCGTGCGTTCGTAGTATGCGATTGTTCACGAGATTATGTGAGCAATAATAGAACATATTCTAATTTTGCTCGCATGATTTATAATGCGTGGAATATTTTGCTAAACACGATGCACGACCATCTTCACCGTCTAAAACGGCCTTAAAATAGTTTTAACCAGTTTTGTCCACGGAAAAACAGCTATTTTTGAGACGAGCTATTCTATTGGTTCTAAGAATGACGTCACCAGAAATGGAGTTTCTGTGAAATTGATTTGAAAATATACTCGTACCGTCTTTCACCAAACCTCTCTCAACTTCCTGTTACGTTCTTGAGAAAGTTCCATTGAGTAAGGGAATACGGTTAATAGCCCCTCACTTATTCATCGCCATCCACACTCGATGCTGGAACTAATCCTGTTTGCATAATAACGAAATAACAATGTCTGGTGGTGCCTCAACGGCTTTACGTAATAAGGTTATATCAAATTTTACATTACATCAAGGTTTTTACAGTGGCAAACTTTGGGGTTTCGTTGGTTCCTTCCTTCAGCTGACGTTATATCAAATTTGACGTTACATCAAGTAACGTTATGACAAGGTTCTACTGTATTACCAAGGGTGCAGTAGATAACATCGCAGAACAGTCTTGCTGCCTATAATTTAGCACATTTCCTCTTGAAGTTCAGCTGATTTACCCTATTTTTTTGGAATGCCGATCTTTATTTCTTTTAAAAACAATGAATTATGTAGTATTATTTTATTATTCCTGTTAAAATACATGTAGACTGATGTGTCATGCAGTGTAATGACTTCAAAACATTAAAGATACCATTTTTATCATGGTTTTAAACATTTTCCAATGACTTTTAATGGGAATTATTAATGCCTCATTCATATCATATTCTTATTCTTCACTCAAGTGTGATAAATACATGCATGCATGTTTTCTATGGTCAATATTTCTAAAATTTCTTTATTTTTGATTGGTTTTGGGGAAGTACTCTTGAGTTACTAGAGGTGCATGCTGAGAGGTATTCAAGTCATAATGTCTAACCTCTTATTCAAGTTAATATTCTTAGTAAAAAATTTATAGAAATATTATTTTATGCCCTCAAAAATTCTTTGTTTGCAGCCTGTGGATAAGTGTGATGCTTTGATAGATGGTAACATCTTTTTTTTTAATTCAGTGCGTCATCATTGGTTAAAAATTCTTTTGTCAGTGTAAATTCAAATGCTATAATTTAAGTAATTGTTTGTCTTATGAAACAATGAAGTTCAATTTTATAATAATGAAGGAATTAAATAACTGTCTTATTATTCAGTTTGTTTTTTTCCTGCATGAAAAGTGAAAAATATGCATTTATTTTTTTATGTGCCTTTCCAGAAATTTAGCTGCTATTGAATGTAAGGTTGGCAGCTTTAGTTGCTAGTGTGTTTAAGTTTCATATTAGGAGTACAATTTGTTTCTTGAATTTTCAGGAGTGAATACCAAATATTCCAGAAAATTATGAAGTTGGAGTACGAGTTTCCTGATGGATTTTCTCCTGTGGCCAAGGATTTAGTTGAGAAATTATTGGTGTGTATTATTGATTACTTATATATTGATCAAAACATTTGTTACCAATTGTGCAACTCCTCATTGCTGTGTTCCCCTTTCCTTAGCAATTTCTGAAATTTTAATGGAATGTTTAAATTAATGTTCAATTAAAATAAGGGAATGTTTTTTGCTTTTACCAGGAATTTAACTGAGTAAGAGTGGAACTTCATTGGAATATTTTTCATAAGCTTGATATTCTGTGGTTACATTTCAGTTTTCCATTTTTGATAAGCCATGATTGCTCCTCACTACAAATGTCTGTCTATGCTGATGATTTCATGCAGTATTTTTTATGTGTAGTAAAAAATTACTTTTTTTAGGGATTTTCCTTTGAGCTATTCAAAGGAATCCACTTAATTCCCATACAGGAGCAAAATACTAAAAGCAATATTTAAAAGGTTTTTGCATGTTGCATGTGTGCTTCGATGTTAAAAATAATTTTGCTCATTTGCTCTGCCAGTTGCAGACAGGGGCAACATCACTGAAACGAATGGAAGGATCATCCATTTCAATTTGACCCTAGCCAAATTATGCTTAACTTCCGTGACTGAGCAGGAAACAGTATTCTATCGTGGCCAGCCATTGCCCATAATTAGCTTATTAACACTAGAAGGACACAAGGGGTCATTTGACCCTTTATTGGAATGACTATTTTAGTAATTTTTTTTCATTCAGTCACTTTGATAATTTTTATTCCATTCATTTTCCCTATATCTTAATAAGTTATAATTATAGGAATGCAATTATTATTGTGCAATTTTTTACAATATGTTATGCATAGAAGGACGGCTTGAGGTCATTTGACATCTCCTTGCATCAGGTGGCATTGCTACATTTTCTTGACCATTCCTTCTCTTTTCGGCTTCATATTATAGATTTGCATTACTTTATATGTGTCATTGTACAGTCCTGTTCATTAAAAACTTACTACCTCGGAGCCGAAAAATTTCTAAGTCTCGAGTTGACGGCGATGAGACAACACGGGCAAACAATGCCCCTCTGAGCGGGAGAGCAATAACCTCTCCTAGCGGAATGAGAACCCTTCCTCCACACAGTTGGGCGAGTAGAAAGACTGACAGAAGGAAAATTTTGACCTGGGAAAAGGATTACATATTTCCGAGGGGAGGGGTAGGGTTTCTTTACTTGTGATGTGTAAGAAGGAAAGAGAGATCTGCAAAGTTCAGACGCGTCAAGATTCCTTGCACATGACAGATGCAAGCAGCCACGGAAAAAAAAAGCCTATCTTAGGTCTCAAGGGTCTCAATCCCCAGAGTTCCTTTCGTTTCTATGAGTATTTTAATTTATATGCATATTCATTAACGACACCTTTTTGTGCCGTTGCAAATTTTCACTTTTTAATTAATCAGGAAAATTACTTTACGTAATTTTTTAATAGAACAGCTTGAAGTACGTACTCCAGGGGATATAAACTTTCGATTAAAACAATGATAAAAATAGGAAACTACCCTATTCAAGCAGGATTACATTTGCACAAACCAGTCATTTTCACAGCCTGGCCTTGGTCATTTATAATCAGCCTTCAGGACTGGTGCACTGGACCCCTGTTCAAAATTACCTTAATCTAAGTTCCCTATTCCCTATTTAATGAAAAAAATTTACTAAGGAGAGATTTTCCATTACATAGGGGTTCCTTCCCTTCCCCCACCCCCTTGAGTGAGTTCATGAATGAGGTGGCTTAATGCCTGTCCTGAAAAGGCATCAGTTGGGAGTTTGTAATTTTTTATTTTTTGTAAATACTCCTAGGAACCACCTGTTTGCAGTTAGACTATCATCGGCTTATATAATCTACAATAAACGGAATAGTTAAGCTTTTGGTTTTAGATGAAGTCTTAACTAAATATTGCCTGAATGCATTTCCTTGTTCAATAAAATATGAAGATAGGTTATCAATCTAGGCATCGGAAGAATACATTTTATTGCATGTGATTGAGTCTTACAAGAATTCAGGCCATGCCACTAAAATATTTACTTCTCTGCTATTCAGCGACTAGAAATTTTGGAGAAAAATATCATTTTTGGAACTGTGAGAAAAAACAGGCTAAACATACCTCATTCTGTCGGTGTAAGCATTGAAATCTATGCAACAGAAATTAATTAAAACAAATGCAACAGCTTCCTTACTTATTATTGTGAAAAAAGTACAAAAACTTACTTTAACTAAGCATAATGAATTCATAGGTCATTATTTCAGGAGTTAAAAATAAAACTGACAGAAAAAAATCATTCATTGTAGATTATATACCTCCTGCAATTTTTATTTAATCAATCAGATTTTTCAACAATTAATAGCTACTGGAGCAGGATTAATACCAATTCCAGAAGGTAAAAATGCATTCCAAGCTAAGTATAAGAATTGGTGGGAATGATGTGTCACATGAAACCCTCGTTGGACTGAGAACTTAAAAACAACCTACGTACAGAATAAAGTACTCCACTAAGGGTTTAGAAAAATGGTACTTATTAAATGAATAAACATTTACTGAATATTTACTATCCAGTAGATCTCCTGGGGAAGTAAGACTCCTCAAATGATAAACCGACTGCAGTAGCCATGGTGGAAACGTGCCAGCCATACGGCCCTGATCTAATGGTTCTTGGTTCAAATCATGCCTGGGGAATGGATGTTGTGCTTGTCTTAGGATTAAGGTCTTTGAATCGATGGGATACAGTCATAGCGTCAAAGCCCATAAAAACCCATGTCAAATGCTGCATAAATGGCTAGAAAATGTTGAGGGTCAAATAACCCCAAGGCGTCCTTCTAGGTAGTTCAAAACTCCCATCCTCCTAGTGTTAAGACGTAATATCATAGCTCATCTTCCCAATTTAAAAAAATTGAAGGTAACTATTGTGAGATAATAGAATATTTTCTAACAATTTTTGGATTTCCAAGTTTAATGTTTAACAAAGAGAGATTATTTTAAAATTCCAAGGAGTTATCACTTCTTTGCTTTTGTATGCACAATTAATTAAAAATTTCTTATTACCTGTGAATGTCACAATTTTTTTAAACTGTGGCATTCACAGGTTTCCAAAAGAGCATTTTATAGGATGATGTATCAATAGTATAGATGTAGATTGTATGGGTGGGCGAAGGCCTTCTGGAGCCCTCCTGGCACTCAGACCTTTTGGTCCATTGTGCCATCCTAGGTTTAACCTGCCTGCCACTTGCAGACGGGAAAAGAGCACCACGGTAGAGGTGTGAAGGAGGGGCCACCTTCCCGGTACAGGTATGGAGGGAGTCCTCCCTCCTACCTTCCTGGTATGGGTATATCTCCCTCCGGCCACCCGGTATAGGTCTGGAGGGAGTATCACTCCTCCATCCACTCCGGTAGAGGCATGGAGGAGGGCCACCCATCCAACACCCTTCCGGGCCCAATGTTGCTTAACTTCGGTGATCTGACATGTACTCGTGTTACAATGTGGCTAGGCCCTCTGCCTATAGTATAGATAACAGCCCAGCTAATTTTTTACAGATTGCCTTTTGATTACCATTTTGTTCCACCTGACTTAAAAATGTTTTCAAAGAACACAAGAATGGAAATCATTTTTCTATGGGGAAATAGATTTTCTTTTAATTGATCCACCATTGTATGAAACTTTTTCATTTGTATTGAAGATAACATTCTATCTGTAAAAAATATGCAGGGGCTCTGTTTAGAGTTACATTTTTTTAATTAGATAAAAATTATTTCAATCGATGTATTCTTTTTTTGCTACTCATTATTTTCATTTATTCATACTTATATGTACTGGGCATTATTTCTCTTAGTGAATTTTTAATTGCCAAATTCTGAAGATGCAGGCAATGTTGTGTGGAAACAGAACATCACTGAGAAATCATAAAAATGGGCAAACTCCACTAGTAAAATATTAATTACGACCTTGTTTTCTCTTCTTACAGCATCATCAGGAGTTGTAATAAGCACCTGTCAATGCTCCTGAATGAGTTTCTGATGGTGCTGTAATAACCAAAACCTAGGTCGCAATTAGGGATTGGCGACTCGAATACCATGAATATTGAGGCATTCGTGACATTCGATGATCGAGGAAGAAATTAAAATTTGGCCTCGAATATCTGGTTTTGAAATTTTTGTAGTAATTGGAATTAATACTAGTTTTACCGAAGTCTAGATTCGGTTATTGATGATATTTTTTATAATTTCACCAAAATTTACTCAAATAATTTAGCAAGTTCGAATTATTATTTATACTCATCTTACTATACAATGTTGCCAAAAATAAATTGAACATTCTTAAGGCAATTGTTTCAGTTGAACAGGCAATCGAATTGTGGTACACCATCAATGTTTCTAAAGATATACAATGTGTCCTCGTTTAACGTTGTCCCGTTTAACGTTGTTTCGCGATAACGTTGTCCAACAATTAAAACCCTACATCGTTCAACGTCGTCAGTGCTTCGCGATAACGTTGTTCAAATTTTGCGCAACCAAAAAAAAATGAATAACGAATAGGAATTTGGCGCATCTGATGCGTAATTTCCATTCGGCGGAAAAGTTTTACGTTAACTCTTCATAGCTTGTGTCAAAAGTTCACCTGAGCAAATAATTATTACATTATTTTGTTTCGTAACTATACGTTTGCTTATTATTTACTACGCTGTTATTGGGGGGCAATGCATCGGGTGATTTAAAACTCAAACCAACGTTAGTGTACCATCTTCAATCGCATGTTATTAATAATACCATGTCCGAATGGTAGATCCAGGGGCAGATATCTACGGAAAAAAATACCTGAAAATACCATGCCGCCATAAGGTAGATTTACTGCTGTTTGAGGGGTATCGAAAACGTCTTTTTCGTGTTGAATTAGTGTGTAAGAGGAAGTATTCTAAACCCTCCATGATGCAGTAAATCGTCGAGGGTGATACTGTTCCTAAAACTTTGTTACGAAATAACAAAAATTTTGTACACAGCACCGAGTTTCCCTAGTTCACTCACTATTTTAATTGATATCCTACGTCTTCGCGATCGCAGCGAGCGAAATCTTTGCCCTTCACTGCATTCGCATGCGCACGCTCCCGCAGTGAAAAACAAAAATTTATTTTACTCCGAGGGAATCCGGTGCTAACAGCACTAAATATCAGAAATATAGGAGGGAAACCTGGTGCTTATTCTTTTAAAAATGCCTTTTCAGTTTGTTTCATCTAAGATATGAAGATCTCTGACTAGTGAAATCATCTGTTCGACTGTCCGCGTAATTAAAATACGCCGTGGTATTTGTATCATAGCGTCCAGTCTGGGAGAAAATTAATTTCACCTGCTTCCCGATCACCTTATACCACCTATTTCACTTATATTGTTACGCTACATATGCGCATTTACCTTTCGTTTGCTTCATAAATCCTTTTTCTTTCGTAAACTATTCACTTAAACCTGTGATGTAAATCTACTTCTGGACGCCATATTGGAAATACTGACCTTTTCCTACTAGTTCCCCCAGATGGCGCAGCGGTCAAGCAGTGTCTTCATTTTCTATACCCACCGCCCATGACTTTTCCCGCCTTCAACTTAAAAGTATTCCCGCTCTTCGACGGCTTTATTACACTCAGGAGGGACGGGTAACCTCTCGGAGCTACCCTATAATCTTTGGAGGTACTTCATTCCACTGCCTCCATACGGAACTTTCATCACCAACTCGCCTCTCGGAGTAATTTTACGCAAACCAATCACCATTGGGGTGGGTTGGTTTAAAAGGGTATTAGTGAAAATAAACCGTAACTATCCGCCAAATAACCTATTTTTCCGTTCAGAAATGGCCTTCTCGACGCCGCGTACTGTCCCACCTTAGCACCCCTGTTTCATTCCACAGACACGCAACGTTGTTGGGGCGGGGGGGGGGGAGGGGTTGGGTAAGGCCATATTTCAGACGTGATATTAGTCCGTATCCCTCTATCGGGAATTCCAAAAATCTCGCAATATGGCGTCAAAATATCACAAAAAATACGCGAATTTGGTCATTTTCAAACTTTATTTTCACCAAAACTAAGAATCTCACGGCTTTTTTTCTTACATTTAATAAATACGCATTCCTTTCACTTTCCTTTACCATTCATCTAATACCCCTTACTTTTCTACTATTTTCACACAAGAAATCGTTATTGTTATGAAATGAAGAATTGGTGAGTTCGGAACCGATTTTAAATTTTTACATTGTTTCTTATGGAAAATACTGCTTCGTTTAACGTTGTTTCGCTTAACGTCTACTTTTTCAGGAACGAGTTAACAACGTTAAACGAGGACACACTGTATATGTACAGAATTAAATAATTCAACAGCTATAAAAATGGAAAAAATATTTTTATCAACCGTTTTCAGATATTATACGAATTTTTATAGATAATAGTTTTTTTTAATCTACTTATACTGGTGAAAACGAAGGAAACTAACAAATGAATTAACATTAGAAAAGTTGTCCTAAATTTTGCCTAACTTCCGAACTATCAGGGGCAATGACAAAAAGGGAAATGCACGCATGCGCTATAACGGTTATAACTTTTCTATCAACAATAATAGGGCATAGATATGGAACAATGGTATAAATGTAACATTCACGTATACAATGTATGATAAAAGGATGGAAAAGTTTGAGAAGTAACGGAGAAACGATACCATGAAAAATGTTGATTTTTAAACATTTAAGATGTTGATTTTTAAACATTCAAGTTAATAATTTTCTCAATAACTGTGAGATACATTTTTAAAAAACTTTTACAGGTATTTCGTAACACATTCCTCTCCAACAGAAGGTACAAGGAATGGTTGTGCACTCCTTAGATTCACATTAAAAATCGTCAAATTATGCCGTACAGCAGCAGTGCGCAATTAGGTTAAAAATAAGCAATCTTCGTAATTGAACAAGACTGATTTTTCAATAAAAAATTAACAAATAACATGCAAAACTACTTGTCTGTGGAACTGGAAATTTTTTTTAAAGTTAAAAAACAAAAAAAAATAAAAATAAAAAAAATAAAAATAGCAATTTATGAAAAGTTTAGCGACAAATATCTCAGAAACCAGCAGGTCGACTCTGTTACAAACTCTTACACATAGAAACGGAACCTTGTACAACAATTTGACAATTCAATGTGCCCTCCTAGATATGAGTCCCTCATCAATGTCCTAATTGGGCATCCACAGCTAGCAATAATAATGTGAACTTAGTAGGTCATTTCTTAACTCTTGAATAGTTTGAGAATTATGGTTAATAAGTTAAATAATGTTGTATCCAAATAAACATTGAGGACTTATCTTAAAATTGTAGTCTTAAATATGATAGGGGAAAACTGAATACCCATGCCTACATTATTTAATATTCGATTCTGATATTCAAAGAAAAATTTTAAAATCAAGCTCAATATTCGAATTTTGAAAAAAAGGTGTTCAACTCATTTCTAGTCGTAATAAATATTTTATTGTGGAATTTGCTTATTTTTGTGATTTCTCACACACATTAACTGGTTTTCTTTGAAGCCACGGGAATCTCATGTACAAATTGTTTATTTATTCATATTTTTTGCTTTGAGAATTACAATTTATATCTCTCTGTTGATGCATTATTTTAGGTTATTGATCCAAAGGAGAGGATAGGTTCCAAGGATGACCTAACTGGCGAAAGTGGTTGTTACTGCACCATAAGGAGTCATCCATTTTACCAAGGAACGAGCTTTGAGACTCTTCATTGCAGTACCCCACCCAAGATGTATCCATTTCTCCCAAAAACTTCAGAGCATGGGGAAATGCGGAGTGAATATAGTGTGAGTTTCCTAATTTTTTCTGTCAGTATATGTTGAAGTATCACCCACTGTAGAAAAATTAAGCAAATTTGAAAAGGTATAGCCAATTCATTCCTCCATGCTGTGTGGAATGACTCACTGGTGCATGTTTATACAGACATACCTCATCTAACAACATCTCACTTAGCACCGTTTTATTTTAGTAACTATGTATTTGAAATAGCCCCCATTCTCATTTACCCTATACCCCACTTACTTTATGCCAGACTTTGTGTGTAGTCCATCACCTCAGCATAACAACTAGGTAAAAACTTAGGAATCACACAAAAGAATATAATATGGAGTAAAGCTCAATGTTTTCCAGTCATCTCTAAGGTTAATGCTCATGCTGGGGGATGAAGAATTTATATATTTTTTAAAATAATAGTCAAGGATTTTAGTCTTCATTTTTGTCTGAAAAGAGGACTTCGACTTAAACATATCACTTTCCTGCGGTCTTGGTGCAGAATATTTAAAAAAACTTATGGCTTAGTATCCAATTTCTAAATAAGAGCTTGTTAAATGTGTATTACCATTGCCTTACTAAATGTTTTGAACTGCATTCTATCATTTTGCTTTTGGTTACAACCCTTCTGTGAAAAATGTGCTGTCCCTTCATCATTGTCCCTTAACACGTTCACTGCCCACACCACCCCTACCATGGCTATGTATGTCTTATTACAGTAAAACCTCGTTAATTCGAAATTCAAGCGACCAAAAAAATTGGACTTTGAATTATCCAGGTTTGAACTAAACGTACTTTCCGAAAATTAACGGTAAAGGTCCAGTATTTTCCGAGATAATCACCGTACTGCTATATTTTTTTATCAAAAGGCAAAGAATATGCACAAAAATGATGAGTTAATGAACGAAATTCTTCACATTTATCAGATCCAAGTTAAAGTTGGAGAAGTGTGCACTATCAGATGCAATGACACGGAAAATAAAAGTAAATTGAATGATTTTGGGCATATGTCCAGTGATATCACATAAGGTGCATTTTCCAGGTTAACAAAATTTTTGCTGTAGACCTATAAATTTACCGGCCTGCTGTTATCCCATTTCCCCAAGACTTTTCTACGATGAAGAACTGCTGCATCATCATCCTTTTGCTCCCCCGGAAGTCCCTTATCAGTTACGACTGCGAACCAAAAGTATCACATTTCACTCATCGCTTCCCCACGCCCTTTTCTTATTGTCAGATGGCTTCCAATAGGGGAGGGGCTTGGAAGAGGAGAGAGAAGGGTAGGGGTGGAGTATCACGTCAAGGTCGGCGATGATCCCAGAATCCCTTAGCCCTCCGAAAGAAGCTCTAGGGAACCCAAGAAAAAAATTTCTGACGCAATGTTGGACATACACCACACAGAAGTAGTCCCTGTATAAATTTCAGGCTTGACTTCGTGGAATTTATAGATATCCATTTTGAATTTTAAAAACTTTTTATTTTTCCACACACAGTGCAGTGCAGTGTTGCAGGAAATCCGGTCCGTTTCACATGGGTGCGGACGATCCGCACTACATGCGCGGACTACTAAAAATTAAATTACTAGGCCGAAGCGGTTAAATTTTAAAAGAATATTTGCAATGCGGAGATGTCGTTCTCTTCATAAAAAATGATTAAATTAGAGTTAAATTAAAAGAAAGTGCACAAATTAAATATTTTGGCCGTGACGAGATGAAGAAGACAGTCGTTTCGCCATTCTCCTAGTTTTTCGTGTGTTTTTCTTCACCCTTTGGACAGTAGAAGCTCAACGTTTACATTTAAATACTTTTCGATTCATTCATTTTGTAGTCAAATAAACAAGGAGTAAAGCGACATATTACACGACTCTATGGAGCTCTGGGGGAATTTCATGCAAATGCTTAAACTTCAGCATTCTACCTCTTTTGTGCTGATAGTAAATAACCATCAAAGTGTGCTACCCCTGTGAATCGTTTCGAAATAAATGATACGTTGGGGCATCACAGGACGAAATTCAACTTCAAGGTACATATTAAGCGTATTTCGAATTGTCCGTACCATCAAGTATGCAATTTCCTATTCCGTTTGCCGGGAACTGCTCACAACTTCGAATTAATCGATATTTGGAATTAAGAGGGTACGAACTAACAGAGGTTTACTGTATACAGTGCATCAAATGCACCCTGCACGTTCACTCTCCTTTTCTACAATTTTTCGTAGAGCAGGGCATATTGCTACACTTTTTCTGTTGATGGGGGATTAAGGAGAGATATATCTGATGGGGAAAGTGATTGGTTATGTAATAAAATTATTTTAATTTTATATTTTGCAACAAATAATAATAACAAAGGCTATGGACCAGGGATAGTGAAAAATTAAATACAGGGACAGTGAACCTGTTAGCCCTGTCGCACGGGAGCTTTTTGATGGGAAATGCTTCTCCTGTCACAAGTGCCATGAGCATTTCACTCTACTCCTCTGTATGGAACTCTCTCGCCATAAGGAATCATACAGAAATACTTTTCATCAGTTTTCGGATTGAAGTTCTCAAGGCCGTTTCACATGAGGCACTTCACTGCACAATCTGATGTACGTATGGATGTGCATTGAGAATTGCATTGTGTAAAGCAGTGAATTGCTAGAATGCATGTGCAAATGCATAAACAAGAGTTGGAAAAATAGCCCCTGCTCTAATTCTGAGCCGCATTCTTGCATTGCGAAAGGAGATGCTACTTCAAATAGTGCAATAAAGTGCCTTGTGTAAAATGGCCTTTAGAACACCCAACCCTTTCCTTGGATGGTGGGTGGAAGTAATCTCAACCCTTTGCCTCAATGCCAGCCGAAGTCCATGCTCAAATATTTATTTACACAGCAGCTTAAAAAAAAAAATTTGTTCTGTACTTGGAAAATATAGACTCAGAAGTGTACTTTTCATGTTTTGCTGTGCATTTACAAATTTAAATTGAACCCTGAAGTAATTATTAACAAAGTTCTTTGTTTATGATTCTTCTCCAAACTTAGTTGAAAATAACATTAGAGTTCTGTTTAAAAATTGTAAATGACCAGTTGAACATAGGGAACCCAGGTGAGAGCCTGGTATTTTTTTGAGTAAGCAACAAATAGTTTTTTAGAGTATCCACTGCATAGACAATTACAGTGAAACCTCACTTTTATGTTCCCGGAATTTACGTTTTCCAGTGATTTACAATATTTTCTTCCAGTCCCAAAAATGTTAGGATCCTTCCAATGTATTTTCATCCTGCTATTTACACTTTCAAATCCTGCCATTTACGACATTTGAAGGCGAGAAAAATGGCGGCTGGCACACCTAAACTGGCGACCCTGTGAACGTGATTATTGTTAAATATGGAGAAATACATGCTTAAACATGATGTATGAATGCTGATTTATTTGGTTTTCTAAAAAACATAGTCATTCGTTTGATGGTAGCTCATTACATCAATAGCATTGCTGCAAAGTATTTATGCCGAATATAGTAATGCTGGTAATGCTTGCGATCGGAATTGTTATCACATGGAACGTAGAATGGTACTCAGGAGACGTACAAGCTTTTTAAACAGTAGGTACATACATTTTAAGCATAGCGGATGCCATAAAGATATTTAATTACATGTTAATTAGCCAACTACCACCGTCATTGTGGCGGAAAGGTTAAAATTTATGTTACCTCTCTTTCTTATATGTACTTCGCAGCGATATTTTTCTTATTTCTTGTAAATCACGCACTCGAATATGGGCACGAGTCTAATATGGGCACTCGCGTGTCCCTGGCCAAAGAACTTGATATACCAAGTTCAAAGTTGAACACAATTATAAAAACCCGAAAAATTATAGAGAAAAATGCTAAGGACTGCGGCACTATTGGTAAAAGGCGTAAATACATTAAATAATGTCAGTATGATGAACTTGAAGAACTACTGAAGACATATGGTTTCAGTCTCCCAGAGCAGCAGGTATACCGATTAGTTGAGTTTTGTTAAAAGAAAAGGCACGATGTACAGCAGCAAGACTAGGCATTTGATGACTTCAAAGCATCAAATGGCTGGATAGACCATTTCACAAGTTGATATAATATTGTCTATGAAGCCATTTGTGGTGGATCTGAAAGTGTTGATCCTGAAACAGTTTCTCACTGGAAGTGCACAACTTTGCATAATCATGTTGATGGCTATGCGCTTAAAGACATTTTTAATGTGAACGAGACAGGTTCTTTTTTGATATAATGCAACACAAGACCCTATAGACTTCAAATGGGACCCTGGCCATGGGGGCAAGCACAGCAAAGGTCGCCTTACTGTTTTATTAGGATCTAATGCAGATGGCAGTGACAGACTGAAGCCCTTTGTTATAGGGAAGTCCAAAAATCCATGTTGTTTTCAAAACATTAAGACCTTGCCTACAACCTATGCAGCCAACACAAAGGCACGGATGACATAGACTATTTTTGAAGAACAAATGCATGCCCTAAAGGGCAATCCCATCAATTGATGCAAAGATAAATATATGTAGGTAGACACCACCTCAAATCAAGTTGAGTTAAAATATGAGAATATACTTTTATTTTTTGTTAACTTATGTTTATTTATTTATTTATGTGTCTATTTGGTGACCCATCACATATTAAACATCACCTGTCAAATAAAATTATTTAACACTAGGCTATGATTTTGCTTCTATATCCTACAAATTAAGATTTCCCTCAATTTACATTTTCCTGCAATTTTCACTTTTTTCCTTCGTCCCTGTCAAAAGAGTAAAAGAGAGGTTTTACTGTACTTGACTGCAGCTGTATGGGGTGCTGCTGAGTGGGGCTGTCGCTAACAGAAAGGATAGAGATAATTCCTGTCCACAGACCAAGGGTAGGGTCCCACCTCCAGTAGGGTGGGTCCTCTAATAACATCTGAGACCTCTTTGCTTGCTTGGCTGCAGAACTGTGTTAACACAGCATTTGTTCTCTTGCGTGGAAAGATTTATGCCATTTATAAATGGTGTTTCATGATATGAAATATCTGTGTTGTGTGAACAGCGTTCGTAGGGAAAGGGTTAAGGATACCTCTTTTGTCAAATGTGGTGACTAAGCTCTCCTGAAACTTTTTCTCTTAGAAACAGGTAATTTTTGCCCTAAAAAAGTGGGAGTATTACTTATTAATTATGTACTTGTATTTTACAACAATTTACTGAAGTGTTTGGTTTAATTATTCAGGTTCCTGATAACTTGGAGCCTGGACTGGATGACCGTCAGCTGACAAGGTTGTTAGGTTTAGACCTGCAGGATGCAACACCTGTTGCGACTGTGCCTATAGCTGCTTCACCTCCTCCTGTGACTCCTGTGAAGAAGAAAAGCATAGCTGGCATTGTCAGTGGCAGAACAGGTATTGGCGAATTGTTGTGGGGACTTCCAAGTGAAACTGTGGAGGATGTGGAGGCAAGAAGACGACGGAAGATGGAGGCGCAATTGTTTGAAGCCAAATGGCATCCTTTTGTGGAAGGGAACCTTATCCTCAAGCAGGGCTTGCTGGACAAGAGAAAGGTAATATTTCATTTTTGTTTAGTCTTGATTTCATTGTTGATAAAGATAAATGACACCTTTCCACTTATAGAATACATATCCAATGCTTAATTATCATTTATTGTAGTTGAAATGGCATACATAGGTTAATTATTAATAGCCATATTTTTAAAGAAAACCTTGACTTAATGAGCACTTCTTAATGCTGAGATCTTTGGTAAAACCCAAGTTTCTTAAGCTTAAAAGATGTTTTTCGTTAAATTTCAGTAATATCATAAAATGTAAAACACCAAGATGAGGTTCTTTGAGACAAACTTAAAATATAAGTTTGAAATTTCTCATTGGTTTGAAAAGTTGTTTTCAATGTTAGACCAGTTAAAAAAAGGCCCAAGTCCAAATTTAATGAAATAAAGAAACCTCTAGCAATACTGCCTTCTTGTAATGGTGAGTTCTGGTAACTTATTGATCTCTCTGTCATAAGTATTTTTTATATTGCAGGGTCTCTTTGCAAGAAGGCGGATGTTCATGCTTACTTTAGGCCCTCATCTGTTTTATGTGGATCCAGTTGCAATGGTTTTGAAAGGGGAAATACCGTGGTCACAGGAGCTTAGGGTGGAGCCCAAAAACTTCAAAATATTCTTTGTTCACACAGTAAGTATACATGGGAAAAATTAAATATTGCCTCTCTTTTTACATTATAGACACAGTTATACAAAAATTGTCATTCTAGTGAAGATGATTCTGAAAGTAGCATACACATGCTCATAAAGTACTGTGGAACCTGGTTAGGACGTTTTTGAAGGGGACACAAAAAATGAGCGTGCAAACCAGGAAAACGTGCTAACCAGGAAAATAAATATTGTAATTTAGGAATTTACAATCGGAGGAGAAGTCAAAATAATTTCCATTACTTGCGTAAGTTCTCATATTCATGCCTTCCTTAACTATTTTCAAGCTTCAAATTAACAAAATAAGCACTAATTTGCAAAGTGAATGCAAACTGAATAATAACTACGTTCCATAACTTTCCCAGAAATATAAATACATGAAAAGGACATCGCTTCGCCTTGGTTCATTGATAAAAAGAGATGTTTTGCCAAGTCATATAGCCTATCTAAGGTCAAATAGCCCTAAATATAGGGTCAATCCATATATAGTGGTCCAGAAAAAATTAAATTGGTTGCGTGATGATTTTTAATATTTTTTATATTTTTACCATACAAACTACCATTTATTGAGAATACAAAAATGTAATTATTTTATTTTTAAAAAATTTATTTTGATCACAGTGGCCATTTTTATGTTAACGGGACACTGATTTTAGGCAATTTCAGTGTTATGCGGAAATGCAAATATCTCAAATTCCATCTATCCTAGAACTATCAAACAAAAACCAACCTATTCAGTAAATATTGAACTTAAATAAAGGTATGAAGATGTATCGACCTAAAATTAAGTCTAAGGGTCCAAATATTGCTTCAAAGTTTTCGTCACTTAACTAAAAAAAATCAATTTTTACGACGTTTTTTATGTAGGAAGGCATGAGATTTAATGTTAGTAATTTTTTTATTAAATAGGTATGGGTACATGCTTTAAGTATACAGAATTTTAAGGAGTGGCCTTCAGTGGTTTTTTAATTAAAATTTTTTAAAGTTCTGGATTTTTCAAAATTTTCAAAGTTTGACGTCTGTTATCTTTGTTGGGCATGAAAATAAAATTTTTAAATTTGGCCTATTTATAGTCATTTATGAGAGGAATCACCAGTAAAAATGTTGTTTTGTAGACTCAACTATTTATAAAGATATTAAACATTGAAAAGTACCAAAATATTGACGAAGTCCAGATCAATGAAACAAAACTACAAGGTAGGCTCAAATATTGCCTCAAAATTCCTGGGACTCGATCCTACCACCGAATTGTGCCTTTGTCCGAAAATAAAGTAAAATGTTATGAAACATCAAAATCGTTGAAATTTATGGAGGTAATGACTTCAAAGAATGCCTCCATATCTTTGCACGAAGAGGATATCATTGCCTGAACTTATGACAAACAGTGGTGGCTTGGAAAAATCAAAACTGTTAGCCTTGAGCATAATGACTATTTGGTTCATTTTTTTGAACGATCTGGACCAAAAACTTCATTTAAAGTAAGTAAACAAGATGAAGCTTGGGTGCCTTTAAATAATGTCTTGAGGAAGCTCACACCACTAGAACTAACAACAGCCACAGGGCGCAACTACAACATCTCACAAACATTGTGCAACGAAATATCTCAGATACTTAATACCTATAAATCATAATAACTAATGTCAATGTTTTATTTTAACAATACTGTAGGTATATAATATACTAGAAGTTCTGGAATACTGCTGAAAAGTAATTTAAAAACTTTAAATTGGTTAAAAACAAGCTCAGTGTTTAATATGGTGAGGCCAAACACAGTATGTATAATTTAAATGTATTCCCAAATATTCTTTGTATTCTTCGGCCTTCATTAACATTTTAGCTAAAGTTTACAATACCAATTTTATTACTTTATACTGATTAACTTGTAAAATGAGGTGAAAAACTGATCAATGAGTTATGATAATAATCTAAAAGGCATTAAACATTACTTAGGATGGTACAAAATGGCACCTCATTGATCTGGACTTCGTCAATATTTTGGTACTTTTCAATGTTTAATATCTTTATAAATAGTTGAGTCTACAAAACAACATTTTTACTGGTGATTCCTCTCATAAATGACTATAAATAGGCCAAATTTAAAAATTTTATTTTCATGCCCAACAAAGATAACAGACGTCAAACTTTGAAAATTTTGAAAAATCCAGAACTTTAAAAAATTTTAATTAAAAAACCACTGAAGGCCACTCCTTAAAATTCTGTATACTTAAAGCATGTACCCATACCTATTTAATAAAAAAATTACTAACATTAAATCTCATGCCTTCCTACATAAAAAACGTCGTAAAAATTGATTTTTTTTAGTTAAGTGACGAAAACTTTGAAGCAATATTTGGACCCTTAGACTTAATTTTAGGTCGATACATCTTCATACCTTTATTTAAGTTCATTATTTACGGAATAGGTTGGTTTTTGTTTGATAGTTCTAGGATAGATGGAATTTGAGATATTTGCATTTCCGCATAACACTGAAATTGCCTAAAATCAGTGTCCCGTTAACATAAAAATGGCCACTGTGATCAAAATAAATTTTTTAAAAATAAAATAATTACATTTTTGTATTCTCAATAAATGGTAGTTTGTATGGTAAAAATATAAAAAATATTAAAAATCACCAAGCAACCACCTCTGGACCACTACATATGGATTGACCCTATAATGTTAATTAGTTGTTTTAAAACTGATCAAAAAATTCTGAAACATTGTATCATGATTGTATTTACTGGTATTTACCTACATTTCTGCAACATCCATTCTTCGCATAATACCATTAGATCGATTGTAAGATCGATCGATATATCGATTAATAACAGTTAAATTGACATGTTTTATTGCGTACAGATTTTTAAAATTCATTGGCTTATATTCACTTTAAAAAATTGTCCAAGGTACTCTGCGCTTTTTATTTTTTGTACAGAGCTCTATTATTCTCTCATCAAGCTTTGCGTGGAGAGTCAAAGGGTCGTCTGCTACCACAACACTTGTCAAATAACGGGGCACGTACTCCGTAGCCTCGAGTTTTTTGGCCAGAGTTGGAGACGTAGGAGATGAATCAGACTCAGTTTCTTGCTCGGCATCATTTTCATCATCTATTTCCACCCACTCCTGCTCGTGAATTTCATCAATCGACATGGTCTGGCAAACATCAAGATCATCGTCGCTCTTGCAGTACTCGTTGAAATTTACCTCTCCAGCAATCTGATGCCACTCCTCTAGAGGGAAATGAGTCGGTTCTGCCTCTTGTGTCGTGTCAACCGTAATTCCAGGCTCCATATCACTAAATCCTGCTGCCTTAAACCAACTGGTGATGTTTTTTCTGTTCACGGAATCTCATGTGTATTTGGCGAAGTGCATCGCATGCATAACGTCTATCTTCCGCTCAGCTTTTTGTAAGGTGGCCAGCCTCTTTTGTACCAGCAGTCTTCTATATTTGTGCTTGAAACATCGGATGATGCCTTGGTCAAGGGGCTGAAGGTGACTTGTTGTGTTTGCTGGGAAGAATTCAACCCGGATGTTTCTAAGGTAGCTTGTATCGACGGGATGAGCAGCACAGTGGTCGACAAAAAGTAACATATTTCTGTTATTGCCTCTCAGTTTGGCATCTAACCCACTCAGAAAGGTTTCAAAAATTGATGTTGTCATCCATGCTGCAGGGTTGGCTGTGTATTGACAGAGAAAGGTTTGAATGTTATTGAAACACATCGGGTGTTTTGATTTCCCTATCACAAGCGGCATTAGCTTGTCAGTTCCACTTTCGTTGCAGCACAACAGAACTGTTAGTCTCTCCTTGCTTAATTTTCCTCCATGACATTTTTCCCCTTTAAATGCATATGTTCGATCTGGTAATAAGTTTAAAAAATAAACCAGTCTCATCAGCATAATAAATATCATCGGGGCTGTACCCTTCAAGCAGCTTGGGCAGGGTTGTTTTCTTCCAAGTTTCAAACACATCAAGGTTAACACTGGCTGCCTCACCATGCACACACATATAAACTAATCCATATTTGTTTTTGAATCCATCAATCCAACCATTGGAGGCATGGAAATTTTCAATGCCCATTTTTACAGCCAAATGCAACGCCTTTTCTTTGATGATGGAACCATCAAACGGCACGGCACGTTTGAACTTCGTGCTTGTTTGCACTATTTAAGGAGAATGGATTCTTATTCTGGATATTTCCCTTCATGAATGCGCTTTCGTCTATTGTCACAATGACCACTTCGGATTTTATCGCAATTACTGACAATCGTGCTTAAAGTGGATGCAGGAATGTTCAACCTTTGTGCCAATTCTACTCACTTGACACATAAATTTCTGTCTACTTCTTCCAGAATTTAAATTTTTTTCTGCAGTTGCAGGGTGGCGATCGTCAGGGAAAACCGGGAAAACCTGGAATTGTCTGGGAATTTTGAATTTCTGGAAAAGTCAGGGAATTCTCGTAACAGTCAGGGAGAAGCTGAGATAGGAAATTCTCGTTATTTTGTACCATTACGTTTATCGGCCAGTCATTCCCACCATTTGTTTCACCAAAATATTCCACCAACTAAAACTAATGTCCGTTGCTGACGTGCATGGCGTGCATCAATTCGTGGGACATTCAGTGGTGAATCTTATCAGTTGTGAATCTTAATTTGTAATGAAAATCTAGTAGGGACATTCAAAACTCAGAAATGCGATAACGCGAAGTTTTACGCGAATTCTGGGGTTTTTCCGCGAAAACGCAAATTTCGTATATTATCGTGAATTACAACATTTCCAACGTGAATTTTGTCATTTTGGTGGTCTCTGTCATTTAACTTGTGATTGTAAACATTTAGTTTAGCAGTACATACTTGGAAATGGCCTTTCCGGTACAACTTTATGAAGAAATGTTACTCGGATATAATATTCTTCAATGAAGTTTTGTGAATTTGAAAAAAATGAGTGAAAAATGCATGCCAAAATTTTGCCTTTCAGGCAGTCCTCGAGTTACGTAGGCCTCGACTTACGTTAATATGTACTTACGTGAGTGGGAACCTCACCTAAAACGATGAAAAGTACGGAAGGTACGGGATGCGAAGAATGGTTGCCTATATTTCAAGGGGCGCGTGTCGTGGCATCAGCATGGTGATTTTCTTTTGTGACAGTTGTAACACATTCACCAAAACTTACAATGCCGAAGTGGATGGTGACGGAAAAGCCGCGTGAGGCAGAAAAAGAACTACATGGGTTATATTGTGCTGATGACAAAACAATTCTTTATCGTTTTTGCAATGCAATTGTCTCATGGAAATTGAAGGACAGCTGGACGAAGCACATTTTGAGTGAAAAACATAAGGCTAATGTCGAAAAAAATTTCTCCAGTGGGAGTGGAATATAACGGCAAGCATTCATAATAATATTCAGAGTAGTATTTTTTAGAATACTACTAATTCCTTGCAAGGTATGACAACTTCTAAAGCAGAGGCTGTAAAGTTGGTACTAGTGCAGATGGCATCCAAGTCATCAATAAAACTTTGTTCTCTTATAGTAGAAGACCCAAATAGAGTATTATTTGAAAACAGTTTTTCACCCTTAAGTATGTCTCACAACGGAGGTGAGCCCTGACTTAATCACGAAATTGAAAAAAGTTCATGGTCTTGAGTAAATTGAGACGGAAAAGTTGATGTTCGGGTTTGAGGAATTACGTCAAATATTACAGCAACAAAATTTCCAGGGTTCAGTGGATATAATGAAATCAGTTCAGGTACTAAAATTTTTTGAGCTATCATTTGCATCAAATTGCCTTGAAGCGATTTGGACCCCTTGTGCAAATGTGGACTCGGAGAGATTTCTTTCCTCCTACAGCACTGTGCTAACAAATAGGGGAACAAATCTAAACGAAGGAATTTGCCACGGTGGCAATTTTTTCATTTGAAAATACGGACATTCAACTGTAGTTTGACTCTTTATGTTAATTGGTTAGGTATGTGAATTGTACAAAAATATAAAATGTTAATACAGCATGGTATTAATTGTTTAAATTTTCCCTAATCAATGGTACTCAATATTTATTGCCAACAGGTGGGTCTGCTGGGAGGAGGACACTTAATTCACACCAAAAATTTTGTCGTGAAAATAACACAATTTCAGGGTAAAATAACACCGCTTTTACAAAAAATAACACCACTTTTGGCTATAAAGTAACCCCACCTTTTGCAGATCTCTACTAATGAGGAACTCCCAGCGGGCGACGCCGCCTGCTGGGAGTTCACTTCACTTCACTCCGACCTTCCGATGAGCGCTGAGGCGAGGGTGGGGGGAGACAGAGACCCTGGGTGGTGGAGGGGAGAGCGAGAGGTAGGCCAAGGACGCCTAGCTGTTTGCTGGACTGCTGAAAGCACTCAGCGCAAATGCCTTAGGAAAAAAGCGCTCCTCTTTGCTCTACACTACGGCAGTACTTGTATTAAACTTACGTACTTGAGAAGTATCCGTATTGAAAGATAAAGGATGCAGCTAGAACTTATATCAAAGCTCATTTTCGTATCACTTCTCTTAGCCGAGGAACATTTCTGCGAAATAATCGATTTTAGGCAAGTTTACTATGATAGCGCTTCCTGTCGGCAGATTTCTGAACCTATTGGCCTCGGTGGCTCTGTCCACTCGACTTGACTTTCGTAAAAATACCCGAGTCAACCAACAACGACTCGACTCGAATTTTCGAGTACTCGCACATCCCTATGAAAATGTGATGTCAAATGTTTTAAAATGCTATTATGTTCACATCTATGTGAGTCATCATGGTAAAATACTACTGAAAGTCAAGAGGTTGTTTTACTAAATCAATTTTTCCATGTACTTTCTCCTTTGTAGCCCAATCGAACATATTATCTGGAGGATCCTGAAGGCTACGCTTTGGAGTGGTGTAAAGCAATAGAAGATATGTGGACTTATACCTATGGAATTGTGCCACCAGTCGACTCCGATATGAGTAGTAATCCATCGTCTTCAGGGGCTTCCTAACTAAGGCCTTTATTAAGTGTTTAATACTCATGACCCTCCTCATGCATCATAGTTCCCTTACAAGATGAACTATCTATTTACCTGATTCACTACTGCCATCACCTATGTCCATCTTTTTCAGTGCAATATTTCACTTGTGCACCATTTCATATTTTCTGTGGCCTTTTATCTTTCTTGGGACTTCATTGTTCATCATGCATAATATTTGCTAGCCGTTAACATCCATCACAAATTCCCTCTAATATCTTGAATATATTTTCTAGTCATTTCTCCGAACACCACCAGCTTAATCTCACAGGGACAGGAAAAGAGCACAAAACTAACCTGGGAAGTGTGACACCAATGTTGTCCTTAAAAGGCATGTGGTGTCTTGAGTAAGGCAACAGCCTTAACCTCCTGTGCTAGTTTTTTAAAAATTATAATTTGATGTTCCATATGTCTGTTAGTGGGTGTACCTCGTGGAAGAAGGTTTTATTCTAACTATTGTGTTGTAAAGAGTTTGTACTTATTTATTTCTGCCGACAATGTTAATTTTAATTTCTATGGAATATTCCTTGTTGACTTCTTTCTGCCTTAGGTCATGAGAGTTATCCACTTGTGTGGCTTAATTGGGAAATATTTAGAAGCATATGCATATATGCTTTGTAATGTGTTTATTAAGAATTATATTTAGGAATGTAAATTCTGCAGCTGTTATTTATTATTGAACTATGTTATAGGCCAGCTGTTTTGTTGTTTTAAAATAGATGAAATGGCTGTTGTTAAATCCTTAGGCACACCATAGTGGAGAATTTTCTTTTTATCACTCCAATTCTGCATGTAGAAATATTATGATACATGTTTCTCTAATTAAAATATCTCCAAAATTTTGAGGACTACCAAAACTTGAGAGAGTAAATATGTTGTGTACAAATATAATGACTCTTTTCAAAGTATGTATTTATATTTAAAAGTATTTCTCTCCAAATGCATGTCTTTCCCTCTCTGTGGTACTTACAATGTGTCATTTCCTGTGAGGAGTTTGGAGCAATATATTATTATCTTGCTTGCCTTGCACTCTTTCATAGAGGGACATAAATCCATTTTAATTTTTGGCCTTTCAATTATTACTATCTTCGCATAAGTTCTCCCAATACATATATTTCTGAAATACCCAATGTGGATCCCATTAAAGAGTATTATTTTGTCATTTTGAATATGACCAAGTCGATATTTTGTTGTAAAGAAGACTAATTTTAATACCCTTATCTGCTGGAAGATGTCTTTTAAAAGGGGTAATTGTGTGTTTATGAGGTATTAATGAATACTTATTTATTGTATCATTGAAGAGAATGAATGTATGTATTGCACTAGTTTTAGAGCAAATTTGAGATGCACCAGTGTTTCACACTTTCAAAGGTGTTTGACAAGGTTTATTAGCAGTTTTTAAGCCTCATTTCTCTGTTGTTTTGCATCCCTCCCCATTGCATTTCCTAGATTCATGAGGAGGGTCATAGCACTCCTATAAATAGTACTAATTTATTAAAGCATGGTGCCCCATGCAGCCTTTATAAGACTGCAGAGTGAGCTGTGCAGGGGTGGTGTATGTTTAAATAGGAAAATTTGTAATATTTATTGATTCACAGTTGAAGAGAACCAAAATGTGAGCAATACCCTAAGGTAAAACAATGGCAAGCAATTCTCATTGCGTAATATATTCTCTTTGAAAGCAGAAGTTGGACTTGTCGTTGAAAGTTGTTGAATAAAATTCAGTATTGGGGCCTTCTTCAGACATCTCTGTGTTGCAGATGATGCATTTTCTTTGTCTTAAGGTTAAAAGAAAACCATTTAAATGTTTGTTAGTGATTGAGGGATATTGAATGGTGGTTTTCATGAGGGCATTGCCCAATGGAAACCTTGGCAACCTTATCCGTAATAGACTCATCTTGAGGAAGGTTGTCAGTACGCATGCGTTACACCTTTCTTTTTTTGTAAAAATGGAAAATGTTGGTAACCCCATCTGTATTTGTCATCTCATTAGTCTGTTAATTACACTTTTGGGTGATTATATTTAAAGTATGTGTTAGCAATCATAGAATTATTGCTTAATTGAATGAAGTGAAGAAAATTGTTATGTTTAGGACACATCTTGTTTTATGCTTGTTGTGATGATAGGATTGCCCGTCTCAGTTGGCATTTATAGTGTAGGCAAGCTTTCATTTGTGTTAAGTCACGGCAAAAGGAATGCAAGTGAGAATTGAGAGAGATGTGTTACCTACTAATGTAGGTTCTATTGTTGCTGTGGTGCTTGGTTATTTTAACTAGCTTTTCTTCCTGCCAATGCAAAAGTCGGATTTGGCTTAAGACACCATCATGTGAACTTTCATGCAATTACAGATGTTAAATTATGGGTAAACTTGAATTATACCCAAATATAGTATACAACCTTGAGTTTTGGTGAAGGTAACATACTGCTATTCATTTTCTTTTCTCTTTGTTTTGCATCAGTTATCATTTTAAAACCTTAGTCTTCTCATGAGAAATAGCCTGATTGCTGTTGACTGTCTGCCTCACAAGTATATTCTAATGAAATATTTTGAACAGAAGAAACATGTCAAGTGATAATTTGGCAAATTGTTGATTTGGGTGGTTAATTTTACTCCTTTGACGTGGATTTGAGGAATTATTTATTTCTTTATAAGAAACTTATCACACCAATATGGTCATCACGAGTAGTTTCATTACTACCTGCACTTTTTCTTCAACCCTCCCATTCAGGAATAAAAATTGCATGAAAGCTTGCCAAGTTTCAAAGATTGGACAGTATTACAGTAATTGTGGCTCAAGAGACTTCAATTCACTTTAGGGAGCTGTTAAAACCCATTGGTGTGGGAGGAAAGGGATTTTGTGTAATTCATATCTTTATTAAAAGGGTATCATAACAAGTGCATCTATACTAGAGCATTAAGGCATTTTGTGTGTGTTGGTGTTATGCTGAGTACGTGTTATCTTAAGACTGGCTCTGAGTAGTGTGGCTGTTCCTAACTACTAGCCCTTTCCTTCCATGCAATAATGTTGCATTCTCCCTCATAGCTGTTAACCTTGTGTGAATTGTGTAAATTATGCAGGCTCTTGGTCTGTTTTGATCTGTTACTAAAAGCATAAGTTATTATTTATAGGATATTCTCTGAGGTGTTATTAAACATGATTTTCTTCTCGATAGCAGCTTTTTATTTGTTCCCATATGTATTCATCTAAAATGGCTCTTCAATACTAAAAGGCACAAGTGAAATATGTATGTATGTATTACTCGGTCTTGCCTCTTCATTGGTGGTATTTATATTCAAATACCTTGATTATAACTTGCCTCATCCAAGGGCAACTGAGTGTCAATAACTAATCTGCATCTATGAATGAATAGAGAGGGGTTATACCTAGTATATTGACTAAAAACCTTACTGAGGCATATTGTCAATTTACATTGAATCACTTATTTCCTTCGTGGATGTTCACCAAGAAGCTCATGGAAACCAGTGATTAGCAAGCAGAGTTGAACAGCTGTATGAGAGTACATATATTCTTTTCGGGTTACCTACTGGATCAGTCTCCATCTTTGCCTACATTTCAATGAGCTAGTCATGCATAGAAACATTGTCTGATGGAAATCCTAGCTGGCATGGCTACCTGAGAGATTAACCACAAGATTCTCCTGGAAGGCCCCATAACTTTAGTTCAGCATTGAATCTGTTGGATGGACCTGAAGTTTTCAGTTTCATTCTAACTAAAAGAGTCATTGCTACAAAGAAAATAAATTTTAATGCAAGTTTCAGTTCAGTCCACAATTTCTCCAGAAGGGATGCTTATGAGAACATTTTACTCCATTCTCACTTTATTGCCATACAATCCAATTCAGGCCTATTGTAACTTCATTTATTCATTCCAACTTTCATTATTACCAGTATTTTCAATGTTTCATTCCAATATCTAAAAGTGTTATTGATACAAATGAATTGAGTTATGATTAAGGTTTCAGTTCTGTTAACAATTTCTCAGGAAAGCCAATGTTTGAAGTAAATATGGCACAAATTTGCGTAAATTCTTGTGGCCTTTTTAATTACAATCACTGTTTTTTTATTATTCATGTCTAAACATACAGATGAATGCAATGCAAAAATTAAATTTATGCATCCTAATGGACCTGCAACATCATTTTACTAGCCTCAACAGAAAGAATATATCTGTTATGCTCCTCTAAATAATATTATTTGTAATATGGAAGTTCCTACTATGAAAGGCTCTGGAAGAGTGTATTGCATCTCAGAAAATGACAAAATGTGTGAATCGTCGGTTGTCAAATTTAGAGTGAAGACTTGAAATCATCATTTGTGAGAAAGATATCCAGAACAACTGATGGTTGAAACAAAAAAAAAAGTTCTCTAAATGCTTGAAGTCAAATACTACATGAAGACATTCATGCCTGCCACTAAATACAGAGTTGAAATAACGTAGAAATTGCCTCAGGAAAAAAAAATCTTCCTGGAACGGGAATCTAACCATGGACCATTGGTTCACTGGGCCAGTTCACAGAACAACATGCTACCCAGGCTTCCTAATTCTGGTGGCAATTAAGGAGGATACAAGGGGACCGGATGTTAAGCCCTTGCGGTCCATCAAAGATGGCAACACAAGGGAGCCACGGACTTCAAGGAGTTGCCACAATCCAAGTGGCTGCATCCTATACCACCACTAATGCCGTGCTAGCCCACGAATGAAGACATTCATGCCTGCCGCAAAATTCGGTGATTCCCAGTCCAGGCTGAATTTTCTTGTTTACCATTTTTTAAAAATTGCTGAATCTGGTAGAGTTTGTAAAATAAAAAGATCCGTATTTTTCCATTTTTCAATCAGTCACCTAGTTCTCGAGTTATAAGCTACGAAAAACTGATGTTCTTAACCCTTTCGCTGGAATGGGTGTTCTGAGACTTCTTACGTCATCCCTTCGTCCAATCATAACAGACGGCACAGCTCCTTCGCACAATCAAAATCTGCTGCGACAGAAGCTGTGTAGGCAGACCTCCCCTTCCCAACTCCACCCCCACTCCACTCCCCAAAACAGCCAATGAGGGGAGGTGGATGACGTAGAAGGTCTCAGCGCAGCTCATTCGATGGGCGTCACCATTTGCGTATTTTAATTTTCAATTTATGAGTGAATGGCTACAGTTAGAAGATTGTTTTTTTCACTAAATTTCATTTTTTGTTTCCATCTAACGATTTTGTGAATAAAGCAGCAATTTTGGTTCTACATTTGGTACTACACCCCTATATCTACATTAATTCATCGCAATATTTAGCGGTGGGTAATAAGTTCATTATTTGATTGTCTTTAACTTTTATAGGGTTTGTATTATTTATTTCTTCTATAGTGATTTTTTATAGAAATGATTAATTAGATGGAGATCCTTACCTAGTCCATTTTATGATTTTGGTAATTCTATTTCTGTTATCAATTTTGTTATTAATTATTAGTCCCAATATAATTTCTATTTTATTGGGATGGATTAGGATTGATTTCCTATTTATTATTAAAATTTTAATCTTATAGTGCTGGTATATTAACTGCTTTATCTAATCGTTTTGGGGACGTTGCTTTTTTTATTTCGATTTCTTGAATGTTGAATTTTGGTTCTTGAAATTATATTTTTAATGTTGATATGTTTAATTTTTTATTGTGAGTGAAAGTTATTTCTTTTTTGATGATTTTTGCTGCAATAACTAAAATAGCTCAAATTCCTTTTTCTTCATTTGTGGCCTAGCACGGCATAAGTGCTGGTATAGGATGCAACAGCTTGGATAACCCAAGTTGAGTTGTGGCTTCCTTGAAGCCCATTGCTCCCTTGCGTTACCATCTTTGATGGATCGCAAGGGCTTAACATCGTCCCCTTGTGGTAATGGTCTGTGCATTGGCTTGGCAAGCCAAAATTCCTAGTCCAGGGCGATTTTTTCCTGTGGCAATTTCTAAATAAAAGACTACATGCCATACTATTGAACCAATTACATCTACAACCACACATAGTGAGTTTGAGAAGTGATTCTATACAGGATCAACATTAATGTCTGGATTCGATGTTCTTTGACAAAGAGACTATACATATATGTGTATTGATAAAAATTTCAGCATCTTAAATCCCACTCCCATAATTTCCCACGTTTTTGGTGTTTTTCAATGCTAATAGTCAACTGTGCTTCTGCAATGAAGGTAAGTAGAAAAATCACACTTAAAATTCTCTAGAAATTAGTTTTATTTTATCACTTCTTATGAGTCAAACAGGATCTGTATTTCCAAAAATTCCACAGTGCATATGATCTTACTAATATATGTATCATAAAAAATATGATATCAAAATAGGTATTCAATACAGAACTATTACTTTTTTCTTTTAAATGCAGTTTACACAGTGTTCTTTTGAATAACTGTAGGTAGACCTGCTCCTTGATGACCAGAAAAATGAAAAGCACTTGTCTTTGGTTATTTAACATTTTTTATCTCAGAAACCAAACAAAATGCCATGAATTTCATTTTCAGAGGTGGTGGAAAATATCTTTAACATTATGAAAAATAAAGCTTTGCTTAACTAACAATTGTTTGCCTTTGGTAGACAATTGACTTTTTATAAAACCTTGTTTTGCATAAGGAATTTTCTTAATTCTTAAGAAAAGGAAGTGTTATGAGAATTTATGATATCTCTGAGAATATAACTCAATTTTTTCCTGAGATCCTCGTGGTTTCTTAGATAAAACTGTAAATTTTAATAAGAATTCAAGGATAAATGACATACATTTTTTTTCCTCTGGAGGTATAGCATCTACGGAGGCCTCGGGAATAGAAAACTGCAGTTCCACCTAAACTTTAAATGGCTGTTAAAAAATGAGTTTCAATAGTCCAAACTTTTGCATGCTTTCATATCTACATGAAAGGATAAAACATATGCTACCATAAGATATGTACCAAGTTTCATCAAAATCTGATATTGTGGCTGTCAAAGCCTGGATGAACTGGCATGGAAAGACACTCTTGGCACTGGAGTAAAAGGTTGGCAACAACATAACAATGCCAGAGTGCGATAAAGAAAACTGAAACCCACCAATTCAAAACCACCATGGTTCTATGACCAACCAAAAATACATAAGGAAGGTGTTCCTCTAAGACAATACAATTGAATTACTACAAATGAAGTGTCTCTGCCTTAAGAAAGAGAAATTCAACCATATACATATATATTGGTCTGATGGAATCACATTGTTGAGATTACACACACACTTTGTTGAGATTATCCAAAAAATCTTATCAATATCAGACCTTACAACCTCTGATGAAGTCTCTTTTCACCCGAGTTCCCATTCTTTAAATATGTTTTTATAAATGAGCTGACAGAGAAATGTCTTCATAAGGATTATCTAAAAATTAACAGATTTCATTCTAAAAAACTTATTCTTTTACCGGGGAAAAATATATGAGCAATGGGATCTCAATTATAGCCTATCTGGTCACAAATTTTTACATGGAGAAATTTGAACAAGACGCCCTACAAACTTCTTTTCTCATACCAACTCTGTGACCAGGGCAACGGCCCAGCCACATTGACACACCGGTTCCCGTAAGATCACCGAAGTTAAGCAATGTTGAGCCCGGACGGTGGTTGGATGGGTAAACATACATACCTTCACCATGGTGCTCTTGTCCCGTCTGCAAGTGGCAGACAGGCATGGGGTTGACACAATCGACCAAGAAGGTCTAAGTGCCCAGGCTCCTGTCGAAGGCCCCCCCGACTAACAATCTAACTCTGTGACCAAGATATGTGGAAGATGCATTCATAGTCTGGCCACATGGAAGAGGAACCTTGAATAACTGTTCAGAACAACTCAATAGCCATCATCCACCCATGTGCTTCACCATGGAATCATGGGCACCAATACACGGGGGCAGGGGGGGGGGGGCGTGGACTCCCCCTAGCCTCCCGGGAAAAATAAAAAAAGGGAAGGGAAATTTGATCTATTATTTTTGCAGGATTAAATTAATATTTTAGAAACAAATTTAGAAAATTGTCATTCACCTAAGATGTTCCGAAAATGTACTCCTGAGACCTCAAATTTACTAAACTTTCCGGGAGAGGGTTCCTCGGATCCCCCCTTCTAAACCTATGTCTTGGCCTCCCCCTGGAAAATATTGTATGGGCACCCATGCATGGAATTAGAAGAAAATTGAACCATTCCCTTCCTCAATGACTTAGTTGCATGGTGAGAAAACAATGTTAACTCACAGAGTTTACCAAAAGAAAACTCAACACTGATCGCTATATCAATGCCAAGTTCCACCGCCATCTATGTTAAAAACCATTGGTAATGAAAACTAATTGAATGCAACAGAATTGCATACCAACCATCAATCTAGAGCAGTGGTTCACAACCCGTAGAAGTCTGCAGACCACTCAGCCTGAAATTAAATCATGTACAGACCACCCCCACCCTACCAGTTGTAACCCTTTCTCAGTGCCTTTCCCATAACAAAATTCAAAGGTGATTAAGTAACAGTTTTTTAGAACACATTATTTATTTATAAGTACTATTAATTATAGCTTACAGTACAACTTAATTACCCCTCTCCTTCAACGCACATCGCTTTCGAAATCTCTATTTTTGAGGATACCAGGACTAGCCACAGTAGTAACCTTTACGGAGTCACATAAGTGCAATATTCCACAGAGGAAAAATCATTCACCTTGACCGGAATTCGAACCCGGATCCCTCGATTTTGCACCAAGTGCTTCAACCAGTTAAGCTACCGAGGAGTACTTCTCCCCCATCATTAGCAGTCCAAAGCGTGCGCTTAGCGCCACAGTCCGTGAGGATAAAGCCATATATTGAACATGATGAGATGTTCGCTCTTTTGACCAATTTTTAGGAAACCGGGACTAGCCACGGTAGTAACCTTTACAGAGTCACCTGCAAGTGCACGTAAGTGCGATATTCCACAGAGGTAAAATCAATCGCCTTTACCGGGATTCGAACCCAGATCCCTCGATTTCTGGTCAAAAGAGCGAGCACAATTTATAAATAAAAATAAGAGTTTTATGAATAAATTAGATGAATGGAATAATTTTTTTGCATGTAGCCTTTGTTTTTAGAAAAAAAATATGGTTCCCAGGGTTGAAATACTCTGTTTTGTGTTTCTTTCCACTTCTGGTCAAAAGAGCGAGCACAATTTATAAATAAAAATAAGAGTTTTATGAATAAATTAGATGAATGGAATAATTTTTTTGCATGTAGCCTTTGTTTTTAGAAAAAAAATATGGTTCCCAGGGTTGAAATACTCTGTTTTGTGTTTCTTTCCACTCTGTCGCATAGCGAATCCTGATTGCTACTTGAGTTTTCCCTCTAGTGAAACGTAATGTAATCTTTTCACGCTAAACATTTTATTCTTAAATGCAGCACAGCCGACAATGTGAACAAATTAGGTAATATGCTATAGACAGAATCAACACAAACTATAGAAGTTTTACAATGGATTTTATTCAATACTGAGAATATCGAGTTCAATATGCTATATGTATTTCTAGAGCTGGGCCACACTGAAAATTACCTCGGTAATTTTCGTAAATTACTGTGGTATTTTTCGTAATTTACCACGTCCCTTGTAAATTACTGTAATTTTCTAGATAATTCACCTATGCTTGAGATAATTTTTCAGACAGATAAATTCCCAACATGTTCTTTAAGCCAATTTCACATTTCCTACGTGTTAAATTATAAATTGAGGCATGTACAACTCATTTTTGGAATATTTTACTTAAATTATAACATTAAAGCTTAAGAATATTCTTGAAAATTTCTCATTCTTTGACAAAAGAAAGCCAGATTGCGTGTTGCTGCCGTAGTTCTTTTTACAATTTAAAAAATTTCTAATACATTAATGTTGTATAAGGTATGGTTTAAACATGGTTATTCCCTTCCTATTGGCTTTCTTATTTAACCATACATTTGCTGTTTAATACTGAAAACAAAAAAATACTGGAAAATTACGGTAATTTTCCCATCTCTATGTATTTTGTCTGTCAACATTTTAGATGTCCACGCCTTATAGTTGGATATGGTGTTCAATGAATTATGGTTACCATGCAGGAATGGTTCCAGTCTAGTATCATATTGCACGAGTGTCCACTTGTCTCGTTTAATACTATTCAACTCCTGCAACTTATTGTTAGTATCTATTATTACACACATTCACATCTAGAGTGCATCTGGACAAAGTACGTTTTCAGTCTTCTATACTCGAGGGGGACGTGCCATCACGATTCCCACTCTTCAGTTGGTTTTCGGTGATCAGCTACCTCATAACTGCGATTGGTGTTGAAGACGTGATTATTTCGAGAGCTCTTAACAAGATATGTACAAAAATGTGTTTCACGTGGATGGTACTTCAAAATGTAATAGGCCAAAGCTGTGTTAGATGTACCAACTTTCCCAGATGAGATTCATAAAATCGTACACCACAGCGAGGAAATCGTTTCAGCACTTGAGGAGCTGGAGGAGGACCATTCCGACGTTAACGCCGCCGCCAATGTGGTTCTATTCCCGCCGGAAAAGGACAGCAAGTGGACATTGACGCAAGGTGTCTTCATCAAGAAATAGAAGCAGATCTAGGGTAGATCCTCGAGGTACACCCACATTAGACCTAAGAGGAACAGATGAATGTTTGACACCATCTATTGATAATGTTTCCACCAGAGATCTGTTGACCAGGTATGATTTCATCCACTGAAGTGAAATGTCTCTAATTCCCAATTTTTCTAATTTAAGTAAAAGATTATCATGATTTACCAGGTCAATGCCTTTGTAAAATCAAAAAAACAATGCCCGAGTTTCATTTTTCTATCTGTAGGAAGCGATATTCTAGTACATATGTATATGGCAGAAATAGTGGACTTTCCACATGTAAATGCATGCCTTTGAATCCTTTTTTTACCAAATCATGGGATGATGAAGGGATATATGACAACAAGATTATTCTGAATGATGCAAAGGGTCTGCTACCTAATGACAATCATCGGGACACATGAACTGCATCGATACTCAGCATCGTTGAAATGTGATGAGCTTCAACATCTTGGAAATTCAGAGTAACCCATGAAGCAGGTAAAAATGAAGATAAGTGCGAGGGTTCCTCATTGGGTAAAAGATACGCCGATCTATGTCATTGGCCAGTGTGCAATGAGAATAATTCACAGGAGGTGCTCAAAAATATGTACGGAGGTTTGAAACCGCTGGGCATTTCCTGTTTGTTTTTTGATTGTGATGAAATGGAAACAATCACTTCATTTTCTGTAAAGTATGCTTGCAGTAAAAATAATCAGTTTCCAAATAACCCAGAATGATCTCAGAAAAATTTTTGGCATACTGATTTTGACGGGTACCATACTCAACCACAAAGAAAGTTTTATTTGAGTAAAGACCCAGACAAAGAGGTAAAAATTATTCAAGAAAGCATGTCAAGAAATAGGTTCAAGGAAATAAAAAAAATATTTACATCTCTCTGAAAATCAATCATTCAAGTTCAAGTAAACAATGACCAAAAGGATGCGATGGAGGCATTTCCAAAAGTTCTCACATTATTACCCTGCCTACCCACATAGTCATACCAGTACAATCTTCTCTCAAGTGGTCAGCATGGATATACGTGGAAAGTACTACTTCTGCTATTGATATAGAATATTGCTTTCTACAGATAGTAAAAATGAAGCTCATTGTTTTTTTGATTTTACAAAGGCACTCAACCTGGTAAATCATATGATCATCTTTTATTTTAATTAGAAAGATTGGAAATTAGAGGCATTTCACATCAGTGGATGAAATCATACCTGGGCAACAGATCTCTGGAAGTAACATTATCAATTGATGGTGTCAAACATTCATCTGTTCCTCTTAGGTCTAATGCAGGTGTACCACAAGGGTCTACCCTAGGTCTGCTTCTATTTCTATTGTATATAAATTACTTACCTCTAGCGTTATCTGGTATTGATAATACTATCTCAATTTTATATGCTGATGACATTACAGTACATAATAGTATTGTCTACATCCCGTAAATCTTTAATTGACCAATCTTGCTTAGTTTCCAGCAAAATTAACAAATGGGCCCTGGATCACTTTCTAGTTGTTAATCCAAATAAGAGTAATTTGATACACTTTTCAACCACAGGCCACCCATCATATGGCCCAGAAATCAATTGAGCAAGTAAGTTCCTTAGTACATTTCTGAACTACTAAATGTCTCAGGCAGAGCATATTTATTTTCTTAGTAATAAACTAAGTTCACGCTGTTACATCCTTTGACAACTTAGTTATACAGTCAGGGCCGTAGCTAGGGGCTGGCCAGGGGGGTGGCTGCCAGGGGCGCATGCCTCAGGGGGGCACACTTTGCAGACCCACAGCCTGCGGCCTGCTGGGACACAGGCACAAAAAATTAAAACATGATGCTAACTCGCATTTAAAAAACGCACCTGATTATGATAGGCACCCCCACAATTTAGGAACGGCGCCCCTAACTTAACACACAAAATTTGTACCGAACCCTAAATAAAAGAAAAAAAAAAACTACACGCAAACTAATATTTTGTCACACTCGTATGTTCATTAACATTGGCAGTTTTTCCTCTCTCAGGCACACGCCAACCAAAGCGGCCGGGCGGCACGGCGTGCCGGCACCAAACCAGCCGTGTCGGCTGGCCATACTTTGTGAGAACTACCAATGAGCGTAGCAAAACACTGTGGGGAATCCCCACAATTTGTTCGTTCTGATTATTAGATACATAGTGTTTTTCCACTCTCCGGAACGCACACGCCGACCAAAGCAGCCGGGTGGCGCGGCATGCTGGCACCAAACCGGCGGTGTCGGCAGGCCATACTTCGTGAGAACGACCAGCGAGTGTAGCAAAACACTGTGTGGGGAGTCCCCACAGTTTATTCGTTCTGATTTTTAGATACCTAGTGTTATAGTCAGTATAGCGGGGGGAACAAAATTATATATTGGGGGGTGCAAAATTCAAATCTTGCCAGGGGCGCTGGTGACCCTGGCTACGACTCTGTATACAGTAACACGAGAAACTTTATTGAGTTTATACTTTGGTGACTTTTATTCACATTTTATTTAGCATTATCTTTTGGGGATCAACCCATTAGTCTTTTAAAATATTCTGTCTTCAGGAACAAGCAGTTAAAAACGTTGCCTAGAAGTGCAATGGATCTCCCAGCAAACCAATATGTAAGGACCTGAACCTTCTTCCCGCACCATGTATATACATATTTTTTACTATAATGTATGTGAAAAATAAAGTAATTTCTATGTAAACAGTGTTTTTCACCATCAATACACAATGACAAAAAATGACATCCACAACAATTTTTTACGCACAATAGTTGCTAAAATGGGACCCAAAGAAATGGGCATAAAATTGTCTAATAAACTGGCACTATCAAAATTGAAAACATATATGCCTTTTAATCAAAACTGAAAAGATATTTACACAATAAATTGTTTTATTCTATTGAGGAATACCTCAATGATGCTGTTCACAGTGCTGTGTGAAAACATTTACATGCATACAGTATTTATAATGAGTACAGTATGAATTTGACATGCCCTATATCTTGTTTATTTTAATGTATCAGAACTCTGGGCTAACAAAGATAATTATTATTATTTCAGAGAAACATAGGTAGCAGCCATATGTGACTGTTAGCTGTATATGTGTTTGACCACATAAATGAATCCTATTTGATTAGTAGATAATTTTTAAATTGCAGAATACACGCAGGGCCGTCTTAAGAGATGCCGGGGCCCCTGGGCACACAAAAATTTGGGGCCCCATTGGAGAGTAAAAAAGGGAATGACAAGAAAAAATATTTTTCTGTTCTGATTTTATATTTATTATACTTATGGCGCACTTAATCAGTTTCACCAAATAGGAAATTATGTGTTTATTATCGTTAAAATGATCACTGTTCACTCTCTGGAAAAAATTGAAAATCTGAGGGTAATTTTAGTAATTATCTACTTGAAAACAAACAGAAAAAAAAATGAGCTCCTTTTTTTTTGTCTAAGCAAATATATTGGCATTTCGGGGGCCCCGGGCTCGGGCCTCATGTGCCCTTATGGTAAAGACTGTATTGAATACACGTACTACTACATAGTAATGCTTCTTTAAGTTTTTACAGGTCAAACATACCAACTACAATCTGCTATCAACCTTACTGATTCCAAGGTTGCCACCAGTAAAGTTTTAGATTTTCCTTTCCTTAAGATCTTATACTTTTATAGTTGCCCTCAAGTGTCCAACCAACATTTTTCTGTTTAAAAATTACCTTCCTAGGTTTGATCAGTGCAGCATGCCAAATTGGTTAAAATGAAGCTAATGCAATTTCTTTCAAATGGCCAGCATGGTTTGAATAAAATTTGATTTAACCTTGGAACCAATGTCTTCCCAAGCAGTCAACACTGAAGTGATCTACGTGCACGTGCACCATCAGAGCCTTGACAAAATTCTTGCAAGATCAATGATTTGAGGAATACATTGTGAGAGGGACACTAGCTTTGGCAACACTACAGCTAAAACTATCTAATTTTTAAGGCATCATTATCTTTTCAATACACAAGGTGGGAAGAAAAAAAACTGTTGCTACTAGCTTGGTAAGGGAAATTTATCAGTGCATAGCTAAGGTGGCATAGTAACCTCACCAATTGGTTTTAGATTGTAATTTTATAATAGCAAGGCTGATTGTTGATTTCTCTTGAAAATGTTAATAATTTTGAATGCCCCATGATGTTTTTTTGGTGGTTAACCAGAACCTTTAGGTCTACTCACCCAAGTTATGCAACATATCTTAGAAGAAATGGAGGCTCACAAATTGTGTCCAATTTTCACTCCAAAACTGCAATTTCTGCAAAACTTACAATTAGTCATTCGAAGCAATTCCTTCACATAAGGTAAATGAGGGAGTAATTGACCATGCACCAGTAGTTGACCATTTAGGATATAAACTATCATAATAAGCCTTAATCTGGTTCAAATATTGTAAAAATAGCAGGAAAGTACACTCCAGCCATCTGGCTGTAAAACATCAAAACACAGTGCACATGGGTGGCATGTAGAATTAAAATGGTTGACAATTAGTGTTCATGTGCAGTGCTGCTGCCATATTTTGAAGTTTTCTACCGCCATTTGCTAAGGAGTCTTTGTGGATAAGGCTGATTTAAAGTGGTAAGTACCTTTATATTTCAATGTAGTTATTTACCTTTGATATAGGAATGTTTGATATGAATAAAAAGTTGTTTATAATCTGTTTATTATTATCTGGAAGTCAGTTATGAGGGTGGTCAAATTCTGAATCAGAAATGTACAAATTTTCAGTAATTGACCGAGATGGTCAACTACTCACTCATTCCTTCCTCTCTTTAAACTCATCATAATTGACATATTTGTAATGTTTATAGCATACCAAAACGTTTTATATAATTATTTGTGTAACAGATTAGGTTTTACTAATAGTTGACCAGGGGTCAACTACTAGATTATTGGTGTGTCAACTTCTGAATCTATTTTATTTTAAATATTGCAGCTTAACTATGCCTGCTATTAAAGGCCAGTTTCGTTGTTACACAGAGGAAATGATGAAGGAAGCCATCCATGATGTGAGGACAAACAACACACCAGTCCGTACTGCAGCAAAGAAATATGGTGTACCAAGAATCACACTGAAATACAAAGTGGACGGGAAGTCGCCAATTGAAATAAAAATGGGACCCCATAACATTCTAAGTCCTGACGAAGAAACTATTCTTGCCAATTGGGTGTTACAAATGGCAGAAGCAAGGTTTCCAGTGACTGTGAAGCAACTTCAAGACAGTGTGCAGCGCCTGATGACAGACCTTGGTAGAGACAATCCCTTTCATGACAACCGTCCAGGGAGGGCATGGATCCAAGGCTTTTTGCGGAGAAATAGCAATATTTCTCAACGAATAAGCCAAAACCTTACAGTTTCTCGGGCATCAGTGACACAAGAAAATATTTCTCATTGGTTTGCAGAAGTAGAAGATTATTTGAAAACAAATGATTGCTTCCAAGTACTGATGGACCCCTCACGAATTTTAAATTGTGATGAAACTGCATTCTTCCTTAATCCAAAAGGGAATTAAGTTCTTGCAAGAAAAGGAGATAAGACAATATACCAACAAGTTAATTCAGATGACAAGGAATGCCTCACAGTGCTTCTTACTGGCAATGCCAATGGTAGTGTTATAACTCCTTTAGTAGTCTACAAATATGAGCGTCTGCCTCCTGAAATAACACTACATTTCCCTCCTGATTGGGCACTTGGAAAAAGTGATTCAGGGTGGATGAACTCTGAATTATTTTATGAATTCATTGCAAACTTCTTCCACCCTTGGCTAAAAGACAATAATATAAAACTTCCTGTTCTATTATTTGTTGATGGACATGTTTCCCATTTGAGTTTACATACAAGTCAGTTCTGTGAAAAAAATGGTATCATATTGGTAGCTTTACATCATAATTCTACACACATTCTACAGCCAATGGATGTTGCTGTGTTTCGAACTCTAAAAGAAAATTGGAAGCAACATGTCCATACGTGGCGTATCAACCATTTAGATGATCCCATCTTGAAAAAAAAAGATTTTGCTAAACAGCTGAAAGAGGTAGTGGATGAGCATGTTACTCACTCTGTGTTAGCTAGTGGTTTCCGTAAATGTGGACTCCATCCCTGGGATCCGATGGTACCTAGGGTTCCAGGACATAATGATTGCAATGTCAGACCAAAAAACACTGTGCAGAATGATGACTTCTGCGCACGCTTGAACTATTTCAAGCAGGGATTACAATTTCTGAATGAGAGTATGGGGAAAGAAAAATTGGACTTATTTGAGCAATCTACAGATAATTGGGAAGGGGAACTTTCTGACCAATCACTCTTTATGCTGTGGAAGAAAACTAAGTTAGAATTAAATAGCCTTATCAACTCATCTGAACCGACTGCTTCAATTGACAACACTACCCCTGGAGAGAATGCAGCTACAACTGTCTCCAGACCAATGGACATATCAATGGGAAGTGATTCAACTGAGCAATCTCCTGCAAGAAGCATGCTCTCAGTTGGAGGCAATGAAAATACCACCATCTCAGGACCGTCAAATGTACAGTTTCCCATGGTTGAATGTAATGAAGACACTGCCATCACAAGGCCATCAAATACAATTGTCAAAGGCAAAGAAGATACTGCCATCCCAGGATCTTCTAGTGCACAGTCTCCCATGGTTGAAGGCAATGAAAACACTGCCATCCCAGGGCTATCAAATGTACCATCTCCATTTAAAAAATATGTGTTCAGTCCACCTGTAGGCAAGAAAAAGCCACTGAAGAAAATGCCAAAGGAAAGATTACCCGCTATAGTGTCTGGGGAACTTGGCAAAGAGTATTTCGAAAACAAAATAAAGAAAAAGAATGAGATGGAAAGACTTAAAAGAGAAAGAGTGGCTGAAAGGGAAAGAAAAAAAGAAGAGAAAATGAAAGAGAATGAGACGAAAAAAAAGAAGGAAAGTAATAAGCTGAAGGCTAAGAAACAGAAACGTTATGAAGAGTCTGATTCAGAATCATCCATTTCCATTCCTGATCTGAGTGATGGTGAAGGTTCTGACTGGAACAAAGGATTTGTGGAAGAGGATGATATGGATTCTCTGGAAAAGGAAGATTTTGTAATAGTTGAATATGAGGGGAGATATTTTCCAGGAAAAATAGTGGAAGTTGTGAGTGATGGTTATGAGATAGCCACTATGGTTAAGAGTGGCCATTCATCATACCGGTGGCCTGTTAAGGAAGATAAGCTTTACTACACAAGGGACCAGATAAAAAGGAAAATCCATCATCCAAAATTGTGTTCTCGCCGTGGGTCATACCTTATTCCAGAAATGAATTTTTACTCGTCATTTTGTATTTAAGAAAATGTTGTCACTTATTTGCTGTTACTACAAAAATAATTTGTCATTAATAGCTAATTAATACCATAAAACTGGAGAAAAATAACAAATATTTCTTTTGGTAGTTATTTTCCCTCCATTAACATATGGTCAACCACTGAAACAATGCATGGTCAAATACTAGAAAAAAATATTTTTAGACGGTCAATTACTAACACAAAATCTTCCTTTTTTTTAAAATACACACACACTAAACCGTGTGGTACTTTTAAAATATTGATCGACAGTAAGCTAGTAGAGAGTATGGTAAGTAATTTGAGGTGATAAAACTATATAATTGGCAAATAATTATCAAGGCATGGAAGATTTACGATTTAAAAAGCCTTAAGCGGTCAATTACTGGTACCATTACCTTACTAGGGAACTTGATTGCCTTGAAAACACTACAGAAAAGATGGACTAGAGATATCAACACAAATGTATTCCATTCTCTGATCAGTGACATATTTACCACAAAGATTCTTAAGTACGTTCATTCAAAACTATCTCCTTACACAACAAAAATTGCAATTATCACTATTTCTCCTCGCATTTCATACAAATTTCTTCCAGCGGTTAAATCTCACACATTGTAAATACTTATTTGCATTCAATTCTACTGGATGTCCATTACCCGAACCTCTGGAAAAGTCTTGTTACTCACACTGAGGAACCTAGTGACACCATAAATATCACTAATCACCATTTGGTTATGCAAATTGAGGGCAATGAAGCATATGATATATTAACTTACTAATCCAAAATAATTTCATGATCACTAGCTGCTCGAAGACATCAATTGTGAAGCTAGGATGTTGAAGATTTTTTTGTTTTGCAGCGCTTTCTTTGTATTTGTACTACATGCTTTGAAAAAAATTGGAAGTTGAATGGGAAATGGAGTATAAATTTCACCAATTGTTTAAAAATCAGATAATTGTTCCAGCTTTAACAATTTTTTTACAGCTATGAAATGTTCTAAAAGAGTAAAAATCAGTTATACATGCATTATTTAGGCATATTAGTGGCAGCATACTTTTTAACAGCTCCAATAATGTGGCATTTCCGTGAAATATGCCTTCAAAGTATGAAAAACTGCTATTTTTCATACACAAAAGAGGGTATATTTAAAAAAAAACATCTTTAAAAATTAGGAAAATTGGCTAAAATATAGTAGTAATGGTGAGCCCATGCAAAAAGAGTGGGCAATATATTTGTTGATAAATATTTATGAATTTTATAAGCTTGTGCATTACACCCATCAGCCAAGTTAGCACATTCTGCCTTGCTCCCATGATATTTCCCATTTTAAAAAGCAATGAGGATTTTGAAACACTGAATTAGTCCTAAAAGAGTTAAGATATTCATGACTTTATTTTAGTAATTAATTATCAGCAATTATGGTTTACTCAATTGCCATTCATTATGTCTTACATTGAAGCTCTGAGGCAATTCCTTTTAAAATGAATTGTATCAATTAAATAATTAACTTGATAACTTAGTTTGATTGCTTATTATACATACCAGGGTTGATAAAAATCATGATTTTTTCAAAAAAATCATTTTTGTTGATTTTCTTGATTTAAATCGGATTTTATTGATTTAAATGAGATTTTTATGATTCTCCATTCATCAAAAATTCAGTTATTTGCAAAACTATTTGGGCAGCATATTGGAGAATGATCGTTTGCAGAAACAATAAGAGGCAACATACTCTAAACTTGATACAACATTTAGTCAATCAGGGGAGAGAACTATGGAAATGCGAATGGTATCAAATTACAAATTACGCCAGCATAATACAAAATTGCCATTGGAAGTATCAAATGTGCTATATTATGGGGTTCTGAAGCATATGAAGTTTAGAAAAATTCTGTAATTGCAACTTTGTATGGTGCCTACGCTTAGAAGTTAAATCAGAAAACAATTTTTTTTCAATGGATACACTAGTATTCTAACCAAAGCCCTCTACTGTGAGCCATGAACCAGAAGTATGGGTTGCAATGGCAATGCACAAGCAGTACAATGTATAGGTAATGTGATCTCAGCAGTTAAGAAATCAAGAGGGAGACAAAGTAAGGTGATCTCTGGCCCCAACTAGCTATGTGATGCAATATGAAGTCTTCACCCCTCCAATACCCAAAAATACAAAATGTAACAGTATCTGCTACTTTCACCAGCATGAAAGGGAACTATGTTAAATACAATGATACACTTCTCCCATTGATCCTCTCCTTGAGAAAATTGAAACACCGAAACCTTTTTCTCATCCTAAGCCACTCAAATGATGAACCCAAACAAAGTTACATTACTGAGTGCTCCTATATATTGAGGGTCAACGTTACAACATAAGCTTAGTCTTGCCACAAGCCTTGAGGGAGCATATCCTCTGTGTATACGGTACTGAAGATGAGTGGACAGGTTGGCCGAAAAAGAGACCCGGTATGGGAAAAGTTTATAGAAAAAAGAGTTGGATCAGGAAAAAAGGCAACATGTAGGAATTGCGGAGTGGAGATGCAAGGACTGGTGGAAAGGATGAAGAAACACATCAGAAAATGCTGTCCAGTAGCTGAAAAGGAGTTGCCTGGCATCACTACAGGAATGGCTGAAAAGCACAATCAAGGTGAGTTTCAGCTTTTCTAACTGTATTGATTAATGACTAGGGACATGCAAAAGAGACACAAATTTTAGGGTTTACCGCAAACATGCAAATTTTTGTGTTAATCGCAAATTTCATCCATTCAAATGCGATTTTCGCCATTCTTTTCCTCTGCTCATGCTGATTTCACAAAAGTTTTTTCGAGGAGTATGTTTATACTGCATTGCTCTGCTGAACTGAGGATTTGGATAGCTTTCTTTGCTAATTTTCAATAATATATAGTGGAATAAAGCTACAGGAATGGAAAATCGGGAATGATTCAATGATATGATTAACCCCGTATTTTGTTAATTGATATTAACAGCTACTTTTCTGTCACAATGAGTTCAAGTTAAATTTGAAAGACTGCTGAAGTGACACATTTTCAGTGAATTATTAAAGTATTCTACCGGTTAAGGTAGGTTTGCATGGAGCATTTGGGAATCACTCCGGCCGTCTCCCTTCCCTGTCTGTACTTCCCTCTTCGGTTCACAATAAGACGCACCCCCCCTCATTTCATCTATAAATGCTATACTCTTCCTAACCCTTCCCCTCCTGCCCAGCATTCTTCCCTTTAGTGCAGTTTTTAACATCCCCTCCCCGCTCCCCTAGTAGCAGAGGAGGTTGTCACAACGTTGCATCAACGTGCACAAGGTTACATGACAACCTGCATGTTGCCACAACATTGCTTCAACGTCCAAGCACAACGTTACCAGTCGACGTTGAATCAACGTGCATGCAACGTTGACGTCAGCTATGATTTATATTATACTTTACCTGTAATTATACCAAAGGGGTTGGCAAACTGCGGCACCTTGAATTCGCGCACGTGAACATTGTCTTCACGTATAAATATATATATATATTTCATTTTGAATAATGTATTCTACTAGTTAGTTGTCTGCTTGTGAACGTGAATTTGAAGAAACATGTGGGAATTGGATAAATTCTTGTTTATTCTCAGTAATATTGCATTTACATTCATACCACGTGGCAATATTGGTTGCAATTAATTAATGCCTGATAACTGTCATCGTGATTGGATTGTATTTCCTCTAACTATAATCTTGTAATTGCAATTTAAAAATTAGTTCTCCAAGTCACATTAATCCACGGGAGTAGCGATATATATACGACTTTCATGACGATGGCTGTATAACTTTGGGGCAAGGATGTGCGCTTAGAGCCGTAGGACGCGTAGGACTTACCGTAATTAGATATGTACAAAGTAGTCAGGTAGATAATAGGTAGGATAATACTATGTAAATTCTTATTTCATCGCGCTATAATAACATGCATTGTATTAAAGACGTAAATTCCCTTTTTTATTTTGAGAGGGTAGGGAAGAGCCAGTGGAGAGGGCAAGGGAGTTTAAAGGGAGAAAGTTTTACCTGAGTAACTAAGAGAGAACTGTCTGTTGACAAATTATTAACATTAATGTTAATTATGGGATAATTTCATTGATGGCTAAAGCTAGGGAAATTTTTTAACGCTGCCTTAAAATGTTTCACTGATAACGTTGCAGCAAAGTGGTTTTTCGGGAAATTTGGATGTTGAGGCAACGTGCATGCAACGTTACAACAACCAACGTCAACGTTGTGTGCACTTGTACCTTTTCCCATTGTAACGTTGTGACAAGTTCCTCTGCTACTAGGGTCATCACTCGCTCCATCCAAACCCTCTGCCTCCTCCTAATCTCGCCTTGAAGCTTTCTCTCCTCGCCCACCATATCTAACACCTCTTCATTCCTCTTCCTCTCCATACACTTCACCCTCTCCATTCTCCTCCACACCCACATTTCGAACGCTTCAAGTCTCTTCTCATCCTCCTTCCTCAACGTCCACGTTTCCGCACCGTATAACGCTACACTCCAGATCAGACTCTTCACCAGCCTTTTCTTTAAGTTCTTACACAGCGATCCTCTCATCAGCTCTTTCCTAGTCATGAAAGCCTCCTTTGCTAACGCAATTCTCTTCCTGATGTCCTTACTGCTATATCTGTTTTCCTCTAGTGTGCTACCCAAATAGTTGAACTGATCCACCTGCTCTAATTTCTGACCACCTACTTTTATCTTAAGCCTCATATTCCTAACTCGTGATAGCTTACAAAACCGCATAATTTTTCTTTTTGTGATTAATCTTCATTCCATATTCCTCGTACCTTTTATCTAGCGCATCAACTAAAGCCTGTAGCCCTAAATAATCGCTTGCCCTCGCCTTCATTCGCCTGTTCAAAATCCTAAGCACCACTTTCTCTGCATGCGATATTAGGCTAATAGTGCTATAGTCTCCGCATTCCTAAGCCTTCTTCTTTTTTGGAAGGGGAATTAGAACCTTCTTCATGAAGTCCTCGGGCCAAAACCCCTCCTCATAGATCCTATGGACTAGTTCGAAAAACCTTTTCTTCCCAGCCTTGCCTAAATTATTTATGAGCTCACTACAGTGAATGTGGAAAGGAAAATATTCCTCGCCAATTCTTCTATTTACTAGAGATTCTTCTTTCTCTGTGTATTGTAAAGCATAAATACTTTTTTGAAAAAATAATGACAGGTCCGAGAATTAATGAGAAAATAAGACCATAAAATAATTTTCTTAACACTAGTCTATAAATCACATTTTTCTCATTCATAGAAAACATGTTTTGGGAATAAATAAATTGCTATCAACTGTAAGTTAACCCTGATCATTTCAGAAGAAGAGGGGCCATTGGATAAACGACACAACGAGCCTCTTCAAGCACCTACAAATTTGGCTGGCCATAATTTGAATGACCAACCAATAGACAACATGACTGGTGACTCATCTTCAAAAAATCAGAAGAAATTTACATAATTTATGGTGAAAACATCGGCTGGAATGAAGCATGACTTAGATAAACAAATAGCAAAATATTTGTTTGCGACAAATAGTCCTTTTCGTGCCGTTGAGCATTATGAATTCCAAAGACTTTGCTCTCAGCTAAGACCAGGTTATGATTCCCCCTCACGTCTCTCTGTCAGTGGAGTACTTTTGGACGAAATTTTCGATGATGAGCAAAAAAAGGTGCTTGAGCCTCTTCCAGGACAAGTGGTTAACCTAAGCATGGATGGCTGGTCGAACATCCACAACGAGCCAATTGTTTGTCTCACTGTCTCAGGGGAAAGTGGTAGGTCTGTGTTAGTTGACTCAATAGATACGTCAGGTCATCCTCATACTTGGGAGTATTTGAAATATTTAGTTTCAACAACAATTGATAAGTTGGAAAATGAAGTTGGCTGTCATGTCAGAAGTTTTGTCACTGACAATGCAGCCAACATGAATAGAATGAGAAAACTTTTGCTAGATGATAAATCGGTAGATCTTATTGCATATGGCTGCTCGGCTCATATTCTTAATTTGCTAAGTAAAGATCTTCATATGAATAATGTATCAGAACATGTCACATTTGTTTTTAAGTACTTCAGGAACAATCACTTTGCATCATCACAATTTAAATTAGAAACTGGGAAAGCAGTGTCTAGTCTTGTTATTCCCACAGAGGTTCGATGGAACACAATTGTAGATACTCTAGAGTGTTATGTAAAAAACTGGGCAACTTTGATGAAGATTTGTGAAGAAAAAAAGGCTAAAATAGATAAGCTGGTTCAAAAAAAAGTATCGAACATAGGCATCAAACGCAACATAGAAGACTTACTTTCAGTAATGAAGCCCATTGCCATAGATTTAGACAAAGTACAACAAGACAGCTGTACTATAGGGATGTGAGTTGGAGTATGGAAAGAACTCCATGACAACCTGGCAAAGCAGAAAGTAAATTCCAATGTATTGTTAAAACTGAATGAAAGATATCGCCAAGCTATGACTCCTGCGCACTACTTGGCTTATCTTTTAGATCCAAAGCAAAAGAACTATAGCTTGACAGAAGAGGAAAAGAATTTGGCCATGGATTTTGCTGAGGAAGTATACGCAGGAAAGGGATTTATTCCAATAATAGTTAAATATTTGGCCAGGAGTGATCCATTTCAAAAATATATGTTTTCAGATGAGGTTATCAATAACGTATCTGCATTGCAGTGGTGGAGGTCTCAGGAGAATACCTTGAATAAAAACCAAGGAAATTCTATTGTAAGAATAATTGAACAGCTTTTCATCTGCCCAGCATCATCAGCTGGAGTGGAAAGAGTCTTTTCCACTTTTAACTTAGTTCATTCAAAATTGCGGAATAAATTAGGACACAATAAAGCTGCAAAATTAGTTTTCTTATACAAGCATTTAAATGATAGCCATCCAATGTAGGTGTCCTCATTCATTATGTACAGTGTTGATAGCAATAGTATATGATAATTACATGGTTTTCTTTCGTGTATATATGAACTTCTCAATATAAAAACACTTGTTAACCGTGACTGGTGAGTGATATGAGGTATTTATTAATATCTTACACCACTCACTTTGTCTGTAATTGGCTAAATCATTATTATGCATGACAACTTGTATTTGCTCTTCATGCTGTAAAATATGCAACTTCGTTGTAAAATTTTTGTTTAATCTAATTATAGAATGTTGTCTTCTTCCTTTATTGTGCCTTCATTCATGTGACATAGTGCACTGCCTTACACTTGTAATTAGCAGAAAAAACATAATTTTTTCCTTGATCCCACATGTACTTTGAGCTGACAGACCGACTACTCACTTCTAACATTAAAAATTGACGTGGGTCATGGAATTTTTCTAAGAATTAAATGTGGCTCAATTTATTATCTGTCAATTTTACTGATGATTTTCTTTGTGCTAATTGTATTTTCTATTAAAAAACTGAAATGTAAGATTTTTTACAATTTTCATGTTACATGCATTCCTACAGTATCATTTCTATTTAAGAGCCACCATTGTGCTGATAACTGTTGATTCATTGTATTAATTAAGAAATAAAAATCAAAATTATACACTTACAGCTTCCTTTTCTTGACTCTTTAAAAATCAAACATACAGATCACATTATGATTTAAATCACCTGATTTTTTAAAATAAAAATCGAGTGATTTAAATCGTGATTTAAATCAATCAACCCTGATACATACCATAATGAAATTAGAAAAGAACTACTCAAATTTAAAAATAATTTTGTGCATATATTTCATCAGTTGCCTTCACTTCGTCCTTGTCACATTTGTGCAAACGCCCTGACCGGCCACAGGGAGGTGGTGTTCTATTTAAAAGTATATATCTAAGTGGTATAATGCACTCATCCTTCATCTGATACCGCTATTATACAACCTATCCACCAGTGATTACAACAACCTATTCACCACCAGCCCTAGTACTACCATATCAGCCAGCCATGATGTGTGCAGAAACTGTTTTATTCGCTTTTAGAGAAAGATGCAGGAGTTTGGAATTGTATCTTGTACAGTTGATAGAGATTCAACAGTGTTTTTACCAGTTGCAGACTTTGAAGATTCCTATGTCCCTCAAAGTGAAGCAGTGAACACCATGAATTAAACCATAAATATTTGAAGTCCTCAAATGACTCCTATTAAGCAGCCATCGCAAATTAATTCTGATAGGAGGGTTAATTACGTTAAACTGAAATGTGTTGAATTTGAAGAAACTGTCTCAGATGTCACTGCCGGTATGCTTGGCAGTGCTTTTAATGTTCTTCTACCTAGGAAAGAAAATCGAGAAAAGTGTGAAGACTGTTTGAATTGCCAGCAGTGGCTAGAAAATTTGAACTCAGCCATGGCAAAAGCTAGATCCTCTGACAAAATTCAGCTTCTCATGTTGGTGCCTGATGGTTACTCAAAAAGTGCAATTCATCAACTTTTACCAAAAAGTTCAATGTACTTAATTGATAAAGCAAGAAAAATTATTAATTGATAAGGCAAGAATAAGGTGAAAGGGAAAACAACCCAAATCTATACGAGGGGCATTCAATACCAGCTGATGACATTGAAACTTCTGTCATATTTTCTGGATGATGATAAGGACAGCTCTAAGCTAAGTCCAATGAAAAAAGATGTTACTACGGTGAACTTAAATGGAGAAAAAGTTAAGAAAATTAAAAGGATTATGACAAAATCAATAAGGGAAGCATATCTTCAAATGAAGATTGATTATCCATCATTGAAAATAGGCTCCTCCACATTTTACTCCTAGCGTCCAAAGTGGGTAAAATGTCAGCCAGTGAAAGTGGTGTGTGCTTGTGTTAACCGCAGCAACTTGATGCTGATATGTGGAACTTCAAAAAACTTGACAGGGCAGAAAACTGAAGAAAGGAGCTTATTTATGTTGTGTTTATGTGAAAACCAAGAAGAATGCTGGTAGCAAGAGTGTGGAGAATGTCCAGGGGAAGAAGGAATTCCAACTGAAGCATTACATTTAGAAGACACAGGAGAAATAACTTATGCTCTGTGGAAAGCTGGTGATTTGATAAGAAGGATAGCTAGTGTGACGAAGTTTGTATCTGATGCAAGAGTTTGGATAACAATAGGTCTCAGAATATTACATTCAGAAAATACAGAGAGGTGGAATAGCACAAATAAAGAATTCTGCTAACCATAGTACAGTAGAGTCTTGGTTTTACGTAACTCCTTGGGACCCAAAAATGGGGTGTTATGTAAAATCAAATTATGTAAAATCAAGATATTAGCGGATTTTGAAAAATATGCTAAGATTTCACAATGTATGAGAAGACAATGATGTTTAAACTATTTTCACTGCAAAGAGATCATTATTACATACATAATACACTGTATAAAATAAAACTATTTTAATTGTGGTGGAGAGATAATTACATTTTATATTATAATTATTTTGAAAGGGAAATCACCCTTTTCCGTTTTTTTTGTGGTGCTAGATCCATGAACCTTTTTTATTTTATACTAATAAGGAGAATTGAATGCAAAAATATAATGGAGAAAATTTCTCCTTTTTATGCTTTTCCGCCTCTAAGTAAGAATGACCCCTAGATGCGGTAGCGTTGACTGTCGCACACCACTGTATATGGAGGAACTGTGGGCGAAATGTGTCCTCCTTCACCTCAGGCAGCAGCATCTAAATGATCTAAATATTACCACGTGCCATCGTCAGGGCAATCACTTGACTCTGAATCGAGAAAATGTTATCAGCGCTTTGTTATGATCTGGCAAAACTCCGTGCCCGGGCTTGTCGGAATGACAATGTCGCAATTGATGAACCAGCACCTATGCTTTCGTCGCTGAAAAGTGTTGCTTGTGCCCACTGAAATATATCTGCAAAATCGCTACGCGTCGCACCAATGCATAGAAATGTCATAACATTGAAACACTTTTTCCCACTTGTTATAAAGCTGTCAGTTAATCTGTTTCGATAAGGAAGATTCTTTATTCTCATATTAAATTTCGTCTGTGAGAATTCTACAAAGGCACAACTAATAAATCCAAGCGACATTGTGAATCGTAAAATTTCCTATCCCACCCTTTCGCAGCGAACTTTGCCGTGCTTCTCACGTAGACTTTTCAATTGAGGCATATGAATGTCATTAATAACCGGCGTAGGTCTTTTCACGCAAGAGAACGAAAGGCATTTCAACACGGCTAAGTGAGATGCAAGCAAGAAAAAAAGTGTTGGCTGCGGAAGCCCCGAGAAGGTGGCCCAACTCCTCCCCCACTAGTGGAGGCCACCTGGGTCAAAGCGAAGCTGGGCGGGGGTAGACAATTACAGATAAGGCGGAGTGATCTTCTCGGGTTACTCCCTTCTCCTTCTCGCTGAATGAGCCACGCCCAGATGAATTTTGTCTTGCCCAGGAATAAGAGACTAAGACTTCTTCTTGGGTGAGAGGGGTCTTTTGGGGAAAACCTGTTTAGATACGTCAATTGTTTAGACCAGACTGAGGGAACGACCATAAAAATGACATCTTTATCTTTTCCCCACCCCACCCTTCGCTGGACCCTTCAGTGCCCTGCGGGCAGGGGTAATCTCCAATCTTTCGTCTATGCATGGTAGATGCCTTCACTGATTGTGAGTGTCCGTGGTCAAGCATTTGTTTACATAGTCGGTGGATATATAACGATAGCAATAAGTATCACAATATTTGTGGCATGCTGGGAAAATATAAGCTCAGAGTTACATTTATTAAGTTTTTTCCTGTGCATTTGCACATTTTAAACGGAACTGTATTATAGACATAATTGTCGAGAGTTCATTTTTCCAGAAGATTGTTAACAAAACAATCGAGTTCCGTTTAAAATTAATAAATGCAGAACGAAACATTAGGTATGAACCGTTGGGCCTGTATTTTCATAGTAGGCGGCAAATATTTGTAGTAAATGCACTGAGTAAACGAATAGTTAGCCGTAAGTGGGGATGGTACTGAGAAGAGGGTCGTTATCACACCTCTGTCCAGTGATCGAGGAAAGGGTCCGGCCTCCCTGACTTGTGATACAAGATAGACAAGGAGTATATCTGTGGGATTCCTTGCCAAGAGTGAGTTCCGTACTGAGGAATACAAGGATATGCTCACGGTACTAATGACAAGGGAAGCATTTTTCAATGCAAGGCTCTGGCGCGAACGGGTACTTAAAAACAGCGCAGGTCGCATCTACGATAACATCAATTATAACTATGTACCATTTATTCAATATCGTAATTTCTTTGTCTTGAATTACACTGTGTTCGCTATCACTTTCATATTCCTTGGTCCTTCTGTTCAATTTATTTAAAACTTTGGCTAACCCAAACCATGTATCCGCTTAAAGCTCTAAGTTGGAAAAGTATAGACAACGCAACCAAAACAGACCTATCTACCTAGACTTGGGGAAGGTAGTGAGTGAACATGTTTATGCCCGAATAATTTGTTGCCAAGCATTTAAGCTAGTTTTAGCCATCTGATGCCATCAGTTGTGACTTTTTATAAAATACTACGATGTCAACTATCTTCCCAATTTCCTCAGTTGTTGGCATTGTCTGTGGAATACAGTACGGACAAAAATTGTTCGTACATTATTCCACTCAGTAACGTGCGCAAGTGTCAAGACACACGTGCTTACAGGCGACCCCAAATCGAGCTACATCTCGTCACTCAGAACAGCTGACAAGGTTGCTATCTCTAGGTCATAAACCATTTTTGCGTGAGCATTCCGGGATTCTGGCGCTACTATCATATAGTAAACAAGTAAACACCTTGAACCCATAACTTTTCGTGCTGAAAGATGGGTAAATAAAATAATAATATATACATTCACCATTAAAGTACAATGTATTGATTCGTTACAGTTAATTTCACAGTAGTACGGCATTAAATAGAAGATTTCCTTTAATGATGGGCAAGAATCTTCCGGATTTTGTTGAAGTTTCAATAACTTCTGTTGTTTCATTACGTAAAATCGAATTGGTATCTCCTCTGGGGACCAAAATAGCCTGACGTAATATCGTTACATCGAATTTACGTAAAATCAAATAATGCACCCATAAGAATTCTACAGGCATCGGCCGGGACCGCTCGTTCACTTGCGTAAAATCAGGTTATGTAAAATCGAGATTCTACTGTAGTACCATCTCGTCATTAGTCCTTCATTTTGACTTTTCTGATAATTGGTCGGTTGTACTTCCACATGAAGTTCAAAGCTACCACTGGAGTGATAGTTAAGTTTCTTTACTTATGTGTGTAGCCTACTTTTCTGGGAAAACAAAGTCATGTGCAGTGGTTTGTGATGACTTAATTCATGATAGTGCACATGCACTCTGTCCAATGAATGTGGTAAAGCAAAAAAAAATTCGAAGTTACACAGAGGATCTTAATTTGGTAATATAAGTCTCAGATGGAGCAGCTACCCATTTCAAGAATAGGTATTAAGTGTATGAATTAAAATCATAGATTCCTGAAATATTACAATGAAATAGGTTTTCTCTGCCATAGGTCATGGGAAAAGTGCATGTGATGGAGTAGGAGGACTTTGCAAGCATTATGCTACCAAATTCAACCTGCAGAATTACAGTATTGATGCCTGGAGATATCACTGTGTCTTTTACGAGTCCTCACGGTCAAGCCAACGGATATAAATGGCCACTTCAGAAGGATGAGTGCATTATACCACTTAGAAATATTCTTTTAAATATAACACCACTTTCTCCCTGTGACCTGTCAGGACGTTTGCACTAATGTGACAAGAAAGAAGTGAAGGCAACTGAAGAATTATATGCACAAAATTAATTTTTCAATTTGAGTAGTTCTTTTCTAATTTCATTATGGTATGTATAACAAGCAATCAAACTAAGTTATCAAGTTAATTATTTAATTGATACAATTAATTTTAAAATGAATTGCCTCAGAGATTCAATGTAAGATATAAGAAATGGCAAGTGAGTTAACCATAATTGCTGATAATTAATTACTAAAATTAAGTCATGAATATCTTAACTCTGTTAGGACTAATTCAGAATTTCAAAATCCTCATTGCTTTTTAAAATTGGAAATATCATGGGAACTAGGCAGAATGTGCCAACTTGGCTGATGGGTGTAATGCACAAACTTATAAAATTCATAAACAATTATCAGCAAATATACTGCCCACTCTTTTTGCATGGGCTTATTGCTCACCAATTACAATTAATTGCTCACCAATTCTCTGTATTTTGGAGAGTTTTACTCTTGCACGGTATACGGTATTTTGTTTTGGGGTTCTTCCTCCCGTGCTACTGTGATATTTAAACTGCAGAAGAAAGCTGTTAGACTAATTGTAAATGCTTCTATAATTGCTCCATGTCGAACTATCTTCAAGGCATTAGGATTACTGCCTTTACCTTGTATTTATATATATTATGTTTTAATGTATGTACAGACTAATATTGCTGAATTTGAAAAGAACTCAAATGTACATAATTATTCGACAAGACTGAGGAATAACTTACATATTCCATTTGTAAGGACGAGTAATACTTCCCATGGTCCTAGAGCTATGGGGATTCCCTCTATAATAAACTCCCAACAAAATACAAAGACATTGAAAAAATTGTGTAAGTGTAAAATTAAAGAAATGCTACTGAAAAAATTGTACTACTCAGTCAACGAATACCTCATTGAGGACTTATGATTGTATAACACAGAGTTTAAATGTTTTAATGAGTATAACTGACGTGTCCTATATCATGTAAAATGATCCTTGGACAAATAAAATGATTATAAATTACCATTACTACTATATTTTAGCCAATTTTCTTAATTTTTAAGGATGGATTTTTTTAAAAATATACCCTCTTTTGTTAATGAAAAATTGTAGTTTTTCATACTTTGAAGGCATATTTCACGGAAATGCCACATTATCGGAGCTGTTAAAAAGTATGTTGTCACTAATATGCCTAAATAATACATGTATAACTGATTTTTACTCTTTTAGCACATTTCATAGCTGTAAAAAACTGTTAAAGCTGGAACAATTATCTGATTTTTAAACAATTGTGAAATTTATACTCCATTTCCCATTCAATTTCCAAATTTTTTCAAAGCATGTAGTACAAATACAAAGAAAGCACTGGAAAACAAAAAAAATCTTCAACATCCTAGCTTCATTATTGGCCAAATTACAGACATTTGAAAATTCACCGTTTTCCCCTTGCTTGTGAAAATGGCCATTCTAGGTGTTTTTTTTAATGGCTGCAAGTTCATTAAAAATCAATTTATAAAAATAAGAATGGCAAACTTTTAAATTTTTCTTACTGGTCTATAACATATATTTTTTGAAAAATAAAAATCCTTGATGGTCACCCTGCATGATTTGAGATGGAAAGGGCCAGTCATTACATAATAATGGTTAAGCGCCAGTATAAGAAACTTACGGAAAACACCTCAGATGGGAAGAAATCAATAAAAATAGGTTCAGTGGAAATAAAAGAGAAGGATAATATTAAATCACATTCAATGACCACAGAAATAAATACACATATATTTAATACAATTGAACAGCAAGGAATGATTAAAATCATGGAAACCAAGAATATTTAAGAGCAAACATTTCTAACAAATCAGCATTAACATTGGCAGCTGGTTACTAAGGTGTCTGCTCATTTAATCTCTATTTTGCTAATATTACGTGGAGACCTCAATATTAATAAAATGAAAACCTTGCTTGAAATAATAAAGAACTTAATAAAGAACATGATCATATGCAAAGTCAGGAAGGTTTATACAAACCCATAAAGGCAGAGTTGGAAAATTAGAAATGAGTTGAAAATGAGACCATAATAAAACCAAAGAACAAAGTTCACTTTAAAAATACAATATTGACATCAAACCATGTAATTGCATGTTACAGCCTAGAGTTAAAATTTGGTCTCCATGAAATTACTTATATTTAATAACAGACCCATCCATTGGAAGACTCAAAACCGAGGTAGAATGGTGAGCTTATCTTCGGATAGATCAATAACCTCGTTGGGCTTCTTTACAAATATGTACAGTTTCATCACACAACTCAGCGAAATTTGTTGGATATCACTTTCAAATTTCCATCCGTAGTGTATGACAGGAGTTTGGCCACTCTACTTCCAATTTTTACACTATTTTTGAGGAGCATCAGTAATTGGTCTTCGAAACAGCAGAATGTGTGGTTCTGTGGAGTAAAACGAAAATTCTCATCACACTATGGCCAAGGAAAAAATAAACTAAGCTACATTATAATTTGCACGACTTTATAAGTCAACGCCCAATTCGTTCTGACAACTTGAACAGCATTTAACTCGCAAACAAAGAACACAATATAGTATACAATAGTAAATATTTATACTCCAAAACTTTAACTGCAAATATGTTGAATGTTATTGTGCTCTATGACAGCTGTAGACAGGCTACTGAAGCATTTATGACTACGACATTACAAGAGCAATTACCTGGTGTATGAAACATGTAATGGACCCATCCCTGACTTTGCTGAACTCCTATGCTTCTCCATTCTGCTTCCGTCATTAAATGAGTCTTTGGCACCAGCTTCACCATTTCTTTGGGCAGCATCACATGCCTAACAAGGGCATAAAATGATAACATTAGTAGGGACAATGCAGAAAAGAAGGAATGGCAAATTGAGACATTGAAGTCAAAATCAATGTGTTACGAACAATAACAAACTTTTAACATATCATAACCGATTATTCTGACGGTCATAAAAAGGGATACAAATTTATGTAACTGACAGCCGGATAAATATGTAAACGACATGATTGCTCACACCACTTCGGGCCGCGCACACAAAAACAATATTCGAATGAAATATCATAAATATAACATTTCAAACACATTTATACTAAGGTATTACAGAGTATATTACAAATTTTAAGTAATTTCGCCGACAAAAATAGCTCAGATCTTGTCACTGTGACGTCAGTTAGGTCTTAAGACTTTTAAAAACAGTTCCGCTCGCATGGAAAACTTTTGCCGCCAGAAACCATGCTTCAACTCAGCAACGGTGCTTGAAATTATGAAATGAATGTTATCTCCCCTTACCTATATTCGTATTTGTCGTCTGAATATTTATCGGAGTAGTATATATTTTTGCTTGACATTGCTCACTTCAGCGGTTAATTCCAGAGGCACCGAATAAAAGTTAATAATTCAAGCGATAATCAGGCAACAGCCGTTCAAAACTCACGTCCGTTTGCTCTTCTGTGATTGGTTGAGAAAACCGAGGTAACAGAAGTTGCTTCTGGTGATTTACTACTTTAAGTATTTTAAATTTATTTTTACATATGTACATTTTTAATAAAAAATACTAAATTTCTTTCTTTCTTCGCAGCTATTTTTCCGAATAAGAAAATTCCTATTAATAAAAAAAATAATTAACAATTGACTATCAAAATTCAAACCTCGAAGCTGTTCCAAGCAAGTATTAGTTTACATTTATTTTTATTTTCAATAAACATAGCATTTCTGTTGTTGCTTTATAAGAGTAATCTCTAGCAGATGATACTGCCAGAAATGATATTCAACCATTGATGCAAATCTCCCGACGAAGCAATGAGTCGTCGACGGTCTAGGTCTCCTCCCAGATATGGGAATCGTATTCACGCCAAGTGAGTAATTTTTTAGAATACCAGTTTGTTCTTAGTCTCTTCTACTAAATGTAGTATAAGAACGTAGACCAATAAAATCATTTTTTCCGGTGATATTTCAGGGAATATGAAGAAGAAGGACACCGAGATGGTGATGCATATCACGGCAAGAGTCAGAGCCATAAAAGAAGTAAACCGAGTCCAGTTGATTTTCGGAGGAAAAGAAGTAAATCCAGGTCGAGTTCGAGATCACGAAAGAAATCCCGGAAACAGAAAAAGGATAGCGATAAGTCATCTAAACATAAATCCAAAAGTAAACGCCGAGAAAGGTTCGTCTAATGAATTTGAATGGGCGGTTTTCTTTATGTAGACATCTTGTCTTTGCACCATAAGCTGTTTTATTATGTGTAAATCACGATATTGTATGAAATTGCTAATTGTATTTGTTTGTCAAGAAAGGCTTTCTGGTATCAGTCAAATTCAATGTGGCTAAACCAGTATATATCTCTTCTGCACAAAATAATAATAATGAAATTGCCATTATTGTTGACATTTTTACCGTCTAAAAATTAATCTTAGTAGTCATTTTATAGTTTTTTTATAATCAAGAGGTTGAATTTCCTCAGATATATTGTAAGTTTGGAAAATTAGAGGAAATATTTATCAAATTGGTCATGTTACTTTGATAGATGTAATTATTTTATTTTTATATATTATGCCGTGAACTCAGTTCCTTAGTACTTTAACTTGTCCATCCCTTCGAAACTGCACTGGAACATTAGTAGTTCTTTATTTCTTTTATAGTTCGTCATCCGATTCTTCTACCTCGTCTGATGAAAGCTCTAGTGATTCGGACTCATCTTCCAAATCACTTAAACTTTTACAGAAGTTGAAGGAGGAAAGACTAGCCCGCATAGAGGAAAGGAAGAGACATAAGGAACTATTGAAGGCTACGGAGACACCCGAGGAAAAAAGACTCAGACGTTTGATGAAAAAAGAAGCCAAAGAACGTAAAAGGAAGGAGAGGATGGGATGGGACAATGATTATCTTCATTATACGAACACTGACAACCCATTTGGTGATGCAAATCTGTTAGCCACATTTGTCTGGAAGAAAAAACTTGACAAAGAAGGTTTAACAGGTGTGAGTAGGGAAGAAATTGAAGTCAGGAACAGGCAAAAACAGGAAGAAAATAGAAGGGAACTTGAAAAGGTATGGATAGGGCATTGTATGTAGTTTATTCCTGCAGCTCTAATCTTGCAAGATTTTTTTACTTTTATATATATCGTGCTGGTTGCATTTGTATTTGACCATTGTATCAAAATTTGTCTTTCTTTCCTGTTTTCTTTAGTTTTTTTAATGAAGTAATTTCAGTAATGGGGCTGTATAAAATATTGTCTACTTCTTGTGAGTGTGTCATTGTTCTAAAATCAATTTTATATTCCTTGTCCTAAATGGCATTGCATTTTTCTTTGCAATCTGAAATGTGCCATCTTCCATTTAAAAAGTTGCTTATATGTTTTATTTTTCCTGGGTTGTTTGGAACACAAGAGGAATGGACAGTTTATGTACTTAAAATCAGCTGGGTTGTTTTGAAATATTTATAGGTTTTCTACTATTGACTTTTTGTTTACTTAATTTTGAACTTTTTCTCTTATACCTTGTCTATAACTCTCCATCATAGGCAGTACTGTGGAAGCTCTATGTAACGAGAGCTCTCGAGAGCCAAAAAATCACTCACTTTATTGAACTCTTGTTTTTACTGAAGATGAGTAAATAGTCACTCCACAGTCAATTCCTATGCCTTAAACGCTAGTTTAGCAAAATTGTGGGTATTTTGGGTGAATGGCCAAAACGTTCAATTAAGATAGCCATTAAAATTTATATTTTTATTCACTTAATATTCCCATAGTTGTGTTTACTGTCAGTGTCATGAAATTTCATGTTATATGTAATTGGTTGGAATATAAAACATTGACTTTTGACACTTAGGACTTTGCATATTACCCTATTTTCATTGTCCTGGTATTTTTGGAATTCCAAATACATTGCGACTGCAAGTATTGACATTGCGACGGATTATTAATGACAAAAACTTTGGAAACCAGAGAAATAGTCTTACATCTTATATTACCTCTCTAAAAAGCATAAATAAATGAGGGCAACGGCTCACCACGATGGAAACACCGGTTCCCGATCAGTCACCGAAGTTAAGCATCGTTGGGTTCGGCTCCAGCTTGGAGGGGTGATCCTCCGATTCGTCCGAGTGCTGTTGCCCCTGTCTGCACGTGGCAGACAGTATGTGCGAAATGACCTTAGCCGTCGAAGCACGTTAAACGAAAATACTACTACTACCATAAATAAATGATGGCTGGTTTGGAGAAATTTCTTGTCATTAAAATTTGGAACAGCGCTAGATAACGGCTTGTCCAAGGTATTTCCCTGGGGGTTTTAGTTCAACACAGGCACTGGGCAGTTAACCTCCAGGATAATGGCAGAAATAAAGAGAAGACCACTTTCAATTGCTATAAAATTGCCTCAGAAAATATCTGATTGAAGGTTTTTGGAATCATAGAGCTCAATAACATCAGAATTTATAAGTACATATAAGCATAGTACAGTAGAGTGTCCATTATCCTTGCTAATGGAGGGGGAAGCCCAATCGGATGACTGAGAGCGATGGTTAATCAATCCGTGTTCAATTTCGAGGTAGTGTGGCCTTGGTTTCAGGGCTATACATTTTCAAAGTCTTTCACGAATTTTGCATCGAAATATGCATTTTTTCCTACCCTTTCCTTTATCAGGTGATCGTTTATTCCATTAATTCTCCGAAATATTTCACCATCTAAAATTTGTATCTGTCAATAGATGAATTTTATTCTCAGATGTGCAATGTATCCTGTTTTTACGTAGCAACTTATGGATTTGCCTAGCAGTAAGTGTTTTAATTCATGATAGCAACATAATACGATCATTGGGAGGAATCAGGGGCTATGCCATTCGGTAAAATTTGCCTCATTAAATGTAGTAAATTCAAATGTAACTCGTATGCATATAAAATGAACTCTAATTTTAATTATTAACGGAAAGTTAGGGGGATATAGGTGCATCTTATATGCCGTCAAATGTGGCAACTCAAATCAAGTTCACTAATCAAAGCAAAGTTTTATAACTCACGGCTTTATTTTTAATTCAATGAAGAGACCTGAAAAATTTTATTACATCATGTATTTTTATCAACCTTCTGATTTTACACACTTGGATTTTGCATACCTACTGACTCTTTTTGTTGCCTCCAACTATGTGAAATTGGAGTTTTACTATAGTAAGTCCTTTCTATTTTATTTCATGCCCCTGGGGTGTCAGGTGACCATTATATATTTCTGTGAAAAATGAATGTAATTGGCCGATCTTTGAAAAACTTTTTGTGTGCAAATTTAATTTTTCTAAGTTAATGTTTCACCTACGTACTTATGGCAATTCATGCAAAAAAAATAATTTTTCCATGGGAAAAGAAAAAATGAACCATTTTGGAGTGTCCATGACTTGGTCAATTATGAACCTTAGACATTAGGCATTGTTTTTATTTAAGATTACTCTGACCTCTTGTATTAAGTTCTTGTACTTGCTATAAGTTAAGCTAATAAGTCAAATAGGAAAGCCTGTGCTAATTTAAAAAAAGTTTTTATAGATTTTAAAGTTATGTTGAATTGTACTAATTATGCTAGTATGAAAAGTGGCAGAAAATTGAAAATCAGTCATTGCTCAAAATTTGGACATGATAGACATGTTGAATTTTTTAATTCTTCCTGAAATGCTAAAATTTATATCCTGTGTAACTATTTCAATACATTCTTTCCTGTAATCTTATGGGTTAAGTTGTGTATGATTTAATGCCTTAACATTTTCAACACAGTGAAAATATTTTTCATTTTTGCTAGCAACAAACTTTTTAATGGCCTTTAAATAATATGAATTCGGATGACAATAGTTGTCAGTAGTTACCAGATTAGGGACGGGCAAAAAATACTGGCATTTGGCAGTACAGATTCTATTTTTTTAAATCCTGTAGTACCGACCAGTATTTAAAATTGGTACTACCGGCGGTATCGGTTCTTTAAATACTGGTATTTAGACAGCGCTGTCATCTTGCGTCAACTAACGGAACTAACTACGAAAATAAGAACCCAGAATTAATAAACATACCGGACAATCGATGATTTTGAACCGTATAAATACAAATATGTATTCCTGTAACTTAAACATTAGTGTGACCACAAGGATTGATCAATATGACAGGGGGATATTACCTGACCACAACATTTAAACAATACCGATCGTTCTTCATGTGATTTGAAATGATTCCAACAAAAAGTGGCGAGCACAAACCATACAGAGTAAAATGAAGTGTATTTACTGGATTGGCAAAGTGTATTCCCGATGAATGTTCATTTAAAATGCCGATGGATGGAAATTTCTGTCTATCATTTTGGACTGTTATTTATAATTTGCCAAAATACTGGAAAATTAGGGTGAAACTTTGTTAATTTGTAATATTTAAACATTTAATCAATCACATAAATACTGGTGTAGTGGTTTTTTTTCATCGGTACTACCGGATGAGTAGTATTATTGATTTTTAATACACATCACAAAAATACCGGTACTTTTTTGAGTACCGCCCATGCCTATACATGATAGCACCTGGTGGACAACAATTGTCATCTATCAGTATTGAATATGGTAATTGTAGGGTAGGCATCAGCCTGCAGGTATTTCAGCAAAACCTCCCTTTCACAGTTTTTTTATTTCTTATTTTCATGTCTTCGTTGTAGGTGAAAAAGAGACGCCAGGAAAGAGAGCTTGAGAGGCAGCAAAGGGAAGAGGAGATGGCACTCATGCAGAGGGAAAAAGAGGCTGCCCAGTTTGAAGAATGGGAAAGGCAAGAAGACCAATTTCATCTGGATCAAGCAAGGCTGAGGTCAAGAATCCGTATACAAGATGGACGGGGTCAGTATATAGTGTCACACCATTTAAAATCTGAGTGAATATACATTATTATAATATTAATAATTTTTATTGGTCCTGAGACTAGTAAAATACAAGTATAGGACAAGTCAAATATAAAGAGGATACTCACAGCATTTTACAGCAACATACAGTTAACAGCATTAGTGAATCGGGGAAGCTCTTTCTACAACACACATTTGGACAAAAAAGTTGACTTATTGATTTCCATTTAACATGTTGGTGCATTGTCGGAAAACGCTTTAAAAAATCACCCATTTTTTTACTCCACTTCCTATGTGATGATTCAAAAATTTGTACTGGCTCAAATCTAAAAGTTTTTTCATTTTAAACTTTTAAAAAATAATACCGCTTGGCTTAGGGTGACGAGATATATCTTCATGTAGAAATGTGATGAGATATTCCGTCATGCTCGTTTTTGCTTTTCAGTAGACCCCTGCTTTATGATGTCAATCTGTTCCTCAGGACCGTTCATAATGGGAATTCCGTCGTAAAGTGAACCAGCATATTACCAGATGAGGGATCAGTTTAACTACATCAACGCCAGTGGATTTATTGGTACTCAATAGGGTATAAGTACGAAATATGCTGGAAGCAGATGATTAAAAATGTTATTTAACCAATGGTTAAACTTTACGTGAGGTGTAGTAAATTGTCAACACATCGAATTGCCTTGCTTGGATACGAAAAATGTTCCGCCTCAACCCCGTACTTGCCATCTAACTGTGAGCCAATCCCAGTGACTTAATATTTAATTGCATTATCAGACAATAAGTACAGAACGGGGACTAGAAATTATTCAACTCTCAGTACTAGTCTCTGCTTACTACTCAGTGTCGGCAATTAGGAATCTTGCTTTTGGTCTCATGCCATCATCTCTACATCGCAATTACCTCAACCTGTAGAAATGACGTGTGTAGAAGTGACGTTGCGATCTTATTAAAATTATGAACACAAAATTAGGCTTGTAGTATTACATAGAAGACAGATGGAGGAATAGTCAGTAACCTTTCCACGAATAATAATTTATGTGCACAATGCTGTCGTTGCACACCTGTCTTCCAAGCCAGCAGCATTGATATCATTCTCCCTGTCAAGGGCATCCCTTGGAGATTGAATAGCTGAGTAACAATAGAGATAGCAGCCGAGGGGAGAACCTTCACTCAAAGCCCTTTTCTCGGATCAGCTGACCCTGACCCTTCGGGGTTAGGAGAGATCGTGGGTTAGTTGTTTACTAAGAAGAGATAGATTGTTTGTAGGGGGGCCTTCGACAGGAGCCCGGGCACTTAGACCTTCTTGATCCATTTTGCCAACCCCATACCTGTCTGCCACATGCAGACAGGGGACAAGAGTGCCACGGTGAAGGTATGTATGGTCACCCATCCAACCGCCATCTGGGCCCAACATTGCTTAACTTCGTTGATCATACGGGAACCGGTGTGTCAATGTGGTTGGGCCCTTGCCAGTTGTTTACTTAAGAAACTCACAACCTTCATAGAGGCATCCATACACCAACTACCAGAACAAGAAACATGTGAGAAGAACTCTTAGGACATAATTACAGTAAAACCTCTCTGCAACGAACCTCCATATTTCGAAAACCTCTGTATTACGAATTCATGTCCCAGTCCCGGGACCGTTCCATATGCAGTACATGTAAAATTACCTCCGCTAACGAACCTCTATGATTATGAAACCTCTGTAGTACGAAGTCCGTGGGAGGGACCAAGAATTGAAATGGACCTCGCCTGAACGAATTTAAAAAAACGGCACTCTCGGTGTTTTGTCGGCGTATTGTTATCTATATTGTGCTAATGAACAAATTTCTACAGCTACTGCATGATCCTTTCTCAGACGTTGACTCTAAAAGCATTGAAAATGGAAGTAAATATCTGCAAACTTCACCACAGTATGGGAAATTGCATTTTTGGAAAAGCAGATTTTTTCATTGTTAATGAGAGGTATCATTTCTTCATGACTAAACGAGAGATAATCTTACGGTGTGCCACAGTTATAAAGTATCAGTGAATACAGTAGAAACTCGAAATTACGAAGTCGACGGGACCGGAAAAATTGGCACTTCGTAATATCAAATTTCGCATGCACGAGTATCTTTAAAAAACATCGCGATGAAGCTCTTTTTTTGTTTCCTTAAATTAAGATGTACTCTCGCGATGTACTTGCATGATTTATGATGTTATAATTTATGAAAGTATATTTAAATGTGTATTCATGCCTACAGGGTGCACACAGTTAAACATAACTAATTTTTCAGAGTTTGAATCTTCCGATTTTCGGGATTTCCACCACTTCATTCCAGCTTTTCGCTGCGGAAATCCCGAAAATCGGAAGAGTCAACCTCCATCCAAGCCCCGCAGAAATGTATATCATGACAACTAACTTGTCGTTCTTTTTTCCAATGAATGATTAGGCAATGAAGTGTCATTGCACTATTTTTGTGCAGTTTGGACTAAGCCTATTAAGCTTATTGGTGGATTTTTTTATATTATTTCCTAACTGGGAGCGATGTATAATCATCAATAATATTGATTTATGCATACACAAAAGAAAGTGTGCGACTTATGCGATCATTTGCACCGGATATTGAAGACAGTGAAAATAAGATTCTCTCGCGGATGCTATGCGATGGATGCATGTTATGTATTTTGTACAAATATTGATATGCCCGTTCTCCTTGGATTAATCTTATTTGTGCGTGGTTATTTCCGATACGATGGAGCTGATAGAAGAGCTTATAGAAGACTCCAGCTAAATACGTGCCTCCTTTCAAATGTAGATTGTACATCACACACATCAACGGTGAAGGTGATATAACTCCTTTTACACTTCATCGGCTACTAACGATGATATCACTGCAAATCATTAATTTTCTTTTTCCACTCTACTATTCGAAAGCTTCATTTGTGGCTCTATTCAAATTAGGGTGCCTACTCTTCATTCATTAAATCTCAGGATTCATTTAAAGATTCGATATTGAACTAAAATTTGGGATATTTTTTGTTATTGTTTTCCCTCTGCTTTTGATCAAGCAAGGAGATTTTCGTCCGAGCATTGCAGCTTGTCAGGCCTCACACCAGGCCATAATCAGCTGTCTGTTCCTCCTTTCCCCATCATTGCAGGGGTTACTCAATTCGTCCTCTCACAAAAACATCTACACGACCCATGGTCTCGGAATATCGTGCGTCACTTGTGAGGTTTATCTACCTGGGAGTCAAGGCCAAGGGATACGCACGAGGAATAAACATCGAATGAATCATCGGTTTACGCCGAATAGTCACATCTTATATTCCTCCTCCCTTACCTCAACCGGCTGCGTCAGCAGAGAGGGAGGACATGCCTTTGGAGAGTGGGGGCTTTTACTTAAAGGGCCCAAGAGTTAGCATGGCGGGCCGGCAGAGTCAGCGTGGGACATCGCATCCTGACCTAGTGTTGATGGGGTGGGATGGAGGGGGCACTCGAAGGGGCCTGATCTCCTGGAGAGCCGGAACGGGGCTTCAGTGTGAAGGTGATGGCTTATGCCCACCCTGGAGGGTCACTTGAGGGGGAAATAAAACCAGTATGGGAGAAAAGGGAAGCGTTTGTTAGGTTCGCCTGAAGTGAGAAAGAAGTTGATGGAGGAGAGTAAGCCGAGGTTTTGGAACAACGGAGATGGAAAGCTGGGTGAATATTCCTGGTGGCGATTGCCGGGTGATGAAAAAGAATGTGGGAATGTGCGGGCATTTCCATTTTGAATTTTCCGATCCATTCTGAAAAATTCTTTATCAATCTGCAGGAACACAGCTGAGCTCTCTTTTATAATATTTTTTCAATCACTGGGTTGGAGCGAAAGGGGAGAAAGGTACACCATTTTCCGATACAAATATATATGGGTGCTTGAGTATTTTTCCCTTTGATTATGCATGTGCCCAGCACTAGCCATACTGAAGAATTAATGTTCGTCAAAGTAATTGGTCGTATGAACCAAGCTAACTCCTATTTTCTCTGGTTATCTTGGCTGTTGGCGACGGAAGAAGGGAAGGGCAATACCTTGCTTGATGTCTACATCAAAATGCTCAATTAGGGTGGGAAATTAAACCTGATTCTTTCGATGATAGCTATTGCCATCCGGAATAATTATGCCGTGGAGCAAGGTTAAGTGTAATCAGTCTGAAATAGTGAGAAAAAAAGCTTCCTTAGGTGATATTCACGACTGAATCTATCGCTCGAACAACATAGCACCATCTCCGATACATGTCATAGTTTTTGAGCACATGCACGCAGCAAACGATTTCTGTACCAGGAATACTCATCATGGATTTATGTTTGGAAAAACCGTTAGTAAAAAAATGCCAGGGATCATGAGAGGAAAATGCTGGCCGTAGCAAATATTCTCTAGCAGGGGAGTACATCCGTACAGGGCCGGCGCACCCATTAGGCGACCGCCTAGGGCGGCACTTTCCCGGGGGGCGGCAAAAAATGGAAAAAATAAAAAAATTATCTACGCCAAAATAAATAAATTTTAAAATCTAACGAAACATAAGTGAAAACATTTAGGGGAAAAAAACAGGTAGGGGTGGGAGGAGGGGAAAGGAGGGGGGGCGGCAAATGGAACCTTTGCCTAGGGCGGCAAAAGTGCTAGCGCCGGCCCTGCATCCGTACACTACTAATTTACAATTTTTTACTCATGGCAACTCTGTGAACTCTTTGTAACAAAGTGGAATGCATTTTTTGTCATTTTTTGAACGATTGGTTTCATATTTTATGTGCTACGATTCCTACTATTCAAAGTCCTCCAAGATCAGGTTTCAATGGGGCGTCCAGCGGCCACATCCAACCGCCGCGTCTGGACATCGCGGCTGAATGACACGGCCGGGTAGTTTCATTCAGGCGTCTACATCCTATTTCCGTGACTGGGCGATGTGGGAGAATGTGTATTTAGTTTAATTACGAATTATTATCGGTTTGTGTTTCTTGAGAGTGAGCTGCTTATAAGCAGAAATGGATGGTGACGATTTAGATTTGTTGCTTTCATTGGAAGACGAAGAAGAGGACGACCAATGTTGCAAGTAGTTTTACAATAGAGAGCTGAAAAGGACGCTTTATATAAAACGCGGAGAGAGGAGAGCAGAAAAATCACCAAAAATTGGGACTGCCTGACTAGGCGTCCGCGTCTCGACTATTCTCAAAGCAGTCGAGACGCAGGCATCGGGCATCAGCTGTCGAATGCGATGGCAGAGAGGTCTCACTGAAACCGAACCCATTTGATATACATTGGATGAGTACGGCAGTGACTTCCAACTGATGGACGCGGATTATACATATTCGGCAACGATGATTAATTAGATGTTTAACTCTGACAAGGAGCGCCCAAAAACGTTGCTGTGATCCATCACTATTCGTATAAACGAGTAACTTTTTACGTCGGGACCAAGACCCGAGGTTCGTAATTTCAAAACTTCATTATTTCGTAATATCGCGTACTGTTACATACACTTAGATTCCCTTTTGGTCTGGACCAAAGATTTTGCTTCGGAAAATCAAAATTTCGTAATTTCGAGTTTCGTATTTTCAAGTTTCTACTGTAGTTGCAAATGTTTGAGGCGGCTGATTGGCTATAGTTACTTCAAGTGATTCCCTAGCAAACAATGCCCCCAAAGTCGCTGTTAGTAACCCATGTGCTACGAGCGCCATTTGAACTTATTAAAGAATTTTTCCACAAAAAATTTTGGGGTGTATGATGACATGCTGCGGAAAAGAGAGTTCAATTTGTGAGCTACCTTATGCGTTGGAGATGAGACATGTGATATAACAGGTCTGACTGGATAATTAACCTTGTGTATTTTAAGGAGGCCATAGAACCTCGGTGGTGAAGGGTTTATATTGATAAGACCATGTTTCTCTCTCTCTTTAGACCAAATAATTCAAAACTGGTTTCTTTTGATGTTTCGAACCTGTTTACATGTGTCCCTGTTAACGAAGCCCTCAAAGAGGCTGAAAATTTCTTAGACACTTCGGAAGCTGCCGGAAGCCTTCGGTATCTTTGTTATCTCACCTTCAAGTTTCGGTCTCAGCTAGAGAGAACATGCGGAAATACGCTTTCTTTGAATTGTTGCCACTTCTGCTATTGGTAGATATGCTGGAGGCCGTGGTTTAGAGCTAGTGGTCATAACCCTTTGGTTAGATTAGGATTTATGTTTGATAAAACGTTCAAAACCTTTTCATGTATTTCACTATAATGCATATTGCACATATGCATTAGCACTATATGGTGTGCATACGTTAATGTGTTTTTCTCTTATTCTTGCACTTTCTTTAAAATACCCGCTTACAATAGAATGGATATTTTAACCTGGAAAAATGAAAATTGTGGCCTGGAAAACCTGGAAAAGTACTGGAATTTCATAATTTCTAGTCTGTAGCAACCCTGCTTACGCTGGTACATACTGCCTACTAACAGTGAGGAATTGAAAGCACGCATAACTTTGGCTGAGTAGACAGTAACTGCTGACATGCTTCACAGAGTGTGTGAGGAATTTGAATATTGACTTGGCATTGTTCGGGTTTTTCAAGGAGGAAATATTGAACATTTGTGATGTTTTTTCCCAACAAAACCAGAAAATGTACCAGTCATTTTAAGAGGTCGTGCAGCTCTGTAGCTCTTACCATTTGAAAAATACAATTCTTTGAAACCGATGCATTCTTTTGTAATCACCCTGTATTGCTGATATAGTGGACTGCGAATAACTGTACTCACATGATGAGGTGCTTAATCAAGCACCCTCATCGTGTTTCTTCACTATCTCCTGCTTCGTTTTAACTTATTTTTTGATTTATTTGCACTTAAGGGAGCATGGTCACTACAGAACCTTACCACAGTAAATTGCTAATTTCTGGCAAATTTCATTAAGCAAATGGTCAATGGTCACAGCTCAAACTACACCCTTCGTTGACAATTCCACTTCGCATGGAAGACTCTCAAAGACTGATATTTACACAACAGTAGAGCGCATAAGTGACCCAGATGACAATGTAATGCAGATTCTCTCAGTATCTCGGAGTGAACTCAAAGGGGCATGAATTTCGATGCAAATTTAAATACAAGCCATTACATTACATCAACATCTTTCATCAAGAAATGTTACGGTATTATTCTACTTGTTTAATTGTTGATTTATTATCTCACGACAGCTGTATCCATCAAGGAAACATCAGTTTGTTGGTGGGTAATGCGCTCTAACAACAAGTTACTCTTTGGCGGAAGACCTTCAGAGGAAGACCTATTGCCCCTTATGAATTCCATGAATATTTTTCAATGAATTCCAATTTAATTGATAGTCTTGTATCTTAGAACAAAAAAACATAGGAAAGAGAAAAAAAAAATTTTGTGCAAATTAGAGAATAAGGACTTCCATATTGTTTTACATGTACTCATTAAATATGCTATTTCACTTATTTTCTCTGAATACAGTATCATTTAATTTATGATAATGTATGTTCAAGTATCTGACGAATTATAATTAGAGGAGCTACTTTTGAAACAGCCTGTAGTGTCGAATTTTCATTGTTTCTTTTAATTTCAGCAAAACCTATTGATCTGCTTGCAAAATACATCAGTGCTGAGGAAGAGGTTGATGCAGTAGAAATGCATGAGCCATACACGTACTTGAATGGTCTTACAATAAAGGACTTAGAAGATTTAATAGAAGATATTAAGGCAAGTTAAATTTTTCTTTGTGGGAAAGTGTTTAAGATCTTACATGACTTGTGAATCTCAGAAGTTGATTTGTTACAATTGAGAAACGCCATGTGAGTTTGCTCTTTGACCTTTGAGCTGCACAGAGAAGAAATGTAGATGAAAATGTTTCCTTATGGTTCTTTGCTCATTATAACCTGTAATATTCTGTGCCTTCCAATTTTTACTCCATGGTATAGGCATTGTATGTAGCCATTGTCATAAATGATGACAACAGATTTTTGTATGTATTCTGAACAACTGGATGATGCTATATTTAAGTGTTAAATTGTTGTCAGGACATTGTGAAACCTTTCAATGAAACCTTTGATTTGAAACTCAAATCCAATGAAACCTTTCAATGTTCCGTAAAGTGATCCTCTTCATTGGTGGCAACCTTAAACCCAGCTTTTTGGAAGCAGTTCTGCACCATTTGTGGTGTAACTTGATACCACTCCTCATATTACTAAGGAAAGGAATACGAGAGCATTTGTAACGCCATATTTTTTGCCTGCTTTTGTACTGTATTTGTAAAAATAGCGATGATAATGGTGGAAATAATTACAGTCATCCAAATTTAATAGGTGCCAAACTTGCTTCTATCGCTGATGACTTTAATAGGATCTTTCTGTAGTAATTCTTCATCGCCCTGATGATTCCCATATCGAGAGACTGGAGCTTTGATGTGGCATTAGGTGGTAAGAATTCAATGTGACCATTTTTAAGGAAACCTAAATCTGTTTGATGAGCAGGGCAGCGATCAATGGATAAAATAATGTTTTGGTGTTTGGCCCCCATTGGCCTGTCAAGTTTCTTCAGCCACTCAGTGAATAGGGTTCCAGACATCCATGGCTTCTGTTGGTGCTTATATTTGCTTGAGAGTGATTTTATATTATATCAAAGCACCTAAGTTTGGTGGGTTTCCCAATGAAAGGGGCAGTAATTTCTCTGATCCGTCCAAGTTGCAGCATAGAAGGACAGTAACTTGCTCTTTGCTACATTGGCCTCCATGGCACGACTCCGTACCATGGAGCACCATGCTCTTATCAGAAAACAGATTTTTAAAAAACCCCAAATAATCTGCATTGAATGTGTCTCTGGGTGTGTATTCTGCATGTTTCGTGGGCATAATTTCATTAACCCACGTGTCAACAGATGTTTGATCAACAGCCTGAGATTCACCACTTATTTGCTGGTACACAATTGCTTTCCTCTTCCTAAAATGATCCAGCCATCCATTGGTAGCTGCAAACTCTTTTGAGTATGCGAACAACTAGCTATTTTCTCTGCTTCTTCTTTAAGGTCCTGACCACTGAGATGGATACCATTGGCCCTAGCTTGACAAAACCATTCTGCAAGCACATAGTCTAATTTCTCATTTTTTGCTGTTTTTAGTTTCTTTTTACGTTGCCCTCAACTGCAGCAATTTCAATGGCATCTCTTTGAGCTAAAGTTGTAGAGAGTGTAGAAGATGTGGTATTTCTTTGCTATTTCATTTTTTGAAATTTTAGGACTATTGTCCATGTCATTAAGAATATTCATCTTAATTTCGATAGAGATTTCCTTTTAATCCTTCTTTTTTAATTTCACTCGCAGCCTGAACTGAAGACATTTCGCGAACACGGTTGTAAACAATCACCTCACTGGTGGTCGATTTCCTGGGGTCTGAGTCCAAATGCTGTGCTGTGTAAATTAATAGAGGGAGGAAGATAATCTGTCTCACAATTGATGAGCTTTTTTCTCACAAAGTAGTCGAAGAACAACACATCACAATCTACCTTTTAGCAAAGCCCAGCACTGCTTGTAATTAAAGACCGTCCGACTCAATGAAGAGAGTGGCAGTTTACACCCCACTGCCCATAAGTTGTAGGTTTTGACAGTTTCACTGTGAGTGTTACTCCATGTCACTCGTTGTGAATATGAAGCTACATTGTCTTAATTACCGTCAATATCATGTTTGGCTTTAGGACAAAAAAAATTATTCAGAAATAATAAGGATGTGTGTACGTTGTGCAAAAAAGTGATTTAAATCTTTCCATATATGTATGTGTATATTTGTATGCATGTGATTTTATTGGATATTTTTTATTACAAAAAACTTTTCGAATATTATCATTTACCAAGTAAAAGGATTTTTAGCTGCATATAATATGCAATTTTCAGACAGGTGTGTTTTTATTTTCAAACCTGTGATGCTTGAGCGTACTTGACTGCTGAAGAGGATCAAGAGGAATCATTTTAAGTATTGACAATAAATGCAGAATAGCTATACCTAATTGTTAAATGTGTACAGGTAAAGCCTTTTTAATGGCATTAAAAAAATAAAGTACCGGTAGAAAATAGTGGCTCTTTGATGATGAGAAAACTTTATGCGTCAAAATGACCCCTTCCTGTCCTTCTAGTTAGTGTGAAACTCCTGTCCTCCTTGTGTTAAGCGAGTTTTACTGTATTTTGTATTTAGTTATTTTTCATTTTAATTGCAGGTGTACAAAGAGCTAGAAAGAGGAAAAAACCTTGATTACTGGAATGATATAACAGTAATCGTGGAAGATGAGCTTCATAAGCTAAGGAAACTGGAGAAACAAAGTGAATACGAAGCTGGTCAGTAATTTTATATGTCAAGTTTCATATACATATCTATTTTAGCATAGTGAATGTTAGGTCCAATAAATCCCCCCCCCCCAACTTTTCATCTCTATTTTGTAGAAATGGATACCTAATTTCTCCCCATATTTACTCTCGGACACCAAACAGTGTATTCGCAGAAAAATATTCAAGACAATTGTATTGCAGGTTGCATATACATAGACTTTTCAGTGGCATTGCAGGTCTATAGTAACATCGTTATGATGGACAATTGATGAGATTATAAAAATATTTCATAAGTTCTTAGAATTATTGTTGAATAAATGAACAAATTTGCTTGTCTATTTTAGACAGCTACCTCAGTATGTGCGGAGAAATATTTATGACGCATGCATTGCGGGTTATATAAGGTCTACTGAGTTGCCAGGTTGCTGTAGCATCACAACAACATAGAGTTGAAGGAATATTAGTTAAATAATATATAACATTTCATCAATTGCTCAAAATATAGTTGGTTTTAACTGATGTGTGTTACATTAGCATATGACTACCTATTTTCTCCAATATTTTAGACCATTCCCCATGAATTTCTGAGTGGCTTTCTCTTTTCATGCTCATAAATAGCTCCCCTTCCCCCTTAAGTTCCGATATTTCGCCAAAAATGAGGAGCATGTGTGGACATATATGGTATATCATTTTGATGGCTTCAGCAATATTGAAGAGCAATAGATCATCGCCATATAAGACATTTAACACCATCCCTCTAACTGTATTAAAACCAGACTAAATTATTAAAAAAGTCCCCAAATGTGAGGCATATTATTCCAAAAAGAATTATGACATACTTGTAATAACTGCGAAAATTATGTTATATATTTCGGATGACCGTGCCTTTAGTGCTGTATTTTCTACACACATTGGAGGAAAATGGAATATTAAGCATGCTTGTAAATATGTTGGGTTTAGCTGCCAATTCAATAGCTTTGCTTTCAATTTGTAAAAAGTATTGCTAAACTACATAAAAATGAGGAAAATTTGACGGTATGGGCTGGAGTATAACTGCTTAAAAAAAACTACGTAGAATAGAGATACTACATAAAATCAAGAGTTTACCATTGAAATACCCAATGTTTCCTAGCTGGAAATTAATATAACCATGTAAAATCGAGAGTTTGTAAAATCAAGGTGCGTAAAATTGAGGTTTTGGTGTATGCAGATTTTATAATTTTATTTAGTGTAGTTCTACTAAATTTTTCATTGGATGCTACATAGTGGTGGTGCTTGTTTCCCTCCTTTATGGATTGATTATCAAGGTTTATCTCTCCTGAAAGTGAAAAATCTCAAATATATTGTGTGTGTATGTTCAAAGCGTTTTTTTATTTTCTTTAATTGTGTGCCATGTTAGTTCTGCCTTTGGAGTATTTTATTTAACTTTTTTATGCCTTGGTAACAAACTCTCCCCTTAACTAGCCCTTTTGGGTCACAGATAATTCAACTGAAATCAGTTCCATTCATCATCTGAAACTCCATGCATTAAAGAAAAATAATAAATGTGAATGTGTTATTGAATGCGTGTCTGTAACAACAAAATCTGCCGTCCTCTCCTGAGTCACCAGCTATTATGACAGCAATGAAAGCTGATGCTTGCTGGAGACTTGGAAGGACTTGAGTGTAATAATGTGGAAGAAATTATACATATTGCTTTGGTGATGGTAAACATATATAAAAGTATATTTCAGGAGTTTTTAAGCTGTGTGTGTATAATAGGGATTGGAAATTTAAATCCAGAATCGATTTTCGATTTTGATTTTTAAATATCGATTTTCTAAAAATTCGATTTTTTGTCCAAAATAATCAAAAAATCGAAATCGATATTTTAAAATAGTAAAGTATTTGTCTGCTGAAATACGGATGTGCTGTTGTAACAAAATGCAAAATATGGGTTAGTGGAAGCACTAGGGATAAGAACTGAATACGGTTAAATTTATAAAAACAATATATTATTTTAAAGATATTAATAAGGTATGCAGGGAAATAAAAATCCATACCAGATAATTACATATAGTTTAGTAGCAATAAGAATTGTACCTATATTGAAAAGTGGGCATACCTACCACAAAATGAAATACAGAATTTAATTATTTCTTATTTGCAAAGCCGTGGAACCAGTGTTCCTCAGGGATGGACCTTAAAAAACTAACTTATTTATATGTTAATAATCGATTTCGCACCAGTGTTGCAATTAACCCGGCGTGAGAAAATAGCCGCTCACACGGGACGGTAGAGGCAACTATAGATAAAATCCTACTGGCTAGTTTGTATACGTGGGGATATTCTCCCTTAATCTTCTTCCAGGCTTGTAGTGGATTTGGGTTGGACTTGCGGTTGACTGGAGGGTGGTTTACGAACTGGCGCAGCTCGATTGGCAGAATTAAAATACTGTAGCAAGCTAAAAATCGAAAATCGATCGGCTAGAATCGATTTTGATCGATTATTCAAAACAAAAAGTCGACTTCGATTAAATCGAAAATCGGAGTGTGATAATCGATTTTCGATGAAAATCAAAATCGATTTTCCAATCTCTAGTGTATAACCCCCTTAACTTAAAGTGGACCCACACGTTATGAAATTCATTCTGAAGGGCCTTCATAGGGTAAATTTTGTCATTAGCGAGACAACATCAAGAGTACATAAAATTTTCACTGAAAACATAACTGGTTAAAGGTGTTCTAGATTTCAAATCATCACGAATCTGCTTTGCTTTTTCACAAATGCATGTACTTCTCAGACACTGTATCGTCTTTCAATTGTCACCTATGCATGAGGCCATAGTCACAACATGTTATTCCTACCAAACCAGAAAATTCCCAGAGTCGATTGAAAGTCTTTACTCAGAATGGAGACCTCTTTGTGAAGAAGGCACGTGAAGATTACTTGCTGTGCTGCGATGGGCAGCATGTGAGATTCCCAATGGCAATCCAACAAGAGGTTCTCGAGACTCAGTGCCATCCCATGCAGACAGTATAATGGCAAAATAAATAAGAAAACATATATTTTTATATTTGTTGCAACCACAAGAAAGCATTTGTAATTATGTACTTTGAGAAATATGAAAAAAATGCAAGCCTTTGCAACAGGCATGAGTTTTTGATCAAAATGATGTTGACTGATTGTCTTCAGTGGCAGTTCATGAAGCAAACCCATCGTAATGTGATCCATTTATAATGCGGTGGTTAAGTGCACTAATAATTTTCACAGTGGTAGAGCTCTATCTGTGTTTAAAATACTTGATGTTTTTTAAGTATCTGTTGTTATAATTTATATTGCAAATAATTTTACAGCTGTTGGCAGAAGAGAAGGTATTCATCAGTCTGTTGCAAAAGATGTGGCTTCAGTGTTTAAAGGGAAAACGGCTGGCCAGCTAGAAGCTCTTCAAAGTCAGATTGAAACCAAGATCAGTGGAAAACCTGAAGGTGTTGATATTGGGTACTGGGAGTCTCTTCTTTCACAATTGAAAGGTCAGTAAATTATTAATTTCTTTATTTTAGCATAATTCATTTTCCTTTCCACAGTTTCCTTCTCTGTACATACTAAGTGATATATTTCATAAATGGAACTGGTGCTTATAACATTTTCAACTTAAATGCATGTTGAGAGCTTACCATTGCCTCTCAGAAAAGCTATCCACGAATTAACTAGTTGATTGCTAAACCTATAATTCTATGCAAAATGCATTTTTGAAAACTTCTTCTATTGTTAAATAACAGATAGTAATTTACTAAAACTACAATAGCTCAGTGATATGATATCAGTGGCATTATTAGTATAAGGTGATATAATTTTGTTGCTAGGAATAAATGGAATAAATTATCTTTATAAACATATAATGACTTGATATTTTCTTAAATATTAACAATTTTCAAACCACCAAAATAATATTGCACATAATCTACATGATATATCTTATATTCTACATAATCTTCTTGTAATGACCCAGCTCTGTTGGGCACTTTTAGGAAAAGAACTGGCTCTTCTGCCCTGAATGTGTGAAATTCACATGCTATGAGCTTTAGTTCAAGGTGTGGTCACCTATAATAACCATCCTTCAGGTTATGTGCAATGAAATTCAGAAGTTTTGGTTCTGAAATATTCTAAGTGAGGCACTCGTTGTGCATAATGCTAGTGTTAGTACACATTTGGGTACCATAATTATCTCCTTAAAAGTTCTACCTAATTTTTCCAAAGAGCTTCATTTGAGGCCCGAAACCTCGTCCTTCACCCAGGTACTAACTTAGGGTTACAAGATAATTACTACGATCCAGGAGTATGTATTGGTCTGGAAAACTAGGATAAACATTTTGATATTTGTTTGATGTTTATTGTTGACATGCTAATCACTTATATTTAAGTCATACATCCATAATACATACTCATCACTGTTCCCTTAGGGGTTGGCATAGTTTAAATAATAACAAAAAACTTGCTGGGTGGTGACTTTGTGGTATTGCATGATATAAATTTTTATTCAAACCTCTGCCTAACTACAGATTTTTCATTGAAACCTGGGTTGTGTGAGTGTGAAAAATCTGTGGTTAAGTAAAGGTTTGAATAAACATTTATAGTTCAAAGACCTTAATCCTTGGCTTTAGATCTAGTGAACTGACTTCGATTTTAATAATTTCCTCCATACTGTCCTATCCTTGCTAACCTCCTTTGCTTCTGCCTGTCATGCATTGCTTCATACAAGCCCTCCTATCTTTAAGTTCACTCTTGACTTTCTTGGTTGACTCCATCTTTCATACTACCCTGCAAGCTGCTGCGGAGGAGTGTGGCAGGGGGTGTTAGGACAGGGATGTTACAAGTCAGGGAAATCAGGGAAATGTCAGGGAATTTGAAACCCATCAGGGAAATGTCGGGGAAAATCATCAAGTTGTGAGGGAAAAATTGGATAAGGATGAAGGTCGATGAATTGGTCAGTGGCCTATGCACCCCAACTATACGTTCGTTGGTACATGCTGGAGTTGATCTTCCATCTTCTGATTTTGTCTTAGTTTCATAAATTTGTCAATAAATTTGATGAGTGAAAGTAACATCATTGGTTTGTTTTCTCAACTTTCATTTGCACTAAAAATTTTCACTGCTCTCTGAACGTCATACTGCTTAAGGAAAATGTCAGGGAAAATGACAATTTTTGTCAGGGAAATGTCAGGGAATTTCTTTTCCAGAATCTTGTAACAACCCTGTAGGACACTAGCGGGGAAGGGAAATGGAGGGGAGAGAGGACGGAGGTGAATTATATGTTAATGATGCATCTTATATTTGCGAGGCAGTTTGTGTCATAATCACTAGGGGCGTACAATAGGTGAGTTTGTTTTTTGGTTAAAAGTGCGGTTATTGGTAAGAATACATATTTGGTCCATTGATTTACTAATCTAAAGCTGGAGCTTAAGGTTGTGGCTTCTGTCACTGCCATCTGATAATCTCTCGTCGCAGTTGATGCATTCATCCATCAAGCCTATAATATAGTGCAAAATGACAAATATATTTTTAAATCATGTTATTTTTAATAAACACCAAAATTTGCCTTATTCATGTAAAAACTGTGAAAACTGCATAAAAATTCATGTTATCTCAATTACTAAAAAATGTAGGTCGCCAATAATACCTGATGGTAGTTGGAAAAGAATTTTTGTCCGTACTTATCAGTTCTGCTGTCTATCTCTCTTAGGCATTTTGTCCTTTCTATCAGTAATAGACATATAGCATGGGGTCGAAATAGTATCCTCCGTGTCGTACTGAAACTTGCCTGATCTGAATTTTTCTAGTTATCTAAGCCTAGCATGTAGCCTCCTAGTTTCTTAATGTGATAATGATAATTTTTCTCTCTCACTCCAGCACACATGGCTCGCGCACGACTCCGGGACAGGCACCAGGAGAACCTTCGTCGCAAGTTGGAGGTGCTGAAAGCAGAGCAAGGGGTTTGCATCAAAGAGGAGGATTTGGAGGATGAGGTGGAGGGTGAGGCTGCTGAGGGAGGTGCTGAGGCATCAACGTCCAAGGGTGCGAAGAGTGACACTCCACCGCATCCAGGCCACAATAGTGGCAATGAAGAGGAGGGAAGTGAGAACGAAGCTAAAGTGGAAGAGGAGGAGTAAGTACACCAGTCTTTCTGATGTAATGTGATGCTATAATTGATAAGGTTTGGGGTAAGATTGTTCCAAATGACATTATAGTAGTTTTGTGATGGTAGATAATTCAGTGTGGGTAAAACCGTGAATCATATTTTAAAAAAATTTAATCCAAATATATTTAAGTAGAGATTTAAGTGTAGATTAATTGTTAATTGGAAATTCATATGGTTATTTAATTTTTCCATTGACATCCCTCCCTATACATGCTTGTCATTTCAAAAATGTCCTGCTAAAGTCTAGACAATAGCCAGGTAATGTTTCTCAGAAAGTGTATGAGTATTTGCATGTGTAAATATTTCCAATTGTGTAACTATCCAATTGAATGTAAATTCAAGTTATTATCTCTCAGATTATTTGCTTTCCTGGAATTTTCTGTGTGTAGAGTAGGACCCCAAATCTGCTTTTTTTCTTTTTAATCCTGCGCCTCTGTTCTTGCAATTATTTCCTTGGGTGTCAAAGCATCCCTCCTAGTGCTGACAGACCTTAAATCATACTTTGGGATATTAATCTCAAAGAAACGTGCCATGAGGCTGGGACTGGGCTCCTCCCCCAACCTGTGATTTTCCTCTCCCTTCCCAAAGATTTGTCTTAATGAACAAACACCGGCTGCTTGAAAGCAGTGCAATGGACCTAAAAATTCCCTTCTCCCTAGCTAATCGGACCGATCTCAAAGTCTCGATACCCAACGGTACGGGTGGCAGATGTTATTGAAAGAGTCTCAATGCCCCACGACACCCTTCCAACACACTTCTCACTCCCTTCCTTCAGAAATCTTTGTGGCAAGAAGTTCCGAGAGCCTCCTAAGATTTGGGGGCTGTGTACTGTACATATTTACATTTTTATATTGTTCTATTATCTAACTATGTATTCTTAATGGAAGAATCTTGTTCAACACCAATCTTATCCACATCTTCACACTACACTCTCAATTTTATTTCATGCAATTTTAGGGCAGATTGCAATGAAAACCAAGTTGCAAATGCTATGCTGTCAGAAAGTTTTGCTGATTTTGTGAGTGGTGGGTACAGTCCTGTTTACCTGGGATCCTCTCAGTTGGAGCCTGGTACCTTGGTCATATCCGAAGAGGATGATCTTCAAAGGCTGGCTTTTACTCGTACCCAAGTGCAAGGTACCGGAAGCAGAGTGGAGGTAAGTACCTCAAAAGTTTTTGTTTTCTTGTCTCTTTGAAGTATGGGGAAATATGCTGTAAATTACTGCTCAACTGCTTGAGTTCTAGGTGTCTTATTTGGCATTATTTTTCTATAATAACAAATGTGTATCAATCTAAACACCAACCCCTAGGCTTAACTTTTTAAATCCAATAAAAATAATTTTCTAATTATGGAGAACCATCTTAAGAATTAAGCTGGGAAGTAATACTTTTTTTTATATAATTTTTTTTATTGTGCTGTGGGAAATTTTTATTTCCGACACAAATTCTTTTGAAGTGGTTATTTAACTTCAGTAAAAGTTGCAATGGACCTTTGGATTTAGCATCCTCTGAATAGTGATAGCTAGAGATAAGTTTTTTTAGTGTCATTTTTTTGTATTTTTAGCATTAATTATTTGAAATTTAGAATTTTGTAGCATTAATTATTTAAAAAAGCAAATAAATAGCAAAATGTGGAAAATTGGATTTATGGGAATGAAATGGTCACAAACAGAGGATTCCGGTCAAAATTATGGTACGCTGTTATGAATGGAGTATTTGCAAGTTTTTCATGTAGTTTGTAAATGGATGTGTTGATAAAAAGTGATATCTGAAGAGTAAACAAAAAATGTATGTACAAAAATATACATATATCCAAGCTCTTAGGCCTAGATCATTCTATATTTAAACAACATGAATATTGCAGCTACTACCATAGACAAAAGATGTTCATAATTATATTTTTATTCCTAGTTTTGCTTGCAATACTGAAAACACAATTTTTTTCTATACAAATTAGCACCTATTCCGCTAAATAGCAATTATTAGCTCTAAAAGACTTATTTAGCTTTAATTTTCAAAATAGCAAACCACTTTAAATGCTTCCAAATACCACAAAACAAAGCAAAATCATAAAAAACATATTTTTAAGAGAATTTAATTTTTTTGCATTTTTCGTTAATGCAAAAATAACGTATCTCTAGTGATAGCAAGTGAAAGGGTCAAATATTAAGGGTAGAAGCACACAGAGTTTGGAGTATGATCTGGGTGAGTCAAGCCGAATGGTCTTGTAAAACTTGGTCAGCTGTGGTGGAAACCTATGGTTAACACTTGTATGAGCAGCAACCAACCATGAGTCCTCAGGAGCAAAGTTCCTCTATTGTTGTTTTTATGAGTTGGTTTAATTTAGATGGAATACATTTTCAACTGCATAGTCGCTTTAGTTTTGAATTCAAAGCCTGTCCCCAAGTATGTGAGAAAATGTTTTTTTGTTTCTTTGCCGTGGACATCTTACTTTTCTCACATACTGCTGTGATGTTCTTCTATCATCAATGTTGTAATTTAATTCATGGTACTCACTCTGTAATTCTGGGATATTTTCTTTTCTCCTGTAGAATGTGATAGCAGCTGAAGAACAGGCTCTTCAGCGTGAAGCTAGGAAGGGAATGACTGACGATGAAGCAGAATTCTCTGTTGAGGCATCTCTTGACAATCAGGTCTATTTGTGGTCTGATAAGTATCGACCAAGAAAGCCAAGATATTTCAATAGGTAAGTCTTTATTCTCCACTGCCGAAAATTATTAATATTTGGTAGCAGTCTTAAGAAGAAATGTTAGAATCAAAATTTGTTACACTAACCTTTTAATTTTAAATTTAATTAAAACCTAGCCTTTTAATTTTCAATGGGTTGGCAGTACTTCTATTTGGGTTGTTTTGGGAGCAGCTATAAACATTCGTGTCAGCTGGTGTTACTTAACAATGAAAAATTAATAATTCCTCTTCGTTTTTTTTCAACAGGGTTCATACAGGGTTTGAGTGGAATAAATACAATCAAACTCACTACGATATGGACAATCCACCTCCCAAAATTGTGCAAGGGTATAAATTTAATATTTTCTACCCAGATCTCATTGACAAAAATACTACACCGGAATACTTCTTGGTATGTATGCTATGATTGGTACAACAATGAAAATTGGTGTTGTATGATTAAAGTTAATAAATTTCTGTTTAACTTTTTTGTCAGGTAACAATTTTTCAAATTCAAAGAACTGCGGAACTGGCCGCGCAGTAACTTTAACTGAGTCACCCGCTAGTGGTCACACAATTGTGTGAAATTCTCAGTGAAAAAATCATTCGCCTGGACTGGGATTCGAACCCAGACTCTGTCATTTTGCGCCGAGTGCTAATCTTTCGCCGGCACGAAATCGGGGGGTCTGGGTTCGAATCCGAGTCCAGGCGAATGATTTTTTCGCTGTGAATTTCACACAATTGTGTGACCACTAGCAGGCGACTCCATTAAAGTTACTGCGCGGCCAGTTCCGCAGTTCTTTGAATTTGTCACAGTAAACACCTTTGTGTTTAAAGTTTGGCTTTACCTTGTGGACAGTAGCGCTTAGCATTCGCACACGGGTACTTTGGCATTGTATGCACGGTAGCTGGTAGCTGTGAAGACATCTCCCTCCTTAAAGTCTCCATAAAATTCACAGTGAGAGATGATGCCTGGGTAGCTTAACTGGTAGAGCACTCGGCGCGAAATCGGGGGTCTCTTGGGGCCCGATTCTGATCTTCCACCAGTCAATGACTGGTGGAAAGTTCCACCATTCGTTCATTGAACGACTCTTGATCCGTTAAATGAACGGCTCAATGACCCCCTCTGGAGAGCCGAACATCACAAACTTATGCCGATTTCCAACTTACCTCGAAACCACGAACAAAAAAATGTCTACCTTCCGCACGCTTACTTCCGTCGGAAAGTTTCCACCACGACATTAGCGCTGTTCCACCAAGTGGATGACGGGTGGAAGGGAAGCTTGACTTTCCACCAGTCATTGAACGATGTAGTGAACGATTCTCTGGTGGAAGGTGGAACATGTGACGTAGTGTCGGAAAGTCATCAGAATCAGACCCCAGGTCTGGGTTCGAATCCCAGTCCAGGCGAATGATTTTTTCACTGTGAATTTCACACAACAATTTTTCAGTTTAAATTGATCATTGACAATGGGAAGTCTACTAAGTCCCAGAATCATAATATTTTACTGTTATACCATCGATTTTACATGATGTTCCCCATATAAGCATTTGAAAATTAATTATGGAGTTGATTGCAACATATGTTCCGGGTCAAAGAAAAAGATGCTTTTCAAACGGCCGCTCTCTTACCAAAAAGGGCCTTTCCAAGATGTATCATCACATGCCGCATCCGGTCTTTGCTGTAGTGCTGGTTATTCACTTCTCTCCTGTACTCTCTCATACTGAAGTAAAGGATCTAACTTCGCATATCTATCTAATTTACCTTGAGCTCTATATGGAAAGTTCTTTGAATACTACAGAAGGATGAGGAAATGCATTTCTTGGTCATTCTGTAGCATTCGTTCGGCGTAGAAAAGAGGAGTTAAATGATAGCAACTATTGGAACTGTTATGTAAAGTTCTAGAGTCCATACCTTGTTGTTTGTCATTTTCCTAAAGATACTTGCAAAATTTTAGGAATGGTAAGAGCAACTTCGGACTTCTGGACATATCATGTAATCAAGGAAGAAGGAGTGTTCAGATCTGTTCGGGGACTGGGTATATTTAGGTTTTTGAGCTAATTACAGCAAACTTATTTTTAAAAATTAGTAGAATTCCTCATTTGGCTTTTATTTAATTAATGTAGTAACAGATTCTCTGTGCTTTTGTTTCATGACTCAATAGGGAAAACAATTCATTGTTTTTGATTTTAGTGCATTACATATTTTTAGGTTGAAAGCTTTTCCTTGAGAATATTTACCCTTTACATAACTTTTTAAAATATTTAAGGATGTCTGCGAATCTATGGGTTTACCTTCTCATATCTGTGGTAAAATGGCTAAATATGATATGTCATATTTTGCAAATTTTACAGGAGAGCAATTTTAAAGTTTAGTAGGCTCTGAAAAATCAGAATCTCAAAGTTTAGCTCTTACTTTTTTGTAATAGAGGTACAAGACGGTTGTTATAATATTTTTTTTTAACTTTCCAAATCCAACAGTATTATCACTACGAGTCCAACAGTATGCATAACTCAATTTTGCAAAAAAAAAAAAAAAAAAAACGGACATATCATATTTAGCCATCTTACCACAGATATGTAATGTGAGCTGCAGTTTCAGGTTAAATCATTGTAGTCTCTAATTTAAGGAATTTTTTCTTTGATATAAAGAGTATCCATATTTTTTTACTTACACATAGTTCTTTCTTACCTTTTCAGACCTCCTGTCATGACAACAGGGATTTTGCTATCTTGCGTTTTCATGCTGGACCTCCATATGAAGATATTGCTTTTAAAATTGTTAATCGTGAGTGGGAATATTCTTACAAAAGAGGGTTCCGGTGCCAGTTCCACAATAACATATTCCAGCTTTGGTTTCATTTCAAGAGGTATAGGTATAGGAGATAGGGACACTACTTCCATTTGTGTGTCTTTAGCAGACACACTAATGAGCTGTACTTGTACAATTACTTTTATGAAACCAAGGACATGTAACTATTTGTTAAACTTTTTACTGATCATCATGTATTAATTGAGAAGCATTTGAATAATGTGATTTATATTTATTAAGAATAAATATTTTGTTACATACTTTGTCTAATCTTTTTTGGCAGATTTTGGCTGGTGATTCAGCACTAGTACATATTTAAAAAATGTTTTGGCTTCTTTTTAACAGATTTTGTGCTTTTTGGTACACAGCTTCTACATTATGGAATAATCACTGGTGGCACAGTTGTTGATGGCCGTTGGCATCTCTTTCTGGGTGGGGAAACAATAACATATGCTATATAACCTGCTGCATAGATTAATATTAGGAACAATAGTCCATGGAAACGTAATGAACATTTTTGGAATGGGAATATGTGACTTTTTGTCTCTTCATCATCGTAATAATAGTCTTCAAGGTTGACAACTTCATCATCGTAAAAGCCAGCTTCGATGTTTGAGTGAGTTTGTATGTCATTCGTCCAAATGGTGTCTATGTTGCTGGCACAAGGACTGGTGTAGTCTTGTTCCGTTTGTGGGAAGGTTGTGTCCTTGAGTGAATCAGATGGTGAAGGGTCACCGTCCACTGTGCTTTCATCGACTGAAGGGTTGTGTCTCAAGTCCCTTAGTTCACGATGGGTATTCAGCTCCAATGTGACAGTGGAGCATGCGAGTCCAGGGTCACTTAAGCTCCGCCGCAGTTTGTTTTGTAGTTGGATGTCCTCTGTGGGGAGGGGGGTGTTGGCAGCAGCGGACAGGCAACTGTGCGTACTCTCCCAGTGCTCCCCCGGCCATTGATGGGATGAGTTGGACTGATCACAGCTGCGCAGGGGCAGGTTCATCTGTGGGAGACATCCTAAAAAGTAACATTGCTTCGCATCAGTGATGTATTAATTCTATTTCTTTATTTTCCTAAATTTATTACTTAATGACTTCCTGTCAGAATTTTTAACGAACACTCCAAAATATGATGTCCCCTCATTGGCATTCCTATCCGTCATGTAATTTATCTGTGTAGAATATTAAACTGAAAATTTAAGGCTTGACTACCATGATAAGCTAAATTTAAATGTCATAATTCATAATATGTCAAGCTCAAGGGCTATTGAAATGTTAGATTATTTTGCCATCATAAGGACTCATTTTAATTGAGCTATTATAACTTTGAACTAAGGGTGTGGTGGCCTAGTGGATTGAGAGCTGGGCTACTGTCTGGAGGATCTCAGGTTCAAATCTGGGTGAAGCCTCTCTGGACACCCCCTCTGAAAATCCTTGTGGTGCGACTGTCTGATTGTCAGAACTTTGTGGAAATTTGCAGGTTTCCCAGGGAAAGGAACTGGCCCCCCTACCCTGAGTGTGTGAATTTCACATGCCAATGGCTTATAGGTATAGCGAAACTTGTTGGCACTTTGCAGTGAGAGACTGAGGTCGCTGAAGGTTAGACTAGCACCGATGAGTGGACAAATGTACTGAAGGACTTCTGCGTGGATTTCTTGAGGGACCCTCGACCCCTTTGTCCCACCTCTCTCACATACACTCTTCTCTTTGACATCATTCTTAGCTCAAGTGAGTGCCACTAAGTTTTGCTACACCTATAATATGGGTTGACCTCAACTCTCACCTATATCACAACCAATCTTCAGGTTGAAACACTGAGTGAGTGAGTGAACTTTGAACTAGTATACGTCAGTTAATAAATATACATGATGTGCATAACTCTGCTTAGTTTATAACAGTGTACATACTCATGCAGTGAGCATTGTACATATCTTGCTTTATGAGTTGGTAATTGAATCTCTTAATAGATGTAACTAGGTACATATGTGCTTAGAGAATATCAGAATCTTCCATTTTCCCAAAATATATTTATTTTTTATGTAAGAAGGCTAAATTTTTAGTATGTGTTATGATAAAAGTAATAATATAGTAAGGGATCAGGTGCAGGAGGTTTAACATTTTTATGAATATTATGAAGAGGCCTACTCTCAGTCATCACTGCACATGTTAATTGAACATCATTTTGCTTGGTGGAATAAATACTGAGATATTCTCTTTTAGTATTAATTTAGTCATTGAAAGAGTTGTTTTTTTGCCACTACATGTGATACATGACATTACTCACCTTTACAAAAATCTTGCTCTGAAGTTTATAAGCCACAATGAACTTAATTTTAATTATTTTCCTCCATGTTATAAAACATGATGAGTTTCTCTAGCATAGAGAATGCTTATTAAGTATCATTTACTATAATTTCTTTTGCATGCTCCATGTCTGAATTTTAAACAAGCATTAACTCTGGTACTGGCTTTGACTCCCACTTGTTTCAGACACATTTTAGAACTAAAATGAGGTATGACTTGAGCAATGGAGTATGAGTGAATTGATGGTAATTACAATGAAATGTACTGAAAAAATAACTTGAGAATCACTTCCAGATCATCTGAAAGCTACTTGAGTTTCAAATTTAATTTCTTGGAGAAAATCCAAATCTGTATGTATACTTGTTCAGCTACACATGGATTTCATTGGAATTTAGAACTTTCATGAATAAATGAAAGCTTTATTAATGCTTTGGGGTAACCTATTAGAGCAAGTAACTATAAACAATTTATACATTCTGCTCAAATAATCGTAATACATACATTAAATAAAAAAAGAATTAAACCAATTTAACACCAATTTATCAAATTAGTTAATTACAATACACTAACCAAATTTTCACTAATTTAATGATGGGTTTTGAAATAAGAATATAGTTTTTCTTTGAATGATTGGAGTAATGAGTTTGATGTGATAGGGTAATGAGTTCCAAAACTTGGAAGCAGTGATAAGAAAAGAGTTAAGTAGAGGTTGCTACGGGCTTGGGGGATATGAAGGAAGCAAGGGTCTGATCAGGTTAATCTGTGGGAAGCATTTCTTCTGGGGGTTAGTGAATCATATAGGTAGGCGGGATTCCGATTAACCTTTTCACTGCTGATTAGCATTAAGCTTAAGCTTCATCCCAGAGAGTGCTCAATGTAGCGCGCAAACTTTTGTGTTGGTATTTATACTCCTGCACTTTAAAACGCATATATGCGTGTGTAGCGCTGATGGCACTACTCTGCCCAAATGCATACATGCGTGCATAGCAGTGTAAGGGTTAAGGAAGAGGGAGAAAATAAAGTACCCCAAGAAATATTTCCTTCGGGGAAGCAAGAGGCAACCACTTTAGAGCAACAATATTTGAACACATGATCATCTCTGCGAAGGTCAAATATAAATCTAACACAACAGTTAATGAGTCGCTGGAGATGATTATCAAGAACATTAGTTAAGTCACTATAAACTAATATGCAATAATCCAAAATTAGAAATATAAGAGAAGATACAAGCATAAGTCTGGTAGAAACAGGAAGATTTTTATTTCTCAATTTGAGTAGATAGTCTTATTTCTCTTGTTACAAATTTCCATGACATGCTGATCCCATGAAAAATTTAATGAAAGTGTAAGTCCAAGGTATCGAACAGTCTATATGATCTGAACAATAGTAGTACTAACACATACAGACGGAAGGCAATCAAAATCAATGTTGTTTCATTAATGAGGAGCAGGAGGCGATCATAATAAATGCAGTTTCATTCATTCATGAGGAGGATTAAAGAGATCAATGCTTATTTTGCATCTTTTATGACCTTTGCATCTCCTCAGTACAGAGTGCTTGTAGATTTTACCGTGGTTCGTTGTTGCTCTGATGAAGTAAATGTAAATGAGCTTCATTAATCCTTTTCCTCACACATGAAATCAGCTATCCTGTAAATTTGCAGGAGGCACTCATAGTAGATGCTCATGAATCATATCAACTCACAGAGCAGTTAAATTTGAGTTTGTGTAGTGTGTGTGGGCAAATTTCATCGTTATTTTTTACAGAGAAAACTCAAGTTTTTCACTCATGTCTGCTGAAATAAAATCAAATGAAAGGTACCATGATATTAGGTGAGTTTTTTATTTTTTGGATGTTGAATTTTGCGGGAAAAGTCAGTCGAGTAGAGTTCCTGAGCGTATTACTTCAGTTTGCTATTGTCTACAATGGAGACCTGCAGGCGGGCAGCAAGTCCAAACTGCCCTCACCCAGCTGTGTGCGAGGGATAGAGAGATATTCCCTTTCCCTCCTCTTAGCGGTGGAGAGGGCAAAAGGGGTAGGAGCATGCACCGCTCTTGAGCCTAGTGTTCATTGGGTCCGTAATCCCACGTCCAAGGGAGCGATAATCCCCTGACGGGTGACCGGCTCTCTGCCGGGTGACCGCCTTCTTTCATGAACCTTTGCCACTTCTCCTGGCCTTTAGTTTTTCCATAATTTACTGAAAATAATTTTACGACATGAAGCTGTGGAAGAGCAATAAAACATAGTCTATTGTTTAATTTCATGAGAAGCTTGAAATTATATATTTCTGGCGGCAACGACCCTTAGAAATCGTGTGCTGCTGCACCTAGGTCTGAAGAAGAAGACTATGTCCTAGACCTAGAAGACACTGACTCAGTGTAGTACGTGTGCAGTTGTGAGAGTGATCAGAGTCAGTGGATACCGTGGGAGAGAAAATGCAGAGTGGAAGTGATCTTGAAATATTTGGTAAAGAAAACGCTTGGGGAAGAAGAAAAGCGAGGGTGAAAATCGCCTAAAGGTAGGAAAATTAAAATTGGATACTGGCGAGTGGCATTACTTAAAAAAATGTTTTGGTTTGAGGAGAGATGTGTGGGCGAAATTTGGTGAGGTGTGGGATGGACAGACGCTGAATTATTCCAATCTTGAGCAGTGTTTCAACAGCCGGGTATTGAAAATATTTAATCCTGGGTCGGCGACAAGCCCATTAAAATTTCACCGATGTGCTCTAAGTGTGAATTCAGAGAACAAGAGAAATTGCTTCGGTGAACTCTGCCATGAAAGAAGAATTTAAGAATGCGTGTACTGGTATGTGTGTCGGTGATGTCCGACCATTTTCCACGGTCACTGGGTCCAACTTCATCAAAGTTGTCCAGACTGCAATAGATCTAGGAGCCAAATACGGTACCTTTGATGCAGCCAAGTTTATATGTGAGCCAACCACCTTATCCCGCGCTGTAAGCAATGAAGCTGACAACGCCCGTCAGGATCAAATACTTCATGAAATATGAAAAGCAGCAATTTTGGGATTTTGCTCCGTGACTATATACTTCAGGGTAGAGAGCAAAATCGTCATTACATGACCATGACTATATTTACTGGACAGACGAAGATTATAGCCTAGGAAGTACTGTGCTTTTCACGAAGCAATTTCCTAGCGATGAGACCAAGCGGCGCAAAGGTGAAGAAAAACCTCTCTCACCCCGATGAATTAAGTGTGTCGTACGAAAAAAATATCTTTGTGACCGATGGAGGATACAATATTGTTATTGCTCTCACTTTAATGAAAGCCAAAAGACTTCATTGCGTGGATCATGTGCTTAATTTGGTTCAAAATCAACATTAACCATCAAATTGGTGGACTTGAACTTTTATGGAGAATTTGGCGAAAATATTTACGAAAGCTCGGGCCTAGCGGTGTCGTACATACCTAAACACAATACGAAACGGCAACGATGTAATTAAAAATCTTTAAGTCTCACCGCCGCGGAACAATCAAGCCACAAGATTGTTTAGATCAAGGGTACACTTCTTGGAAAGTGTCCCGTATAACTTTCCGGAGGTAAGTTGATTTTTTTCTTAGGAATTTTATTTTTTTATGAGAAACCAGAAAACGAGTGTCATATATATTTAAATAGTGATGAGATAATATTGTCATGTCCGCTTTCAGGTGTTCTATGCTCTAAGGCATGCTAACCAAGAAGAATTAATTAGCCAAAATTTCGAAAAGGGCCTCGAGGATATCATATGGCTAATGAAACCCTTGAACATGCCGCAAAACAGGTGGGGGAATCCCTAATACAGAGCGTTGATTTTTCATGGCTGCAAGATCACATCGGTCACAAGGACGGCGATCGTACATTCATGTGCCAAGCAAAATACCATGTTAGAAAAGAGCTGGCTTCCCGTGGTACTATCAGTATATCTTATCTAAATACAAAAGTATTGTTTCTCCTTTCAAGAGATTGGGCGTCATGGACCGACTAAACATAACGCTGAAACAAGAAGTCACTGTACGTTGGAATCCGACTTTAATCATGCTTTTGTCATTTCTAAGGAAAATCAACGTGGTGAGTGACAAGTAAAAACACTCCATATTCGTCAGTTTTTTTTTAACAGCTCATGAAAACTATACATGGTTAATGACATTGAATGACCGACCGTAAAGTCGGGGAAACTACACAAAATTTTCCTCTATCTCTTTGAGCTCTAGGTGGACTTCAAACAGAGAACTCTCGCCTTCAGCATGAGATGGTACTCTCAGAGGGGAAGCAAGCGCAGATTTTTATCTCGGATACAATTTTTAGGTGTTTTCAAAGATAAAGCGGAGAAAGAAGGTGAAAGTGGAGAAAAAAACCATTATTAATTAATACTAAAATAATTTTTCATTAAAATAAATAAAAAATATACTCAGCAATTTTAAATATATTTAACATCGCTGAGCATATTTTTAAAATTTTAAATGCTAAAATTTCTCATTTATTGCGCGAATATAACCTTTGAGATAAAAAATGTTTTGCAAAAGCAAAATTTTGATGAAACAAATATGTATTATTTAGTAAATATTGGAAAGGTGGTAAATCAAATCATACTAAGGCAGTGGGTTAAAAAAATATGACCGTGAAATCCTGTGGAAGCCTTCCAAGTAAAACGTTTGTGTATGTGTTTTCAAAATATTTGTAAAATTGCTGCCTGATCGGCGGTCCGTCGTCATACACGGAACTTAACCAGAGAATTGACGGAACCGTAAGGATAATCTGAGCGTTGTTACGGAACCACTGCGAATTGGAACGTACCCTAGTTTCGAGAACGGTAGATGGGAAATTCGCACTTATAAACTTAGAATACGAAGCCTTAGCAAACGCTGCAGATATTACGAACCCACCCCTGGACGAATTGCGAAACTAATCCACGAGTTGGGAGACCCGCGTGGGCTACGTCTTCCAGCGAACATTTCAAAATACGATGAAAATCCTCGCGTTTCGTCGAAAATCGACGCAAGTGGACTGAAAAAATGACAAAACGTTTGTTAAAGTGGTTGGAGCGATATTTTGATGCACAGATTTGAATGAACTTCGCATGTGTTCTCATTAATAGTATCTATAGATAAAAGTGAAAAAATGGCATCATACCCTGGGGATTGTGCGAGTTAAAACGAGTTGGATTCAGCTAGCATGTTTTTACCTGTTTTTAACTCGTTATCTCAACTCGTTTGAGGTCGGTTATGGCCGCTTTTTGCTTGATTTAACTCGTACATTGACCTCGAATTACCTTGAGTGAGGTCGTATCAACTAGTAGCTGTCGTTTCTGGGCAGCTCGATTCTTCTTGAATCACCTTGTTTTACCTAGAGATGTATAGGTTGTTTCATCTCGTATTAAATGGTTTCAGTTAGGAACACGCTACCTCGTTTCACATTGTATGAACTCGTTTCATATGGGCAAGAATCAACTCGTCTTACCTAGCATTAGCCCGTTTTATCTAGAACAGGCTACCTCGATTCATATCGTATTACCTCGTTCGACCTGTTCGAGAAGCAGCTCGTTCGATCTAGCATTAGCTTGTTTCAACTGGTTTCAGCTAGCATCACCTTACCTCGTTTCATATCGTATTAACTCGTTTCATATGGGTAAGAATCAACTCGTCCTACCTAGCATTAGCCAGTTTTATCTAGTACAAGCTACCTCGATTCATATCGTATTACCTCGTTTGACCTGTACGAGAAGCAACTGGTTTGAACTAGTACTACCCCGTTTCAACTGGTTTCAGCTAGCATCACCTTACCTCGTTTCATATCGAATTAACTCGTTTCATATGGGTAAGAATCAACTCGTCCTACCTAGCATTAGCCAGTTTTATCTAGTACAAGCTACCTCGATTCATATCGTATTACCTCGTTTGACCTGTACGAGAAGCAACTGGTTTGAACTAGTACTACCCCGTTTCAACTGGTTTCAGCTAGCATCACCTTACCTCGTTTCACATCGTATTAACTCGTTTCATATGGGTAAGAATCAACTCGTCCTACCTAGCATTAGCCCGTTTTATCTAGTACAAGCTACCTCGATTCATATCGTATTTCCTCGTTTGACCTGTACGAGAAGCAACTGGTTTGAACTAGTACTACCCCGTTTCAACTGGTTTCAGCTAGCATCACCTTACCTCGTTTCACATCGTATTTACTCGTTTCATATGGGTAAGAATCAACTCATATTACCTAGCATTATACCGTATTGGTCGGTATACCGATTTGTTTTTTTTGCGATTCATTGCTATTTTAATAGTTAGGTAGTCTTATGGAACATGGCATATATTACGTAATAATTCGATTACATGACTATGTAGGTACAGATTTTCTTATAAATGCGAAAAACACATTTATTATTAATATAATGGCTGCAAACGTACCAATGTGTCACGCCGAGTCAAATATTCGAAAACAAAACATTTCAATATAATTTCCTTTAAACTTCGAATACCGCTCCGAAAACTCTTGTCTTCAAATGCTTGAGGAAAAAATTAAAATATAATTCATGTATCATTTCCATTACCACCTGTATAGTTAGTTCCCACGCATTAGCACGATGCATTTAAATAAAATGTGGTCCAAGAATATTTTTTCGACTGACTTAAAATATTAAAATATGCCCTCATTGACCCACAATGACCGCTCCAGCCTGAACTAGAGACTCGAAGGAGGCATGATTGGCTTAAATAACTTGAAAAAATCAGATCTCGAGAATTTCACGTTAAAACGACGGGTATATTATTTAACCCCCAATCAGTATATGTAAGACAGACAAAAGTGACAAGATAAAACATTCCCTGTCTAACAGATACGTGCGAAAGTTACTTCTCTCCTAGCATCATGAATGGCTACGAGTAAAACAGATGCAATAATCCGTCAAAACAGATCTCACTTCGTCCTTTCCCTATCCCAATTCATTTTTCCTATTCCACCTTTAGTATTTCCTTCATGACTGGTGTCCTAACAAATTATCTCTCACGCCCATGCGACTTCTCCCTGGGCAGTATATTTAATCAAAAGGAACTCTTTAGACTAAATAGACATAGCTATCCGCTAGTCCCGTGAGCACCGTAACTATTTCACCTCGCCGAATGGGAGAACGGGATCAACACTATGTAGTTGTAAGTATGCTCACTGCTCAAACTTGCGTCCTCTTCCACTCGGTGATCTGGCAATATCCTGTAGGCTTAGGTACTTCCTTCCTTTGTATGTTTCTTTCCCAGGGGAACTCCTTAAATGCCGATAACCAGGGTGGTCTTCCCGGCCGTTGATACGGGTAAAGGAGGCGCTCTGGCTGCTGGCTTGGGATGCACTTGCTGGCGGGATCGTGAGTTCCTTTGACAGACACCACCACACCTCCCCCGGATTCACCCCCAACTCCTCACCCTTCTTTTTTCCCCCCCTGGACTTCCATCGCAGGGCTTCGATTAGCGCCAGATCCCATTACCGTGACGAGAACGTTGGAATGAGGGTAAAAAAGAGCGTAGCCTTGCAGTGTTGGGAGAGCCAGTTGTGGGAAGGAAAGGGTGCAGGCTGGTGGTTTTCAGTGTTTTGCAGCAATCTGTCTTATATATCCTGCTCGCGATTTTCAGAAATGCATTAAGAGTTTGACGAAGAAAAATACTACACACCTTGACTTCGTAAAAGAAACATTCGCCGCTTGTACCTAATACCTATCAGACGCCTAATTGTTATTGACCTATAACGTTTTTGACGATGAAAAAAGTCTTTCAACCTAGAAAATGCAAAAACCATGGTAAGTCTATGAATACTTAATCCGGAAATTATTGATATTGAGCGGTCACCACACAAAGTGGTCGGGCCTTCTGCGTTCGGGCTTGTGAACACAAAACGTGCTGGTTGAAGGGAGATACTTCCTTGAGTTTTCCAGAACATTTAATCGAGGAGGACCATGTAAGCGGTTTCTTACCTGATGTGCTTCACATTGAAAGGAAAGGAATTAAATTGGATTTCTTAGAACAATTTGAAATAGTGAACTCTGCTACTAACGTAAATGTCAAACTTTTAAATGAATGTGTTTCTCCTTCCCATTCCCCATTGTTATCATTACCTCTCCCCCCTTTGATTGAATCCCAAACATTACCGTGTGATGCACGTCTCAGACGTAAAAATCTTGCAAGTAACACCCCCTCCCCCTTCCTCTGGTACCTACTTAAATTGACTCGCATACTTTGTTTATGTACCTTGATAATGACTTCAGGGCAGCTGAAACCAAGGTCTGTTTTTAGTTATAAATGTGGAATATGCAAATTTATTTTAGTCATATCTATTATCCAATTCCACCAAGTTACGCCTGCAACTTTTACTGTTATCCGATACCAAATTACGATATTTCAGTTCAGGGTATTTAAAGTTTTTTTTTTATCAAACACATAATCTATTCAAGAAACCATTTAAAGAAATTCAGTCTCTACCGCTACAGCGACATAAATTACCAGTTGATATAACAAAATATACTGAGTGCCGTATGAATATGCAACGAGTGTTAAATTTTGGCAATGTTAATAAAATGTGTGTTGTCAAGAGGACAAAGCGCTGTAGAAAAAAATTAAAAAAGACCCTGTTATCTGCTCGCTCAGCTTGGCGAGTTGATTGTCTCAGTTGATATTACTGTTCTCTAATGATTAATTGTATCTAGAAAGTTTTTTATGCGATCTGTTGTATAAATGGTAAAAACAAAACAATTTAACCAGCCTATTTCTCACCGAGCTTTGCTGCGTTCGAAGCGTCTGGCAACAGCTAGTACGTAATTAAGTAAAATCGCGAGAAACTTTTAATGAAAAAAGGAACAAATGCAACATTTATTCCTATCTAAATAGTTTCCACAATAGAAGTTTATATCATATTCAAGAGCAAATATAACACTTAGTGTGAGGCTACCATATACGCAGGGCTTTTAGCATGCGTCCAGTTACCCGACCTTAGGTTAACTGGACGCATGCTAACTTCTGTCCAACTGTGATAGTCAGTGAAACTGATTATGATTTACCATCTCACTTTTATAATGCGAATCTCTGAGATTCAATTGAAGTGATTAGGGAAAATTGAGTTTGGATCCGATAAACTATTTTCAGAATACCGTTTTGTCGATCAGGTGTCTACTCACTCCTAACGTTGTTTATACCTACCGTTATCACATCACCGCAGCTGTTCGCCGAGGCGTGATCAGTGGCAAAAACTCCCGCGCGATGCAACATTCAAGCGAATATCAATTACCGTCTGACGGCCGCCTTCTCATTGTTCTCCAAGTAAAGGTGATTTTGGAGGGGATACTGAGGGATGACTTTCACTCGTAGCTGTCGCTGAATAATGCAGTTAAATGCAGCTCATCCCATTCAAACGATCGAGTAGATAATTTTCGGCGTTTGGATTTCTTCTTGGAATCCCCGCTGCAAGCAACATTATCCACGGTGCCAACTTCAAATATTGGTGGGAACTAATCACCAACTAAACCCCTTACTTCAGTTAAACGAATGATTAAACTATAATTATAACAAAAAACTCCAGAAATAACTGGATGCGTGAGATTAGAAACCAGTTAATCGCTGCTTCACCTGCATGGCACATATTTTATAATTCTTTTGAAATAACAATCTTCAGTTAAAGTGAATATGTTGAGAATTATTAGTAATTCTGAGTAAAATAAATGATGGAGGACGAGGTTGGAAGCCGCTAGAGATTCGAAGGCAATTCACTACCTATACGAGATATACTACCGAACTGATAGGTACCAAAATTCCTTCTTTCCTCTCCCTATTAGTGATTGAAACAAAACTGAGAATGAAACAATCTAAAGACACACCGTTAATATTCAATTCACTTATGTCCTCTCCCCCTTCCTTTTCTCTATTCCCTCCCCTTAACTTATCTGGTGTTCTAACACCCCCTGCTACACACTCCTGTGGCGGCTTGCCGAGTAGTATGTAGATGTAGATTATGCGAAACCAGGTATTCGGATATCCTTGAATGCGACAGTAGAGCGTCAAAATGTTCGCATTTACTTGCTTCAAGCTTAAGTTCAAACTGCATGGATCAATTCCTTTGAAATATATCTCATCGGGACGTATTTCATGGAAAATAAACCTTCAAGGTCGAGCGATTTTTTAAACTTTTCCGAAGCTGGCGTAAAATGTGAGTTGAGGGAATTGGTGCGCAAGATCGATCATTCAAACGGAGATCGGCTCTAAATTAAAAATCATGAATGTTCTCAGAAGTGATTTGGTCGTCTATGATTTGCGGTAACTCGAAGTTGCGCCTTTTCCCGCCTATAAAGACCAAACCTGCCTTCAATTCACCACTAGTATGAAGTTTATCGACCGATGCCTGTGTTAAGTACGCTTTACAAGAAGCTGCAATACCAGAAAATTCTTTCCTATAAAATATGTACATAAAACTAACTTTTGTGCTCACATAACTCACGTAATTTTTGCGACAATCATTCTACCTCACATCTTGGGAAAGAATCGATTGTGTTTCATATTATTTCGTTGCTTTTTTTGTCATGAGAGATTGTATATTCATTGCTGTCCCCTACCCACACCCATTGGCAAGAGGCGTAACAGAAAGAAAGAGATAAACGCATTTTTGTATGCAGCACCAAAGTTTCTTTCTTGAAATTTTCCCACCGTCGCGTCGTGGCTTCAAGGAACTACATTTGGTTAATCGTTGTATATGCTTTTCAATTTAATTTTTCATGTATAAATTGTCCAGGAGGATTGCTTTGGGTTAAATTTGTGGCGAGATCGTAGAAATCCATAACGCGTGGGCTCACGCTATCGTTATTTTTGAATTGCCCTCATGCGAGCGAAAACGTGATCGTCATTTTTAAATTTTTCTCGGATGCTTAAAATCACTGCGTTTGTAGTGCGTTCATAGAATAGCAACTGTGAGCATTGCCCTTTTAGAGCAGTTTTCATTTTGAATAATGATAACGACAACGAGTAGAATAGAATAGAATTTATTTCACCCAAATAAAAATGCACAATTATAACAAATCAAAAATAGAGGTGAAATTATGCAACCAGAAGAAATAATTTCTTGTTTTGGGGTTCCCATTCCTTGAATAAATTGGATGTAGTTCAGCAGCTAGCATTCACAAATATAGTTATAAATAAATTCTGGCTTTTATGTAAAATAAATGTGTTCTATTATAACAGTCTTGTATTGGAATTAAATAAAGTACGAGATTCACACAATGCAATAAAATAAGTACACATACCATATAAGAATCACACCATGATTTTTAGCAAATATTCCACACCATTTTCGGTATCAACTAAATTTTCAGTTTTCTGAGGAAAGTAGCAATGAGGAACCTTGACTCCACCTCTGAATGGGTGCCTTGTTTACTAAGAAAAGACATCGCCAGAATCCTTTAATCGCTGTTGAAGGAAAATGATTGATTTGATTCATTGTAGTGGAGTCAAGAAGTTCAGGTAGGCGATGACTAATATCTCTGCATTCTCGCCCCCTGTAACCTCCGGTCCGGAGAGGCGTCTATGCGAGGAGAAAACGGAGGGTTTATGGGAAGGGGGGCAGCTGTTGTCTCCGATTAACCTTCCAGTTTCTCCTCAAGCGCACACAAGTTTCTTAATCCATTTACTGGAACCGAGAGGGTTTCCTACGAGGGCGCTCGATGGAACGTTACGGATGAGTTAAGTACGCTGGAAATGTCGGAGGATTTCTTTTGCAATAACAATAAGCGTGTTTTTTTATTCCTTTAAGCGGTCTTTTTCATCGGGCTTCCTATTTAGAAGACGCGGAGACGGTTTGTTTGCATCAGTCTCATTTATGGAGTGAACTCTCGGCATATTATCGGGGCCTCTTCTTATTATTCATTAGTTACCGTTACCATTCATACAACGCTGATTGCTTCATAATTGTTTTTCATACCTGGAGAAAAATTTTGGGGTCCATTCTAAGGAGCTCACGTATGTTAGACTACCGTCAAACATCTATCTGCACAGTTTTTCACTGATTTGTCGGATGAACAATTATGATTTTGCTAGTGTCTTTCACGACTTTTGAGCAGTATTAACAGTTGTATTTAACGAAATATCGCAGATTTCCGCGGCGTCATTCCACTATTCTTGGGTGTTCATCGGGTAGGTTGTATTTTACCAAGTTTTTATTAGTTCGGTTTCCGTCATGTCTGTCTGTCTGTCCGGGTGGAATATTGCAACCGAGTTTAAACTAACTTCCCAATCACCTAGAGACTTGAAATTTTAACCATAGCTCTGAAGTGGATGACAATGATATATTAGCTGCATGTTATAACAATTAACTAATTATTTCAATTCCACATACTGTCAGCTGAACAGAATCTGAAATACATCAGGAATTTCCTATGTATCCCTGTCAAAGTCTCATCAAGATGTATAAAATCGATTGTAAACTTTCATCCGGACATAAGACTAAAAAGCAGAAAATTATTAATTAAATAATTTTTTTAAATATACCACGATTTTAAAACGGGCTAAAAAGTATAAAATAATATTCCCTGGGCTCCTCTAAATTTTTGAGGGTGAATTTTTAGTGGCTATGGAGATATTTGTAAGACTTTAAGAGAAAAACGTGGTTCGCAGGCAGTAGATAATAGAAGTAGATAATCCGGATGAATTCACAACCAATTTCAGTGCACTGCAAATGGTATTAACTGTGGGAATTTGCTAAACGACTCCTGGTCCCTTTACTCCTACTTAATTATCATGGGTTGCCTGCGCCCCACGTTTTTCTCCTCAAGTCCTACAAATATCTCCATAGTCACTAAAAATTCACCCTCAAAAATTTATACGGGCCCAGGGAAAATTATTTTATACTTTTAAGTCCGTTTTAAAAACGTGGTACATTAATTTTTTTTGAAATTAATTATTTTAAGTCAACACCCGTTCCGGCGGGATTCTTCAGGTTGAAGTGGTTCTGAAGACGCCTGTTAACGCCTGAAGACTTCAACCTAAACTCGCGCATGATCACGGCAAACATTTCTTGTTCTAAATTGTACTACATATACCGCACATTTCAAATTTACGTAATGCGGATTATGTTACTTCTTACGTTACTTCTGTGGTTAATCGGGAACCTTCGTAACTAGCGACGACTTTTTAAGGGACAATTGTATTTATCTTGCTTTGAATTCTAACGAAGTAATTTAAAAAACTCATTTTCAGTAAGGTACTAGGCCAGGAGACTGTGATAAACGGATGTATTTCTGGGAATGATCGGCTCAACATTCCTGTTATCTACTAGTAAGTCGAAGGTATATTGACATTGTGAGTATGAGTTTTTGAAAATTTGCATTTTATTTCATATTGTACCTTCTTTAAAAGGAATCTTCCCTGTTTTTACTGCGCACTTGCTCCCTGCGGCAGTAGTAGTACTGAAATGGGATCATAGCCAGATGAGCTTTTTACCCTCACGTATCCCAAGGGCTTCAAACGAATCCTCCTGTTTCATCAAATACCGGATTCAAATCATGTGGAGTGTATTTCGATAGGTGAATATACGAATGATCAATGGGATATTTTGGCAATACATATCCTCTTGGTCTCACATAAAAGATCTACCGTGAAAGGTGACCCTTTTATTTCGGCTGAGCGCTCTCCCGAGCCATCGTCTTTTGACTCTATTCGGACAAAAGAGACGGATGAATTCGGGATTCATTTTCTCAAATAACGCAACGAGATGTGGTTACAAAATACCCTGTTATTAAATATATCCTGTTTATAATCTTAAGGTATTTCAGGAACAACGTACTGAGTGGTGTGACTCGATTAGTCATAAAATATCGGAGTGCACGAGGACTCGTTTCAATGAGAACAGAAACATTCAAATTAGAATTCAACGCATGCGTGCTATGATTTGAAAAATACTTAACTTATAGCATGAAACCTCATTGGAACGTAATGTGGAATAAGCATATCATACTTCCATATAGTTGACGGAGATAAAGTCCGAAGAGATAATACGGTGTACTGAGACGTAAGCGAAATAATTTATTTTGCTCGCGGTAGAATGTGACCCCGAATTATGAAACTAATTAAGTCACTACAATTTTCAAAGAAGAATGAAGAAGAGTTTTGTAATAAGACGCCAACATTTTTTCATAACTAAGAGTAAATGTATGTATGTACCTGATGTAAAATGGTCCTCGAGGCTGTGTTCAGGTTGATGATGATATAAATAATATTCCTTTATTTAAGACTCCATTAACCGTTCCCAACTCCGCATATTCACTAATTAAGGAAACACCTTGTGATATCAAGCTTCATTTGACACTAATGAAGCTGTAAATGTCACACATTTTAACTCAACTATGTTACTCGGTGAATAAAACTGCCGGTATCCATCTTAATATTTCAATAAACAAAAATCTTCTCCTTCATCTCATTTTACGTAGTATAAGATATTTTCACGGGATAAGATAATGCTACTGTTGATTGTAATGATATTGTATTGCTTCCAGCATGGGGATATGCAAACGAATTTTCATGACTAATAAAACCTGTCTCGATGGATGTAGTTCCTTGTTAATTAAGTGGTGTTGTTATGGTGAAAAAAAATATTTGATGCATTAAGTAAGTAGTAGGTTGCCAGTTACATACATTCATACGTAAATACCCTTTAAGCCATTTTCTTTCGGGGTGAGAACAGACAAAAAAGTTTAATTCTCAGTGATAAGCGTGTAAAGCTGACTCTGCTTTGATAATTTTATCCATATTGCCATATACTTGCATCCACTTTCGTTTCAGTTTCCTTCTTACATTGCGTCATATACGTCCTCCTGTTTTTAAAACTCCTAATGTCCCTTTTCCTAAAGGCTGATTTACACGATGCCAGTGGCTGGCATGCCAGTTTGGATATTGACTGGAAGGTCACTGGCAAGCGGCTACTGGAATGCCAGCTTACTAGCGCTACCCTATTTACACGTTGCCAGCTACCGGAAGCCAGCCAGTGACTGGCGGGCGACTGTTGCCGTTTACACAGTGCCTGTCGGCTGGCGCCACTGAAGGTTGCGCGGGAGAGGGGGGCTGGCGCGCCAGTAAAACAAATATACTATTTGTTCTGCTGGCACTGCCAGCTGCTGGCGCTTCCTTGGCTTACTGGCTTCTCCAGTTACTGGCGTGAGGCGTTTACACAGTGCCAGTCGTTGGCATCCAGTGACTGGCTACCTTAACTGGCACGCCGACTGGCACCGTGTAAATCAGCCTTAAGTGTCTTCCACCGCAATCACCCATGACTTTCTCGGCCTACCTCTTCCTCTCGCACCATTCGATGTACCATGTTACAAAAGTTTTGTCTTAAAATGATATCTTAATTACTTCCAGGGCCATCTATATCGTAGGCGATAGTAAGCCGCATCAGCAAATCCCCTCCACCTGGATCGACCTTCTGCCTCTCTTTCTATTGCTCCGATACTTTGGATATCAGTCCTCACTTGGTCCCACCATCTCAGACGTGGTCTTCTCCGGGGTCTTCTTCCTTCAGGAATCCCGTGCAGTACCTCCTTCAGCAGAAATCCTTCCTCTTTCCTTAGAATATGTCCAGCCTACCTGATTCTTCTGGACTTTATCTCAGTTATTATGTCTGGATGTTTGTATAGATTCTTGATTTCTCAATTGTGCTTTTTTCTCCATCCTCCTTCTGCGTATGTGGGCCCATAAATTTCCACAATATCTTATTCTCGAATAATATTGGTTTTTTATCATACTTCTTTGACAGCGTCCATGTTTCGGATCTAAAAAGCATTAAAATGATCTCTATTCTGCTGAAAACGTCCTATTTATTTTGCTAACCTTCGCGTGGCAACGGATAGTCATATGATATTTCGACGTAATTACTCAAATTAGGAATGCCTATAAACGAAAATTGGTGGTATGTACTTCGAGCTTGACAGAAAAAAGGCTGTTTGGGTAGGACGTGCTGATTGCTGTGGCTACCAGCCTAACTACTCGCTTGAGAGCCAGTGAAATTCCGATCCGTGCAGCGTTTCGTCTTCGTCTGGAAACAGCTCCTTAAATTAATCCTTAGAATGACCCACGAGCTTTCAATGGGCGACCTTTTAAAAATAAAAATGAAATCTGTGTAAACTGAACCCCTCTCCCTTCCTTTCCTTGCCTACTCTCCCATTCTCATCCCCACTTGTTGTCGTTCACCGATTGATCCTTACCGGTAGTCCCTGCCCTCGTTCGCCCCAGGCGAAGCCTTTCAAGGATCGAAACGGGGGTATGGGGATATGCAAGGCTAAGGGAATAGACACTCGGGCAAGCTTCAGTGCCACCCCACCGTCAGCGAAAAATGCCGTGGAAAATATTTGACGCAGTCCTTACCTCCCTGAACTAGTTATTCGTCAGCGTATTCTATGTTACGTAAATTACTTTGGATCCGGGTGGAGCGGGATTATCCGTTTGTGGCGTAACGTGTTCCTTGTTTTTTTCCAGAAACTTCTCCGAGTACGTATGACGCTATAGAGTCAGTGAATGCGTAGATAATATCATCAAGCTGTTACCTTTCGGTATATGCACTCTGAAAAAGCCTAAAAGTGGTTCTAGGCCAAGGAAAATATTATCCATTTCTGGTTTTCAGGACTTCTAATATATCCCGCTTTGAGAATCTTTTCCTTCACGTTAATGCATGGGTTTCTCAGTTTAACATATCCTCTTGTATCATTATTACAATCAACACATATTTATTTAGTGATGAGAAACTCATCCATTTTATCAATTAGACCAATCAAATGAACTGCCCTCCTTGTGCATTTGTGAAACATTCGAGCCACATTATTTCCCACTCATTTCGTATATCGTATCTCCTAATTTTAACACAATATCTGTTTAATAACCAGATGCCTACAACATTCAAATGATGATAATATCATCGCATAACCAAGTTCCATTTCCAAGAAGAAAGAGCACCGGTTTTGCTTTTACTATAAGGTTTTGATTCATTGTAAACGGCTATTTGATTCAGTAATTACCAACTATCCAGTTGTTCCCTCATTAATCCCACATTTTCCGTCATTATTCAGCCACATACCTGTCTGTTCAGCCACATACCATGTTTGTATCTACAATTACACCGTTGATCAAATGTACCCACCATTACTTGCCCTGCATTTTTATTCATGTTCTATGGTGATTTTCTGGACCTGGACAGGGGAGTGCTTTTCCAAACAGATAGTTATGTGCAGGAGAGTTTAATAATGACCTTGAAATAGGGAATTTCGGGGAATATTCGGAAACGTATACGTCAATTGATGGAATGAAATGAGCCAGTTGAATAATGAAGGGTATAGAGCGTTCCACAATTAGTTGACAGTGTGGGCCTTATGAAAAACCCTCGTGACAAACTTACTCTCCGTGTATTCACCTCCCGGACATGTAGGCAACCATGTCATACACAGTGCTACATTTAAGTTTTATTTTATTTTAAGTTTAATTAAGTTACTTTAGGCTAAGTTAAATTGAATTAAAATTCATCGTACGGATTAAAATTCCAGCTTCGGACGCTGCCAGCCGAATTTAATTTTGAACTCTCACTATCAGTGGAAGCTCTATGGGTTTAAATACCACATCCAGCATACAATATATTGTACGCACGGCCGCAGGACCTCACATCCCAGCGTACATTTAAATGTATGCTAGTCCTTTACAGGTTAAGTTAAATAATATTTAAATATTTGAAGAATCCTTGGCGTGCATTTAGTTTACTCCATAGCACCATGTAAATTTTCCTTCTGCTTCTTGGGTAAGGATATAAAGAAGAGGCTGGTGAAGAGATTGATATATAGAGTGCTGCATGGGAGTGTTGTATGGGAAAGAAACTTGGACTCTGAGAAAGGAGGACGAGAATTGGATGCAGGAATTCGAGATTTGGGTGTGGAGGAGGATGGAGAAGGTGTAGTGAACGGAAAGGAGGACAAACGAGGAAGTGCTTGGTATGGTGGGTGAGGAAAGGAAACTTCTGGACGAGATTAGGAAGAGTCAAAATAGGTGGTTGGAGGAGGTAATAAGGGGCGAAGGGTTAATTAAGGGTGTGATTGAGGGGAAGATGTTGGGTAAGCGGGGAAGGGTACGGAAGAGAATCGGTTTTATGGACGGGATGAGGAAGGGTGGGAAGTATGCTGGGATGAAAAAAGAAATATTATTAACCAGGGCCCTGCACATGTAAAAATCTATAGGATTTCAACTTAAACCTACCTTAACCGGTAGATAACCTAATGATAATGATTGGCAACATCGTACCTCTAGCGTTGAGGACATTTGCACAGGAATTGAATCTTCCATAAGAACCCATATTGTCAATTAAGTATGGAACCCCTTATAGTGTTGATTGGTTCGAAGACGTGGTCACTGCGGGAAAAGGATGTGCGATGACAGAATTTTGAGATTTGGGTGTGAAGAATAATGGAGGAGGAAGGGGAAAACGAGGAATTGTTGGAGACAGCGATGGAAGAAAGGATATTGGAGAGGATATTCGGAGAAGAGAGCAAAAGTGAATGGGTGAATAATTCAGTGGGACAGTCGTATTGAATGGGGTGACAGTCGAGGAGAATGATGAAAGGGTAAGCTCGGAAGAGGAAGGAAATGGAAAGAAATTTTGGACGAGATGTAGGGAGGCAGAGGGCGAGAAGAGCTTTAGAAAGACTAAATGACGAGAAAGTATATAATTATGAGATGGTGTGTCGATCACTTTAAAGATGATCGTGAAATGAGATAGTTGACGGAGGAAAACCTCTGTCCAAAACCTACGAACCAATCAATAAAGTATGCAATTTCGCATTCACGAAACAAAGATCCGACGGGAGTATCAGGAATACTCACTGTATTTTTTTACATCCCTCGTGCGTCCACTCTCGTACAAACAGCTGGGTACTCTCCACCTTTCTTCGTGGCGACCTACCTTAATTCTTTTTTCATTATAATGCAGTCCACTGTTTTTTCTCAGAATGACTTGGTGTACAAGTTTGTGAAGCCATGCACTAGTCTTATGAAACACCCTGTACAGTAAACTATCGATAATCTGTGTTCGGATTATCCTGTTTGCGTATTATCCGTGCTCTCCTCTTCCCATATTTACGTCAAAATTTCGATAATATTCCAATCATAGAGATAAAAGTAAATTATTTGAAACTTCGATGCATTTAAAAAAAATATAAATTTGTAAATAGCTGTGCTTTCTTTAAGTTTTTAATTTTTAACACAAAAAAAGGAAATAGTTTGCAATTCTAGACAGTATATTCGATGTGATGTGATCCGATCTAGACAGTATCTTTGAGTTAGTCATATTGAACGCTTAGTGGCTCTTCACTTCCAAAATTCGCAAAATGCTTTCAGGGTAAATCTGCTCTCTAAGAGCTCCCATACTTTTTCTTTTCTTTTATCTCCCTTCTAAAAAAATATGCCAAGATGTACAACTATTCCTATAATTTTCTTTTTTTAAGTCTACTTCCAGCGATATAGTCTTCCCTACGTTTACTCAACGTTATGTCAGCGGAAGTTTTTCCCTCACTGGCCCTCTCGCTCAGTATTCTTCGTCATGAGTCAATTTGGCGTTCACTTGCGCGAGATAATTATGCGGTGGTTATTTCAATACGTCTTCGAGATACTTCTAATGTTTTGCTTAGACTTACTTGTCAAGTCTTCCTTTCAAGCGCAAGAATAATTTTCTTTTCTCCCTCCCTTATCTTCGTAAAGATGAATACCTCACCCCCTACTATAGAAAGGGCTTGGAGCAAATGGAAGAGAGTATTTAATCTACGGTGGAAGTCAGGAAGAAGGGAATGAAATAATACCCAGTGCTTAACAGCGATGCAATGATAGCACCTGAAATGCAATGGTATATATATACACACAGTCATACGAAAACATGACGCTCAAATGCGCGAATAAATACATTCAAACAGGGATATATATATATAAAACATATACATTCATTCAAACATATACAAATACATTCAAACAGGAATATATATATATATATATATATTCCTGTTTGAATGATTGAGTATATATATATATATGCATAAAGTGTCGAAACCGGCTGGGTTTAGTATTTTAATAAATTTTGTGAAAAAACACATCGTTTAAGTTTTCTTTCAGTATCAGATGTGGCTATTGCTCCGTTTCCTCGGAATTTCATAATGCTTCCTTTTTGAGGCTCCCGAATAAAAGTTCTTCTCTGCCTTTCCGCTCCTTCTTAAAAATTCGACGACTCTCGAATATTTAATTGAACGTATTTCGGAATCCTTCGCTTTTTCTCATCAACTCTTTGTCCGCTTCAGCACCCCAACGGTGGCTCTGATCATAACGCTTGAATCGATCTGGATTTAGAAAAATCCCCTCTTCCGTTCCACCGTTTCAAACTTCGTAAAAGTCGTCCCTCTCTCGTATTTTGCGATCGTCAATTCCTTGGGTTTATTCTTCCTTATACCTTTTCCTTCCTTTTCATTCCTTATACCTTCCACTCTTACTCCAAGCGTAACAGGAATCATTTCAGACGCCGGCAAAGGTTTTGTGAGTGTCGTCAAAAAGCTAAAAGAGTTACATCACAAAGCTATAAGAGTGTATTCGCTGCTACTATCGTTTCCGGACGCTTTTCAAAGAATGTCGTTTTAAATGTCTACTTTTGTTTTCCAGTTTCCTCGTTCAATTAAGAGTGGGATTCTTGGAATTACTCTGTTTCTGTATTGAGTCATTTAAAAAGAAGAAAATTATTTTTAATTTACAACTTGGAGTTGTATTTACAGCTGATTCAAACATTAATATCATAAATTGCGCGTTTTTTATTAATTAGGGGGAATATTTCAGCCGAAGTGTCCAGCGACGAACTTTTTGGAAAATTAAAAAGACTCCGGATATTTCAAATTTACCTTTGCTCTCTCCTGATAGATCACTGTGACTATCTTCATTAGTTCTATTAACAGAATTTGTACATATATATCAAACGGGTGGTATTTGAATTTTTTTACTAATAGATATATATTGCTATACGCTGTTAAAAAAGTTGACGTATGACTGAATGATTAAGAAAACCCTCAATACCTTTGAGCACAGATATACTAGATTGGCAGTGTGCACTCTGGCCGCAGGGATGCGTTGAAGCCTACCCCTTGCGCACGCGGCCATCTTACATAATTAAACGAATCGTAAACAAAGCGCAGTACTGATTTGTGAATCTCATTGTAGACCTTTCTTTAGGAGGAATTGGGCCTGAATCGACAATTAATAACCGTAAGTCTGAGCACAGATCAATATACAACAGATTGGCTATTTTCAAAAATCTTTAGTTGCCACTCATTGTAAATTCTTAAGGATGACATTATACATGTTGTTATCGAATTTACGATGGTGTCGGAAATTTTGTTGGTTTCATGGTGAAATAAATAGTTGCTTTGAAAAGTTTTCTTGTCGTCTTCATTCTTCCTTTTCTACAACTTGGGTTAAAGATGGAATAAAATTCCATTTAAAAAATACCCCCTAGCCATTCCAGTATTAAAATAAAAATTATACTGTTGGAGAGCCTAGTGACGTTGAATTGTATACACGGAACTTTGTTTTACTGAACTACTTTAAAAATGATTTTCATGAACTCTTGACCGTAGCCGTCAGTGCAGATATACACAAATTGCTGAGGTAAGATGGCGGCGATGACGGCTTCACTTTAGCTCCACCCACTTCCAGGCCTTGCCTTTGAGACTCGAGGTTGCCAGGGAGTTGTTGATCGGGATTGTTGGATTGAAAAGGAAAGAGAAGTTCTCGATCTATTTTATGTAAAGCTTAAAAAGAAAATAAAGTGAAGAAATACAATAAATTGTAAGTAGTGGTCTGAAAATTAATTCAACCGCTGCTATATGACAAAGTTTAATAAATAATTGCATTTCAGTAATGAGTTCCGTATGCTTTTGTCAACACCTATATTTGGAGCCTCTTCATCAGTAACTATTCGGGTAAAACATTCCAAATCAGCAATTTTGTAAACACCAATGGGAAAGTATATATTAGTCTCGCTTTTAACAAAATATGAAAATCTACGAAATATATCTTGCGTATGGATAGCCCAGCCAGAATTTTCTGATAGGCGTTTACTGGCAGGACTACTGAAATAATGGAAAGACAAGATATGAATCAATTTTGAAAAGAAAAGTGTTAATTATTCCGATGACTTTGAAATATTTGCTGGATTCGGTTTTGTAATTTGTGCCCTCGTGATTTCGTCAGTCACAAAATATCAATATCTAAGGTTTTTTTTGCATTTATTTATTTTTCAAAAGGCGAAAAGTTATTTTAAAAAACTTTGATGCTTTATTGTGGAAATTTAGACGGAAAATGGAGGATTATTGCATATTCCAAAGCCTGAAAGGGGGATTAAATTTCGCTGAAGACAGTGACGAGAGGAAACTCGATATAGCATAATTTTAACTAAAATTAAGACGATTCTTTTTTTTCGTCAAATATCTTTAATGTGGAAGCTAGAGTAAAATTAAGCAACGTGCCATAACATATTGGCTTTGGCTCTTTTTGAGAGCAGCTTAAAATTAACATAATTTTTTAATGCTCGATAGGGATTAGTGATCTAAGATAAACTATTGATAATCGTGGCATAGCATCATTTACCATGAATATATTGCAGATAACTTATTATGCGCTCTAATATCAGCCGAATTAGCGAACAGCTGCTATACATACCTAAGTGTAAATTTTGGATTACAATCTTGCAGCGACAAACATTCGAATGACTCTAATTTGAGAACTAATTGAAAGGTTTACCTTATAAATAATAATTAGTCTCATATTTCAGGGTGCACCGCTAGGTGGTGCACCACAGGTGTACCACAGGGTGCATTACCGCTCGTGCTTCCAATAACCACAAAAATGCAGTTTTTATTAACCTAATACACCCAGAGGACATTCAAAATATTTTTGAGTGCCAGGATATATGAGATATGGGCAACCAGTTGTGCCAATTTCGGAGTTACCTGCAAATTAATACATAGTAAAGTTAACGGAAGAGAGAAAATCAGATGATAATAATTAAGAACCAGCAATTTTGTCGTCAGTCTAAGACCTTATTTTTCCATGGCCTCTTTCATTCACTTTGAATTGGCTTCCACTTTCAGCTTTTCATGTTCCTTAATTTTAGCTTCTACTTAAGCTATATTTCATTTTCCGACTTTCCGTCTTTGTTTCCGCGTAATAACGAAAGAATCACATCCTCCATAATTGTCCCTCCACGATTCGTTTTTCCGCGCAGTTCCTTCCACTACAGCCTGCTGAGCGAACCAAAATGAACCCAATTAAATTTTATATTTATATTGTGCCTTCCACCGACTTATTTATTCATTCTTTCCTTAATTGATATCTTTATTAGTCCCTATATCTTTCCATTATATTTCCACTGTTCCTCTATCTTCTTCTAATTTCGTTATCTCCTTTTCCATGAAGTACGATTTTATATGCCTTAATGCCGTAGAAGAACCACACTTCCGCTCCGTGCGTAAGCTTCAATGAACTGCCTTAACATCAGTACTCATGATTAGAGACAACTTTGTACTTTTCTACAATATTGTTAATGTGCGACGCATTTCACCGCTTTACGGCATCGTCAGGTACAGAAGTTTATTATCTAAGTTAATTGTTGTTGTAGTTACGGGGGAGGAGGGGGGAAATACAAATATTCGGGCAGAGTTGAGGAAGGAAAAAGACACGTTGATTAAGGGCTGGGGAGAGTTGAGGGTGTCGTACATTAAAAATATTGTAGAAAAGTTCTAAGTTGTCTTTAATCATGAGTACTGATATTGTTAACTTCTACGAAGTGATGCCCGCCTCGGTGAAGTTTATTTATGCCTTATTAACACTTCCAGATGACACATTAAACTTTAAACTTATTAAACACACCTTACACCAGTTTGTGAGATGGATAAATATCGCTTGTTAAACTTTAGCTATTACACTATTTTAACGTGATTTACGAGAATAGGCTGCGGACGTTCGAGATGTGGGTGGGGAGGCTGATGGAGAAGGTGGAGTAGACGGAAAGGAAGACAAACGAGGAAGTGCTTGGTATGGTGGGTGAGGAAAGGAAACTTCTGGACGAGATTAGGAAGAGGCAAGGTAGGTGGTTGGAAGTGGTAATGAGGTTCGAATGGTTGCTGGCGGTTGTGATAGAGAGTAGACTGTTGGGGAAGCGGGGAAGGGGAAGAAATAGAATATGCTTTATGGACGGGATGAAGAGAGATAGGACGTATGCTGAGATGAAGAAAGAAATTGTGTAGTTAGATGGGGCCCTAAACATGGAAAAATATAGCGGATTTTAACTCACTTCCATTAAAACTACTTTAACCGTATATACTTGACCGTGGCAGGCTTCACCTCGTAGAAGGTTACTAATATCAGTACTCATGATTGAGACAGCTTAGTATTTTTCTACAATATTTAGAAAATATAAATTGTCTATAGCAATTTAATGAACAGCTATTCACTCCTGCAGCATTTAAAGGCCCGGTTCAGTGACTAATTCCATAGTTTTAGTCAAGCGACTACAGTTCCCCGTTCGTCTTGCCTTCTCAATGACCACAAGGTCATTGAGAAGCAATGAAGGTCAATCGCTTCAAGTGTGTGAATTAAATGTGGAAAATCCACACTTTTCGCATTGTCAAGTATATGTTGCATGCTCACGTGCGGGGCAGCCGAAAAATTTATTTGTTTTTGCGGAGGGCGGTAGGACCAAAAATATTGTATATCCGAAAGCACTTGAATATATGTTTTCAGCTTTAATTTAATAGACAAATAATCATTGTCTCTAATTTATTTTGTACATGTATATGTGCCTGCTTTGTATATGTGTGCCTACTTAAGAGAGAAAAAGAGGCATTGCAACGCATGCCTGACACAGCTAGTATCTAAAAAAAAATCTAATAGAGTCTTAATAGAAGAAAAATATGAAGCAATGTGGCCGTCTCTGGCGTGCGTATTGTTCTTTTATGAGGTGGGAAGCAATGTTGTCGTCATGTATTATGTACGTATTGCTCAAAGCTGCCAAAGAAGGGTTAAAGCTCTTACTAAATACTTATTTGGAGACTCAAAAATGGTATGTCTAATTTTTATAATGACAGCCTTGCACAGGGATTCAGTGAATTATTTTGAATCCTTTTGACGGCCCAGTAATGCTTCTCAGAATCAATGCCTTCGTAATTACAGTGATTCAGATTCAACCTAGTGGATGGATTGATGAATCAGGTAAATTTTAATTCAGCATGAAATCCATACGTTCAGGGTAGGTGGTTCAGTTAATCTCTCCGAATTAACTAAAGTTTCGTAGGAACTTCCAATTTGTAGGAAAAATTAATGCCCTGGTTTAAAAACAATAAACCGCGGACCTTATAGGGCTCCGTTAGGGATATTCAGAAGCATAAACCAGAGCTTTTACGAGCCAAAGGTTCATATGTCCTCATCAGAAATTGAGTCCCCTGTGGGCATATCAGAGTATTAGGTTACACCCTATCTGATGTCTGTTGGTGCTAAAAACCTCGACATTTAGTCGAGTTAATTCATTCATTCAAGTGCTTTCGACTATGCCCATTTATAAGTTTGGTAAACACGCTAATTCGATGGGGATCGCTTGGGAATTCTGCACGAATGGAGATGATGCGATGATCTAGAGCTGTTTACCCATATCATCTGCCTCACGCTTAGAAAATTTCTCAGATGTTACAGGGAAATTCGTACGGAAGGGGTCTCAATGGTGGAAGACTTGTTGCAGCGTGGGAGTAAATTCGCTGAGTTTATCGCGTGGAAGGGCCTCCTACCTCATCCTCGTCTGCTAATTGCTAAACTACTAGGAGGAAGGAATTTTTTACTAGCAAGGGGAATACACTACCGTCACGTCGGTCGGGTGGCCAATCGAGCTCAAATTTTCTGATTCGGTAGTTCATGATTATTAATTCAATATGCCGAAGCGAGACGACGCACCTCTCGTAAATATTTGAGAAAAAAGCATTTTAAAATCGTAAAAAAGCATGTTGCTGTATGTAAGCTCTGAAGAATGCCAATTCCAATATGGTGGCGGTGGCCGGTGGCCTATTGTTAGTGGAAAGGGTATACAGTGGTGGCGGAATATGGTGGCATTCTGCTGCGAGAAGGGAATATAGTGGTGTCGAAACGTGGTGACTGCCGCCAGCACGTAGTGTTCGTACTCTACTGATACTTTACTGGGTAAGTTAATTATCGTTACTTTCATTCGCATGTTATGAGTGATCACGTGAGACAAAGGCAGCTGTAGTGGATGAAAGTCTCCCGTTAGCTTCATTTACGAATACATTTATTATATTAATATGCCATTTAGATAATTAAAACGTCATAAAAGTTTTCCTTCCCCCACATTTAGAATGATGTGACTTTTCTTTTGAACAGTTCTGATCCCTCAAATGGATCAAAATGAAATGTTCAACAACAAGAGCGGTAGGGCACACTTCTACTTTGAAGGTGACGATAAAGGTTGACTGATGACCTATGATGAATATCATGATCAAAGGGCATATTTTTTTAATTACTCGTCTTAATGTCTCGGAACATTTGGGTAGCACCCCGTATTGCCCAATGATCAGAGCCATATAAAGCTTTCTGTAGGCCCAGGATACTTTATTTATAAAATGTAAATTTTAACCAAACGTTTTTAAGTTAATTCTAAACAAATAAACTCTCCTACATTAGACTTCACTTCGTACAAGTTCTGAACACCTTTTAAACAATTTCACCAATTTTAATCGTTAAGTATTTATACTATAATATAATCACTGATGTGTGTGTATATATATATATATATATATATATATACGAGTTCGTGGAAAATCACACACGCGATAATATAAATAAACTATGCCACAGGTGGGGCGGAATTAAATATAAACACATAAAAAAGAACACTCACACTATAAGTTGATATTTCGGTTGCTCTAGAACCTTTCTCAAAGATAGATGGATACATATATATATATATATATATATATATATATATATATATATATATATATATATATATATATATATATATATAATTGGAAGCTTTCACGAGCGTGAACACAAAACTATATAAAAAACTTCGCCACAAGGGTGACTAAAAGGAAAAAACACATAAATAAAGAACTCACACGGGTTTTGAATATTTCGGTGGATCGCCGCCACCTTCTTCAGCGAGCGGTAAAGGAAGAATCATCATTTACCTCTCGTTAAAGAAGGTATATATATATATATATATATCCTTTTCCTAGATTTTTGTATCCTTCTATCTTTGAGAAAGGTTCTAGAGCAATCGAAATATCAACGTATAGTGTGTTCTTTTTTTATGTGTTTATATTTAATTCCGCCCCACATGTGGCATAGTTTATATATATATATATATATATATATATATATATATATATATATATATATCAGTAACTTTCACACAAGAAATACACGTGAAGCCGCATCATGAGTTAGCTGCAGACCTTATTTTATTTCAAAAATTGAATTAGAAAAGTGGTTACTGTTATTGGGAAAGGTAACGATGGAAAGAAGATAAAATAAAGATTCTTACTCCTTCAATCGAATTTTGTATTCCGGTAGAAATTCCGAAAATTTTGTTAAAACGTAACGATTTTTTGCAATATTTTAGCGTTTTTGAGTCATCGTTCCCATGACGACCATACTTATTGTTTAAGTCGAGATTCCGTGTTTATTATTTAACTCAATTATTCTTTGCACCAAATGAGATATTAATGGTTTATTACAATGCATTTGTGTTGATTTTTTTACTTTCCGTTGATATTCAATGGGCACCTTCACTAGTATATCATAATTAATTAGCGAGTACAATGTTAAATACATGGAATTAATTTTAATTTTGAGTAGAATTTATTACCCAGCTTTCCTAATACGAATATAAAGCTCTTATTAGAGTGTTCATACCAATCTTAGGATCAAACTCAGAGGAGAAGGATCTTTTTCAACATTGAATCGCATAAAGAATTATTTTAAGATCTAAGTTCTTCAAAATAAAATTACCACATTTATCTGCACTCTACATAAAGTTGCCGGTTGAGAAAATGTTTAAAGATTTGTGTGCAAAAAGTGTAGAAATGTAGGCATAAAATAAATCGAACGAGCAAATATTAATGTCTAATTGTAATTTGTATATAATTAATGTTTAATTTCCATAACTTCTATTTCCTGCAATTTTAATCTCAAAGGACCTCAGCTCTGTGTCAATGGTGTCAGTGGATTAGACGGCACGTCCTATTATAGCTTTCCATTGGCATTACAACACGTTTCAACGATTCAGCGTCATCTTCATGTAGACTTCAATGAATGGTTGTCGAAATACATTGAATTTCTTTGAAAGGTTAACAACCAGCGGTTTTGGAAGCAGTGCCTTCAATATTTCCCGTTGAACAAAGTTAACGAAGGTCTTCCGGGTTTCCTTCCGAGTTTGATGCTCCATTTTGGACTTTTCGACAGCTTAATTACTCTGTATTTATCCAGGGGATGATTAAGTTTGAGAGAATCGGTCCAATTTATTCATAATATCTCATTTTGCCACCTAGATAATTTGATTAATTTATTCCATTCTTTTTTTCTCGGTAGGTAATTCATCCCATTCTTAGTTCCATCAATTACAGTTATCAGGAAGTTATTAAGTCTCCATTGGTGATATGCCCCATTTCATTCGATCTTCATCTTTATTCTACAACTACAACCATGGATTTTAATCTTTTTTATTCTGAAACTATCTGAATTACCCGGCGTTGCGCAGGATCAAACTTCCTTCATAACTCATCTTATAAGAGAAGAGGGGTTAGTTAGTATTTGTCAACACAGACTACAGTGTTATTTGTTATTATATTTATTTAAATAATTTGCTGAAAGTGCGGTGTTTAGACAATTACGATGCGTAAAAGAAAATCGATTGAAAAAATGAGAAACTTTATTCTTTCGGATATCAAATAAAATAAATTTTAACTCTCTATCTTAAGTGAAAGTAGTATTAAAAAGCAAAAAAATAAATCACTGCACAAAACCCATTGCTTGGCATTGCTAATCAGCTTAACTTAGCAAAATGAATTTTAAATGCGTTAAAGATCAAAATCTGGTTGTCAAGGAAATATCCTATTGTTGATTTCAAAGAAAAATGGTTGTTTTTGCAGCTAAAAACGCAATTTTCAGACAAATACGAATGGAAAGAGGTAATTTATAAAAAGAATTATTAACTTCACTCTTTCAGCCATTTGATTAAAAATACCCAACCCTCTATGTTGAGTGAAAGTAATTTTAAAAAGCAAACAAAAAAAACACTGCAAAAATCCCAATACGTAGCGTAGGTAGACCACCCAAGTACCTGTCCATCGTCCTTTATGGGATCTTTTGGGGCCCTGAGGTTTTGCTTGACTGCCTCGTGAGTTCATATGCTCTAATGAAGTTCCTCTTAATTTACAAACTTGTGTTAGTAGCTGGTAGTAATAACCTCTTGTCTTGGCTTAGTAATAACCTCTTGTCTTGGGTCCTTTCATGCTTTTATTGTCGCTTGAAAAAAAGTTACCAGTGAAAAAATGCGAAGTTTTTTAAATTTCAAATCCTGCGTTTTTATAATGAGTTTTCTTTTGTGTGGCTGCCAAGTGTGGGGCTCCAAACCAATTCTCTTATAATGGGGTGCCGATATAATAATAATAATAAATATAAGGGTACGAAATCCGGACCACCAGCCTCCACGTGGCGTACCTGGCAACGGCTCTTGCCGGCTAATGGTGGACGTCTGCGTGTGGGGCTAACCACCCTACACGCAGTAAAACTGGTTCCCAATAGGAATACAGAGAAAGCCACCCACAACCGGCCCCTCTCGGATGGGGGCCCTAGTACAGTTGGGTGTGGCAATACAAATACCACCGTAACGGGAGCCCGGATGCAGTGGACGGAAGCCCTAAGGGGCGACCTCCTCGCATGCCATGCTGCCAGCGAGCCCGAACGCAGGGGTTATATGGCAAGGATGCACTCTTTGTGGTGTGAGATGCATCCAGAACACGACCACCTATCGCAGCAGAATCTGCGCGATTATGCCAACCACCTGCGAAAAAAGGAAACTCTCCACCAACCGCCAGTTCAGAGGAACACACCACCGGCCAGACCACTCTCCCCGACACAGGCAGCCTCTGCACCACCTGAGGCTAGAACGGCACTCATGCCGCTGCCTATGTCAAATGGAGAAGAAGCTGGTCAGGCCGTCGCTGAACTACGAACGCGGTTGTTAAGCACAATATCTTATGATGATGGACAACGTAGGCCGAGAGACATCCACCGGAAGATCTCTCTGCGGGGTAACCACCTGCCCCAGTTGAATGGTCTTATCGACGAAATCCTAACGGAAACGTCGGACCTTTGGACGGTAAATTGCGTGGTCTATGCTGCTGCCAAAATTATGGCTCACTCCCAAAAGAACACCTCTTGGGAGGACAAAGCAGCAAAGAGGCTTGAACAGTTGGAGGCCAAGATCACGCAGGCGAGACAACAGGCGTCGAGAATTCAGTGTGTGATGGAATACATCTTATCTGGGCGAACTTTCACTCCTAAAGTTCGGCGCATAGCGCGCAGTCTCAGGTACAACCATCACACGCTGAATAAAAGCGTGCTGCTTACCATTAAGCAGCACGCGGTCGATAGAGTTCGGGCACTCACCACGGCCCGGAAAAAACTCCTGAAGAAGAGTAGGGGCGTGAGAGAAAATGCCACCTTTCTCCTTCAGCCGTCCCGTCTCTTTCGACCACCTCCGCCTGTTGTTGAATCTCCGCCACCCGTCCAAGAGGTTGAACGTTTCTGGAAGGAAATATACGAAACGTCGAAGCCATTCAACGGAGACACTCCGGCCATAGGCCTCTTTAAAGAGGTTTGTGACCGCCACCTACAAGATGTGGATGGACCTCTTTCAGTCACCGAAAGTGACGTGAAGAAGGCCTTCTCTGGCAAGAAGAATTTCTCGGCTCCAGGAATGGATGCCGTGAATAACTTCTGGTGGAAGAAATTTACTTCCACCCACCAACACCTCGCCAGAATCTTCACGTCCTTTCTAAATGGTGGAAAACCAATTCCACCTTGGCTGACTGAGGGACGCACGGTTTTAATACCTAAGAAGGGAGACTTGTCCAATCCAAAGAACTACCGCCCTATAACCTGCCTCAACACTGTATATAAGGCGTTCACCTCGATCTTGAGCGACCTTATCCTACACCAAGTCCAGCCGGTTTGGGAGGAGGTGTACGAGCAGAGGGGCTCAAAGCGAGGAATCGCGGGATGCAAGGACAACCTGCTCATTGATAGGTGCATATGCCAGGATGCCATCCGGCATAAGCGAAACCTATCAATGGCCTGGGTGGACTACAAGAAGGCTTTTGACACCACTTCGCATGAGCTATTGATCGCCATGCTGAAGTTGATGAAAGTCCACCCTGAGGTTGTGTCCTGCATCCAACGCCTGTTACCACTGTGGAAAACGCGCTTCGTTCTGATCTCAGGCAAGCGGTCAGTTTCCACAGAGTTGGTAACATACCACCGTGGCGTTTTTCAAGGCGACAGCTTGAGCCCCCTACTGTTCTGTATTTCCCTCCTACCCCTGTCCCTTAGGCTGCGACGAGGTAAAGGATACATGTGTGGTGTTCCAGGTGACAGGAAGCATAAGGTCACCCATTTGTTTTATATGGATGACCTGAAGCTGTACGCTTCTAATGCGAAAGACCTTCGCACTGCCCTGGACACCGTACTGGAATACAGTGAGGCTATAGGAATGGAGTTCGGATTGGACAAGTGTGCATCCATCCACTTGGCGAGAGGAAGATTTTCGGAGATCAAGGAAGACGTGCAACTTGTTGACGGGAGCGTCATTCGTCACCTCGAGGACGATGACAGCTATGAATATCTCGGCGTCCCCCAGCGCCGAATGCAGGAGGTTACAGCAGTGAAGGAAAGGCTCACCGCCAAATACAGACAGACTCTCAGGAACATCTGGAGTTCTGAGCTGTCAGGCAAGAACAAGGTTCTTGCCACGAACATGTTCGCGGTTCCTACACTGCTGTATACCTTCGGATGCATGAAGTGGAACGTCAACGAGTTGCAGAACCTCGATAGGGGAACGAGGAAGATGATGACCATCTATAGAAGTCTTCATCCGAAATCTTCCGTCGCCAGATTGTATCTCCCTCGCAATGTAGGTGGTAGAGGACTATTGAGTCTGGAATGTCTCCACAACAGAGTTGTCCTGGGTACAGCTTGCCGAGTTTTGAAAAGCAGGGACCCCCTGCTCAATCTCGTGAGTGATCACGAGAGTGCGGGAGCAGGGGCGTTTCTCTTCCAGGCGGCAAAGAGGGCAGCGGACGAAACCGGTCTCGACTTCGACCCGTCATCCGACGGAAGCGACAATGACACGACCATCTTGTCATTGAAGGCAGACGTCCTCAAGCTCGAAATAAAAAAAGCCGAGCAGAAGGCCTTGCTCAAGGAGCATACCGATAAGCCCATGCATGGAGGTTTTTATCGAAACATCGAAAAGCATGGGCTATCGAAGGAGCTAACGTTTGCCTTCCTACGCTCCGCCGGTCTGAAGTCCGAGACCGAGGGTTTTGTCCTCGCGTGCCAGGATGGTGTCATAAACACACTCGTGTACCGCCGCATTATATTCAAGGCGGAGGTTGCGGACACGAAATGTAGGGCGTGCCGAGCCCAGCCGGAGACTTTGAGTCACCTTCTCTCCGGCTGTAGTTATTACGCTAAATCAGCATATTTAGCTCGGCACAACGCGGCCCTACGAGTGTTATACTTTCATTTTCGACATCATTATGGCATCGACGAAACACCTGTGCTGCCCTATGCCCCTGGAGATATTGAGTCCGTCGTGGAGAACGATAAATGTACGATCTGGTGGAATTACTCCTTTTCCACCACCAGGCAGTTGGAGGCGACCAAGCCTGATATCGTTCTCCTCGACCACCTCACACGCTCCATGTTCGTGATCGAGTTTTCGGCTCCGGCTGAAACTAACATGGATGCGAAGGAGGTGGAAAAACGGACGAAATATCAAGACCTGCTTTTCGAACTTCGACAGATGTACCCCGGACACTCTGTGAAACTGGTGGTCCTCATCATAGGTGTGCTCGGTGGAGTTAAGGGCTCGCTGCTAAATAACATCAAGTGTATTCCGTCCTGCGTGGCACAGGCGGAATTACTAGTTGCACGCATGCAGAAGGCCGTCATCCTGGGGTCACTCCGTTTACTGCGGACGCATGACCCTACCGCAGCGTAGCCACACATCTGATGGGCGTCGGACGTGGCTGCGATTACTGCCTAACCCCTCTCGAGTCTTCGGCCATTATGACGGCAATGAAACCTGATGCTTGCCGGGGACTCGGAGGGTCATGTTACAACTGTAACAATTAAAATAATAATATAATAATAATAATTTATTGCTTCCAGTCATTGCATACAGAGTACAACATTATTAGGTGAAGCAAGTTTGGTAGCCCCTAAGGTACACCTGTTTGGGGGCTACCATTAGTTAAGCCATGCAACATAGGCAAATTTATAACAATCAAGATACTCACAGTGAAGTACACAAAACCTATCAAAATAAATGCTCTGTGCAGAGAGCAACAGAAAATACAAACTGACAACGCTCATCATACACACAAACATACATATACTCATAAGAATTACATAAAAACACTCATAAGCATACAAACACTCGTAAGCATTTATTCATACATGAGCGACAAGCGTTAACAAGTTAAATATATACATACAATCACTTTCTATTTAACATTAGACTTATTACATGTAAATCACAAAATAAAAGTTCGATGTTGCTAATGGTAAGTAACCAATTTTTTACTTCCCTCAAAAATTTCCCGGGTTTTTTTTCTTTTTTAATACAATCAGGAAGAAAGTTAAATATTTTTGGCTGGATATAAATAAAACATCTTTGAAACATCGTTTTGTTTGGTTTGGGCAGTGATAATTCATTTTTTTACGCAAATTAAAAGAATAATCCTTTGGTAGTAGATTAGCAACATTTCCACTTCTTATGTAAAAGTTTTTTAGAACTTTATAAAAATACAAGTAGCGAATTGGCAGTAATTTAAGCTCAAGAAACAAAGGGAAAGTGTGGCAGAATCTGGTTTTCTGCATAATCGTTCGCAGAATTCTCTTTTGCAAGTACAATAATGGATATATATTTTCTTTATATGCACTTCCCCAACATTGTATGCCGTATGTTAATTTTGACTCTACGAGAGCAGAGTAAATAGCCTTTAGAAAGTGGAGAGGACATTTGTTGCGTAAGAAAAAATATTTCGAGAGGTAATGCCGCAATGTCTTTGCGAGTTTGTGTACATGAAGCTTCCATTTCAATTGATTATCGATAGTTATTCCTAGGTATTTATATTCTGAAACACAGTCTATCGGGATACAATTTGAGCAGTTATCTTTGGGACATCCAAGGGAATGGTATACAATATTCCAATTTTCTTGGTACCTATTGCATATATCGAATATCATATATTTAGACTTAGGACTTATAGACAGTCTATTCTGATCAAACCAATTCCTGAGTAATATCAGATCGTTTTCCATTTTTCCTCTAACCATATCCCACGATTCGCCATGATAATTTAAAGCAATATCGTCTGCGTAGGCTGTAATGTTCCCGTTAAATTTTTGTTGAAAGAGATCGTTAATATATACCAGGAAGAGGATAGGCCCCAGCACGGAACCTTGTGGGACCCCAGCCATTATTACTTTACATTCACTATGACAGTCATTCACTCTAACAGTTTGTGATCGCAAAAATAAATAGCTTTTAAACCACTGAAGCACAATACCCCTGATTCCTAAACGACATAGTTTATCTAACAGAATATTATGGTCCAGAGTATCAAAAGCCTTTTTAATGTCAAGGAAGATGGTAGATGTACGTTGGTTACGATTTAATCCGTTAAAAACACTTTGAAAATGATGCATTAGCGCGTCTTCAGTTCCCAAGTTACTCCTAAATCCGAACTGATGTGAGCTAATAAACTGAATTTTATGATAGAAGTTTAATATCCTTTTTTTAATTAATTTCTCGATAACTTTTGAAAATATAGAAAGGAGGGATATTGGGCGGTAATTTTCCACATTCAAGCGACTTCCTTTCTTGTAAACAGGAATGATAACAGCTTTTTTAAGTGATGAAGGAAACTCTCCTGTAGATATGCTCACATTGTACACATGTGCCATCACTGGAGCTATAATATCAATTATCCGTTTGAGGACACTGGCGGTTATCCCATCAAATATGTTGGTAGATGTGGTGGAGGACGGATGGGGGACATGGCTTGGGGTAATAATTTGGTTATTTCGGCCTCGAAGACGACCTCGAACTCTCGCATGTCAACATTTCCTCCTTTAGTCATTTCCGTTTCCAAGAGTTCCCCCTTGTATTGACAAAGCTTGAGCAAATTAGAATACGGACCACACCGCACAAAAGATGGTTGAAGCCAATTTGAAGAAGAACAAAAAGAAGAACCCTCACGTTGATCCCTTTCCGGGTAGCCCCAGTCGAAAAAAATTAATTCCCTGTGAAGGGCCTGTAAAGCTGACTCTGCTTTAAACATTTTCTCAATACTTCCTGATACTTTCATGTTTCTTTTGCTTTAGGCACCTTCTTACGCGCTCTCCTATTCATAAAGACTCCTCATAAGATTCTCCACCCTCACATTCACCCATTACTTTCTCAGTCTACCCCATGCTTTCATATTATTCAGTCCCCCATCGTAAATCTGCTCCTTTATTCGATTCTCATCCATTTGGAATGAAATTACAAATAGAGAATCGTATATGCCTGAGTAGAAGGGCAATTAGAAAATTGAACCCCTTACTATGGAACAGTAATATCATTAAAAGAACATAAAGAAACATATACAGGGTATTTCGTAATGACTCTGTAATACTTTAGAATATGATTTAGCAGATCAAAAATAAGAAAAAAATCGATTGGAGATGTGTCCGAAAACGCACCGTTACTCATATGTGACACATTGCAAATGTACATCAAATATCGTATTTTTATAATGGCAGTTTTTCTAGCGATAAGGTGTATTTCTCCTTATGGGAAATGTTGCTAATTCAGAGGAAGAATTAGTTTTAGAATACGGGAAAATTGTCGCAGGAAATAAACTTCTGTCGTCATTAGCAGGAGTTGACTCCCCCTACTACAGACTACAGTGTGCTTTGCTTGGCTTGATCTCCACGTGGCATTTAGACGTAACGTAATATCACGGAAATCCTCCTCAGCCAGGATTCACAAAGAGGCTGTCGGTGTGAGAAGCCGCATAAGTCACCGAACCTCTTCGAACCTTTCATAAGCTGGTATTTTAAGGGGAGAGCGTTTTTCAGCCGGTTACGGAATACCTATATATGGACCCTAATGTCGTGTTTTATGTCAAAATAAATTCGTTCTTGGCAATCTCTACTCTACCTTTAGCAACTTCTTCAATATTTATTTTAATGCAAAATTTGGTAAATTAAAAATATGATATTGGGAAAATAACTGCGAAGTAAAACTATAATACTTATTTATATTCGTAAAATCTTCTCGGGTAAGGCTTTTAAAGGCCAACGTTTCGATGAGTCACTCCCTCATTACAAAGATTTTACGAATATTGTTCGTCGGGAAAGCCTAAGATCTTTTACAATATTTATACTTTCCAATTCTCATGATATTTGCTTGCTAAACAAATACCCTGCTACTTCTCTGCCTTAAGAAGTTACGCTATTCCTTTCCAGCAGAAGGTATTTAATTTTTTATTTTCCGCTGCTAGATTATATGGTATAACCGCTTAGCGCTACAATAGGACTAATAGAAGGACATTGCAACGTGGCACTAGAATGTAATAGTTATGACTAACATCATTCTAAAAACAATTAATTGGTCCAGGAGTCAACGGAGAATGAGCTCATTTGATCATTGAAAATATTATATTAAAGTTAATAATGGACGGAATCGCCGGTGAAAAAGTCCTGCGACGAGCTGAACAGAAAAGTTGCTTAATAGAAACACTTTGAAGAAGTAGAGGCAATAATGTGGTCTCAGGACTGATAAAATGGAACTTGTACATGACGATGTATATACCAGAATACTGAGTATCCTAGACTTCCGTCTGCCCTCTTCTTGACAAGTACGTCCAAGAACGGTAGCTGGTTATGCTTTTCAACCTCCATGGTGAACTTAATGGCCTGGTATTGCCTGTTGATGTGATTGAGGAACTTCCTCAATTCTTCTGCACCAGGAAAGCAACCCATACCGATCGCTACCTGAATGCAAGATCACACCACCACCCGGCGCAGAAGGCTTCACTAGTAGCAAAATTAATACATCGCGCCTTTAACCAGTCAGACGACGACTCCTTGGCCCAAGAGAAGGAACACCTACTGACAGCCCTCCAGAAGAACGGGTACCAGAAAGACTTGGCCCTTAAAAGGACCGCCAAAGAAGAGAGGAGACGCAATAGCGACAGGAACAATGAGGAAAGAGGCACCACCGAGGACCCGAAAGCCTATGTCACCATTCCATACATCGCAGGAACAAGCGAAAAGATTTCCAGTGTCTTGATGAAATTCAGAATTATCACAAGATTCAACTGCGTGACCAAAGTCTCCGACTTACTCCCGCGTCCGAAAGACAAAATCCCACAAAAACTCAATGAGGGAGTAAACCAGGTGCCTTGTTCTTGTGGGAAAGCATACATAGGTGAGACATACAGAGCCATGAAGACGCGTCTGAAGGAGCGCCAGAGGGCTACAACGAACAAGAAGTTCAGCTTGTCCTCCATCGCGGAACATGCGTGGTCCGAACCCGGACACGTAATTAAATTTGACGCGGCCAAACTAATCGCCAAAGAAAAATGATACTTCCCTAGGCTGATAAGAGAGTCAATAGAGATAATAAAAAATGATAATTACAACAGGGAAGACGGATACCACCTAGCAGGCCCGTGGAAGGGGATTTGGCGGGAAGACATAGACCAATCATAACACTTGGAGGGAGAATGAACAAGCATATATGTCGACGTTTTTGGTGTCCAGGCACTTCGACCTGAAGACGCTCGGAGGAAACCGGGCGAAACTGTTGTTATAAGTCAACATGAATGCGGAGGAAACCCGAACAATGAACAAGCCTTCATAGGTCAAATAAGTTGGAATTTTAAATTATTTATTACTCTTTGCCAACGTTTCGCATTTTTATCTATGATTCATCAGGGCTACAATGAAAATATAGGGCGTTTTTACATCAATCGAATATAGTTTACAATTATTAGTACATATTTATGTTAATAAGTTTATAAACATTTCATTTTTCAAATCACCTCAGAGAGAGTTCCTTCCAAATTAATTGCTTGGTTATACTTTCGTTGCTATTTATTGAAAGCTTCAATTGTTTTCATATTTAGGTTGTTTCAAAAATAAAAATATAATTAAGTGTTGTTAAGCCATATTATATTATCATAAATTTTGCTTAATTTGGCGATGTCTCTTTTTTTATAGCAGGATGTTTTGTTTTGTGTAATGCGCACAATTTCTTAAAATAATCTTTTACATAAGTTGGGTTCTGAATCTATTATTCCAACTGATTTGACCAATATCTCCTGAAAGAAGAAGAAGAAAATAAATGATAAGTATTTGATGCGACCGTTTTAGTCGCATTACATCAGTATCAGCTATTATTGATGTAAAATATCAAAACCGGTTGCATTAAATATTTATCTTCCTGGAAAACTGCAAAGAGTTCCTCTTTCGTACAAGAGACAACTACATCTACGCGAGCCGCATAGGCGTGTGACAGGAGGTGTTAGGACACCAGCCGCGTAAAGGTGTGACGGAGGATGTTGTAGGGAGGTGTAAAGATGAAGTGTATTTCGGAAGTGTTTTCAGTGGATCTCGGTTTTCATTATGGTCACTTATTGTGCGTGGGAAGAACGGATTTTTTGTGCCAATCTGTTATGGAATATATTTATCTTAATATATTTATCTTTCCTGTCGGAACTAGGGATGTAGTGCGGCGTCAAAATGATATTCTCTGCGTCACACTGAAACATACCTATTTGGAATTTCTCAAGCAATCTAAGCTTAGCGTGTAGTCTCTGAGACAAACTTATTGTACAAATCATCCTTAAACTATAGCTTTATGAAAATTAAAATGGAAGGAATAGTAAATGGGAGTAATTACTGAGGAAGACCAGAGATGGAATAGATGATGCTAATTATGAAAAATAAGTCAAAATGAGCTATGAAGGAAGTAAGCAGCTGAAAAGAGAGTCAAAGTGTAGTGGAGAGCTAAGGCATTGATGATTGCTGATGATGAAAGTATATTGGGTATCATTTTTTTTAAGATTTCGTCCACTCAAACGTCTTCCATTTTGCCTACATTTAAAAAAAAAAAAATTTCATCCCCCAAGAGGATAGAGTCGAAGTTCAGGCATACAATCGCTCCGCCACGTTGTCTACTTATCTATTGCGCAACAATCCGTCTTACCTGATGCAGCCATATCTACGCCGTGCACCCATTGTTGAGCCTCCTCTTCCAGTTCCAATGCGCAATTGAGACAGCGCAACGGGACTCAAAGACGAATCGCAAGCAAATCTTAATGTCACGAACTCTTCTCGGATCCACTCAAGTTCTTACGCAGTACCTTCATTCCTACGTTGCAACGCGTTGGCTCGGCGACGCTTTTCCCACTCGGAGTTAATAAGGGTAGCTGCGCACTCGCAAGGATATGCGCATCTTCTTTTCCCCCGTAGAGTGTGGGGAGCATAAAAAGATCGATGCGTCTGATATTTCTCATCCCTCATTTGAAGCCCATCTCATCGACCGACGAGGAATGAGCGTAGAGGGGTGGGGGAAAACTGGGAGAGAGATGAAGGATTCGATAACCGAAGGCAAGCGATGAGTTTCCATCAACACATTCCCAATTTGAAGCTGGGGGGCGTATCATAGCAGTGGATGATTTTTCGAGGAAAAAAACTGGCCAAAACTTCTATTAATATTTATAAGTTTTCATTCGTGGAGGGAGAATGCGATTGTGATGATTTAGGAAAGGAATGGACAACCAGCGGCTTATATCGGGCCCTGTTGGTATTTTCAAATGTCCCATGGGCTATTTGAAGTGATTATTCATCATTTATTCTCCATAGTATTCAAATTGATACAGATACAGGTATCAATACAATAATGCAAGTTAATACAAATTCAGAAATTTGATTAATACAGTATAAATCCTCCTGAGCCACTGGCTCGTCAGGAGGTGCCTGTGTAGGCAAAAAATAATACAGAACATTGGTGGAGTTAATTTCCATAATTCCCTTGTATCAGTATGATTATTGGTGAAATTACTTATGTTAATAGAGTACACATTATTATATATATCAAATAAATTATACAATTTTTTTATCAATTATACATGTATCCAGGAGAATGACAATTCATTTCATTATGTTATCACTGATTTTCTAACAATAAGTTCTTACAATTTCTTTTTAATTCTGAAACGGTGGTTGTGTTAGGTATACCCATTTAAATTTACATAATTGAGTAATTTAGATATAATTAATTACTCTTAGCATTCCATCTCCATAATTTGTTTAAGTCTTTGGAATATCATACAATTCCGTGTGTCTTAACTGCATTGTGCATTTTATCTTAGTCTTTTTAACCCTATATTTATCATTTAATAAAATAATTCATAAACTTAATTTAATAAACTTGACGAAATAAATGTGATCAGAAACGAAGAAGTGCACATATGAATTGAGGATGAGAAAGCCATATGGAGCATTATCAGGAAGAAAAGGGTCAGATGAATAGGCCACACTACGAGATTTATCGAATTAAAAATTAACATAAAAGATGGGAAAATAGAAAGGGAGAGGCCCTCGTGCAAGACCGAAGGACAAATACATAGCCCTGCTAAAATGGGATATTGCACAAAGGAGTTAGCAGGAGATAAGGTAGATTGAAAGGCTGCTGTCAACCAATCTTAGGGTTGAATAGCTAAAGAAGATGACTATTAAATAAATATGATAATAACTCAATGTTTTATTTTAAAATAAATTTTTATCTCTTCCTGGAAATTCGAAGTATGTACATGTTCATTGATTTATTCTAGAAAGTATATGGATCTTTGAAATATAAAGCATATAATCTGGTCCACTGATCAAAAATGGTTATCCTATCTGGCACGTTCACCGAAACAAGTTACCATATCAAGTTTAAAATAAGATAAGTTGCCTAATAGTTCCTTTATTAATTACTTTATGCTACTATTTTTATTTCTTGGTAGCAATATATATATATATATATAGACAGAAAAAATTTCACCTTAGCCGGTATATATATATATATATATATATATATATATATATATATATATATATATATATATACCGGCTAAGGTGAAATTTTTTCTGTCTGGATTTGACTAATTTTCATCTTCCCCACCAAACCCTGTGTTCGTCCTTTTATGTGTTCCTATCCATTTCCATTTCCTATGAATGTATGAATAAATAAATAAATAAATAATATATATATATATATATATATATATATATATATATATATATATAGGCTAAGATGACATAACTCCCTTCATTTTTCTAGTTCTTTCCTCTTTCGTCCGTTATTCTCTGGCTTGACGTCGGTTGTTCTTTTTCCGAGAATACCATCTTTGCTCTCCTTGATTTCTCTTTGGACGTGACCTGTCAAATCCGCCTTGTGTACTTGTAACTCTGCTTTTTATATATCTGCCCATATTTCTGGATCGTTACTTACTCTTTTTACCCAAGGTACTTTAGTTATACTATTCCCATGGAAAATGGGATATTTTTATTATTTAGTTTCATTTATTCGGTTGTATTATTTGGGGAGTGTTTAAATATAACTGAGGTAATTTTCACTACTAATTGTAAGAATAGGCGGGCAGGTTGGCAAAGAAATGACTACCTGCTTAAGAACGGAGGAAGGGTGGAGTGGAGTGAATCCCAGCATTGGCGTTAGCACAATCCGAATGAAAGATGCCAAGAAGAACAATTTAACGCCCCATTCGACGGGCTGGCAATGTGAACTTCTCTTAAATGTTTCTAGGATAATGTAGCACTCAAGTAGAGATAGGGATTTCCCCTGAAAATTCTCCGTCACTGGCGGAGCAAATTCTTTATCCACCACATCAACTTGATTCCATCATTTTTGAGTAGTTATCGGGGAAAATAAAAGTAAAAATAGCACGGCATCAAACAGAACGGGCTCCAGGGAGAGATTTTTATTCAAATAACGGGTGAAAATGGGGCAAGTAGTCGCTTAAGGTTAAGCTTCCTCTGAACTGCTCGCGACATCATGGCGCGCGGGAGTTCGTATGCACTGTTCGTGTGCGTGATTTTCGTGTAGTGCGAGAAAATCGGCGTAAATACTTCCCCTTTGGAGCTCAGGGAGTTCTAATTTTTTCCTTGTCACCTGAAGTGGGAAAAGACGTCTCAGGCAGCTAGGACAAAAACATCTGGTATCTGCCCGTATTTGCCTCTCAAAGAGTGGAAGCCTTATCTTTCCTTGTTGAATTTTGAACACTGGTGGAAAATTTAGAGAGAGCAAAGCATTTATTTATATAAATGAAAGAGTTATGGAGCACAAGATTCAGCATAAACTCGATAGCTACGAAAAACATGATAAAAAATACGATGATTATATTATGCCATACATCTTTCATACGACATCGTTGATACAGTTGCGTCACCTAAGCTCATACCAGATATGTCTACTGCCAAGGCAATAAGGATGGTATTCACAGGTTTTTAAATCTTTCCGGCCCTATAAAGATGCCACTCCATAATTTGATACAGGAGTGTCTGCTTCTTAAGCGTCAATAAAAACGATCCAGGCCATTTCATCAGGAAATTTTATAGTAAAAACTCACGTAAAGTTATCAAAACATCAAAGCAATTTTAAATGATAATCATACAAAAAGCAATAAGGGGGTTATCTCCTAATGAAGAAATGATATCATCTGACAACGGATAAATGATTTTAGAAGCAGAAGCATTAGCTTTGAAAAAAATATTACCTACCCTTAACTTAAAAAAAAAACTGTGATGCATCCATCCGTTTTCATTCAAATAAATCACGGCAGTAATTTCTTCTACTTTGTGCCACTTTGAGGAGTACCACCGCTTATAAATGATTACTTCTAAAAATAGAAACTACTAGTTCGTTTTAGCCTACTTTGGTCAAAAATCGCCACCTCTATGTCAACATCCTACTTTTTTTATCGGATTGGAAACGAGGTGTACGGCACTGTTTATGGATAGATATGTCGGAACCATTTTATGTCAAATGATGTCATGGCAGTTTTTCACTTTTTAAAAGTTGTGTTCCTGAAGGGCTTCGAAGTCTTACATCATTATCAAGTGCATTCGTCTTTTTAAGTTCAGATATTTATGTGCGTAAGGCAGGAATGTTGGAGGACATAAAAATGGTACTGTATGTTTTTGTTTTAGGGGTCTGGGTTATTTAAAAAAATAAGTATGTTGTGTGGCAGTGATTTTGAGAAATAACGTAGAGTAATTCCTAGGGAAAACTTTGGTGGTAAATTATCAAAAGTATTCATCTCTCCAAAAAGTGATTCAATGCGTACATCCACGGATTCTCCGTTCTGCAAATCTATTTATTCCTTCGTGAGTATTTATTTTAGCCTCCCTCACCATTAGTGTTCTGTATTCCATCCTTGGTGTTCGTATGTAATTATTTCCATATACCGTACCTCCCATTAATGTATTCAAGCGCCCATGCAATGATGGATAGTGAACAAAATGGGTAGTGGTAGAAGGTGTTCGAAAAGAGTTATTATTATTAATTATTTCTAAGGTTTGTTTCTTAAATCAGTTCGAAAGGATTTATTACTGTTAATTGATTTATTTAAAAGGAAATATTATTATTAATAATCAAGCGGCCATTTAATGATAGAAAGTAAAATAAATGGATAGTGGTAGAAGGTGTTCGAAAGGATTTATCGAAAGGAGTAGGTATCTATCTACTGGTTAAGGTAGGCTTAATATAATTCGAGCGAGATATCAATTCACCATGAATTTGAAGAATTTGGCCTTTAAGAATTTGAAGAATTACCTTTCGAGCAATTAGCCTAAAAATATAGCTGTTTTGAATGGGGTATATTACGGCTATGCGCTCCAAAGAGCGAATATTGAAAAAATGAGGAATTTATAACAACTAGAGTTCGTAAAAAAACTAACGGTGTATAGTTTGTGTGATTTATCTACTATTTATAAAAATTAGTCAATTACTGACCGCAGTAATCTTTACATAGTTGTAAAAAACTATCTGTTGTGAGGGCGTTTACACAGTACGGTGTGAAAAAATGTGTCAAGTTAGAGACTTATGTAGTTGTATTAATTATATTACTGAGAAGTTTTGACCAATATAACTCTATTTTTGTACCATTAATATTGCAATATTTTCCTCATGCTTCTTACAGACGCTGATATTAAAAAATAAAATTTGAATATGGTCTCCATTATGACTAGGGAGCTATCTCGCTCAAACTACCCTAAGCGGAGAAGAGTAAACATTCTTAGGATTTTTGCAGACGCAGGCCTCAGTATATCTAAACATTTTCTTTCTTCATCTCAGCACGCGTCCTTCATCCCGTCCACAAAACCTATTCTCTTCCTTCCCCTTTCCCCGCTTACTCAACATCCTCCCCTCTATCACGGCATTCAGCGACCCATCTTCCCTCATTACCTCTTCCATACGGCACACCCGCTACTCTCTTCCTCCTCAGGCGCGCGTAGGTGGCTCCTGCGCGACATCTATTGTGGAGAAATTAAAATGATGAAACAAACGGTTCGCTACGACCGTGCTTAATTCGTATAATTCGTTTGCTTCTAGCCTCGAGTTTTATAGCCTACTCTTGTTCAGCCTTGTTCATATTCGAAGTAAGATTTCTGTGGATTATCCTCAAACGTATTTGCTTTCAGCTAATGACTGTTGATAAAGCAATGGACGCAGTATTTCCCTTGAATCCCATGAAAATACAATGGAGGTTCAATTCGTTGTTGGCGCTTGTTCTCTTACGAAGAAGGCATTATTCGAGAAAAAGGAGGTGAGTGAGCTCAATTTTTGACAAACGAAGAAGGCAAAGAGATTTTAATAACCTACTTCGAGAGATGAGAATCTCTGACCGTGAGTTATTTTTTAATTACTTCCGCAGGTCCATTGAGATGTTTGACGTGTTGTTAAACATAGTGGGACCATCAATCACGAAAGCCTCACTTGCAAGCTTGCAAGGCAGGTTATATCACCAGGTGAACGACTAAGTGTCACTCTAAGGTAAGTTTGATATTTATTTTATGTAGTTCTATTGATGTCTTAAAAGTGGACGCTGATCTAAGAGTTATAGCTTGTTTTGCACCGGACAAACAATTGTCACAGACGTTTTAATCACGTACTTCGTAATTAGGCATTAAGAATCTGGAGATAGCTTGGCGAGGTTGTTATTAAGTAGTTCAGTAAACCTTTCTCATTATTTCCTGCGTTAGGAGAATCAAATAAATCAGAGTAGAATGTCCTCTTAGTTTTAGTGCGGTAAAACCTTGTTACCTACAACAACTTTATAGCGCTGAATTTCTCCTTTATTATCATGTTTTATTTTAAACACCCACTGGTTGTTCATCAAGCATTGTTTCAATGCGGAATCTTCAATCACCAGTTCCCATAGAATAAAGGAATCCTGTATTTTTCTTTTGTACTTTGCGCCATCTTCGTCAACCGGCTAACTTCTTCGTCAATGGCTTTTTATATCTTTTGATTGTTTTTCCCGCCGAACTTATTATTTCACATGCCTGGGGCCATTATATATTAGTTTAGTCAACCTTTCTCATTAATTCCTGGGTTAGGAGAATCAAATAAATCAGAGTAGAATTTAAAGACAAACATATTAAAATTGCCATATTCCAACATTGTCATGCCAGTATAGGTTGGGAAAAATCTCCTCCATAAGTTTCTTCTCCTCACCCACAATTCCACGCACTCCCTCGTTCGTCTTCCTCTCCGTCCACCGCAATTTCTCGACAGGAGTTATTAGAAACATTTGAAATACATTTTCATTCCTTGGATCGTTAATGCTTAGGATTTTAAATGTTTCCATTTTAATCTCCTTAATCTGAGGACACGACATGTCGTCATTGTGTCCTTGGTTTCATTCTCTTTACTGTCGCCGTTAACCTTCCTCTCTTCTCTCGTTCGAATGCTTGCTTCGATCATTTTTCGCTCGTTACCCGGCATGTGTCTCGATCGAGATAATGTTGCGGGTGGTCCCACAGGAGGAGGCAGATGTGGGATGAGGTGGGGGTCGGGTGGGCTGTGGGTGGAGGCAAGGGGGTGGGTTGGGAGGGTAGGAAAGAGGAGTTGGAGCGGAAATGAAAAGAGTGGAAAGGAGGAAGTCATTTGTGCTCTTTCCCTCTTTCAGTTGTACATTTTTATGCTACGCATCAACTTGTCTCGCCGCCGGAATGGGCGGAGGCGTCGATGATCCCTTCGGGTGACCGTTTCCATGGTTACTATCCTCGATCAACAGCTCGGGAATGGTGGTAAAAGGGGAAGTTCATGCTTGTTCGTTTCCCGTACACATTCACCACCTTTTCATCGTCATTCAGGCGCGGTGTGTATTATTTGGGGCGAAACCAGTTTTTATCGATAGGCCAGCCGTGCATAATGCATGGCACAAATCTGCGCCTGCGAGTCCATTTCACGCGGGATCTGTATGTTGTGGAGATAAAATGAAAATATTATTCTTTTGTAATAGAGAATGCAAGGAAGGATCCGGGTAATTCAGTTCAAATCATGTGTTTTAATTGCTCGATGCTTGCGATAAACATGATTTTACTGACTCGTCAAAATCTTTTTAAATTTATTCAAGTCTACGATAATAAATATGGGAAATTCACTTTGAAAAGAGTACTAATATGGACTAGATTTGATGCCAAATCCTCTAATTACCAATTGAGCCATTAATACGTCCTTTATTACTCGGAATTTCTAAGAGATATTAGAGGGGAGTTCGTATAAAATGCACGTTATACTCTTACTTTTGCGCTAGGATCATGAATGTGAATTTAAGTTTGTTGTTATAATATTTTAGCTTGTTATTTGACTATTTAGCACCTCATCATTGCATAATAATTAAGATTTCTATTATTTCTGTCCTTGGGACAACACACGGCTGAGATGAGCTCATAGTGAATACAATATGGAGAAAACCAGCTGAGTTCGGCAAATATCTCAGCTCAAGGCCTAAGTTTAATAATCTATTGCAGTTTATGACCTTCCCATTGATTCCTCTTATTTATCGATCACAAAGTCTACAGAATGGTAGTTTTCTTTTCATGCTGTAATTTAGTTTCGTAAACAATTGATTCCAAACTATTTATAAACATGGAGCATATAAACTGATCTGTCCGAGGAATACGTTTTATCAGTTCAAAGGCTTCATTTTCAGAAATGCAACGATACTAACCGACAGCAAATCAAAATACTTCTCTTCCCATTGTAGAGACATTGCAATGTACTCTTTGAAAAAGAGCTATTTTGAATATCAGTGAAAAGATTGGCCACTTAATCATCGATACACTAAATCATTCTGAGTAATCTTCATTAGGCATAGTGTCGAGCAGTAAGAAGTCGAATCGATTCTCCTATTTCTGAAAGGTGTTTCCGGTAAAGTTGAACGATCGAAGTATGGTAGGAGGGAAAAAGAAGAAACATTTTAATATTTCCCGGGAAGTCATTCAGTTTTTTTTCGAATCTCTTTTGATATATGTGATTAAATTCTGAGTGTAATTACGATTTTAATTACCAACATAGTTTCAGAAATTTCTCTCAAGCGGCAGATGGTGTATCTTTTTAAATTCTCAGCCGTATTTTATCCAAATTAGAGCTAACGGAACACGAAGTTTTTGTAGCATATTAATTTTATGAATGGCATCCACTGTGTCTTTGTACCCTTTTGACTTAAATATTAACCTTGATCCAGTCGTTTTGACCTGACCTTTCAATGCTTTTTTTCTCTAGAAGACACTCAGCATAAAACCCTTATTTATATGTATACATCTGTACAATGTAATTGTTCTGTTCCGTATTCACAAAGGATGACTGCTAATTGAAAATCTTCAAGTTTAGAAAGGGCTTTCAATTGGTCGTTTCATGAGAAATTAATATTTTCCGGCTAATCATCTCCGAGAGCTAAATCAGCTTCTATTTAATCATTTATTATATAAGTCAGGTTGATGGATGAATTCAAGCATCATCAACAGCTGGTTTAGATTCTCGAATTGAATACATTTGGAGAAATAGTAACAAAAACTATCAATGACGAATTTAAATGGAAGAATACAAATTAATTTTATCAGAAAGGCATGGATTATTTAGGTTCGTCGGTTACTGGAACGTTTATTATTATATTTATATTAGGAATAAAAAATATATCCTCCGCTTCTGCGGATTCAAAATTATTGGGTTACCTAAGGCAGTGTAAAGATAATATGGGCTGAAGACACGCGCACAAATACCGTGGCTTTGATCACTACTCGGTGTTCACTGCGTTCCAAGTGAAAAATGTTTTTGGCGCCATTTCTAGACCTTCATAGAGCATCGGCGTACGTAGTTCGTTAGTTGGGTGCTTGAGGGCGTCAAAATCACGATCGCACTTAAATCGCAGGAGCAAGGGACGAGTTCCGCTATCAAACGCAAAGGATTTTCATCTTTGTTCGCCCCTAATCCATTTCTTGTCACGCTTCGTAGTCCCATTTCCTGTAACTGCATGCTAAAACCACTGAAAATCGAAACTCTCTGAGGTATAGCGTTATCAACGTATCGATTGGGGAGGTATCTTCTTCTATGGCATGTTAAACTAAGGCGGCAAGCCACCTACGTAAGTTATCTCGAGATTAATTTAATGCTGCCAACGCGTTGCAACGTCTCCTCATAGTGCTTACGTGAGAGGGACTGTTGACCACTTTCATATGATGTCACCCTTTAGTTTCGCCAGGCTGATAAATTAGACCATGAGAAGTTTTCATTCGTCCTAAGGCAATTGATGACCTTTAAATCATGACCATGAGCTAATAACTTAATGGCAAAAGATAATCATTTGCTTATGATATGGACTTTCGCGGGACTTATATGGAAGGAGTTCCAGTCAACCGGATTTGAAGAAGCCTGGAGGATAGCCGGTGAAATATAATCCAAGGGATGATACGGCTCGGCGTAAATTCAGAAACAGGAAAATCAACCCTCCACCCATATTAATCTAAGTAGAATATTCGACGTTGTGAATGTATTGATACTCGAATGTTGTAATAATCAGATCAAATAAGTTTCAATCCTAGTATCGTGACGAAACAAAGTATCGATAAAATATCGAATTGAATACCTACCTGTGCTTGGATAAGGAAAATTGAATTTCCCAACATTTCAGAATTATTTAGAACGTACTGTTCATAGAAATAATTACTGAACTAAAATGATTTTTATTTATAAGTTCTATATTATGAATGCAAGTCAATCAGCCCTACCAAAAAAGTTACTGTTCTTTTCATTTACTAATTTTCATCCTTCTGGTACTTATATTCATTTTCGAGTACTCATAAATTAAGAATATAGTCGCGACGCTCCCTATTATTTCCAACTCAGACTTTAACTTGAATCCCATTCTTTATTCTCTTTCTTTTTCATCTGTCGCTAATTTTCTCAGGAAACTTCCAATCGTTATCACTTCATTTATTGGTGTGATGAGTTGACAATAACCCTCTTCCTGATTAAAAGTAGCTTTGATCCATGGCAAAAAATAATTCATTAAATTAGTACCCATGATTAAAGATAATACTTAGGCCTAACTAACTTCTGTACCTGACGATGCCGCAAATCGGCAAAGCACAATTTTTACAATACAAGTATTGTAGAAAAGTACCTACTAAGTATTATCTTTAATCATGAGTACTAAATTAATAGACTTCTACGAAGTGAAGCCTGCCACTGTATTGTTCATTCATTCATTTTATCTGTGGTAGGATATGTGAATGCGGAAAGAGTTATTCCATTTGCCGAGGTATTGGGATGTCTCTCAGTTAGTTTTCTAACTTTCAGTCAGATTCTTCTACAAAAGTTAATAATTATATAACAAACACTTCATAGGAAAATATTTGTAAATAAAATATTTAAGGTGCATTTTAAGTAGAAATGTGCCGTTTGAAGATATTTTGCAAGTATTTCGCCGTAAAAAAAATATTTCTCACACTGCCAATAACTTTAGTGACGCCCCTGGTAGCAAGGAATATGAATTATTGGGTCCATCCTGGGGCACCTCCGCAATGATTTTCATTCATTTTGCCTACCCGTAAACTCCCAAGCACTTACCCCTTGGTTGGAAGTCGATATCGTTGAGTGTATCGGCATTAAGTTGGAATTTTAGCATCCTAATGTGAAAGTTGAGAGGTTTGGTTGTGCATTATTAAGGCTTCATTCCGGCTACGCCTAAGCTATTCGGGAGATCATCGAAGCAACATGGTCTTCAAAATAGGCAGCATGCGAAGGCTTCATTCGTTTAAAATTGCTATTATCAGATGGAGAGTGTAAATTATTAATTGAAAACCCTTAGATGAAAGTCGTTCACGGTCATTGGAGGGGGGAGACCTTCTCTGGAGACCTGAGCTCAGGTCTCCAGAGAATGATTTAAATCCAGAAATACGCTGGTGAACGAGACTGTTACGAGAAGTTGCGGGAAATGGAAAGCAGTGCCAACCGATTCAATGAATCATTTCATCTTCACACCATTCACGACCATAACATTAGAAGTCAATGCGCGAAACCATTCAAAATGCTCCAATCACAGATCTCTTTCCTTTTTGTCTTTTAAATTTCCTTTATTCAATTATGATTTTTCGCCGTGAATTTTTACCTAACAACTCTTTTAATGCGTGTTCATTTTGATGGAACGTACTTTATTCAGTTATTAATTAACTTTGTTCTCTATTATTTCCAGTTACAATTATTTCCGTTCATGGAACTTAGTGGGCCGCCAAGCATTGTCACTTCATTTACCTCTGTTACTCTCAACGGAGAAATATTGGTTAATATTTACCAAATTAAATATATTATCAGTAGTTTGCTTCCAAAGTTGGAAGGCACAGTTAGTACATATATTTATGGCTTGCATTATCTGTATGTGGCTTAGTTTTAATAGCTTCACTCCGCAGTAATGCTCAGTGCAAGAATTTTGCATACTATAGGGTACTTACTTTATTGTGTTCATAATGAGTTTCATGAGTGAACATAATGAGTTCATTATAAGTCAAAAATGAGTTATTTTCAAGTTTATTTATTATGACATAGCGATGTAACTGACTGCGAGTATATGCCATTCAGCAGCTACAAGGTTTGTGTTACATGCAGGGCATCAGTGATTACAAATCTTAATTAAAATAATTTTTTGTCTTAGCCTCGGGAATTTTAGAAATGTTTTACTTTGTCTCCCAGTTTTGTTGACAGTAGTATATGGGAAACGGAAAATAATTTTCTTTCGCATTACCATCGTATTCTCTTCTTGCTCCCGAATAATTGCTTTTTTAACCAACTTTGAAACAATTTACAGTCGATTTCGGAATCAAATAAAATTTTAATCCCAATCAATAATTGATTGGCATATTGCTTTGTCAGGCGTTACACGTTTTAATCTGATAGCGTATGGCTGGAATCTACGTGGTTAAATCGAAGGATAATACGAATAATGGAGTCATCGGAAGGTCTTAGGTTCAATACTCTTCTCGGTCGCGTATGTTCGGATACCCTTTGATGTATTGTGCCTATAGCATTTTGGTATACTCATGGTTATTAATTTGAGTTTTGTTTTTGTTACCATTGTCACAGCAAGAAAGTTGATCTCACCTTTGAGCCCTGAAGATGCTTTAATTAAAAGGTGAAACGTCGGCGAAAAAAGGAAGTTGAGATTTAACAAAAAATACATGACCAACCCTCTATTAATTAACTCATACGTTATTAATATTTGTGTATTACTTATGTCGTCCACCTTTGAAAACTGGTGAATGCCATAAAACAAAAAGTGAAAGGGAAATTTTGACGGTGAGGAGAAAACTTCAATCCCAAAATAATTCTTGTGATCTCTCCTTTGCATTGGAAATATGTCTCATAAGAGTGAGCTTAGAAGCAGCCCCAGCCCTTTATTTATGTATTTAATGCTTCACAATTAACGAACAATTCAACATTTATGTTAAACTTTCATTTCCCTATTTCTCTGCTTGTCATTTGTCATCTCTGACTGATGCTTCCCTCCCAGTAGTTCCCACCCGGAGATCCGAATGGGGGACTATTTTACCTCTGGAATATTTTACCATCCATCACATCATATGAATGCAAGGTTTAATCTTCTAGGGAGATTCATGTGGTGGTTTTTCGTCAAGGCTTTAATATTCGGCATCTAACTTTGAGTGATTCTTTCCAATTGGTCGCTCGCGGTTTGCCATACTTCGCTAAACGCGAAAATATACATTGGACATTTAGCTTGCCCGGCCAATGCGCAGACCTCTACGTTACTCATGCTTCCCAGTTTACGAGGCAATTTTGTGGGATTCGTGTGAATTATATTTTGTTGCCTTTTTAGATGACCCGGAAATTCAAAGATCCGCGGGTCGATTCCCGGCCCTGGCCGACTTTTTCTTTTGAAAATTTTAACGTATTTCATCGCTGTAGTTCGACAGGATGAACATCATTACATACCTCGCTCGCTATGTTTGTCAATGGATTCAGCTCCAGGAAAGGCTATTACAATATTATCTTTATTTAAAGACTTTTAAAATGTTTAAATTATAAGGTGGATAAGGTCAATGAGTGAACATTTTAATAATTTGTCAAGTGAGTTGAATAAAAATTGTAGGGCCACATTTCATTTAAGCACAACTGTTTATGTGGTGTAACTCTTCGTACACTCAGTAATGGAAATGATACAGGAATCATATTTTACATTTTGGCCTTAATAAAGTTCTTTGTTTTTTGCCTTAATATTTCGGCGCAGTGTTAAAAATTTAAGTGAAAATTATATTGAGATATTTGTTTTTTCGAATATATGTTCGTTGTTTGCGTCGGCTCGGCGTGAATCCTTGGTATTTGTTTCTAAGCATTATAAGAATATAGATATATTTTTTCGCGTTTAAATGAAAACGGAACATATTTAATTGAATTATTACGAAATATAAATATCTCATTGGCCTTAAGGCTACGTGTTAAAATAAAATTGAATTTCCAAAACACGTGATCAGTGAAGGGCAATTTTATTAATTTTTATCTATAGATATCACTAAAATAGAACACATGAAAAAGTTCACGCAAATATAAGTATTATCAAGATGGCTCTAACCAGCCTAAACTGTAGCCCAACATCCGGATCCCATTCTAGTGACTGTAGTTCTTCTTTCCTACATACTACATTGTCAGCCCTAGGTACTTGGCCTATGGTCTCCCTCTCGTGGGACTTTGCCCAATATATATTCATTCCACCGTTTGGATTGGATCATGATCATCAGTAGTCATCAATCCTAAGATTGGTTTGCAGCATCTCTCCATTCCACTCTCCTCTCTGCATCCACTTCCTTCCTGCATAATTATTCACTTTGACGTCCATCATAATTTGCCTGGTGTATTCCATTCTTGGTCATCCTCTGTAATATATTCCCATTCATCTCTCATTCCAATGTTGTTTTCATTGGGCTATTGTGCCGCAAAATGTGTCCAGTAATGTGTGCGGCATTCAGTATGGCAAAGAAGCCGTTCGTTGAAACGTTGGAAGAAATGAAGCCTATAGCCTGATGTGAAACCCTAGAAAAATTTATAAATCAGATTCACCGGAAAAATCTTAATTCACGTGTCCAGTAAGTTTGTATCTCGTTCTTCGCAAAGTTTTCAAAATGCTTCTTTGGCTTCCAACTCTTCTTAGGACTTCTTCGTTCATGATTCTATCCGTCCGTTTCATCTTCATCATTCTTCGGTAACTCCATATCTCCAATTCATCCAATTTCATCTGCTCTGCAGCTGTCATTGTACATGTTTCCATGCCATGATAGAGCTTCAAATATATGTTTCAATAATGTTCTTACTTACTTCCAGGCTTGTGTTTCTATCTTTCAGCAGGCTTATCTTATGGTAGAGTGTAAATAAAAAATAACTGCGAAAGAATCCGAGTTTCTCCTGATTTTCAGATCTAAATGTTTAATAATGGCATGATAACGACAGAAAGGTAATAATTTGTGTAATTCTTTTATTGGAGTACAAGCTTAGCGGCAATTTTGTTCCACATGACAAGAAGTGATAAACTGTAAAACGGAATCAGCGTTAGAAGTCAATATCTAACGCTGAGGAAGAAAGAACCGGTCCGAAACGTTCAGTAAGAACAAATATTTTTTATCTCCTCTTTCCTTCACCTCCTGTAAGTTTTTATTTTATCTATATATAAAAGATATTGGTAGAGTATAAAACATTTTGATTTCTTACAGCTCTTATAATGTTCCAAAATACAATGAAGTTCTATACATTCAGTAATGCATTTCTATACATACAGTTCTACATACAGTAATGCAAGACGGCACTTCGAGCTAGTAATTCTCCGATTTAACCCGTTTTCTCTCCTTGTTTTCTCTACGGTTTTCCTTTGCCAATTGTTATTTGAAATAAATACTTGCGTTCTTCAATTAACATTGCGGACTACTATTTGTTGAACCTGAACAAAATTGTGGCTACCTCATCCGTTGTACTGTCGTAGACCACTAACCGTTGAGTACTGCAGCCACTATACCTGACAGAGGGGACGGATTACTGCACGAAGCATGTCCCCTTTATTTCAGACCCCAGTAGTCATACTGGCCAAATCTTCTCGCTCGACGAATTAAACCGATAGGTCGACCTCTGCTCATTCATGCTATCCCTATCCCCGTCCCTATTTTCCAGGATGAGCATCGAGGAGTACTTGAGGAGTAACATTATATTCTTCGCCTGATATAGAGTTAGAGCTTGTTTTCCCTGCGGGAACCTATTCAGAATACGCAAAAATTGGTCGCCTAGCCAGTGAGTCGGAGTTTCATATTCATGGAATCCTAGAGACTCCAACTCTAACATGTCACATGTTAGAGTTGGAAATTTCAAACCTGAGGAGCTCCGTCGTAGGCAAGACTAACGGACCGCACTCCCTGCTTTAGGAGTTAGGATTCCGCCCATCCGTCGAGTTTCGCCTAAACTCTCTTACCATACTCTATCCATCTCCTCATTCGGTTTAACCCTTTCAACACCCCCCTAGGCCCCGACCCAAGTTAGGGAAATAGGTACCTGAGAAGATCCTAGCGTAGTGAAAGCTCCGTACTGACAAAGCAAAGAAATTTTCCCCGTCCCCGTCGCGAAAGGGATAAAATTTCGTTTTAAAATCTGGTTTAAAATGAAATTTTGTTCTCACACGATCGGGGACCACAATAGCTATGATAGAAGCCTTCAATAATTCTAATAGTAAGGGTAGGTAGGTTATTTTTTTAAACTTTGTTTAGCTCTTATGTCTCCATGGGATGTTAATTAATTTTCCGTGTGTTTAGTTTTATGATATTTTTTGCAGATCAGAATGACTGTCGAGGTATACAGACGAGAATGAATATAGCTTAGTAAACTAAACTTTGTACTTGTGTTTAATAACATATCATTATTACTATCGCCTTATTCCTCTTGAAATTTTCCGCATGATTTTATTTTATGCATGATGTAATATCTCGTAGTGTCTAGTTGTAGTATTCATCAATGGTATTGATAATACTAATCACTAGCAGTATGTTAACCCAAGTAATGCATGTAACCATGTCTATCAAAGTAGCAATCCCGTGATTTCTGATTTGACTCAGCATTGTTCTCATGACTACTTTCACGAGTTCTAATAATTATTAAAGATATCTATAGGTAAAAGAGAAAAAATTGCATCATTCCATTGTTTTTTTTTCTCATTTCAATGCTATTTTTACATATAGTCTTTTGGCACACGACATATATTTCGTCATTATTCGATTACTTAAGTACACATTTATTCCAAACGCGAAATAATAAATTTATTATCTATATGTATAAATTTTGTAGCGTGTCCATCAGTCAGTCTTTCTGTATCCATTTAGTTTATATCTCTCTCAAGTTTTGAACTAGAGAAATGAGGTTTAGTGCATTGAATGTGAATTCTCTGTCTGTATGATTTGGTAGTAAATTTGGTTTGGTAGGTGGCAAATTTTGGGCTTGTTTTTACCCCAATATTGTTAACTTTGACACCCATAAGAAAAGTATTGAAAGGTGTTTCTTCATTTGCTTTTTTAAATTACTTGTACTCAAGATATTAGATGGAGATTTGCATAATAGAACGCATAAAAGAATGTAGTATTTAATTATTTCATTCAATGTTCTTATACGCTTCGTTTTTGTCCAGGTACTGCATTTTTATCTCGAAATTCATCAATTTGTCTTCTTTTTCAACAATAGATATTTCCTTGGAAACCGGGCTTGAATACCCATTAATAGCGATTTTATGAATGGCTATTCACTACTGCAGCCTTTAAAGGCCAGGTTCAGGGACTAATTTGATAGTTGTAGTCAAACGAATACAGTTCCCCGTTCGCCTTGCCTTCTCAATGATATCAACAAGGGTCGATCGCCATCCACGAACGAATTTCGGGCGAGTCTGTCACCTATAAATCGATTGATGGTGTCATGAATGCGGACGAGATTTTTAACTATCCAATTGAGTTTTTAAATTCGTTGGATCTTTCTAGTGTACCACCGCACAAATTGTCGCTCAAACTCAGCGCACCTATAATTCTTTTGCGCAACATTAATGCACCACGAATTTGCAATGGAACCAGGCTCACTGTCAAACCACTGATACCAAACGCCATCGAAGCGACAATGCTGAATGGAAATTCAAAAGGAGAAGATGTGCTTATTCCACGTATTCCCATCATTCCCACCGACATGCCATTTGATTTCAAATGACTACAGTTCCCAAGGGCCAACATCAACAAGGGTCGATCGCTTCAAGTGTGTGGATTAAATCTGGAAAATCCATGCTTTTCACACGGTCAATTATATGTTGCATGCTCATGAGTGGGACAGCCGAGAAAGTAATTTGTTTTTGCAAAGGGCGGTAGCATCAAACATATTGTATATCCGAAAGCACTCGAATAAAATTTTCAACTCTATTTTATTACACAAAATATCATTTTCTTTCATTAACGTTGAACATGTATATGTGTCTGCTTTGTATATGTGTGCCTACTTAAAAACAAAAAGAGGCATTGCAACGCATGCCGGCCCCGCCGGTGATCGTGCCTTAAGTTCGCGCCACATTATTTCTATCTCAAGTTTGCATGGGATGGGAAGGCTTAAAACAATGCAATTGCTGTTTTGGGGAAGAAAAATTATTCTGAATGTTTTTTCATTTTTGGGAAACATATACACTCATTTAGCCACATTTCCCACTGCTTCCACTTGAGTAGTGCAAAAAAAGGAAAAACACCAAGTTCACTTCAAGATAAAACCAGACAGAGACTGCCTGCGAAGCCGGCAGCAGGTCTGCTAGTCTATACATATTAATTTTGTAGCGTGTCAGTCAGTCAGTCATTCTGTATCCATTTCGTTTATTTCTCTCTCAAGTTTGAAGCTAGAGAAATGAGGTTTGTTGCATTAAATGTGGATTTTATGTCTGTATGATTTGGTAGTAGTTTTGGATTTTTAGCAGTTGGTGGTGCAAAGAAAAATGCAAAAAACCGTGGCTATTAAGCTCATAATACGTCAAAACTGCTATACAACGATGAATTTATTTAGGTTAGCAACAAAGAAGGAAACAAACATATGGGCAAACGTATGGGCATATTAACGTTGTTAATTTAAAAATCATTTTCAGGTAAATCTTGATTGCACTACGATATCTGTATTACTTTATTTTCATTTCTTTTATTTCCCTAGATATATAGCTACTTTTACGCGAATGAAGTTGTTTAGTGAAGATATTTAGAAATTATCCGGGTGAATGTTTAAATGTATGCCACTCCAAAACAATAAGGTTCATGTCAAATTTCTGTAAACTCAACATTAGTATAATCAATTAAGTATTTTGATATTGCCGTCCCCATGATTTGTTTTTATTGCATAAAAACCGATTAGCTAGCGTAAGTGAAATGAGCCTCAAGAGTTTTCCATGCATTAAAGTGTCTGGATAAATACCAAAGGTCGTAAACGTTTCAATACCTTTGTGTGAGCCGCTGTCTCAATATTGGTACGAACTTCACGTCGAAAGTTTAGAAGTATTACTTATACCATTACAAATGCTATATGAATGTGCGAGAAACTGACCTCGGAGATAATTCATTACCAGTATTTTTTAATGTATGTCAAATATTGCTCCCGTGCTTGCTGTTTTGGGGAAGTAAAATTGCCAGTGGGGCACCTCAAGATCATACCAGATAGAGACTGCCTGCAAAGCAGGCAGCAGGTTTACTGGTAATTATTTTTGAGGATACCGGGACTAGCCACGGTAGTTACCTTTACGTAGTCACCCGCAAGTGCACATAAGTGCGATATTCCTCAAGGTCCCGTATCCCGTATGCATCCCGGTGAAGGCGAATGATTTTTCTACTGGTAATTATAATTATTGCGGACGAGTATCAAAGTGTCACACCAAATCCAATATTGGAAAACACATATTTCAATATAATTTCGTCTAAGTTTCGAATACCGCGCCCAAAACTCTACTCATTACATGATTTAATTAAAGAAAAAAATTAAAATATAATTATTATATCACTTGAACGACTGCATTCAATCCAACGCTCAAATAGATGCACTTAAAGGAAATGTGTTTCAAGAATTATTTCTCCACTTAGGTACTTAAAAAATGATCAAAATGTGCACTCAATCACTCAATGACCCACGATTACAGCTCCAGCCACCTTAACTGGGAAGAATATTGCATGTCTGGAGTGGAATCACTCCGTGTCACACACCCTTAGGTGACCTTTATGGTATTTCGTAGATCTAGATGACTGATCTTCTCTACGAGTGAAAGCTAATCTGGAAGCTGCATATTTTCATCTCCCTTTTTCCAATCCGAGTAATATTGTTCAACCACGAACGCCACAGCGCCACGCTCGGCTCAGGGAACCCTTTGATGGACGCTTGACTCGTTTAATATTGCCATGTCTTTATTTATTCCTTTATCCCTCCGGTGGGCGCGCCAAATTCACTCCCATGAGTGGGAGCGCCGGGGCAATTTTACCGAAAAAATAAATTGCATTCCTATATTTAAGGGCAAGATAATTTACTAATAAAAAAGGCTGATTAAGCTGTTACAGTTACATCTTTGATTGACACTGAATGTACATTGTTAACCATCTTAGTTCATATCTAGGTCCTGTTCATCTTCCCATCATGTTGTCTCTTGATGGCAATACCTCCTAAATTCATTATTTTTACATCACTGGCACACAACTTTTGACCTGCAATTTTTATGCCACCTGGAAATATGGCATATTACTGGCTTAGGTGCTTCAGGAGCTGGTTCCTTGCTCTTATATTTTCCTAAAATTTCTTTTATATCTTTAATCAAACATCAAACCCTCTTCGTTGTCACACAGCTACTGCAGCGTCCGGTGGATAATACTCGAAATACTCCCTACTATCATGAAAAATGAATACCTGGAGACGCAGGCATTAAATACAAACGGTACCAAATGGAGAGCTCAGAAACTAAAATATGCGGCAATTTGCCGCGGGTGCGCCAACCGGAGGGTTATAAAAGAATTCATAGGCAGACGTGTGCACGTGTTTTCATCTTAGAGATAGGCATTGTACTGTGATGAGTGTTCTCCCGACCGTTAACACGAAATTTTCTCCGCTCTAGGAAACATCTGTCGTTGCACCGTCACGTGGTTTCAGGGGTTACCTTTTCCCATCCTTACATTGCTTCTCTCCTAGTTCTAGTGTGGATTTTCCAAAATTTGGGCCTTAAATTTATTTAGAAGTGCTTGATTTTTAGTTTCGAAATCAGGTCATAATTTCTCGTACCTATTTAGTCCACCTGAAGTTTTTTTCTGAGCTAATATAGCGCAATCTTAGTATGCTTAAATAGGTCCAGCGTGACATGATTTTCAGAAAATAAATTTCGCTAAAATACATTTAAGGCTCAACAGTGTCTTTTCTGATCCAATTCAGAAACTTTTTTATCCTGTCTCAATAGCTATTGAATTTCAATGAATGGTCGTCGGGTGCTTTCTAGCGAAAAGTATCACTTTTGAAAATGTTGAATGAATTGGACACCTATTATCAGCTGTTGTCACTATTAATTAAGCATTTGGTGCCTTTTTCCCCTAATTATTTTAGTAAAAGAGTGCACAACTAGTTTAATGCCGTGAAGAGGCTCTTCAGGTACAATAAACTACCACATACTGGTTTTACCGCTTGAATTGGTAAATTCGAAGTCATCACGAATAAAATAGTAGGTACTCTTCCAAAGATATATTCTATTTGAATTACGCATTTCACAACTCTGTGGAAAAATATGTGTCGTGCATTAAATAGATTTGTTGGAGAATACTAAGGATTGGTTTTATAATGTCCGATTAAATATTTTCTTGCTATAATAACGATCGTGAATACTATCTTATCGATAAAACGTTAAGTGAGCGACATTCTTAAGTATTGCACGAAACGTGATTAATCAGGTAATCAACTCACATGAAGAAATTCCCTCTGTCCAAATTGGGTAACATTTTTGCTCACAAATCTTTGGTCCATACCCTTGTCTTCCAAAATTTGTATGAAACTACACGGTTTTTCCCACGGTGCAGTAAATTTTATCCAAAGGGGGTAAAACAAATGAAAGACGATAAAATAGTAAATAAAAATGAAGTCTACGGATTGCGAATTAGCTGTGTTTGAATACAATTTAAAGCAGTGGGGATATTTTACTTAGGCATACAACAATCGAACTTGGCGAATAAGTAAGCGAAGTTAATGGTAAACCCAGAGGCTCTACTGGGCTCTACAAAGAAATCGCCGCCATATTTGGAACGAACAATGGAAATGACGGAGTTGTACTTCGGGAATATAAATTTGAGTTCTATATTCAACTACAGACGAGGGATCCCAAATCATTTGCTTGGAGTCACCGAGACAAGGTTTGCCCACAAAAATTCCGAAACTATGTACAGAAATAACTTCTTAGTTACACCCTCTGACACTATATAAGTCAATATTTCATATCCTGAGTTAAAGAAAAATGTGGCCTAAAAACTACCTAAAAATAATTGTTCAAGATTCAATCCAGTGGCCATATCAATGCTTCGGAGGGCCTATAGCTTCGTTCACGTTGGAGAAATTTTGATTTTCAATCCCAACTTATGGCATGGCCTCTTGATGCTTGCCTCCGGTTCGAGTTATTTTGGTGAACGTTATTATTATTATTATTATTCAGGGTCTGATTTATTCGCATAAAACATCATTATTTACATAGGTACTTCCAGTCAGGTTTCATAATTTGGGCGGAAAATTGAACATATACCGTATATTAAGATAAATACTTATAAGGTCCCCTTCTGGAAAGTCTGCGAGGGAATTTGTCAATCACGTTCTTATTGTGCCAATAATGACGATTCATAAGTAACAAGCATAGAAGCAATTATTTATTGATGTACAGTAATCATCATTGAACACCAAAATACCTCTTTGAAGGTTATTATAAAATACGAAGTGAGGAATTTCCCTTTTGTTTATTTCGTCACCAGAAATATTTTATCGTTAATTTCGATCAAAATATGCCTCGCAATGCTAACGTACACATTTATCAATGAAAAACAAAGTGGCACTTGCCTGGGGAGCCGTGTATTAGTGACGTTAAACTAATATTTTTTAATGAAATAGTAGCATGAAATCCGAGTTGTTTACGTGCAAAACTCCAGTATGTCGGCCATCTTACGCCCGATGGCCTGAAACCTAAGCCTATTGGTTAGTTTCATGCATTTGAATGAACAATTAAAGCGTGTTCCATTCATTTGGTCCAAACGGATTTGTATACAATACTTTGAACCAAAAGCTATTTTGTTACAACTCCATCGTGAGACACGGTATGTACCTGTTGTATCAAATGTGTATACAAAATTGAATCCAAATTGGACCCTGGGGCATCGGCTTAAGAAATGCATGTTAAGCAGATAAGTAAGAAAGAATGTTCCTAAAACATCGCATGGAGTGCCAGAAGACGAAGAATTATTTATTTATTTACTTGCTCACAATTTATCAAAGACTTGCAAACAATTACCAAACTCTGATAATGTTATATAAGTTTTAAAAATGTCACTTGGAAAGAAGTTCTTTAAATTAAGTGTTGTTTAGTATTATAAAAGTATATTTTTTCTTCGAAGCGAGCGAAGCATGGGCAGTTAATCGGTATAGCCCCCATAGCATGGCATTGTCATATGTCAATTCTTTCGTTTGGTATATATATTTACTCAATAAATTTATTTTTATTTTTTATTATTTATTTTTATTTTATTTAATTACCACCGAAAACAGCACTTATATTGGCCTTTACATCGGGGTATTAACAATCAACAATGGACAAGCACAAACAACCATGTCGGAAGTGATAAATCCTCCCCAGGCGGGATTCGAACCCGCGACCTTTGGGTTAGCAGGCGAGGACGTTACCCCGACAAATCCCAAAAGAGTCGAAAACTATAAACTTTATAAGAGATTAGATAATGGATGGTTAGTTTAACCATGATGATTTATGATTAACCAGTTAACCATGATTGATTTGCAGTACCTTTTTTGTCGTGAACTAATGAAATCTTTATTCACAGGTGGTTGATTAAAATTTCAAGAGTGCGTATCATGGCGCCTTTTTTGCTTCGCTAACTTGGTGATCAACCCAATGGCTGTTTTTTGGCATGTGAGGTATGTTAATAATTTATTTTAATCCTTTCACTGCGATAAAAGATTTCTGGTTTCACTCATAATTTATGTCAAGCACTGACAAAAAGATATTTGCTATTTTTTTGGGTTTAAAAGTGAAAATTTTAATTATAATACACAGAAATTGTGAAATTAATTTTAAACTCTTGTTGCATGGTAGTAAATTTACCAATAGAGGAGATATCTTTTTGAACTTGTGAAGTAAAGTCAAACTCTGTTGTCAGCGGATGAAAATATTCTATGGGGTATATAAAAACTTCGCAGAATAAGGGCAAAGAATATTTAATAATAATATTCATGAACCCAATTACACTTCTTTTGATGGTATTTAATAATGGAAGAGATTTTGTGCTTTGGTGATGACATCGGGTAGCGTAAATAAATAAGTGGTGGTGACATAGTGGAGACAAAAATGAATACATTATGAAAAATACCCTGAAACAGAAAGTGTCTGTCCTGCAATAAAAATTGCGTATCAACCTCAGTTTGCGTAGGTGAGTGTAATTCTTGCATCATGTGCACAAAGCCCCAAAAATGTGTGGAATTTGAGCGTTCAGCACTCACAGTGGTCGGAAAGGTCGATCTCTATGGACAGTATGTGTCACTCCGTATTACTCACAGGAGCGCAAAGTTTCTTGAAAATGTCTGCCATGTCATTGACTTCACTTTTCTGTGTGATACACGACAAAATTCGCAATGGATTGAGGAGGGTGTGGGAAAGAAATTGCCCAAATTTTCAGAATTATGATGATTTTTCCAAAAACAATTTCTATGAAGGGAATTGAGGCTAAATGTTTCACTTGCCATTATCTTCACAATTTTATGAGCAATTAGTCAAAATAAATAAGCGTTGAAATCGGTAAGACTTTAAATCATTGAATTGACAAGGAGTGATCAGTCTAGACCAGTTGTAAGACCTTCAGCTGAGAGTTTTACTATGGACATTGCCAAGAAACGGTTTAATACTGAGCAGTGGTTTCGTGTTGCCTCCGTGACATTAAAACAATCCATTTAATAGACTGTACTCTTTACTTCAAGAAGCTTAAATACATTCTTGCGTATGGGCTATGTCTACCAAACTTTCTGCGTGAGAACCCAACATGTAATCAGTTAGGCAAACCTATGCTTTGTTTTTGGATTTACAAAACAAAGCAAAATGTTTAGTAAAACTGACTTCAGAAATTGTATTTTACAAGTCTGTAATTATCACCAACGTTTATGCTAGTATAAAAGTCGATGAGCTATTCAGTGTCAGTTGTTGAAGATTGGAGGAGATGTAGAACTCAGGAGGGAAGAAAATATTTTTTTTTGCAGGGCTCTTTTGGATTAGTTGTTTGTTCTCTGAAGCTGGCATATAGTACCAGCCGTACAACTTCACGCACTTCCTTGTGATGTTTAGAGCACAGAAGTTAAACGGTTTCACGTTGATGGCGCGTTTGGATTGCATTGCATAGAGGCCCTCAAATAGGACTCCTAATATAGGGCTTCTAGCATTGCACTCAAAATCACACTTAATATCCGAATCAGTTCCTCTTCTATTCCTATGGACTGGTAAAGTCTGACGTCACATCCACCGGTTGCCATGGTGATCGTCATCTTTCTTTCCAAACAAATCTGAGTTTTCAGCAGTTTCTCCCGCAAGGAAAGAATGAATGGATGATTTCTGTTTAGTATGGTTTTGTTAAGCACTCTTTTCACTGTAGATAGTTACTTAAGGGTAAGGTAAGGATTCTCCAATATTGTCACGTAACTCGCCGGTATGTATAGCAAGTGCACATTGGACAAGAAAAATTAGTGCATGCGAAGTCTGGGGTACTTTATGATCAAAATTGGATAGCCCATTACTTCCGTCAAACCCCCACTTATTGATACAAGTTCTGTATTTCTCGGGCGATATATTATGCAGATTTTGGTTGCTAAATGATTATTTGCGCCGAATGATTAAGAAGTTTGTCCTTTTTGTCCCTCTCAATGTCCATCTCTTTTCCATCACGCTTTTCATATTGGTAACAAAAAATTAAACCCGATTTATTTGAAAACCATCGTAGGTAGGAAGTCTTTAATGCACAGAAGTTATAAAGGTATAGTAGAATAATATATTTTGAATGATGCCTTAGGAGTCACCTCACAGTAATTACTCTCGCCATATTGATCATTACATGTTCGCGAAAAACTTATCATGCACTTTTTGGTGGAAATGAACGAAAAAATTTGTTTAAATATTTTTTTACAATTATATTTACTCCTTCATAGGGAGAAGGATAGTTTTAGCTCATGTAAACTCATATTTACAGTGACGGTCAAAGGTTATCCGGGACCCGGGACAACCTTTCACATAAGTCCCACGCTACGGTCTTTTGAGTATGTTCGGTCTGAATATTGACCCCCCTTCCCTCTAAACCCTTCCTCAACTGGATTTCCACCACACCACATCAAACAAATTTTTGATAGCGATAACCTCGCATCTCACGAGTGCCACACTGCGGTGAGACGAAAAAGTACTGCTCTGACAGTTGGGGGTCACCACAGAAATTACAGCTAAACTCGAGCAGGCGCACCCAGGCGCAGCCAATTTTAGCACGTAGTGTTTCCACCGACCATTTTGTACGGAAAAGTTTTGAAACGAGGCTGGAGCCTCGTGGGGCTTTTTTTTTAAATATCAAAGAATATCACATTGATGGCAATTTTAGAATTACTTTTATGTGGTGAGTAAATAGGAATAAGCTTCAGTATTGCCGTTTAAACGCCGTGACACGCTTACTGACACTGACACGAAAACTTAAAGATAGGTTCATTAAAAACTTGAAAATAACTGAATATTTTAATCACAATGACTGATTCTGAAGTTCTTCGTCCACTTAAATCAGAAATCCATTGCCGGTTTCTAAGCAACCTATTCAAGGCCTTGTGGGGGAGTGAAGGAGGACCAAACCAGTGAAATTTAATGTGGAAGAATCGGAAATTGCTCATTGAAACTTCACATTTTAACTTCTCAATCAACCCATTTCTACTCATTTCACTCTCACTTTAAAATATGACTTTGCTCCAGCCAAATTGGCCTTTCCGATCACTGTGCATACACTGTAAGTACTAGTCTCATTTTGCTATTTTATAATTTATTTTAGGGCTCAAAGCCCCCTACACCTATCTTCTTTCACATTTCAAATATATTCCCCTGTTTTTCATATTATTGAGTGTGTTTTCAAAAGGAGTATAATAATGTGATACTTTTACCATGTTTCGAGTCTAATTGACGCCATGCAAGTACCTACGTATTGAATTGAAGACGACTTATTTCCATTATAATACGTAACTATGCCCAGTGGCGTACTGACGGGGGGGTTAGGGTTTAAACCCCCTCAAAAACATGTTTATCTGAATTCGTTTTCGTTCGTTTACCTGAACTAGCGTTAGAATGTTGTTTGTTGGGCTGAAAAATATAGCTGAAATGAAATATATAGAAATGGGCCTAAATACTTACGGCAACACTGAACAATATTTTAAATACGATAATTCGATGGAATATACTGATTTGACAAAGAAAATATTTAAAAGTAAAGAATGTTTTCACGATTGCATTGTACAAACAAAGGATGTTGAGCTTTGATTCTTTGGTCACGTGATTTGCCTCTCCAGCCGGCTGTGAACGTGTTTACTGATTGGTTTGATTTATAACTGCCAACTGCGCTAAGTTCTTGGTCGCTCTTTGATAATGCGGATCGGCCAAAAGAAAAGATTTTGGCAAAAACGTCGATGTGGTAGTTCTGCTTGTTTCAAGTATTTATCTTCGACCTTGTCTTGTCGTGAAAGGTCTTGGGATGGGAATGACAATGTCGACTCAGATGGCCACATTCTGCGGAATTTTTTACTACGATTTTATGCACATCCGCTTGGAGCAGCGCTTCAAAATGTTTTTTGTAAGCTGAACTTCATTTTTGAATTATGAGCCGTCATTTAGAAGCAATTCTTTCATTTTAGGGTCACCCTTATTTTCACCTCCCATAAAATGTTTTTTTCCATTATCTTCATTTTATATTACACCAGGATGAACACCAATCATATTTGTTTTCCCTCGGATGATTCTGATGGTCCGTATGCCCCGGCGATCCCGATAAGCAATTGGCTTGTCGTCAGGTTTCGCAGGGGCCGAAACACCAGATTTTGACAGAACCAGAACAGCCATGCCCTGGGTAGGCGGAAAACCGACCCAGGCGAAACTCGAACCCACGACCCTCGGATTAGCAGGCGAGGACTTGACCCCGCCGCCACTGGGTCCGGCTGATTAGAGTAGTCAGTCTGCTGGCGACTTTTTTTTTCATTATAATTATAATTATGAGCACGGTTGTTTTTATTGAAGGTTATACTCTCATCATCACCTCATTTTATTAATTTTTATAAATCATATTTTTTTCTCATTCATCGTCATTTTTACTATTGAAGGTTTTGGATTATTCAGCCCTAGGGGGACGTGCGTTGGGGGGGGGGACGCTGAAGGGGCTAGTTACCACAACTTTGTCCCCCTATTCCCCCGCATTTCTGCCGCCCATTGGCTTTTTTCCCGGCCTCCTCCGTACCCAGGGTGTTATTTTGCAATTTCAACTTTTTAATGACTCTTTGCTGGACGGCGGGAGACCCAATTCACTCTCTTAATGATCGGCTTACGATCGGCGAAGGTCCGATTGTGTCTACATTTCACGTTCCTTACGACAGGTGAGATGGAACTAATGAAATGCGGAGGAAAATGAAACGGGTCTAGAGTGGAAAGATGCGGATCAAGAGTCGAAAGAGGGGATGAGTCAAATAAAAGACCTGCATATTACCACTTGAGTGCCGAAGATGGTCACGCCGCCTCTGTGTCGGAGTGGAACTACAAAAAATGACGTAATTTTCTGTATTTTATGACATATTCTCACTGAGAGAGATTACAAAATTACCCCCCAGACCGTTGGCCTCACGGTCTTCAATCTTCTTCTTCATGATGTTGGTGTGCAGTCGGAATCTCGGTATATTCTAGTGGTGGTCCGTTTACCAGGGTTCTTACCAGGGTTCTTCTATATGGTGGCTTTGTGAACAGGCAAAATCACTGTATACGTGAATCCGTATGCAAATTGGTGTAATCAGTGGGGATGTTGTTGAGTGTCATGTTGTCGATATCTGGCGATCGGGCGGGCCGGGGCCTGGACGACGGGTTGCGATTCTGTCGTTTCCTTCTTGATAGGATTCGACGTAGCCAACGCCTGAGAGAAAATGTTTTGTTTCGTCGCTCGTCAGCCCTTTCGCCTATTCATGACGCTGGGGTAGAGTGCTTCCATTTCCCTACCCTTTCCTTCCTATCCATTTTACCTTCCTATCCACGCACCCCGCTCCTCTCACAGAGGCAATAAGCGCAAGCTTGCAGACCCGACGAGGAGTTGGTTCCTGCGCGGAGTACCCGCGAACTAATCCGGCGATTATCGTTCTGTCTGCTACTAGTTGGTTCTATATGTAATGAAAATGGTTATTAATATAATTACGGTCATCACTGACTGACTGACTGTGCCGCGCTGTAAGATGGAACCACAGTCACGAAAACGCATTTAAGCCGTATGAACTGCCTATTCTTTCGGTATGGAGTTCGATGCCCTGGTGTGGTGAATATTTTTTTCTCATTTTTATAGTTTTCTTTGCTTATCTTTTTAGATAATGTGCTTTCTTCATGGTAACTTCCATTTAAATATTTTCACGCAATTTCTTACTCTCTAAAGTGATACACTCATTAATTCCGGGGAGCAAAACGAGTTAGATGGAGCCACAGTCTCAAATTATATTTTATTTCTTACAGTCTCACTACATTTCTCACAGTGACTTAAATTTTAAAATGCCGTTATTTTTACCGAAGGGCGTTTTTGCTTGAAAAAATTGCGGACTTCAAAAAAGGAATTTTAATAATTTAGCGAACACAGCATGAAACTCATCTATGGGCTCGTATATAATTGTAAGTCACGAGAATATATAAGTTTAATCTTCAATTTTCTGCTTGTGTGATTAAATGTTTAAAAAAAATCTTTTGTAACCTATAATAAATTTGTAATTAAATTAAAATTAAAAGTAACCCGTAACCACAGAAACCGATCGTGTAATGAAATTTTTAAATAGCTTTTATAGGGTGCCTTCAATTCGCTGTAGTGTGCTAATAACATCGCATCACAACATCGCACTTGCCTTCCATTCGTTGCAGACCCTGCGCACTGGGTAGCGAACTTCAAAACAGTTCGGGAGAAAAATTGATGTGCGCTAAACAACAAAAGAACGTCGATTACGGCATCCGTGATTGTTGTCAAGTTTGATGATTTTTAGTTAAGGTTGTTCCACCGTAAAATTACTTCGATGCCATTTCATTTATATTCTTTCCACTCAAAGAAAGACATGTCCTCTATCTGAAATGAGCATTAAAATGTAACCTTTCCAAGCTATTTTTATCGGAAATTGAACTTGAAATTGCGTAGTGTTAAAATGGGTTAATGGGAGAAACGACGGGAAAAATTGTATTTTTACATGTAATACAAATACCATTTTCCCGAAAAACCGTTTATAAGAAGCAAAAACTCCGTGGAAATCGTATAAAAGCATAAAGGATGCTTCTTATTGCCTTTTTTCTCGTGTTATTAGCTAATTACTGCGATAATTAAAGTAAAAAAGTGGTAATTCCATAGAAATGGAACGCATGTCATAAGCGAAAGAAAGATTTTATGAACCAGATAAACAAAACGTAGGAATTTAGTATTTGCTTTGACTCACGCAGTTGAGGAGGAACCTCCTTAAGACGTCAAACATGCATATTGTGAGGTTTTTAATTACTCTGTGATAAAATACTTACGTTTTCAAATGCTTACTTTGAACAAGCTCAACAACTTTTAACTAAACATTAGGCCATGAATGTTGTTCACCCACAGATTGCTCCCTTTCACCAGGATCCAAAACATTTCGCCTGCGCACATTGTTCCATTCAGCGTCGTTCGCGTGCGCTTGTGTTCCGATGTGTTTTTGGCAACTAGTGATTGTTGAACGTTTTATTAAAAAGCTCGGCAGATTTCGTGAATAGGACGTACCTATGATATTATTAGGTTCCAATAATAAAACCAGAAAATTACAACAACAGGTTTGATGGTTTTTACAAGGATCAAGATCCATTAAAATAACAGAAATTGAAATATTAATAAAAAGTCTAATGAACAAAACATACAGGTTTACTGTATGATATAAAAATATTACAGATAAACACAGACAGACAGCGGGTGAGTGTTATACTCATTTATTTAAAAAAATCGGCGAGGTACGGGACGAATTAGTGAAGCAGCCTGGAAGTGATCTGATTAAAAGGTGAATTTCGGAGAATTCAGAAAGAGGCAAAGATATATATAATCCATATTTTAAAAATGGCGGCGATCTGTGAAACAGCATGTTTGTGGCTGCGGGTCAGTCTTGCTTATAAAAACAAAAATAATTTTAAACAGGTTTTATTTTATTTTTCACCCTAGTATTGTTGTCACAACGTTACAGAACTGCATTATAAATGTATTATTTTAATATCTTATTGTTAGTATTGGGATTAATGTTTTAATTCCCGCCACCGAAATGGCTCGACCCTACTCTATTCATTCCATGGCTTACACGCGTAGCTGATATTAATTGGAAACCTTCGGAGTACTCACTTAGCTTACCTGGAAATAATAAGGAAACTTAGACGTAGTTAATGCCCTTGATGATTGAGTTTCTTGCGCGCTTTGACTGCTAGTCACTCTATTTGAATTTAGCTCGTCGCAGTCATAACGGTAGCCAAAAATCCATCACCAGACGTATTAAAATTTTAAAATATCTTAACCGCACGGAAGCTCTCAATCTCGGAGAAACATTTTTTATCACAGAGAGTAAGTCGTTGTCACGGTCCAAAATTGCGTCATTCAGAGCTAGACTATAGAACATGTTTGCCGTGGGAATTTTTGAATAGACATTTAACTACTCTCACCTCTAGAATAGCATGACTGAGGGAAAAATTCGTGAACATGGAGGTCGTGTGAATGTTAGATAGGCACGTGTATCAGAGTTGGGTCGGTCTCGAAGAGTTGAATAAAATGAAGGTTCAACTCAGCCATTTAGGGAAACATATATGTATTTATTATAAAGAATAGTGAAATTGCCTGATCACACGTTCGCTGTGGTAATGCGGGGCGTCTGCTGTGACGATAACGCAAGTCCAAGTATATCTCTACATGAACGGGCATAAAATAGTCCTTCACGATTAGACGTCCCAGACGGACGAAAACAACAATTGACGATCGGCTAGGTATCCCTTCGCTTGACGTCACACATGGAAATCCATTACAGTTAAAAATAAAACTCCATCTAAAACTTGAACAAAAGATGGAAATATACGTTGTGTGGGGGAAATGTGCCTTACATATGTGGCTATGTATATAGCATATCTTACTTTTATAAACTAGTTACCAGAAGATGGTACCCGTTGAATTTGAGCGGAAAGAAGAGAAAAAATTGTTGCTTTGGAATAAAAAAATCTCCCAACGTGGTATATAATAACAGCAGTCGTTAACCAAATATGGAGAGGTTGGGGTGGAAAATACCCCAACTAAAATCTCGCAGGAATTCTGAAACACTGATCATTTTACCTCAGTCATACGTTCCTCAGAAATAAGATCCTATCTAAGGCGTATGCTGCTAAGGCGTATACAGCTGACTAAATTATCAAGATGATTGATATAGTAAACGCTGACGTCAAAGCTATTACGTCATGGTCTGACCATAACTACCTAGAGTAAAATCCTACGAAAACTAAAGCTATTATAATTGGTAACTCAAGGATTATAAAAAATCTAGATCGAACTTCTATCCCAAAAATATAAATAAGAGATATTCCGATGAATTACTCATGCACCGTCCAAAATATAGGAATGACAATTAGTCAGAATTTATCATGGCATTCCCACATAAATAACATTTCTAACAAAATATACAAAACACTGTACCAGTTAAAAATTCCCAAAAACCTACTTCCTTTACATACGAGAAAGCATCTTATCTCGTCACTCTTATTCCCTCACTTAGATTATTGTTGTCTTGCATATAGTGATGTTACATGTAAACAAAATAGTAAACTCCAACGTGCGTTAAACTTCGAGTAAGGTTCATTTTTGACGTTTGATGCACTCACATATCACGCCTTACTTCAACAGGTTAGCATGGATAAAAACGACCCCAAGAAGAAAATATTTACATGGTGCTTTTTTATTTCAAATCTTCAAGGACGAAGCACCCTCTTATCTATTTGAAATGTTTTCTCTCAGGGCCCCATTATCTGCCATGACCACGCGAAAAACATCCCATCTACATTAATTTCCCTGCACATGGGACTACCTTATTTTCGAACTCATTTCAGATTACTTCCTCTAAAATGTAGAACTCTCTCCCAGAAAATTTTAAGAAGGCAAATACGTTGTATATGTTTAAGAACGAAATATACAAAATAGTTTTGTACGAGAAAGAAGGCTAATTTGTATGAGGTGTGTAAGAGTCAATTGTAAGAATCTATATTTTTGTTGGATTGTTTTATTTCTTTTCTATTGTCATAATGTAAATTGGTTTATTTTTATATGTTAGTGTTTAACTGCCAATTTGAATTTGTTCTATTTTTTGATTTGTATCTTTTCTTAGTTGAAAGCATAATTTGATCTATGTTTATATCCTAGTGTTTAACTGCCGATAACTGTCCGAATATATTTAGTAAAAATTGCACTAACACTTATAGTCATTTTTATTGTAAAATTGTATGCCTGTCCCACAGGACTTGTCCAGGACAAATAAAATGCTTTTCTATTTCTATTTCTATGCTGCAGTTGCCAAGTAAAAAAATTAATAAAAAACATTGTTTTTTCAGTCATCCGATATTAAATCTCAAACATATATCACGAAAGTAAGTAGTTTGAAGAGGAAAAAATACACCTATACACCGAATCAAATGCTTTTCGTGTGGAAGTAAACGTTTGTTGAATAGTGCCCATTAAGGGGTCCCTTGATCCCTTAGGCCTTTCTAATATGGCCTATTAATCCTTATAGATCCTAAATAACATGTGTATCAAATGTTGTTTGGATCCGTCAAGGGGTTCGGGTGTCTATAGAATTAAAAAAAAACAAAATATCCATTGCATACATATCATGAAAATATGAGTCTTGTTCAACTCACTCACAAGCGATATGCGTCTAGGTAACGCTATACTCGTTATTTCCATAGAAGTTAACTTTCACGAGTAAAGATACCTTTAGAATGCAGGCCGTGGGCGACGGAGAGAATATGAAAAAGGAATTGACGGAGGGAAAGGTCGAAAGTTGGCTTATGTTTTAGTGAATCAGTATCACGTTCTTTTTTTGACGTAGCTGTGAGTGTGGCGTTGAAACAAAAGGCTTACAACCTTCTGCTCCACTAAGTATCTCTCTTTTTCTACTGCATTTGCCTCTCTTGCTTATGTTTAATTGAGAAAAAAATAATTTCCGTAAACTCACTCCTGCTGATTTTTTGTAGTAGGTACCCTTTAAAACATTTCGAGAAACCTGTTTCTAATGGCTCATATCTCAATCCTATAAAAGCAGTATTGCACACACTGTTCGCTCGTAGCAGTTTGTACAAAATTCGCAGATTCCCTTTTTATTCTGTTCAGTTCGTAAATTGATTCTTACTGACAAATTGAATCTTGTGAGCATGGTCCACAATGTTTACTGAATACTCAGGATGAGACGCAACTAGAGCGGAGTGATGTTCATTCTCTTGCATTATTTCGTTGGAGAGACTTCCTACTATTCTCTTGATGAATCCCTGTCTCCGCAATGTGGCGACGAAAATGCTTGGAATGTGTTTTCCTTTAGACAAGGTGTACTTAACTTGGCATCCCAGGTATCTTACTTCTTCCGCTTCGTTCACCTCTATCCGCATTGCTTCATAAATGAGGAATCTTTCTCACTTCTTTAGAAAGTAGTGAAGTACTTGCGCTTTTAAAATTTAGCTCTAGCTCAATTCCGTGGCAACTAATAACACAGGACTTGCAGTAAAATTACGAATTCTATATGATTATCGCTTATTCTAAACTATGCGTTAAACTATAGATAGTTGGTCATGTGCTTTTTTTTAATCTCAACTTCCTTTTTTTGCCAACGTTTCACCTTTTAATTGAAGCACCATCAGGGCTTAAAAGTGAGAAAAACTTTCCTGCTCTGACATTTATGGTCATAGCAAGGAAGTTGATCTCACATTTAAGCCCTAATGATGCTTTAATTAAAAGGCAAAACGTTGACAAAAAAAGGAAGTTGAGAGTAAAAAAACACATAACCAACTCTCTATACTTTAACGCATACATTAATTAAGTGTTCAATAACCAATTCAACAAACTTATTTTAAACATTCGGTTAAATTCATTATTCAGAGCTGAAAAGTGGGAGAGTCATTGAATATGCCAACATATTCTTTTGAGGTAAAGTGTTGAAAATTTCATGAAAGTTATGAGGCAATGTAATAAAAATTCTATATTTGGACTTCCTATCATATTGAGCGGGGAAAAGGGAAAAGATAAGGGTAGAAGTAGGAAATGGTTTCCTCCATGCTCATGGAAGTGGACGGTACAGGTAATGAATTACGTGTAAATTTAAGGAGTTCTCCAGAAAAATCGCCATTTGTTAGGTCCTAAAGTATGAGATGCGTACTAAAGTAAAACCAAATATTCAGTTTTATTTTATCCGGGAGCTTTATGTTCCACTTTTTGTTCCGCTTCGGATTGGAACGACTTGCCTAAGACAAATTTTGATTTACTGCAGAAAGGGAATTATTAGAAGCTGTGCGAGATGAGTTTCAGAAACGTTCCATACCAATATCACTTTGAAAAATACACAAATGACCTGGTACGCAGTCACACGGGCGGGTGTTAAGATATACCTATGCCAAAGGAATGACATTCACCACGAAATTGTCATTTGTGCATTTTTCGCAGTGAACCAAGTCATTTCTACATTTCTACATATCAAGCATGTCAATCCTCATTAGGAGCACAATACATAGTAGACGAGAATATATAGTTCGTTTAAATCCTCGCTTAAATTCATCTTAATGCTGCACAGCGATAAGGATTAATAAATTAACCAATAATGATAATGCTTCATTTATTTTTCTCTTTATGTGACAAAAATTAATCCCTGTATTTATTTTGCAATCTGATTTCCATGAAAAGGTACACAATAATTACCCATATCTAAAATAACTCACAAACAAAAAACTGACTCGCGTTTTCATACAGTTTGCAATGCACGCTAAAATTAAGAAAAATTTAATGAGAAATGAAAATGAATAACAATAAAAAATATTCGTTACAGTAAAAATAAATGAATCCGGAAGTGTTCTAAGTTTATGCGAAACTGCTCGTCCACAACCTTGACATGCGGAAAACCTTGATATTACATAACTGGGTGGTGTAACTGGTTAACAAACTTGATTGACAACCAACCGGATTCCGGATTCGTTCCGGAAACGAATCTCGGTGAAATAATATTATTTTTCATGGTAAACTTCATCCCTTTGTTATATATCCTGTTCCAAATTATTGGGTGTAAAGGTTTGTGGAATATACTATCAACTGAAATTTGCAATAGAAGCTATCACCGGTGTAACATTCGTCCTAAAAGTCCTGAGCAAGGGATAACAGCATCTTAATTTCGGCCTACGATCTTTATATCTCTCAACTGGATCTTATTATTAACATTAGTCAAGGATTTTGAATTCATAGCTGGAGCACTATGTGAGGACCCGTAATGGAACAGTTTACTCCAACAAGAATTTTGTTCCGATAAGTTTCCTCACATTCTCTGCAATGTGGTGTGGAATGAATAAGTTATTCGGTTCCAATTTCATTCGGTTGCATCGAAAGTATCCCAGTAACAAAACTCTCCGGAAATCCCTTCGTTTTATTTCGGTTCACATACATATCCAAGTCTACGCTGGGCGTATAATATCGGAAAATTTCACATCTGATGAATTTTAAATGGACACCGCGGAAATAATTTTACCCCCACGCTACTTGTATAGGACAGAACATAACAAAAAACAGACTAAAACATTCGCTGCCAAACGGAGTTGTTTGAGAGTTTTCTGTTTCCTCCCACCATTCACGACTACGGAAAGTGCAGATTGAGACACTAATCAACCAAAACACGCTAAAGCTTAAAAGGTAGGCTTACCATATGTTCCGTTTTGAAGGGTCTGCCCCATGGGTGGGGAATGATAATGCCATCCCCACTGGGGATGTTAAAAGCACCGCTTGTCTAAATATAGAATCACTAGGTGAAGGTTGATGACAAAGTGAAATCTTAATTTGACGAAAAATCCTAATTTGTAAGGTAACCGCTGCGGTAGTACGCCTGAATGTATAGTAAACTATAGAAAAAGGTATGATCAACTTCTTGAGTTCATTAGTTCGGCGACATCGAATTTGTGAATATTTAGTGTTTTTCGTGTTAGTACTTCTGTGAATCGCGAAATATCGAAAATTGTTATCGATATCTGACTAAAAATTCATATTTATACGTTTCTCAAAAGGGCCTTGGATATTGTAAAATAAATTTGTCTGTCCCATAGGTGAGGAATGTCAATCCTATTCCACTGGGAATGTTAAAAGCACCACGTGTCGAAATATAGAATCACGAGGTGAAGGTAGATGAAATGAAGTGAAATTCCAGGAATGAGTAGGGTGAGTAATAGTCATGAAAAAGTGGGATTATCCTGACTTTTAAAGCGTTATCACAGAATTTTAACGATTCGGCAGGTGTCCTGATTTGTTAAAAGTAGAATAGTCCAAAATTGTTTCATTGAATTATAAGTTGTTATTACATATCCGCATATTTCCGGTTTTACAGTATTTTTTTGTTTAACGTGCTCCGACGCCTAAGGTCATATCGCATTTAGTGTCTGCCACGCGCATACAGCGGCAAACGGAACTCGGACGAATTGGAGGATCACCCCTCCAAACTCTAGCCGAGCCCAACGATGCTTAACTTCGGTGACTGATCGGGAACCGGTGTTTCGACCGTGGCAGGTTGTTGCCCTGAGGTTTCACAATGTCGATGCATAAGTCAATTGTACGTACCAATTGCATAACTATTGCAAGAATACCACAGTTATTGCACATCAAGAAATACTGTTGGCGATGCATTCTCTCTCTCTGTGATGACAGGAATAGAATGAAAGTTGAATTCATTAGGACAATTCTAATAAATCCGTATAATCGATGTTTTCAGGCTTAACTATGTGGAACTCGATTATCACAGAAGTAAAAAAAACAGTGTATATTTCCACCAATATTTATTCAGGTACAACTAGTTTCGACGCATGGGCGTCGTCACAAGGGGCCATTCAAGTATTACGTTAGACGTTTAGGGATGGGAGGGGGTTTGAGCTTTTCTTACTTTGTCTTACAAAGAGGGGGTGAGGGGGTCCGAGGCAATCTTACATAAGATTTAAGTTACTTCTAAGATCGTATTTTTATCAACTTGTTAAGTTATCGTCGGACGAAAAATCTTCATTTATAAGATAACCGCTGCGGTAGTACGCCTAGTGATGGAAAAATGTCGGTCAAAATCGATTTTTCGAGCAATCGATTTTTAATCGAAATGAAAAGCTTGACTTTTCAACAAAAATCGAAATTTGAACCAAAATATCGATTAATCGAAAAAATCGACGGTTCTTTTTTGAAAAAAATACAGTTGGTACAAAAAAATGTTTATCATTCAATCGAAAAACGCAATACATATTTGAAAAGTATAAAATAATCCCTAAAAATGTACTTGGAATACATGCTTGAATTATTTGTAGTACAAATTTACAAATGCACGCACATTAAATTTTGGGGATCACCGCTTGGAACCATTCGACTTCACTAAATATTTAAAGAAAGATCAACTGATTGAGATGCTTTCTTGATAATCTAGGGCGTGCCTTTCCGATTTTACCGGCCTTACAGAAAAGTCTTTCACATGGGACGGATGACGTTATCATACTCAGCACTCTGATCGCGAAACGGTACGAAATGGTCAACATCGAAGTTGGAAAATCGAGTTTGGATCGAAACTCGTAGATCATGGCTCGATCTCGATTTCCTCGATCTTTGACTATTAAAATGCGATTTTCGATTTTAATCGAAATCGATTTTTCCATCACTAAGTACGCCTGAATTTATGGTAAACTATAGAAAAAGGTATGATCAACTTCTTGAGTTCATTAGTTTGGCGACATCGAATTTGTGAAGATCTAGTGTTTTGCGTGTTATTACTTCTGTGAATCGCGAAATATCGAAAATCATTATCGATATCTGACTAAAAATTCATATTTATTCGTTTCTCAAAAGAGCCTTGGATATTGTAAAAAAAATTTAAATCGATTGGTAAGGTCAATTTTTGCACACTTGGACATGGAATTGCCCATGTATTATTAGGTATCTATGTGGATGGTTCCAAAAATGTATGAAAACTTACGAAGATTGGGAGGGGAAGGGTTCATAAAATCTTACATTGTCTTACATGGGGGAGGATGGTGGTCAAAAATTTGCAAAATCACCTTACATAATACTTGAATGGCCGTTGTTTTTACTAAGGTCTTTGTCTTTACTAATTCATACTGTCTAGGTCGGTTGCATATATACCCATGAGTGAAATGGGAGGAGAGGATGGGTGGTTTTGTTGGGGTAGATGTATGGGAGAGGGAGGGTGGGTGGGGGAAGGTGAGGTCCGAGGAATGTGTAGGCGGGAAACGGAGGTGGCGGGGAAGGCTCACGGTTGGGGGTCAACGATGTATTCCCCTAAGGTAGTTTGAGCGAGATATTTCCCTCGTCATAACGGAGACCATATTCGAATTTATTGTTTTTAATTTTAGCGTCTGTAAGAAGTATGAAGTAAATATTTTAATATTAATGGTGCAAAAATATAGTTATATATGACAAAAATTCTCAGTAATGAAATAAATATGTCCACATAAGTCTCTGACTTGACTTTTTTCACGCTGTACGGTGAAATCGCCTTCACATTAGAAGGTTTTTCGCGATTTTGTAAAAATTACTGTGGAATTTGATTAATTTTTATTAATAATTCAGAAAACATACAAACTAAGGACGAAATCTAGGTGTTAGAATATAAGTAGGTACTCATAATTAAAGACAACATAGTACTTTTCTACAAAATGTTTTGTCTTTCATAAAAAATGACTTAATTTCTTGTCTTAAGAAAAATAGTTGTCCTTAAACATGAGTACTGATATTATGTGAACTTCTACCAAGTGAGGCCTGCCACGGTCAAGTTTATAGGTGTCAGAAGTTCCTAATTTTTTCAATATTCTCCCTCTGGAGCGCACAGACGTAATCAATCCCATGCAAAACAGCTTATATGTTTAGGAAAATTTCTCGAAAAGTAGTCCGGCAAGGGGTTAATATTTTGATATCATTAAATAGATAGGCGTTTTTTCTTTAAAATGACATCAAATTCATCAAATTCTAGGTGAATTGATTTGTCGCTCAAACTACCTTAAATGAGCGGGTAGCTTCGAGCAGTGGGAAACCTTTTTTTATAATATGTCATTTAGACCGCACTCCAATTCACATCAAGGCGTACTAGCCGTACTACATTTTCCTTAGTTTGCGGAAGTGACGCCACAATTTCAGCCTTTGGACCAACTTCACGACCACGAGAGGGTTAGTACGGCTAGTATAATACGAGGAAGGGCTTACTAAGGCCGTGTTCCAATCCACATCAAGGCGTACTAGCCGTAAGAAATTTTCCTGAGTTAGCGGGTAAGACGTCACGTTTTAAGCCTTTGGACGAACTTTACGAGAGGGTTTACCGTGAGAGGGTCAGTATGGCTAGTACGAGGAAAGGTTTACCAAGAAGGCGGACTATTTCGCGGAGCCGTTCTAAATAAACATGGCGTTGAAGCGTGCAATGAATAAGTGGTCATGGAAGTATATTAGTGAATTATAAAATACACCATTTCAATCGTCTTATTTGGATTTATTCTTCAAGTGTTGTTAGTAAATATCACGCATTTATTAGTTACTAATATCGCATTGAAAACTTATTTGTGAGTCACGTGTTAACGGGTTAAGACGAAAACTGTACCACGTGTTTGATCAGCGGTGTGTATTCCTTTATTGTCTTTGCTTTATACTATCATTTTAATGACGATTCAACCCTACTTACATTTGCTTGATCGACGTTTTATATATCAATATAAATGGACGGCCAGTAAAATGTTAACATTGCGAACGTTATCTATCCATCGAGAAATCGCTCTCATGCCTGACACTAATCTTCACTGCTATACTACGCTTGCCTATATGCTTTTGTTTTTAATTCGTTGGTGGCCGCATCCGTTTACGAGCGCTGGCTTTCCGTTCCAATTCGCTAGTACACCCCAAGCCCATACTACATGGCATATACTAATACTAAGGGCATACTAAGGGCTGTACTTGGATTGGAAAACGTCCATAGAATATGCCCTTTTCTCAAATATATCCCGTTCTCCAGCTCTTCCAACTTGTCCATTTTGCACCCTTTCCCTATCAGGTGTAGGATTTCCGGGGTGTTGTCACTTACGTGTCCCTCCATCGGCTGATGTCTCGCAAGGTGGGATGGGATAATTTTCCGTCAAGGAAACTTCTCCTATGTTCCTCCGCTCTCGTTCGGAAGGATCTCTCAGTCTGCCCCAGATACGCAATATTTGCCCTTCAACTTGTGCTTTCCACTCTTATCCAATCGATTATTTCAATCTTTGGTTTTGTTTAGTTACCTTAAATTATCCTTATTAAAGAAGACAATTCTGAATTGGTCCTTTTGAAAATTTTTTTCTATTCTCTGAGATATATCTCCTCCTCAATACGGTAATTTGCACTATTTTCAAGCTGTATCCTTCACTTCAGTAGGATGGAATCCGCTTTTTTCCTTATCCTCTTCTCTAGCATTTTATCTTAGACTCAAAACTTAGCATACAAACTCAACATATTTATAAACTTATCCATTTTTGTTGCAATCAATTTTATGATATCTAGTTCGCGGTTGTAATTGTCTCTAGAGAGTGGTGTACTGAGTATGGATGGGCGATTATTAAAAAATAATCGATATTTTGTAAATCGATTAATCGCAAGCAGCCGATTAATCGCGCCCGATTAATTGCTTTTAATAATCGATTCGATTATAACAACATCCAAAACATACCTTGCAAGGTTATGGTCCCTCCATAAATAAAGTAAAATAATTTCATTTACATTTATAGGGTTAATGTTATCATAAGCGCAAATTCTACAATCTAGGTAAACTTCCAGGAGGCGTGTCAGGGAACAGAGTTATGAAAAATTTCTTAATTCAATTTAAATTTTGGACGATTGCCAAATGTTTACGGGAGCTGAAGCTGACTAAATTGCAATTTTGATAAGTGGGTACTGGTAAGGCGGCTTCTTAGATCAGATTGTATTAGACTCATCTCGGAAAAGAGTCTCTCTGACAGAACTGATGTTGCTACTCCTGGTAGGTACTTCCTGGCTACCTGATATAAGTGAGGGTATTCAGTTTTCATTGACTCCCACACTGAAAAAGGATTCAAATGGCGGTCAACGACGGGTCGGTTGAGGAATTGCCGTAACTCAAATGGTGTCCCACCGGCGACATCTTCAGTACACAGGGTTTTCTGTGATGCTGCTTCAGTGTCATGAAAGCTCCAGAGGTCATCTGATGGTGCTGCATCACGCTCAGTGGGTGAAAACATCTGCAGGACGTTCACCTGATCCTCCTCGTGAAACATATCAGCCATCACAGCGATGACGGTGCTCATGGCATTGGCTACAGCGATCGGGCTCTTGAAGTGAAGTTTTTTAAACCGCGGGTCATCGTGGTGATTGCATAATGCTTTATGGACTCAATAGGATCGAACCGACGGACCAGCTCCGAGAAAACGTACTTCTTCACCCATTCCGCTAGCCTGTCTCCTTTCGGAAACTATCAGATTGATGCTCTGAAATTGAATATCAAAGTAAATGTCAGATACATCAAATAACATAGTATATCAAGAGAGTAATCAATGATCGCATACTCTGGATTATTATCAACAGATGTCCCGAAAATTCTAATACTCTTAATTCTAATTCTTAATCCCGAAAATTCTAATAGTCGACGTTTCCGGTCAGTCGACAATTTTGACAACCGGCAGTTACCGACTCGCAAATATCGACAAAAACGGTCGTTTAATTCATCGACAATAAGAAACAAAAGTTACAGACTTGCCCTACAGCAAACACTTATTAACAAAAAAGCAGGACTATGCATTGTTGCGTTCAACGCAATTAAAAGCACGAATATGTTCAAAAGACTTTGAGTGCTGATCAGAAAAACATTCAGAATCGAAAGAAAAGACGCGGCGCATGGATTTCAACTGAATTCAAAACAGAATGCCAAATGTGAAAGGAGAATGAAAAACTCACCCCTCAGACCGCCTGGATAATCTGGATCTACTCCTGATGGCTCACTCTCTCCAGGTTTTTTGTTGCTGCCGCTGCTTGTTTCGCTTGCCGCGGCTGAAGATGCCATGCCTCTTGAGGTAGCTACAGAAATTAGTTGTAATACCACAGATGGAAATCTTTCTAAAGCATTTCTTTTATTTGGCCTCTTTATTGCTCAGCCTCATGAAATGCTTCCACACCGGACTAGAAAACGACATGGTGATACAGTTCACTTCCCACTAAGTCCGTGGGTCCTATGCCCAGTGTGACAAGATTGGGCGGTTTTCCACCATTTGGGCTGATCGTAAAGCTCAGTACGCAGTACAGAGTAACGTTTTGTGGGAAGCCGCCAACAGTGTGGCTTTATAAAAGCATTTTTGATAGCATGGAGAGGATACCAATAAACACATTCTAACCGATACAAAGAAATAAATCCTCATTGTAACCAATTTTATTATCAAAATAACAAGCGAACATAAGACAAGGCTATGCCTGGCGAAGCAACATCTGACATATGACACGTGAGTGGCCGGCAAAATGTGGTGCCGCGTAGAGTTACGTGGTTACGCCATGCGCATTCCATTTTAATACCTCTACGGCGTCATTGCGCAGAGTTCAGCCACAGTCAAATTTTCGAACTGAAGACGAATGTGAACCGCTCTATCCATCACAGTTCACAAGACACAAGATTGCGTAATAATCGGTAATCGGTCAAATTAATCGGGTATACATAATCGATATCATCGATATCGGCTGTTGCATTAATCGATTCCAAAATTTCGATTAATTTACAAAAATAATCGATTATTCGATTAATCGGTATCTTAATCGCCCATCCCTAGTACTGAGCAGCCTGTTCAACGTGTATGTAACGAACGTAATGAAAAGTCGATTTATTCTGTGAAATGTGATGGCGGGAGTTGAAGGGTATGATTTGGTCTGTGGTGGTATATTTGCGGAATATTGAGAATTCAAATCCTTTGTTGGCCTTTGCTATCGTTAATGTCCAAGTAGTTAAGTTTCCATTTCTTATGCTTCTCACAAATCAACTGAATGTTGCTGGATTGAGAGTTTAAAGTCATAAGAAAATTATCTGTGTATTCGTACCGGTCCATAGAGCGGAGAAGTCGTCCACGTATAATTGCTGAATAATTCATGTTGTCCACGTCCACGTTGCTGAATAATTTTTCTTCAAAGTCGTTCAAGTGTAGATCCGCCTGGAGCGGAGATAATGGGATCCCCATTGCTAATCCTTCCAATTGCCGATAGTAGCCACCATTCAATTGGAAATATTTCTACTCAGCACACACTCTCAATAGTGTTCAAATAATACCGAGGAAGGGTGGTTACGCTGCGGCACTTTTTAGTTCTTGTTTGACTGTCTTAATAGCCTCATAAACTGCGATATTCGCGTAAGTTAGACACATTGAAGGACACTAGTTGGTATGTGATTGGAAGGTGGAGGGCTTAACGAAGAGAGTTGGTTACAAAAGTCCACGGAATTTTTCACTCCAAACCTGGATAGAAATTGAACAAAATCCCTACCCGCGCATTCAAAAGTGTGGCTAATTTTCTTGGTGCGATGACACTCGAGACAACTGGTCTGACAGGAATGTTTTATTTGCGTATTTTTGATAACCCAAAACATTTAGGTGCTCTGGGATTCATTAGTATCACTTTGCATGATTCGTTAGCACTGAAGATACTCTTTGTGGAATTTAAAGTTTTCTTTACAATTTTTGGGAAGTTGCTTGCGGGATCATAAAGAAGTTTCACAACATAGTGAACTTCATTGGGTTGAGTGGTCCCTTCTCTATGACTACGTGCAACAAAGAAGCAGCGAGATAGCCCATGACAAAAGCCTGGTCATCTTGGATAATTATAATCCTGAAAATATTTGATTATGTAGGATAAAAAGTTTTCTAAGGATTTTTGTTTTCTATTATTACATCCAAGTTACAAATATCTAGAAAAAAAACTTAATGTCATTATGTATTATGGAATCACGGCGTTGTGATGTGCTGAATTTGTGCGTCCCACCTATGGCATCCCTGGGAACGGGGACTTATTAATAAGTAGGAGCAATTGTAGCACCTAAGGTCGCGAAAACCGCGCAAATACCGGGCTTACTCTAACCACCCAAAATACGACCAATGAATTCTTCTCGCTTCTCAAAGTCCAACTTCTTTTAGGGGTGTCCCCCTCTCATGCTAGCGGCCTCTAGCAAGCCTGATGGAGGAAAAGAAAAGAGGTAACGGAATTCGTTTGTGAGGCCGCTTCAAAGAGTTTACGTTGCGATGTAGCCAAAAGAATCTGCCCTTCAATAGGAAGTTGGTACGGCATTCCCATCTACGGATGGAATCTTGATTAGAAACTGAACTTTCGATGTGGAAGTCTAGTAATTGCTTGAAATCCGATCTTTCGTCCATCCCATTTTTTAAAGCATCAATATCTCATTCACTAAGCTCTACTCGAAGTGGTAAAAATCAAATGAATATTCATCGCCATTCTTCTCTGTTCATCAGTGACTGAAGGATTGGCTGTTCATGAGGTCAACTTGACCTATGATCTGTGGAAGCGTATGCATTTTAACAGCATCCCTTTCTCCCTAAGGGTAGTCTCAGATAATAAAACCTTTTTACTGTAGGTATACGTTGGAAAGATCAAATATACGGGGAGAACCACCCACGGGGAAGTCCTGAAAAGAGTTGGAGATAGGGAAGAAATACAATGGGAACTCTTAAGAAGAATAAGAGAAAAGCTTATTGGGCAGTTTTTAGTCCATTGAAAGCAATAATGGAAGAAATAAAAATTTACGTACACGTAGAGGCAATTGATTTAGGATGTCAAAGTGGGAAGAGTTACAGGGTTGAAGAGAAGTTGGGACCAATAGTTAAATAAATTTACATACACGTAGAGGCAATTTATTTAGGACGTCAAAGTGAAGAATTATGCTGGAATGAAGCGGTTTACTGATAGAAGAGTGGAGAGCTGTGGCAAATCAATCCTGATTGATGAATGATGATGATGATAGTGATGAGACCTTGGGAAACGCAATGTTTTATTAATGACGTCTACTAGAAGTCTGATTTTAATGAACCTCCTGTATGTATTACATTCAGTGTTTGGTCCCTGTATTGTTCCTTAACCTCGTGATTCATCCTCTTGAGTCTTTTTCACTGCTTTTCTCCGTGTACTCTTCACTCTCACTATATTCTCTCTTCTTTAACATATCTTCTTCATTGCGCGAACCTCCTTTTTTCTCGCAAAATAATCAAACTAAAAATGTAGAACACTCCTCTCATAATTGGCCATTACCTAAAAATCTAATCACCATTTCTTCATTTTGTCGCAAATCTGAACATTCATCACTTTAATCCTCCTCCCTAACAACCAAGAACTTTTAATAATCGCATGTCTTAAGACTCTCGGTGGAATAGGGGCGAAACAATTCTATGCAATAAATACCTGCGCGGTGGAAACCAAAGAATGCTAGAACGTCTTTAATATCACTCCTGAAAAGAATATTGTCATTCAGGCTAACGTTATTTTAGCGTATAATTGGTGACGGATTTTTTTTACGTATATTAGTTTAGTTATACTTACGAGTGAACCTACGGCAAGATTCATTTTTCACTGATCACAGGTGACCCATTGAAAAATTCGCTACAGTTTAATTGCCTCAGTGGCGATGAGCACGATTCATGAGCACGATTGACATTGTTACATAATATAAAACCCTTATGTATAAAGATGAGACGATAAGCGCACTCGAAGATTTCGGAGAAGAAGAGATGACTCAAAGAAGAAGCTTCTTACTAAAAGATTTGTTCTTCATGTGTACTCTTATCGGGTTACGCACCGGATCAATGCTTCCATTTCATCCAACGCTACAATGTGCGTCTCGCTTATCATTATCAGGATTTCAATACCCTGATGGTGATGAGCAAGACGCCCATGGAAACGTTGGATGAAATGGAATTATTAACCCAGTGTATAACCCGAGAACAGTTCACATGCAGTATTGGCTGGGAAATAGGCTTGGGCAAAAAATTTCGATGTATCAAAAACTCGATATATTTTTTTAAATCTATCGATAATTATCGTCGAATTTTTCATGTCGATATATCAAAAATTGATTTTTTTTCCAAGTTTCCAAATATATATATCTGTTTAGCACGTCACCGTTGTAAAGTTGTTTCTCCAGCTGCGGTGTCTAGTGCTATAACGAAAATAAATGATGATATTCGCTTAGAACATAAGCGAATGGGACAACGTTCTCCAGAAGTACGATCTGCACAAACAGAACGAGAAAACGTTGATAGAAGTTCAATTTGGTCCAGACATGAACACCTATTATCTCTTAGCACCACCACGCAAGAGGTTCCTAGCTCTGGCTCTGTCCCTAATGAGCTGAAGCAGTATCTGGACCAACCACTACTGGAGAGGAAATCAGATCCAATAAAGTTTTGGGTGAACTCCCGACACTTCCCACCGGTTCTTTCGGAAATCGCGCTAAAGTACCTACTTAATATGTCAAGCCTCATCTGTTCCATCCGAAAGAGTGGCTTCTGCAGTTAACTTGGTGGTACCAGACAACAGGAGTAGATTAACGGGGGAACATGTAAAACAGAGAGTTCTTCTGATCAGACAAATACTGGTTTGATTGATTAAAATTGATTGTAAAAATAAAAAATTAAAAGATTTTTTATTTCTACATGTCCATAATTTTCCAAATTTTACTTCAACATTTTTTATATATTTTGGTGAAACTTTAAGGAACCACTTGTTTTGGCAAAATTATCGATATATCAAAATATAGATTATTTTGGCTCGATAACTATCGATACATGTTTTAAATATTGATACGATATCTATCGATATATTTTTTTACTTGCCCATCCCTACTGGGAAAGAATCAGTTCTTACGTAGTTTAGCACTTGTCTGTTTATTTGATCAACCCTTAGGGCATCTTATCTATCTCCTTGAATATTAAATTGTGGGCGTATTAGCTACTAGGCAATATTCTGTACAGTATATGAGAAAGTTCTCTTTGGTCATTCTTGAGATGCATGGATCACAGATAGGTGGCTCTTTCTCATTCGTGAATATGCATGTGTGCCAATGCATTGTGACCAATTCATGGTCGCGCCCGCTAGCATTCCTTTCCTTTTGCCATTTATAACAGACGATGACTTTTCTGAAATATTCTCTTTAATTGTTTGTAATTCATTTCTAGGAAGTTGTCACAAGGTGTTGATCTTTGTCTAAGAAATTAATGCTATAACATTGACCCGATATATATGTTATGCATTTATTGGGTTTTTGCGTGATTCCACGGAACTCACACGACATTATAAGTATATCCAGCTTTGGTTTCAAGGAAGTTAAAAAAATCACTTTTCCCATGCCTTGCGTATTTGGACTGCTATTTAGGGGTTTTCATTGGTTTAGATTTTTGCCAACCCTCCTTTTATATATATACTCTCAATACCTGTTGGATTATCTGCAGCCTCACGTTAATGGTGTAGTAAATAACCAAATGATTAGTAATTGGTGGAAAAGCCTGTTGAAAGACAAGTTAAGGCTCCATTGGTTTCCGCAACGCACGGTCTGATTAATTAAGCCGACAGCACAGAATAATTGCAGGTTATTTGAGCATTAATCTTTTGTTATTAGTTTCGCAAATTGTTTTGGTTCTATGATGAAGTCATTTTTAATGCCAGAGTTTACCGCGAATGGAATTAAAAAACTTGATGCCTTAAAGAATACGTTTTAAAGAGGATAGGATTCGATGCCATTGAAGGCAAAGGGAGTTTAGTGGATTACACCGACGAAGTCCAAAATTGGTCCATGTTTGGTGGCGTCTGGTATCAATTTTATCAGTAGTTAGGCAGGACTATATCTATTTATATCAAATAATTTATTAAATTCAATCGATCAAGATCATAAAATCGCCGTGCTAAATAAAAATTAAAGTTTGTTAAGTTATTACTCTAAAAAATCTCGTTCCCATAAATTTGTCTAGTAGATCTTAAAGAAAACACTCACATGGTGTTTTTGAGACATTCAGCATGTATTTTCGTTAATGAGTGCACTATTTTTTTCAGGCTTGGAATTATTTCCCTCTTAGGAGGTCCCGTTGGATTGAGAAAGCTGAAATTTATTTTCATTATGTTTTTTCTTCCCACTACTAACTACTACTAATATGATACATAAAATAGGTTTAAATGTCCATTTGAGAATAATTCGAGCTTTATGCTTGGGGTAAATAAAAGTTAAAACCTGGAGAGAACGCTTTGTTCCAAAATAATTTCAGATTATTTAAGGCAATATCCCCTTTGCGAATAATCTCCCCTCTGTTTTATTTATCTGATACATCTAATATTTTAAACGAAAAGACTGAAATAATATGAAAGATAATATTTCCGCTGTTCATATCACACGACGAAAAGGGAGATAATGCGGAATTAGCTAAAGATAACAGATAATTTGATTTCAGGGAGCACCTGTTTATCCAGACCAGAACCAGTGCAACTTCGGTGGTACTATTGTATTGTTGCAATAATTGGCGTTGATAGGTAGTCAACAAGTGAATATATTTTGTATATACGACTTGATTTCCAACAAAGACTATGATCATGAGTACGCTTTGTATGAAATATCTTTCTCCAAACAAGATTTTTTTTAATTTCGTGGAAAAGTCGATTTTAACCTTTGATTATTGACTGATAAAAATATACCTGAGTTGCCCATGAGCAATTTTGGGTTATAGATTTGTTTCAATTCCTTCCAGGGAAACATAAATGGAGTCATTCCCTGATAAGAGTGCACATTGTGAGAGAGTTGTATAAAAATTATCAGCCTGAACTGGGATTCTAACTCGGTCTGTAGCAGTGTTGGGAATAATTTATTCAGTTTTTTCTCTCAGCAATAGTCTGCATCCTCTTCAAAGAGCGTTATTAGCGTGAAATACTTACCCCTTGTCGTTCGTAGTTATTAGACTAATAGACCCTTCATCATTTTACGAGTATCCTAACTGAAACAAAAATTACCTTCAGTAATCTACTCACATATCCTTAGTGGCCAAATGATGGTTTTAGATTACCACACCTCACTAAAAATGTTAATTAATGGTAGCATCGCGTGTAATGCTCTTTATAAATCTCTTGAACGTGATGTTTTAGCATGTGGAATGGTCTCTCCACTCCATGTACACTTTTACTATACTATATTTTTACTAATAGTAGCTCCTTTTGTAGATGATGATAATGGCTATAATGATGAACTATACTAGGTGTTCTAACGGATTTGCGTGCACCATTATCATATCAGGAAACGTTTTGATATGTGACTGACTCTCTTATTATCCTTGTGCTTCTTGGATTCTGTGTCTTCCGAGCCCCGAGGAAGGTGACGATACGTCGGCAAAGATGGAGTATCCGACTCAGTTGGAGGTGTGGGAATCCATCAACAATATTTGCCCAGTAAAGCACCAATCCTTTTATCCCTAATAACTGCCACTACAATTGGTTTTTCTCGCTGGGGTCTGCCTTCACTTGGAGGAAACAATTCATCCTAATAAAAATATAGAACACTTAATTTTTCCTCCTGGAAATTTTATTTTTTCAACTTTTCACTGCAAAAAGGTGCAGTGAAAAATTGAAAAAATTGCATTCTGGGTTGAAAAAACTAATTTGCATTTCGTTGTATCTTTAATTTTAATTAATTTGGCCGGGAAACTGTTGGAACCGCGCATATTTTTCTCCGAATTCATCGGCAAAAGTTGAAAAGTTCCTGAGACAAGTGCAAGTTAATCTTCGTCCGTGGAGAAGTGGATTTCTTAAAACGGGAGTCAAGCCTCCACGCAGCCCAGGATTCCCAATTTCAACGGCAATGTTTGAAGGGTCTAATGGAACTAGCTACCGTGACTGTGACATTACAGTCCATCCACTATGACACTTGAAAAGCAAAGCCGTGCTTCAATGGAGTCTTTATCCGCGAGGATGGATCCTATACACTGTCACAAATGTGTGAAAAGCGGTCGGACGAATGATTGTTTTCACGTGCCGCGACGAACGGAAAAAAATGCTTTTGAAACTGCAGAGAAAAAGTGTTTCTTGGAGACAGAAGTACAAAATCTCAGCTTTCCGTTAGTTCCTTTCAGTTTGTGCCACACGCAGTAGCTAGATAATGAAAACCCACCAAAAACTGCCTTTTAAGTCATGAATCCTGGGTATCATACTATCCTACGTATTGACCCGGAAAATTTGAAGGCCGGTGATTCCACTCCCGGTCTTGGAAACTCATTTTCTGGTCCGGGGAATTGCCTAAATATCCCTTGCCACACATGGCGGAAGGTGGTAAAATCTCGCACCGGTCAAAGTGCTCGTCGGAATCGCCAGCGGCGCGCGATTACCCGCTAAAACATGTTCTCTAATAAACCTCTCTCGATCAAAGGATTGCGTCGAGATCACGGGGCGTGATGGGGCCGAGTGCTTCCACTGCCGTGTGGACCGACTGTGGACGTATATCCACCTTCTTTCCCCGTGAGCACGTGAGAGCGTGTATGAGTTATCGTGTTGTACACATGCCCGGAGTTGGAAGTCGGCGCATGCGCCGTATCCTCCCCGGAGGGGTGAGAAGTTGCAAAGAGAGAGAGAGAGAGATAGATCCACCCTCTCCTCTTCTCTCCATCTCTCTCTCTCTCCCCCCCCTCCTCCCCATCACATCTCGCCGGAGTCTCGGGCGCATCACATCGTCCCTAATGTTCCTCGGCGGAGGATGGCGAGAGAGCTGTGAGTTTGTTTCTCCGGGGTGCTCCGGGAAGAGAAAGGGGTGTGCCTGGGAAAGGGGGCAGTTCCGTCGTCGCCGGAGTATTAAGTGGGTCCCCGTCGCCAGGCTCTTACTTCTTCCCCTCGGCCGACGAGTGTCTCCCTCGCAGGCGCTTTAAAAACCTGCTCGCGGTGAGTTGAAAGAGTGAGCAGCTGAAAGAGAACCTCGAGTTCTCCATCGGTGGTCTCCTGCAAATGAGCATTATTTTGTGTAAATTTTACGGAATAAGTGCGACGCGCTTCGGAATGTATAAAGATCGCTGCTAGTTTGGTGAAGTTTTCGGCGGAAAAAGAATTGGATACTTTTTAGAAAACTTTTGCGACGGATTCTTATAATTTATTTCCAAAACTCAAGCACTCGGGTGAATGCGTCGGCTGCCCGATTCAAAGGGGGTGAGAATTGCAGATTAAAAGGCTTGACTTTTGTGAAGATATCGAATCCAGGGGGCATAAGTTTGGCATTTACTGTGGAGTCTCGATTATGCGAGATGATGTGGACTGGGAAAACCTCGAATAAAAAACACGGATAGTACGGATTATGTGCGAAAATAGCTGGCGACAAAAATTTGATAATTTTTTCGGCTTTGTCGAAGTGTTTTTGTTTGACATAATGGGGATGAAATATTTCTGTGAATCGACTTTAATGTGAAAAGAAATTTATTCCCCAAATTCTGACTTTCTTTTGCATGAATCGAAGTGGCTTGGTAAACGTTTAGTAATGTCTCAAGCGTCACTTTGTGGAATACTTTCACTACAAATATGTTTTATAAAAGAATTGATTCTATTCCACACTTTAAATTACTAAAAATACTCATATATGTCATTATCAAGGCGTATTTTTGCCATTATCAATTATTACTACACCCTATCTTGATAATGGCATATATTCGCCGAAACCATGGTTGCTCTTTAGAAATTAAAAGTGTGGAATAGCCTTTTATTCAACGTGTTTGTCTTTGTAAAGCCATGTATAAGGATCTGAGCCTCGGATACTACAGAATTTCGGAAAATCGGGACTCGGGTAGTCGAGACAAATCTAGTTAAATTTCTCAGTGGCGATTGTTCTATGAGCAGTTTTTTCTTTAGTAAACTTCTAGGTGTTGGCTGGTGGCAAAATGATTATTACAAAATGGTGTTATAAAGCGACTTCGACTCTTCCCGAGGATCATTCTTGATACCCATTGCTACAAAAAGGGAGGAATCAGTCGAGATGTCGTGGAAGATGAACATAGTAAGAACTTAGAAGTAGCAATTTTCCACAGATAAATATTTTTATTCGACCCGGGTTTCGATGCACTGTATCATCATCAGGTACATAAATTTGGAAATCAAGGTACAATAGAAGGTGAATGAGGGAGGTTAGGAAAGTGGAGGGAGGGAGTGGGGAAGGGGAAAAATTTCAAGGGGGGAGGGAGTTTTATTTACACAAAAATATCGTTAACATTTGAAAGTTGAAAAAAACCATAATTTCGTTGAGGTGTCCGAGTGCTGTTGCCCCTGTCTGCGCGTGGCAGACAGTGCGAAATGACCTTAGCCGTCGAAGCACGTTAAACAAAAATACTCCTACTACTCGTTGAGGTGATGTCCCGCGGCGCGTCGAGGGGGAGGGGGGAAAGGGGGGGAGGGGAAAGGGACAAGCATTGGAAAAATAGACACTTTGTCACTGGTTACTGGGGAATTTTCTGGGGTACACAACACTAGAAGACACTGTATAAAACCAAAAGTGTTCTTTGTGGAGTGTCCCACGGCGTGTGGTCAGTCTTCGTGATGCCTGGAGCTCGACCAATATGCTCCTATACACCAGCGGGAAAGGGGGGGGGAGTTGGAGCACAGGGAAATTTTACACACTTAGTTGCAGGGTGCACACTCCCGCACTAAGGGAAGGTGATTGACAGGAGGGGGAGGGGTAATAGTAAAACTGTACATCTTTCAGGAGGGGGAACTTCTTTTTTCTCCGTTGGATGATGATGCAGTGTATCGAAACCCGGGTAGAATTAAAATATTTATCTGTGGAAAATTGCTACTTCTAAGTTTTTATTACCCATTGCTACGTAGTACACAGTCTTGGATCTTTTTTTGAGCTCAAGAAAGACGGTTTCCAATTTTCTTCGAGAATGATCACCAGGGGAGGATGTTTCTGATATTAGAACTCAAGGGGTTACAGTATCAAATTACAAAGAGGTTTTTGAAAAGTCTCAATGGAACCTGAAAGAAATGGTTGTGTGTATTTTTTTAACTTTTTGCCTCGAATTCAATTTGTTTCCTTCGAAAACTCATTTTCCTCCGTGAATATATATCAAATATCCGAACTCTGAGGGTGTGTGGGGAGAATAGCTGTTTTCGAAACCAATTTTCAAATATCGTTTGTGGACACCAGAGGAAGGAGTTGTGAAAGATCTGGTGCTTTCTCGGTGAAGGACGAATGTGAGGCGTTCTCGGGATTCCCACCGGATTAAGTGATAGGCTGCTGCCGACGCTTCGACGGATAACACTTCCATCGTCTTCACAGCGTTGATGCCAGGGCCAAGTCAAGTCAGTCAATCACTTGACAAAGTAAGGAGTTGTGTCGAAAATATTTGTGAACATTTTGGCGAGAACTTTAATTTTCTGGAAGTTTCGGAAGAATCGGAAAGGATATTTTACATCAGGAGCATTCGTTGGGAATTTTGAAAATTTTCAAAAGACCAATTCTGGTGTCCGATAAAATTGTGTTACTCGGTAATGTTCAATGGCAGAAATATTTGATGGTGTTTTTGGAAAAATTTAGCTAAGGTTCCTATTTTTTCCCTTGAGAACTTTGCGAGGACAAATGCATCCTCTTTCACACCAAATGTTTTTTTCAATCATTTTTCAGCTATTGCTTGATATAAAAATGATGAAATGGTGTGACCTAAAAGGATTTAGGAACTTCTCAGAAAATCAATTAATTTATTTTGTCTTTCTAAGTAATTTTCAATTGCACTAGTTTCGGAACGATATATTTTTCCCTTTTGACTTCGGTTTCCAGTTCTACTTCTCCGAAATATCACTCTCCAGGGACGGATATACCTGATTTCTGTAATCAGGGGGTGTAATCTACAAATTGCAAAACTGTATTGGAAAAGAATGAAAAGAAATGGAAAGAAGTAGTCTTGATTTTTATGTATTTAAAAAAAATACTTTTTCAACGGTTTCCAGTTGGCGAGATATTTGAGTTTTTGTGGCAGTATATTTATTGACAATTTTATATCTTTCCTCCGAGAATTTGTGCACCATAGAGGATACGATTTTCCCATGTCTGAAACCTGGGGGCGGGGGTGAGAGTTGCAATTTGAGGGAAAGGTTTTTCCAAAAGTCTTAGGGGAATCGGAAAGGATATCTGGAACATATTTTAGGAATCGGACACAATTTTTTAGTCTTATTTCATGGTTACTTTTTTCTCATCTGATTATCGAGGTCTTAGCTGGTTGCATAGCAATAATCATGAAATGACACGATAAAAAGCGCTTTTGACAATGCTGAAAATATCAATTTCCATATATTTAAAAAATTTTGTTTCTGTGTAGTTTTCATTGTTAGTAGTTTTTGATTGTTTTTGAATATTTGGCAACGGATATTATTTTATTACCTTGGAAAGTCATAAACCACGGCGTGTGTAGTTGACATCTAAATATATTGGGAGAAGTCTCAATAGTTTAAAATGAATTGGAGGGGAGAATTAAAAAAAAAATAGTTTTTCTCATCATTAAAGATTTTCAATCCTAATATTGATTGCCAAGCATTCTCCTCTCTCGCCCTAAAATGCAGATTTTTTAGAGAGATTTTTTAAATGTCTTGTCTCCCACTTTAAATCGTACTATCATTGATATTCGTAATGGAATCTTTATTTTAATTCTTCCAGCGAATATTTTCCTGATAATTTCACGTCATCTCAGGGTTTACTTCATCTGGTACTTTTAAGTATGGATTCGTTGATAGATATTTCCTCCTTTCATCTGATTGCATTGCATTGAAGTCCATACGATATTCTGCATCCGCCTTAACGGCCAGCCATCAAAGGCTTCTATGTATCGCGTGTACGAATTAAATCCATTAGCTGTCATCCTCCGCGTAATATTTTTCACGTATTGCGTACCTTTTCTTGACCGTGGTAGTTTTTCAACGTCAATGTCTAGTTCCTTTGAGTTATTTAGTGCTTGGTGTCCTTGGAAGTTCTCCATTCCAATTTTAAGCTGCAACCGAAATAGGTGCGAGATTCAACTTGTTCGATAATCTTTCCAGGGAGTACAATGTCCACCGTATTCGCTTCTGATCCACATCCTTGGATTTTTTCTTCCGCATTATTCTGAAATATCTTAGTATTCATTGATTCTCCTCCCCCTTTTGGATATTTCTACTGCATGGAACTAGCCCTTAATTCCATAAAAACGAATTCGAAATCCTTCCATATTTGCTACTTCCAAGTACGTGATGAATAGCTAATACGAAAACTTCTATACTTCTTGCATTCATTTATTCAAAACTGCTTCTCTTTAAACTTCATTGAAAGAATATCCAGCTTTTTTTAAAAATATTCATAGGACTTTCTGCAGCAGCTTCGTGTAAGTATGTTCTTATTTAATAACGTCTTGTTTCAATTTATATTGCACTAGGCTGCTAGGGTGGGCACAAAAGTCTGGTTATTTGGTATGTTTTATGATTTCCAAATGTGTACTAGGGCAAAGTATTGTCACCATAGATAGAATATTATCATTATGGATAACAAAATGGTTTCCTTGGGTTTATACTTCGATCTTACATTCATATCCTTTTATTGTTTTGGGTGAGCACATAAGAGGCTTCAATATTAAGAGTTCAGATCAAGAGTTCACATCTGTTCACATTATTTGCAATGTCATAAAGGTTTCACTGCACTAAAAGTTCTCTCAAAAATACTATCTCAGAGTCTTCAGTTTTTGCGGGTGTTACACTGCTCCATTCAAATGGATTTATCTAATTTTCAAGGAATTATCGAATCAAGGAACAGAATTTTCGAGGCCCCATTTATAATTTTGAATGTAAAAGGAAAATTCATATTGTTTTAGGAAGGTTTACAAATGAAGTTGTAGTTGCTACATAAAGTTTGCGATACGACAGGCTAGTTTCTCAAAATTAGATAGTATCGCACAGGAAATACAACAGCTTGAAGTGATTGATATTGAGTTGTGGTGCTATACACTGTTGTTCAAGAAGATGAAATATTCACTGGTATGTTGACGATCTGCTTACAGTTTTATTTCATTGTATATGCATTTAGTTTCGACATTATTTTCTAATTACAGCCTATAAGCCATGAAGTTTGAAGCCGAAAATTGATCGTATTGATCCTTCCTCATTCAAGCTTCTGATAGCTGTATTTTATAATTGCTCATTTCTTATCTTCATTTCTTATCGTTCCTGCCGGACTCGGTGGCGGCGGGGTAGAGTATTCGCCTTCTAACCTAAGGTTGCGGGCTCGAATTCCGCCTGGGGGGATTTATTCCACCCAGGGTATGAGTGTCAACGTGATGTGTAAGAGTTTAATTAAAGGAAGGCATACAAAGTTCTAGTATCCCCCTGAACAAAGACGGCTTTATTCCTGTATTTGCTGCGTAAATATCTTTGGCATTAAATTTACCCATGCTTTAAAAGTAGTTTAGAGTTAAAAACGGATATCTTAGTCAAAATAATGCCATGCAATTCGTCAATAAGGCGTGCTACAGAGCTGTTAGTCCACCATCCATAAAAAGGAAGAGGATTGGAAGAGGGAAAAAGATGAAAAGTGAAATGCGTTTTGACGGATCACTGTCTCGCGCTGTTTTTGTTGTAGTTACTAATGGTAGAAGTGACTATGAGGCGTGAGAATGCCGGTAGGAAAGTTGTAGGCAGTATTTTGAACATTTCTAGGAATGAGTGTTTGTCTAGGGAAGCGAAAATCGTGTAGAACAAAAACGCTCTCCTCCCGACGTTATTACATGGCAGCAAAACCTGGGTATGTCAGGACATGCGTAAGAGTAGGCTAAAAACAGTGGGAACAGGGGTTCCTGAGAAGTGCTTGCGGGAAAATAGGACGGATAGAGTCAAAAATGACTGGGTGGTGAAAGAATGTGGGTTGGATGCTCCAGTAATGGGCATATATGAAAGGAGTGTGCTTCGATGGTTTGATCATGTCGAGAGAATGGGAGAGAATCGAATAACGAAACCAATATATTATAGTAGAGTGAATGGTGTGAGAGGAAGAGGTTTACCTCGGAAGATATGGAAGAATGTAGTGGAAGAGACTCTAGGAGGAATACTAGGAGTCTTAAGACATGGAGAGCATGTATGAAGCAATGCACGAAGCGAGAAGGGAAAGGGGTATGCAAGGGTAGGGCATTATGGAGGAAATTATTAAAAGGAAGCCAGTTTTGTAGGGCTTACGGAATCGAAAGGGAATGGCGTGATGGATAGTATGTACTAGTGATGTACTAGTAATGCGCAGGAAAAAAGAATTTTTCTATCTGTTTGATAGTGTATATCGGTCTTATTTTGTCGTTACTGTTAATTAGAGAGTCAGGTTGGGATCAAAATAATATTCTCCGTATATTATTGAGAATCGCATCATCTGAAGTTTTCTAGTAATTTTTGCGTAACGTGAACCTCAATAGCCCCTATTGGCACCAAAATAGTCCCTCCGTCAGCGGTGTTTCACTGTATACAGTGTTGGCCAAAGCTAATTTACAAATGTGAGCAAACTTTTATGTGGCCACCCCTAATCAAGAATTATTTTACCGATTGTGTTTTCTTAAACGGCGCGTTATTTTTGGGGGAAACTTAAGGGATTTTATTCTCTTACTTTTCTAACTTAAGGACGATCCTCTTGTCATTGTGGTTTCCTTCCCCTCCAGAAACTCAATTTTTTATTCATAAGTCGGCTCTAAGCTTCGAATTTTTACGAGGAAAAGTGTTAATGAATTGTGCAAGTATTGTTTGAATAATACCGACTTCATGTAGGTGGGCTTAATTTCAAACAGATATTATAGTACAATTCCTGTCACAGTTTCTTTCGACGTGTTGGTGAAAAGAAGGCTAATGAAGAAAATGGTTTCCGTAAGTTTCATTTAGTTCTTTGTTGAAGCTAGTTTTGAGAGTGTAACTTTAACGATGCCAATTCTAAAAATGGTAAATTTGAATGGAAATACGCAAAGAAAGTTAGGAAAATTTTCCAATTTTAATGCCTTCTGTACCCTTTTCAGTTTCAACATTCATTAATAAGTCGCAGACTGACCTCCCCTACGATCGGCCGCCTGTGGAACGTGCTCACGTTACCCTCGCCTTGTGCCGAAATTGACTGCATGAGAGTCAATTTCAAGTATTGCGATAATGATAAAACATGCTACGGTTTATACAGAAACTAGCAGCCCAACGCGTAGTGTGCTCTATTAACTGCAGTAGGATGAATTCCGTGTCGCATGAGATTTGATTCCGTACATGCTGGCTAGTACTTGATATTGAGCTTTGGAACCGTCCTCGAAGCTTTCACATGATTATCGAACTTGCAATTGAGCAGATAATTAACATGTCCTAGGGGTTGATTCCATATAGCAATACCTTCAAATGTAATGGAATGGAATTGAATCCATTTGCCATATTTACATAGATTCCGGGGATATAGCCGAGGGCTTCCTAAGTATTTAGGTTCTTTTGTAAGGCCTCTCTGAAAATTGTTTCGAGGTGCAAAACGGTCATTCTCTCACGTAACGAGCGCAGTGGGTCAATGCATAATGAACATATTGCCCTAGAGTTGGCAACTGAAGACTAATTAGCGTGTGTAAACGTGACAGTTCACACGTAATGCTGGCGGAATGTACCAACGTAGGATCGCACTGATAATAAAATCCAGGATTCGCACAAGTATGACAGCGTATGTGTGATATCAGCATGCTAGTTCTGTCCCACACCATACCACTGATGCTATGCTAGCGGGTACCTACCCTCTAATTGGTACAGCATTACGGTAATACAGGATTCAAGTGATACGGGATTAGACTATTGTCAGAGAATCTCGTTCCTTTTGAGTTTCATTAATCTTTTCAAATCCTAGCAACCGTTCTGATTTAGCGAATGAAACTTGCTGTAATCAGGCACAGCTATGCTATTGTATCCCATTCATATCAAGTACTGGGTACAAATTAAATGCTCTGCAATTGAGATTTGCATGATATGATACGTTTTGAAAAATCGGGAGCAATGCCAAAAAGAAATGCAAGCACCTTATTATGTCTTGCATTTTTGACTTTTCGCTGGTGAATACTTTTAATTCTTGGCATAGATTTCCTTATATCATGATTAAACATTAATGGGGGTGAAATTTGCGGGCCATATTTGAGAGATATATTGAATATCACTGCAATGATCACGCCGCAGTCATAATTACTCTTGTAACTACGGTCTCTACGATTTATCTCATGCATAAATTTTATTATTCTCAATTTAAAAAGAGTATTATTCATTCGAGAGGACCTATTATTTGAGATACGTCGGACAAATTTTGGGACGGAGGTCGTATCCCCATTCTAAGTTATCTAGTCCTTTTCGAAATAAATATGTTTTGATTTCTAAGATGTAGTTTACAATATAATGGTGAAATCCTTTATGTGGAATGTCAGCTGTCCGTGGAACTCTTTTATTCATGTAGTAATTATGCATGTGGTTATATATAAGTGGAGCTTAAAAATGAAGCTTTTGTTACTTTCCATCGGATTGTTTCATAATTCATATTTAAATTCATAGAAAATAGGTGAACCCACAAAAAAATTCTCGCCAGAATTGTCATGATTTATGTCCCCCCCTCCCTATGTCGTGATTTGAACTTTACTGAGTTTAAAACTCTTATCAGCTTCCGAGTAAAAGAGTTTACTCATTTCTTGCTAGACGGGGTAATCTATCGAAAATTTGAAACCACTACTATTCTCTCTCAAACGATATTCACCCATAGTAAAGCAATTAAAAGTTTTCCAGATTTTTGTAGTACGTCAAAGTTTTCATTTAAAATCGTATTCTATGTGTTTGATGAAGTTTCAATCCTTATAGAGCAAGAAACATGATACTGTATCGTATTTATGATTGCCAGTAGTAGTGCATCGTTAAAGCCAGGTTGACGAATAAAAGACCTACCTATCAGTTAAACTTATAAAAACGCTAAAATGTGCTGAATGATTCCTGAAGGATTTTAGCCCAAAATTTTAAAATATAAGCGTTGATGGTAAGTTATATATCGATGTACATATACTAATACTTTGCAGTGCCATTATTTTATAAATGAAAAGTTGGTACTTGTTCGTTATCATGCCATCATCACTGTCTAACGCACCGTGTATGTTAATTTCTTCACGTACTATTGCATTGAAAAATTAGACGTTTTAAATTATTTAAAAATAAATTTTCTTGAACTGTACTTCATTATAATGAAACGCATGCTTGCTAAATTTCTTGCTGTAGTTGAAAGGCAGAGACTTTACGGTCGCCTTGCTACGCTGCCTTACAGCTAAGCACTTTTTACTTAATTTAATTTTACCTTATCTGTTGTGTACAGGATCATGGTGAGTGACAGGTAATTACTGTAACTACCGTCAGGATAACAGATGAGGAGCACTTTTTACTTATCGAAGAAGCGCGTCGTGAGTTATCTTTCCATGTCACGGGCTGCTCAAATTCATTCACTGAGTTCTGATCCAAAGTCCATATTTAGCACCCATGCTTGAAATATTTTCTACATATATTAATATTTTGTGTCAGTGAACTGAATGATTGTACATATTACTATACATATTACAAAGTACTATAAATAAAATATGAGACAAACTCCTGCCTTTATAGCCATACGACGCTGATAAGTAAACGAGAAACTTTTGGACGCATATAGTTTTGGCTGAAATGTTTTATAAAAAATAAACTATAGAACGTGGTGACTATTTTTTGACTCGTTCAAATTTTAAAACGGCTGAAATTAGTCTTGAAAAGTTGAAAAAATATTATATAGATTGAAAGAAGTTGTTGAAATGGAACTCTTAAAATTTATGACGTGATTTCTGATCCGTTGGGAAAAAATATTGCCTTTATTTAGCTTTTATCATCTTACTATTCCAGTGTACTCCATATCGGTAGGCTGGAAAGACGAAATATTGAATGTTCTGAAAATTTACTTGCTGGTAATAAATACTGTGATTCGTTTGAGCCTTTGATTTTTCGTATTCAAAATAGGAAGTTCTATAGATTTAGACTCTCATTTATAGGTACTTATTTTTTTATACAGCTCCTTAGAGCAGCTGTTTAAAGCAAAATTTTTTTATTTACGTTCGACCAGCTTTCTCGTATTGGTGAAAAAATGAAGCTGGTTAATGAGAAGCAGTGCCTAGGGATTCCACCGAAGAGAAACAACTTTAATAAAATATTGTGAAGACTTAGGTAGTTGTTCTCGCACAGTGACAGTGAATTTTCATAAATTTAAGTCTTTGACTGTTTTGTTTGCTTTGTAGAAATTGTTTTTTATTGTATTTGCTTTTCGTCCATTTTCGTCCATTGAGAGAGGTTTGACAAGTTTGAAAAAATATCGTGTTCTTGCTCTGGAAAATTACATTCAAGCATGTGAAACAGGAGACGTTGCATTCTCCAAATCATGCTTGGAGCAAGTATATTTAAATTTGGGAAGGGAGATCTGTGGCCTTGAAAGCTTTAAACCAACAATGGAGGTCATGAATTAAATTGATGCCTTTTATGGGATGATGGAAACACTTTTGATGACATCACAGATTACTAAATGCAAAAAATGCAGTTGCTTACTAGATTTCGTATTATTTCTAGTATCACAACCTAAATGGTGGAATGGGCTCGCCCTTCGTTCAATGCAGCACAAGCGAATCTCTATTTGTTGATGTTTTTCACAATCATTTGCGGCCACGTGACTTATAGCGTTGTGTTCCTACTATTCATTGAGCTACTAAGCACATATCGAAAAGAAGATGCGGCGTTAAATAGTGGTTGGCCCTAGTTATGTAGCATAAAGGTTTATTGAGACTGGGATCCGTAATATTTGCTGAGCTCACCACTTCCTCATTCCTATGTCCACATGTCCTCCCAAGCGTCCCAAGCTTCTTCAAGGGCAGGGTGGGGGATATAGGATGTTGGGATATCTGACTTTTATAATTCAATTATGTGTAAATGTCAAGTGTTCTTTTATTGACAGATGTAATAAGACTTCCTTGAGTCATGTACATCACAGTAATACGAAATAACTCGTTCAATTTTCCACAAAAATGAAATTTATTTCCGACCCGAGTTTCTATGTAGATACATAAATTTCAGGTTATTGCTTCATTATTTACAAATTATACTCAATTTTGCAAGAATCTTCGGATTTTAACAATGCCACAAATTGAAATTTTTTAAGAAGCTTAAACCACTTGTAGCAGGAATAAACTTTGCAATGTACTTTCAACGACTGTAAAATGTACGTAAACTTAGTTGAGCTCGAGACAGAGTTCAATGGCTAAGCCAAGCAATTAATTTACATGGCTTTGCATGACAAGAAGAATTAGCCATTACTAACTTTGCTAGTCTTGACACTATAATACCAGTATTGAGTTTTCTAGTTTATGCTACTTCCATTTTTTGATAATCCTAGGGCAAATACTTGAGAATCTCAAGGGGCTGTAGATTTTTAAGTATTAATTGAAGTTGGATACTTAATTATCAAGAATTGTTTACTAGATTAAGATCTTGGGTATTACATTTACAGCGCAATTTACATGCATTGTACGTAAGTTTCTCGTTATCCATATTATCAACGGTCTGCGTTTGGAGCAACAAATACACTGTATAATATTCCACGTTGAAGCTCTTCCGATAATTTAACAGAGTTTTGTCAAGTTTGATACTATTTATAAACAACGACATGTTTTACATTTAACCGACTTAGAACTTAGTGCCACACGCTCAGGTATTAATCTAGTATATTACTTTTTTATGACAGGATCAGGTTACGATTTCGCCCAGTTTACCTGAAAATAACTGTCAGATAAACTGTACTTGCAATTTCAAGTTTATATTAATAGGTCATTGGTCAGGACCATAATGTTGAATCCATGCTTTCGATGACGATAGTTAACGTATTATTGGGATTATAAAAACCTCCATTGTTATAATCCCTTTCCTTCGTCATTTCAGTTAACTAAAGGAAATTATGCGTATTAATTCCATCCACATTCATTCATTTACTTATGAATCAGCCATTGAGATCATTTATTCATCTAGATGATTCATTTTCACTACCTCTTTTTTATGATGTACCTATTTTTTTCTTCTTTCAGGAGATATCTAGGTCAAATAAGTTGAATTTTTAAAATTACTCTTTGCCATCGTTTCGCATTTTTATATATCAGGGCTACAATGAAAATATGGGGCGTTTTTACTTCAATGGAATATAGTTTACAATGTTTTCTACATATTCATGCTAAAAAATTGATAAAAATTTGATTTTTCAATTTAAATCAGCAAAATGCAAATTTCAATTATGTGCACTAGCAGATCATGCAATCAAAAATAACCAAACATTCAATTTGATTTTTCTCACATCTGAACTCACAAAAATAATATATTCAGAGCCTAACTTATATAAAAGATTATTTAAAGAAATGGTGCACATTACAACAAACAAAACATCCTGCTATAAAAAAAACAGACATCGCCAAATTAAGTAAATTTTATTATATTATGATATGGTTTAACAGCACATAATCACATTTTGATTTTTGAAACAACCTAAACATACAACAATTGAAACAAGCGATAAATAGAAACGAAGGCATAGTCAAGAAATTAATTTGGAAGGAACCCTCCCTGAGGTAAATTGAAAAATCAAATGTTTATAATTTTTTTTACATAAATATGTACAAAACATAGTAAACTATATTCCATTGAAGTAAAAACGCCCTATATTTTCATTGTAGCTCTGATGAAGCATATATAATAATGCGAAACGTTGGCAAAGAGTAATTTTAAAAATTCAAGTTACTTGACCTATATATCTCCTGAAAGAAGAAGAAGAAAAAAATACAGTATCATTTATTCAATCGTCTACATATCTCATACGCATGTCCAAATTATTTGAAAATGCCATTGATTTTTTTCTTTAAGTTTTTTGTTTGGCTTACATGAGACGAAGGTTTTGGTACATAATTGATTGAGACTTTTTAAACATTTAAAGATTGTAAGAAATACAAGTTCCATTCGAATTTACTTTAAATTAACGCTCAAGAATAAGCGAATGAAATAAAATGAGTTCACTACTAACTTTGTGGTATTCCATTCTGTAAAACGATTTATTTGAAACTTTTACAAACCACAGAAAAAACAACTCTTTTTTTCTGTGGTTTGTAAAAGTTTTTAAATAAATCGTTTTATAAGTGAATTACATTAACCAACAGTAATTTATGAAGGATCTGGTGCTTTACCGATGAATAGTGAATTCTTTGCCTTATGGTTTTCAGGGAAAACAACTGAGTCAAGCATTACACTGGCTATATCTGCAACCGGTTATTAAATATGGACAGCTTATGAATATCGTTTATAGCGACTAATATTTGCGGAAGAGTGGGCTCAAGAATAGCATTCTTTCATCGGCTATCCAAGGTCACCATGCAGTCAGATAAGATCTTCAAAAGAGCGCTGAGTTTTTCCCTATTTAGAATGCTTACTAATTTGGGATTCTATAGCTTTGTGTAACGAGTAAAACATTCTTTTTTAGGATTAAGGTTATTTCTTAAATTTTGCGTCCAAAAGTATTGGAAGAGGTGTGTCAGTAACGTTCAAATATAGACCATATTTTTTTAATACTCCAAGGGCATTTTGGACGTAAGAACTTTCAAAGGGCCACCGATCCGCTATTTTACTGAACCGAGCAAAAATTCCGCGCGTAAAGTGGAACTTGACTAATATTTAGCGCATGTAATTCTTTGATTATTTCTCTTGAAAATTCAAAATCATCCTTGAATTTATCCATTTCATTGACGAAATTATATGTATATATGTGTGTGTTTATAGGTAATACTAAATTTAATTAATTAATAAAACTACATACATACATGCTAGCAACTAAGCGTTGAGGTTGGGGAAGGATATATAGGTGAATCAGTGGACACTCATTGGTAGATGATCCATGGTGACACCTTTGTCTACTACTTTGGGAAAGCTCTCGGGCTTAGAACCCTTCTTCAGCTATAGGAGATCACTATGAGTAGTGATTTCCGCTAGATCCTAAATTTAAAATATGGCAAAATTGTTCTGAAGTGAGAAGAAAAGGACTTACACTAGACCCCAAATTTAAAAAATAGTAAAATTGTGGTGAAGTCAGAAGTAAAGGACTTACTTAGCATCCCTGATTGCTGCTGTTGCGTTGATTTACAGTTAAGGTGTTAAACATGGATAATGCATAGTGTTTGACTCCTTTGTGGCAAACAACTTACCTTTTTAAGTACTTCACTAGAACGCATGGTTTCCTAATTCACAAAAAAATCGGCCATGACTAAGGAGTGCCAAGTCAATCCTTAGTATTAGGAAGGTTACCGATCACTTTGGCTTCGTGTATGCTTACATTCATCGTCGTTCCTTGTCCGCTAAAGTTCGCTGGTGAGTTAACTTCAAATTCTTGGATTGAATCCTCCCTCAACTGCAGATGCTTGGATTTGGACCGTCCGTGCGTTATGCTCGCAGAGCCTGAGGCCCGAGAGGCCTGAATGTGAACTTGGCTTGAAGCGTACGTGGAAAAAATGTGTTACCCTTTTGGGTGACGGAACTCATCCCTATCCTCTTTCGAAGAGCAACCATGTTTTATCGATTCCGACACGTGTTGTGGCCTAGTGTGGATGGAAATTTCCGATAGGTTGAGTGTGGTCCGCTGGTAGAAGCGAGTGGTGCAAGGACTATGAATATTAGATAAAAAACATTTTATATGAGATTGCGATTAAATTTTTCACCGTAATTGATGGCAAATGCAATTGCACACAATTGCATATTAGGTCGACCGCGGTTTCAACGCTTCATTTTGAAAACTACTTTTATTGGAAATGACGCTTTAGAGTTGAGACCATGGTCGAGTAAATAAACAATCATGTGAAAAAACAATGTCCTTTTTCAAAGTTCTGAAATTCCACTAATAATAAATAGTCGAGCCTGAAATATTTGAATATGATGGTAAAAGATGGTATTTATTGCATACCTAACGCAGTAGATGACATCATGACCGGTACCTATCACATTATATCGTCACTCACTCGCTTGCTCAGTGATTCAAAACGAAGGTTAAGGGTAACGCTCATCCCAGATTAAGCCACAGGCGTGTAAATTTCACATATTCAGGGTAGGGGGGCCAATTCTATTTCCTGGGCCACCGCTCACTAGACCCCGCACACACTAGATTTTTGCTGTTCAGGGGCGACCAAAGGCTGCACCTGGATTTGAACCCGGGACCCTTCGATCAGTAGCCAAGCGCTCTGCCCACTAGGCCACCACGTTCCCATAATTAATTGATATATCGTGTTACATCACATATGGCATTCCTTCGAATTGCATAACATATCACGTTTTATTGCCTTATATCGCATTTTATTCCATTAAATTGCAGTAAAAGCATAACCAAACGCGGCCCTTATTATTATTCTTCTTCTAGTTGGCTTTCGGTCTGTTATTTACTAATTCATTCTCCTCACACAGCTTCTTTCCACCTCTTACTGGGTCGTCCACCACGTCTTTTTCCTTTCGGGCGCTGATCTGTCGAAATTTTCACTATCCTGTTTTCTTCATTCACATATTTCTTTGCTCATTAGCCAATGTGCTCATTGCTGTTACATATTTTGAGTTCATGTCTTATAATACTTTCACTTATTCGATATTTTCTAGTTCATCTAAGTTTTATTAATTTCGAAAGTTTCAAGTAATCTGTGTGCGTAGTTGCCGCTCTAGCTTCAATTTTACTAGCTAATATTGGTGTAAGAGAAGTTCTAAATATTATAGCTTTTGTTTATTTTGCTAAATATTTATTTATCCATATCACATCGTCCACACGGCACCTGATACTCTGTCGGCCTTGCCTATTCATGATTATTTTGAAATTGCTATATACCTACATTGTTTACTTCTTTTGTATTCGTTATTATTTTGCGAGAGAGCTGGCAGTGACGAAAAAGCAGAAAGTTATGTACTGAAAGTAGCGAAAAACGTCGAAATATTGCATATTTCGAGAATGACTCCGATGGGAGGCAAATTCCATACATTAAAGCCGACTAAGCAAGGACAACGCCGGGCGACCTTGCGTCTCTCCCACCATGAGAGCACCTCCCCTCTTAACCCCCCCGCCCCCCTCCCCGGTTCTCAAGTTCGATAGGACTTCAACTGGTTCTGGGCGCCGTTCGATCCACTGCAATCACCGGTTCCCTTCCGTCTTTTCAACCGGGAGTAGAGGAGCCCGGGTCGCATTTTAAAATCTCCTCATTTTCTTTTATTGTCCTCCACCCAACCCACCATCCTCCCTCTCCGCCTACTCTCCACTCCCCTCCACTTCATTTCTCGTCTTCCTCGCGTTTTTAAGCCCGGCACTATCTATCGCAATCCCCTTTCCGTCGTCGGTGGGAACAAAGCAGAGCAATCTTCACATCAGTGGCAGCAGCATTGTGCTTAACGTTTACGGCCAGATATTGGCCTCTGCGGACTAAAAGCGTGGAATCCTCGTTTCCTTGTTTGATCGAGTGTCTGCATTGTCGCCTCCGCGTGTTAATTCACATTGTCTGCCGCCGCTTGAGATGCCTTATTGGACTTCTGTCGCTTCCTGTTGCAGCGCTGACGGGAGAATAATTACGCTATCTGCGCGCCGTCACCTGTGCGAGGGATTTCGCGACTTCGATGGTTGAAAAGCACTTTCCACGGATTATTTCCTCGATGGCGGAGTCTTCAGAGTGATTAAGGCCAGTATTTATAATCGCCTCTCTCCCTCTCTCCAAGTGTTTCAATGCTCGAGGAGTCTCTTTTAAGCTCCCTCCTCGCCCCAGAAATAGCATGCCAATCCAGAAATGCCCTTTAAGAGACCCTTGGGAGCTTATCGCGTGAAATATTTATACGCGAATATCCCATCCCAAAAATAGCTTGCGAATTTGAGAAGGTGGAGACTCAATAGCCCGAGTGTCGAATGGATATCGAAAAAAAAAATTCGTTCGGATTTTTTTGCAGGAATTTTCCAAGTGACTGGAGGAGGTGTCTCCCACCCCAGAACTTCACGCCTAAATCTTGTTTACAATACAAAACCGTGTATTTCCTGAAATATTAGGGCGTGATAAAACGTCTCATGTCATGCTCATCATTAGTTGCAATAAATATTCGTGAAATACTCTAGGTAATTAATAATGCATGTTCGTATAAATGTAATATCATATTTTAATGGACGGTTCCATCCTCCTTACCCCTTTTTTTAATTAGAAATAGCCTTAGAAGAGGTTGAAAGGCTAGAGAAGCGGACGACATGTAGACTGTGCCCTTCATACAAAAAACGAAAAATCTCTTGATTATGTTTCCAATACAAGTATGTGTGCTTAGAATTCATAAAAATATTTTAAAGACTGTCAATATAGAAGTGTGAGAAATGTTATGAAACAATGTTATATTTTCCAAAAAATAACGCAAAACTTAATTTGATCCCATTTTTAAGCTATGGAAGTGTTTCCGTTGTTATAAAACATCCGAACAGTGATAATATATGTATATTCCGAAAATTTGGAAACTTGATTTGGCATTGACTACATGTTACTCTGAGTAACTAATATTATAAACGCTCTTCTTTATTCGTGATTATGGGCATATTTCTAGTATCTTAGCTTCCCTCATACTCTTCGTCTACTGCAACATTTTCAAGTTCACCGTAACACTGCGCGAGCTGCAAATGAAAATCTAATAAAAATACAATGACATTATATTTTTTTCAAGGTTCGTCGATGACCCGCAATTTTGCACGGAATATGAACTGCTATTTCAAAAAAATAACTTGGTATTTTGAACGAGCTACGTAAAATGGGTTCATAGTGTACATGGTTGTTGTTCCCTCCCTCTTTATGTTGCATGTGGGCGTTGAGTTGATTTGATGAGAAATTAGATACTTTATGATTGCTATCATGAATTTCGAGGAAAATATGGGGCTTTAGGCCATAAGATCCATTTATTTGTACATTTTGATGTCAATAAAAACCGTTTATACTATCCTTAGCTCAGTAAGTTCCCTATTAGCACATACAATTTCCTATTTCGATATCACAATATGTTGCTAGGGGTAAGTTTTAGTTTATTTGAAGGGGTTTCTTTACTGACAGTCATGTTTCAATGCTTGGTAGAGTTTCGAGCTAGCGAGCTTTAAGGAAGAGCATTTTCAATGATTCAAATTGTCTTGTTAAATGTAGTCCCTTAATATGTATGCTGCCATTTCACAACTGAAAAAAAATAATTGCAGTAACCCCTGTAACATAAGTCGAAATACTCTCCCAGGAATTTAAAACTCTACTACCTACTTATGTGTTACAACGTGGTCATATTTTTCGACTCTCGCACCCGAGAGATCTCTGATTTGGGACACATCACTCTTGTCCAATTTAGAGTTTATAAAAGGTAATAATGGAATTTAAAAGCTAATCAAAATTGCTTAACGTGCGTTGAGCCGGGGAGGTAAGCCTTGAAACTCACTTTCACCCCCGTTTACTTTCGTGGTGTCGTTTGAGGGAAAGCTCTTTTGATCTTTCGAGATAAGTGCGGAGGATAGAACCCCAGGCAAGGTGGCCTTTCCTTTAAGCCTCGGTCACGATACGAGCGGCAGGCGGCGGGTGGCAGAGCAGTATCGCGGCGGAGCGGCAGGGCAGTAGGCCACGATACGAGCGGTGATTCGACCTAGGATTAGTTCAGAAGCAGAAAAAGGCAGTAATGTTATTAGACAAAACGTTCTCGGGCGAAAATTTGCCACAGAATGAGTAGAGCGGCAGAGCGGCTCAAGAAAAATTTAATGTCTGGGAATGGCGGCGAGCGGCTGTAGAACGGCACCTAGCCATGCCGCGTTACCGCTCACGTCTATCATGGCTGGGTTCGAGCGTTTTCCATGTCAAATATTAGAAACATAAAACTCAGCGATGCCGCTCTGTCGCTCTGCCGCTCCATTTCCGCCGCCCGCCGCTCGTATCGTGGTCGATGCCTTAGTGTGGTACAACTCAACCGTTTGCAATGCTGAATGAATTTGGTGAAGCGTGCACGAAATATAATATAGGTATATAATTACGCTCATCACTGACTGACACTGTAACGGTTTAATATGCAAGAAAACGCATTTAAGCCCTGTGAATTGCGTCAAGGAAGCGGTAGTCCGGCGGTGAGGTGGTGGATTATGGAGTGGAAGGTATGGAGTTTGATGTCCTGGTGTAGTAAATGTTTGTTTTCTTTTTATTTTCTTAATAGTTTTTTTTTCTTTTCTTTTTAGATATTGTGCTTTCTTCGTGTTCAATTCCATTAAAAATATTTTCACGCAATTTCTTTTTCTCAAAAGTGATACACTCATTAATTCCGGGGAGCAAAGCGAGTTAGATGGAGCCACCAATCAAAGTGTTTGTTATATTCATCATCATTCAATGGACGCCTTAAGCGCCTTACAAATAACAAGTATCTCTTAGTTACCAGAGACGGAACGGGGTGGGGTAGCCTGGTAATTCATTTCAAGCTTTGAGCGTCGACCAGCATTCGCTGCCAGTGTAGTTTGTCGCGATACTTTATCAAGTGACTGTAAATACTGCAGCTATGGCATGAACGCAATCACAGTAGGTTCCCAGTATTCCTGATTCAGTGGCTTTTGTTAAAATGAAAATATATTCGATTCATATTCCTCGCACTTCAGGTCATATAATGGTTAGATTTTGGTTTGAAATTACAGTTAGTGAATTATTTGAATCCCTCATTGCATGTACCATTCTAGATGAACCGTAAGATTAATTTAAGGTGGCTCTATACCGGGGCTAAGAAGCTTGTTTCAGACGTTTCCCTCTAACCCAGTAACGGCTTCGCCGTGACAGCTGGAGACCTGCAATTTTTGTCTTCTGTAGATGAAGAGTCATTTTTTGATAAAAATGGAGTAACTTTATCGTGAAGTGGTTGTGTATTTTTAAATAAAAAATAGCAAAACTTTGGTTTTTACGAAATGTTTTGGTAATATTGCGGGGCACGTTGCGAAGGCTAGATTCAGAAATGAGGATTTTAAGTCCACTTCAATCAAAGATTCGCCTTTCATATACACAAAAACTCAACAAACATTGATGCTGTTTTCGTATTAAGGCTATAGCAATGTTAATCGTTCAAGCCTGAATTGACAACGGAGTAGACCTTTTCCATCCCCACCCAAGGATAATCGTTCCCCACTCTAATTTTTCTGCGCCGCCTTCACAGTTTCCTGTTGGGCTTCTACCACCCCAGTAGGTGACCACAGGTGGCGACCGTTAAATTGAGGCGGCTTGGAAGTATAGACCCACCTTAAAAATCTTACAAATACTGCCAAGGGAAACGGGCATCTAGGGTAGCGTGGTCACCAGGAAGTATGGTGTATCGATTCCCAGTCCAATACACCTTTTTGCTATATAGTAATTACTGAATTAGGTAACGTTTACCTCAGTATTTTAAGTTACAGAGAAAACTACTAAATTCTCTTGGTGCCTATTGCGTCAAATAACTCCTTGACCAAATCCCCCGTGGCAACTTAGTGTAAACCTTTCATTCGTAATTTTGAACCTGCGATCGTGTTTGCACAACGCAGCCTCCTGGTTGGTTGATCTAGAGCACAAGGAAAAACGTTATTTTTTCCTCTGAAAGATTCGTTCTCATTTGCTGGCGTTTCCTTTAGGCACACTTAAATGCTGCGATAAACAATAATATGGTTATTTATTTGGATTTTGAGCTCTAGTGAGTTTATTCGTCCATTAGAGAGTGAATACATTGAAAAACTGTTAAAAGTTGTTGTATAGACTTAGTGATTATTACTTTGTTATTTATACTGTATTGCCATTGTACTTAATCATCTTTTATTTGTATTGTTGCAAGTGAAAATTCTTATGAATTATTTTACTCTGCTATAATTCCGCACACAATATGTATTATCTCTAATTGTTTTTCTGTTATCAGGTTAAAAAAAAAATGATTATACATATGCACCAGCCGCTTCATGTTAATTCATGATGGTAACCCCAAAACAGGTTTACCTATGGGGTACCTAAATTCCACCTTATTATGTTTTTTAAATATTGTATATATATACTTTGTTTACTTCACAAGTGGAATAAATATTATTATTATTATTATTATATTTCGCGGAATTGAGTGGCGAAAATTGTGATTGGTGGAAAGCAAAATATTGGAAATAATCCCCTGCCGTAAGCCCTGCTCGACGTAAACTATCTATATTAATATAGCCATCATGATACGGTAAACATTCGTGAACACATCAAATTATTCTCAAGCGGTTGAAAGCAGTAGTTTGGGCTCGGTGCGTATTTGGTATTAAGCATGCATAAGCATTTTGCAGATTGCATAATAATAATTGTATTAAATTGTAGATATAAATTATAGATGATTATTAAGTTATAAATACATAATTATATTGTATTAAAAGGTCTGAGTTGGGAGACTCAAGATACTCTAAGGTTAAACGACAGGCTAAGTTTACTGGAAAAATTCATGCTTCTCGAGTTTCAGTTCGGCTTGGTGGATATCATGTTACTACACCTGAAGGACTGACAAAAATAAGAGAAATTCACTGCCGAACAAATGTGCTTAGTAATTATTTCTTACAACTTATAATTTACGTATAAAAAAGGAGTAGATTGAGACAATATTTGCGAACATACATCTCTATAATTATCCCTTCCCCCATTCATTTTTTTTCCGTTTCCTTCTTTTTCATTGCTGGTACTTCAATACCCCCTGCCTTGCATCCTTGCGGCGACTCGTGGGGTAGTAGGAGAGATATACATGGGACTAGGGCTGACTCAAATCTTTTTGATGCCCGCGTGCAAAATGAGATTCGGAGGGACCCGACTGTTATCTATTCTTGAGCATTTTAAATTTAGGAATTTTGATTTTTCAATTTTGTTGTCGATAATGGTGGAGGAAAGTTCGCTAATTAGAATAGAAATAATTTTAAAAGGGTAAAATGTTTAATGAAGACAACGTAACACCAACTTTCCTTTTTTCCATTGTTTCTGATTCCCGATAGATTTCCCATTCTCGGTGATTTTCAGATGAGCCGATGTGTCACGAATGCCCTTTAAACATAGCACTTACATTCCGTAACTAGGCATGGGATTGAAATTTTGAGACGGTTCTGCAAATAAATACGCTCCAGATGTAACTGAATAAAGTTTAACTTTTCTAGAACTTCTAGTCGGTTTAATTATCCTCCGTCAGGTCATATCGCTGGGACATTGAAATGGCCTGGTGCGTACTCAACACTTTTCTTTCTCTGGCTTGAAAAGTATCTTTGTTCATCTATGTGTCCATAGCTCCACTTTTTACTAGGATTTCTCACTCAACTACAATTTCTCATTTTTAATCGATTTTTTATTATGATTCTTTCGCAATTCATCTTTGATTGAGATATACATAATCAAACTATGTGCTTGATTGCAGATTTACATCGAATTAATGTTTAGCCCACATTATGAACTATTATTTTTCATATTTATAATGTATGCAGTCCTTGCATAATAACTTCAATCAAAGAATTTTATTTATTGTAAATAAACAGTTAAAAAAATATAAAGCGGGAATCTTGAGCCAATCAAGTGATCGCTATCGCCACTATTTTATATCATAACATGGTATCGTTTTGTACCGCTCGAAACTAACCACTAGGACTGAGCGCTTTCGAAAACGGGACATAGTACTCAAACCTGATATCTGCAATGAGGCCCCGCCCGACTCTTTTATATGTGACATTTCTCCCCTGGCAGTAAAACATTTGCTGTCCAACTTCATCTGACATTCTCACTGTAGCAGGTATCAACATGTAATTGAGGGCTTGCTAATTTCAAACCCCTTGAACTCACTGGAGGAATTTTTTAACTTGGATTCTCAAGAGTAAACTTGTAGTTTGTGCATAATGTTACTTTTACTCGTGTAATATTTTTGTGCAACTATTTTGACGATATCTATTATAGTAGCATGTGTTACTCAGTGTATGATGAAAAAGACTGAAAAACGACGGCTATTATTTTTATTTACTACTCTATTGCTCATTCTGTGTCTATTTTCTTGTCTGGGTGACTCCAAAAATAAAATTACATTGTACCTAAATATGAAGTCATATAAGAATATTGAATGGCTAATAAAGAAAAATTAATTTTACATAAATTTTGTAAATAAACAAGATTTAAATTTCGTTGCCGTACAACATCAGGTCTTTATGATGTTGCACTACAACGAAACCCAGGTCGTAAACGAAAACTTTTATACGGACACGAAAAGTTAATTATTGTTTATTAACGGTGAAGGAGTTACGGAAAGTAGCGCCAGAAACGACTGTGTTTAATAGTGTTTTAATTTTTCAAGTTAATCAATAACGAAGCATTTGGGATATGTTGGAAGTTGATGGAGACACCTGTTATTTCATTTGTCGATTGAATAGGATGATGGTAAATGAGTAATCAGCGTGGAGCCTAAATAGAGAGAATTTTCAGAAAACTTTTATCTCACTAAATGACGACTGAAACCTTGCCTTGAAAATTCTGCCTTGTGGGTAAAAATATTAAGAAGACTTATTTTTGGCCAGTCTGTATGCTGGCATCAGATTAGTGAACCGTTTTGCAAGTTAAAAACAAAATCAATTCCGAACTCGCCCATCATATAGGGGTTAATTTCCCTCAATAAAAGGGTGTGAAAAATAAAGTTTATTTTTCCTCTTTGAGCAAACGGTTGCGTACTATGCACATCCTTGGCTTAAGATGAATTTTTGAGCTTCAACTTCCTTGTAGGACGAGTCAGGACTTCGTTAAAGACTACGTGAAACGCTGAGGTGACTAAGGAAGAATTAAATATGCATGAAATACGTTCGAGACCAGACGCAGCACCCCCCTCTTTTCCTCCGTGTGAAAGCTCACGTAACGGAGGGTGCCTGTGTGATGAAGCAAGGTTGTGTGAGGCCTTATACACTGAGCCAGCATCAGCGACGGTAAAGTGAGCCATATAGGAACTGATTCGCTCCTCACTCTATGCGTGCCTTTCACGACATTCATCCATAGAAATGGAAGGAGGCTAGAGAAGCATTGAGATCGTCCCTGAGTCTCGCTCTCAGTTCGCGGCGGAAACTACCGAATTTTACCGAGTCGGTAGTCGGTAGTTTTTTCTGAAAATATTAATCGGATTTTGAATTTGGTCTCGCGCCGAGTGCTCTAGCCAGTTATGCTACCGCGTCCTTCTCTCCTGTGGATTTTTGAGGTCTGTAAAGGAACTGCTTTTTTTTAGGACTGCAGGACACATGATTTTATTGAAGTCTGAAAGCGTGCGCATAGTGCCATTGTCCGCGAAGTTTAAGCAAAATGTTGTACGCAGTGAGGTGTACGGTCTTTTGACAAAACTTTCAAGCTTATCGGCTTATATTCGGGCAAATGCGATAAATGAGGAAGAGAAACAAGTGGCAGATATACACGCGAGTGTTTAGGGTTTTATTCTTTATGGAGACTACAGAGTTTAGGTGGATGCTGAAGCCAATAAATTTACTCTTCAATTTGCATTTACTAGAACCACGCCGAGTGCTTCATGATTGGGAGATGGCATTAACATGAAAATAAATCTTTTCACAGCCGTGGTGGACGTTGGAAATGGAAAGGGAAAATAACTTCCTTGAGATTATGAAGCTATGCTGATATTTGATTGGTAAGTTATTCGAGTAGGCGACCCAACAACTCCGGCTGTTTTTTCCTCTAAGGATCGATGGGTAGGCTGTATAGGGGTTGCCTGGGGAATGGAGTGAGGAGGGGCAGAGGGAAATCCGGGGCAGGGATTAGCCTACTCTCAACGTAAGATGCCAAAGTTTCCAGAGTTTAACGTTCCATCCTCCGGACGGAGTTGCTTCTGCACTTAAAATACTCACCGCATGACACTATGAAAGAACTCGGGAGTCCTCTAAGAAAGCTCCGTCTTTACCGGTGTTCGAAACCAGAATCTTGGGATGGAAACCTAACAGCCGAAGTACGAGGTTTGTTAAAAAAGAAACCGAACTTTCAAAATAGCCCACCAATGAATCAATTCTCGCTTTTCAGTATCGTGGTAACGTAAAGAGGGATCCTTCATAAGTTATATGCCGTTCATGGAGTCATTTTACCTTGTTTAGTTTTCAGTCGGCACGCGTTTAAGTGAAGTAGTGCTTTATTGTTCTGGCGTTTTTCTAGCGAAGGTTATGGGTAAGGATTTAAGATCCGTACACCATGCTACGAGAAGCATCAGCGGCATCCATTAATTATGTTCATGCTGAGGACATAGTGTTTTTGTTGTGGTAAGAAAAAATCGTCAGGTGACCGTCCGTGAAATTGTGGAAGAAGATGGAATTAGCAAAATTTCGTGTCATACGATTTAGGCTGAAATAACTGAACGGGTGGCTGTAAAATTCACTCCACGGTTGGTCATGAATGATTCACCACGATAACGCTCTCTCGCATTTGGCGCTCCTGATTCGAAAAAGTTTCGCAAAGCATAACAGATTGGTTGTACCTCAACCTTGCAACTCAAATTTGTCTTATTTGGCACCGGCAGACTTTTTTTATTTCCGAAGTTGAAATCCACACTGAAAGGACACCCTTTCCAGTCCATAGAAAGGAAAATTCGCTGCGGGATATGAAAGCTATTCCACAAACTGCGTTCCAGAACGCATTCCAACTGTGGAAGACACACTGGGAGCGATATGTATATAATCGCGGAGGGAGCAGCTTTGAAGGTGATACATCTGATTAAGCTGGGAAAAAAGTAAATAATATTAGTTGGGGAAAGTTTGGTTTCGTTTTTGGACAAGTCTCGTAAGTGGTAGTAGAAAGGAAAGAAGGTCGGATATATTGGTCGCATAATATCGAAGTTAACTTTAAAAAATACGATCGGGAATCGGGTTAGTCTTGAGATGTCTATTGGCATAGCCTCGGTATAATCAATAAAATCTTTAGATTTTTATTTGACTGTAATATATATATTTCCCTTGAGTCCACCGTAAATTGCAAGAGCGTAGGGGTCTGCGCATTGGTCCAGCATACTAAAGATTCGTGGTTCGAATTCCGGTCCAGGTTAATTTTTTCTCGTGGAAATTTCTGAATGTTTTCATTTGAATTTTTATTAATGTAATCCTTCCTATTCAGCCTCACCCCAAAGAGCACACGGACGACGCAATTGCGGATTTTAGATAATTGATCCGTAAATTCGCATTTTACATTTTATAATTGAGTTAATCGCCGTGAAATTTACCTTAATGGCTGGCGCTATTCCTATTCCTGGCGCTATTCCCGGCGCTATTCCCGAAGAGTCGTATGTTCCAGCTAGAGTGGTAATTGCGCGACTGTATAATGCAAAAGATTCGCCAATAAGTGAGCCCCAATTCCATTATGGATGGAGGTTAAAATTTTTTTTCTCCTATCCCGTATTCACCCTCTCTCCACTGCGATTATCGGATATCGTTTCGAGTACTCATAAAAAAATATGTGAATTCTTTCAATGACCATTTGATTTCTTTTCAAGCTGACACGTTGACACTGCCGCTTTCTCTGATGGAGAATATTTTGCTTACGACTGTAGCTTTCGGCCAAACGATTTCACCATGGTCCTCTGAGAAGAAATAGAATTTCAACGTATTTCACGAATGTAGCCTTTCAAATTCTACAGATTTCAGTCGCATAAAGGGACCTATATCTCAGCATTTCCAACTGAGCCAAGCTTTGTAGAATCAAAAGCCTTAATCCTAAATGCCTTTTTACACCATGCTCACCTTAGTGCTGAAAATAAAACTGAATTCAATACGCTTGAAATCCTGCTTCGTGAAGGGTTTTATCGTATACGATGAAAGAATTAGATTAACATAACTGGAAACAGAAATAAATACTATACTTATTTCCCATCCGATTCATGGATTAGGCAAACGGACAAGTCGAGTGTTTCAAGAAAATACAGGTGGTGGAGCTGTAATCTACAAAAAGAATCTACGGCGGATTTTGCGAACAGTAATAGAGAAAACGTGCTCTTGATACTAGCAGAATTGATTCAGTGGAGCTTTTTGGATTTAAAATGCTTTGTAAATAATATAATAAATATGCCAAAACCATACGGCGCAGTTTATTTAGACTGCGTAGTTCAGAAAATGCCTGGGCGGCGCCACAGCGCACTGAAATTGTCATCTACAAAATACCCTACATGCCACGTCAAGGGTGTGTGGAAGGGGGTGAGTAGTCAACAACGTGCATTACACTATACCTTATTAAAGTTAATGTAACTACGACTATTGGTACATTCGCATTTTCGCTAATGCATGCCTGGGTGTGAAGCCTCACAAGCATGCAATGCACTATACATATGCTAGAGGGACCGTTAGTATTATTGCATTTTGGAGCTACATAAATAGAAAGAGATACAACAGTTATACTGAAAATATGCACTGTGTGCTGTAAGTACTAGATATCAGATAAGAGTCCAAGTATTAAGGTCGTTTTACGCGAGGGACTTAATTGCCCAATTTGATGTACAGAAATTTACTTTCTTACTGGCGCCGGCCCCTATCTCCCCTCACAATTTCTTTCTTCGGCCAAACTAAAACTATGTTATCCTATTTTTTACATTATTTTAGTATTGAGTGAATTCTGTTTGCATAACAAGATCAGTTTTTGGCTAATTTTCCTTGTAAAAGAGATATCTATCACTTGTCCAAAAACCCCGCATAAATCACAAGTTAAATTTCAGTTTCGGATAAGACGAGTAAAAATATTTAAGGATAAAGGTCTTCAATGGCAATGGTTACCATTCGAGATTAATTCAGTGGTTTGAAATATGGCTCACGCGTTTATATCAGGATACTACTGTAAATGAGAAACTCAAAAACGATTCGGGGAAATCAAAGACTGGAAGTGCACGATACCCAGAGCATTGAATATTCCAAGTATTGGTCTGAAGTGGAAGAGAACAGAGAGGGGTTACATTATCCCGTCCACTTTGATCCCGTTTCATTTGAAGCTCTTCGATGAATGCGGTGGTTCACTCTGTCGTCCGAAGTGGGCAGCTCTCATTACTAAATCCGTTTAATACAATTCAAAGTTCGCATTGGAAGAGATTGAATATATCCTTGTGATCGTTCATTTTTTTATGATATCTTTATGGAAAAGTGAGAGAATGAAGTTGAACTCAACGGAGTCCTCTGTTCAAAAATAATGCTTTCCCAATCACTGCGAATGCACTGATGATGTGGTACGCAGTCAGCGGCCTTACGGGGGCAAATGTATGCTTAAAGATTATCCCAGTCAAGTCAAGTGATTGCTCATGGCGAATTTCATCCCCTTTGGTATATATAACTGTTTAATGCAATTAGAACCATGAAAAACCCCACTAAAAGGCCCATGTGTCCTGGGAGCCAAATTAAAGTGCTGCAATAAAAATGTTTTAAATATATAAATAGTATAATATATCACGTAACAAATCAATTTATTAATGAAAGCGGTATGTATTCAGAGGAATTAATATTCATAAATTTCATCATCAAAAACTCACTAAAATATTTGTAAGGAAGATAAATTGAGGTAGGAGCGTTAAATTATATTTTGCCGGACTGAAAAAATTTCCTTGAATCACATCTAGTATCCATTGAGCATCCATACGTAACTCCATTTTAATATTGTCATATTCCATAATTGCATTTAATTTCTATTCCATAGCGTACGACTGTTTCTTTCATATTAGCCCATTAAACTTGGTATTTTAGAGCGATGGCAGTCAATCAAGTTTCACTACCGGGAAGCACCGTATATTTGCATACTTACATAGGTTTAGCCGCTTTTTAAACAAATATAATGGATAATAATTGGATTTATTTCATTTTCCATGGAATTCTTGAATATCTCTTTGTAGTTGTTAGAAATAGGGTCAACAATCCGCTGTTTTTGTATTGATCCGGTAATGTTTGCTTTGCTATGCATGTGATATTTTGCTCTGTATGTGATATTTTGTTTCTATTGATGTTTCTATGCTGGTTTTTGGGGAGTTTACTGAGGTAAAAGAGGGAGAAAAGGATAAAAGGAATAACTTATTCCGAAGAGAGAGGGTGTATTTTCATTAATGTATCACCGAGGGTTAGTTTCGCTGGCCAGGGTAGAGCTTGACTCATACGATGCCTAGCGGTGAAGGAAATGATCAGAACTTGACCTCACCCCTCGGAGGATGATGACTAGTTCTGAGGTTTCACAGAAAGCAGATGTGTGTCACACAACTCGTGTTTACCTTGGGGAGTCTACGATAATCACCCTCTTTGAGAATATACCGGTCAAGGATTCGCTTTGGAATCTGTCCTGTGTGGCTGCGACCTATTCGACCAGCGTGAAAACGGATGGAAAAAATAGAACCAATATGGAATATTATCAGTTTCCAAGTACCCCATCTAGTTAACCCCTCACCCCTATGGTCCCCACCAAGAACATCCACCAAATGGGGAAGTTCACTAAAAATGGACAATTTTACGATGAATATGTGGTCATTGCACTGAAAATTACTTTTCAAGCAGTTTTTCTTTAACTTTCGTTTAATTGACAAAAGTACACTTTAAAAATCGCATTGCAACCTTACGCTTTACGCTACCCGTCACCATGTTATATGAGCATGACGTCTAAGTCCAATAATACAGCTCCGTTTGTGGGTTATTCCAATAAATAGTTCAGTTAGTTACACTGCATTTCTGAGATGCCTTTGTGCACGTATTGTTGACGGGTGTGGAAACGGGTGGTTTCTAACAAGTGTACCTAGGCCAAACAAGATATTTATTAATGTGTCTAAAGAAGAAAGACGTAAAACAAGTTGGCGTAAACCCGAATGGTAATTTCCCTAGAATTCCGTAGAACATTGGGAGAAGCAAAATCGAAAATATCTCAGAATAAAATAACTTTCCTACGGAAGTTCCCTTAAACTCTAAGGATTTTTTTCTAGAACTTTTTTATTTAGAAATGAAAGTCTTTGGTCAGTAATTTTCCAAGTAAAACTTTCAGGTAGGGTAATAATTAAACCAGTAATTGCATAGAGTGCATTGTGCAGTGGAAAGGGTGAATGACTATAGCGGAAAATATATATTAATTGAAACAAAAATATATTCTGTATAGTTTCATTTATACAACCATAGAGTGATCACAATTAATTTTAATGAGACTGACTAAATATTTCTCAATAAAAAAAGATATGCAGCCATCATAAAAAATCACCTCTCACAGTCGAATACATTTGGTGTCAAACAAATATATTTTAAGCCCCTACGATCCAATTTCAAAGGAATTTCCGAGTAATATGCATTCTAGGGAAATTATTTTCTAGAGGTATATTTTCTAGGAAAACCAGGGGGTTCAATTTTCAAAGGAATTTTCCAACTGGGAAGTCGCACAGTGGGCTGAAATCGAAAAAAGCTGGCCAAAATTCATCAAGTCCTTTTTCTCTAATTAGAAGCTCAAACTTCGCCAAGCCATAGTTGCACTCGATCATTACCGGTGCATCTATTCTGCATTTTTTCGTCACCCACTCATTCCAGCCCTTTTTCCTCTGATTTTTCTGAAAATACTTCTCAGATTCCCGATGCCCCTTGTATTTAGCTTACAATCATCCTGGCGTACTCGGGTTTAGCTACCACACGATAGAGTGGAGAATTTTGTGTCGTGCAATTTTTACTTCCTTAGACAAAAATTAATTCCTCGATATGCGCCATGCATAACTATCTACCTTTCCATTCTCTCTACGTTGCCAAAAAAACGACACACTATCTTGTTCATATATGTCCATTACCGGAGCATCTATCCATATCCTTACACCACCAACTCATTCCGAACCTTATCCCTACTACTCTTACCGCCTATACTTATCAGAAAACCCATTCCCGCCGCATTTAGTCTGCTTGTTATGTCTATCATGACTTACCCAGGCTTCGTTGCTATATATTAACGTCCGGAGGAAAACTCTTCTGTATGCTGAAATTTTCGCTTCCTGAGACAAACACTCATTCCTTGATATGCTCCAAATACTACCAACAGCTTTCCTTCCAGCATTCTCGCGTCTTGTAATCTCTTCATCTATCGATACTTACTTCGCAGACGCGCGTCTTTGTACGTAATATCGTACACTAGTTCAATTATTTCACCATTCATCACCTAAATACGATCCTGTCTATCTCTCTTTTCCCAGGAAGCCCTTCTTGAGAGAGGCTTAGTTTGTAGAGACGTGGAGGGAAAATACGGAAGGAGTAAGAGATGAAGGGCATCTAATTAGCGTTTCATTTACGGCTCCTTGTTTTGTGTTCGGATTTCCGGGCTTCGCCGCCGGATTTCTGGAACCAAATGCATTCCCTACGCTCCGAAATGTTATATATCTCTCTATTAATATTTCCGATATTCGGATTAAATTTCCATTGGTGGAGTACGCTCGCAAATATCTAGAACGAGTAGAATCCGGATTTTAGTCAATGCAACTGAGCGCCAAGGCATGCGCTTGAGAATTTGAAGCTCATCAGTGAGTGGCTCAAGGACTCGTGAGAATTTTGTATTCATTTTTTTCTTGCTGATCCGGAATATTTGGAAATCGTCCGTGTCTGAAGAAGTTGCATGAAATAAAATTTCAAACCTTCTTAAGTACTTCCAAGAGTGGAGAATTACAAAGAGTTATGAGAGGCCTTTTTTCACTTTCGTTTAAATCATAGTTTTTGGTCACCCATTTATTAAGATTTGGCGCTGTAAATGCAGGGAAAATTATTTTATCCCAAATTTCAACTTTGCTGATGGCATTTGTATTTTTCTCATCCGAAGGGATCTCAAGAGTACGCAGGAAAGTCTTAGGGAGAAACGAGCTTCAAACATTAGTGAAATTATAGAATCTTTGAACCTGTAACAAGCCTCTGCGAAGCTTTGATAAAGGAAATATAGTTAACTAAAAAAACGCCTGTCATGTTTTACTGTATTGATGAGTGAGTTTATGAAGACACGAAATATACTTTTCGGTAAATAGTCGGGTTTAGACCGTGCAAAGGAGATTGATAGGGTATTGGTGGCCTATTGGGTACATCTACATCTACATACTACCTCGCAAGCCGCCTCAATAGGCGTGTGGCGGGGGGTGTTAGGACACCAGCCGTTTACATATAAAAAGGAAACGCTCTATGACATTACGCCTTGCATTTATTAAAGTCCCTTATTGTTCGGGGGAAAAACGAATTCCCATACCTATCCGTTCGGCAAAATATCTCTCTTAATTTATCGTTTCTGTCGGACCTGGAAATATAGTGGGGTTCTAATATGATGTTCTCCGTGTCGCTCTGAAAGATATCTATTCTCAATTGCTCAAGTAATCTAAGCCTAGCGCGTAGTCTCCGAGTCTCTAGCGGCTCCCAGCCTAATTCGTTTAACATCTGCGTAACGCTGTCTGTACGCCCGTAGCAGTTTTTGACGAATCTCGCAGCTTTCCTTTGTATTTTATTAAGTTCCCGAATTAAGTCTTTCTGCACCGGATCCCATATGCTTGCTGCATATTCAAGGTGTGGCCGGACGAGTGCGAAATAGCACCTCTCTTTTACTTTTTCATCTGAGAATCTTCCCACAATACGCTTGACGAATCCTAGCTTCTTCAGAGCTCTGCCACAAATATTTCTTATATGTGTTCCCCACGATAGGTTTGAGGTAATCGTAACTCCCAGATACTTAACTTCATCTGTCGCCTTTATCTTAACGCCATCCACAGCATATACACGGGGATAGTTGGACTACCTCCGCAAGAAATGTACCGCCGTACATTTGCTCAGATTAAGTTCGAGTCCCCACTCTTGGCTCCACACATGAACGTTGTTTAAATCCGATGATAGAATTTCAAAGTCAGAGTGATCATTAATTTCGCGATAGATGACAGCGTCGTCGGCAAATAAACGTATTTTACTGCTAATTCGAGAGCATTGATCATTTATGTATATGATGAACAAAAGGGGGCCGATTACGCTTCCTTGTGGGACACCTGATGTCACTTTAACTACATCAGAGCTAATTCCGTCAAGAACTACTTTTTGCTTACGATCACTCAGAAAGTCGCGTATCCAGTTTACTATTGTTTCGTTTAGCCCGCATGACTGTAATTTGTATAAAAGTTTGTTATGAGGTACCGTGTCGAAAGCTTTCTTAAAATCTAGGAATAATGCGTCCACTTGTGTTTTCGATTCACCAGATTTGAGAACGTCATGAAGAAAGAGCGCGAGCTGTGTTTCACATGATCTACCTTTCCGGAAGCCGTGCTGACAGCCATGGAGGACGTTACGACTGTCCAGGAACGTCATGATATTGCTAACGACGATATGTTCGAGTATCTTGCCTGTAATCGACGTTAATGAAATTGGTCGATAGTTCCCTGGGTCATGTCTGTTTCCCTTTTTGAATATCGGTGTAACGTTTGCAATTTTCCAGTCTAATGGTATCTTTCCTTCAGACAATGACTTCTTGAATATTATGTCTAAGAACGGTGCGATTTGTGGCGCTAATTCCTTGAGGACACGCGCGGGTATTCCCTCCGGACCCGGAGATTTACTATTTTTTATCAACTGTAGCTGTTTAGTTATCCCATCACATTGAATAGTGATTTCTTTCATCGGTTCCTCAGTGAATGAAATGTCAAAATAACATGCAGTATCGTCTGTAATGTATACACTTTCGAAGTGGGAATTTAACGTGTTAGCTTTCTCAATATTTTCGGTGACAAGTTTGCCATCTTTATCAAATAACGAATCTACGGTTGAAGATTTTCCCTGAAGCTCTCTTGCATATGACCAAAAATATTTCGGATTATCTTCGAGTAATTCACCAAGTACTTTTTTCTTGAAATTGCGCAATGCAGTACGCATTGATTTCTTGGTTTTTTAGCGTTGTGCAGCGTAACTTTCTTTTGCTTCAAGTTCCTTCGATTTGTCACCTAACGTAATGGACTTTTTGAATAAGTTGTACAGTTTTCTCCGTCTCTTAAGGTCCCTCCTAACATCATTGTTATACCAGCGAGGTTCTTTACTATCACATTTTAATTTTCGCGGAATATATTCGTTGATTCCCTGGCGTAGAATTTCTAAGAAATATTTCCATGATGCATCAGTGCTTTTGTCCTCTGTTTTAGCTACGAAGTCAGTGTAAGAATCATTAAGCATCTCGCCAAATTTTATGAAGTTGCATTTATCAAATAAATAAATATTGTGTTTCGGTTTTACCGCTGACTCTACTTCAAGTTTTAAGGTTGCAAAAATTACTCTGTGATCACTTATGCCATCAATAATATCGAGTTGTTTTATCAACCTAGGATGGCTTACTGCAAAAAGGTCTAATATTTTATTTCCTCTCGTAGGCTTGTCAACTACTTGGGCGAGTGAGTGCGTAGTAAGTGTGTTGAGTAAGATCTCGCTGATTTCCCTATTCCTTGAATTCGGCTTTATAGTGTAAGAATCCCAATTTATAGATGGCAGATTAAAATCTCCCCCAATAATGATTACACTTTTACTGTCTCTCAAAGTAAATGCGGTTATTTGATTTTCTAATTGGTAAATAATATCAGCTTCGGAGTTTGGAGGTCTATAAAAAGAGCAAACATGTATACTCCTTTTGTTTCGTTGTTTAATTGTACACCATACGCTTTCTATTTCATTATCAGTTATTTTGTGGGCGGTGCTGTGTAAATGTGATTTAACTGCTATAAAAACTCCGCCACCTGTCCTATGGCTTCGATCGCATCTGTAGATTTTATATCCTGGAGGAAAACCTTCGCTGTCACTTATATCCTCAGTAAGCCAGCTCTCCGTTCCTATGACCACGTCTGCGTCCTGAAATATATGCTCGATTTCAGCGCGCTTGTTTTTAACGCTACGGCAATTAACTACTACAAAGTTAATGTCATATTTTGTAGATTGAGTGTCGGTTGGTTCTTTTCCACGCTTATGGGTATTAGGTGGGCGAATTTCACTGGAAGTGCTTATGGTGGGAAGTGGGTAGGGCCAACACCACCGAGATATACATACATGTATATCTCGGTGGTCTCGGTAGACCGCCGGGCTACCGACCAGAGGGTCAAATCCCCGATTCAAATCCGGGTGAAGCCTCTCTGGACACCCCCTTCGAAAATCCTCGTGGTGCGACTGTCTGATTGTCAGATCTTCGTGGAAAAATCGCAGGTGGCCCAGGGAAAGGAACTGGCCCTTCTACCCAGATTGTGTGAGTTTCAGACGCCAACGGCTTAGTACGGGGTGAGAAATACTCTCACCTATCAAAACCAACCTTCGGGTTGAAACACAGAGTGAAGGAGATTGATAACTATATTATATTTTGTTATAATATATTTTATAGCATTGCAATAATAGGTATCTTTTTAATCTTCCCGGCTGCTACCGTTCCTTTCGGCTGAGAAAAATTTCAAGCTTCAAAGTAAATAATTATGTCTGTTTATACTTTTTATGTGTCTGAAGAAAGGTCATATTCTTAGACCAAGGATTATAGTAAAATTTGATACTTTAATGCCACTGTAGTTTTTCATGTGAAATGGATAACTTTTGTTCTGTTTTATGCACATATGGCTATACGTTTTGCGTGAAATATATATTGTGCTTTTATTTACTTTACTTTACTAAAAATATGGATCTTAAAAATGGAGGTAGTGCATATATGTTGAAAAAGACTAGGCTGTTTCAATTTTTACACGACTGCTTGGAAAAAAAGAGTGTTATGATTTCAGCGCCTAGCCAGCAGCCCTATTCTAGCATAAAAGCCAAACGACTTAACCTATTTTGATGAATGACACCTCGATAGAATTCCTACGTCGCCGCAAGTGTCATAGGCTATATATTACCGGAAGTTTACTTCCAGTTCTGACCGGAAGGGTATATTTGCATGTTTATTCCTCCGTTAGGCAGCCCGACGGAATTAATTACTATTTTATATTTAATTTTTGTTAGTGAATACGGATTTAATTACTATTTTGATGCAAGATTCCTCCATGATAAACTAAATTTACTCAGAAATTCGGCTGTAAATTCAGTTTGGTGCCTTTTTAAAAATTAATTTATGTAAATCAATCACTTCCGCTAACTGTAAATTTTCTATGAATACGCCTTAAATTGAAATGAAATTTAAATATTTTATATTCCTATTTACCCGAATTATCTAAATTTTTCACTGTTAATTATTTTTATTTATATTCACTAATAAAGTTTCCAAGACTACGCCACAAATAAAAATAGTTTGTTTTCCCATTGCCATAAATTTTCTTTTGTATTCACTAAAAAGAGTGAAATAAAAAATAGCAATTAAAAATACGTCTGTCAATAAATAATATCGGACTTAAAAGATTAAATGTAAGTGTAATCTTAAATCAAGTGCAATAAGTGTATTAATTGGTCCTTAATCAAGTGTAATAAGGCGCTACGCGAAGTATCGCCACAATTCCATTTCGAAGTTGTTCAATATTCGGACATTTTTCGGACATTTCTTTGTAACAGGCATATATAATGTAATAATTGTATATCGCCGGACTGAAAAAACGTAAGATTAAACACATTTGGATCGCTAACATCAACATACATCAAGAAAACAATTGCCAAAATCCAGAGGCGATCGACGCATTTCCGCCATATTGGCTCAGAAATCCATCCCTTTACAGGTATAGGGTGCCCCAGACCACCCTATAACTTATCAAGGGATCGGTTTACAAAAGCTTATTTGAAGGGAGAGTTGACCCGACAACCGTATAGTGACGACTAAGAAATTGGTGTCGGATCGGTTCACTCTGCTTCTGACGTCATATCGGTACAGATAGCCCGATAGGGATGTCTATGCATACGGCCCTAAGCTTCGTTATCAAGTATTTTGTGAAGCATAGTGTGGAATGAAAAGTTTACTGTCAGACAGTTTTTTATTTCTTTGAACATATTACCAATGTTGTATTACTGATAGGCGTTAAAGGTGATTTGAAAACACAGCTGTCACCTGGTATGTCTTATATCGATGAGGAAAATTTGCCCTTCCATTAAAATTTTCAATGCAGTCGGGGGCTATTTACTGTAACACAACAAATCTATTCAGACACGTTATAATGACGATGCTTAGACCTTCATTTCAATACCTTGTTTTCATCTTTTAAGCCCGATTTTATTTACTGGAAATTGTGTTTTGTAATTATTGTTTTTTTATTAATTTACCTTCTTTTCTTTTGTTTCTTCTTGAATGGAATAAGTGTGGAAATACAGTCAGTAAAAATGATTTGAATATAATTTAATTATAGCTGAATCTTAGTTGACGTACGTATTCTTGCATTTAGGACTAATTAGTATGCCAGTTAAATATAGGCGGTCTCCCATTCATGTTAACATGAGTGAATGGCGGTGGAAATATGCGTTATCAAAACGTATCAGTAAGGGCCTCCGACCGCCAAAAATTGACCTTGACAAAATTAGTTTTTGGCTTGGTCAAAAGACATGAATAAGAGGCAGAACTCAAAACGGGTCAAGTCAAAGGTAGAAGTTGTAAAGAGTTCTATAAAAGCTTTCATATCGTGAATCTGCCGTTAAATTAATCCATCATTTTTCTTTTTTTCCATGAGGATGAAAAGGAAATAGGGTACCTTGATATTTAATTTTATCATGCGCTTCAAATGAAAGGAATGGGTATAGTGAAAATTTAGCAAGATATTATTATATATTTTGCGTTTTCAGTTTCCCACGTCATTTTGTAGTACAGAGAAAACTAATATATCCTACTAATCCGTCAATATAAATTAATCCATCATTTTGCTTTTTCCCCCTAGTTCAAAAGGAAATAGGGTTCCTAGATATTTAATTTTATAATACGCTTCAAATGAAAGGCATTGATAAATTGAAAGTTTAGCAAGTTATTATTATAATGTTTAATTTAGCTTTTAGTTTTCCTCGTCATGTTGCTGTACAGAGAAGACCAATATTTCGAATATTTTAAATTTTCTCTTGCAATATTACACTTAGAAATACGTTCCAGTAAAATACATTAATGAATGAACAGTTGACAGTATCAGTATCATGTAAAATTTCAAAGTTTCATTATCCGATTATAGTTTTCTTTTTATACACAGTGGCGATAGATCTTAATGGGGAGATTGTAAGTGTAAGGAGAGTGAAGAAAATACTCCATGGTTACAAGATGTTATGGGGAAGATACCGTGAACAATACGTGAGGAACGGTATGGTATAGTGGCAAGGATACTGGCTTCCCATTCCGAGGTTCCTTGTTCAAGTCTGCGAATTGGAGCATTTTAGTCGGAAACCCTGCCCCAACTTGGGTGCTATGTGGAGGGCTTATCAAGTCTCTGTACTCCGTACGTCGGATGGAACTTTTAACTATGGACCCCTCGGTGCTTTTTGCTAACGGTTGTCTCCAAGATTCTTCCCATTCATTTACCCTATTATACTCACTCATCCTAATGGCGCAGCTTACCCGTATCCTCAAGAACCAATCGACTAACTGGGGGAAATGGAAAGAAAAAATATTAATTTTAGACTACATGAATAAAGGGTGGAAGATACCTTAAAAACTGAAAATGGACTCGCTACAAAGTACGCAGAATATATTGAATATAATGAAAGAAATAAGACTAAAGATGCCCTACTCTATTGAGTGGGTTAATGTAGCTGTTTCTCTTAGGTTTAAAAAATGTAATTAGCTTTGCAAGAGTAATATTTTTTCAGAAATTAAACTTTTAAGAAACATTTTTATCTTCTTCAAATGTCATCATACTTGCAGCCATTCTAAAAACTAATGTATATGCGTTTATATGACAGTTATGATCATGATGAAAAATTGCTTTGCTTCAATGAAATTTGTATGAACACATTTAGCAAGTTGGGAAACGAGGCTTGCTCAAGTAAGAAGCTTTGTGTGAGCGCCATCACAGGTATGAAATCACGTTCCAAGCAAAGTAATAATTATTGCGATCATATGAAGTTCTTGATTTTTACTGAACATCCATATTTATTTCAATGAATCGAACACTCGAGGACTTTTGGCTGCATATCAGTTGGTCACTAAATCATCATTGGCAAAAGCAGACAAAAAAGGTGCTGTATTTTATAGGAAAACGAAGTTATTACCAAAATTATTATCAGGAGTTTGTCATTTCATTCTGCTACCTTTCCTAAGAAGTAAGATAATTTGTTTTTTCGCTGTAAGTTCTGATATCAATATGTAAACATATCTATTTATAATGTATTGGAGTGTGTTGCTTTTATGTGGTATTCTCTTCAAACTCTTATTTTGGGAAAGGGTGAGATAGAGGCAGGAGGTGAAGTTTTCATCAGAATCAACATTAATTAGGCCAGGTATGATCAAAGAACTTATGTCCACAAAATCATTCTTTGAAAAGCTTGTTAAACTCATTACTTTGAGCAAACAAAACTAGGGCATCTTAATTTATTTCAGCATTTTAGGTTCAGAGGGAAACGAATTTTTAACTATTAGCTCACCATGTTTTTCTTTATATGAAGCAAGTCATCCAAAAGTTTCTTTTTCTCTTGTGGCTCTACAGCCAATTACTGAGTCTTGGCCTCCTCCAGAATCTCCTACCGTTTCTTTCTATCCATAGCAGCCGCCTCTGAATTCAGGATACCCAGAAGCCTGGAGTTGCTGTTCACGTCACCCATCCATTGAAGTCTAGGCCTTCCTTTGCCTCTTCTTCCATCTTGCTGTACCGCCAAGGCTCTCTTGGATATGTGAGCATCATCTATACCCAGTCCAATGTAATCTGGCTAATTCCATATGTGTCACTACTTCATTTTCTTTATACAACTGAGCTAGCTTATGACTGTATCACCTTCACCATACATAATCTTCCTTCACGGATCCATATGTCTTCTTAAAAATATTTCTTTCGAATTTCTGGAATAATTCTCCTACTGACTTTATTATGGTTCATGTTTCTGTGCCATACATCAGTACTGGTCGAATAAATGCTTTATAAAGAAGTATTTTGCGTGTCTAGATAATGTAGTGAATGCAAGTATACTTCTTTGATGTGCATCTTGGTTTATGTATTCGTGGACTGTTATGATTGCTCCAAGATATTTGAATTGCCCAAATTTTTCAACTCTTTAGTCCCTATCTAGCTAATGTTTTCATGCAATCTGGCTTAAGTTCCCAATCTAGCAACCTAGCTATAATATTTTAGCTAACTCTTTCAATAACACGATATGAAACTGTTTACAATTTCATAACTAAGGAGACATTATTCACATTATGTTTTTAATAACTTCAGTTATTACTGTTCAGTACCTACTCTGAGTGTCACGAAAGGTCAGTGAATAGATTGAATTCATATTTTTTTGTAGTTTGGTTCGAAAGAGACGAAATGAAACATCTGAGGCAGTTAATTTAAGTTGAACCCTATTCAAGCCTCACGTTGAATTAATTCATTTATCGTGAACACTGTGAATCATTTTTAATATGCTATTTTTAAAACGAAGACGAATTTGAATTTGGTTTCGTAAGAAAATTTTCGCACAATAGGTGCAATATTTGATTGCTACTTAAAGTGCATAATTCAATTATCAAAGTTTTAATTTAGGAAATTGCCCTGCTTGTCTTTATTAGGGTATTATGGTCTTATAGAAAACTTTGGTTTTCAGCGCGGTTTCGGCTCAATAAAGAGTTCTGAACTCACGAGTTTTGTTGAAAGAATGTTTTCATAGCGCTTTCTCTAAGACGGATACTCCTCGGTTTTAGTCGGGTTATAAGGGAATGTGAAAATAGCCCGGAGTAGCTGAGGTTTCGGATTAATAGCTACTTGAACTGGGGATGTATGGTTTAATAATTCAAATACCTATGCTCCGAATATTAAATTTAAGCACTCATGACAACGTTGGTTGAAGGAAGCCGTTAAATTAATCTCTTGGTGCGGAGGCTTGGTTGGTTATACTCCCCTTGAACTTTCATTTCTTGCTGGTTATACTCCCCTTGAACTTTCATTTCTTGTTGGTTATACTCCCTTTGGATTACTTTATCTGAAAGTACACTTTGGCGAAATAGATATGAAAGATGAGATTAGCTAATAATTGCGTTTCGTGTTATACTTGAAAATAAGTGGTGGGTCAACAAAGGGTCTTTACCTAGTTTAAAGCTGAAATAAGGTATAAACGTATCTCACAGCTGTAATTGTAATAAAATATAATGCGAGAGAATTGCTTGCGCATCTTGATGTGTACTTAAGGAAATATAAACGTGGGAGAAGCAAATTTGGAGAGGGCCGGAGAAAGCCAGGATGATGAAAACGGACAAAATGCTGCGTTAGTTGGAGTAGCTCGGTCGGTGGATGAAAGCCGAAGAAGAACAAAGGGTTATGGAAGTCGAAACGACAGTGAGAGAATGAATAGCTATTGGAGTGCAAAGGAAGGGGATTTTCACGGGGAACGAAACACGATTTAATCATCGCTAAATGAGATGGAGTGTAGTGGGACTTAGGAGCCAGGTATTGTGAGGTAGCGGCAAAGAATCAGAAATCAAAGGCGGCCGTATAGCTCTAGATAAAAATCTTATTTGATTGAAAATTATTTCCGTTCCACCACTATATGATCTATCTGTCTTCAATGGTCTCTCACACAGGTATTAGTGCGGGTGGAACAGTCACTGAAAGGACCTCGGCCTTTCGGTCATGGTCTCCATTAAAATGGGCAATACTTAACATAAGTTTTGTTGGGCTCGTGTTTAAAAATAATGCGCTCAAAGAGTAAGGAAAGGAGGAAATGAGGCAAAATGAGGGCAAAATAAGGCGAGAGAGTTGAGGGACGACAATCATTTGCATGATTCGGGTGAAGGTATTTTGTAATACCTGGTTCACGCTATAAATAGTATTTTTTCTATGCTGAAACTGAAGGTAATAAATTTCTCCATGCTGAGTATTTGTTAAGACGCCTGAATGTATGGAAACTGGCAAGGTTGTTGGACATCTGGTTGTTTTCCACATGTTCCGGTATTCAGGGATTTGGACGCACTCCTCCCAAGAATTTTGAAGAAGAAAGACAGCAACCTGATGGAGCGGTAATTGTTGGTGTCGGAGATGAGCTCATTGAGTTAAGGCTGCGTGATGATTTTTGACAGTTTTCTGTTCGCGGAGGAAGTGACGCATTTAAGAGGAGACAAGGATTTGGCGAAGGCTTTTCAAGGGAAGCGGTTTTGTGAGGGATTCAGGCAGCCCCGTCAAGTTCATTGCGCTGTCATTGTTTATTGGTTACATTTTTTTGAAGGCGTTCGATAGGTGGCAATAGTGAGGTTTCTGATGGAGTTAGTTTACGTTTTGTCATGTTTTTTGTCACTTTGTTTACGCATGGCGGGATGGCGGCTTCTGAGGTATTTCAATTGTTGGCATAAAAAAAGATTTATTATTCGACTAAAAATGGGTAAGAGATCTTATTTTGTTCCTGGATGCTCCAAAGAATATTCCGTAACCGTGAGAAAGAACAAAAGTTTAGTTTTGAAGAACAGAAAGCTTGTTTTAGGTTAATGTATGTACTCGGTTTTATTCTTCACGTTACCGTAAAGCGAGTCATGGCCAAAGCTGATGATTACCTATGTAGCCATTGCAGACCTCTTTTTATTTTGACAGATGTTGGTTTTTTTTCGCTATGTGATGTAAATATTTTTGATGTGCTCATTGAAAGTATGTATTACCGAATTCAACTACTCGTGAATTACGCTCATTACCCATACCGACGCTAGATTTATGTTGTGGTGGTGATAGTTCTAACATTTCGTTGTTTATAGCTTATTCATTAGACATTGCTAACTTTTAGACTGATAGGATATTGATGCCTTGATAGGCTATTGAAGGGGGTTTTCTGTGATTATGTTGATATCAGATTTAGTCAACATGGTTATATCTGACGGATAAGACCATTAGTTGCTTCCTAACTAGCCGTAATTTCCCTCAGTTAGAAATGGAAAAAAAGCGAAACTACGTTTGTTTACATTGGGATCGTGTGATTCCATCACTGACGCATAGTGGTGCCGCGGTTGGCAGCTTCATAAAAGGTATCATTCCGAATTTGGGAGTCTGCTATCCTTAAATTCTAGTATCCTTGGATTCAGGGCAGAGGTCGTACGCTTTTTTTCCCGACGGATTATGGCATTCAGTTCATACGGATTCCTGGGATGGGTTGCAGGTAAAGAGACAATTAAACAAGCCGTAATTCGTTGGTTGGTTGGGCAATAGCTAAGATAATTAATTTGCGCGTTTCAAACAGGTCGCTAGCAAAGGAGTGTTTGGGGGAATAAAGGGAAGGTGGACAGAAACCCGGCACCGGCATTAGCCTACTAAAAAAATAGTCCTATCCAACTGATGAAGCACCATACTTGAAGTTCCCTCCACAGTGTGTTCAAATGGGGATGGGATTCCAGTGAAAAATCTCCAACGAAGCCGGAATTAAATTTCAAGCCCTCAGGATGGGAAGCTATTTCTCGAATCACCGTACCTACTCGATGCCCCCAAGGAATCAAGGTGCAGAGTAGCACGGCAGAGGGTAACACTGAAATTAAGTCAAATGATCTATTCATTGAAACCAATGTCCTCTCACATTCATGAATATGCAAACAAATTCAGATTTCAGCAATCGCTATTCATGGGAAAGCATAATTCACGTTACCCTACTAATACTAAAATTAATTTTAGTGGTGGGATGCCCATATAGTTAGGAGCACATCTCATGGCGGCCCTTTTTCTTCGTTCTGAGAAATTCTTTGACAGCATTAAAATAATCGTAAAGCTCTTCCCGGAAAAATTAATAAAACGCCACTAGTTTACAATTAAGGAAAAATTGATTCTTTCGTGTAAAAAGTGGTTATTACCTCCAGTTTCAACAAAAAAGGAAAGGAGTACTGAGACTTGATGTGCTCTTCACAAAGCATTCGCATAGGGTTTAGGGTTTCTGTTGATAAATTTCCGGGAATCGAACCCAGAAACTCGTAATGGAAGGCCATTACTCTTTCCGCCGCATAAAACTGACACACTGCGTGTTATTCACCGTATCTCTTCCTTGTCTTCATCGTGTGACCATGGAATTTTTACTCCACTCATTATGTCTTCTTGCAATTTCCTCAGGCGTTTAATCCCTATGATATATAAAAGTAATGCTATAACGGCATAATGTAGCTCTTAGAATTTCTATGGCACTGAATTAGTCAACCTCTTGTTTTCTCTGTACAACAAGATGAGGAAAACTGAAATAAAACTTAAAAATCATAATTACATCTTGATAAAATTTTAATTTAGCTATGCATTTCAGTTTAAGCGTATGGTTTAATGAACTATCAAGGCATCATCATCACCCCCCCCTTTACCTTTTCATATTGGAGGAATAAAATGGATTTATCTAACCGCAGATTCAATATTGAAAACTTTTACGATACTGAGTTTATCAATTTTAATTCAACTCATTTGTTTTTATGGTTTTTTTTACGATGTGATATTGCAAGGAACGGACACAAATAACCCAGAAAGGCGAAACAATTGGCACTACTGGTATTCGGAGATAACGGGAAGGCAGTTCTCCAGCCTCATCATCAACCCGATGTATATCTATGTTCGAATATATGATTGAACCGTTTATATTATGTTATAACTCAATAATCGATTGCAATGTTTTTTAAACAGTACAACTAGAGTTACGTTTGGTTACCTGGCCCCAACTTTCAGCAATAGGTGTACTAATGGTTTTGTTGTTAACATTTATTATTCTTTAGTAACGACATCTGAGGTGAATTGTGGCTGGCAGGTAATGTGTGGTAATCGGCAGACAAACGTTTGTGTTTCACTTGGCCAAAATTGTTGGTTTTTAGTTTAATTTCAAGTGTTGATTTATATTTAACTTATATTCTTGATGTCTTTGGTATGGAAATTGTCCTGTCCTGGCAGGCATGTATGGTTGGTTCTCTCTATTTATCTAGATCTCTTTCTATTCTCCGCGCCAAGAAGTTTTTTTTTCGAGGGCTCTTTTCCATCACCTTAAAGCCTAATTTTCCCGAACTGCAAACAGATAATGAGTTGAATACTCTGGGAACATTCTTGGTTATTCCTCTCATTGTCAGTGTTGAAAGGCAAGAAAAGCCCTATCACTGTAGGCAAGATATAATTGACTGATTTTCCTTTGACTTTTGTTGGCTCAAGTCGAACTAAAGGGTGAACTGTCGTTGTTGAAGCTTAATCAAAAACGGGTTCCATCTTGTTAAGGTAATTTTTGCGAGATTTTTCTCTTGTCATGATAGAGAGCATATTCAAATTTTATATTAAAACTCGAAGATGCATGAAGTAAATATTGTAATAATAGTGATTCTAGTACTTTGTTTTTTTAAATGGAAATTCTCAGTAATTAACCAAGTTTAGATATTTTAGGCTATAACTGCACATATCATTTCATTTCATCCATATCCTTTCCAAGATGCCATAGTTAATTCTTGTCATTTTACCCTATATTGGTTCAGTTTTTTACTTGCAATCATTTACTGTTTCTGGAATTAAGTTTGGAGAAAATCCACAATGCACATCGTAGGAGTTGCTTTCACGAATATTTTTCTTTCAATTAATCGTGCATGGTGCGTGATAAAATCTGGCTTAAGGGGAATTTTGAAATTCAGTAATGGCGGTGAAGCAAAAGGGAGACAAACCTTGTACGATACAGGGCCTTATACGATCGCCGTTGGTAAGAGGCGTTTGAAATTATTAGGAGCTCGGATACAAAACTCAGTCAATCATGGATATCGACTAAACTTAGTTTAAATAGTCCAGATATGAGTTGTTTTTCTCGAAAATATATGAATATTGTTGCCTTCAGACGTAGACTTGGACTAGAAGAGTATCGGGGTTAAAGCAAGTCTAATGAGATATCGATGTTACTGAGCTAAGTGATCTTTATTTTGGATTCGTCAATTCATTAGGTATAATTCAGCTCCCTTGCGTGAAAAAAATATTGCGATAGTCGAACACACTTCCATCTTCTCTTCAAACATTTTCTGTTTAGGAACGGTCCCCGTAATGAATTGTAAACTAAGGAAAGGAGTAAAAGAAGGCCGCACTCATAGGATTACGGAATGGAAGGTGGGCACAATGGAGATATCAGTCTGCTTAATGATCTTCATATTATATTATATGATCTATTTGATTCACGGATTATACTCGCTCTTAATAGAAGTTCAAAATTGAATAAAAAAACGGTCACTGTCACAAAAACGATAGTATCAGTCCGAAACCTGCATTATTTCCATCCGCACGTCCCTCCGATTTTCTGAGCCCCGCATTCTCACGAAAATATATGCTGAAAGAACGTGAAGTTCCAACGCCCTTCCAAAATCTAAACCGTGAGCCATGTCATTCAATACATGCCAGGGTCCTTTACATGGACGAATCACTCAAACGAAAATAATTAAGCCGTGTTATTAAAAGTTCTTTTGTTATTAAAGCTAGAGTTAAGGCTTCATTTCACACCATTTTACTAAAGCTAGGCGTTGAAAAAATGGAGCAATAAATGGCATAAAATGTCGTGATCACGAAATGGTTGACATTAAGGTGGGAACATATTTACAGATCTAATTTCGCTACGGTGACTATTTTAGGCTTCTTTTCCTTTCTCTTTCAATAAATTAGCTCCTGTGAAGCAAAAAACTTTTTTTTGCCATCAAAATGTTTTCCGCTGCATTATAAGTTTTATATTTTATAAATCTGTCGAATGTGTTATAGATGTGGCTTATAACATATAAAAGAATGTCGAAACAAGCAGAAATACCGAGAAAGTCATGATGTTTTCAAGTAAAAAAATTATTTGAATAAATCTAAATGAAATAATTCGTAAATTCTCTTCGACACGATTCGATCTCTTCGAGTGACGATTCACGGTAATCGCCTTTTATAGAAAAAAAAAATAATGGAAGATATATCATTTGCAGCGGGATTATTCCCCGTACTCGGATGGAGACTTTCAATGGATATTTGAGTCCTGGCTTCTACATGATAGCTTTCTATTACGAGAGAGATCGGGTTACTTTGGCCACCAGACCGATCATTCATCTACTCATTTTCGCTCACACATAACCAAACGGGAGTCCGAAATCCAACCCATCTCCTCAGACATTGCTTAGCAGGTCAAAATTGTCCTTCGGGTGGAGGTTTTTCTTGGCTACTTGCATCTATCGTGTGCGAGGGATCTTGGCGCGTCTGAACTTCGCAGATCTCCCTTTTCTGCTTACTCACACATCACCAGAAAAGAAACCCTACCCCTCCCCTCGGAATTAATCCTTTTCGCAGGTCAAAATTTTCCTTTCGTGGGTGGTTCAACTCGCCCAGCTACGGGGAGGAAGGGCACGGCTCCCGTGGGAAGGGCCGCTTGGAAAGGTTATTGCTCCCCCCACTCAGGGGGGCGTGGTTCGGCCTCTTTGTCACATCGTCGAAAACTCGGGACTTAAACATTTTCGGTGGGACGATTTTTTTGAACAAAACTGTACCAACGTATTTTCTTCACGCTTCATGCTGAAATTGCCATCACAACCGAATGTAGTATTATATTATTTTATGAAAAGTAATAGGGAAAGTGATAATGATTTTATTTCACTTTAAAAGCAGTAGCAAAAACATACGATATGCTCTCCGCTTCAGTTTTGACTTAGCGATTGTTGCTTTCGCAATCTGTGCGTCAGTACTTTCTCATTAAAAAAAATATCATCTCTGTGAAGCGTAGAGCTGGTATGGTACATCCTATGGAAAACGACTTATTTGAAATATGAGATTTTTTTAATGCGGCATTTACTTAATTTTGTGTGTAATAAAATGAGCCGTTGGGGGGAAAAGTGATGTGAGCCAAAATTGACAGTATTCGTAAATAATAATAATATAATAATAATGGTTTTTATTCCAGATTAGATAAATACAATTATTATTTATACAATGATTTGTCTGGAATATAGGTGCCCCATTGGACAGTATCTCCGTTTTGGGGTCACCGACTCGACCATCACAGATGAAATACAAAGACAAAAACATAGAATAAGTGTGTTGCAACTACAATCACATAGATGCTATCATTGGTGCTGGATAATTTAGTAAATAACCCATGGTTTGACATGTGAAGTAAAAACAAAGCATTAAGATACAATCGATTAAAGGCTTGTGTTTGAGCTAACAGAGAATTTGGAGCTTTTTATAACATAAACACCTTTGTCCGTAATCTGCAGTAGTTATTTTTTTACACTTCTATGTTAGTTAACACTGCGAAAAGAATGCAATTTAATATAAAAGGAACAGTGAAAACATGTATTAATCATTATAGCTTTTTGAATTTAATTATTAAACATTCTTCAAAAATAAGTACCTTACAACACTAACAACAATTAAACTGTTATTTACATAGTCATTATAAAAAGGTACAACAAAAAATGTATAAGACATTTGCTTTTGTTGTTATTGACATACACTCATTTTGAATTACATACAAGAAATTTTATATAATCGATTAATAAAGACATCTAGGGATGTATTCTGCACCAGTTTCTTAAATGAGGCTTAAAGGAAAATAAATACCTAACTAAGCCCAGAATTTCTGCTTTCCAGTGAAAAAAACATTGAAGATAGACTCACATTATTCATGCAAAAAAGAGAAATCAGCTAGAGGAACACTTCAGCGTATCTAAGTAAAATTTGGCAAAAAATTGTATCGTACCAAGTTTGCTCCCAAAGGCTCATGTCTTGCTCCCTTTATCGAATTCCCCAAGAAATACACGTGATTGTAACAGTGGACTCCTCTGCTCCGCAGCTTCGAGTGAAATGTGCAAATGTTGAGCTTCATGGATTGAACGCAATATTGCTTCAATTGCTATATTGCTTATCACGCAATCATGTCTTCTCTGTCTATATCTCTCCCTCGTATTAATTGGAATTTCACTGTCATCAAAATTAAACTTTTTACGTGCTCGACTTCAAGGAGTTCTACTCCACGGAACTGTCCCTTTTTCGTTCTACTCTAGTTGCTTTATTGCTCTTCAGAGTTAAAAATTAATACAAATTGAGGTAAAAATATAAAAAACGAGTTTTTATTGTTTTCTCCCTTCCAAATGATCCCAGAATTCAACACGGAATCGATTGTCCATAGAAATAGTTTTTTATGTGTTTATTTAATCGAGGCTCTAAAATGGCTTTCATTTACAAACGAGTATTTTTTTCCAACACCCGTCTCATATTTGCTAGTTTATTATTTGAAAACAATGAGAGCAGTGGTGCAAAAGGTTAGGGATGTGATTTGGTTTTTACACACTAGAATTGAGGCCAATAAATAATCATGAGACCGTATTTGGTTGCTTAAGTTTCTATTGTATCTCTATTCTGGTCCATCTCAAACAAGTTTTTTTCAATAAAATGCCACAGGTCTGAACGACCTGTTCATTTTTAACGAATAGCATCGCTGTGTGCTTCATAAAAATTATCCATTATACAATCCTAGTGACCAAATTTGTATTCGTCAATTTTAAATTGAAATTTCTCATTTAAATTCTCAGTTCATTTCACGTGGCGAATTCAAATGATAGTATGCAAGCTGTGCATTGCTTTCCGTGGAATCTATTGGATTTCTGAAAAAACGCTTTTTCCGAGAAGAGAGAATGATTATAGGCTCTCTTCGAATTAACGTTCCCTGTAATTAACATGACTCTCCAATTCTTTTGAGACTCACAAAAATTAATCCGACTCGCTTCACAGAATCTATCTTATGATATACGTTGTTAATGGCTCAAATTTGGGAAAATTCATGGTCACAAATAAATAAAACATATATATTATTACTGATTAATTTAATGCTCGACCGGTTTCACAAAATAGGTGATATCATCAATTACAGAATAATGAAAACTATTTCTCATACGTATCCCCTTTCCCTGAAATGGGTCTTCATGAAAAATGCCTCAACTATTCTGTGTCTAATGATGTTGCCCATGTAACGAAACTGGTAGCGCAATTAATTAATCTGTGAAAATATACATAGTTTATTGTGACTTGAATTTTATTTTGAATTCTGAACTTATATATCTCATTGCTATTACTATATTGATTGAATTGTTCATGCCCTTTACACCGCCGTATTTGGGGTGATTATTGGGCATGAAGTATGTCCAGCTGGTTTCCGTACCACTCAGTTGGAGGTTCGAGTAAACGAAATAATGAGACGAAAAACTTGTCATTTCACATGATACTGGAGCACAATGAGTGCAAACACTTGAGAAGTCATTTCTTGTGCTCTCTCGGACGATTCTGGTGGTCCATATGCCTCTGCGATCCTGATAAGCCATTGGCTTGTCAACAGGTTTCTCAGGGGCTCAACCACCAGTACTTCACAGAATCACCCATACCCTGGGACTGCGAAAAACAGACCCAGGCGGGACTCGAACCCGCGATCCTCGGATTAGCAGGCGAGAACTTTTACGAAACTGAAGTTAATTGTGATAGGCGATGGTAAAATTTTCTCCGGCATGTGATTTGTACGCATCAAGGGAATATCGGGGTCGGAATACCATGAATCGGGGATTAGTCATTTCCATTTTTATAAACTCTAATGCGATACTGATGTTTCACTTAATGATATTCCAATGCTACCGACTCCATACTGATGGTACTCAAAATTAAATTGAATGCACCTCCTTTTCTCAGAAAATAAATAGTATGTTCTACAAGTTATTTTATTAATGCATGTTACCTGAATTCATCATATCATCGGAATATATCGTGACAAATATTCCGTACTTAATTACTAATTCCTTCTTCCCTTAGTCAAAACGCCAATTCATCCGTAATAAACGTACATTACCATGTCACCGTTCCCTTTCTGGGTATGCATTGTGAAAAAGAGAACAATTCTCGGCGTCAGATCAAAAAAACTGGCTTAAATTTTAATAATATCCTCCATTCTGCACCATGATTGCGAACCTCATTCTTTAGCCTTTAGCCACATTCATGCGCTGCGTCACGCATGCTCTCCTATTATCAAGGCTCCAAATATTCCTCCTCTTAAGAGTTTCTTCCACGACACTCACTCGTAACTTTCTCGGTCTGCCCTTTCCTCTCACGCGATTCACTCCATTATCTTATACCTGTTTAGTAAAGTGTTTACTCATTCGCCTCTCATCCTTTCTCTCAACGTGGCCAAACCAAATAATCACGCTATTTTCAAATACGTCCAGTACCAGAGCATCCGTTTCACATTATTAATGGTCTGCCAACCACTCACTCTTAACCGTATACGTCCTACTTTGGCCGCAAGCATTTCTTGGATAACCCATAACCATTGCATTTAGCCTACTCTTACGTTTATCCTGATATACCCAGCTTTCACTGACATACAATAAAGTGGGGTAAGGAGTTCACTGCGATTTTTGCTTTCTCAGGCAAATCCTCAATACTTGATATGCTCCATGTTATGCCTACAACTTTCCTTCCAACATTCGCACACCTCATTATCTCTTCGTCTATTCTTCCATCTTTTACTAACATCCGGCCAAAGTGCACAAAATCGTCCACTTGAAAAGTCGTCAATGATTGACAAATCAAAATTCGCTTCTTGCATTGGAACACCTATTGCTATTTATGGCAACTTAAGTTTTAACAGTAGTCATTTGCTCCGCAGCTATGCCTGATAACATCTTGTAAAGTTTGATGAAGGTGGAATGTCGGGTAATTACGAGGTTTGAGTTGGTATTTAGGAATTAAGCCATTACGAAAAGGGGAAAAATTCCTGGGATTGCGAGTAAGAAAGAGTAAATGAAAGAGATTCTCAGTCACCTGAAAGGAATTTCTTGTAATTTGATAAAATCTAATTAGTTGAAGTCTTAAGATAATTAACATTCCTGTGGAGAATAATTAAACCATAACTTTGCCCGTGGGTAACTTTCCGCCATCTCTCCTTATTGATCGGTATCCCTCGCCTGTCAGTCAACCTCCTGAGGACCATCAAGTTATTTTCCACTTAACCAGAAATACCTCTGACGGCCCGGAAACGACTATGTAACGTTAACAGGGTGATTCCTTCCTATCTTCAACACTGTCACTAGTTGCGCGATTGAGATAAATGCGATCTCTTTCGATCGTTTCTATGACGATAATGAGAGAATGACCCATTTGGACCCATGGGTTTGAGCCCGCGGAGGTGGCGTTTTTGTTTTGGCGTGAGCGGAAATTCCCGCGGCAAACATATCGCGAATGTGATGTGCTAGCGCGCTAATTTTGTGTCTAATTAAGGCAAAAATGCGGAATTTTCTAATGAAGGAAAAAAATTTACTTCTATAACCAACATTATTTGGTGAAAAAACAAAAATAACTTACGAAATTTCAGGTAAAATTGTAAGTGTCGAAGAAAATACAAGAAAACGCTTTTTATCAGAAAAGGAGACTAATGAGCCATAGATTAGTACCAGGGATGAGTTGATTCCACTATTTTTCGATTCCGATTCCAATTCTTTCCAATCGATTCCCGATACTCGATTCCTATTCCATCGATTCTTATTCCTAATATCAAGTGGGATATTGAAATACCAGTAGCGCACGACTATTATTTAAAATCAATTACTGGCGCGAATAAAATTACAAAGAAAATTAAGTCGCTCAAAAAGTGAATTTAATGACAAATAGCAAATATATCCTCAGCTTATAGTCTATATTTAAAATATTTTTCTATCTGGAATCGAAGGAAACGGAATCGAGCTTAGGCGATCGATTCTCGATACCGATTCTAACCCTGAGAATCGGTGGAATCGAGAATCGACATAAGGAATCGACTCATCCTTAATCAGTACCACTATATCCTTGGTGAGGTGCATGAAACGGCTGTTAGAACGTTACAAATTCACTCGCTGGACGCTGCAAATGAAGGTGCAGTTACCTTGACGGCCGCTAAATACATATTACCCGATAACACACGAACAAAACCCACGGTCGTTAGGGTGGGCCAAAGCATCGAAAATTTAAAGCCTTGAAGCTTAACTTTTTTTTACTTTTGATGCAAATAACATATTTGAAATTTTTATCCATTCAAGCCATTGAAACCTGTACCTCAGGGCTGCCCAATTTGTAACTTTGAAGGGTAAGAAATGGTCTCTAATTTATAATCCGGTGCATAATCGTCGATATAATCAAGTAAGTATCGATAATTTTTCCATGTGAAAGGTAAATCCTGCATATACTCTTCATTGACTTTCGTCAAGCTTTTGACAATGTGAATAGGAGAGAAATGATCCATGCTCTGAAAGGTTATGGCATTCCACAAAAGCTGGTTAATTTGGTTGAGATAACACTGAAGGAATCCCAAGGTAAAGCCTTTGTTTTGGGTAGAACAAGCAGCGCTTTTGAAGTGACCTCAGGGGTAAAACAAGGAGATGCTCTCTCAGCTGTGCTATTTAACTTGGTTTTGCACAATGCAATGAAAGAATTGAAATTAAGGGGAACTATTGTTAATAAATCCAAACAAGGTTTTGCATATGCTGATGACATAGCTCTGAAGCAAGAAGTATGAAGGATCTTAAAGAAATGTTTGCTATCATTGAAGATATTGGGAAAAGAATGGGCTTCAATGTAAATGAAGATAAGACCAAATACTTGAAAATGTCTTCTTCACAGGACAAACGAGAGCTACAAAACCTAATTATTGGGAATTACGATTCTGAGGGCGTCAGAAAATTTACTTACCTTGGATTAATAGTAAATAATGAAAATAAGATCTCTGAGGAGATAAATAAAAGGGTAATGCAAGGTAACAATGCCTATTTTGCAAATTTTTCCCTCCTCAAATCAACTCTTCTGCCCAGGAAAACTAAATTGAAAATTTATAAAACATTGATATGACCAGTAATTACATATGGAACTGTGAAATGGGTCCTATCCAAACAAGATGAAGAAACATTAAGACTATTTGAAAGGAAAATAATAAGGAGAAGCTATGGCCCAGTAAAAGAAGGAGAAACGTGGAGAATAAGAATGAACTATGAAATAAATGAAATATTGGAAGAGAAGGATATAGTTAGGTCCTCAAAGTAATTGCGACTGTCATGGTTGGGCCATGTTGAAAGGATGGAAGAGTATAGAATGCCCAAAATGTTAATAAATAGCAAGATGGAAGGGAGTAGGAGGAGAGGAAGACCACGCAAAAGATGGCTGCAAAATGTTGAAGAGGACCTGAAGACAATGGGGATTGGAAGATGGAGAGAGAAAGCAAGAAGGAGAGCCGAATGGGGGCATATAACTGAGGAATCCAAGGCCCACACCGGGCTGTAGAGCTGTGGAAGAAGAAGAAGAAAGGTGTCCTTTTGTTTTGCACATTAATTAGGGTTAAAAATTAGTGAATTGCTGTTATCTTTAGCTAAATATTTGTTATAACATAATAAGCGGGCCCTGGTGGCAAGGCCATACGCACGGTACCCCGTGTATGTTCCCTCACTTCCTAGCTCTTATTTCCTTACTTAATATTTATAATTCGGCTATTTCAAGTTGTAAATAAAAAATAGAATTGATTTAAATTGAAAAATTGATGTTATAAAAATATCTTCAATATAAATCATACTCTCCGCACATTAAAGATTAACCAAATGGTGGTATAAAAAAAGTCAATATAGAGATTTACATTAGAGATGACCGTCGTTCGTGTCCAAGGCAGTCGCTCCCCACTAATTCTTTCCCATTTTCCTCTTTTCCCTTGTTTGCCCTAACCATTGATTCCCTAGTCTTCCTAGTGGAACTTTCCCTTCTATTTTCTTCTCTGCTGTTTCTAAAAACTTAACTGTGCAAATTTCACCGTGCTCTTTTTTGGAGATCGTTATTCTATGAAACCCTTTCATCTACGACTCCGTAGTATACCTCCTTGTTCCTTACTCGTCCGTCCAATCATTGTTCTCCAACATCAGTTTTCGATGGCTTCCATTTTTTTCTGATCCGCTTTGCTAATATTCCACGATTCTGTTCCGCGTAGGCTGCTGTAACAATACTGTATCTCGTTTTTAGTCATATCTTCTTCTAGTATGATAGCTACCTCGATATCACGAACGCCTTCTTTGCTTAAACTATTCTTCACTTTTGCGTAGTACGCCTTCCATCCCTTATTGAATTGCTTCCTACGCAGTTGAAGAAATCCACTTACTGTAATTTCTCTCCTCGGAGGCTTACAGCTGCTTTCGTATTCTATCTTCTACCAACAATGATTCAGGTGTTGTACCTGACTTGGACAGTATTTGTTAAATCCAAATTGATTCTTCATTACTACTTGAATATTCCGTGACTATTTACCGTATAAACTCGTGTAAGAGGCGCACCTTTTTTCCCAGAAATCGCAGCCGAAAATGAGGGTGCGCCTCTTACACGAATCTGTCCGTTGCAAAATTCCGTCACCCGAGTTTGAAGACTAATATCTCAGAGATGGCTCAATCGATTTTAAAATGAAGTACATCAAATTAAAGCTTGTTTATTTCTGCGTTTATTGATGGTGTACAAAACATTTTACCGTTTATATCGATTTCAGTGTGTGCTTAAAAACAGAATATTAGCGCATTTTCCCGGGTACCGGACGGATGCATCGCATTTACGGCTTCGTAATAACAACATGGATCAAGATATCAAAATTTCCTTTACAAATATTGTGGCAAAGATTTGTGGAACTATTGATACCGTTAAGCAATGAATTGTTGGAGTAGTGATTTCTCTCTCTCTGATAGTAGCTCTCATTCCACTTTCATTTGAAGCCATCAGCTTCTGGCCTTATTCCGCGTAACGCCTCGAGCTTGACGAAAGTTTCATTACGAAGATAAACATACTGACGGGGTATTATTTGCTTTCCCTTAATCCTTGGGGGTTCGTGCGCTCTTAAGAGCCCCTTTGAGCCCCTTATACCTCGCTGTCAGGTTTTACCTGGAGACGAAGCTCTGGAACTCCACGCAAAACCCATTCCTGAGGCGGAATTTGAACCTACTGACCATCGAATTAGCAGTCGATTGCGTTAATTTCCGGTGTAACCGGGCCTGGCAAGAGCGATTCTCTTGGAAGTTTTTAATCAAAAGACGGTCTTAAGATATTGAATGCTCGTCTTCCTACACCTATGTTGAGATGAAATCGCAAAAAAATATTAAAGCAGTTAAACATTTTAATTTATTATTAGTCAAATATTGCTTAAATAATTTTTGTCATAAAATGTTTTAAAATCTACGTGTTATGATATCAAAGATTCAGAGAACTGATGAAGACTGATTGAAGCCATCTTGTTGTATCACCTTTTACTGTTAAAGTTGATAAAAATAAATTAATGGTACGATTTTTGACCTATCGCAGTGACTACGCAGGATTTTAGATGTAGAAATATTGGAAAAACGTTCTCCGAACCAGAAAATGATAACGCACCTAAAACTACAAAAGGTTTGACAACCCTTCCACGTATGAGAGAAATATACAATTTTTTTAAAAGCCACTACCGATGAACATAGTGTGAATTACGCAAACCTTTCCCTGTTATATCGGATGAATATTAATAAAGTTCACGAGATGTCACCTAATTTATTTACTCACGTTAGTTCTGGTAAAACTACCTCCTGAAACATTTCCCTTCATTCCTCTTATTCTCTCCAGCTGAATTCAACTTTCTAGGAAGTGAGAGGGACCTACCACCCAATCGGTCTCACATCTATCATAGCTCGTGAAAACGAAGAAGCTCCGAATTTTCCGCACAACCTTTTCCATGCACGAATTTATACCCCAAGGTGGTGAAAAAAGCAAGAGGAAAATCCCTTCGCAGTTACCACTTCCGTCTCTCAAAGCATTATTCCGAAGAGGGCCACCATATTTGCCACATCCTCCTCCACACCTTACGTGTAAACCCAATAAAACTCAAACCACCCTCTCCCCCCTATCCTTCCAATCATTTTTACCTTCGAACCAATCGAGTTTCCAGCCCTCCTTGATCCACACTCCCCCCTCCCCCTCCGACCGTTCCCCTTCAACTTTGAACCCTCATCGCATCCAATATCGTCCTCCTCATTCCTTTCTTCCAGTGTTGCCGAATCCCCTTCAGGATCCACCACGCTCAAGATGCGTCTACTCAGGTTGCTCTATAACCCTTTTCGGGACCCTATATCGATCAACCCTCTGCTTGAATGGCTAATTACGCGTTGATAGCACTATACTATTTTCGGCTCTCGAGAATAAATGTAAGAATAGGAGCACCCTTATGTCGTTAGCGAAACGCATACACTGTGGAGTTCCTGCCGTCTGAATCTTTTTCAAAACATATGGTTTGTCATTTGCGCACGCTGTTCCATCACCTTCATGCTTGTTATTGCGAAAATTCCTTTGTTGAACTCTCTTAAGGGTTTACTCCACTCCACGCTAGATTTTCTTTATTCCTCTTTATTCACATTAATGCTACATCAGGGGATGTTATAGAATCATTGTGCGATCAATTAAGAAACTTTTGAAACAAAAATTTTAACATTAATTACCATGGGCGCTGCAGTTAATTTTCATGTGAAGTTTTTTTTTAAACGTAGAACTTGCGGGGGCGAATTCGTGATCATACTAAAATGGACTTGCTATTATTTCAAGATGCCAAAATGCGTAAAAACTTGTTTTATTGATATTAAATAAATTATTTTAAAATGCAACTACAATTTTCCTTGTTCAGAGCTAATTTAACACAAGTTGTCTTAATAAAAATAACATTGGTGTACAGTATTTAAGTTAATGAGCGTTAATGCTCTCTACAGTAGAATAAACCGACCTGCCTGGCAACACATGCATGTTGAATAATTGAAATAAAATCATATCTCAAGTTATAAAGTCCACTATGTTTATCGTAGAGGTTAAACTGCCTGTTCCTCGCACTTTTACAGAAAAGTAAATATGAAGAATACCAATGGAAGTGGCATCACGGTGTCAGAAGGTAAAATATGGTAACCTTATCCTCAAAAAAATGAAATAATTATGTTGAGTGAAGAAAATGTTTCTAATTTCGGAAATAATTTGTAGGCATTAATTTGTATCATAACAATGTGAATCTTAGAGTAATTAATTACAGCGAGTGAACTGCAAAATGAATGTAGTTTTATCTGATTTTATATGAAATTTTGCACTTTGTATATGGACTTACATCCTGACACTTGTCAAAGGTTATCGTAATAACACATAAATGTCTGCACTAAGAATAATTAATACGAACCACTGCGTAATAGAAAATGCTCACTTTAGCTCACTGCCATGATGCAAAATAGCCTTTTCTTGGTGTATAAACTTCTTTATTTCGAATTAAACATGAACGTAAAAGGTGGACATACGTCAAAATTACGTGCAGGGTTAAAATCAAATATGAAATTGGCGCTTTTAGCAGCCTTGACTTCATGGGAGTTTCTTAAGTATACAACTAGGCCTGATATTTTTGACATCCATCACATGTTTTGTCCTCGATACTGGTATTTCGTAAAACAATTCCAACTTTAAATATATTTTTGAATTGAATTTAGAGTTTTTATTTTTAAAGGTTCTTAAAATATATCTAAAACATTTTTATTAATGGAAAAAAATTTGAGCGAGTACTTAACCTGTAGTGAATTGAGTTTCAGAAGAAAATAAAAAGTTGCTGTTTGTAGCTTCTGCGATTTGGCATGAAATCAATCCTCTTCCCCATGATTCGCCTGGTAGTTTACTCTAATTGTGTCGATAAATTAGTGAATTCTGGGTAATTTACAACAAGGAAATTGAGATCAAAATAAATAAATATGCTTATTACCTTTTTTCATGCCCTGAGCCCTATTAAGCAAATTAATTTCGTTATATGTTGGTGCTTCATAATTTTCTTTGATGTTAATTGTAAATGTAATTGTTAAATACCTAATTGAGGAACATATGCCAGAATATCTCGTTTATCGAAAAGGATGAATTTCCTTTGGCTAAACTCGATATCGTGTAGCACTGGGGGCTTTCCCTCTGATTAGTATTTTTCGATATTTCTATCGTTCTTCTCCTACCTATCAGCCCTTAGTAAAGGACTTCTTAGTGAGACAAAGCGCCATCATCCTTTTGTTTAATAAGCATTATGTACGCATTAAAAAATCTTTAGAAATCTGTAAAATTTATAGAACTCGAATTAGAAAAATGATGGGTATTAAAGTTCATTCACCTTAATATTTATGATTATCTCTAAATTCATTAGAACACAGTACAAACTCCATTACCAATTCAAAACATCGTCCATAAAATATTTAGGCAAAAAACTGCATATTTTGATTTTACTTAAATGCTTACATTAAATAAGTGGAAAAGTACACACTTAGCTGGTGCTTACGGATGTCATGTTGTGATCAAATCTGGATCTATAAAGTGAGCATAAGACTTATTAAAATGTAAAAAGGATCATTTATGGTAAGCATAAATGCATTTTTCAGGCAACTTATCGTATAACACACAATCCTCAAATGCTGTAAGCAATTTCAGATCTATTAGACATTCATAAAGGCATACTATTATGGAAAGCTTGAGAATATGAAATCGATAAAGGATTAAAATGCATGTTGCGTTTATAACGATCGTGACACAGTCTTATTGTGATTCACAATTTATTCATTCATTCAATAGAAAATTTAGTTACAATTAAAATGACTGCTAAATTCAACAGATTCAGGCGAGATATCGTGGAAGTTCTTCATAATGTAAGAGAAACAATTGCACTTTTCCACAAAATGGTTTATTGCGTACAACGCGTTTCGGCTCACAGAGCCATCGTCAGGTACAAGACTGTACCTGATGATGGCTCTGTGAGCCGAAACGCGTTGTACGCAATAAACCATTTTGTGGAAAAGTGCAATTGTTTCTCTTACATTTTAAAATGACTGCTATGACGAAATTCTCCCCATTCCTCTCTGGTCTTCACCGAGTACGTTTGCTGGTGATGACAACAGCCCCTATACCATTTTTCAATGCTATACTGTATTTATATAACTGTTAAGCTTTTATAGTGATGTAATCTATCATTAAAGAATGATTGTGCGAACAAGTATTAGGAACGGTCCCTTCTGAAGGTAAAAGTGGAGAGCTTAAACGACATGAAAATTCATTACATTCACAGAGACTCGCCTAGTCCGAATATGGATAAATGCAGCGGAAATACCTCTGATTGATTATAAGAACTTATCAGTTCCCTAGAATATTCAAGCATGTTACTAGGGCAATCCTTCGAAAATGGGGAAATAATAATGGACCTTAATTTTCACAAAGCGAGAATAATGAGACTGTTTCAATAGAATGGATACATTTGTGTTTGTTAACTCTCTTTGTCTCCCTCTCTTTCCTTTGCCATTCACCTCATACACTTCTAGCTCCCATAATTGCTGCGCAGGTCTGCGCCAGGAACTTTTTCGAGAAATAACGATACTATCAAGCGACTCATACTCTTCCCCTCTGTGCTTTCCCTTCACCTAATCCACTTCTACCTCTCATCCTTGCCGCGCAGACTCTGCGCCACGAACTTTTGCGAGAGCTACACCTTGATGGTAATTACATTCTCAAGTTTTAGCTATATAATTTTTAATTAATTCATCATGTCTTGTGTTTTTATTGAGGTTAGTTCATTGGTATCCATTACCTATTGGTATTTACGTCGCTGTTTTATCGCCACAATTTTTGTCGTCTATCGAGAAGGGTCCTTAAGCATCGTAGACTCTTTGCTTTCCATGGCTGCATTGCGATCGCTGCATATTTTCTTCAGTAAAATGCAATGCCAACTCTGTCTGTAATATGTTGCAACTCAGGATTAAAATTATTTCCACGCTTACATTATTATTCCTCGGCTTACACCACTGATAGTGTGATTATTGAGCAAACCACAAATGGAAACAACGTCTAGTGGATTAACAACACATTTTATTGGTTAAATAAAAAATATTAGTTTAGTATGTGTTTGGAAATTTTCAATTCCTTTTAATGTTAGTAGAATTAGAAGAGTTGGTATCATACAATCCAAACGAAACTTTTTCAACATTTAAAGCATTACTGTCAGCGTAATATTGTTAGATCGTGAATGAAAGATTTTTTGCAGTTTTATTATTTTGCATCTTTCACGATGAACACGTTCCATTATATCTGCCCTAATACAACAGCATTCTCATTTTAATACTCTAGATTCAGTGGCGTACGCAGGATTGACTTCTGGGGGGGGTTCGATTTCTGCGAAGGGGGTTCTTTAATATTTTTGTGCATCATCATAAAATGATATTCAGATTATTATTTAATAAAACAATAATTAAATTAAAATTCTCTTTTCGTTTCGACAATTCAACTATATTTTTCAGCCCAATAAGCAAAATTCTAAACGCTAGTTCAGGTAAACGAACGAAAAAAAATTCAGGTAAACATGTTTTTTGGGAGGGGGTTTAAACCCTAAACGCCTCCCCCCCATCCGTATGCCACTGTCTAGATTAATTGCAATTGGTTTTAATGTGTGACAGAAACCCATTTAGAATGTTTCGGCCTCCCTACTTCCATCATTAGTATTCGTCCAATAATTTCTTATCTTGTCGATAGTATAAATTCTTAACATGCTTTTCGCAAAATATGGACTGTGTGCTAATTAAAGCATCATTAATTACCCAAGGAGAACATAATTGAAAATGCCACGATACATTTTAGATGTAATTTCCTTTAAATTTCGACATGTATTAAGCTTATGAAAGTGTTGCAATTAAATATAAATGGATACCGGAAGCTTTAATCAGCGTAAGTATATTCCCATTGCCCAAATATCATGTTGTGTGATTTAATTGGTATTTAGCTCAAATTTAAAGGACCATGATTAACATGAATAAAATATACACCGTATGGTGTCGAATAAATCCCACCTGGCTATTTTCGAGCCGCGTAGGTCTGCGCCAGGAACTTATGCATGAGGTTTAGTTATCAATAATGTTATGCGTTACGTATTAGTTGTGTTTAATCATATGTTAAGCCTTATAAAAGTGAAAGTGAAATCAAGTTTTATCTACATATCACTTCACTTTCTTACATACCTACAAGCAGATTTTATTCTGGAAAATGGTATTTGTGCATTTTTTACTTGGCAGAGAAGGAGAACCTTCAAGTAACGCAATTTCTGTCATACATCCCTTAAGATCAAATTATATCCTGAGGCAAAGCTATTCGACGAAGAAAAAAAATGGGCCACCAATATGTATCAATATTTGATAATGTGTATCAAACTCCATGTTCTCATCACAATGTCACAGCAATGCATCCAAAATCTGTTCAAATCGTGTATTTTAAAGATTCGGATAACGGCGTAGTGCCGAAATGAATTGCCAAGTTTGAAAGCGGTGGCTGAAATATCGTCAAACAGGCGCGATTAGGATCGTTTGAATAACATCCATAGAATCTCTTGAGTAATTATCTATTTTTATAATGCTCTGTTTATTTGAGAAAGTTTTCATGTCATTATTGTTATTGTGCTTTTTATTAGATCGGTGTAATTACCAATTTCAAAGCACAGCATGTCCCACATAAATGAAATTATATCCGTTTGAATATTGTTGGTCATCAGGTTGAACAATATATCGTGCACAAAGATTTGAGTGTACTAGATGAGGGAGTGTAGAATGTTTTTTTTTTAATATGATGAAATTTTATTGAAGTTAATTCGATTTTCTCTAACTTTTACTGCTTTAACTGTGTCTACGTCAATAAATTCATCCGATCAAAGACTAGATATATTTTGAGGACTACCAGTTAATGCCGAGTGAATCCGGTTTAATGTGGAAATTAGAAATTTCCAGCTAAAAAATAATGGCATAACTCAATGCGCTGCATTTCGATGAATTAAAGTAATTATCTCCAAAGGCCATTAAAAGAGAACGTTGAATTCATTAATGATTCGACCCTGCACCAAACGTTCTTGTTATACACTAAATATAATATTTTCAAAATATTGATCAAGTAATAAATCTTATTAAAAATTTTCTAATCCAAGTACATACCTCAAAATACTGCACATCTACATTAGCTAGAATAGAGTATCCCAACGAGGGTACACAGAGACAACTTAAAATATTTGCTATTCCAAATCGCTCAAACTCACCGTATTAATCTCAGCATCTCATATAATTTAGTTATGATTTTTCTTCATCAGAATAATCGGCTTGTGACTTTTTATGCAAAAGGTGCGAAAATTATTACCATAATTTGGAATTCTGAATGATATTACCATACAGAACTCCATTGGAAAATCGAAACCTGAGGATCGAAATTATTTCTTTAAAATATTTTCCACCTGGAAGTAATTTTTTCCAGTCAGTCTGGGATTTATTTAGATCTTTTTTGTCAAGTCGATGACATTATAAGTACTGAGATACTCAATTAGAGACCACAGCAAGCTCCAAATTTGAGGATCGATTATCTCCACCAGCAAGTAGGCTGTTGCCATAAAATTTTGCCAGTAATAGTGCATCAATAGTTTAGCTAATTCATGTAAAATCACCGCCGGGTAGGGCAGTGCTAACTCATTATCGAGACAATTAATTTAAATCGTGATTTTATTTTTATCATAGTACATCACTCTTTATCCTAGTGAATTTAGAAATTTTTTGTATCTGAAGCTCAAATTTTTTTATTGTATTCATCGTACGCATGACCATGACTGCTGATGAATATGACCTTTCACTTTTATAGATAGCTCGTGTTGATTGGCTTTCTTCTATAAGTCAGAATAGTGCACTATGCCTCGTATTAAATTTATGATTAATCCTTGAAGCGGTTATCAGAGTATAAACCGTATTATCATTAATCTGGATTGAAGTAAACTAATTTTCTTAAACAATTTGTTTATAGTTTGGCTTTACCAGTAGGTTAATCGGTACCTTTTCATATATATATCTATGAAATAACAAGCCATGTCACCTGAAAACTTTATTAAAACTATATAACTCAGTATTAATGGGACAAAAATTACTTCCAGAGTGATGATGAAAGTGATTTTTAGGAACTAATGTAAAATCAAGCGTGATTACGAAAGACACCGTTTCACACGACATGATTACGACAGATTACAAGAACATTGACTGTTTCATGGTAAATACTCGTTCGGTGACTAGAAACTATTGCATATTCCCTCACCGTTTTCTGATATCATCCATGGCCTTTATTGGGTAAAGAAATATAAGGCTGAAAGTATTGGGTAAATAAAAATAAGAGAAATAAGGCTACCGCCTTATTTCTCTTATTTTTATTTACCCAATTAAAAAATTAAATCGAATTAACCAAAGCGTAACTTGCGCTGAATTTTAGTCGCAACTCGCACTGCATTCCTTTTAATTTCATCTTCATATCTTCCATGGCTACGAGTCTATGCACCGTCACATTAAACAGAAGTATTTTTCAGATTAAAAGCGTCTACGCTTACATTTTAATGTCAACCTGATATTCACCTGTTCCTTTGCTAGCATCCCTCTTCCTCCGTTCACATGTAACGCGTGTGTTTGTGGGGTCTTTCACATCCCCAGGAGAGGGCGAGTCTCCCGATAGCCGCTGGGTTTTCGAGCCTAGGTAAAAAGACGATATTGGCTGTGCTTGGCTGACTCGAAGCCGTCTATTTTATAGGGGAAGCTCGCGGCATCATACCGGCACCCGTAAATCCATTTACAAAGCCATGCTTGCCCCGCTATCCCTTAAGTTCGAAGAAAGTCTGCAATGGCGTTGAGTATTAGGCTCAAGCTATGCAGTGCTCCACTTCATATACAGCGGGGAAGTAGAGCGGGAGAGAAATTAGAGGGAGGAGTGAATGGGGTTGGGGGAAGTGATTAACTGCTGAGGGTGAAGTGCTGCGGAAATGACTAATGTGGAAATGACTTTGGTTGAGTGACAAATTACGCGTGTTGAAGAGGGGGGAGAAAGGGGAGTGGTTGGAATATTGAAGCGGTCAATGTTAATGATTCAGTCATCAGAAAGGGATAGCCAACAGAGAGGAGCGATTTGGAAACAATCGCTCATTCATCAAAGGTCGTTTCCCGTATTCAACTGTAATTTCCTCGATTTTTCCGTGGCCTTATAAATCTCATTTGCTTCTGCTCCATTCATGCATTGCTTCATATACGCTCTGTTACTCTTTCATTCCATTCATGCATATTTTAATATTATACGCTCTCTTGTCCTGAAGTCTCCTAATATTCCTGGTTTTATGAGTCTCTTCCGCCACATTCACCCATGACTTTCTCGGTCTACCCCTTCCTCTCACACTCCTATGTCATGAATGTTTGTAAATAATTCACTTAATAATGTTCCATAATAATTTTTATTATTCCGACCTAGGTTTTAACTCAAGTCATTCTCAAGGTCTAACTTGAGTCGAAACCTAGGTCGTAATAATAAAAATTATTGTGGAACATTACTAAGTGAATTATTTACAAACCATCGAAATGTGGTTCCACCAAGTGAAGCCTGAGAATTTGATATATAATCATGAATGTGTTTCGTTATTCTACTGGCATCCATTCTCTCAACATGGCCGAACCAACGAAGCATGCTTCTTTGAGATATATCCATTTCTGAAGCACCCAACCGACATTCTTTCGTGGCCCACACATTCCTTACCCGATCTATCCTACTTTTGCCGCAAACACTTCTCAAGAGTCTCATCCCCACTGCATTTAGCCTTAAACTTATGCTCATCCTGGCTTAACCAAGTTTTACTCCCATGCAATACATACCGGTTAAGTGCTACAATGAAATGGGGAGCAGTACACTTTTGTGTACTGCAATTTTTTCTTCTCCATACATAAATTTCTTGATATTCTTCACATGCTACTACCTACGACTTTCCTTCCAGGATTTGAACTTATTCTTCCTCGTCTATTCTCCAATCTTCCACAAAATTTCGGACCAGGCACGCAAAATCATTTACTTGTTCAATTATTTCACCATTCACAATCATTAACAAATCATTCTTCCTATTCTCCTTGTCCAAAACCACTTCTTAGGACTTTCACGCATTTACTCCCAGTTCCTTTTTCTCTATTAGTCATGTTAGAATTTCGTTTGCCAGACATATGGACTATAGAAGATAACATCTGTTTCGTGTAAGTCCTTGCTGAAATACGACATAAACTAAGATGGTTGAACTAGAAAACCCACTTGACCGGTTGTTGGAAGATTCGGGTTCGAATTTCGGTGAAGTTAGATGATTTTGTCATGGCGAAGTATACCCTTTTCGTACATAAAAATATCGTGGTAGTGGTGTTTGTAGGATTTTTTCAGTAAAAGTGATACTTATTTAGAGCACTTTGAAATAGGAAAACTTCTTGCATGATGGGGCAAAATATTGTGTTCTCCTCATTTACGGTAGGTATTATCGCTAGCCTGGCATTTATTTTTCAGTGTACCAGAGGGATGGCGCCCGTACGGTTACAATATATATAATCGATATTTAAGGCAAAAATTAACTTATTTTTACTCTGTATAAAATATTCTGTTTTTTCCAAATGTTAAATTTGAATGATCAAAGAGCTTTATTGTGCTTCGTCACCGGAGTTCTAATGATCCATCTTATTACAAGGCGTTAGGCCCCTTAAATGACCTTTGAGCCCTTGGCACAATTCTATTTCTAGTAGAAAATAGCCAGTGACCTTGTTTTTTGTCGAAAGTCACATTATTTCGTTCCGTACAATTCCTCGTAGAGTTTCACTTTGATCACATGTTTTAATTTCATGTGTCTTTGAAACCTCAGCTGCTTTGATTCCCTTTTATTTTATTTTCCGTTAATTGCTCGGCCGTAGTTTTAATCCTCTTGTTTATCTTTTTGTTAAGATGCGCATATGTCAAAGAGCAATCTTACGCGCTTTGACGTTTAGGAGGAAATTTTGAGTCTATAAGTTCTTTCTGTTCATCAAAATCTTTGCCATTTTAAGAAAGGAGCGCATTAATAGAAAAGAGGTGGGCCTGTTTTTAATTATTAAGCTAATTGATGCCACCAACATTTTTTTTAAGGAGATACGATGTAAATTTTCGCGCTCCACAGCATTCCTCTGCATGGAGCAGACGAGTATATGTTACGAGTGTTACATATTGGGTGCTTTGCATTCACTCTAGTGCGCTATTTACTTCGCAACACAACAACGAACTTGCTTTCCGTTCATTACAGACCCTGTGCACTAAACTAGAATTCAATTATATTGGCGACTGAGCTTCGTGTGCATTCGTAATGGTTCGAGCGTCTTCGCTGGTTGAGAATGGGGAAGTCCTTACGGTGGAGGGGTTTCAAGTAGAAGTTGCAAAATGTACTACCCAGAGTGAGAGAGAGAGAGAGAAAGAAAGAGCGAACGAGTGACTTTTGGCAACACAGCACACAGGAGCACGAGGTGACCTGATGGATGCCTGAAGGTATTTGATATTTTCCGTGACTACACTCCACCCACTTACATCTTATTAGTCACTCGTATTATATATTAGTCACTTGTTCCCTTTATTTGTTCCATTAAAATTGCTACCGTTAAGATCTGTTTATTTATAAAGCCCTTAGGATCTTTGGTTTCAGAATTGGAAACAAACCTTTGCGAAGAACGCTTGGTAATATTCCGTTAAAGAAACCAAATGAACCTCTCTTTAAAAGATTTTTTTTAAATATGGAACCTAAAGTGTATAATTTGATACCAGTGAATATAAAGATTAATATTAAAACTAAATTCCTTCAAATGACATTGGAATGGCTACTTACGCAGCCCAATGTAGGTTATTTATTTAATATTATTCAATATAATTTATATTCATCTTTTTTGGCTTATCGCAAATTTGTATTGTGTTCATCATTTGTTTTTTTAGAACTTATAAATTAAGAATTTTTATTGTTCTTTATGCATATATACAGCTATGCATTACTGCGAAGGCAGCCTGAGATAAGTTATTCTTACAGGCTACCTAAAGCTTCCAAAAATGTATGAAATAATTGTTTTTTATGTGAATGTTGTTTTGGGGAGTAATAAAAACTTAATTTTATTATTAGCCATTCCCTATTCACGTGCAGTAGAGCTTCATCTTTTCCTCCGAGTCACAAAGTGATATTCGTTTTGTGTTAATTTTCCGTAAGGACGTAAAATTATTATTTTTTTAAATAAAAATAATTTATATTTGAAGTAGTTTACATGCTGTAATTTCTTTCTGGAAGGGTTACAGAAAAGATTACTGCTTACAAAGTTACGGGTATGCTTTATTTTTTCTGGTAATTATGAATGATTTTAACAAGTATTGTCCTACGAAGCTGATGCTTATCAGTAGGTTCCAGGTTTACAATGTTGTGGTGCAATCACAAATAAAATTATATTTACAATAGTTTATGAGATTTAGTAATATCTTTTAAATACTTATGCAATTAATAGCTCGCTTAAGTTTATTTTATGTGCAAAATTTGCATATAAATTATTATTATCATAACAGTGTGCTGTAACAACATTTAAAGTTGCCTTTACGTCAAATATTGTAAGATTTATAAGTATTCTTCGGTAAATAGATTGTTTTTAAATAGGTATTTTGAACTTATTCGATGACTTGACGCAAACATTCGGCCGTGATTGTTGCTTACCTACAGAATGTTACCTACCAGCAGGTTACCGAACGTTTTGCCTGTGAATATCGTCGTTCGTGTGCACTGAAGTATTTCGATCAGCGTTAACTTCAACACATAGAATGGAAAGCTCACATTGTCGGTCCTTTTTTAAAAAATTGACTGTGGGATCAATAATGTCGTATCTAGCATAGAATTTCCATTTAGTTTCGTTGTATATTGGTAAACCTTCAAATTCCGTTCCCATACTAATCATAGAGATTTCGCGTGTATATGCTAAGTTATGTGCAATGCTAAAATACTAATCACTGATGATGATGGAACTAGTAGAACAATGACAGAAATTTGCTTTGAATTACTTCTCCCTGAAATTTAACAAGGAAGCCTAATTTTACTAACTTTAAAAAATATCATATACAAGTCATTACTTGTATGTTCGTGTGTGTCCTTGCGCAATGCCGGGAAATGTTTTGGAGGTAGAGGGTAAGAAAGAAATTGGATAGGATGTTTTTTTGCTTTTTGTAGTATTTTGTGTAATACATTCCGGAAAAAAGACGCGTATTTTACGCGTCGTGTGGGAGCGAGTTTGGTGAAGAACATGAATTTGGAAGAAATGCAGTGAAATGGAATTTCGTGACGAACTAAAAAATAAGATTCCTCCTAAAAGGAATTACTCGGAACATCAGGGGCTGAATTCATTAAAGGGATGGCCTGGATTCGGTTTAATAATGATAGCACCCCCCTGATGTCTTATTGCGTCCATTCCTGAGTTCAGATGACATAGCGTAGCGGCGAGCATGCAGAAAATTATCACTTTGTGGTCGATGAAAGCCGACCTTGGGCGCCCCTTAACTCGGTCGCGACTTTGACCTCATCTCGGACTGCATTATGGTGCCTCATCGCGCTCCAGCGCGTGTACGGATGAATTAGTCAATCGTTCAAGTTACCCGGGCGAACAACCGATTTCGCCAAAGGGAGAGAGAAATTTCTTCGGAACCATTTTAAGGCAAATGCATCCCTTCGTTATGTCTCGTTGCCTCAGGGCGATTAGATCAGCGTATAATATCCTGGCATGGGCCAAAAGTCAGACAATGCGGTGCTTGCATTAACGGCCATAAATAAAAAAGTACCCATGAAATATATAAAAGACCACAAAATATATAGTATCAAATTTTCAGGCTAAACTTGGTGGAACCACATTGCGATCATTTGGAAATAATTTAACTTCGTAATATTACACAGAACGTTTCATTTTTTCCGACACGAGGGTATCAAGGTCCTTGATACCAAGATATTTTTCGAGGGTATCCAGATCCTTGATAATGACTGAATTATAGTAAAAACTGTGGGTCGGAAAAAATAAAACTCTCGGAAACGCGGAATATTTCAAAGTGAAATTATTTCCAAATCATCACATGATATGTGGATTGAAAAATTCAGCCAAACCACCGCATATCAGAAAAATCGATTTTCAGAATCAGAGTCGCACACGGTACCTTGGCGATTTTCTCAACGCTTTTCAAGGTGTTTAAAATGCGTTGGAAGGTGCTCATAAGTCGTTTCGGGCGTTTCTAAGCGTTCTCACGGCGCTGGCAAGGTGCTCTGTTACGCTGTTCAGCGGACAGCGCTCCCTAGCACCCGCGAAGCACCTTGTAAACACCCTTGGCCAGACATTTTCAAGGTGATCGCAAAGTGTTGATTCACACTTTCGGGCGGAAGCGCTCCGAACCACCCCCAAAGCACCTTGACATCACCGTTCTCAAGACGCTTCGCTTCGCTTTCGAGGTGTTGTGTTGCACTGTGAGGAGAGGCGTTCCGGGGCGCTATTGCAGCGCCTTTGGACTATGCCTTAGGAGGTGTTGTGCTTCAGTTATAAGGCGCTTCAGATCACCCTCATGAAAGAGCGATTCAAAGCTCCATCGAAGTATTTTTGCGTTTCCTTAGAGGGCGTTGTCACAATGTTCGAAGGCGTTGTTACACGCTCTCTAAGAGGGGCACTTCAAAGCGCTACAGCGCAGAGATAGGCGCTAAAGCCCCTAATTTTTTTGTTTTACACATCCGGTGGGATAATAAGGAAAAATTTGTCTAAATCCAACAAATTTGTCGATCCAAGAGATTTCTTTGCAACCAGATGAGACATGCGTTTTGGTACTGTTTTTATTCAAGCAATCGGACGACTTTCACCACAAATAATACCAGCGGTAACTTTCTAGTCACCATTGTATCGTTGAGGTATTTTACTCACAGACATGCCTGTAGTTGTTTCCATCAAAATACACTGCCCGCGTATGACTTCAGGCTGCATAATTTCTAATCCCTCGATATTTTCTACTTTTTGAATGTGTTGAATGATAACATCTTCAGTTGAAAGAACGACATTATCTGATAGCACAGTATTTACAACCAGCAATTGCACACTATAGGCTGCAGACAAACAAATAGCTGATACCAGCACTATTTTACCAAAATTAGAGTACACAATTGAATCATTATTTCTCTTGCCCGTTGAATACTGAGAAGTTGTTATTCTTATACCCTTGAATAGCACGTGGTGATAAAAAAGACACCTTGATGGTTGAAGCCCATTTATTTCAAGGAACTGTCTCTCATTCGGACTTAGGTCACAAATCTGTCTTGCTCCTAGCAAAAGGCAGTTATCAGAGCGCATAAAAGTAAAAAGTCTCTGGTCCAAAACATCTTGGAAGAGGAATTGGAAAAATCTTGTTTATTCTCAGTAATATTGCATTTATATTGATACTATGTGGCAATATAGGTTTCAATCAATTAATGCCAAATAATTGCTATCGCGATGTGTTGGTATTTCTTCAAACTATCACGGAATAGCCATTTAATAATTAGTTCTCGAAGTCACATTAACGCACGGAAGACTTTATAGATGGTTTATATAAGACTTTCTAGACGCTGAAATTTCGATGTCGGGTGAGAGAATATGCGCGTAGAGCCGTACAATGTAGTTCGGTCGAAACTAGGTAGGATATCTTGATAAACTGTAGTATGATATCGCGTATTAGTACATTCATAATAAGTAACTGTACATTATCATTTTTTTTATTTTGAGAGAGCAGGGACACGAGCACGGTGATCTAAGGTGTTGCGACAGCGCTGTAGGCAGCCGTTCAAGGTCAATACCTTCAGGAGCGCTGCGCAACGTTATTGACGGTGCTTTTCAGCACTCTCAGAGCGCCTTACAACGCCTCGTAAGGCGCTTCCTAAAACACCCTTTAGCGTTCACAACTTCACCATCGAAGCGTCTTCACAGGCGTTTGGTGCACTTCACAGGGAGTTTGCGAGACGCTCCGAAACGCTTTACGACGGTGTTCTGAAGGCGTACCAAAGGAGTGGAAAAAAACGCCAGGGTAGCAGCAAATATTTGTTGAAAAACTTTCTAGAGGATTCTCATGTCTATGAGTCTATAAATGTCTAAATAAAATTTTTCCCTACATAATTGCGAAAAATCAACTGAAAACAGTGTCCGCCATTTTGTTTTATAACAGAAGTATAATTGAGAATAAATACATAAAGTTTTGAAACGTTATTCGCAAAGAATTGTCTTATTGGCCGTTAAAATATTTTATACCACATCTCATCACCAACAGGTTCTATATGAGATCGACTAATGTGATTTACAGAGAAAATTGGAAGGGATCGTATTTTACAAAATTTTATAAACTTTGAACCCTCATATATTGTTCATGCGTTAGAACTGAAAAAAAGACGTCACCTCGCGAATCAATTATTGGAGAATGTCTATGCGAAATTTCTGCTTCTCATTATGAAAAAAGCACTTTTTGAATTTTGGCTAGCTTTTTTTTAATTACATCCCACTGACTGAGTAAGTACATACATTAGTAGCTAGTCCGTAGTTAGTAGTAGAAGGAGATGAGTGGATGTGTACGACGGCCGTAATTATATTTTGTTCGTCGATGATGGAATAGGCAATCAAAAATTAGCCGTGGAATCGAAGGCTTCCTCAAATTGAGTTTAGCTCGTTGAAGCACATTTTTGTCTCATGGGCCCAGGGGCGTATTTACGGGGGGGGTCCCGGGACCGGTCCCCCCAGAACAAAAAATTAGTTCAGTACAACGTGTAACAAGGTTTATAGTCCATAATTACGTTGAAAACAAGATATATTCAAAGTCATAACACCAACAGATTACTATAGATACAAATGTATCATTCTGATTACACGTCTTTATTAATAGTAGTTTTCAATGTTAATGCAGTTAATCTTGTGAGCTGACGAACCCGTAACATAACTCCCCCTCGCAGATACATTGGGCTGACTCGGTACCGCGGTCCGCACATGCGACGAGTTGCTAGCTAGTTGGTTTCAATGCAATTTAAAAGAAGCGTAAGGCTTACCCGTCAGTTGTATCTTTTATAAAAAAGAAACAAAATGTTGACAAAACTAAAAATACCGCTAATGAGTCTAGTGACCGTGACCGAACAAATAATCCTGTGTCAGAGTGTATTGGTGATCATTGCAAACCTTCATCTAGTTCTAGTGCTAGTGTCAATACAACAGATAATGAAAGCCAACCTACATCTTGTCGGGAATCTTTTAGCAGCCCAAGTGATTTAGGGCAGTATGTTGACAAACAGGCAATTTGAAAACGAATAATCGTTTATTCAATGTATGTATTTACATTCCCCACTGCTAGAGGCTTGCCTCTCCTTGAATAGAATACATTGTTGATTCCCCACCTTGGCCCTTCCCCTCCTTAGGTTCCTTCACACCTTCCTCGAAACCCCGCCCCCCCTCCAACCACGTCCAACTTCCCTCCTTTTCCCATATGAAACAGACACCTAACCATGGGTCCTCTCAAAAGCATCGGATTGCCTAAAAAAGTACCCTATTATCACCCGTATTTATCCTATCCTCTGTGTGGTTTGACCGCTCTTTATTTAAAATAAACGTTTTCCTGTTTTAGTGCGATTAAAAATAGATATTTTTCAGATGAATGCCGATGAAAGAGAACATTTATTAAAAAGAGCCTGGAAACCTGATGAAAATTTTCTATTCTCCTCCACAGAGTTCGGAAAAAGCAAATTGAAGTTCCAATGTAGTTGGCACAAAAACAGAGCAGGGAAACGGACTTCCAATTGGTAAACTGGTTCGAGTGATACACAGTGTCTGAAGACACGCTTTAGAATATTTTAATAATCATCAGCTAACCACCTACCATGCAAATTGCAAAATGGTCGCTGATAACTTTGTGTGCAAGATATGTTGAATTAGAGACTATCTTTACGGGAAGATTTTCTATAATTTGTGCCTATGAATGAATTGACTGGCAAAGGAATAAGTGAAGTGATCATGGGAAAACAAAGAGAAATCGGTGTTAATACAAACTATATTAATGGGCAAGGTTATGACGGGGCCACTGCAATGGGCGACGTATATAATGGCGTTCAGAAATTCGTGAAAAACGAAGCTCCCAGTGGACTATAATATTCAAATATAATATTATAATATATATATTAATAAATTCAAATGGAGATAATGGAAATAAAGGTACCGGAATTGGCCTCCCTATTAACACCGGCCATTTTTGACACACAAAAGCGAACCAAGCCGAAGGAAAGGCCGTGATTCAAATGGAGATATTGGAAATAAAGGTCCCGGAATTGGCCTCCCAATTAAACCGGCCATTTTTGACACAGAATCGGAACCATGCCGACTGCAGCGCGACCTATCTTTTGCGGAAAGCTAGGCAACACGCCTACCCGTACAGTTGCGCCAAAGATTGAGATCCATATGTATATTAATGCTCTCAACTTAGAAATTTCTGATTCTTGTTCTTTAACGTTCATTAGACATTGCGTGGGAACGATACGAAAAGTTTACGATTTTTAATACGCCAAAGCACCAAGCGGTTTTAACCAAATTCTCTGATAACTGCTCCAAAAAACTGCGCTCTGCCATATCCACATGTGATTTTCTCGTTGCCTTATTTATATTAAAGAAAGTATTTTCATACACCTTGCCTCTAACTAAATACTTAGAGAGTGAGAAAATTGATTTGTTCAGTGATGTAACTTACGCTGATCATACTGTCAATGAAATCCAAAAACTCAGGGACAACGCTGAGGCAGAATTTTCAAAAATATTAGGGAGCATTGAAACTATTTGTCTTAGTGAAGATATCCCGATTTAAGTTCTTGCCGGGGCCACTGCAATGGGCGACGTATATAATGGCGTTCAGAAATTCGTGAAAAACGAAGCTCCCAGTGGACTATAATATTCAAATATAATATTATAATATATATATTAATAAATTCAAATGGAGATAATGGAAATAAAGGTACCGGAATTGGCCTCCCTATTAACATTATTTTACTTTAAACATTATCAGTTTGTGTTTTTTGTTGAAAGAAGCTAATTTTTCAGTTTCACTCACTGGGATTCATTTTACGTGGAATATACTACCCACCTGTATCACTTTTGTATGAACTGTAGCTATATATGTACTTTCGCAGTTTTTTCATGCTTTCTAAAGAGTATAGTGTAGGCCAAAGCCAAAATAATTCTTTAATAATTTACCTATATACTACTGAGATTAACTCACTAAAAACAATATTCAAACATCATAACTGAGTAAAATTCAAAATAATGAGATCATATCTATCATTAAAAAATCCGTTCACGAGGTGTATACATTGGTACTAATTAAATTTTTAAACCCAGAATTGTTACATACAATTTAAAATTTTAATTCAGTTTGCGTGGCTAACTTGTCTAAAGTTAAAAAGCACACTTTTATCCTTATAATATCCACTCCTTTTTTACTGGGTGAACGGGCCTTAGAAAAACTATGTAAGGAGTTAGGACACGTATATCTATGAGTAGGTACCATGTATACTCTTAGCAACATCAAAGTAAATTGCGTTAAACATGAAATGCGTTAAAATAGAGTTTTCAAGGTACAAAAACCTTAAGTTTTCCCCAGACCCCCGGAATGTTCGTCCCCCCCCCAAAGGCAATTCCTAGTTACGCCACAGAATGGGCCAGCGAATGTCCTTCCCGCTCTCGCCGCCTGTTTTTCCAGCTTAAGCTCTTTTTGAGTTTCGCATACCGACGCTCTCCAATTTTCATGCTTTGTCAGTCTGAACTCGCGTCCAGTCCGATTAGAAGCTGTGCGTTTTCCGCGTGCCGCTCATTCAATATCTCATGAAAACAAGCCATTCGACATGCGTTTCGTATGGGATGAATTCTGGAGACTCGACAGAATGTACCACTGTGCATAATTTACAGCATTCACCAGTCACATACGTCGGACTCATGGCAAGAACAATACGTCACCAACTCCAGTTCGAGTCAATACGCCAAGCGATTTCTCCATTTACCTCTGCATACTCCATTCCTCCGCTTATATGGTCGGTCAGACTTTATGCAGGCAACGGGCCATTTTTGTCATAACTTGGAAAACTATATCGAGCCTTACAGGTTGATGTAAAGCATTTAACACCAAAAAGGGGAGAATGCATTGAAAATGATGCTTTGGATACAAATGATGTCCGCAATTTGCTGTTCAAAGGATAACTATCAAACTATTTAGTACTCGGAAGAATGATACGAGTTCATAATTTCTCTTACATGTTCAAACTTTAAATGGAATAACGCCCAGCACTACTAATGAAAACTTACATACCATGAAAAACTCGTTTAAATTTCTTTACAGGCATGTTGTATTAAGAATTGTCCTCAATGTACCTAACAATTACTACTCGGTGACTAATGTCATGAGGTGTTAAAAGCTGTTCCATTGCAAAATGAACGTTGGTAACAGCCGCCTTCCTGACCACGTGACATACCCGAAATACTTTTAACCAGAATTGCAAAGCTTTTGTTATAATTTCAGCGTTATGAGTACTAATGATACGAATTCTCTTGACTGTTTGCCACTAATGTAGACTTTGGGGTGACAATCACCCTAATGGAAGTGTTGATTACCGGAAGTGCTGATTGTTCTTACTTGATTGACCATTTTCACCCAACACCTTTCAAGCACCCAACTCTCAAATGTTGCATGCATAAAAACCCATTTATAGCCAATGCTCAATATGCTCGTATATCTTGTGTGTGACGTAAAAAAAGTTAGTATTAATAAATATCAACAATAAAATTCAAAATAAAAAATATCAGCAATAATATTGATAAGTTCACGTAGATTTAGAAGAATCTGCGGCATAACATATAATAGAACATTTACTTTAATAAACTAAAATTTAATGGGTATTAATTATAGTTTTTTGTATAAATTATGAATGAAAAATGCCGTTACTTGCCAGTGTACCATGGTTTACCGGGTTCGATACCGTCAGACTCGAAAGTGCTGAAAACCGTCCTATGCGCAAAATGGTGCAGGAAGGTCGGCTGAGATGGTGTGGATATGTGCAGAGAATGGGAGAATTATTTTGGAAAAAAGTTGGGAACCTGGTAACTAATATAAAGAGAAGAGGGGTATGCCCATGGTGAGGCGGACGAGCAAGGTGGCAGAAGACAGATTATCGTACGAACTTTGTAACTTCAACAATGTATTTTATTAACGCACGACAGACTTCGGACGTTAAGTTATTTCCAGGTAATGGGAAAAGCGAAACTTGGTGGCAGTCACTTCCGCGAAGCATGGCGTCAAGGAGGGGAAGGAACGTGATCGGTCGGCTAAGGTACGCAGGGGAAAGGATAACACATGGTAGGCATTGCTGCTAACATCACTGATTTTAATTTGAGAGGGTGAGAAGGTGTCAGCAGCATGTTTCACGACAGTGTTAACAACCTGGGCATAGCTGAAAAAATAAGGTGAGATTGTTCGTAGCCCACCAGAGAAGACCATCTAAACAATTGGAAGTCCAAGAGAGTTGGGACGTTGATGTTATAGAATATTGAGAATTTTAAAGTTGACAATAAAGGTTTACAATAAAGAATCCGATATGATAATCTCGTTAGTGTTACTGACCCTTTACAACAACTGGGATGGGAATCGCTTTCAGACCGTTAATTAAAATTTAGACTTAATCTATTATTTAAGTTCAAAACCTATTTATTTTATGACGACGTTATTAAAATTATCGGAATTCCGACATACTACGATAGATCAGATAATGAAAATAAAATTAGGGAACTGGACTGCAGAACGGACAGATTTAAAATGTAATTTTTCCTGTAAACGATAAGAGGCCATTAAAGCTGCCAATGGGACGTAACTAGGTTTTTTAATAGATAGTACAGCTAGTCAGTTAATTTACTCCCTAATACTTGTATGCTTATCTGCTACCTAGTGCTAACAGCACGCTGTGCATGTTTTCAGTATTACTCTAGTATCTCTATCCATTTATGTGGCTGCAAAATATATTGATACTAACAGTCCCTCTAACATTGGTAGGAGACCTATAGTGTAGTGTATGCTTGTGGGGGTTCGCCTCCTCACAATAATTAGCAATTTATGCTAATGCATCAATAGTCGTTGTTACACTAACTTCAATCGGGTATAGTATAATGCATGTTGGTGACTACTCGCCCCGTGCCACACACCCTTTAGGTGGCTTGCAGAGTATTTTGTAGATATAAAATAAAGGTTTCTGATCTTTAAGGAACTATTGTATCAAACGCGGAGACGGCTTTACTCCCCCCTCTGTGGGAAGCCAGTTCCTAGGAATTGAACTCCTCCACTAAAACGTGTCTTCACCATTATAGTCGGTACAGATAAGGCCTTACTCTGGCTAGCGTTTTTGACGGTGGTCGCTTTTGATTGTAGTCAAATCTAAGTTCAAATACACAGGTAATGCGATATGTTTTGCATTGTAGGCCACTCCTACTTGGCCCAATAATTTATTGGCTCACAATTGGCCCATGCCTATGTTCTTCCTTCACATTGCCCCGTGAGTGTTCATGCCAATGCGCCCTCATTTCATTTTAACCTCCTTGGGTGCAAAATATTATATTTTTGTGGCAAAAGACTTAAGGGATAGGGGCAGGGGGAAAGAAGAGGCATTGTAATGGAGAGCTGTGGTAGAAAATAATTAAGGGAGGAAACGCTAACCCCATGAACATTGGATAAAATAGGAGAGAAAGAATAAGAAAAAAATTGCGTTTTGGCTGTAGGAGTGCCTAGACGTCCCCTTATAATATTATTTATCGATATTTCCACCTCCACTGCAAATATTTCTTTCCGAAAGAGATTTTTCCAGGCGTGCAATTGCAAGGATTGGATCGTACATTGGTATGTGCGAGGGATATTATCGGTGGTTGGGCCATACGTCCCTCGCATTCCCGGACGAGGTGATCGTTAAGGTCGTTGTCTCTGTGGAGACCACGTTCCAATTGTCATGGAATCGTGCCCACATACTGATCTCCCGTTTGTCCCTAACGAGGAATTCGTCATGGAATCTCTCCATATCCACTGGCGGCTGTAGTGATCATCTCCTCCAAGAATTGGAAGGTCCCGTAGAAGTACCTATGTTCCACTGGAAAATGATTTTTATATCATTTTATTTCCATATATACAGATGACTTTTCAGTGGAAGAGTCGGTCTTAGAACCCTTTGTGGAAATTAAAGGACGACATCAATATTCACTAGTAAAGCACGGCATCTTTCAATGCCTGTTTTATTACGGGCAGTATATTTAGGTCACTATAAAGTAAGAAAACAAAGTATTAGATAATATTATTTCTCGAGGAATAGCATCTCTCCTGGACAGGGATCGTCTGAAGCAACGTATTTCTATCCTTTCAATGACAGACGACGTTAAAAGCGTTTTAATGAGATGAACTGAATTTCTCTAACATGCTATGCTCTTAATTATAAAAATTACCAAACGCCGATGAGGATACAAAGTTTAACAAAATATTTAAACAAGCCAGCAGACAGAGGCCTTAGATATATTTTGGTCTACTTATTGATAAACATTTCTTCTATCTAAAGAAAATATAATTCTATCTTTTCTTATTAATTTTTCAGAAATTAAAATTGAAGTTAAAGTCATGCGAACTAAAAAGGCAGTGGCAAGGCTACCTGAGTGAAGCAGAGGGAAAAATTTTGTCTTCCTTACTTTTACTAAGTTTTTAGAAATACTGATGTTAGAAGTGAATATACAAAGGAAATTAAATTGTTACAAAAATTAAGGCTCCTATCCGCCTTGATTTTTGGGTTTTGAGGAAATACATAACGGGATGTATTGAAGTCAAAAAGTTCTCATTCAATGGATTTGACGCTGCAGTTGGCTTCTTCGGCTGGATAAATCATTCATAAAAAAATACTCATTTGTCAACTAATCTGAAAATATAGTATTTTAATTTTGTTTTTCGGCAGAAAAGGTCATCAGTTAAAACAGTATTTTTATTTTTTAAGTTATATAAATATAACCCCATTTCAAGAGAAGATACATAATTTATATCCTAGATTTGCAACTGGTGGATGCATGTAAATGTTTTGGCATAGCTATAGCAATAATTCTTGGGGATTGTACTTGGAAAGAGTGGTTCCCAAGGGCTTACACCAATCTGTATTTGTCGTGAGAGACTTTTAAGGCCAGCCAGGACTGCGACGTCAGAAATCTACCGCACTGATCCCTAGTGGGTTCTCACTTGAAGAGAAGGCACCGCCTTTTTCCTACCAGCGCACTGCGCGACGGTTTGCCGAGGAATGCGCTGGACATTCTTCTCGCTTTACACGCTTGAAAAAATTGTATGAAATTTACGTACTTCAAAATGTCTGGAGTGAATGTCGTATAGCCGAGTACCATTTCCGCAAAAATGGTTGATTTTTAGGTAAGTTTTCTAATTTTTTCAATTGTGGTTATTATCAAGTAAAAACAAATTATAGGAACACATTTCAAACCTCGAATGGTGAAAACATTTTTTTTTAATCTATCAGCATGCTGATTTAAAAGCCAACAGCATGGAAATAGATTTTCCATTTTCATGCCGTTGACTTTATTTTCAATAAAGCCTTAGAGAGTTACCAAATTTGAAGGTTTTGCGGTAAAGGACTGATAGAGAATAAATAGAAAATTTCCTATGGAAGGAAGCTTGGCGTGTTCAAGGAAAATTTTAAGGAGGGGATAGGGTAAGCCGGAAGAACTGGGAATAGAAACGCTGAAGAGTGGAAGTAAAGAACACAGCTAATGTGATGTAGACTAGGCTTACTGCGAAAATTCCGCATGAAGCACAATCGGGGCAAGGTTGTAAAGGGAAAATGTCCTTTGAAAAACAATACTGTTTTTTTACAACGCACACGTTACAAACGAAGGTTTTTTTTGCGATTATTTGAAAAAGGAACATGATGAGCAATGAATTTATTCTAAAAAATAGTTGAGAAAATAAACCAACTCCTCATCTTTACATTTTTCAGAACTATGTGTCCGACTTCATCATTATATTGAAAATGTGTCTAATGAGCGCACTGCTGTACCCTATTCATGGATAATGGCTTCAATATTTTGGCAGATACCTCGAATATAGAGCAGGGTGTAGCCAATATTTTTTGTACCATTTGAAAGAAGATTATCATTTTGTATCATTAGAAAAAGAATATTATTCTTTAATGGAGGCCAAATCCATTGCATTTTATGTGAATTGATATACATATTTCTCAAACTGCCTTGAAGAGGAGACATTTTTTCATTTTGTAAAAAAGCAGACATATATATATATACAATATGCCAAGAGGGTGGCCGATAAAAATATATAAACGGAAAAAAGAACACTCACAATTTAAAACTTCCGATATTTCGAAGGAAAGTAGCTTCCATCTTTCTCTAGGTAGAGAGTAAGAGTGATTCTTACTCTCTACCTAGAGAAAGATGGAAGCTACTTTCCTTCGAAATATCGGAAGTTTTAAATTGTGAGTGTTCTTTTTTCCGTTTATATATTTTTATCGGCCACCCTCTTGGCATATTGTATATTTATCACCCGAGTGATTCTCCTAGAAGTTATATATATATATATATATATATATATATATATATATTATTTTTTTGGTCAACATAACAACCACTTAACACCTGACGGTTGGCCCATGGGAATTTAATTTGTAATAAATATGAAAAAAGGTACAATTTCTCATTTGTTTTGGCTCAGGCAGTTCCAATGGAACCTCCTTTAGCCTAAGTCGCACATGCATTTGACCAAAACCCCGTTAACAGTCCCGCGGTTTGATCACTGTATAACAATTAGAATATATAATTACGCTCATCACTGACTGACTAACTCTGTGATGCTGTAAGATGGAGCCACAGTAACGAAAACGCGTTCAAGCCGTGTGAACTGCCTATTCAAAGAAGCGGTAGACCGTTGGGAAGGTGGTGAATTGTGGAGTGGAACGTGTGTAGTTACATGGCCTGGTGTGGTTAATATTTCTTAATTTTTTCATTGTTTTGTTCGCTTATATTTTTTTTCGCTTTCTTCATGGTAACTTCCATTAAAAATATTTTCACGTAATTTCTTACTCTCTAAAGCGGTGATTCTCAACTCTGTTACGTTTGTGGCTTCAGACTGTGGTTACAATGTTGGGGCACCCTTATTAGATTTATGTTTTAATTATATTAATTAATTAAATTGGAATATGTATCAGGAAAATTTTAAATTCACATTTAAATAAATAACTCCTCAATTTATTTTATTTATTTAAGCAAGGTAATAGTAAAATCACCAACCAACATATAGTATGGCATAGTTTAGATATAGTGTACTACTGCAGTCAGGTTGGAAGAAATTATTCGATCTCTGTCTCCATCTGTAAGAGTAATCAATTCATGAGTTGGTCATACTAAACAATTTTCGTTTTCCGGCAATAATCTCGCGGCACCTCTAGCCGTTTTCCCGGCATCCCAAAGTGCCGCGGTACACCGGTAGGGAACCACTGCTCTAAAGTGATACATTCATTAATTCCGGAGATCAAAGCGAGTTAGATGAAGCCACAGTCACTTAAATTTTAAAATGCCGTTATTTTTACCTAAGGGTGTTTTTGCTTGGAAAATTTGCGTACTTCAAAAAAGGAATTTGAATGATTTAGCTAACACAGCATGAAACTAATCCATGGGTCTCTTAGGTGCCTTACGACTAACTAGTGGAATATAATCACATGACCCACATCACCAATTGATTGATTCCACGAAATCTTTTGAGCAAGAAAAAGATTTGAAAGTCATCGTTCCTCCTTCAATATTGCCTTTTTGTGTATTTGTTAAAAAGTGGCACCGGGAGTACTGATTTTATCATCCTTCTGCAACCATCGCGTTGCGTGGATACCGGAGGCAACGGTTTTGTAAATAAGTTTTTAGGGGGCAGCTGGTTGGTGTTGTGTCTAGAGTACTTTCCATCCCAATGGCCGGGGTCGAATCCCGGCAGTGGTGGTGGATTTGAGTGAAATGCCGTTTCACACCAAGGTTGATGTAGGTAGGTATATATTTGCACCCGTGCGCCTGACTGCTTAAGAAATCATTTGTTTTTTTCTGCAATGAATGTAGGATTTAGAAAAGGAATCTCAATTACTACGTGAGTGCTGAGTTTCGTGCTGGTTCTTTACATTTTCTTATACTTTGTAGCTGCAGGCATTTACGTGTTTCAAATAATTATTTCGGATATTAATTAGAAAGTTTAAAGTCACATTTCCTCTTTGGTGAGATATTTTAACTCGATCAATCACCAATTATATCAGAGTATATTGCCTTGATACGCAAGATATTCAATAAATTTTCAACATTTAACTACATGTAAGAAGGTTAGGCAATGTTTCATTTTTGCTGAAATTTGACATGATTGACTGAAATATCTAAAAGGCAGAAAACCTTTCGTAACCTAAGGCGTTTGGGATTACTAAAAATGTGAAAAATGTACTCCACCCCAGTGTACTTTTCTGGTGTAGAAATCCACCCTTCGGATGGGACATTTAACGTTGGATCCCTCCTCGTCTTTTATTAAGAGGGGGATATTTCAACGCTGTTTCCCTCGCACTCACCTTCCTATGTTTCCCCGTTAATCTTTCTCTTGCCTGCCCACCCTACTATCCTTAATGTCACAAATTATATCAGCTGTCGGTAGTATCCTCAAACTGACTCAACGACTGCCTTACATTGCGATGGTCTTTGTCGAGACGTCCAATTAAAGGGTTATATTTGGATCAGGATATCTCTCATTCTTTATCCCTGGCACTGTTGATCGTCCTATGTGATTATATCCTGGAGAAAATAAAACAATAGTAAACGAGTCGAATTTTGATTGATTTATTATAAGGTGCGCATACTTCATTGTATTATATCGTAGTGATAAAGTGTAGTTTTAGTTTTAAGTGGATGATCATATCCTTGAATCACGTTTTAAGTAGGGTAATATACCTACTTACATTTTTATTTAATAAAATGCTTGGCAAGAATTTGGTTATTTAAATTACCGATAACATAATAGATGAATTACGCCATGTTTGTGACATACTTAGGTAACTTCATATCGTACATTCAGTTACTAAAAAATTAATACTTATTTATTTTTACATTCTTTCATCCCCAATTTAATGTTGTATAGCATTATGTGAACGCTTATCATTATTAAAATGTACATGACCTTTGAAATTATTCAGCAACGTATGAGGATTCTGTTACAGAAATTACCTCTACCCAATGATATAGGAAATTCACCTAGATCATGACAGTCACTGACTTAGTGTGACCCCAAAGTTAATAATTTAAGAATTAAGCTTTTTATAGATTCAAGCCGTAATAGTTTGTGTATTGTGCATTGAACATTTTATAATTAATATTCTTCCTTTTGGCAAAACTCCTTTCGTAAATTAAAGCTGTTAATTCTCTTTAGGTTTTCTCTAGTAGCCATGATCATGTTGGCATTGTTTTCTCGGAAGATAGTAAGTAGGCGCAGAAGGATGACGCGGTAAACATTCTATTCCGGATCAATCATTGAATTAATTGATTTTTAGTTAAACATTTAATGTTGAAGTGGGGAGTTTTTCGTTTTCTAAAAATATTCGAATGTAGCTCTGCGGTAGTATTGTACTAAGTCGCACGAATACACTCTAGTTTCTATTCATTGTGTGCAATTGCATAAGCCAGTCCAGTGAGTATGTTTTCCAAGGCACGATTATGCCATTACGCGCTCCTTTTGAGGTTATATCATATTTCACATAAACTTGTCGGAAACAAAATCAGTGTATATGCTCATTGAATGGAACATTTATCGATCGGAATTCCATTTAAAGCTAAAGGTAATCCTGAGTGAGTTTTCTTACTTGGAAAAATATTTCCTAAGCAATATTTTTTTTGCCATAAATGTTAAATAAAAGTTTACTGAAATGCAATCATTAAAATTTGGTATTCGTAAGTTATCAAATATGTCTTTTGACCAAAAATCAATAAAATAGCTTAATCCGCGGGTCATGTCGATATTGATTTAATATAAAAAACCACTGTAATGATATTTCATTGGTAAAGTAAAAGTGTAAGCAATACCTATCTCAACTTGAAATGTCCAACACCTAACGTGCAATTTACTGCTTCAACATATGTATACCTATTTGTATGACTGTGAAAGCGGTTTAAAACATCTTTAAGGCCATATTACCTTTTCCGTCGGAATCCTTCGATTAATTTCTGTTAACCTCACAGTACCCATTCTCTACGAATGAAGATAGAAGAAGATAATATATGACGCGAAATAATATGGCGACATACCTTAGTTAACGTTGATGAAGGAAATATTTGGCGTGCTTCGAGTCATGTAATTGAAACTGCGCTGCCGACTAAACCTTGACATACGTGTTTTGTATTTGCATTATACTTACCTTACCTGAAGTCATGATCACACACCAATGTATTTTATTTTTCATCCAGGAATTTATCATAATTTTACTTTATTCTATACCCTACTTTGCTTGACGTAGACATAATTGGGTACTTAACGAAGGCATATTTTTTTCACAAATCTGTCCCGCTGAAAGTCAAGTGGGTCAAAACTAATATTTCCATTAACCTCAGGCCTCCATAACACAGGCATTTTTCATTAATTCCCCATTTGAGTTGGAGTGTAGCTTTGCCACAGCTGTATTCTATGCGAGAAGTGAGTAGGAGAAGTTTTAATGTAAAAGTTTCCAAGTAAGAGCCTTCAGTCATTCAGGAGACAGTAGCAATTTTGGTTTGGTCATCTAGAAATAAAGAAAAGAATTTATTTTTCTTGGACTTACAGTGTACACTGAGAACACAACAATTAATACATTGAAACTAGAGCTCAAAACAGTACATGCTAAAAAAGTATAAGAAGGGCGGATACATATTTTACAAAAGAAAAATAATAATGCATCCCATGTGAATTAAAACATAGATTATTTACTTTCCAGGGCTAAGAGGTAACGAAACTACCTTTTTTAAAAAGTAAATGATGAAGTGGAATCTCTCATTTCACGGGGAATACTGTTCCATAACCTTATCCCAGTAACACAAAAAGATTTTCGGTAGGTGGTAATCCTATGCTGCGGATAACCATGACCCATTCTGGTCGTAACATTGCCTTTTTTATCACTAATAAGGAACAAACGCGTCAAATATACGGGTGCATCTACGAAGAATGTATTAGTTTAAGCCCCTTTATCTATAAGTAATCCATCGTCTTTTAATTGACACTTCATAGTTAAAAGATTTACTTTAATCACAAAAGTGTACAGAAAGAAGATTCATTTTTCCCTCAAACATGCTTAATAAGACTTAGTTTTAAATTGACATTAAAAAAATAAAGCTTGTACAATTCCATTTCCGGGAATAAATTTATAATAAAAAATTATATTATTATTTTAATGCATAGTCAGGATATATCTATATTTTAAAGTATTTCTATATGTGATTAATAATGAAAAATTCGAGCTGAGATATTTTAGACCGAAAAATAGTTGACTTATTATGAATTCTATAATAGTGAACAAATTATTCAACGAAACATCCTTAACTATTATAGTGTTTTCCAAGATGAATATTGAAGATCTTTCATGATTACATTGAACCAATTATGTAATGGGGCGTCATTTAAACACCCCTCTTTTTTACGAGTAGCTTCTGCGAGAAACTTCCATTGTTTTGACTATGATATAAATGAGTGAAGTTTATATGAAATTAAATAAATCAACTATAAAACTGAAATAACCATTGGTTGCTTGTTAAAGGAAGCAAAAATCGCAGTATATAAAAGTGTACCACTCCTCGTTGGATGGCTATGAACAAGAACCTTATAAGAGGACGTTTTTCTCCTACTTCGATCGTGTTATCAACGGCCGCGAAAGAAATCAAGTTCCAACTAGAGGGGCTGCAACCGCGTGGGAGGCCAAGAATTTCTAGTATTAAAATGATTGTGTTAAATGGCTGTTGCGGGGTGAGTTGAGTGGAAGGAGGGAAGAAACTGTGTAGGAGAGGTCTGTATATGCTAGAGAAGAAACTGCTCGATCGCTGCGCCACGTACAGTGGATAAGAGGAAACGGCATTTTTTTACATGATGGCGGAGAGGAAAAATCGCACTTCTCAGGTTTGAAAGTTTCCCATTCCTAGAGTAAATGATGCATTGATGTGTTGAAAGTATTTTACAAATGCGCAAGGTTAGCATAAAAAGTGAGGTGAATTTGGTTCCGATATCTCTGTTAAAAGTGGGTGAAATTACGAAAACGCTGGCGGGACGAAAGCTCACATTTACCGAGGCCTCCCTCGCAACACCAGCGCATTAACTGGCGACCCGTAATTTGAGCAAATGACGATCGGAAGCGCACCAAGATTTCCGTACTCCATGTAAGGTTCATGGCTATGAAACTTAGTTATACCAGAATGAACATGAGTGTAGGCTGAATGCGGTGAGGAATGGATATCTGAGATTTATCGGCGCCAGAAGTCAGAGGAATAGGATAAGAGATAAGTGGATCATGAATTAATGTAGAATAAATGCTCCGGTAACAGACGTATACGAAAGAATTGCGATAAAAGTAAAATAAAATATGGTAAAGGAGGGATAGAGAGGGAGTCTTTAGAAAGAGAGAGCATTCATGAAGTAATGTGTGAATGTAACTGAAGCCAAATTTTCAAGTTTGCTTGTAGGTTTGCAAGTATTGGGCATTACGGAAGATATTATTAGAACAGAGTCGGTTGCTTAGGCCGAACACCAAAATTTTAGTACTTGTGATTGTGGCTAACCCGCCATAGAACGGTGGGATGAGTATGTTTGTTAGTAATTATTTAAATGGTATTTATTTCTCGACCTCTCTTACAATTCGGTGCAAATATCAGGAGATTTTAGGTCAAATAATTTATACATTTTTTCAAACTTCTGCCAACGTTTCGGATCTTTATTGATCCATTTTCAGGGCTATAAATAAATTACACATAATAGTGAAAAATGTTTTTTATAATCCTTTTTTGATTACAAAATGTTTAAAATATATAATTTACAGTCATTAAAAAGAAAGATCCATGGACTTATTCAAGATTGTTACCTTTCAAGTTTGTTGCTGTTTTTATTTACAATTTTAATTTGGTAGCTTGGATTTATTTCTTTGTTGAAAAGTTATATGTCATTTATTAAATCGTGGTAAATTTTACTTAAATAAGTAATTTCTGTCCTTTTATCGCAACTTTTTTGTTTCTGGAGATACGGAACATTTCATTGAATAATTCTTTTGATAAATTTTGTTCTGAGTCCATATATATATATATATATATACATGCATAAATAAAACAGTGATACACTAAACAAACACAGAAACACGCAAAAAGGACACTCACAAAAGAAAACTTGTACGTTTCGACGTCAGGACGCCATCGTCAGCGGTAGAGGAATGCGGTGACGATGGCGTCCTGACGTCGAAACGTACAAGTTTTCTTTTGTGAGTGTCCTTTTTGCGTGTTTCTGTGTTTGTTTAGTGTATCACTGTTTTATTTATGCATGTGCATCGTCGCCGAGAGCGATTTTCGACCAAGACATTATATATATATATATATATATATATATATATATATATATATATATATATTGAATATTTCCATGTATTTTTCTTTTTAATGACTGTAAATTATATATTTTTACCATTTTGTAATTAAAAAAGTATTGTAAAAAATATTTTTCACTATCATGTATCATGTATTGATAGCCCTGAAGATGGATAAATAAGTAATCCGAATCGTTGGCAGTAATTATTTGTGCCATCCCGTGAAGTTTATCATGTCCTGACTGACGGTTATTTACTTAGTTTATGCTAGGTGCATAATGAACCGCAATTATTTGAGTGGAAAGCGTTAATGTGGTGACAACTCTGTTTACTTGGAAAATTACTAAGAGGGCCTCGTACAGGTTCCTCAACTGAGAGATCCTATGGAATTCTAGCTAGAATGCGCTCGTTCGAAAGTCCCTCTGAGAACGACTGCCTCAAATTGCGTTGGTCATTGTCGAGACGTCCAATTAAAGGGTTATATTTGGAACAGGATCTGTCTCTTTCTTTATCCCTGGCACTGTTGATCGTCGTATGTGATTGAATCCCGGAGAAAATAAAACAATAATGAACGAGTCGAATTGTGATATCTGCTACGGGGAAGGGAAAGATTTTATTCCAGTCGAAGAGCACGCATTCTCCCCGTGCCTTATATGAAGAGGGTAAAGGAGGAAATACAAGCTCTATCTCCAATTTTGCGCTCCCTCTTTGTGAAATCGCTTACTAAAAACGCTGGGGGAAGTAATGGAGACCTGACTTCTCTTCTTTTGTCACATTTCCAGCTATCGGTCTTCACGCAATCGCTCGTCAGAGGAGAATACGGTAACCAGTGTTCTTTGGTGGAGAAATTCCTGCCCGCCCTTTTCCCAGGAATGCTCACGATTCCCCTTTTCCGAAAACATTGGCCAGGAAATCAAGGAACGTTATCCTTAAACCCAATAGTAATAATAATAATCTTTATCACAGACGGTGAAAATCGCAATGGAAAAATTATATGACTTGACCGAGATACGAACCCAGATCTACTAATTGCTGGTCAGGTGTGTTAGCCAGTCACATCAACAAGCAATCTTAAATCAAGGGAAAATTTTGGCGGGAAGAAATCAAACGAACATGATGTTCTCGTTCCCAGTGTACATAGTAGCACAGGAAACATAGTCGTTCTTGATATGCCACAGTCGCGGAGAATAAACCCAGCGTTGTTGCTTTTGAACGACTACTTTTTAAAAAATATTCCAATCCTTGCTATTGAACAAATTATGTGGTACTCAGTCATGCGCTTGGGTGACCATATGTACACCAATTCATTATTTGACTTGGCGGAGATTTGAACCCGGTTCTCCCAACTGCCGGTAAGGTGTGTCGGCCAGTCACACCACGAGGTTCAGTGGTACCCGTGCGCGTGACTGTGTACCACATCATTTTTGCAATCGCAATGCTTAAAAAAATCAATATAAATAATGTATAATTTTTACGGAAACCTGAAACATGCCAAAAGTACATGTTGATTACCAGGGCTGAAGTGATCGTTTTCAACTTTATGGGCAAAAGATGTACCTACCAGTCATGAAATTTCATTTTGTCTCGATAATTATTTATAACTCAACATACTTTAATTGACAACAACCTTTTACTCTGTATGATGATTACAGGAATTATCCAGTGTTCTCGGGGATTACTTTTCCCCGTTTTCGATTCCCGGTTGTTACAATATGTCTGGAATAAAAAAAACCCAGCAGTATTTATGCCATCTGAATGTAGATTTTTTTTTGGAATCAATGACTGCTGGTAATTTACTTTGGATGGTAATGTGTCATTTAGTCAACGCATTCATAAAGACTTGCGTGCTGTTCGATCTCGTAGCTGCTGAGGCTCTCCTCAGCAAGGCGTCTAACTCTGACAGAAGGAATTTCACTACTATTCAAATAAGAAAACGGGTTTACTGAAACGGTGAGATTTCGTTGACCTAGGTAGCATGCTGAAATTCATCGCGAAACTTATCAGTTGACTTCATCGGGAAGATTTTACCATAATTGGCAGTCATCAACCCGTAGAGTGATTTGTGGCAGCACACCACATTCTCCTTTCCGCAAAGCTCTACATATCTTTTTTTATAACATCCTTGATAATTTGCCTCATAAATTAATTTCCTTTTTGTCCCTCTTTGATTTTACACATTCGATGTTCCCTCCATTGTTGGGGGCTATCCATTCAAGGTGTTGAAGTTGGCGCACATCGGAGCACATCAGGACACTTTAGCGTGCACGACGTTGAATGGAACGATGTGCGCTGGCAAAATGTTTTTTAACCTGCCAGAAGGTAGAATTCTGTGGTTGAACAGCAGACACGACCGAATGTTCTATGTTAAGTTGTTGAATTCATTCAAAATAAGTATTTAAAAACGTTAGCTTTTAATCACTGGGTAATTTAAAACATCACAATATACTTGTTGCTGAAAAAACAGAAGCTCTGTTAACTGCCAAAAAAATACCTATTGCCCTAAGGAAGAGACTTGTCAAATGCCTTGTATGGAGCGTGGTCCTGTATAGATAAGAAACTTGGACCTATTATAAAAAAGAAGTTCAATATCTTTAATGTTTTGATATGTGGTTATGGAGAAGAATGCTGCGAGTGAGGTGGACAGACAAGGTGAGGAATTACCAAGTTATAGAATGGATTAACGAGAAAAGGTCAATCATTAATGCAATAAAAAGAAGGAAGGCAAACTAGTTAGGGCACATCATGAGGCATGACTGCCTCCTGAGTACGATAATGGAAGGAAAAGTGAAAGGAAAATGGAAGAAAGGAATAAGAAAATTTGATATGTTGATGGATTTGAGGGAGAATAGGAGTTATCAAGAGATGAAAATGTGGGCTCAAAATAGAGATGTTTGGAAGAGTTCAGCTGGAACCTGTCTCAGGACAGATAGCTTGATGATGATAATTGTTAGCCGCTTTTACTGAAAATCAGAAAACTTGACAACAATCACGGATGCCATCATCGACGTTCTTTTCTTGTTTAGCGCACATAAAATTTGCTCCCGATCTGTTTTGAAGTGCGCTACCTAGTGCGCAGGGCCTGTAACGAATGGGAGGCAAGAGCACTGTTGTGTTACGAAGTGATTAGCGCACTAGAGCGAGCGGAAGGCACCCATTGTGTGCAGGAAGCTCTTTTGTCTCGCATGAAGATTTCATTCCTATTTGCAAACACACTGAGGAGTACGAAGGAAGGAAAATACAAGATGAGGAATTAGGATTGTCTTCTTTGTTTCCTCTGATAGACCGGGCACTCTTGCAAAACTACGATTTAGAGTTTTACTTGGAGAGGGCACCCGTTAAAAAACAACTGGTAGCAGAAAAACCTAAAATCAAAAGCATAGAGGTAAAAGAATCCTTTTAATGTGAAGTGAGAAATACATATGGAATGCAGCAGTCATAACAAACACATCGAGAGGTTGGGGTGAAAATTAACTTAACTAAAATATATCTGTAAATCACGTGCTGATCATTTAACCGAAGCTCTTAGTACCACACTCATGAATACATGAATACCCACTTAAAACCCATGCTGTAGTTGACAAGGATCTTAAGATTTCTATTGTTAAAACAAAAAAAAGAAATGGTTTGGGTTAAAATACGCAATGCTTTGGCAAAGAAGATGCTTATAACAAAATCGAATGCAAGAATTGAAAATTTCTTTTTTCCACCATCCAATCGTGAGACTATATCTCGAGTGCAAATAATTGAATAAATCAAATTAAACCCATTAGTTGAATTTAATCCTTTTTATTACCATAGGAAATGTTAACAATATGGAGTAAAAAACCCATTCTAATTGTATTTTGCGTTTTTTACAATTTTTATTCGAATTCTTACAGCCATCCGTTTGTGAAATGACATTCTTAAATTATGATCCTAAAGAATTTATAAAAGGGAAAAAACCTGAAGCAAATTTAATACTTTTTTTACGGTAATTAACGTTGAAAATATGTGATAATAAACCCTTCAAATTTTTTTTAGTTTTTTTAAATATTTTTTCGGTCTTGCATTTTTTCAGCCATCAGTTTGTGAAAATCTCATCCTTAAATCTTGAGCCTAAATAATTTAAAAAAGGGTTGATAAACCTGTGCCAAATTAAATGCTTTTCTTATGGGTGTCAAAGTTAAAAATATGTCATAACAAACCCTGTAAACTATTTTTCAACCGGCTTTAGGTTAGAATTTGCATTCGTGCTAAATTTCAACTTGAACTTGCGCCTGGAAATCCTTCAAATACGCCAGACCGTCTGATGGGCGGGACAGACGGACCGAATTTCTTGAATCAGTGGTATGTATACATTGAGGGATCATAGTTATCAATCGGTCGTCAATACAAGAGTTATTTTGCTGCAGCCCTTCACTCCATTATCGTCTCAGCCAACCGTTTGATTATGTTATTCCGTCATTAAGACTTCATTTTCGCGTCTCTAGTAATTTCTATATTGTACTCTATCCGTGGCCTTCCCCGACAGTTCTTTCCGTTCGTAATGATCAAAAAAGAGGGAATTTCATCGACCAATCGGTGATAAATAAGGGACCATGGTGGTATCTAAGGGACCGTGCGTCTTGAATATGCTGGGTAAATATAAATTGAGAAAATCTTATTGTCGAGTACTAAAATGCATCTCCATTTTCTCCTATTACGTCGTATTTGCACCTCGGAGTTTTCTTCCCAGTTATTGCACGTATTTTTTCTCCACTGCGGTATTCTGAGTACTTAAAGAGTTGTGAAATGATTTAATCCTCAAAGTATATTCATTAAGCTGAAGATCACTCTTCGCTCTTATGAGATTATGTATGCACTAACGCTGGACTCCCACGTCTATCCTCGCCTCCCGTTGACGCAATTGATCAACCCCGCCCACCAGCCATCTGCGTGACGTCATTTCGGAACGGAGGTCCAACATAAAGGCGGCAACTGAGATAGTTCCACTCAACGGTGAATGTACGCGTCTCTTATAAAAATACAATAATACGTTGCTCTCGCAAAGCATTATTTTATGGGAATAGCCTGGTTAGTAATTGCTCACTGTAAGAAATGATGACAAAAGGTAATGAAAGCACTTTTGCTATTACCATAGAAATTAATTTTTTTAAATTTATTCAGTTTCATCTGCTTGTTTGGGTCATATCTTGTAATCGAAATTTAACGAAGTGTATTGACGAAGAACTCTGAGATTTGGCCCAAAGACCCATTTCCGGAGTTAATACTGTAATCAATCAGTACTGACAGTAATTAATGAACTATATAAAAACGATTTAATTCTTTCCCGGCGAATGCTTAGCGTAAATTCTTATCGGGATTTTCACCGGGTTGTATTTGCAAGGAGTACCGACGTTTCGACGGTCGATTCGTCCATCGTATTCTGGTTAAATTTCGTTGAATTTAAGTACGGCTAGCTTATAATCTGGGTCCAACAATCAGGTGACTCCTGATTGGTCGGAGGGTGTATTTGAAAATTACGACAGCGAAAGGAGTATTCGTTCTATTATTCTGATTCATGTTTAAAATGGAATTCCAAGAGTTGCTAAGATAAAAGCTAGCGTCACGGTAAAAATAATTCTTTAGACTAGTAGGGTCCTTCACTTTTACGAGTTGGAAGTTTTTCTTTAGTTTTATGGATTGTATCAACATTGTATCTCCTTAGAATTCTGGAGATTTTCCAGAAACCACGGACATATGCGGCAGAATGGCCCATGCGATCGGTTAAGGGCGCTCACATTCGGTTCCCAATTTGCGAGAGTTGAAAGTCATATTTAGAGCCATAGAGATTTGCCGTTCACTGTGTCCATTTTGACGGAACGTCGTCTTTAGATGCCTCAACTCATTAGGAAGATTCTGGGTATCGGCTATGACCTTGGCTCGATGTAATAAAGTGGGCATGACAGCTGCTCGCTGAGAGGGTTGGTGTTTACTGCCACCATTCAGATATAGATCACTGTGCGATGGCCTGTTGTAGATATCCCAGGTTTCCATTATCCGTCGAAACGCCGGTACATTTTTGCCAATTTATCCCGAATTAAGAATGTACGCTAATGAACAACGCGTTTACTAAAAGGTTTTATTTTTAGTTTTACCTGTTTTTTCTGGGTCAAATTTTGTAGTCCCTTTCCCCCATCTCAACCCCACAATTATTTTAAACAAATTTCTCTTTAAATATGGGAGGTTGAGCTTTGCGGCCTCTTATATATTAACGTAAAGAAGAAACTCCTATGGCCGTAAAAGTTTCGGCATCATACGTCAGAAAAGGCAAAAGCCAAAAAATCTAAAAAAAATTACCAAAACCACCACAGCTAGGCTAACCGGGTATATTTTTTTAGTTTTCTTGAATTTTGCCTTTTTTAGCGCGCGGTGCTGAAACTTTTACGGCCATTGGAGTTTTTTTGCATGCTTCAATAAATATCTCTCTGTATATATAGAATGCTTGAAGCTTCAGAATGTGCCGGAAGATGCGTTACCAACGTGAAACCGGTCGCAGTTTTGAATAAATTGTGGAAAGGTGCAAAGTTTTTTTTATAAAAAATTGGACACCACGATATATACTTGAAAAGATTACGACAATGATTAAAATGTTTTATCTCACCTTTAGCAGAAAATCTGTACACATGTGGTGGAAGTATTACGAAATATATCTCATGTACCATAAAACAATGTGTTTAAAAATCATTGCGTTGCAAAATAAAACAAATCGGTAGCACAGTTTTTCACTTTTTTCTATAGATATCACTTATAAAAACACGTTCTCAAGGTTTAACGCAAATCTGTTCATAGAGAAAAAGTGCTCCAATGTCACCGTAACGTCCAATCCGACAGTTTAAGTGCTCTCTACAGGGTACTCAAATGGGGATTGGATCTACAATCTATCTCCGCCTCTATCAGAATTCAAACTCGAGTCTTCTAGGATAGGAAGTGAGTATTCTAGTCTACCCCATCATTCCGAGCTCACCATAGAGAATTAGTTCCTTTAGTGTTTTAGAAATAGGCACAGCCACAAGCACTAGTTAACGTAAATGAGGTCTTCAACTCCCTCCAAAATTACGGCAGCAAAATAGGTTTAAATTGCCATGTGAAAAAAACCATTTACCTTTTTTCCCTCCAGTTTTCTCTAGCGTTATAGATACCGTCTATGAGTATTACCCTTTCAGCTTTTTTTTGCTACGTTTACGTTGTAAAAGTCTTATGCGCACTGCGTTCCACACGATCAGACAATGCTTCATTTTCTCGTGCAGAAACTAGTGTTCTCTCGCGTTAATAACGAAGCGTTCTTCAATTATTAATGACAGAAGCCGACTGAAACCTGGTGGGTGTAAACAAGGTACATGGTCTAAATCTCGTGAAATGAATCCGCTCTGCTCATTGGATCACGCTTTGCAGGACGCTAGGGAAAAAATCATTTCTCTGTATAAAAAACGCATGATTACCGTTGAGTGAAATACTCAGGAGATCTCAAAATGGCACGCATAGCTACATGCAAGAAAATCGTATGGAAAAACGTCTTCTGTGAGACCAACTTAAGTGTATATAATCTAGTTACCTTAAATCCTCCAAAGAGAACCGTGAGAACTAGGAAGCCTGGTTAGCGTAGTGGTCTATGCAATTACCTGGAAAGCCAAAAGTTCGTGGTTCATTTTTCCGTTTTAATTGATTTTTTAATCGGAAATTTCTGCATAAGGATTAGTGAACACAAAATGACGAATAGCCAATGATAATGAATATGTTAAAGTAGCGTTGATGACCTTGTTTTTGTAGTCGTACAAGTGAATGATCGATTGGCTAGCTCCTTGACGTATGCCACCTAAATTTATCAGAAATGTCTCTCTCCCACTAAACCGCATGAACTGGGTTTAGCTGGAATTATTTTTGAAGGCTTTTTCTTTGACTTGAACACGGGTCCCCAAGGACCTCCAACAAGGAAGGAATACTATTTCAAACTTTTGAAATTTTGGTACAGGATTTAAAATAGTAGTCTTTGAATAAGTATTACGATCCATTGAAATATTGCTATGAATTCAAATTATCGACTCTTAATGTTTAGTTCATTCGTAAGAAATTGAATGACAGAACTCCTCCATCCATTTATCGAAATATTCTGTAAAATTTATACCTGGGGCGGCTTGTAGTGTCTGATGTGGAAATCAACAATAAGATCCAAATTTAATGTTTTTGTTAAGAACAACAGAAATTGTATTTCAATGCTTTTGCAGGGGTGTTGCGTAAAACAGCTTGTGCAGCTGCCCTTGCGTCTGCAGAACTTCCAATTTGAAGCACCGCCAGGGTCAGTGTTAATTCATCGCATGCAGCAGGCGTCTGCTCTCGATTAGCTTTATCTAAAACTATTACCCAGCACGACATAGCCGTGTACTAGGGAAGCTTCATTCATACGCTGAGGAGTGAATGGTGCCAAACGTGGTCGGGGTGATAGGCGTTTCATTAAGTGCATTCGGAAGCCTCTATAGCTGAATCCGGAATCCCTTTAAAGACCATTTGAGTGTCTAGGATGATCGATGGAAGTAACTCCAAAGCGAATGGACGTCGAGAGAAAATGCCTCCACTCTTACTTCCAAGTATGGAAGCCTGTATTGAAATCGTTTCCATCTCAAGTTCAAAATAAAAAACGAGCATTGAAAAAGATCAATCTTTAAGTGTCTAACGCATTTCTACCACTAGTTGTATTCAAAATGTGTTACTTGTTGAGTCAATGTGTCATGAATTCTGATTGAACAGATGTTCGGTGATTTATTGTTCTTCCTTAAAGTAGAGTATCACTTTTGAAACAGTAAAATAATTGTAAATATAGTGGTAGTAGAAACCTTGCACATACATACACATACATATACATACATATACAGGGAAATTATCGGTTTAATTATCGAAAGAAAGTAAATATCTGTCAATGTGTTAAGGTCATCTATTTAATACCATGAAAAAACTTTTGACTAGATGGCACTTGTAGATACTATTTTAGCGATAGAGGTATTTGCGTCCTGTAAATTTCTATAAACAAAACACTTACGTCTTATCTGTTAATATATGAGCTTTGATACTTTTTGCGCTGTTTTTCCTGCATACCCGTATTTTTAAATAAAAAAAAAGTTTTTCGAAGCATTTGTCATTTTAACTCCTGATTTTTAAATTCCGTTTTTATTTACTTCTTATATTTATCTTAAATTATTTTTCATCTCTTTCTTCTTTGTATTCCAATTCTACGAAAATACTTCTGCCAGCAAAATAATTTGTCTTTCTCGCATTAATTCATTCCATATATCAGCAGTATTTGAATGCTTGGTCACGATTTTTTAAGTCGCTAATTAACCAAGCACTCTAATTCATGTGCAAGAAGATGGTACTATTTGGGTAGATTCTTAATGGAAACGTGAAATAATCGGTGTAAGCCAGGGAAGCGAGTGTACAATGAATGTCTCTAAGTCGAAAAAAGTAAAGGAGTTCCTAGATATAAATGGAGAATTTCAGAATCTTTTTATCAATTTGATGTAAATAGATAGTGCCAAAATTTGAAACGAATATTGGTGACTCTAGTTAAAAACTCGTGTAGTTTCCCACAAATATATTGAGATTATTAAAAACTGAATTCCGATGGAAATGAACGCTAAATAATGTATTTAGAAAAAATAAATTTCATGTTATATTTATTTCTATTTATATGTATAACTCCACATAAAAGTGTCATTACTCTTTATGAACACAATAATGGAGTCAAAAAATTTTACTGAAAATTTTTATGAGTTATGAAGCCTTATTTATTCCTGAATTAAGAAAATGTAAGCGTTTACGTTTGACCATGAGTTGAAGTTTTTTTTTGTAATGACGCTATTAATAGTGGGGATTATGTTTTTATTGAATGTGAAATCGTTCTCCATTGCGTTCACCGTGCATTCCTTATCATCACGGACTAAAAATAATCTCCTTTGCCAAAATTAGTCCATTTAAATGACCTATATCATTTTTACAAGGATTGTTACTGGTCACATTTATCGTATCTGTTTAAGTAAAATCTCTCCTGAAATTGAAATTATCATTTTTCTATGATTTTTAAGCAAAAAGAGAGTGAACAGATTGAGTGTTTTTGTTCGTTTTAACTTTTATTTGATCTCCAAATTCTGACATCCTCCTTTTCGTCTTGTTAAAAAAAATCCATTGAAAAATGGTTTGCCTTTGTTTAAAGTCGTCTGTTTAAGTTCTAAAACTTGTTAGTTCACATTTCCTTACTATACTAGTTTTTTTAAGAATCACTTTTTCCCTATTTGTGAACCGCTGGGGCGTGATTAATTTTTCGCGGAAGAGCTTAACACTTTCAATGTTTTAAAAGAAATTCCTGTAAGCGATGATTAAGGGCCACGTGTTAATGATGTTTTCCTAAATATATAGACATCCCCACCTCGAAAATTAATTTCAAAATTAGTGGGGGAGCGTGAATTTTGCTTTCCTATGAATAGCGATTGCTGAAATCTAAATTTGTTTCCATATTATTGACTGTGAGAGAACGTCGGTTTCAAGGAATATATTCAAAGAACTGCGGAACTGGCCGCGCAGGAACTTTAACGGAGTCACCCGCTGATGGTCACACAATTGTGAAATTCACAATGAAAAAATAATTCGCCTGGACTGGGATTCGAACCCAGTCCCCGCGGTTTCGCGCCGAGTGCTCTACCAGTTAAGCTACCCAGGCGTCATCTCTCACTGTGAATTTCATGGAGGCTTTAAGGTGGCTGGAGCGATTTTTGTTTATGTACAGATTTGCGTGAAACTTTGCATACGTGTCCTTATAAGTAAGATCTATCGATAAAAGTGAAAAAACTGCATGCTACCGATTTGGTTTCCTGGCAACTCAATGATATTTTAACAAGTACTCTTATGGCACACTGCATATATTTTGAAACAATTCGATCACTTGTGTACAGATTTTCTCCTAAATGCAAAATAATAAGTTTAATATTATTATAATAGCTGCTAACAAATATAAAGGTATCATGCCGAGTAAGAAAAGCGTATTTAGATATGATTTTCTCGTAAATTTTGAATTTCGCGCCGAGAATCCAAGTCAAAACAATGCTTTAATTAAGGCGAAAATTTGATATATAACTCTTGCATCAAATAAAAAACTGCATGTATGGTGATTTCCAACGTATAAACAGGTGTACTTGAGTTAAATGTGGACCAAGAATATTTTTTTCGATTTACTTGAAAAGTTATTAGAATTTACCTTCAACGACTCACGATTACCGCTCCAGCCACCTTAAGGAGCGAGATGTCTTCACAGATACCGTGCATTTAGAACCCAGACCCCCCGATTTCGCGCCGAGTGCTCTATCAGTTAAGCTACCCAGGCGTCATCCCTCACTGTGAATTTCATGGAGGCTTTAAGGAGCGAGATGTCTTCATAGATACCGTGCAGACAATGCCATGGAGTACCCGTGTGTGCGAGCACTAAGCGCCGGTGTCCACGAGGTAAAGTCAAACTTTAAATACAAAGGTGTTTAATTTGACTATTTCAAAAATAATACTTTGACTTTGACAAACTGCGGAACTGGCCGCGAAGTAACTTTAACTGAGTCACCCGCTGATGCTGAGAATATCGAGTTATTATGACGATCCCAAAATGATTTCGGCACAGGTACAGGGTGGAACATTTAGACTCACAAGCATATTTAAGTAAATTATCAGGATCTGAGAGCTCTCGTACTTCAGTGGAAGGAATTTTTGACGGTCCAGGATTCATATCCATGCCTGATGACTATGCACGTTTACATGATGAGTGCTGACATCATTTCCTGGAAAATATGAAACATTTGTCTTGCCTTTCAAAGAAACACGTTTCATTGAAAAAAATCACGCAAACCGTGATGTTGTTCTCTCAGACCGGGAACTTCAGGAAAAATATTACTTATTCAAACGGCAGAATTTCGCCGCTTCGAAAGAATTTCCCTAGTGGAAAGTTAGTGAGCTAATAAAGGATACAAGACCACACAAAAAGGGGTATGGGAAAAACATAACGGCTTTGGATGCATAGTGCTCTGCAAGAACGACGCAAGCCACCATTTGAGGGATAAATAAATAGTTTTCGAAAATTACCCACGAGCTTTTTGAGAGTGAAAAATTCCAAAGGAAGCGAAAGGATTAATACGAAAAATAGAGCGTTAATAATAAAAAAATAATGCTATGAGCGTACGGCGTAATGAAATATAGATTGCTGAAATGATTTTGTGGTTGACAGCTTTCCCTTAACCGAATTGCCTATTGGCAAAGAAAATATGTATCCAAGAGTAAGGTACACCGTCGTTTAATCTCTAAATAACCGGATTATCAGTTATATCGTTTTCTATAAGCCACTCAAATTAACCTAAAAAGATGATTTGTTAATATCTTTGTTCTCAGTCAGTGCATGATTTTTTTCATGGATTCGGCTGTGCATGGCGATGCTGCCTTAAAAATTGAGCTTCGAGGTTTTCACGAGCATCGAGAATTTGTATCTCATTAAAATGTTTCTTTCCAATTTAAAAAGGCGGAAAAATTCAAGTGGAAGCAGAAATATGTAATTTTGGAGGAAATGATGCAGCTTCCCTAAACTACAGGATTGTGCATTCTAACGCCCGATTTTATAAAGCCTTGTTAAAGTTAACTGCAAGATGACGTTGCATATACGTTAACTTGGTGTTACCTGATAGTTTCGGTTGTGCATAGTACATATATTAGGCAGTCGGTTAAATGACGTGAGCGCAGTCTGTGGTAAAACGTATTAGCGTCGTTTTTCATACCGAAGAAATATTTAACTAGGGATTATGAGACCGGGAAAAAGAATGTCAAAATATTTCAATGGACGCTTCTATAGAGACTGGAGGCTACTGCGTAGGTTTTGAAAAACAGAATTCACCATATACCTTTGTTTGAGCGATAACTCTAATTTTAAAAATTCATCAATTCATCAGTTTATCTTTGATACCTATCGAATGGCATGTTTTTGCTCGAATTAGTAGATATACTTTTTATATTTATTTATTTTATTTATTTAATCAACCTGAATACATCCTCGAGGACCATTTTACATCAGGCGTTGTAACAGTAACAAAGGAAAACACACATAACCATGTCCTGGGAGGAGAAAAATCCCGCGACCCGCGACCTTTGGGTTGGCAGGCGAGGACGTGGCCGAGGCCGACGATGCACTATTCAAATGAAAACTCGAATTGTTTTCGAATAAAAAGAAAAACTAAACCTTAAATGTACTGCTTTGGAAAGGATCAAAATTACAATGAGCCCGCTTTTTTCATTGGAATCTTCTTACTTTTTGTTTTTATATAATTTATTTACCCAATAGTCAAATAAAATTTATATTATCCAAGTGAGTACAAATGTGTTTAATGAAACATCAGAATAATATTGTGGAGAGTTCGGATATTGGAAAAAATTACTCATGCTTGAACCAAATGGAAAAATATCATATCGATATGATGAAAATTTTTAAAAATCTCAGTCAGAAATGCGTTTGATTGATAAACACTAATCTTTGGCTGAGAATTTGAAATGTATTCTCATGCTCTGTATAATGAAAAAGTCTTATATGGATTGTATTTCACCCATACGGGCGTAATGAAAATCGATGCAGGGTGTTTCATTCGCCAAAAATATGAAGAAATACCTGTGAGAGGTCATCGTTTAGAGTGAATTAGGTAATAAGGCCAACGTCTTGACCACCAGGCTGGCTTGAATTACCGATCCGTTTGCTCTCAGCTTACTTAGCCCAGCGGCTGGCAACCGATATGTTTACGCGTTACCACATTTTATATGAAATCTGTTTACAAACGGGTACGAGCCACCCCTAAGTAAAAGCATAACATGTCAAAAATTTAATTTGACCGTATTTATGTTAGCGTGTCACCTGGTTTCAAGCGTTAATTTGGAAGTAACTGAACCTCCTGGCAAGCGGTCATCAAAGTATTATATACGTGTGGTGATGTTGGCCACGTTTTAAGTCACCCCCTCCCTTCATGTAAGTCAACATAAGATATTACGAAATTTCCTTTCCTCTAACAATGTTACGAAATTTTTCATTGATTTTTGGCATCCTGCACATGCATAATGTTTTCCATGAAAATATTTGCGCATTTCAGGTAACTATGGAAATACTGAGCACAAGGTATTTAAATTATTGAGGTATTGAGATTTTTGGCTGAGCTGTGAGGGAATGTTCTAAAAGGGCCTAAGGTTGCCGCGGGTCGTGGGTATGACTGTCAAGAAGGGAAAGTACAAGCTGTTTACAGTGATGCTAATTTTTTAGAAACGATTACATAAAGTAAATCCTTACATATAAAGCCTATATGCACCCTAAAGAAGTCTTAAGCCAGCATACATTTTTCACCCGGTGATAAAATGTAAAGGGATACAAATGCTCAAAGTAAGATTTAAGTCTCAAGAGACTAAAATCTTACTATAAAGGGTCTTGACATTCAAAATCCATCTACGTGAGGCAAAATCCCCAAAACGTCATAAGTAAATGCCTCTCACTCATCTTTCGACGACTATTTGGTTGACTGAATTTTACAGGGACGAATACCTACGTGGGGTCTCATCAATCCTCTCAACATATCCAAACCAACGAAGCACACTCCTTGGGATGGATGAGGGTCGAAATACGAAGCAGATATATGAGAGTGGAGTGAATGGTGTGAGAGAGAAGGGGTAGACCTCAAAAGTCATGGTATGGAAGAGAGACTAAAAAGGAGGAACATTAGGAGTCTTAAGCATTTGAAGCAATGCATGAGAAGAATGAATGCATGAGAAGAATGCAATGTAAGAGAAGAAATGAGGTATGCAATAGTGAGGCATAATGGAATACATTATTAAATAAGAGCCAGTTTCCAAGGCCTAACAGGGCCTTGGCCATGGGGCCATTCTAGTATTACGTAAGAAATTTTCGAGGGGGGAAAGGGGCATCATCTTACATTGTCTTATTTAGGGGGGGCAGGGGGTCTGGAACCAATTTACGTAAGTTGCAACAATCTTGAAACAATATATCTAACGTTTCCGAATGAAATTTAGCAGTGACATGGAGCGTCCGCTCTTAATGGCGTATTTTCCGTAATCTCACCTCTACACTAATGCTCCTATTCTGTTGCCTGACTGGCTAACTACATTAACTCCATGCTCAATGAATGTGGTACTCCAACGCTGCATAATTATACGATATCCAGTTCTCAAAGCTGTGCTATAGCTTCTATGGAAAGATGAAACTGCAGAAAGCGAGCATTTAACGTAGAGTAGATACAAATATCTAACGTCTTACGTAAGACTTAGAGGGAGGGGGGAGTTGGGGAAATCCTGCATTGTCTTACATAGGGGGAAGGGGTCGAAAATGGCATAAATCATCTTAAGTAATACTTGAACGGCCTCTAACGAAGTTCTTTAACTGTACCTACCCTTTAAGGGGGGGGGGGTATGTCGTGGTGCCCTAGTGGGTAGAGCGCTGGGCTATCGACCGGTCCGGGGTTCAAATCCGGGAGAAGCCTCTCTGGACACCCCCTCCGAAAACCCTTGCGGTGCGACTGATTTTCAGATCTTTTTGGAAACTGACAGGTGGCCCAGGAAACTGACCCCCTACCCTGAATGTGTGAACTTCACACGTAGTGAGCTTTAATATCACCTATGAAAACCAAACTTCGTCTTAAAACACTGATTTATTGACCCCTACAGTGAATGTATGTATGCATGTAGTATATGATGTGAAATCGAGTTTTCTCTGCTACCTGTTTAATGCATAGAGTATTTTTTCCATTGTGCATTGTGGAATTTTTATGCGTCTCATCGGCGGAGTTGATATCACACTGCGACAAATCTCTTTGGCAAATCCGTGACATGTCCCCCTCTACTGAAAAGCACTGACTCTCAAAACGAATTGCGGTTCATTCGCGGCTCGTGTTCAACCTACATTATTGTCCAGGATATTCAAGCATCCATGCTGTACCTTCAGGAGAAGGGAATGTCTCTATCTTTCATGTGAATCTCTGGCCTCGTCGGAATGAGATGTGACGAAAAGGCGAACTTGGCGGGTAAAGAAGCACTTAGTAATCCTGACCTTACCTCGTAGCTGGTGCTCCGCGAGGACCTCATGGCAACGTCACGGAACGCAGTTCTTGAGCAGTGATAGCAATCCTGGACGAACGTTTTCAACTAAAAATCACGATGAATTAAACCGATAACGTCTGTGTGGCCCAAATGCGTCAGGAGCCGTTGGAGAGAGGGAGTCTACGATTGAGAATGGGGAATAGTGAGTGCCCTGACCCTTTCATTCCTCTCCACAAAGGAGAAAATGCCACCCCGTCGTGACGAGTTTGACCCTTTTCCAACCGAGAGACACCTGCCGTGACTGTTTGTGGCAGGTACCAGGAAATGCGCTTATCTCTAGGGAATACGTTGTAGGAAACGACCTTGATCGCCTAAGCCGATTTATTTTATTTCTGAAACAATCTGACCTAGTTCAAGTGATATAAGCTACATACCATAATTTACCAGTTTTTATGATAGGTTTTTTATTTTTATACATGTGTGTTGAGTTAAATTTCTATTGAAAAATAATAGGTCAGGCAGGGTGCGAAATAACCTATTGCCGTTGATTCACCCTTTTACCTGGTTTTACCTACCTACCGTTACCATGAAATTGGAAACAAGAAAATAAATTATATGTACTCTATTTATTCAATGGGATCCTTGTGCCTGATGCATCTTTGCTAGAAGTTCAACACTCGGTTTTATGTCAATAAATTAAATTTTAATGATATTTGGTTTCGAACGTAACTTTTAAGGATTCAACTTGGTTGCATGTTTTAATTAAACAATGGGTATGTTTCTTCGTAGGAGTTCCCCTTTGATTGCATTAAACTTAGAAATCGTTTCTATTCAAAGCTCTTTCTAATCTTCCTGTTACACTCCTTTATTTTCATCTGCCGTGAGTGCCCTGCCGTGGTTTTATTACCCTTCTTTTGCACGACTTGTGCATTTTCAGAGTATCCCAACGCATGTTGACGCCCCCAGGGGAGATTTCAGGTTTGATGCATTCTGTTTTCCATCGGTGAAATTGCATTATTTAGAATGACGTACATGTGTGACCTTTTTTTGACCCCCCATATATTGAATATTTCGTAATTAGATATTAAATTCAGTCTCAGAAATCACACACTTTAATTCAGTTCGTGGCAACAATACAATCCATAAAATCAATAAACTTCTAACACATAAACAAACAGTATTTTGCTGAATTAATGTGTGTAATTTCGGAGACTTAATTTAAGATCTAATCGCGAAATATTCAATATAAATCCACCCACGTAAAGTGAAAAATATATAAAACACCTAGAGCCTTTTCCCAATCCTTGTCCAATCAGCGCTGGACAGAGGTCTCACTAGAGGGGTCTTGGCAATGAGATTTGAGTCACGCGCGGCCAGGAGTATCACTATTGCCAACTGAGCAAACTGGTAGTGAGCATTGCCGCGGGGCGATTTTCTTCTTTGTCGTTTATTTTAAGTAAGGGGAAGAATATAAAAATTTCCTTACATGAGAAGTTTTGCAATATTTTTTCCATAAAGCATACGTAATTTCGATATTCATATACTTTTCCACACCTTGGAATCTGAAATCTAGCTTTTGGCCATTTAAAAAATCAAAGAATGGGTAAAATAAAATTGTAAAAGAATATTTGTAATGCGGAGATGTCGTCCTTTTCGTAAAAAAATAATGAAGTGAACCAATTAAATATTTTGGCCATGACGAGATGAAGAAGACGACCGTTTCGCCGTTCTCCTAGTTTTTCGCGTGTTTTTCTTCACTCTTTCGACCGTGGGAGCTAAACTTTTACACTTACACACTATTCAGTGAATGCATTTTGTAGTCTAATAATCAAGGAGTAAAACGATGTATTACACTGCTCTTTGGAGCTCCGGCAGAATTTCGTACGAATGCTTAAAGCCCAGCGTTCTACCTTTTTTGCGACGATAGTAGTTTCTTTGATTCTTTCATAATGGTCATGAAATTCGTACGAAATAAATTCCTTTGAGCCGAAGCACCTTAATCCGTTGATATAGTGACTACATTTAAGCCGAGTAAATTCATTGCAATTGCATTATTATATCTATTTTTCTATTGTAACATCAAACTTTTATAATCAAAGAGACATGACAGATTCAGGGGTAACATTATGGAATTGTAGTGTACATTAACCATAATTACGAGTAGTAAATCATAGTACTTTTCAAAACCCTATTTATTTCACTAATTGATTTCGACGTATAAGGCGTCATTTTCAGGGTGATACATCCAACTTAACAATCCCTTATTTACTCGCCCCACTTTTCCACCCAGCATCTACAAAAAATGGGGTCAAATCGGATGTATAACCTTAAAACTGGCGCAAAATCTGTGGAAATCAATTGATGTGATAAATAGTGTGTGGAAAGTTACAAAAATTATTATTTTGTCATAATGACCCTTTCCTCGTTACATTAATTACTGAGCAAAGTGGTGGGAAAAACTGTGAATAGTTTTCGTGATAGAAATGTGTTTTATTGTGTTTTGCTCAGAAATTACTATAAGACTCCTTTATCACTCATGTTGCACTGTTTATACGCAACATTTTTAACATAAAAATATCTTTTTATTCTTTTACTAGATTGAAGGTTCTGTAATATTATCAAAATTTGATCAAAAATAAGAATAATACGCCAGCCTCGGTGGCGGCGGGGTAAAGTCCTCGCTTGCCAAACCGAAGGTCGCGGGTTCGAATCCCGCCTGCGTAGGAAATTTATAATATAAATATATAATGTATAAAATAAATAATAAATACTTAGTAATTGGCTTTGGCTGTTAAGTATATAGGAATTATTTGTTTAGTACTGTTATTTTTACATCCCCTCCGAGTCCCCGGCAAGCATCAGGTTTCATTGCCGTCATAATGGCCGGAGACTCAAAAGGGGTTGAGCAGTAATCGTTGCCACGTCCGACGCCCATCGGATAAGTGGCTACGCTGCTGTTGGGTCATGCGTACGCAGTAGACGGAGTAAACCGAGGATGACGGCTTTCTGCATGCGTGCAACTAGTGCAACATGCGTGCCTGTGCCACGCACGACGGAATGCACTTGATGTTATTTAACAGCGAGCCCTTGACTCCACCGAGCACACCTATGATGAGGACCACCAGTTTCACAGAGTGTCCGGGGTACATCTGTCGAAATTTGAAATGCAGGTCGTGATATTTCGTCCGTTTTTCCACCTCCTTCGCATCCATGTTAGTTTCAGCCAGAGCCAAACACTCGATCACGAACGTGGAGCGTGTGAGGTGGTTGAGAAGAACGATATCAGGCTTGTTCGCCTCCAACCGCCTGGTTAGGAGAAGTATTAATTCCACCAGATGGTGCATTTATCATTCTCCACGACGGACTCAATATCTCCAGGGGCATAGGGCAGCACAGGTGTTTCATAAATTCCATAATGGTGTCGAAGGTGAAAGTATAATACCCTTAGGGCCGCGTTGTGATGAGCTAAATACGTCGATCTTGCGTAATAACTACAGCCGGAGAGAAGGTGACTCAAAATCTCCGGCTGGTGGTGAGCCTTTCCTTCACTGCTGCAACCTCCTGCATTCGGCGCTGGGGGACGCCGAGATATTCATAGCTATCATCGTCGTCGAGGTGAAGAATGACGCTCCCGTCAACAAGTTGCACGTCTTCCTTGATCTCCGAAAATCTTCCTCTCGCCAAGTGGATAGATGCACTCTTGTCCAATCCGAACTCTATCCCTATAGCCTCACTGTATTCCAGTACGGTGCCCAAGGCAGTGCGAAGGTCTTTCGCATTAGAAGCATAAAGCACAAATGGGTGATCTTATGCTTCCTGTCACCTGGAACACCGAACATGTATCCTCTACGTCGTCGCAGCCTAAGTGACAGGGGTAGGAGGGAAATACAAAACAGTAAGGAGCTCAAACTGTCGCTTTGGAAAACACCACGATGATATGTTACCAACTCTGTGGAAACTGACCACTTGCCTGAAGTCAGAACAAAGCGCGTTTTCGAGAGTGGTAACAGGCGTTGGATGCAGTATACCACATATGGGTGGACTTTCATCAACCTCAGCATAGCAATCAAAAACTCATGCGAACTGGTGTCAAAGGCCTTCTTGTAGTCCACCCAGGCCATTGATAGGTTTCGCTTATGCCTTATGGTATCCTGGCATATGCACTAATCAATGGGCAGGTAGTCCTTGCATCCCGCGATTCCCCGCTTTGAGCCCCTCTGCTCGTACACCTCCCACGCAGGCTGGACGTGGTGGAGGATAAGGTCGTTCAAGATCGAGGTGAACGCCTTATATACAGTGTTGAGGCAGGTTTTAGGGTGGTAGTTCCTTGGATTGGACAAGTCTCCCTTCTTAGGTATCAGAAGCATGCGTCCCTCAGTCAGACTAGGTGGAATAGGATCTCTACCATTCAGAAAGGACGTGAAGATTCTGGCGAGGTGTTGGTGGGTGGAAATAAACTTCTTCCACCAGAAATTATTCACGGCATCCATTCCTGGAGCCGAGAAGTTCTTCTTGCCAGCGAAGGCCTTCTTCACGTCATTCTACGTGACTGAAAGAGGTCCATCCTTATATTGTAGGTGGTGGTCACACAACTCTTTAAAAGAGGCCTATGGCCGGAGTGTCTCCGTTGAATGGCTTCGACGTTACGTAGATATCCTTCCAGAAACGTTCAACCTCTTGGACGGGTGGCGTATATTCGACGACAGGGGGAGGTGGTCAAAAGAGACGGGACGGGTGAAGGTGAAAGCTGGAATTTTCCTTCACGGCCCTACACCTCTTGAGGACTTTTTTTCTTGGCAGTGGTGAGTGCTTGTACTCTATCGACCGCCTGCTGCTTAACAGTAAGCAACACGCATTTATTCAGTTTGTTGATGGTTGTATCTGAGACTGCGCGCTATGCGCCGAACTTTGGCAGTGAAAGTTTGCCCAGATAAGATGTATTCCATCACACACTGGATTCTCGACGCCTGTCGTCTCGCCTGGCGTGATCTTGGCCTCCAACTGTTCCAGCCTCTTTGCTGCTTTGTCCTCCCAAGAGGTGTTCTTTTGGGAGTGATCCATAATTTTGGCATCAGCGTAGACCACGCAATTTACCGTCCAATGGTCCGACGTTTCCGTTAGGATTTCGTCGATAAGGTCATTCAACTGGGGTAGGTGGTTACCCCGCAGAGAGATCTTTCGGTGGATGTTTCTCTGCCTAGGTTGTCCTTCATCATAGTTAATGGTTCTTAACAACCGCGTTTGTAGTTCAAAGACGGCCTGACCAACTTCTTCCCCATTTGGCCGAGAGAATGACACAAATGTTGTTCTCGCCTCAGGCGGTGGAGAGGCTGCCTATGTCGGGGAGGGTGGTCTGGCCGGTGATGTGTTCCTCTGAATTGGCGCTTGGTGGAGAGTTTCATTTTTCCGCCGGATGTTCGCATAATCTCGCTGATTCTTTGGCGATAGGTGGTCCTGTTCTGGATGCATCTCACACCACAAAGAGTGCATCCTTGCCATATACCCCCTGTGATCGGGCTCGCTGGCAGCATGGCATGCGAGGTCGTCACCCCTTATGGCTTCTCTTCACTGCATTTGAGCTACCGTTATGGTGGTATTTCTGTTGCCTCACCCAACTGTACTGTAAGTGCATCCTTGTTATGTACCCCCTGCGATCGGGCTCGCTGGCAGCATGGCATGCAAGGAGGACACCCATTAGGGCTTCTGTTCATTGCATAAGGGCTCATTTCTGTGGTGGTGAATTTTCTTTGCCACTTCCAACACCACTAGGGCCTCCATCCGAGAAGGGCCGGTTGTGGGTGGCATTTCTGGTATGTTTCCTTGGAACTAGATTTACCTCGTGTGGGGTGGTTAACCCCATACGCAGACAGCAAAAGCCGTTACCAGGTACGCCACGGGAAGGCTGGTGGTCCGGCTTTCGTACCCTTATTTTTATCATTATTATTACCCGATATTAGGGAAAGCGGGGCTGTATCATGGAATGATGATGATATGATATTTGATGATCTTATGATTAATTGATGATCTTGTCATGCACGTCATTATTTTTCATCTTTGCGAAATGGCCTATTGTAAATGTTACCGAAAGGACTAGCTACGTCGGATGTTTTTGGAGTCTTGAGGCGGAAATGTGTGTGTAGGGTCATGAACTGTGTAGGGAGACAAAATTTTTATGCAAGAATAGATCAGTGAAAAAAAATTGGTCAGTGTCCTAGGGCTAGAACCCAAACTAGTTCTACCAAAATATGAATTGGGAATGTATGGCATAAAGAGTATGTTTGGCCGTCAATTACAATAAAATAAAATAACTCCTGTTGCGTTATTAAAATGTTGTTGACTCAATGATGGCTCTGAAAGATATAAATATTGATAAGAACTAAAAAGTTTGTATTTTTAGTAAAATAATAATCTCTGTAACGATCCTTTGACGATCAACAGAAGGAAAGGATTAGTTTTAGTTTTTTTATATGCCGGCCGGTATATGTTTTTCGGTTTTTTCTGCAATTATAGACGAATTTGACGGCTTTTCAATTATATTATGCTTTGTTTATCTCGTGTAGAATATATAAAAATCATCTAGACTTTCCCGATCAACACTGACCCATGAAAGAGTAGTTGTATTAGACACGTGTAGCTTTGTCAAGCGGCTGGTATTGTTATATTAAAGAAATTAGCATTCTCCGTCTGCTTAAAACAGTAAATAAAATAACTTAATTACTTCATATGTAATTTATAAATTTATTTGCAAATATGTATTCTATCCACATACTTAATGCTCAACAATAACATAAAATATCAAAGTATGTTTTAAATGAGTGAAGCTAAACCTATAAGCAGTCATTATCTTAATTTACTTAAGGAGCTAAACCGCAATACATAGTTTAAAATAATTCGGAGTAAACACAATTAATGTTATGTTTCATATATATTCAATTAATGTATAGCGTGTGTATGTGGAGAGAATTGACAGGACAGGATTGACAGCTTTACTGCTTCACGTTAAACAGGCTTCGTTTTGACAGACCGGTATCTTCACTTTGTATGATGCCATATAGAATCCAGGATTTTTCAAAACAGTAAAGGGAAATTTTCGTCTGTACCCTCTAAATCAAATGGGCCCGGGTTCTAAGGTAAACACGAAAGGCATGTTTCCTTAATCCTACTCTGCTGAGGAAGCATTTATCTAGCCAAGTCTGACTTCCGCCTTTAAGACAAATAAATCGTTAAAGCATCATTTGAGATCAGATGAACCATGGTACTGACACATGTATTAATACCAGAGATGAACAAGCAGGGAAATTTGAGGTACGTAAAAAAGAAAAACATTCATCCTGTTACTATTAGCTGCAAAGATAAATTTTTGTGTGGCGTTCAATGTTATTAAGTGGACTTTATTTTTTTTCTCGTAATATTATTCTCCATTTAAGATACATCCCAAGAGTATATTATCCTGAGGCGAGCGCTACATTCTTTGCTTATGACTTTTACACCATTAAAGCTTCATTTAGTCGCAAGAGAGCTGTAATCTGTGATTATAAAAGAGCATTTGGTAAATATATTGCAACGAAAGTAATAATGCTGCACGGTTAAAGATGAATCAAGTGAAAAATAACTGATAAAGTCTGACTTACTGAATGAGGACGTGAATACTTCACGTGCTAAAATAAGAACACTTCTTGCGCCAATTAGTATGATCGAGAATATCTATAACTGACTGACCAACATTACCAAATTAGTTTGATTCAAATAGTTTGAATTTTTGTTCATGTTGATTGATAATAGTTATCATTAACATTAAACTATACGCAAAGGCGAAAAGCATGAAATTTATGAGGTCGTTGAATTTATAAAATTCAGTTAAATTAGAGCTACTCAATATTAAGTTGAAGATCATTAACTTTAAAAATAAGTCATTGGATTTATAAAATGGCCTATTTTTATTCCACCATATTCAATCAGTGGATAGTTCTGCCATTCAGGCATGGGTATATGGGAAATCTAGGTGTCATGTCTCCAAAGTTACTTTTTAGTTTCTTCTCTGTATTCAAATCCTTTTAGGAACATTTATGGACGTGGGAAATTCCAGACTCAGTTGCAAAATTAATGCTCCAAATCCATTTTTCCCTATTCTTTATTTCCGTAAACCTATTCTAATTTTCTCTGATTACGACGGAGGGCCTCTCCAACTCTTTTCTGCCTCCAGTTTTCCCAAGTGGAATTTTTTTTTGCTCAGTAGAATCTCTAAGGAGAGGTTGAACTCCTTCGTGCTAGACGAGGAGTAGAAGAAAACAAATCAACTATACCTCTGAGTCGCACGCAGGGCGTCGAGGGTATATCCTCCTTTCTTTTCAAGTCAGGAGTGCCACATTATGAGAGACGGGGCATTAAATATTCAATCCCCTCGCGACTGTTCTCTTTATCTCTGAGCTGCAGTTAATAGCCATGAATTGACTGATTTATCTCAGGGTTTTCAGGTCGAGAATTCAAGAACCTCCCGCGTTCTGTGTCAGGAAAATAATTGCGGATGACATACGACGTAGGTGTGCATGGCTTACACATACATTTCCGTGATGTCACTGATGTTTCTTTGAACGACAGTCTTCGCATCGAGGTCACTAATTTCTCGGTGGTTTTTCCAATAACTGGGTATCTTCGTTGATGGATCGTAAGTCAACGCTGTCATGTGAATGGAAATGGAGAATGTGGCCCCGTTAGTGGACGTAAAGCGCATATTTTCGGGCCTCGAATTCAAGGACACAAAAATCACGGCGTCTATCTCAATTTGATGATCAAACAAAATGATACATGGTGGCATAAAGGGAGCCCTCCCGACGCTAGAAGAATATGATCGCGGAAGAGACATTATTGAAGCATTATTATCATATTGCGCAATTCCCGCACGGAATGGATGATAACATACTCAAAGTGTCAGTTATATCTAGGTTATGATATGGAAATTGATGGCTTATTATCCCTACAGTGGAGGTACTATTAAAGAAATTATGCTATCTAGGCGGTATTGAATGACAGGAAACCCGTTTAAGGAGAGCTCTCCTGAACATAGAATGTTTTTTTTTCGATTAATTAGATCTAGTGAGTATTCTAAAATACTCGTATTTTTTATAACAAATATACACTGTAGGAAATATTTATAAGCCTAAAACACTCCCTCTTTTTATTTGACTACGTCGTCCTTTTAACTAAAAATTGAATCCTCTTTTACTTAAATTGAAATCATTCAAATTCCAGTACAATATTTATTGCCAGAAATGTAATTTTACTATTAAAACTTTGCTATTTATTTGTTTGTATTTGCTAAACGTTTCAATAACAAATATATCCTTTTGATATCCACTATCCTTGAAAAAGTTATCAGGCACCAAATTTCTAACACCTTTATTAAATTAATTAATGCGTCATGTGATTTGATACGTCTTTGCAGTGCTGCTTATTAAAAATACGTCTTTCTTTCCAACTTTGCTATCGTTTGATTTACCAGCTGCAGGTTTCCGTGTCACGAATTATTCCCTCGTGAGCTTGCCGATAACTCTAATCCCTTGCCTAACTCACCAGAGGCGTTTATAATGCGTAAATCCAGACAGCTTAATGAACTCAGGGTCTGCTTTCACTCCTGCCTCTTGGCTTTAATAAACCTCTTCTCCTATACCGGATGCTTACACGTCAACATCATGGTTGTTAACGAGAAGGGCTATTTGCTTTCACTGTCTCTCAATAATGGTTTAATGCAGCTCAACTAATATGGTGTAACCTGACTCCAAATAATTCGTCATTCTGTCAGTGCTTCTTCCACTGAATTGTGAGCATTTGTTTTTATCGTGAGAAACAGAATTTATAAATACATAATGACGTCTTCATTCCGATGATACGTTTAAATAAGGGGTTTATGCAGTGAATGGGGTAATATTTGGGATCAATTCATCTTGTTCTCTGTAAAAGGCTCTTACAAATAAAAGTTTTTTATCCTCTATAATTTCACATGATTTCTCTTAGGACGTTTTTCAGTAGCCCACATGATTACTTATACAACAGTAATGGCCATCTTTAACGACGTAGCCTGATGTGATTCCCTGTGGAGGATTTGTGATAGGTAATTATTTTCTCTCTGAAGCTATCGATACCGGACGGTAGTGAGACTATGAGTCCAACTCACGACCATTTACCATAACTCTTAATAAGAAAGTCACATAATTCCCTGGAGCAATATTATTTTTTAATATAGATTGATAGTTGTGAGTTGAGTGTGTTTCTTGGTTACTAGGTAGTCTTAGGCTCAATCATAGTGGAGACAGCAAAGAATGCATTGGGATATGGCATTTAATGCGTCACGCATTGGGCGTTTTCGTTATCCTCAGGCGAGCTCTTTTTAATTATTTTGTAAAGTATCGGTTTTCATCTCTTTCTATTATGAAAATTAAGCCATTAATTCGATAGTTTCTCACGCAACTCTATAACAAATGATGGCGATGAAAAACTAAGATCTCCTGTCTTAATCCAGGAGTGTTTATATTTTTCACGACCGGTTTCGTCGTAAAGAAGAGACATATTGATGTTATTAGACTGATGAAACGTGTAGTACCACGAAAATGTTTTTCATGGGATAGGCTGAGAAATTTTAGTCTTTCATTCGAAAAATGATTGTCCATTTTAAATTCAAATTTCCATTGCATATTTTATGATCTGATTTCTCTTGAAAATTTACTGGTGGAATTATATTGGACAGTAAGGTTATTCCATCAACTCAGTGCATGGAGATTTGACTCCCTTTGAAATACGACGTGTTAGGTAGTAATTGATTGCAACTTCATGTTTTTTCTTGTTTCGCAATGGTACATGCTGCGTCAAATTCTTTCATTCTTTCTAAGCCCTAAGAAAGGAGTAATATACAAATACTACTCTTTAAAAATAATATAATATGGTTATTATGTGTTTTCTGTTGATGGTCATGGATGGGTGTAAAGGTGAAATACTATAAGACTGAGCTGTAGTACCTGCCTAAATATATTGTAAACTTCTTGTCGTTCTGTGAAGAAAACTTCATAAGGATTTTATACCGGTGAAGTTGAAGCAATATCTCGAATAAGCACTGACTGAACTTTGGGATCTCAGAAATATTTTTTCTCTTGCTAGGCATTTGAAGACGTATGATACGAAAATGGAAATACAGCATTCTTAGGCCATAGAAGTAAGTTTTTAGGGCAATGGAAAACTACATTAAATATAACGCATTTTCGTTTGACTTGATGTACCTCGTTGAATATCTACTATATCTGCTGCATTAGGTCCGTCGTGCCTGCTTACACGGTGCGTTCTCTGTCACTCACAATCATCTTAAGGAACATTAAAAACTGAGGAAACAACCAAAGTTATAGTTTATTAAATGCCCTCTGGTGGTTTGAAAATAATTTTCACCCTAAAAATAGTGTTTGACCCAAAACTTTGTGTTTGTTTGAGCAAATGACCTCTATTTTGAACTCTATTTTGACTAATGACCTCTATTTTTATTTATGATCCCTAGGAAAATATTCCTAAGTACCTATTCCTAAAAATGTTCAGTATTCTTGGTTCTAATATCTTAATATATATATGCATTTTTAATGTCGGAACTTGACTTATTTGATTTGGTACAACTTCCGCTACAAATGTGTGTGGTACTAATTCAGCATTCCTAACTTTTTTTCTCGCAGCTGATATAGAGCTTAGTGCTTCCTTTCCGTTCCATAAAATTAAAGCCATCGCTTCGTAATACTTATCTACATTCATATCAGCCAAACGGGAACAAACAGAATAACCAATGAAGTGTCACGTTTTCAAAAGCTGCTTCCGTGTACTGTAATTTTTACTGACGTAAATGTCAAAATCATGTTTAGCATTCGATATTTTTTCTGTGCGTCCAAGGACATCATATATTATTAATGGATAAGATTAGACGTTCTATTCGCCGATGAAGCAACACATGCGTGACGTAGACGATTTTTTTTGTTACGTGATAAAAATAATAATACCTCAACATTCAGGTCCTCATCAATCTATTGAATTTGTGATAATTATTTGAGTGAATATTTCTTTTTTTTTCGAATTATTTTACTATTATTCTACGATGAAGAAATTTTAAGCCAAGTGCCCAATTTTTTAGTTGTGAGAATAATTCCACATGAACAAAGAAACTGTCCAGTTAAGCTGTTTCATGTTATTTCATAAAATAAAAAATAGTCTGTTCATTATAAATAGTCAGCAAATAATATCAGTCGGAAAGCTAATTTTAAATCCCCACATATTCCCCTTAATGTAAATTCTGCCGCTATTTTGGCTCAAGATCGGATATTCCTATCTTTCCTGTCCTTTTATATGGCAAGTAGAAAGTCGATACCTGTAGAAAACGCATAAAAAATAACTTTTCAGATTCTATTATATTTCATTTTATTTCGATACGGTATTATATAGTCAATGAATTTAATACTTTTATCAATACTCTCATCTCCATGGAATATTTTTATTAGGATCGGAAACACATTACGTAAATTCGCTCTTTTGAACGATGAATATGGGGGATTTGAAAAATAAACCATACGTTTCCCCAAAGGATCCTCTTGAGTAATAGTATCTTCGTTGAATGAAATGAATTTATTTGGCTCAGTTTTATTGAACTCATCAATTACTGGCTATAAACGGTGAACACCTATAGAAACCACCGCATTGTCTGTATTTTAATCACGACCCAGGTTTCAACGAATTACAATTTTGCCTTTCGAAATATTTCTTTTAGCGCTCCCGCTATTTTGTTATCTCGAAAATGTCACTAAGAGATAACATCATTTGATGAATTCAAACTCATTTCGGAAAAATGTATTTAGAGATCATAACGATAATATACATTTATTTTTTGTTTATTATTTTGCGAATATTTTCGTGTCCATTCTACAATGCGACTGATTTTGAGTTAATGGAAGGTTTTTTAGTAATAATCTGGATATACTGGACTCAGATCAATAGCCTATTGAAGAATCATTCCTGTCTGCTTAAAATGTGCTATGGTTGTTATGATTAATGCGTGGTTTTAAAGTTCAACTATATTTGCTGCTTCTTCAATGTTACCTTCACTAAGTTACATACGTTACTTTTAGTTTTTTTCAGCCAATTGAGGCAGTTACGTATTTTCTCATGATCCTCGAATATTTCCCAACACCTCTAATTTTGAAGGAGCTCATGGTTTGTATAATTTTTCCTTGTTCTCAATTAAAAGTCTTTGCCAGTGAACGGCTCCCAGATTGTAATTCGTGAAATGTTCTTACATAATATATTTTTCTGTATTATGGGCATAAATTTTGACGATGCCTCATCAGTTATGAAACTTCAACAATGAGACAATTACAAATACTTCAGCAGATGTTTACATTCGAGAATATGCTTTCCTTTTTTCACCTTATTCAAGTTTGTGGATCCCTAACCTCAGTGTTAATTATATCTCGTCTAATTTGAATCTGATAGACTCATACAGCTAGATTATTGAAGCGAGGCATAACATTAACTAATTCTTTAAGGTTGTTGAAAGAGATCTTCGGTAGCTAGGCACGTGGAACATAATTACTTCGGCGTAGGAAAGAAAGGACGTTATGCCGATGACAACCCTGTAAATGGTTAAATTCCACAGAATCACCTAACTTTCATACAGTTTCTTTTCATTTTGTGTGTCAAGTAAGTCTTTTATGTCAAAATCAGTTTGTTTTCTTACGGATATTCTCGAATAACTAGTGAAGCTTCGTAAAATATTCTATCAAAAAAATCGTTTAAAATTCTTAGGATGTTAATTTCCGTATTATTCCACAGTATCATCATCAGTATCCGTTATAAATCCAAGTATTGATTTCCTATAGCTCCTTACTCCGTTCAGTAAACCGCTGATATACCAACGTTTCTCCTTAGCTCTTCGTAAGATTTCTTCATTGGTTATTTTTTCTCTCCAATTTCATGAACACCATGTTTTTAGTTCTCTTTGTCAACTCTTGTACAAGCTTTACTGCCACATAGAGATAATGGTTCTACGCCACATAACACATTTATTTTCGGGTAACTATAAACAAAAGATCAAGATTTCTCGGTAGTTTCCGAGCCGGAGATTTTTAAGACCAGCGGTGCTTACTCCTCTTTCATATGTGCGGTTAATCAAATATTGCAACTCCCAACTATAATTCATTCACACTGGCGTTTATGCTCTTTCAAAAGTTCCATAACTGCATATTTACGCTTGAAAATGATTTGATGAACAAGAAAAGACCCATTTGCAGCCTTCATTTGGCTGTCAACACTTTCCGCATGGCCAAAACTCACACGAAAAAAACTTCCCTCAAATCCCCGAATTCTACTTCCCAGTCGACGAGGGACGCTTCGTTGAATGTTTGTTCCGTGCGTCATGGTTGAAATGTCACCGAGGACATGGAAGAATAAAAAAAAAGAAAATAAGCCCGAAGCCTTGACCCGTTGGGAGTAGCGGACAAGGCAAACGAGATAACGCTTCATTGTCAGGGCGAGTCATTAGTTGCGACAGGAGGAGTCGACGGGTGGAGTGGGAAGCAGGCAGGCGACTTCCGACACTCCCTGCGAGTGGACAGTAAGGGTTGAGGAGTGGGTGGAGGTTGGAGTTTGTGGGGTTAGGGTTATATGTGCGCGCAGTGCAGGGTGGGAAGAACGTAGTGGGGTTGACGGCCCCCGTGGACTTTGGGGTAGGGTGGCCGTATAGGGTGTGCATTTGATTGGTTGATTGATTAACCGCGTATTTATTTCCCCCTAATTTTCACTTCCCAACGGCGCCAAAGCGACGCCGGATCTTCCCATCATGCCTCGGCTTGCTGTGTGAGCTGATGGAGTCCGTTATTTCGCTTCCCATTGTCACTCCTTTTTTTATCCTATTTAGCTTGGTAGCATAGCCTAAGGCAGGCAGAATAAACGATTGCCTTTGTTTTATGGAACAAAATTGAAATTCTTAGAGTTAGTTACCCACAGAACCCCACGTTTCATAGTATAAGATGAAGAATATGAATTTCAAATTTTTAAAGAGGGGACAAAAAAGTGTGCTTATGAATCTGTTTCAGGCGAACCGAGACTGAGCAGGCCCGCGAACCGAGTCATTTATTATAAAAACGATAGCTTAGTATTTTCCACTCTATTATTTATTACCGGCTCTAGTTTCAGTAATTCATTGCCACAATCAAGTTACACCTAAGGTTTAGATGCGTGTAAATACATACTTGGCCGAATAGCAGGAGATGGTGGAGGGATTACGGTAATGAGGAGATAAAAATACATCATTTTATCTCCTCAGTACCGTAACGTCTACTTACTTCTGCACCCTAAATGTATCTTGATATTGGCAATGAATTGCTGAAACAATGGCTGGCAATAACTTATAGTGTGGAAAAAACTAAGCTAGTGATTTAAAATAATATGTATGCTGTCAACAATCGAACAATGTAGGTATATAAGGTAGTTCGTCTAGAGATATATTTACCATCCAGCAAGGAAAAAGTTTTAATTAATATGCCTGTTGCTCACGGTAAACGTTTCTATATAAGTGTTTAAAAAAACAATTATTAAAACTTTTATTAATCGTAAGTAAAACATACTTGCTTGCTCACGGTAAAACTCAGCCCGCCAAGTTCAGAGCGCTTTCATTGTTTTTTGGCTGCATTTTTTGAAGCAGTACGATAGGTGGCTTAGTGAGGACTCGGATGCATGCATATTGTCACTTTGTTTACAAGTAGCGGCTTGTTTGGTAATTCCGATTGTTGGCATAGAATAGGATTGATTGCTCCACTGAAAATGGGTAAAAGATCTTGTTTTGTTCCTGGATTCTCCACAGGGCATTCCACAACCTTTAAAAAGAACAAAATTTTAGGTGTGAAGGATAAAAGCTTGTTTGAGGCTAATGTAAGTACTCTTTTTTATTCTTCACGTTACCGTATAGCAAGGAATGGTCAATGATGATGATTACCTATGTATCCATTGCAGAACTTTTATTATTTTGACAGAATTTGTTTTTTTTTCTCAATGTGATTTAAATTTCTTTGATGTCATCATTGAAGGTATGTATTGCCGAATTCAAGTACTCGTGAATTACGCTCATCATCCATGCCGACGCTAAAGATTTTGTTTTGCAGCCGTTCTCTATACAAACATATTTCTCAACGCCTATCATTTTCAAAGGATTTCCTTTCATCTGTTGAACCCCTATGATGGAAAATTTGAAACGTAGATCTGGTTACGACATCGTCGCAGTCGCACGGCTGCCGTAGATCGTTGATACTCTCGAATGATCCATGATAGGTTAATGAAGGGGTTTTCTGTTATTCAATACATATATTGTGTGTGGTTAACATTATTATTTGACGGAAAGAACCATTAGTTGCTTCCTAACTAGCCGTCATTTCCCATAGTACGAAATAAAAAACGTAAATACCACGTTTGATTACATTGGGATGATAGGGATTATCTGATTCCATGCATCCTGTACGACAGTGGCGCCGCGGTTGACAACTTCAAAAAAGGTATCATGCGAAGTTAGGAGTCTGTTATCCTTCAGTATCCATGGTAAAACTATTCATAAAACCGCAAAGTTAACCAATCTGCCATCTATAAGACGTTTTGCAAACACTTGAAGTGATAAATGCACTCTCTTTTGGATTACTGTTTGGTTAAAAACTATGTATATTATTTATTTACATACTTTCTGACTACTCTCAACGGTGCTAAGGCTTTGTTTATACATCTACGCTATTATTGTACTTAATATGAGAGTATGAATGATCAGGCGAAAGCATAAATAGCAATAATTGCCATGAATTGATAGTTTCATGAACTTCCAGTCATGTTTGATTACTTTTTCCTTGTTTGGCTTCTCATGGATACGAGATTATCAACGCGATGAGCGGAACATCTCATTGATCGTTGCATAAAACGGTTTTATGGAAATAGAACCTGTCCTATTCCGTAAAATATTTTATAGAACTAGGTTTTATAAAACGGTTTTATCGTAAGGAAGCTCATTTTTATAAAATTAGTCGATTATATAAAACGTTTTACCGAAACTTTTACCGTGAGCAACAGGCATTAGAATCGGTGAGAGGATAGCGAATGCTAGATTAAATAGAACAACTTAGTGTGGGATTAATGCATGCATTAGTTGGAATAAGAATATTAAGACTCGATGATGGGATGAGTAGAAAATATAAAACCATTTAATATCGGGTTGAGTGCCAGATAAATTTCAGAGAGCGATAGTACATACCTACAGACAAACCGTGCTCTTTACCAGACTGGGGAGGTATTCTCGATTTCAGATTGGAAGAACTTAGGAGCCAGTGATACTAGGCGGAGAAATGTATATACATGATTATTTTAATTTTATTCGGTTAAATTGAGACTGAGCTCCGCCTGAGAGGTCCTCAAACTTTTTCGAGCTTTAACCCAATCAAGAGTTTTTATAATTTTTATAGAACCGTTCATCTTTACTATAACAAAATGATGGTAATAGATGAAGCAAAATAGATAGTTATGTGAATTATTGATGGTTTATTTTATATTGGTTAACAGTTAATGAAAAGCTTCTTCTCTGTTGTATTTTAAAAGGAAATTAAATGTGTCCGTTGACAAGATAACCTACATTGAAAATAATGATGAGAAGCTATTGATTCATCAAAATATCTCGTTAATTGATACATGTCTCGCAATAATGTTAAAATTTAATGCAACAATATATACTTGTTGTGCAAGTATTTTTCGATATCCATCGACCCCCGATCGAATACAGTGCCCGCATCGACCACTCTTAATGTCACATCAACCCCTGGGGGTCAATATTGACCACTTTGAAGACCCCTGATCTATCTTGTGGTTTTAACCATGTGATGCGTCAAGAACTCACAATCACAAACTCCTTGCAAAAGTGAATGAGAAGAACCGCTTTTCGAATGGATCGTACTTTTGGGTCACAAGGTTACCATCCAGGGGCACGACTTCAGTAATATAGAGTTTACCTTAAAAATCATCTTCAACTTTTTGCGGCACCTAGGGCCCTGTCACATTGACACACCGGTTCCCGTAAGATCACCGAAGTTAAGCAATGTTGTGCCTGGACGGAGGTTAGATGAGTTACCATACATACCTTCACCGTGGCGCTCTTGTCCCCTGTCTGCATGTGGCAGACAGGCATGGGGTTGGCACAATGGTCTTAGAAGGTCTAAGTGCCCGGTCTACTGTCGAAGGCCCCCCCTCCCCAACAACAACAATCTATCATCATGTATTAACTTAATGCTTGATGCCATAGTCACTTTTACCTCACCGGAAGGTTAATATTTCTCTGGATGAACTATTAGCAACTAAACTTGCTCTTTATTTCGCACTACTGTCAATATTCGATTGATCTTTTTCGCCCTGTAAGTCTTATAATTTACTCGTTGGTTGCCTGGTTGTTTTAGAAGGCAACTGGCAGCTGGGTAATTCGCTTCACTTAAGCCACGGCATACACGGTGACATTTCTCAAGCTGAAGCTGGCTGGAGAAGTGAATATAAAATTATGAATAACCAAATCGCACACCATCTGCTGGCTTTCGATAGAATCGCTTGCGATTTCTTTGCTCTGGAAAGGACTAGAACACGTTCAATTTTTCTATCGATCTGGCGGCAAAGTTGTGCGTATTTCCGTCTTCATTTGTTTGTGAATAGGGGACTTAATTTTTAAGTGTTAAGTATTAATCCAACTAATCAGTGAGTATTAAAATATTTTTAAATGTGTGATGCAATTAATTCTTCTGAGTAACTATTCATAGATACATGATCTTGATCAAGAGTATGTCTCCCGTTACAAAGCATGTTAGTAACGATGATGACGACGACTAAGTTACTCTAATCAGATGAATAATTTATTTTTCACGATTATCGCTAAATATTGTCTGTACAGTCTTGTCAGTTTCATACTCATAGCAGTCACCCGCGCAAAATTGTTTCCACAACTTGGTCCCTGCCTGTGCCTTCATGTGCACAAAGCGGTGAAATGTTGCTGGCCATCGGTTGCCGACATTTCACATGCATCACGCGACGATACCTTCCCCGTACCCTCCTCCACTCAAGAATGGTATTTAAAGGTGAAAATGACTTGTGTGCCGTTTTATTCATATTCTGGCTACACATAGAAAAAAGTGTCCTTTATTAGATATAAACTACAAAATCATACCTTCCAACGCCATTTTTCTCGCAAGTTGATCTTCAACGTATGTGGTATGTGGGAAATCTAGGTGTCATATCTCCAAAGTTACTTTTTAGTTTCTTCTTTGTATTCAAATCCTTTTAGGAACATTTATGGAGGTGGGAAATTCCAGACTCAGTTGCAAAATTAATGCTCCAAATCCATTTTTCCCTTTTCTTTATTTCCGTAAACCTATTCTACTTTTCTCTGATTACGACGGAGGGCCTCTCCAACTCTTTTCTGCCTCCAGTTTTCCCAAGTGGAATTTTTTTTTGCTCAGTAGAATCTCTAAGGAGAGGTTGAACTCCTTCGTGCTAGACGAGGAGTAGAAGAAAACAAATCAACTATACCTCTGAGTCGCACGTAGGGCGTCGAGGGTATATCCTCCTTTCTTTTCAAGTCAGGACTGCCACATTATGAGAGACGGGGCATTAAATATTCAATCCCCTCGCGACTGTTCTCTTTATCTCTGAGCTGCAGTTAATAGCCATGAAGTGACTGATATATCTCAGGGTTTTCAGGTCATGTTTTTTTTTCAGGTGTTACATGGGTGAAAAATGGGGAAACATTGTAATTTTCTATTCAATACGTCATTTTAGCGAAAAACTGTTGGTAAGAAGGGAAAACTCCCGGGGAAATTGAATAAAAATAAAATAAATAATCTTAGAACCTTATTTTTGGAAATATTAACCAATTACTGTGATAATATCAGTCAAAATGTGGTAATTCCATGAAAGTGGTGCTGCATTCGGCTCATACGACTGTAAAAATGTGTTCATTAAACATATATTCGTCCGCTTGTCAGCATGTTTAATTACTTAATTTTTGTTTTCGATTGCTAATTCATTTTATCAGCGAAAGTAGCTGGAATTTAATATTTTTTACGACACACACAGTTGTGGCGGATCTCCCTATAAATCATACCTGATAACGATGTAAAGTGTCATTAATTGAAGTGCTTCATTCATTCAAGCAATAAGTTGCATATCTCCTCGTGCAGAATCATATTTTTGAATCGTAAAGCACGCTTAATTACAAATGCGATATGAAGTATCCCTGAGGGGAAAATATTAAAAATTTGTTAATTTCCAAATCACTGGGAAATGCACGAATGATATGGTACGCTGTCACGCGCACGGGTGCTGAGATACACAACAGTAGATTGAGTTATTTGATTATTTACTAAATATCCATTGGGAATATTTATTAAATTTATTTATCCATGTAACCCACGTGTTCATGCGTTTACCTAAGGCATTAGTAATTATTATAAGACACTGTCTCCGGCTACCTATTTAGGTTTTTACCAGAGGTAATTTAGGTACCAGAGGTTTTTATAGGTAATTAGTAATTACCTATAAAAACCTCTGAAATTTTGAAAAGTGTCATGATCCGAAACGACATCATGACATCACCGTACGGAAGCCCCTCTCTCCTTTTCGTGTATTTCAAAAGGAAGAATTTAATCATACTAGTCATGTCTTTCGGTGAGGAAATAGACACGATTGTTTTCGGCTAATTTCGTTAATCAACTGAACTTCACGTGTGAATAGGTCGTATTCGTAATTGTGTTGATTGCAATGAGTTAATGTTAAGAAAGGACTTAATGTTCCTAATTTCAATCAAATGAAGACGGAATCATTACTCTTAATACTGGCAGCAATACCACTCCGTGACGTAATCCGCCGGGTTTCCGATGACGTAGTGTTCTGAAGCCGCCAAGCGCGATGTTTTGAGCGAGAATTATTTTAATAGAGCCACGTATTTGGACAAAACTTTGATCCTTTGAATGTTGATATAAGAATTACTATGTCGCATACAAATAGTTTGTAAATAATTGTGCTTGTTCCCCATTGCAGGTAATGAAACCTACATATTGAGGAATGCGATTTTAAGTACCTGGGAAACCCACTGACCCAGCAGCTGAATGATTTATAAAAATTTTACTTTGCTGGAGATTATGTGATTTACATTAGCAGCTAACGCAGAAGGCTAACTAATATGGATGGTGGATTGATTTTCGGAGGTGTTTAGTGGGCAGACGACTGTGTTGTTAACTTTTTCTGGACCTTAATGCTTCTATTCCTCTTTGTTCTCTGTGTTTCTCTTTAGTCTTCTGTCATTCTTTCTATACGACAATCTGTCATCTCCATTTTCCTTCTTCCTGTTTTTTTTGCCCTTCAACCATACCCTCCAATACATCGTCTGGCGAAAATTTTTTCCTCAGCACATGTCCCTTTCAGTTCCTCTTTGTGATCTTGATGAGTTTTCTCTCCTCCCCCATTCTCAATATCTTAACCGGCCTATCTCCCTCTCTGATCCCTTAGTTACCTTTCTTTTCTTCCCCTATCCTCCTCAGTATCACTTTCATCCTAACCCTCGCCGATCCTCCTCGATGTTAAGTAGTCCACATTTAAGGTTCTCTATTCGTTTTTTCCCTTTTTGCTATCCTTAATGTCCATACAAACGATCGAAAACCTAACGCACGCGTGAAACTAGGTTGTTGGCTAAGTAGACGACGATGAAGTAACATTTACCGTTATTGTTTGCCCTCCTTATTTAAAAAATCTTTTTATGAGTACATAAATGGATCATAGACATACATATGTATGAATGAAACATTTTCATGAAAACTTTGCTCGTTTTATAGCATGAAGTTTTGTCTTTGATATCTATCCTAATGGAAAGAATTTCGATGACAGTTCATCATATTATTAAATTTTCCTCTCTAAACCCAATTCCTTAAGGAGGTTGGTGGTTTCGCTCAACTTAAAATAAATCGATGAAACTTGCTGGAAACAACTTTTTTTGTCTTAAAGCTACCTGATTTTTTACAGAATTATTTCCGGTAGATTTCTTAAGATATTTGAACAAGGTGTAGGGATGAAATTACACGGGTTCTTATGGGAACGCAATGCTTTATTCATCAAGAAGAACCTTTTCTAGTTATACAATGTACAATAATTTATATCATCGATAGATAAATGTATAACCGATTTTTACTCCGAGCGCTTGAAGAAATCCCTCGCCCGCGTTGCTGACGATGTGAAATTGGCACCACGAGTAAGGTAATTGAACGTGGAAGCATAACTTGCAGGGTGCAGAATAAAAGGCGTAAGAACCCGGGTATTTTAATGACCAATTTTTCATGACCTGGTATTTTCATGACCAATCCTCGATCAAATATCTTAAGAAACCTGCGGTAAATAATGCTGAAAATTTGCAGGTAGCTTTTGAACAATATTATTAATGCTTTCCTAAGAAGTTCTATTGAGTTCTCATAAGTTTAGTAAAACCACAGAACCTTCTTAAGAGAGATCACTACTTAGGGGTAGCACGCGCCTGGCTTGTAATTTAATTTTATGTAAAATGTGGCGCGCGTGCACAAACCGGTTGCCGACCGTAGGTCTACACCACACTGAGAGACGTTGCATTCCACTTCCATTCTCTCTTCAGTTCCAATTCCACTTTAGCATTTTATGATATCCTTTTGTTGAAGCCTCCTTTGCGTAGCCGATTCTTGTGTCTTGTGTAACTTGATTTCCAATCCTCACTAAGTGTCCACCATATGTGGTACTTTACTCTGCTGATCAAATTCAAATCCTAAGGAGTTGAGGGTATTTTATTTTTACCTTGTAAAACAGTAAAGTACCAGCTGAATGTGCTTAGGATTATCGTTGAATTCTTTTTAGCATGAATTACACTTCAAATCTAGTTTGATATGTTAAAGTGTTCTGCGTAAGGAGCACTTGAATAATTTTTGATGGTGTGCATGTCAAATGAAATGTCCATTGAGCCCCACTGAGATCTTAGTTTTGAGAAAGTTCACAGTTATTTATTGGTGTTCCTCTTTTCTTCAGCTGAATTGATATTACATTTTTTGAACTTATGATTGAGTTCCAAAAAGGAACCGCCAAATTTGGGGGAAGTTTAGGGTTTGTGATTTCTAATGCCACTATCAAAGAACCAATATGAAATTTTTTATTCACTCACATATACATTATACCATCGTGATGGAGCAACCTTTTAGCTTTTTAAAGAAAGTAGGTCAAGAGATAATCATCACCGGAGAGAAGTTGCGATCTCAGTTCACGCAGACTATATACATGTTTTTTTACATGTTTTTGTGACTTAAAAGGATTTTGCAGAAGTGATGAAGTGCTTCAGAATAAATGATAGGCTTCAGGGACATCGATGAATACGGAGAGGTCCCAAAGCCTTTAGTTTGGAGAATGAAGGGCATGGCTAAACACACTGCATGGTTTCAACTGAAACCGCTAGGGCGAGGCATTTTTTGGCGTCCTCTCAGCACATGAAGAATCTTACTCAATGATCAAGTCAAAGCAAACAATTGAGGGCATTTTTTATGCAAAAATTTAAACAGTAGTTAAAATTATATCAAAAATGATAAATCCGTAATTTTATATGTACTTTGAAAATTTCCTGTTTTTCTGAAAATTTCCTGCGAAAAAAACATTAATTTCGTTATTTTTTCAAATTTGAATGAAATTAGCTGGATCTAACCGGACTGAAAGACTGGCTGTATTTTTGTGAATGTGATGGAAGAGAATTGAATCCCAAATATATTAAGCCCAACACATCATCCACGGAGGTACAGTATTGCAGACCAGACGAAAACTCAAATTGACTCCTGAGGTATCGCCTGTCGGTACATTTGGTGCTATACGATGAAAAATTGTAATTAATTTGCGTGATACGCTTCAGTCATATTCCATTTGTTTTTATTTATTAAACACATCGAAGTGTAACGTTGGAAGGCTAGTTTCGAGAATTATAGAAATAAACATTAGGAGTTGTTTTGAATAAAGTCAAAGGAGTTAGATTTCATTCATTTTAGTAACAAATAAACCCTACACCTGAAAGAGAATAGTTAATATCGCATAATACACTATATCCACTTCCTACATTTGCTTCATTTTAACGCTTTCTCATTCCCGACTTGCAAAATAAACGTGTAACTCTTTTAACAGCCATGGTTGAGCCGCAGACAGTCATTAGTTTTTTTGCTCTTATTCGATTAATTTATTTGAGGATGTAATATATTTATAATTACTAATATTTTTCCATTGCGTAACGTTTATCGTAAATTTCTACTACGATGACTAAATATTGTCCTTTCGCGCAATATTTTTGTCATTGGCAGACAGGGGCAGCAACGCCAGGAATGAATGCAGGAACTGCATCTCCGAATTTGAGCGGAGCCCAAGCATCGGTTTTTCTCCTTTCGACACCTTTTTCTCTTGCTTCTTGGAACTGTATTTGTATGGTTCCTTGGAGGGGCATGGCTTAGGAATGGCTTTGCAGCTGGTAGATGTGTCCTTCGACCTCCACGATACCCAGTAGACAAATGGGAAAATTATGTCTTTCTAAATTTAAAAAATTCCTCTTGCATTTCTAAACAAAAAAAAACTTCTTGAGGCTGAAATGTTTCAACTGACGTCCCAAAAAAGCCTACCTATTCATCAAGCGGGAACCGGAGTTTTCATCAAAGCAGGCCGCTGGCCATATGCTTGAGGCCTCGAAGCCTAATAATCTACATCTACATAATAACCTACAAGCCACCTCAAGGGTGTGTGGCAGGGGGTGAGTTACCACCAACATGCATTGCAGAACTCTCGATCAATGTTAATGGAACTACAACTATTGATGCATTAGCAAAAACCTGCTAATACTTGTCAGGAGGTGAAGTTTTACAAACATGTAGTAAACTATAGGCATGCCAACAATGCTAGAGAAACTGTTTGTATAAATGCATTTTCCAATTACATAAATGGAGACAGATAAATAAGTTATGCCGGAAACATTCATGGCGTGCTGTTAGTGCTAGATAGCAGATAGGAATAGAAGTATTAGGGAGTAAATCAACTAACTAGCTACACTTAATTGGACAAACCTAGTTAAAAGCCTCATTGGCAGCTGTTATGGTCTCTTATCGTTCGCGGGTAACACCGTAGTACCTCTGTCGGATTTCGTAAAATGTTATTGACATCGTCAGAAAATTAATTGGTTTTGAACTTACACGATGGATTCAGCTCAAATTTTATTTGTCGGCCTGAAATCGATTCCCATCCCAGTTGTTGCAAAAGGTCAGAAACACTTACGAAGATTATCATAATGGCATTTATCGTATCTTGCCGATCTTTGCTGTACGCTTTCTAGCTCGTTTTTTAGCCTACCACATAAGGATCCCAAATACTGGCAGCGAATTCCATGTGGGGTCTAACAAGGGAGAAGCAGCTGATTTCTCTTGCTTAATCCTCAAAGTTGCCAATTACTCTGTTAAAAAATCCCAATTTACGATTAGCTTGGCCGGTAATTTCCCGAATATGTTTACTCCACGAGATATCATTAGTAAGTTTAACTCCGAGGTATTTTTACGAATTCTACAGTCTCTACTTAGCTATACTGTATGCAATACTTTGAATAAGGAGAGTTTTCTTTTCCATAAATTCATTACAACACTTTTTTCAAATTTAATTCTAGCTGCCATGTATCGCATCACTCACGTATTTCCTCGAGGTCCTTCTTTAGCGCTTGCTTATCATTAAGGCAACGGAATATACTACTGCGTCGTCTAATATTAATCGAATCTTACTGTTAACTACTCCACCGATATCGTTAATATACAGAAAGGAACAGCAGTGGGCCTATGACACTCCCCTGTGGGACACTGGATATGACTTTAACTTAATAAGAGAGTGTAATACAACCCTTTGTACGCGATTGATTAATAATTCTCTAATCCCGAAAATTACGTCGTCGTCTAACCGCTTACACTTTAATTTTATAAGTAACTCTCTATGAGACACTTTATCAAATGCCTTTTTAAAGTTAAGAAAAATAGCGTCAGCTTGAACGTTATCTTTACCCTAGACTAATAATATTGTGGGCAAAAAGTGCTCATTGAGTTTCGAATTCTGAATCCGTGTTGCCTTTTTTATTATCAAGTTCTGAATATCGAGGTGTCTCATAACTTAACTTACGACTATATGTTCAAGGAATTTTTACAATGTACATGTTGGGGATATCGGTCGGTGATTTGATCACTGTTCCTAACCACCGCTTTTAAATACGGGCGTGACATTTGCAATCATCCGGTCCTTAGGTACTAAGTGCTCGTTTTACCCCTTTATTTTGTTATTTGATATCGTCAAAGTCAAGATGGCCGTCTATTTTACAATTTCAACCTCCTTCTCTGGAATGGCGCATAATTTTCTCTGAAGTTTTTTACTTTCTAAGCTATAAATAAATGTTTGGTAATCACAATTTTGTTTCCGCTAATCGCATCGATTTACAACACGTTCCGCGTAAAAAGGATTTATACTGAAACCCACCCATCTCTTTACGCTTTTCAAGAGTTTTAGGTTTTAAAAACTAGAGATTTTCTTTGTTATTCTATCGGATACCTAAAGAGAAAGGATGAATGAGGAATTAAAGTAAAATTCACGCAAATTACGCGCTCAAGATGCGAGAGAGTCATCCTTGGCGAGTGAAGTGGATCGCCACCGTATGAGCGTCGATGTGGAAATCCATTTTAAGCATCGACGCTCTCATCATCCTACCACAGAGGGCTTGAGGGATATTAAGACCTTCTGCTTCGCCAACCACGCGGAAATATCCTTTTGACTCCTTGTGGTTCACTCGGAGACGCTTTCGCTTATATCCACTTTCATCCCCAACGCATGAAACCCTGTTAGCTCTCTTTATATCATCCTTCCATGGTCTTCGCTACATCCTGTCTTGGAAGAAAGAGGAAGGCTTTTGTAAGGAGATCTCATGATTGGAGGAGAAACAAGAAGTGTCACGCTTCCGCCCTTGTCATTCTTGTAGCTACTTCAGTCGAATGCTTCTATGGATAAAGCTTTTTGACTCACACTTGGAGTAAAACGCCATCAACCTCAAACAGTCGCAATGGGGAACATGCATTAAAAATATTTTTGATTTAAAGTACGTGTGCTTAAAGATACAAGACATAAGTTATATATGGATGCGATTCTTTATTATTGAAATATGTGTTTATTTGAAACAATTACGTGCGCTTAGCGGCGTGGGACACAAAGCCATCGGGAACCCGGTAAATGATATCACGGTACGGTATCGCTATCAGTAATACGTCTTTTTTCCTGATAAAGTTCCGGTTGCTTTTTGTAATCATTCAAAAATATCTTTTTAATTTCCTCTGCGGAAAAAAATGCACTAGAGATACTCGGTCTTTAATTTTTAAATGCATGCGAAGCAGAGAAGCAGTACCGTTAGGTGACTTTTTCAAATGTTATGCACTATTGCAAGGCAACTTTTAATGTCTGTGGTGGAAGTATACTTAAACGAATTATCGATTTGAGTTATTGCGGGAAATATTTGTTGTGTACTTAAATATGAGAAATAAATTTTATTCCTGTTCCCCATTAACGCCGAATCTTATAATTATACATCAACAGACTCCCATTTCACACACCAAGTTGTAGTGATAAGACGTTTAAAAAGATAATTTGACTTGATATGGATTAGCATATCTCAATGTTCGGTATATTGCGTCAACCGATTACCGCAGAGTTTCCAGCACCACTGCACCTTTTGTGTGCAGTGTAGAGCGAAGGTGGGAACATATTTTATACCAAAATGCCATCTGAAATTAGTCCAGAAACCATGATTAGGACACTAAATGACACTCCAATTGCAATTTGATAATTTGGGCTTTAATTTATCTTAAGTAAGAATCCACGATGTATTTAGGTGTTAAATCCAGAATTCGTGCACGTGGAAACATGCTTCCTTTATGTATGTATTTTTTTCTATAATTATGGACTCCGTATCTCTCCTTTACATTTGAGCGTTCATTTATGTGAGCAATAGTAAGGATACAATTCATGTTTCAGTCTCAATAGTAAATTTTATAGTCATATCTCTGTTATTAATTTAATTCCCTGTATATCAATATTTTGGCAGTAGTTTCAAAAATGGCCAGAATCAGTCTACTTTAACAATATTCGAAGAAGAATGAGTTACCCTTCGAGAGGTTCAGATAATTCAGTCTTTATAATTATGTATATCTTGGATTGATTCTATCCGTTTAAACATGAACTTAAATATTACATGAAACTGCCGCATTCTTAGGACTCCAGGAATAACATAGAGAAATCTCTCCGGAGGTTTTAAGTACCTCATAGCAATTATGTCTACGAAACTATTTTGATAATCCCTGATGATATATAATGCGAAGGGACCTATGAGTTCTACTGTATGCTGCATGGATTTGTGGTTTCTCATAGATCTTATTACCGTTATTTTACTTCATCCCAGAATTGTTTGAAACAGGAGTGAAGTGTCATGTAGAAATGTCATGAAGAAAATTTCAAATAGATATGCATACACTTAATGCTAGATTTTGGAAACAAAACATTAATCCTTTCAATCTTTTGACCCCGCAAATTGTTACTTATATTAAATTTGAGGTCCTTAATTGCTTTTTTGGACCAATATTGAAGAGCTTATTTTAAATCGGCCTCTGTTGCGGTTTTTATATTATTCGATAATTTATATTTATGCGGATGAGCCAGTTTTTGCAGACTCCAGATAGTTTCTTTTTTGCAGTAAAAATGTATTATTTATTATATTTTGAAAGAGACCTGTAAGCGTTCAAACTCGGATATATTTTTTTCACAACGTTAAATGTTGACACTTGCCCACCGTTTAACTTCTGACTGAAAAGTACGAGAATATCAACAAAGCCCTCTTACAGTCATTTGCATTACTATTAAACCTATATGTTTTCAGTGGAGACCAAGATTTCAAGGGTGATCTGGTTGGCTACCATACTAACCCGATCACCCTTGAAATCTTGGTCTCCACAGAAGTGCTGAATTCCCATCCCAAGGGTCCAGGTTGGAGTCCAGATGGTGACGGAGATTTTTAATTTCGTAAACCCATACTTAGGTGCTACAGAGACAGCACTTCAAACTTAGTCCTTCATTCAGCCGAACCCTTTCCCCCCATCGGTCACAGATTAACAGGCTTCCCTCCTTCAAGGAGTAGCGCTACCGTCCTCCGAATGTGTGGTGACCTCGTCATCCGGGTTCCTTCGTCCTTGGGATGGGTGACTCGTGGCAATTTACCAGTTACAATTTGTCGCTTTCTGGGAGCGAGCGGAGGCGGACAGGACGGCAGAGCGTGAAGTGTGCTCGTTTTCATTTTATCATAACCTCAGGCGACGTGACCCCAGCAAACAATCAAGATGGTAAGTGAAAATGTGGACCCCTTGGCGCCTGTATTTAAGAGTAATGATGGACCTTAGAGATCACTGGACTATAGCTCACCTAATTGAACTACTCAGCTGAGATATTCACTGTCCTGTTGTTTGCCTGAAATCAAGGGTAAATATATGGCGCGAAGTTTTAAAAGAAATAGATTCCCTGGTTTCGTTAGCCACTTTTAGCTAGGTATAAACAATGTGAAAATGTGGGTTGTGTCTAACTTTACCTTTTATATCGCCATCAATGACCTTACGAGGGTCAAGTGAATCGCATTGTTATTTAACTTAATATGCTTACCTCATCTACCTGGTATTTTTGTCACATCGTTTTTCAAATAAATGGTATTTATTTCTTTCCTCAAGTCGTAACTCTTCATGCAAACTGGACATTACACGTCACGCAGTTCAAGACGCCTCAAAGCAAAGAGAATGCGTCCGTATATCTGGGTGTTCTTTGAAAAATCTAAAAACCCCGAATCACAACAGTGAGGGGTGATGGTTGCCCGGGTCGCTGAACTATGACAGAGCATGGGAAGGAGTTTCTTTAAATATTTGGAAAATCCCGGGTGATAGAAATGCATGTGTGTATTTTTATCACCCGGGGTTCATCGCTGACTTGAAACCCGGCCACTGACTTTATGGTCTCATCGTCCGCGAAGTATTTAGCGTACGAAACTGGTGTCACCTGTCGGCGAAGGAAATGAACTCATTTATTTAATGATTTACCTTCATTATAAGAACATTGATGATGACATTTCAGAATTTCGAGGAAAATCGATTTTTGACCAGAAAAACTTGGCTCCCAGACCTCTGTGCGCCGCCTGCACTGTCAACAATCTAAACCAAAAAAGTATTTCTAGATAATAGAGTTGGTTGCTGATTTTGCAATTTTAGTTTAACCTGAGCGATTCACTATCTGGATAGTTTCTTAAAGTGAATTGTTTATTCTAAATCCTTTGGTATTTAAGAGTAGGCTAATGCAGACGCCATGTTTTTCCTCACACTTCCTCCACTTCCCCAATTAATAATTTCGTATCTACCAAACAACCTATAGTAAAGGTCGCAAATGACCTTTGTCGTTGGTTAACTCCCCAAAACGTAAAACAACCAGCCTAGTATTCAAAGATTTTATCATTCACCAGGGAGAATGCACCATAAAGATATACATTTTACAGCATCGTCTGATGTTTAGAGATGATTTTAAAATACTGTTTAACACTCGAAATTTGATCGTGTGATAAACGCAGTTTGTTGGTATTTCAGGAATTGAATGGAGTTCCGCAGGCAACGTTCGTACCTTGTGTCGCATTACTGACTCTCATGAAAAGGCTGGAGGAAGACGCGTAATCAAGGTAGGTTATGCCTGTTTCAATTACAGTGAGAGACTGTTTTACTCTCTATTATTAAATTGGTCTGTTCCGTTGAATGATTTTAAGGGGAATGAAGGTTTGCGGTGGTCCTTACCTACCAACCGAAGAATTGCGGGTTCGAATCCTGCCTGTGTAGGATTTTTCAAGGCTTGATTGTGTGTGTTCGTCCGATGTTACCCGTTAAAATGCCTTTGAGGCTGTTTTCGGGAAAAAATAATTAAAATTGAATAGGTTTAAAGTGAATCAACATATATACTAATGTCATACCGTTTGGCTGATATAAAGAACAACTAGGATGAACATGATGAACTGTCAGTCTTCCTTGGTCTTGCCTTTCATGTTTTGAAGGTGACAGATTCTGGCTGTACTAACAATAAGTGAAGAGGGTAAGGAAAGAGGGTTCCTTCATGAAGAGGGTAAGGAAAACGCTTTAGTTCCGCAAAATTATATATTAAAACGACCATGGTTTTGATGCAGTGCATCATCTTCGCCTGAAGATGAATTGTTGTCGTTTAAATATATAATTTCGTGGAATTGCTATGTTTATAATATATCATGTTTATAATGAATATCCTCATGTATTCCTTTTTTGTTATGCGTACATGCTATTCAAGGAAATATGTACGGGGAGGAGAGAAGGAAACTGTTATTTCATAATTGAAATGGGAATAAGAGTTTTTCCCTTTTAAGTATTTTAAGAGTTTAAAGTGCTATCAGACGTTTCTTTCATCAAACAGCTTTAATGAACGGATTTTTAAATAACAATTTTTACCCAGTTATATTTTACTGACATTTCTTTTGTCTAACCAATGTTTTCACTCGTATTTTCATTGGTGTTTGAAGTGGCCTTCCATTCTTAAATAAAAGCTAATAGATCATATCTTCTCAAATAAGGTAAAGTTACGAATTAGCCAAATGATAACTTAACAGAAGAGCAAAAAAACACAATGCACTGCTTCAAAAAAAAATGTAGATAGGCCAGTTTCTGACGTCATCATCCCCATTGATTCAAATCACCACCAACGTCATACAGTAGTGTCCCTATATCGCCTCACGATTGTCCCTGTAACTGACCGTGATTTCAGTACGTAACTTAGGGTTATTTAAAGTATTGCTTCACACAATGTCTATAGAGAGGAACTAATAGATATGCTGTTGTTTCGACAATTACGCAAAAAGCCATATTGAATTCCACTCACCTTTCTGCAAATTCCCCAGAAAAACCCGAGAGTGGTGCAAGTTGCCTTTTATTAAGCATTTAAGTTACACGCCAAGTAGAGTATTGCCTAAGAACCATTTAAACATTTGTTGTTATAACCCTGTGACCATTTGTTAGCTTAGTTTTAATTAATGACATGCTTGTGATAATATGAAAAAATAGCGGGGTGTACTTTCTCAAATGTGATTCTCCGGGGTGAAATTGTTTTAATATCTGCCATACTGGCTGGAAATTCAAGACCAGACTAGCTGAACAGTTTTAGTTTAGTTTTAATCCTTCTGTCAATTGTGAGTGTAAGTCTGTTTTTGCTAAACATCTGCTAGAGTCGAGGCACTCATCTAGATTTAATCCTTCTGTTTTATATTTTTTGCCAAAAATGTTAAGCTAGATTTTTTTTTGAAAATTAGAAATTGTTTCAGATCTTAAAATGTGTAGTTTAAGTGTTAAATCACTTTTTTCCGGCAAAATTTTCCGCCTTTTTGAACGTCTCGATCCCCTTATCATTAAATCTTTGATGTTGTTTACATGCTTACTCTCGGGTATGCCTTGTATAGTATAAAAAGAGCTAATTTTCTCCCCCTCCCAATTATCCTTCACCCCCCAATACCTCCCCCATACCCCATCCTACGTATGACGCCACTTGTACTTGAACATGCATTCAAACTCTGATGATGATTTTGTAACATCGGAACCGGTCATTTATGTTTAAAAAAGTGTGGAAAATTACATATTGGTTTATTATTCAAATATGTCACAATTCCACAAAATTACTTCGCCAACCATCACGTTAATAAGCTAATTTTTCTTCTGCGCAGAAAATGAAGGTGAAAGTGGGGCTAGGCACTGTCAAGCATTGGGAAATTACTGAATCGGGACGTCACAACTTCGGTTCTAATTAGGTTCGACGAGTCTACCCCTTCCTGAATTAGCCCCCTCAAGAGTGCCATGGGGTAAATAGGGAAAACAGGTCCATAATACGATCCCACGAGGAATAGCCATGAGAGAGAACCCGTCTGGAATATCTAACCAGAGACAAATGGAAACACGTTTGTTCAAATACTGATATCCCAGACCACGGAAATTCACTTCATGCCCAGAGGTGATAAATCAATTCCCACCCAGTGTGCCATCACATGTTGGCACGTGAACAAGAAATTCATCTCCGAACTAACCTTCAAACAAAATTGTATTACAGGCTGCCATGACCAGGTTGGTTTTGCTCCAGCCTGAATTTGTAAAGATCATGGTGAAACCCATCTCAAGTATGGCAGATTAGAGCCCTGACCCTATATATTCTAACAGGAAACATTTGTCTCAGCGAATGATTCTGTTGTAAATGATTGATGCACTGGGTAGGAACAAAAATTCATGGAATATATATTGATGTTTTTTCAAACATTCAATCAAAAAATCAGTCTTGAAAGGATTGAGTTTGACCTTGAAATATGGCCATAGCAGTTGAATCATAAATAAAGAACGTCTACTATGTTTTATATATGCTACAAAATGTTTGCCCTTTACTGAATTACATACTTACTTCTCTCCCTCACAGACGGCCATGAAGAAAATAAAACTCATTAATCCTTTCGTGTTCTACTTTAGGAGTCTTCACTATTGATGGCATGTTGAAAAGAAATCACTTGGTACTATTTCACTTAAATTCTTTATTCCCTATCGACTGTAAATGTTACTTTGATAATGACATGCAGATGTTGAAATCGATAGGAAGTAAAGTGGGATAGTACTGAGTGATTTCTTTTCACCGTGTGAAACAGTCAAATACCAAAAGTGCTTCTGCCTCCGTAGGTTTTATCCAATGAAGTGATTTTCATTGAGTAAAACAATGAGATTGAGCTATTAAAATTTGGACTTGGATATTACTAAATAAATTAATGCTCAATTTTTTTTCCATGAAGAAATAGATTTCAATTCTCAGCTAAAGAGTCAACGTTCCCAAACGTCATTAATTTTCTGTTGAAATAATGTCACCTTTCTGCTGAAAGGCTCTCGTTTACTAATGGAACAAACCTCATCATCAGTCATTATCATTCTTGAAGGAATTTTGCCCTTTTCTTGGAGGCGTTTAACGGGTACCTCGATGTGGGAAATATTACATGGGAGAGGGCTGCAAATCCATGAAAGTTTTTATGCAAAGGCATCAAAGTCCAGCAAAGAAAAATAAATAAAACTGTCCACCATCACGGAACATAATCGGAGCGAGCCGAGACATGAATTTAATGTCCCAGAGGCCAAGGTGATAGCCAAAGAAAGATTATATTATTCCATACCAATCATGGAAGCCATACAGATATCCATGATAGAGATTATTATCACCTACACACTGCTTGCTAGAGAGCCCACATCCAAAATTAGGGGGAAATGACGAACCTATCTTGAACGAGTGGAGGAAGGAATATATAAATATGACCAAAATTCGTGTCTGACATCTTCAACTTGAAGAAGCCAATAGGTTAACTGGCGTAAACTGTGTGTAAAAATATCAAAAGCACAAGGGAAACCGAAAAATGTAGAGCTAAAGGCGAAATATCCGAGAGAACGTTGAGACCAACAATTCTTTCCCATTTTTCCTTTTCAAGCTCTCTGAATTTGCTCATAAAATGCAGAGAGCTGCTGAAAGTAGGCTTGTGCGATGAGTCGATTAATCGAAGTCATCGACGATGATTTTAGTCATCGCGGTGCGATGACTGTAATCGATGACGATGAATGTCATCGACCATCGATGTCGATGAGTCGATGAATTGATGCGAATCATTGATGTCGATGAGAACCATCGATGAGGATGATCGATATCCTTGTATCACTAATTTTTCTTCTTTTGTTCCATTCATTTGAACGCCTTAGATCTAAAATGTATGTATAAAGTATAAGCACCCCAGCAGCTATTGCGCCTTGAGGACGATGGCAGGGCCACAGTGGGATGTTTGGAATTCATGTTTTTCCTCAAGTTTGTGGCAGACGATACAGAAGTATGCGATCACGTCCAATCAAAGTTAATACGCAGTAGCAGTGGTAGCATTGTATTCGTTGGTTGCACTGGTGCAGCTGGTAGCAGCCTGAGCTAAATCGGCTAAATTCACCGAATTCACAGTCACAGTGATTTCGATTATTTAGTCACAGGCTGTGATTGCTACTTTCCAGTATCGGTGATTCAATCACAGCGATATATCGCTCATCACTACTGCACAGTTCATCGAGAGTCATCGATCATCGTAATTCGTCGATCATCGGCATTCATCGATCATCGACATTCATCGATATTCATCGATAGTCATCGATCATCGTGTACACTATACGATGATCGATGACAACCATCGTCATCGAAACATTTCGATGAAATTTTTTCATCGAAAATCGATGACCAAAATCGGTCATCGCACAAGCCTAGCTGAAAGTGCCTCATACTCCAATAATTGTACTTGAGATTAATATTCTCCTGCAGTGACGTAGCCAGGGGGAAGTCCATCGGATCCAGATACCCCCCAAAGTTTTGAATTAATTTTAAAGAGTGGCACTCAAGAAGAGAGTTATATTTTTTTACGATGAATATGAATTAAATTTATTCTTCAGTTTAAACAAATTTTTTAATACATAAATTAAATCATAAAAAAATCTTCGTTTTGTTTTTCATCAGCTGTTTGCACAACTAAAATCTTTAAATTTAAAACAACAGTCACAATTGCTACCTTAGTTGCCTAAACACACAAATTTGCTCATAATTCTCAAAACCTCCCCCCCAACCGCTTATACTCAACATGGACCCCTCAAGCGAAATCTGTCCTCCTGTCATTTGCCACTGTCCTCCTGTATTCAAAATATGAGTATAAATGTTCAAACTGAATCCTTGTGTACACGGCGCTATTCATATCCTTCCTCAGCGTTGAAGCCACCTTGTTCCGTGCGTTGATAAGCAATGCTCAATTAAAATTTACTCATTATGGTCGGCCATGGTTTCCCTAATCTCTTTGCTAAATTTAGCGATCGCCCTTGGCGCTTTGGTCAAGCCCTGCTATTTTGAAGCTATCTCCCAAAGGTCCGACCGACCTAGAGGCATTCCATGAACTAAATTGATATGTTAAAGGGGACCTTGGATTAATTGCCTGCGCTCAATTATCTGACTGGACTTAATGAGGCTATTTCTGCTTAATTTCGGCTCTTACTTCGGAGTCGGGTGGTCAGCACTCCAGGCTACCTTGCGTTGAACGATAAAATAAGAGCCCGTGAAACCATTAGCCATGACTCTAACAAATCCCATCTCTAAGATTCTCTATCTTTCTTCCTCAATATTCCCGCATCCCTGTAGTAATTACCCACAGTGCCTTTATTGTGGTAAAAAGTAGTCACTAGTTGTACACTCTTCACCCAGGCGAAGAACGATATGTTCAATCACAAGACCACATCCATGGAGTCGAAAGTAATGGTATTAATCGGCATTATATTAGGTTATTCTATTATGTTATGTGTTTTTTATGATATACGATGTTTTTATGTTATATTCTGTTATGCCTTGTAATTCTCTATTATGTTCTGTAATATTGCATTATTTATAGCAAAGCCCGCACAATACTTGCACGTACGTTACTTTATAAACGTAGTGGAGATTTTGGCAAAAGATAGAAAATAATAATATATCTACTTCTATTTTAAAGTTTAATTGACGTTAATAATATGAGGTAAAAGTGATGGTTTCCAAGGGAAGGCATGGAAAAACTATAGAAAATCCAATAAATTTTTAACCTTCTTGCATATTTATTGAATACTCGACCACATAACGTTAAAATCACAAGGATAAGCTGAATTAGGGATTTTCGTTTAATAAAGTAAGTAAGAAAGAAAGGATTTAAACTTATACACTATAATAAATGGAAAAATAAAATAATGGCAAATCCCGTGTAAACTTATGGAAAAATATTTTAGGTACCTAATCTTGTTTGAAACTGGATATTTCTAAAAATTAAAACAATTTTTCTGGGATTTTCTATCCGTTAGAATTGCTACAAGGTTTCCCTCACACCTCTAGATCGAACCGTGTCCGAAGTAAAGATGGGGACGGACAGGCAGTGCCGCAGCATACTTTGAATAAGAGTGATATAGTGGAAAGAGATGGCGGTTTGGAAGCCTACAAATGTAACGCACCTTAATGATACCCTGTAAAATGATCCTCAGGGGTAATCGTTATCAACTACTGTTATGAAACTCAATGTTGCCCAGGGTCCCAATAAATTTTGACCAACGCCAAAAACTCACTGGACTCTATGGACAAGTCCGGGGTGTACGAAATGAAGTGTGACACATGTATGGCGGTATACGTGGGTCAAACAGGAAGAAACTTTAGATCCCATTTGGCAAAACACCTCATGGAAGAATCCCACCACACGGACTTTCGAGTGAAAATTTTAAGGTTACAAAACAAATAACGTCGCCTGGATGCCTTGGAGCGGTGGTATATTAATAAGAGGAAGAAGAAGAAAATCTAATTGTTTCATTACATTGAATTTTAACACCACTCCCCCATCCTGAACCCCTCTTACCTTTCGACGAGAACCCAAGACGTGACAACCTCCCCCATCCTCACCACCCCCGTCCTCCCAACCACCTCCCACCCATCGTACTTCCGCTGCCGTACATCCCGTCCCCCACCTACGTGAGGAACGGCGTTGAGATGACGTAATCACCCTGCCATTATGTTGACCCTCATTCTTCCATTTCCTCCCCCCCTCCATTCCGCCTCAATACCGGAAAATCCTAACTCTTCCAACCCCCAACCCTCCCCCTCAATTCCTCCCCCCCTTTCCGTTGAAAATGATGTATAAATACCGACTTCAAACTGGAATTGGAACATTGTCCCTGAAGATAGCTAAGCCGAATAAATAAATTAGTAAATAAGCCGAAACACGTGTTGTCAATTTAAAGTGTAGTGATCAGTACTATATCGATTACTTTTCATTTTTGATAATGCAGTTCCACCACATCTCGCCGAATACTGTTGACTTCAATGAAAATTTAAGTTATTTTTTTTAATTTTATAGACCAAGAAGCTGTTGAAAGTTGAAGCTAAAGATTTTTGATTACTATCAGTCAATTTTTGATTCGCTAACGATCTAAACTGTGACGGGTGTTAAAAATGAAACAGAATGTTATCAGTAGCATAATCGAACTTGGTAAAGGAAATTATATCTGTTTCGGTTGTTCTTCGGACAAGCAATATCTGTATATCTCCTCCACGTATGTACTGTCACCGGGTTGGGACATTAATGCATATTTTTATTTCTCACAGACCTGTTTGCCTCGGATTATTTCTCTCATAAGCTCTTCACTCTTTAAAGATCTGAAACTATCCTGGCGCATGATGAATATTAATATTATTAATGAGATTTCCACTGGAGTAAGTGTTTAGCTGGTGCCGACGCGACGTTGAAATGGCTGACACTGTTACACGCTCTGTGGACAACGCCAGTCTCAGATATTGAAACGTCGGCAGCAGCCAAACACGTGATGTGGTGAAAATACCTCCTCTCCATCTTTTTATTCATTATATCTTTGCGAAATTTTACTTGCAAAATATTCAATCCCATAATATTCCCATTTTGTACTTATAGTATCTCTCCATGGTACAATCAGCATTCATAAATTCGAGGATTGGTTTGTTGTAGCTCTTCTATTCGTTTTTTTCAGTAAAAAGGTTTCTTCCAGTGTTCCCTGATAGCTCCTTATTTTTAACTCCTTCGTAGTTTCCGAAATTTATTACACCTTCCGTCTTTATTGGTACTTCTTCCCGTTTATTTTTCCTTATACCATTATATTAAGGAGTCTGTGGTGTCTCAAAACGTGTCCCAAAAAGTTTGTCTTAAAGTTCGCAGAACTTCCACGAACAACCCCTTTTCTTCTTTGGTTCTTCTTCCTCCGGTGATTCTCTCCGTCAATTTCATCTTCACCATTAATTTTCTAACGCCACCCACAAAAACATTCCAAAACATAGGGTTAACTCGAAAGGAAAGTGTGTTTGTGTGGTTTGACTGTTTAAAAATATTAAATTTGCATATTTACGAATTACAAAAAAAGTATTTGACAGTTATTTTTTCGCTTAGGTGGCATAGAAGAGTTATGATGAGTTAACGAGCCTATAGAATACTAGTTAACTCATCAGAACTATCTTAGCTTCCCAAGCAAAACTTCCAATGGTCCCATTTTGGTTCATAACAAAAATCAGCTAGCGCTGATTTCACGTTAAATTTCTCTGCTTTGCTTAAGAACTTTGTTGATTTTATCTATGGTGGAAACCGTGAAGTTGATGTTTTGGTCTTATATTTTTAAGGACCGAAATTCCAGCTAATCACTTCCTACTGATCGTCAAGAGGCAAGCCTAAATAATGAACCTGCCTTAAATTTTTGGTATGCATTAGCTGGGGTAGTTGCTTGTCTGTCTAGCCTATAAAAATACTGTTGCAATGGATAGATTCAAAATGTAACTTAATTTTTTTTACAATGAATACATATATTTATAAATTTCAGAACCCTGAAACATTTTAATAAGCGTCCATGCGGAAAATAACAAGAGTTTGGTTTTTTACTCGTCAGCGGGCGTACGACAGACATGAAATATACGAAACTTAGGAAAAAAAATCTGTCCAATGATAGAAAAAATTAAACTTTTCGAAAATTTGAAGCCCACCAAGCGTTTCAAAAAGTACATTATCCTACAGTGAGACTGATTTATAATTCCACTTTATATTATGTTTGTGATTTTGGTGTTGATTCTCGTCAAAATAGTCCTTAAAATTTCCGCTTTCAATTAAGGTTTTGTAGAATAAAATTTCATGGGTAATATGTGGGTTGATGTAAAGAAGCATTGAGACCTGACCGAACTGACATTTGGGACTATATGAAAGAGGAATATTTTAGTAAAATTTAATATTTCGAAGCAAAGGCTGGTGAAAGTAAAAGTGCCAAGCAGAAATCTCTTGAAATTTCATGAAACACGTGAGAAATATCACGTTTTGTTATTAATAACATTTTCATTATGCGCATTTAATCATTTTGGTAAGTATTAGGCATATTGAAAGAACAGAATTATGTTACGTGAAAACGAAATTAATGATCATTACCATTTTTGTGACTGTCCAGGTGGGAAAAATTAAGATAATTGGAAACACTTTTAAAAATAATTTCTTAAATATATTTTTGTACATTTAGAGGAGTTTCCCCGAACTGCCTCAGTCAATATACAGAAGAAATTCCATGTTAAATTCAAAAATAATCTTTGATGCCATTTAATTTATTGATTTTTATACGAATATTCTATCCAACACAAAGTTTAAACTGCAGCGCGTTTTTCAATTGAGCTAACACATTTCGAGCTCAAAAACGCCATTTATTTACCAATGACTTAATGACTGAATTGATTGCGGTCTTGATTTAATTCCATGGTTATCTTATGGAAAATGTAAAATAGTATATCAGTTTAGAAAATCTATGGTGTACGGTGGAATGATGCGGTTTTATCCTCTGCTTCCTTCATTCAAGTCCAGTTGAATTCATTTTTAATTTACGAAATTAGTACTGTGAAAAGGAAGGATTATGATGAATGTATCATGTATAGAACTTGTTTCTTTATAAGTTACATGGTTACCTATAGGATTGATGAAACTCATTCATTTTACGATGAAACTCCCAATTTTTATCTACTTGCTTCGTGTACTTACGGTCAGTTATTGCTTGCTGAAATGACCGATCCCTTTAATTTGATTCGAATGCGTGCTTAAATATTGCTGGCTCAAGCTTCTTTTATTTTGTATAACCCCTACCTGGTTTTCACGCAGGTAAGGATTAATTTTTTGTAATGGTGTACTCAAAACTAGGGTTTTCCACGCAGTAGTTTACACTGATAGGGTAGTCTTCAATAGGTGAAAGGATTGCTTACTTACTCTTACTCCTGTGGCCATGGAAAACCTAAATGGTCTTTGGCCTCGCCAACCACACGCCTCCATGCCCTTCTGTCTTTTTTCTGTGTCGAGTTGAGCTCTCATTTTTCTCAGGTCCTTCTTCGCTTCGTCGCTCCAGCGAATTCTTGGTCTCCCTGGTGGTCTGGTGCCTTCCGGTTTTCCTTTGCATATCATTTTTACCATTGTGTTGTCACTTCTTCTGTGGACATGGCCTAGCCATCTAACTCGTCTGATTCTGACTATACCCACACTATCTGAGTGAAAGGATAGCAGATGAAAATGCCTCGTCTGACGAGCCCGCTAACACACTGATACATCCTAACGATCCTCCAGGCCGCGCAAAGCAATCCCAAATCTACGTATTTAGCTTGGAATTCCGCTTTTGGAACGACGAGGTTTGTATAGCTCGCTCTACCTGTCTGTATATGGAGAGCTTGCAAAACAATACGATGCGGATTTACTTCAGTGGCATAGGAACGAATTGAAAGGAAAGCTGCCTCTTGATGTTACTCCAACCACCACCGGTTGTTTATGTGAAATTCCATTCGCTCAATCGATCATTTGCTTACGCCTTCCGCGCATGCGTAATACGCTACTGAGGAAGTATGGCCCTGTATCAACACACGTACACACTCCACAGCGAGCTTCCGCGCCGTAAGATAGTGTGGCGGGGGATGTTAGGTTACCAGCCACACAGAAGGGAGAAAATTTAAGAAATGAAAAGGAAGAGGTAAAGAAAGAAAAGTGAAATGTGTTTCATTAATTTTAATTATTTTTAATTTTTATTAATTATAATTAATAAAAAAATATAAAAGTATTGTTACTTCTTAATAATACACGGAAGAAAGAGAAAATGAAACTTAATAGCGAGGGAGCTTTTGGTAATATCGAATGCAAAACCTGTAGTGAGGTTATTATCGAATAAATTTACCCATGCATTTAGACGTAATAAGACAAGTTTTGCTTCTGGTGTGGAATCACCAGATCCACACCAGGTGGTCTGAATGATACTTGGAAGATTTAGATGCATTTAATTTGGAGTAGATTTTTCTATTAAGTATCATTTAGAGTTATTTTAGGCCAATACTATTACTATTTAGTCAATTTCTACGTTATTATTCTCAGAGGACGAGGTATTATTATATTTTTATTATTATTATATTAATTAAGATTAAACATGACCCTCCGAGTCCCCGGCAAGCATCAGGTTTCATTGCCGTCATAATGGCCGAAGACTCGAGAGGGGTTGGGCAGTAATCGCAGCCACGTCCGACGCCCATCGGATGTGTGGCTACGCTGCGGTAGGGTCATGCGTCCGCAGTAAACGGAGTGACCCCAGGATGACGGCCTTCTGCATGCGTGCAACTAGTAATTCCGCCTGTGCCACGCAGGACGGAATACACTTGATGTTATTTAGCAGCGAGCCCTTAACTCCACCGAGCACACCTATGATGAGGACCACCAGTTTCACAGAGTGTCCGGGGTACATCTGTCGAAGTTCGAAAAGCAGGTCTTGATATTTCGTCCGTTTTTCCACCTCCTTCGCATCCATGTTAGTTTCAGCCGGAGCCGAAAACTCGATCACGAACATGGAGCGTGTGAGGTGGTCGAGGAGAACGATATCAGGCTTGGTCGCCTCCAAGTGCCTGGTGGTGGAAAAGGAGTAATTCCACCAGATCGTGCATTTATCGTTCTCCACGACGGACTCAATATCTCCAGGGGCATAGGGCAGCACAGGTGTTTCGTCGATGCCATAATGGTGTCGAAGATGAAAGTATAACACCCGTAGGGCCGCGTTGTGCCGAGCTAAATATGCTGACTTAGCGTAATAACTACAGCCGGAGAGAAGGTGACTCAAAGTCTCCGGCTGGGCTCGGCACGCCCTACATCTCGTGTCCGCAACCTCCGCTTTGAATATAATGCGGCGGTACACGAGTGTGTTTATGACACCATCCTGGCACGCGAGGACAAAACCCTCGGTCTCGGACTTCAGACCGGCGGAGCGTAGGAAGGCAAACGTTAGCTCCTTCGATAGCCCATGCTTTTCGATGTTTCGATAGAAACCTCCATGCATGGGCTTATCGGTATGCACCTTGAGCAAGGCCTTCTGCTCGGCTTTTTTTATTTCGAGCTTGAGGACGTCTGCCTTCAATGACAAGATGGTCGTGTCATTGTCGCTTCCGTCGGATGACGGGTCGAAGTCGAGACCGGTTTCGTCCGCTGCCCTCTTTGCCGCCTGGAAGAGAAACGCCCCTGCTCCCGCACTCTCGTGATCACTCACGAGATTGAGCAGGGGGTCCCTGCTTTTCAAAACTCGGCAAGCTGTACCCAGGACAACTCTGTTGTGGAGACATTCCAGACTCAATAGTCCTCTACCACCTACATTGCGAGGGAGATACAATCTGGCGACGGAAGATTTCGGATGAAGACTTCTATAGATGGTCATCATCTTCCTCGTTCCCCTATCGAGGTTCTGCAACTCGTTGACGTTCCACTTCATGCATCCGAAGGTATACAGCAGTGTAGGAACCGCGAACATGTTCGTGGCAAGAACCTTGTTCTTGCCTGACAGCTCAGAACTCCAGATGTTCCTGAGAGTCTGTCTGTATTTGGCGGTGAGCCTTTCCTTCACTGCTGTAACCTCCTGCATTCGGCGCTGGGGGACGCCGAGATATTCATAGCTGTCATCGTCCTCGAGGTGACGAATGACGCTCCCGTCAACAAGTTGCACGTCTTCCTTGATCTCCGAAAATCTTCCTCTCGCCAAGTGGATGGATGCACACTTGTCCAATCCGAACTCCATTCCTATAGCCTCACTGTATTCCAGTACGGTGTCCAGGGCAGTGCGAAGGTCTTTCGCATTAGAAGCGTACAGCTTCAGGTCATCCATATAAAACAAATGGGTGACCTTATGCTTCCTGTCACCTGGAACACCACACATGTATCCTTTACCTCGTCGCAGCCTAAGGGACAGGGGTAGAAGGGAAATACAGAACAGTAGGGGGCTCAAGCTGTCGCCTTGAAAAACGCCACGGTGGTATGTTACCAACTCTGTGGAAACTGACCGCTTGCCTGAGGTCAGAACGAAGCGCGTTTTCCACAGTGGTAACAGGCGTTGGATGCAGGACACAACCTCAGGGTGGACTTTCATCAACTTCAGCATGGCGATCAATAGCTCATGCGAAGTGGTGTCAAAAGCCTTCTTGTAGTCCACCCAGGCCATTGATAGGTTTCGCTTATGCCGGATGGCATCCTGGCATATGCACCTATCAATGAGCAGGTTGTCCTTGCATCCCGCGATTCCCCGCTTTGAGCCCCTCTGCTCGTACACCTCCTCCCAAACCGGCTGGACTTGGTGTAGGATAAGGTCGCTCAAGATCGAGGTGAACGCCTTATATACAGTGTTGAGGCAGGTTACAGGGCGGTAGTTCTTTGGATTGGACAAGTCTCCCTACTTAGGTATTAAAACCGTGCGTCCCTCAGTCAGCCAAGGTGGAATTAGTTTTCCACCATTTAGAAAGGACGTGAAGATTCTGGCGAGGTGTTGGTGGGTGGAAGTAAATTTCTTCCACCAGAAGTTATTCACGGCATCCATTCCTGGAGCCGAGAAATTCTTCTTGCCAGAGAAGGCCTTCTTCACGTCACTTTCGGTGACTGAAAGAGGTCCATCCACATCTTGTAGGTGGCGGTCACAAACCTCTTTAAAGAGGCCTATGGCCGGAGTGTCTCCGTTGAATGGTTTCGACGTTTCGTATATTTCCTTCCAGAAACGTTCAACCTCTTGGACGGGTGGCGGAGATTCAACAACAGGCGGAGGTGGTCGAAAGAGACGGGACGGCTGAAGGAGAAAGGTGGCATTTTCTCTCACGCCCCTACTCCTCTTCAGGAGTTTTTTCCGGGCCGTGGTGAGTGCCCGTACTCTATCGACCGCGTGCTGCTTAATGGTGTGCAGCACGCTTTTATTCAGCGTGTGATGGTTGTACCTGAGACTGCGCGCTATGCGCCGAACTTTAGGAGTGAAAGCTCGCCCAGATAACATGTATTCCATCACACACTGAATTCTCGACGCCTGTTGTCTCGCCTGCGTGATCTTGGCCTCCAACTGTTCAAGCCTCTTTGCTGCTTTTTCCTCCCAAGAGGTGTTCTTTTGGGAGTGAGCCATAATTTTGGCAGCAGCATAGACCACGCAATTTACCGTCCTAAGGTCCGACGTTTCCGTTAGGATTTCGTCGATAAGACCATTCAACTGGGGCAGGTGGTTACCCCGCAGAGAGATCTTCCGGTGGATGTCTCTCTGCCTAGGTTGTCCATCATCATAAGATATTGTGCTTAACAACCGCGTTCGTAGTTCAGCGACGGCCTGACCAGCTTCATCTCCATTTGACATAGACTGCGGCATGAGTGCCGTTCTAGCCTCAGGTGGTGCAGAGGCTGCCTGTGTCGGGGAGAGTGGTCTGGCCGGTGGTGTGTTCCTCTGAACTGGCGGTTGGTGGAGAGTTTCCTTTTTTCGCAGGTGGTTGGCATAATCGCGCAGATTCTGCTGCGATAGGTGGTCGTGTTCTGGATGCATCTCACACCACAAGGAGTGCATCCTTGCCATATACCCCCTGCGTTCGGGCTCGCTGGCAGCATGGCATGCGAGGAGGTCGCCCCTTAGGGCTTCCGTCCACTGCATCCGGGCTCCCGTTACGGTGGTATTTGTATTGCCACACCCAACTGTACTAGGGCCCCCATCCGAGAGGGGCCGGTTGTGGGTGGCTTTTTCTGTATTCCTATTGGGAACCAGTTTTACTGCGTGTAGGGTGGTTAGCCCCACACGCAGACGTCCACCATTAGCCGGCAAGAGCCGTTGCCAGGTACGCCACGTGGAGGCTGGTGGTCCGGATTTCGTACCCTAATTAAGGTTATTATTATATTAATTATTATTAGGACATTTTTTAAATAAGGGAAAAAATAAGAATGTTTCCAAATTCTCTCCCTGTCTTCATTGTCTTTTAACTATAATTACATTGAATCTGAAGAGTACAGTAATGAGGGTATGTACTAGTGTTTACCCCTCTATTTGTATGTTTTAAATTATGTCTTTTCCTTAGAGAATGAAATGATTATTTGAATTTAGCTCATATTTTAGTGGTCAAACATATTTTTTGATATTTCTCCATGCCGTCTTCTTCATTCGTACTCCGCCATCTCCGTCTTTTTCCTCGTCCACAGCTGGGCTTCCTCCTCCAGGTTCATTTGTCCTTTCCCGGTAACACCTTTCTTATTTTCCTCTATCTTGTCGTCTTAACTCTTCCCGTCGCTGCTGGGCTTCTTCTTCCAGCTTTCTCGTTCCGTTTCCGACCTCTCCAAGCCGTCTGCTTCTTCTTTACCATCTATGGCTTCTGGTCTTCATCCTCCAGTTTTCCCAAATCTCCTGCTTTCTCCAGGCCGTATTCTTCCCCTTCTACGATTGGGCTTCTTTCTTCAGCTTCATTTTCCTTTCTCCGTATCTCCATACCATATTCTTCGTCTCGCTGCTGGGCTTCCTTTACCAGCTTTCTTGTTCTGTTTCCGGCCTCTTCAGGCCGTCTACGTCTTCTCTTCCATCAACGGCAGCTGGGCTTCTTTCTCCGGATTCTTAAATCTCCATTACGTTTGTGCGCAAAACCGTAGGAATTGCCTACGGAAGAAATTTGCGTGGACCGAGAATGAAACCACAGACCTTTGGCTTGGCGGACCAAACGCAGACCACCACGCTACCCAGAAATCCTGATTCCTGAGGCAAATTTGGAAGAATTTAAGGAAACTAGATGTTTAGCCGCTCAAGGATCGCTGTCGTAAGCGAATGTGAGCTCCTTAGAAGCCAGAATCATCGCGTGCTTAGGCTTCTTCGAAGCCCATATTCCTTTACGATTGCGATCCTTATTGACCGTAGGAGATAAACATCTACTTCCCTTACATCCTTCCTAAATTACCTCAGAAATCAGGAAGTATGGATAACGTGGTTTTCTGCGTATTGACCTGACAAGCTAACGATCCATGGTTTAATTTCCAGTTCAGGCGGACTTTTTCCTTGATCAATATCTACGTATTTTCATTGCCCTATTACGGTGGAGGCAAAATATCTTCAAACATAAAACCATACCTGATGACTCAGGGACGAACCATTCTCTTTTGTGTGATGGTTGTTCCATGTTCAAGGTGCTTAATAATATGTATCTCTAAAAAAACACTCATGGCCGCATAGTTCTAAAGTTTTTTTTCCTAACACCAAGTGCAAAACAGTCAGAAATATATACACAATTTTTGGCCTCTTGAAATGATCATTTAGGTTCATCCTTTGAATTCCGTCATTGGAACCGAAGATTTGTGGTAGGAAAATAACAATAATATAGATTTATTTATCCAAATACAGTAAAAATCCAACTATCCAAACTCCAACTATCCGGATCGCTTTAAAGGGAAAAAATCCCCGAAAATCGGTTTTTTACTGTCACGACAATAGGCTATTCGAAACGTGTATTGTATCTTTTACACCGATGATTTCATTTGACTGTTATTGATTACAGCACATACGTTTCTTTAGCGTTCTTAGATAAATCCGAAGCGAATGCGTTATGAAGTTTCCAAAGAAATTATCTTTTTTTGTGAGTTATTCATTTACAGGCATATTTGATTATCCGGTCCCAATTGATCCGGATGATTGGAGTTCTACTGCATTACCTTTCACGCAATGAAATAAGAGACTTGCGGCTCTACAACTAGCCTACAATAACCTGCAAGAAAACGGTGTATAAGGCTATGGTATCACTTACATCTATGTAGAAATTTCAAACCAACGGTAATATCAGGAACATTCACTTATGAGGGCAAAAATGGAATCCTAGATCTTAAGATTTTGCAAAATTTCCACATTACCATGGTATTACGTTTCATAAGTTAGATGAAGGCATTTTTCGAAATTGTGATGAATTTCAGCCGTAAATACTTAATTTTCCTCGTATTTTCTTGGCTGTCAAGAGCTTAGTGCAGAGCTTATTTCTTCGTCCACATTTTCCGAAGAACTTAAATAATGGAACAGTTTTTTCAAAAATATTAAAAGGGAGTTTGCGTCAGAATCACCTGAAGCACCAAGTAGTATTAGAACTATCATATGACAGAAGTTCACGCAAGCTCCTCCGGAGCCTAACAACTCCAAAATGATACAAAAATCGACGCTTTAGAAATAACGTTAGCGTTTCTCAGTTTAAAATGTCTCTAGTTCTTTTCCTTTTTCGCCAGCGCCGATCGAAAGGAACCGTGAAAATCCCATTCGACCCTCATGCATAATTCATGTCCGTCGTCGTCCATTTCAGAATCCCAAATCAGGCAAAGGTTTTCTTGCCATGCATTTAAAATGAAATATTGATGCTAGTGCTAATGCTTTAAAGTGCCGTTCATTAAGGAAAATATTGCTGCTGATAGTTTTACCTGCCCTCTGAAATTGGCCTACTTTGCGTCATTTATCTGAAATTACCTATAGTTTAGCAAATTGATGAGTAAAATAAAGGGTTTGACGCTGTCTCGTGTTTAATGCGCGGTGCTGATACCAAGTAGTGAATATAAGCCGTAACTTTTATATTGTTAGAACGTGAACTCATTATTACCGTAGGTCTCATATAATATTTACGAGATAGAGTAACAGGCTGCGTTCCATAGAAATAGAATTATTTGTGGTTTTGTAATAACAGAACCCTTTTTTGCCTTTTATTCTAATACCAATGACATGAGGAAACATTCATTTGCATTGCAGTTTAGCCTCCAGATCGCGACCTGATTTCAGGAGAAGAAAATGATTTAAAAAATTATAATCGAAACCGCGTTTAGCATTCTCGGATAAATTAAAGCTTACTCCATTAGCATCCATGACAATTGGTCACTCCAGAGTCATGTCTAGACTTAATATGGCTAAACTGCCTATGGTTGAGGTCCAGGGAAATTATATACCTTATTCCAAGACGGCCAAAAACTTAGGGGTCATCTTCAGCAATACTCTATCTTGGATAGAACATATTTGGTATGTTTCAAATAAAGTTAATGCTACTTTACATCAACTGAAAATTTACAAAAAATTGCTGCCTATCCATGTGAGAAAGCAACTTGTCTCCACGTTAATTTTTCCTAATTTTGAGTACTGCTGTCTTGTATTTTATGATCTCACAGCAGAACTTAATACTAAGCTTCAGCGCCTAATGGATTACTCAGTCAGATTCATTTATGACTTGCGGAAAGATGAGCACATAACCCCATATTTTAACAAGCTCTTAGGACATAAAAACAAGAAGGAAATTCAAATTGGCCTGCTTCATGTATTCCTTACTCAGACTCGATGACCCACAGTACATAATTGAATTTTATCCCAAGAGAACCATATTGCCAAATATAGTTACTAGAGCCGACCCTAACTACCTACATGTCTCACATTATCGGTCCTCTACATTTCAGAAATCATTTACCGTTACCGCCTCTCAAACTTGAAACTACCTACCTAAATCAATTAATTATTCCTCATCGCTGTCCCAATTAAAAAAGAAATTATATTCTTACCTAACTTGCCCGACATAAGCTCTTTTTATTCATTTCAATGCTTTAATCATGTATGGGTTGTACTATTTTGGTTTATTTTGCCATTGTTATTTATTTCAAATTATTGTACCAAAACATTTAATCCTGTTTACATTTAATTCACTGTGTGAACTTGCTTCGTATCCCATATTCTATATTGTGTTTTGTTCATGATGTTTATTCCATTCATTTGGCATGTTGTTTTTTTCTTGTTGTTCACTTAATTGTAATACTTTCTTCTTAAATTGATGCTTTGCACACTAAATTTAAATGTATTTTGAGCTCTAATGCGATTCATGAAAATTGTTCATATCGGATGTAAATCTGTGAACAATAAACTATATTATTATTATTTAATTGTTACTGTTGTAACACTACCCTCCGAGTCCCCAGCAAGCATCAGGTTTCATTGCCGTCATAATGGCCGGAGACTCGAGAGGGGTTGGGTAGTAATCGTTGCCACGTCCGACGCCCATCGGATGAGTGGCTACGCTGCCTTCTGCTAGCGTGCAACTAGTGATTCCGCCTGTTCCACGCAGGACGGAATGCACTTGATGTTATTAAGCAGCGACCCCTTGACTCCACTGAGCACAACTACGATGAGGACCACTAGTTAGCAATTCTAGGTTTATCATCTTTCTCTCACAAATGATTGGGAAAAAATAGTTTTAATGTATGATAATTACTTGAAAAATAGGTTCATCGGTATTGTGTTCTTTCTCTTAGCTCGTTATCGCTTGGCTGTAATCTATGTATTGCAAAACTGATGTCTACGAATTGTCTATCACTATATTAGGGCCATAGTGGTCAAACAAATCTGTAACTTGCATGTAGACACAATGGATCATCGGCAGAAATATTTCCAAAAAATATTCATAGTGCTTTTGCTGATCAAAAGGTTTGTCTAGTGATTTTTATGATCCGAAATTTGGCCCAGAAAATATTTGCTTTAAAGGCACAAAGGTAGCCCAAATAACTACGGGTCTCCAAGAATACTTAGTGATTTGTGCGGGTGGTAGGAGAGGTGGCACCTGGTGATTGTGGAGGGAAAGAAAATGAAAATTTGATCGAATCTATAACGAAAACTGAAGTACTCAGCGGAGAAGGCGCTGGAAGTGATGATGTGGGATGGCTTAAACTCTTCAACACGTTCCGTTCTTTCCTGCGTCCTTTCCAACTCGATAATTTAGGTGGGTACTGTCTCAGCCTTCCAACTCCGGCTCAACTTTTTTACTTCACTTTTGATTAGGCTATCACTCATCAGACTGAAAAGAAAACTTTCTCAAGCTTCCCAGTATCTAATTAAAGGCTCTTTGTAGTAGTTTACAATAATTGTTAATTCTTTTCGACTTAATGAGACACTCTGGTTTTCATTCAGGTAGTCGTTTGTCGGTCCTTACTCCTTCCGACGGCAGCTCCAATGGAAATTCTACTTGCGTTGAAAAGATCGCTTCTGATTGGCTACGAAGTGTCCGGCAACGCAAAAACGGCTGCATGAAAACGTAGCATTATTCTAATATATCGTTGCATATTGGATAGTATAAAGAAGGAAATCCGGGATATTTCCATAGTTAATTGCAATGGTCCGGGATATTAATCATGTGGGAGTATCAGAGTAGGCACCTACTCTGATCAAAGCGTTTTACACTCCTCTTGAAATACCCTAATAATCATTTTGCAATACGCTCTGATCCGTGCGTATAGCTTGGAGTGTTGCTGATGGAATGTCCCTAATTTTTATCCGTAATTTGCCATTCTCACGTCTCAAAATCACTCAAAAAAATTGACAGGTCTCTCCTATATAAAACGCGACTCAATATTTTTCTGTCACTTCGTTTCTTGGCTGAGTGGAACGGAATTTTCCCACTTGACCAATGCACCGTGTAATAAGCTGACCCGCGGACTCTTCAGCTGTTTTCCAAACGATTGCGCTTACTGGTGTGTGGTTTGTTGAAAAGGCGAATTCATGCATGAGTGGGAAAAGGTCAAGGGTTGAGCTCTTTTCGTGGCGTTCCCCCGGGTGATCCCCTGTTGAGAGAAAAAAAAGATAGAAGAGGAGACGGTATTTTGGTGGGTATTTGTTCGGAGTGAACGATGGAAAGGGCAGGGCAGGATGGGAGGAGAAAGAACGGTGCTTGTTTAGACTCCCACCCTCTTGCCCGCAGAATCGAAGAACGTCACCCCTCTTGTCAAAGAGATTTCTGACGATGCTAAAATATTTTCTTTTTATTCTTTATCCAGCGTGTGGCTCAGTGGGATTAGAGGTATGCCTTTTGTCAAATAAATGTCAAGCGCCTTTTTTTATTCAATCAGTAAACGTACGCAATGGGATAACTAAACCAGGGAATGAAGAAGTGAAAATATTCGCTTCTGCTAGAAAGTAGTTCCATGCTCATAATTTAGTTCTTGAAGCTATGAACCACGCAGGCAAATGCATGAAGTTCGGACGAGGGTAATAAAAAATTCCATCGAGCTGGACTTAAATTTTCATTTCATTGTTCAAATTTTAACATGAATTTAGAGCAAGTAGTTCGTACTTACAAATTTTGGCGATTCACGTTAAAATGAAGTTTGGTATATATATTTATTTATTACTAGCTGATGGTACCCGTTGAAATTCAACGGGTGTGAAAAAAATTGAACTTAGTTTAAAGAAAACCACAAAGCCTGAAGAATACTGTCAGCGTGATCATTTGAGGTGTTCGTATCCTATCTTGTATGAGGTGTTCGTTGTAGTAGGCACGCTGACCGTTTTCCAGGTGCACGGAGAGTTGAGTGACTGTTTGTCCTCTTCCATTCACGGGAAATCCAAAAATGGGCCACGCAGGTTTATCACTACTTAAAAAGCACCCAGGTTGATAGATGGTCACCTCGTCCCTCCGTTTTTCTTGAGCCGTCTTTTGAGTGATTAACAGCTTGATCGTTTCCCTTGTGTACATAAATATATTTGCATTCAGTGACTTATTTGAGTTGTGCAATTCAACGTTGATATGTGCGTTGAGTATCTTAATCAGGATTGGATAGTACATTACAATCCAGCGGTTGACACCGTCAAAATGAGCATTTTCCGCAGCAGCCATGTTTATTTGTCCTATGAATCTTTCACTCCCCGGACTTCGCCTTCGGCATAAAGGGTAGCCATAATTATTGGTTTCGGTTGCTAAATAAAAAAATCTATGGTGATTCTTAGTGCACTTGCCGATTTTCATGCACGGATGTTGTTCATTGCGCAGAATTTCCGTACTTCTTTCTGGTAAGAAGCATGTAGTGACGTCATTATAATTTCCACCATCTTAATATAGATTGAAGTTTCGAAACAAATGGGTCTATATTTGAACCAGATTTATAGCTTGTTACCCGTCCGTAGGTTGCGATAGGAAAACATTTGTGCGGTTCTTAGCGTAGCCCCTGAAACACCAAGGGGAGATGATCATGAGATCTCTGGTGGGCATGACTTCGAGCATCCAAGTCCTTTGTCGTATTTCTTGCAAGGGCTCAATTTTTTTTGCAAATAACACATTCCTCTTGCTCTAGATGATTTATTCGAAAGTTTACTATATTTTTTCTTTTAGGTATGTTGATGGATGTATTTTTAAGTACAAGGAAGCGAAATACAGCGGCGAGTGAGAGTTTTGAATAGGCAACGCGATGGTTGAGTGATTGTAAGTTTACTGCACTTTTACACTTTTAAACATATTTAAATAACTCGTAACGTTTATGAAGTAGAAATTGGTCTAAAAACTGTTCGCAATCTTTATCAAATTCAACGGGTGCGAAAAAAAATTGAATGTATTTTATAAGAAAAACCACAAAGCCTGAAGAATACTGTCAGCCTAGTCAATTGAGGAGTTCTTAACCTAGTATAATACTCGTTGACGTTCCTTCATTCGTTCGTATGATGTGGAAATTGGTCTAAAAAACAATTCGAAATCGAAATGAGAGGCAGACGGTTCCACTACGCGTAATACATCTGAGTATTACACGATAATAAAACAACGCCGTGTTTGTTGTAGCAACAGAGGCATTATTACCATTACTTTTCGCTGCACCTAAATATGCTTGCACGTTTAATTCCTTTGTGTGTATCGTTTACTACGTAAATGTTCTCTCAAATTCATGCAGTGCCCCTATGAGAGCTACTTTGAGAATAGACATTGAAGAGTATACTTGTTGTAAATATGTATTGAATATATCGATTACTCCCCGAAGCAATCTGTTATGGGGCCCTTGGGACTCTGGGCCCTTCTTTTACAGATTTTCTTTCTACGTGCTATCATGGGCCTGCAAAAAAACGTAAATGCCATTGGCGTGAATATCCTTTGAAAATCAAATCTCTGGTTGTCAAGGAAATATGCTATTGTTGATTTCTGAGAAAAATGTGAGCATTTTCAGCAAAAAAGATGATATTCTGACAATTACGAAGCATAAAAGAAAATCGATTGAAAGAATTAGCAACTTCATTTGTTCAGCCATCCGTTAAAAAAAAATTCCAGCCCTCTATCTTGAGTGAAAGTAATTTTTAAAAGCAAAAAATAAAACCACAGCACCGAACCCAATGCTTAGCATGGACCACAAGGGACCCCCAGGGGGGGCCTTTGGGGGCCCTGACGGATTTTTAATATAGCCTATGTTACATCCCGATATGTTATCTAACTACATACAAAATTTCAGCTCAATCGGTTCGGTATTGTTCGGATTGAGCAACAGACAGACGGACAGACAGACAGACACCATTCAATTTTTATATATTAGTATGATATGATATCACCCCTCAGGAAGTTTTAAGTACCTAAGCCAGCTACCTTGCTCGAAATCCACCGGGTCTGATAATGTGGGGTCACTCTTTTTCAACCACACTGCTACCTCACTCAACATTCCTTTAACAATCCTGTTCAGTTGATTTTTCACAAGTGGCTGCTTCCCCTCCCAGTGCAAATACTCTGTCACACCAATTTTGAAATATGGCGCTAAAGGGGTTGTAGAGAACTACCGTCCTATTTCCATATTGCCCGTTTTATCAATAATTTTTGAACGCATCATCCATGACCGTCTTCTTCACTTCACTCTCCCCTACATCTCCCCCAGTCAGCATGGCTTCCTCACAGGTGGAACTTGTCTCACCAACCTCGCCGTTTTACATCACCATATCACACTTGCCTTCGAATCTAACTCGCAACTGGATGTTTGCTACTTAGACTTCTCTAAAGCCTTCGACTCCGTTAACCTCATCATTCACAAACCTTCTCATTCACAAAATTATGCTCAGGTACAATATACATGGTTCTCTTTTATCCTTGCTCCGCAGTTTCCTTAACTCGCGTTATCTGCGCGTTTTAATTGATGGAGTGTCATCCACCCACTCGCCGGTCGCTAATAGGTACATTAATAGTATTTTTTATTTCTATGCACCTCCCTATAAACTGACCACATGATGGCTCACTTTCGGGGATTTATCTACACTTATAAAGGTATTAACTGGCGGAAACGAAACTGATTTCCTTCATTTTGGAAGTACCTATCATATGACTATAACTCCAAATGCCCGCGGTGTAGCATAGTACAGAAGAGTCACTAAAACCACGCTAAATAGAGGTATTACGAAACTGGCGAAGTATACAAAGAAGTCCAAATGTACTTGGAGGAAGAATACCAAAATTTGAAATTAGGAATGGATAATAATCATCATCATTGGTCGTTCAATCCTAAGATTGATTGACTGTAGCCCTCAATCCTTCCCTATCTAATGCTAGTTTCCATACTGCTTTCCGGCCTCTGTGGCGGTGGGATAACGTCCTCGTCTGCTAACCCCGTGTGAGGGTTAAATGGAAAAAGGGCAGCACAGCCCTAATTTCGCCCTCAACAAAGTCGCAATTATTATTATGATTATGGTATCCTTCTCAAACTCATTTGGCCTTAGGTTGTGCCTAATCCATCTGGTTCTTCTTTTCTGTAAAGTGTTCCGTATGGTCCTTTCCTCTTCTACTCTTTTGTATACTTCTTCACTTTGTATTTTATCTGTCCATTTGATCTACAGTTTCCTTCTCCAGCACATGTTTCGAATGTTTCTAATGTTTTCTGGTCTGCTTTTCTATAGTTTATGCTTCCGGTCCATAAAATGCCACGCTCGACAAGAATATGTTTACGTACTGTATCCTTGTTCGCGTCCCTATTAGTAGTTGCCTTTTAATCATGAACGATTTATTAACTTGGGCTATTCTACGCTTGATTTCCGCTGTATTTCTGTACGCTGTACCGTGGTGGTACTTCCGAGGTCGGTGAAAGAATCCACCTTCTCTAATTTCACTCCTCTTGGCGTGACTTCAGAATTCAGATACTTTCTACCGCATCCTGGGATTTTGATTATCTTTTTATTTATTTTCGTGTTATATTCTTGAGGAGCTGGGTCCAATATGTTCAGTGATTTTTGACGATCATCACGATTTCGTGCTATGACTTCGATGTCGTCTGCGAAGCGGAGTATGTTTATATCTTCTCCTTATTTCCGTTCAGTCCCATCTCTTGTGCTTCTCGTATTGCCTCCTCCTAGTATATGTTGAACAGTACTGGTGTGAGGCTGCATTCTTACCAGACTCCTTTGTTAATTTTAGCTTCTGTGTTTCTTTCGTCTCCCATTCGTATTGTGGCGCTTTACTTCTTGTCTAGTTGGTGGATAATTCTTCTGTCATTGTAATCCATTCCGAGTTTTTCAACCACCTCGAACATGTTGTTCCGCTCAACGTTGTCGAATGCTTTATCCAAGTCCACGAATGCCACATACAGTAGCTTTTTCACATGGATCGTTTTCTCTACCATTAATACCGGACAGATCTTTTGGATCTGCTGAGACTGCCCCTCAACATTGGAGCCAGGTAGTTTTACATAGAATGTAGAAAACGCTCGTTGTCTTGCTCAAGAAAAGTCTTTTTTTTTCATTTTAATATTTTTCCACCGTCAATTGGTCTCGAACCTGCTACCCTCTGATTTGGAGTTGAACAACTCGGGGTGGTTCAGTTGTAGCGTGTTTGACCCAGCCCAGAATTGATAACCCACAGTTCCACCCACACTTTCACTGTATATCTCATATACGCCTGCAGTCTCCATATTTTCAACAATTTTACAGCTGCTACGAACCCATTTTCACGAAACTCCACCTTCCTTTCACCCTAATGTCTAAGACTCTCCTTCGTCGCTCTCATCATTTTTGTATAGATACCCAAAGGTCTCCCTCCAACAATCCCTGACATTGAATTAATCTCACTCGACCTACCAACTGTTGTTATTAATTGCATCAATTCCCTTGCTCTTTCTCTGCCTCTCTTACCCATTTCCAGATACAGCTTTTTATTCCCTTTAAAATCACTCTGCATTTACATAATCTCATCTGAACGCATTCATTCCTTAATCCCTTTCAATACTATTTTACATTCATCTTTTTTATCTTGTCACATGAAACGCCTTCTTTTGGTCTTCCTCAGGTTTTGCTGCATTAAATATCTTACATGCCTCTTTCTTTCCACTCGCTGCAATTTTTAATTCTTTGCATCACCTTCCATTTACCTCAACCCCATGCTTCCCCACGTACTCTTACAGCACATTCTACGAACATTTCTTTCAAGCTCTCCCACGCATCACTCATACTCCCATTTCCGATATATTCATCCAACTCCTTCTGATTCAATTTTGTGAGTCATCCGTCCAACCTCTTGCGCTTGGTTTAACATTTACACCGAGTAATTTTAATATTTGGTTTAATTTACAATTCATGTATCAACTCAGGCTATTTTCCACACCCTCCTCTCATATTACAAGTACCAATTCTTGAATAATCGCATTTCTATTTCTTCATGGGTAAACCTTATACAGCATCCGCTGCTCATTTCGGCTAAGGCTGTACGAGGATGCCTTTTGACTGCTAGCAGTAGGTTGGAATAGAGCATATAAGATTACCAGCCTTTGAAGTACCCTCGCCTCGTGAAGATAACGGTATATACGGTGACGGCGTTCAGCCGGTCAGTTTTTGCACATTTTCGCCGGTATGCCACAAGAGAAACCAACGTCTCGTAATACCTTAGGCCCGCTTTCACTCTTCTGCTCTAGCTCAGATCCCTTCTAAAAGGACTAATTTGAGAGCCGACATACAGTTGTCCGCAGCTCACCACTAGGAGGTATACATAGTGAACTGATACAATGAGACGCAAAACTTAATTCTGAACAAAACACTTCCCCAAAAACCTAACGTCGGAAAAAACGAAACTTTTTCGGTATTCCTCGTTCAAAAATACAATTGGAGTTGAATAACGAATTCTCCATTTTAAATAAATAAATAACTCTTTAGCACCCTTTAGAAAAACTTGGTTACATGATATTCCGATATTTATAATCATTATCTGTGTAAAAAACTTGGAAAAAATGTTAAAAGACATAACATGGAGTGATCTCTGCAGTGTCGGGTTTTCGATCAATCAGATATCAATGAATTAAAGCCGTAGAACGACAATTGAACGTGAATATAATTAGAGCCATTTTTAATGCGTCAATAATTATTGAATAATAATAAGTGAAATTAAAAATGTACAAATATAATAAAAATTCATGAGTTAACTTATTCATTAAAATGAGTGGAAGAGGCGTTGATTGTTGCATATGTTGCCTCGGGCGCGATAACGGTTCTACATAAAGCGTGCGCTTGCGTTATTGTACTTTTTGAATTGCGCTGATGGAAGTGAAAACGTGATAATTGTTCTTTAGATTTTTTCAGGAGCCTTAAATCACCAGCCTTAATTGATGGAGTGCATTCTTAGGACAGTAACTGTGTGCATTGACCGTCTAGAGAGTGGTTCGTGTTTTGGATAATGATATCGACAAAGCTAAAGAAGGAACCGCGATTCCACCCCAGAATATGTAACCTAAATGAAACTCATTGCACAAAATCTAAGAGAAATATCTCAAATGATGACATTAATGAACTTGCAAGTTTCACAATCCCTTTACTTTCTTTTCCACAGCTAAAAGAAAAATAAGTCATGATAACAGAGTTTTTGTTATTAAATAGTCAGTGTGCATCATATGTAAATTTAAAGAATGCGGACTCCTATCGCGTTTCAGCTCATATTAAACTGTTTATTTCCTTATTATACCAAGTTGCCAAATCTCTTCCAAAACTCTCTTTTAATGTAGGTGCTTATCTATCCGTGCTGGCATACTGATTCATTTCGCAACGCTGGCTGCAATAGTAAACGAAGCTTGGAAATTAATCCCCAGTCCAAAATAATCTCACGTCCTAGAGATAAATACCTTCGGCACTAGCCATAATATATCTCTCGAATGGTTTATGGCGTGTTATTGTGAAACTCAAAAGAATCCAATCCTGAGAACCACTGCGAATAAAAACGGCAATTCTTTCATTCTGGGGCATACAAAAAGTTCCGAAGAATATAGCATTCTTTACATTGTGATGGATGCGATAGCTCTGAATCTAAAGATTGTATTAAGGAGTTCTCGAGTAAAGATTTCAACCAAATATTTCCTCCATCGCTCACGATAAACTCATTGTACCACGTGCTGTATTAAATCCGTTACTCGTCGTCGAAAATCAAATTGATGTCAAAAACAAACATAGGCCTCTCTATGTTTGTCTTGGGAACATTTTTTTTATTTTCCCTCATTGGCCGTATACTTGCATTGGAAATGTAGAGAGAATGCTATCGCTAAACCTACCTCTTTTTTCACTTCGTTGAACCTAATATCCAATTTCCGACATCAACTAGGTACAGTTTTTAATTTAAATCCAACTTTTTAGAATCCCTGGAGTAAACGTGCGTCACTAAAAATATGCATGACTAGATACCTAACGCGTATTGGATGAAAATTTAGCCATTCTTCTAAATTATTCGTAAAATCTTGGAGAAGACGTTTTAGCTATTATTTTACCGTGAACAAAAGAATTATTGGACCATAATAATTGGTAATGAAATTTCAATGCTCCAGGCTTCAGAACTCCTAAACTAATATGCATGTTTTTTGCACACTACGACCTCGCATTTGCATTAAGTATTTAATTCTCCAGTAAGAGCAGAATACACTTAAATACCATGTAATAAAACATTTTTTACCTGTTTTTGGAAGGATACAAATACTTTATTTGTTAAAGTCCACTGTTATAAGATCGCATGGGTGAATTTACATGTTATATTGTAACTAGGGACGCCTGAATCCATGTGTGTTATTAATGAAAGGCTGGCAGGCAGATTAGGTAAGGATAAAATGGGAAATGGAGCGAGAGACTTGGCGTCGGCATTTCCCATACTTTTTGAATGGCGCATTGGGTTCTCCAGTTTTTCGGCTTATCCGACGGACGAAGTGCTGCAGTTAATTTGCTTTCCATATTGCACCCAAGCAAGTAACGGAATTCTACTAAAAATCGCCGCCACTATTGGGATCTAAACCGGAACCATGGGGATGGAAATCCAGTACTGCTAAAATTCCATCTTCCGTTCTCCTGTAGTATGCATAAGAAAGCATCGGAATTCCCATTTATATTCTATTTAGTTACCATAATATGCTAAAGAAGCCACGTAGTTGCATCGTTACAGCGTATTTTATTATTATTAAAAACAATACGCAGTATATTTTGGTTCCACAGAACAACCTTGTTTGTTGATTTGTTTGTTGTTTTGTTTGTTGTTTTGTTGAACCTATAATATCTACTGGGTTCTTTAATAATGCAGTGATTCCACTCGGTAACGCCTTGCAACGTTGATTGTTTTTTAATGCAAGCTGATAACCCATCACAGGTGATTGATGGTAAAAATACCCAGTCATGCCAAACTTATTAGTATTGATTTTAATTTTATATGTTTTGCGTAGGTTATAATTTCAGTGAACGTGGGTTAATAGATTAATATCTGGAGGCCGTTACTTATGTTTACGAAGTATAAACATCTATTGCTTAAGTGCAACGTTATGTAGTACGGGGTCTACGAGGTTGCATGCTGCGCAAATTTAACATGGGAATGAGTTTGAGTTAAGGCTAGTTTATTTTTTCAATCCATCTGGGTTGAAGCGGGTAATCCAGATATGTGTGATGCTACACGAAAGAAATGATACCAAAACCAACTAAATCGGTTCAGCCGTTTTCTCCATATTTAGCATCGACACCCACTCCCGGACATTGACTTTCATTAGCATGGTTTACCGAGTGGCATTTGCGAAATGTAAGGAAAAAGAATGAATAACCTAAATAAAAATGATTTATTGAGCTCTTTTACATTTTTTATGAATACGCATTGATGCCTGTTCTTAACGAGAAATGTAAGGCCCAATCATAGCGTGATGTGAAGGTTAAGGGGGATGTCGCGAAATATCCCAACAATGTTTGGTATTTGAAAACGGCTGAGTTGGGAATCGCGCTGATTCTGTGCAAACCTCTTGAATTTCTGATATCCGTTTATGGAATTTTTACGGTTTTGGAGTGTCTTCGAACTGAAACAATCTACCCCCATTTTTCAATAGTACCCCCTCCAATGCTCAATTCATCGCTCATCCCGAGCAGTATCTGCCGTGATGTCGTTTAGGAAAACGGAGTTTCGCTCTCGCTCGTGTTTTTTGAGGCTGGCTTGAAGAGGTAAAACGTTTTACTACATTTTGTGCTGAAAATTTGTGGATAATAAAACATTGCCCTGAGCACTGAGAGCTTATCTCCTATCCCGGCAGTGGAGGCGAAGCGTGCTTATTTTATAGAGCCATATTGGCATTGTCTTCTGGAGAAATAGCTGCGAAAGTATTTATTTACCTTTCAATATTTCTTTAGTCTATAACAAAGCAATGGAAAGAGGGCATAGGGAAGTCACTTCGTGGAATGCGGCGTACGTGAAGGTCAAGATCAATTGAAGATCAAGACTAAAAGAACTGTAAAAATTACAAAAAACAGGTGTTTTCCGTCCTAAATATTTTCCTGGACATGTTGATAGCCCTCGGTCTTTTTTTCCACGTTCCAGGCGCAAGAGGTTATTTTGTTGCGGTGAGCAGTCACCCCGCGCACCTTCTATATAACTTACGTACTATCGAAATGAAACTTTTCGACCCCCTAAAGTACCTTGTTCAGAGAGTTGTGGAAGTGGAACAAATTCCGTATGTTATTTTTATCCGTCTTAGAATTAGTTCAATGACATTTCGAATCATTTCCCCTTCCACAAGCTAAAACCTTCTGCGACTCCCTCAAAGTGACTTGCTTTGACCAAGGAAACAAACTGAAGAAAGTGAAATGAGACGTAGAGGGGTGGGTGAATTAAATTCTCTCATCTCGCTCTCGGCAACGAAGGAGCCCCTCCTCCTCCCAGGGGCCTTAAGTGTCATTTAGACTCTCGTAATCACCTCCAGAAACGTATTAGGCGAATGTCTCACTAAGATTCCTACTCTCTTCCTTAACAATTACTTTTTCAACTTCGCTACAATACGGAAAGCAGCTGTCTGATTGCGTGTAAATTATTGAGGTGTACAAACGAATCTAGTTACTTCCATTTAGAAGTTAGGGTTTTCTTTTTTTGATGTAAAAAAGAACTAAAAAATGTACGAGTATAAGACCAAATAAATTTCAATTAGTTGAAAGGAAATTCGTCACTTACCTGTCATTATAATTGCCTGGAATTAATTCTGGCTACTGGCCTAGAAGTTGACATTATTCAGTACCAGGAGAAGTAAGTCATCCAGGTATGGTAATTTTTTCCAGGAAGTATTATTAATTCTCCGATTTACGAATTCATTCATGGGTTAATTCAATCCCACATATCATATTATGTTAATCCATAATCAGTCATTACAATTCCTTGATAAATCTTGGCTTCTTGCAACACATTAGTGTTGAACGAATATTCCAGGCAAGTGTTGGGAACGTAGTGCTAAACAGGTTTTTTTATAACATTAACTTATACTCACTTCTTTTTCGGTATGAATCTTTTTAGCATTTTCAAAAGATACTGCGCGCAGCTTTTGTCATTGCCGTCTAGATATTCTTTGGGTAATGTTTCAGGAGAATAGCACCAACGTATCAGTCCAAATTATTGACGTGAATAAAATATATTGGAAATTTTAATGATTAATTGATGGAACTCGGAGCTATATCATATAAAATGATGGGTGTAAAAGAATTTCGGGCGAAGTGCGTAATTCTATTTTATTGTTAATTAATTACGTGGAAATATGAATGCCTTTCAAACTAAGTCATCAGTATGGAAAGTTTTGCTTCTGCTATTCATTGAGAGAAAGTGGACACGGCATACGTTTTGACAAAGGAAGCCTTTCCACTGCGGCACGTCGCTATTCGTTTCCTCAAAGGCGTGGCCATCACATTTAGTATCCTGAAGGCCTTAAACCACCTACGTTTAATCAATTACTCTCCCAAATGAAACCCATCGCGTCATCGCTGTCGGCGAAATACATTGTTCGATTCAAATGAGCGGGGGAGAAATGGTGTACCTTTCAGAAATGTAGAATGCCTTTGGTACGTGACGAAATTCCATTCAACTAATAGACATTCTATATCCCCTTAATCCTTGTTCACATTTCAGTCTCGGGGTAGCATCAAGCCTTCTGGAGAAAATGTGTGCCGGGGCTGAAAACTCTCCAATTTCGATAATGTTACTACGGTCAGTCTCTTTCCCAAGAAAAGTTTAATAGTTCTTCGGCCACTGGATTTTGCGAAATTTTAGCTATGGGATTTTTAGTGGATAAGAATACCCGTTTATAGCGAATTTCTCTGAAACCAGTAGTAGTAACAGTTGGGTAATTTCACAGCTCTTTGGTGATTTCATCCTCTTGGTTTTATCTTTATTTTTAGTTTTCATAATATTTGTAATGGAAAGTCATTTAAGAGGACGTGGGACACCCCTATTTTGCCGACTCTTCTGCGTTCCGTTCCCAATCAGTCAATTTTGCTTATTTCAACTCAAGCTTTTTGAGTTATTAAAGTCAAGGAGTGATATAAGGGGGCTACCTTTTTCAAATTTTTCTTAATCCAATATTGGAAGACAGGTTTTATAACAAATATAGGCCTTTTGCACGAAATGTTGCGGAATGCCGATTCAAGGAACGCCATTTATGGCTAGGTAGCCCCAAAGAGTTACTTGTCTATAGTTGATACGTCGACTTCCGATGCGAAATTTTATCAAATAAATGTATAATTTAGGAAAAGCGAACGTGAGTTTTGATGAATTGCAGCGCAGTAATGGGCGTTTATGATAGCTCCCACTGCCGTCGCAGTTCTCCATTTTCTCGCCGCGAGCGCTCCATCAGAAATTGAACACACTATCTCAGATATGGTGTTTTCTCTGCTCGCTTGCGGGACGAGAGGGGAACAATGCGTGAGGGGAGCATGGTTGTCGCTCAAGAGCAGCAGCTATCGGGCTATTTGCTCTCGCATTCAATTTTCCTTAACGCGCGCATTGGCCGCTTTAGGAAAAACTTTTCTACATTGAGGATTTCATTGCCTCCTACAGCATTGTTAGCTTACTACACTTGTATCTTCTATCATTTAAATGCCTCCTGATAAGCAGCGTATAAATAAGAGGCATAGTAGCATTAAATTGAATTTGTCTGCCGCGAGTAAAATATGGAAGGGAGAAAACTTAGCGCGATGGCGAGAGGAGCAAAGGTAAAAGCACATCCGTCATACTTTTCAAAAACATATAACCATACATACAAAAAATACCGCCATGCATAAAATTATTCGCCGATAACATTTTACGCTTAAGAATGGCGGTCATAAAAGCTGTCGAGTTTAGGAAATGCCAAAATGTAGCACTAGCGAAAAAAATTTAACTACTGCAACAGGATATCCTCAATAGGCCCAGCCATGTTTTTGGAGAAAATGAGCGATGTGTAGATTTAGGATATTTATATCATGGAAAAAACGCCTCGGGAAGAAAAAACAACATATGTACTAGCACTAAAATAATGTCGGGTGTATGAAAAGTTGAAAACCTAGCACAAAACAATATTCGCCACAGCCGAAGCCTTATTCACGATAACAGACCTTTAGAGCATTATAACGCTATCATAGCAAAATTTATCGGCGGGAAATGAGTTAATTTTGCTCTTACCCGCTCATTAAGAGGAAGATGTGCCGGATCTGTGGTCAGCATTGACTCGGGAAATCCTTTGCATTCCCTTTACAAAAATTTTTGTAATTTGAGTCCCGGGTACTACTACAGAATGTCACTCCAAAGAAGACAGCTGAAGGCAATTGCTACTTCCAACCGAAGGAAAAAACACCGAGATCGAAGAGAAATATCTAAAATGATATAGTAATCCTAAATTCCCCCACCAGGTGATATATAATTCTTCTTATGAATACAGTACTTAAGGGCGCAGGTTCCTCCTTAATCAACTGATTGGGACAAAGCCTGATTTCGATTATGGTCCCAATTCTGAAAGACCTGATATGCCTATTGAGGAATTTAACATTGATTGTCAACTATTTAAGGAATCTCTAAAACTGAATGTGGAAGAAATTAAAGAAATAGAGAGGAAAACGATACGACAGAGGGAAAGCGTGGAATGGGTTGCGATGCGTCAGAAGATGCTCACTGCCTCTAATTTTGGCCAGGTCTGTAAAATTCGTCCACACACAGGCTGCGAAAAATTAATCATGTACCGTTATTTCGATTCTCCTCACCTAGAGTACGGAAGGGTAAATGAGGACAAAGCTCGCGTGGCATTGGAAACAGCATAGTAGAGAAGTTTTTACCCTTTCCAAGGAGCAACTTCCGATGGAATAGTGGGGGATAGGAGCATCGTGGAAATAAAATGCCCATCATCGGCTGCAGAGATGAGTGTAGATGAGGCGATCGGAAATGGAAAAGTAGATGTTTGGATGAAGAATCACGTAATGAGAATAAACCGGAAGCATCATTACCACTCTCAGATACAAGGCCAGCTCCTTATTTCTCAGTGAGACTTCTGCATATTTGCTGTGTGGACGAAGAAGGGGTTGAAAGTGGAGAGGATCCTCAGGGACAATGGGTTCTGGGAGATATTCATGGTGGACAAATTATAACAATTCTATTTTGAATGCATGCTTCCGGAGTTAGGCGATGCGATATTTTCCCGGTCAATGCCGATTCGGAATTCCCCTAGTATTTTGGTAGCCCAAGAGAAGAGTCTTTCAAACGTAAGGATGGCGAGAGGGATCAGAAAGGAAATTTGAAATGCAAAAAGCAAAAGAAATAAAACAATTATAACCAGCGTGATGTGTTCTTTCAATAGCTATTTCTGTATCCCATCATTGAGTAGAGCTCTGCTTAGATTGCACCACAGATGTTAGAGCCGAGGTGGTTCTAAGTTCTCGCTAGGAAGCTTGCTGACATCAATGCACGGACGGCTGTGGTTCCGGAATAATGTTTATATCGACTATTTAGCGTTAATTACCAATTTAATTAACCATTAACGTAAGACAAATCAAAATTTCATACTACAGAATATTATGTTGGATATTTCGTAAGTAGCTTTTTATGCTGTGGACTTTTCTGTGAGGTTAATGCCGTGGGGCAATATTTTCCTTATAACTGTACTGACTTACACTATAATAGTTAGTGTGGTCAACTCCTTCTGTAGTATTCTCCCTAGCTATTGTATGCAGCAATATTTTATGTTTATTGGGTTTATTTCATCGCAACTAATTGTCTATGGCCATGATCATTGAGTCGAGTTGGGAAAGTCCCCTCGTGAAAATAAATTATTTTCTTGTCCTATTCCTCTAAAAACTAAACTTTCATGAAACTAAATCGAATTTCTAATGCTATAAAGACATTTCTATTGTTAGTTAACCGAAGGATAGTGCAAAGGGCGAAGTATTCATAGAGTGAGGATCAGTAAGAGGGCCAAATTTGTTTAGGAAAGGGATGAGCGCGCGATACTGTATCCTGGGTTGGATGAAGTAAAAGACGAAATACGCATTCAGATATGTTCAAGTTATGAAGGTATATGGAGGTGTGTACCATGAAAAATCTAGAGGACTTTTACTCTCTTGCATTTACGCATGCCTTAACCGTTAGATTACCGTAATTATACTTATATGCTATTGAACCGCGCTATCCCTTGTCCACAGGTAAGCGCGTCATTCGGCATGCCATCATTTCGGCATCGTACTACTACCGAGCTGCAAAAATGACTGGTCCGCTGTTGCCATGCGGCCATCGGCCAAGTTAGTATCCATGAGCCAAGTCAAACTCACCCGCGCTGAAGTCACAACAGCGTGTCCGTTTAGACGTCCCAAAGAACGTGGTACAAAAACATCTCCGAAGGAAGGGAGGGCTCGTGGTTTTCACCTCCCCTACACGCAAAGTAAATGTACGTAGAGGCTACACTCGCGACAAATGCGGCGACTAGGTAGGCACTGACTTCGGTAGCTCTACTGGTCAATAAGAAAACTAACCTCACCCTCGGAGGAGGAAAAAAAATTATGTACTGCGTCCTCTTAACTTTGGCTATCCAGTGCTCATTAGATATGTAGATTATTGATTAAGCAATGTAAATACAACTGGGTACATACACTTCAGTAACACTTTTTATGAAAGTTATCACACCATATGTATAAGGTAGGCGTGGTCATATTAAGTCAAATACCAGTGATTCGCCTTGACTTCAGACTTAGCGTGCGGGAAACACACACGACACATTTGCAGTTCTGCATTAAAGAAACCAGGGTTTATGAAGCAAAAAGTAGGAAGTTTCTCCGATGGAAATGTGAAAAAGAGATGCTAGGTTGCTGTGATTACGCCACATCTCCAATATGCCGGGAGCATTTGGGACCATTCACTGAATAATTGAATTCTCGAATTGAGTAGGTTACAAAGGAAACCCGCATGCTTCGTTATAAACTGCTACGAGTGAACAGAAAGTGTCACATGGCTGATGGAAGGACTAGGTTGGGAGCCATTAGAGACTCGGACGCTACACACTAGGCTCAGATTGCTTGAAAAATTCTGACTAAACGAATTTCAGCACGATACCAAGGATATTATATTTTTCCCAGCGCTCGTCTCAGCGCACGACCCAAACAATGCGTAACGACCTACCTTGTATTAGTAGTACCACGAAATAATTACCTCTGGCATAAGTTCCCCTTTTAAGCGTATGATGAGATTTCCAAGTACTTAAAAATTCTGCAGTGCTAATTATGACAATTTTGAAGCGAAAAACTCAAAATTTAGGAAACAAATAGCGAATACAAAAATATAATGCAAAAATAAAAAAACAATTTCATTTATCTATCCAATATTAAGCATTCCTAGTCGATATCATAAGTGCAAGTAATATTAAAAAGGAGAAAATAAGTATTTTCACAGCATCTAATTTTTTCTTATGGAAGTAAAAGTTGGCTAACAAAGGACCTATACTTTTATAGCCCGTGGGGCTGAGGAACTCTTGCGCCTTTCTAATATAGCATATTGATTGTTTTTAGTCCTTAGGAACATGGGCGCCAAAAGGTTAAGAATGCACTCAGAGGTTTGGAAGTCTATAGCGTTAAAAAAAACGAAATTACAGTTGTATAGATATGTGTATCTCTATGACATACCTATAAGTAAACCTCTGGTGTAAATTAATGGCAAATAACGTATATAGCTAATGCGGTGATGAAATTTATAAGTTGTTTATGAAATAATATGCCATAATAGTTCACGCTGTTGCTAACAGATATTGATTTACTGTCCTAACTAAATATTATATTAATGTTTGATTATCTTCAACTTAGAAAATATTAAAACTTTTAGGAGACGTAGAAAGAAATGGATGTGATAGTGAAAAAAATCAAAGTCTTTAAATTCACTTAAAGAAGAGATAAACAGTGGGAGAAGTAATGTTGATACATTTATAGGTGAACATAAGTTCCTCTTATCTTTTGAAATAGTTTCCTTGATCGGATAGTTATTACGCAAATATATAGGATGTATTGTTAGTGAAAACAATGGTATTTATTTGCAATTCATTTTTCTCTACTCTTTCGTTTGTTTTATTTTTATTTTTGTGAAACAGTAGATTTTTATCCATGAAATTTAAAAACACTGACAACTTTGTACAAGATTGGACGGCTACAAAAATTAATCCTCAGTATACAAAGAAAATATAGTCTATTTATTGAATTGAAAATGATTTCCATGTTTATTTTGGAGTGGTCATAGTGGAAGGAGTTTGTGCGTTCGTTCGTTCTTCGCTGATATTAATCATCCTGGTCATGAGCTCACGAAGAAATAATTTTATAGATTACAGAAATTGCTAGCTCTTAATGCGTGGATTTGAAATGTTGAGTCTTACAAATTCATCCCCCAGAAATCGTAGATAACAAATAATAATTCTAAAGTTGGAGAAGATGTAGATGAAAAATTTGGTCACTTTTTCGTATATTCTCAGCATTATGAAATTGCTTCAGTACTATTTGTAAAGTAAGTGAACAAGTGAGAAATCTGAGATCTTAAGCATGTTAGGTAAGAATATAGAACTAATTGAAATATACTTCAATTGTTTTTCTTTTTTTATACAATAGTCATCATTCTAACGAAATAAATCCCTCAATCCTGCGATAATTTAAAGTGAAAGTACGAAATAATTAAAATTAACTTTGGTTGTAACTCATTTATAATACATTTTATCTTTCCCGATGGAATTTATTCAGAAAACCAGTAGATATTTTTAAAAAGTACAAATGCTAATTCAAATGCAAATTGATCACAAGCTTTTGCTTTACATATTTACAATATTATGATAGTGCTTTACAATGAAGTCCACCTGAGTTTTAGGAGGTCATCAGGTGGTGCTCTTTTTACTAGTACGCACCACTCTCACATAATATCCTGCTCGTGCAAATACATTGAACAATAGCTTTAGGCTTGGTCATGAATATTCCCGTCCTTTGAAATATATTCATGGTATGATTTGCCCACGCATAATCTAACGCTATTATTAATACGCTGAATGGATTTCTTCGTGATACACGATTGATTTTTTAAATTAATGTTGAGAATTTGAATAATATACATAAGTCATGTCAAAGAGAGCAAGTATGCAATTTCATCACATGATCTATCATAACATTACAATATGTGTTATTATTTAAGTATTTAACAAAAATATGATGCCAATACAAACCTTTTGCACAAAAAAATTTAAAAATATGGACATTTTATAAAACCATGGAAAAATAATTAGAAATTCTAGTTTTTATATTATTTTTCTTGTATTTTATATTTTTATAACTGTCACATTAATAGTTTTCAACTATTAAGGTGGTTTGAGCGAGATAGTTCCCAAGTGAAAATAAAGTCTATATTTGAATATAAATTTAAAAGTTAAGCAGTTGTAAGAGACGTGTAGTGTTTTTGTGAATATTTATGACACAAATTGTTTGTTTTTATCTTTAAAAACTTCAGTAATTAACTAAACGAACGTATTTTAGGCTTTAACTTGACTTGTTATTGATATCACCAACCGTAATTTCACAGATAATTATTTCACATTTGCGTAATAATTTTTGTACTTATTGCAAACTTTGGGTGCGATATCCTTGAATTGAAAAGACAATACACCAAACTGTAAGGAATACACAATCCAGGGAACAATATTTTAACATATTTTCACCATTAAAAAATCTGTACCTGAGGCACATCACCTGGCAACATTGTTAATTTTTTTGGGTTGGTAATTAGACTATGGAAATTGTGGTAAATTACTGAAATACTGGGATGGTTGACAAGATAAAGCAAATTTGATAGAAGATAGTTACTTAGGGAAAGATTGAATGATAAATAAAATAAGTACAATAGCTATACTAGTAATGTTATTTACTATTACTCATTTGAAATTATAATTAGATTACTGAGTGACAGGATTGGTTAATGTAATCAAGAATATTTGACAAAAGATATATAGTTACTTGAGTCACGGTTGGATTATTATTCATATGGGAAGTACAGCACTTGTGTGAATTTTAGCTTATGAGATGCAGTTACATGATACTAGGGTAGGGTATATGAATTTGCAGTGGAGCACATTTTTTTAAACTGACAAACTTGTTCCATCATTTTTAAATTGCAGTTCGTATGTTTCTGAGCTGGAATGGGTAACGAGATTTTTGGCAGCTTTAATGTACTTGGGTGAAAATTTAATAGATTTAGTTCCACAATAATATGGGAAGATAAGTTATCTGAAATTGCCTAGGAGTAAATTAATTATGGTATTTCTACATTCTAAACTTATGATTAAAGGCAAGGGCAACGATTTCGTGCTCCGCGAGGTTGCTGTGGATAGTTCGTTAATATACGTACCTTTCCATAAAATACGGCTATTAATTCATGTTACTTTTGGGCGTCACTAGCATTGCAATACATTTCAAGTATTAGTTTCGAAAGACAGTGACGATATCCTACGGGTTTTATTCACTACTTTGAACGAAAGTGGGAATATAGCTGCGTGTACATTCATTTCCGATTGCAAGGATATTACGGAAGCATGTTTTTAAAAAGAAATAGGATATTTTTGAAATTATTTAAGGCTGCTGCCTTTAAATAACAGCATGTGTGTTCATATTTAGGCAAATACCAAAAACCTAGCAGTCGACGTTCAGAGCGACCTAGCTTAGCAGTAAAGTTGCTGCGAATCCCATTTATTTATGATCGTCGTCCGCTCTTACATAGTGTATTCTGTGTACTTAGTATTTTCATAGGAAAAAATGAACGTCAGCAATGCTAAATCTTATAATATCTCCTTAGAGATGCACAATTTTACTTGTGATCAGACGGTTTGTTTACAAATAATTCCGTGCTACGTTGCCAAACTGAATCGTGTGATTTCCGGTCGTCTGCACAAAATTCCTTCACAACAGAAAGTTTTTCTGCGATTTTATCATTATCATTATGGTGAGTAGTTCTTTTTTTGTTGGAATAATTAATAAATCACATAAACTACACACCGTTAGTTTTTTGACTAAATCTAGGTGTTCTAAATACAATGTTTAATTTATTTTCTTCCTCTGAAGCGCATGGCCGTAATCTATCCCATGTTAAATTACTCATATTCTAAGGCAAATTGCTCGGGTATATATTTTTATATCATTGGATAGATGGCATTTTTTTCTTTAAAATGAGATCACATTCGTCAAATTCTAGGTGAAGTGATTTTTCGCTCAAACCACCTTAATATGTATTGTAGTAGGTCTTCCAGCGGCAATTTTTCGAGTGAAACATACTTTTGATTCACATCTATTTTTTGCATGTTAGTACGGTAATCAATGGTTTTTGTAACATTTATAAATATTAATTTTATTATTCCATTTTGCAAAGAATAAAGCTTGGTCTTATGTGTCTTATTAGTATGTCCCCATACAGTCAAGCTATATCTTAGTATAGATTCCACAAGTGAAAAATATACTATTTTTTACAGTATACTGGTACACAATCCCTATTGTGATACATCAGATATGCAATTTTTCTCAATTTGTTACATATATTCATAATATCCTCTCCGAACTTAAAATGTTGGTCTTCAATAATTCCTAATTATTTGGATTTAGGCACTTGTTCAACTTAATCGCATTTACGGTATAATTTATTCATGTTTTTATGCAGACATGCATGTTCATGTATAGCTAGTTGCACACACTTTAGGTTATTATAATAACTAACAATATGCATACACTGATTTTTTTGTATTTATAACCAGATCTTTATTATGAGACCATATGGAAATCCTGTTGTCTTTCTGCACATTCAATCTCTATATGTTTATGAGCAGTTATAAGAACAACATTGCTATAGATTAACGCTATGTTAATGATTTTGAGATATTTTTTAAGTATAAAAAACTTGATTCATTTGATATAAATGCATTTTACCTGCATAGGGTCTCACAACAGATTTTTTCTGACACTCGCATCCCCTAAATTTATGTCGATTGGGATTAATTTTTATGTGGAATAATTTAGGACCAGTTATTTACAAAATTATTTTTTTATTTATTCTGTATAAGTCGTGACATTTGTGGTGAATTCTCATCTAACGTATATCCTTTTTAAGGCAGGAAAGGTTACTAGATATATCCGTAGTGATGTCGGTAATGGCTGAGGCGCATTTCTTGTTATCTCAAACGTATCTGGGATGCGTCAACTGGGAACTCGAGGAGGAAAGTATTAGAGCACTTGGTAAGAGAAAACCGAGCGAGAAATCTCTGTGCTAAATTCCTTCTGTTGCATAAAGGACTTCTTCTTTTACGGTATTGTTCCCGTACTCCTGTTCCAGTTTTTTTGCTACAGAGTTTCGACTTAATGCTGAATGTCACCCGGAGACTTGATATTTGAAATCTCAACGTGCAGAAAGGAACGTAATTGTAATGTATATACATTGCAGTGACAGGCATATGATATATATTTCTGTTTGCCAATTGGAGAAATTTTCATGTTCGTACGCAAAGCCAAGGACATTCCTTCCTGCCATTTTTCGGGGTAAAGAAAAATACTATTTTAAAACAAATGGATTAAATATCGAAAAAAAACAACATGGCATAAATTGTAATGTCTCTTATTGTCATATGTTTCTTGATTTGTTTCTTGTTTCGTGTGCGCGATATCATTTATGTTATCTCTGCAATATTCATTTGCAATACTACCTAATGTATTAGAAAATCAGGCTTATCTGGTAGTATTCGAAAATTACTTAAGGAATTTTTGCGCATTGACAGATGAAAATCAAGAACAAAGTTAGGAAAAAGTTCCTAAAAATTGAAGTGATAGAAATTTTTATTTCCATTCAATTGACTTTTGCTGGTAGTTTTTGAAAATTTCCTGCATTGAATCCGCTCTGCATGGTGGCGTTCATCCTGCAGGCCTTGAATGGAAGGCTAATTAAGGTTATTTTCTTTGGAGAAGCCTATTGAAGATAAATTGAACTTTCGAAGAATTAGCTCTTAACTCCCCTCACATCCCCGGTGACTCTTAACTATGTATTCCCTAATTTAATTAAGCCAATTTCAACGTTGAAAATGTTATCCAATCCAATTTTTAATTAATCTATTTCCAATGAATCCCTTGATTGCTGATAACCTGATGAGCGACTCAACAATGTTTTTGTGATAGAATTCCACGTTTTCGTATTGTTTTGGGGATTTGAATCAATTTTAACTATGATAAAAATGACAAATGGCCCAATTGCGGGACCTTTTGTTTCCCAATTTCAACGGTGGTTTTGTCTTCTTCATTTAATCCACTGACATGGATCTTGGTTTTCTTAACATTTCTTTTCAGGTGGTATTTATTCAGAGTTTAGTCCATACAGTCTAGTATTCTCGTCAGATCTTCTTTCTTCTCAGATATAATTGCTGTGTGATAAGTAATGCAAAGAATGCTGATTAACTTCGCTAAAAGTGTAGTTCAATTTTATTAACGCCTGCGTAACTGACGGAGATATAACTCAAGGAAAGGTGAGTTAATGGGTAGAAAGAAAGTATTATTTTATGAAATATTTTAATACCATCCGGGAGAATAATGTAAGGGTTCAAGGTCTATCATAGATATAATAAATAATCTAAACTAAACAAAAGAGCGGCAGCTATAAGGTAATACTACGCTACAGATTTTGTATCCTTTGTTCTGAGAGATCGTGAGTTGATAGATGTGACTTGATTCGAGTGTATGTAGCAACTGAGAATCCCGGGAGTAATGCCTTGGCTGGCTAGCTAGAGTAGCTCCAGTGCATTCGTATTTTTAGATGTTTGCCGTTGAATTCGAAGTATTTTTGGACGAGTCTCGATCTTTGGTCTAGGTCATTCTAGCAAGCTCGTATTCGTCTATCTACACTTAATATTGTTTCCGATTAGGCCACAGTATAACACGGTGAAATGGATATGTTGCATGAAATACTATCCCTGCTAATATCTAATAATAACTAATATCCCTGCACTTTGGATTCGCTTGGACAAAACAAATTAGAGAACGCAATGTTTCCGTTCTCATTATGATCCTAGAACAAGTTCTCTACATTCCGAGATCAAGGAAAAAGTTTCTCAGTACATTACCAAATAGTACCACAAATAAAATGACACCAATATGTCTTCTAAGTTGGTAACGAGAAAGAATGAGGGTACCCTCGAGTAATCGTATTAAGGTGGTGGAGAAAGAGCTTAAGGCTGGGATTCATAGACTTAAACGTCGACCTTAAAACGGGTTGCTTTCGAGTAAAAATATGCACTACGTTAAGCGTGATTCATGGGCAATGCACGAGAGTATGTGAGGATAGTGAAAAAGTTGACTGATGATTTAGTTGACATGAGCGACAACTGGAGTGAATGCTTTAACTTTCATGGCATTTTTATTAGCAATTAATTATAAAAGTAATATTCTAAAATTTATTTTTTTCTGTCCGTGTTCACTCTAGTAATTGAACTTTCGTTCGGAGTATTCCGTCATTAAGGAAAAGTTTGGGGCTTATTAAGTCTTCAACTTTTATTTAGCTTTTCAATTTTGCCTTTTGAGTTGAATAAAAGTGTAGGGAGGTTGTATGATGAGTAAAATGAAATTTTGTATTTTTTTTGGGGAAGAAGAAGAAGTTATTACTTCCAACCTTCTTCTTTCACTCCCTAACAACCATCTTGAAATATGTAAATAGTATTTGTTTAGTATTATAACGTACAATATGTATTTTAGTTAAAATGAAAACTTGGTTATATTCTACACAATTTTATTAAGAACACGACCGGTTTCGACCTTTTCAGGTCATTCTCAAGTGTTACAATATGTATGCCCAATTTATATTACAATATTGACTTAATGCTTCATGCAGCTGCTGAAATAAAAAAAATAATTATACTAATGAGTTAATAATTCGATTATGGACTCTGTTACGACCATGGAAAAATCTCGCTCAAACTACCTTGGTAATGTGCAAAGTTTGAAAGTTGTTCAACATCTGGTTCTTGAAAAAAACTGAGCATTGTTGAAAAACGATACATGAAAACTATGCAGTTTCAGGTTTATTTTACATATGATAGGACTAGGGTGCGGACATTTGCACCCGGATATCTAGTGCATATGGGAATATCATTAACCAATACAAGTTCAATTTAAGCTCACTCGCTTTTCTGACCACCACGACAGAAATATTTTACTGCTTTAAAAGACATCGGCCGATATTTTAGCCACATTTTCCTGTCTCAGTTTATTATTTATGCCATTTCATATTTTATCACAACTGGATCAATGCAGATTGAGTAATGTTGGAATATAAGAAAAATGTTTATTCAGCATTATTACTGGCATCTTTAGGAATGGTTTTACTAATTTACGAAATGAAATGCCTAAATGCATTCGAAATCGTAATGCATCATAGCGGTGGTTCTCACCCCTTATAAGTTCATATCTCTTATAACTCACTTAGCATCAGTAATGAAAATATTATTTTAATCGGTGTAGGGGTTGCAAACGTGAATTCAGATTTTATCACTAGATGAAAAATGCGGAGTGTACTTAAAAATGATTTTGGATTGCTGGGAAAGATTTTTATGCGGGGGATCCCAAGTATCTTTCCGGGTAGATATTCAGCGTCCGAGATGGAATGATTTGAAATTTTAATGTGGGGTAACGTAATTATAATGACGGCTTTAGGCAAAACTGGTCTCAGAATTTAACATTTTGTTGATTTTTTTAGTTTGTATGTTAATTAAAATTTGAAATTTATAATTAATCATTAAAATCATGAGCACAAAATGCGGAGTGACAGAAGAAAGAGCAGGCTTTTATCTGGAGAATTAAAATAATTTTTCTGAACAAGTTTTAAATTCCCGAATTGGAATATCTCCCGACATATACTGAATTTAGGCACCCAAGTTGTTGCCCAATCCCTTGGTCGTAATTATCTCCCTTATAAATATATTGTTTGTGTAAATCCCCATGATGTGCCAAAAGAGCGTTATGGTATTTGGCGGAGTCGTAATTTATACAGAGGGACACAAACCTAAATAAACATGAAGATTTTAACCGCGTCTGTTTATTGCGATATCATAGGTAACCAGACTACACCAATTTTAAAAATTAATCACAATAGTTTCGCTCACGGAAGTGTAACCAAGTGACGTTTCACGACTGGCATTGAAAAAGTTCTAAACTTTGAGGATGTGGGCAAGGGCTGGGAATGAAATGGCTATTCATAGGTGAAAAAGGTTCCTGTTTTTTAATACTTGATCTATTTACAATGACGTTGGTGCAGTTTGTGGGGCAGATATTCGTTTTCTAGGCGATATGACATTTTTTGCCCTTCCTTCGGGGAATACATGATGCACATAAAACCTATTTACACGCAATTTTGTTTTAAGTACACGAAAAAAGTTTTATTTTATTTTATTCATACACTGAAGTAAAAAATAATTTTTCTCACTCACCTTTTGAAAATTAATTTATAAAATTCTCAAAACATTACGTTTGATTGTTATTGTTTAATTTACTCATTACCTCTTGTTTTTTAAGGTTATATCGATATTTTGAATAAATTATAATTATAATTTTTTGGAATGATTGTAATCTTCTTGCTATAAAGATAGCTCAAACACTTTCATGCTAAAGATACCGCTCCGAAGAAAGTGTCACCCAGGTTGGATCACCCCTGACACCCCTCTCTAGCTAATTCCCTGTGTACTTATAACTATCATCTTATCATTCACGCACGAGAATCATCTTCAAAAATGCAATTGTGTAAACGGTAAATGAAGATGAATAAAACAGTCCTCTTCTAACCATATATTTCAACAGTACTCCATTATTCATTCGCGTATTACATCAGAGTGAATGACATATTTGCTGGTAACATATAGCTAAGATTTTTTTCCCGATTAATTATAATTCCAATTCATGATACAACACAAAGGTAGGTTTATATCCCGATTTAGAAACTACAGGTAAATTGAGTCTTAATCGGGGAAAAAAATATAGTAGCGACCAATCGCATAACAGGTGATTGATAGCCAGGGCCCCAAGTTGAATCGGATTTTTATTCATTGGGAAACTTTCGGACTCACTATGAGCGTACAGCCCTCATCGTTAACCCATGGATGACAGCGGCCTCGTGCGCTCTATGTAAGCTGGATTAATGAGTTTTCGCCAGATCGATCAGTTCGGGTGATGAAGGGTTGAGCTTAGGTGATCGGAAGGGGCAAAAAACCGTTGTGGGGTGAGATTAACCACGTTAACATGTGATAATGGTTTGTCTTCATTATAAGCACCTCTAAAGAACTAATTTTTGGTAGAGAATGTCTAAGTAAAATCCATACATCTAAACGAGGTACTGCAGCGGATATCGTTTTCCGAAAGGTATTTCATAGGGAAAGTAGCATTATTCCAATAAATCGGATATGAGACTGGCGTTCACTGAATTCAGTGCATATATTTCTGACACATGCAATATGGACTACTAATTGAGTTATTTGAACGGTTTGGCGATTGAGACTATTTTTGGCGTTTTATGCGCAAAGTGTGTCGCTATCGTATCTAATTCCCAAGCAGTCATGATGATTGTTGTGGGAAAACTATTTATTTTCTAGTCGCTAAAACAAAATAATCCTAACATGAAAATTAAGAGTACACAAATGTATTAGCAGTTACAAAAAACAATCATGTTTTCCGGACATTTCGGTTTATTTTATTTTAAATCTGGGTTGTTACTCTTGTGGCATTCTGTTAGAATTAATGTGTACAAAATCTTTAAGCTCTATTTTAAAATAACAGACAGTTGCGAGCTGACGTACGATAATTGATCGTGAAATATGGGGAATGTAGAAATAACCATAATGGATATGGGACGTAATTTTTTAGCTAATGGTAATGAACCAGATGAATTGGTGAATAGGTGAATTTGTTACGGAGATAATTTTTGCGTACTAGGAATAATAAATCTAACGCACTTGCCGAGTATTGAAAACAAGTCTGCTAGAATAGTTATTTACCTACCTCATTGTACATCTGATGTGCATCCTGTGACTAATTGCTGTGGAAAGCAATCTGCACTTCACTGTAAAGATCATGTCGCAGTGCCAACTGAGATGCATGCACTAGGAAAAAGAGTACACTGTAACACTATCTGTAAATGTATCCAGCCAGAAGCAATACTATAATATTCTTGTAGTACTAATATTAAAAGGGAAATCTTCATGGTTTTTTGTTCTTATTTATCTATCCAGTGTGCCTGTGCAGGATTTATGGAGTCGAAGGTAAATTGAAAATTTTCCTAAAACCGAACGGAAGACATCGGGCCCAAATTAAAAATGTATTCCTAAAAAACATAGCATTTCCTATTAATTGAGAAAATTTCATTGCATGACCTTGTTTTTTTAGGGACATATTCAATATTTCTTTGGGCCAATGTTTTCTGTGGGCCCTAGGGGAAAGTTCGGAGTCTGAGGTTATTTAATTTCTCCCAGTTTTCTTTTTTCTCCAATCCTCCTTAGCACTTCTTCATTCGTGATCTTATCTTTCCATCCAATCTTCTCCATTCGTCGCCATAGCCACATTTCAAAGCTTTCTAATTACTTTGCTTCTCTCTTCTTCAACGTCCACGTTTCGCATCCATATAACACAATGCTCCATATAAAGCATTTTGCAAATCTTTTCCTAATATCCATCTTGATATTCCTTCCTGTCACCAGTTCCTTAATCTTGCTAAATGCTAAATGCTTTTCCTTGCCAAATTATGCTTTTAATTTCTTCAGAACAGTTGCCATTCTGTGTAACTATACTTCCCAGGTACTTGAAAGTGCTTACTTGTTTTAATTTTTCTTCCTCCAGCCATATATTTAGCACGGATTGTATTCTTGGAATATTAAACTTTTAGAGACCAACTCCTGCCTTTTTTCTCTCACAGCACTCGAAATAACGCTGGGGATTTTCACGGAGACACAAAGACGAGAACATTGTAGTCAGTTGCTTCGGAAAAAATAACAATATAAATCAGCTATCTTTTGAAATTATTTCAGCATCAATATATTTTTGATATTTTTACAGCATGAAAAATAGCGACATATCGAGTATAACATTGCAAGAAACCAACCATTCCCATCGATAAAATATGAAGCTTAATCCTCCTCGGGTGTGAACCTCTGCGAACTTGTTAAAAAGCTTTAACGAGAACGAGTCTACATGTGATGACGAGTCTGGAATTTAAGTACAAAGCAGGTGAACACAATTGCGTGGAACTAAAGTGGATGGAGGCTGAAGAGCTTAGAGATTAGTTTTCCAGCAGGAAGAGAAGATTTGGCTCTGGGAGGTGCTTCAATCTGCTTAGTCCTCTTGCCAAGCGCTAAAATCGACCCAAATTATGAAAAAGAAGATTTTGTTTATGTTTTAGAATTTTTTTAACCGAAATTGTCAACTGCTGGTATCCATCTTACTCGAGGATAATGCTACAGAGTGGGACTTACTGTCGTTTAATTAGTGGAAGTTGAATGGTCTTAAAATAGATTACTCCACCAAAAGAATGTACGTATGCGCAAAAGTCTTTGAGATAGCTAATGCATTATGTGGTTAATGTAGACAAGGTATCATTAAAAAAATTCTAATGCAAATATCCAAGATATCATAACTTATAAACGACAAGGTAGCACTTAAAAAACGATTAAGTACATTATTAGATGAAAAATATTTATATAATTCGGGGTTTTGCAATGATGTCGGATCATTACATTTTCACTCCTAGCGTTTGTGATTTATTGGTATGTATCCGTTGAAGTTTCACCGAATAATCCGTATATGCATTAATAGCAACAATTGCTAGATAGCGATTGATAGTATTATACGCAATAAAATTTCATACTGACCATCGTTTTAACAATTCATTGCCATTATCAAGGTAATAAATTGTTGAAATCATGGTCAATATTATATTTTAGCGTGGATAATATTAAGCAATAGCTTTTTTTGATTAATACTCAGTTCCACATAGTTAGACCTGAAATAGTGTACTAAATTCACTAACCCATATTCGCTTATTTGTTTCATAACTGTATGAGACATACTCATGTCTTTCAGAAGCTGAAATACCTAAAAACGCCAAAAATAACCATGCAATATCCCTACTTGGTTGTCACGAGTGGGACATAAAACGCCATGAAGAGTGACAGGGTGTGGATTTGTAAGTCTTACTCCAACAGAGTTTTCACTTTGTTCTCAGAACTGATCGGGTACGTAATCCAAAGACCATAGGAACACATGATATCAGAAATTGGCGGCTTTTCGAGGAAATTTGTAGTCTAAGCTACTTGATTTCTCAAAGCTTGGAGCGAATGTATTTTTCCATGCCCTATGAAAATACCAATTTGTCACCAATTTGTCCTGGCATTTAAATATGCATAATAGTACGGACGTTTGACTTGAAGCAGTAAAAAACTAAAGTCATGTTGCACGCTCAAGAAAGAGTCAAGCAGAGCTTAAAAAAAATATTTCTCACCCCCGTATCCATAAATTCGGATATATCACAACTTTGCTATTAATCGTATGACATGAATACATTTCACTTCAACTTAAGGGTGGATAAATACCTTGGTAATAGCATTTTAAACTTAAATGAAACATTTTTGAAGCTAACATATGTGAAGTTTCATTCATGTTTTCATTTTGCATGACTAAAGTGTTATTGCATAGGGAAAGCGCCTTACTTTTTTACCAAATAATTTCATCTTATTAGCCTTCCCATTTTCTGTTTTTTCATTCGTATATACATATTCTCTCTTCACCAAAACTTATCTGACTTGTAATTCACCAGGAGTATTGTTTTCTGACGTTTCGTGGGTGAGAGGTACTCTCTTCTATCCACCAACCTTTTATATCACGGATCATGACACCACTCCGTTGACTCAAGCAGATTCAGTCACCTAAGAAAGAATAAACGTAGTGTTTTTAAAAATTATTTTCTATAATGGGGACTAAATTTTCTTATATAAAAATAAATTAATAGATTTCATGTAAGATGATTATCAAGGGTCTTAATATTTCGAATGCAAGCTTTAAGACAGGATGATTTTATAATGGGGTGTAAAAAATTAAATAGCAGGCAGGCTACAATTTGCAATCAACCTAATTGCAACAAAATTCATGTTAATTTGTGATACTGAGCTGAAGTATTCACCGATAGTTGCACCAATGGGTCTTTCTGGTGTAGCTGGCACTCCGACTGCACACCGACTTAAGGTGAACCACATTATCATATGAAGATATTCATGCCTGCCGTAAACTCGGCAATAAAATAACCTAGTAATTGCCACATGAAAAAATCGGACTGGACCGAGAATCGAACCTCGGACTTTTGGCTTGCCGCAGTTGCGCAGACCACTGCGCTACCCAGGCTTCCTAATTCGCAATGGTCCGGCTTGCCAAAGGTCCGTGGATCGATTCCCGGTCCAGGCCGATTTTGTCCAGTGGCAATTACTCCACAGAATCATATATATTAAGTACCTACTTGCATTCATGGTGGAAGTCCCATCTGAACACTCCTCGAAATATAGCTTCTTAAAGACCTCACGATAAATGTTGTCGTTAATTTATTCTTGAAATCAATATTCATGAAAAACATTTCATGAACGTGCATACCTCAATGTCACACGAACAGGAAACATTCATGAATTTGGCACTGACCGGCTGACGGACTATACGAGAGTTTTTTGCTTTGATGACATCTTTAGTGCAAATAATCGGTATAAAAAACAAATAGCGAACGTTTCCACAGAGTCTACGAACCTTAGTGTAGTATCACGAGGAATTATTATAGCCTGAAGTATTAATTGAATGCGTTTCATGACGAAACAGACTGGATCACGGTAATGCAAACCAAAGTACCAAGGTAGCAGTCTCCTAATAATAATGCGCAATTTATTTATATTATTAAAAACAGTTTGTTTATAAATATATGTTTGAACAAAATAATTATTCTTCTGCCCTTCAATGAAATAAGATCACAAATTCGCTCGAATATACGGTGTGAATAATGATGAAGGTTTCTCGGGTTTCCCACCAGGTCAGGTATATGTTGACCGACGTTTCGATGGCTGCCTCTGCCATCGTGTTCAGGGAATGTCAGTGCGAAGAATTCTGCCTCCTTATACGAATATACTGCCTCGTATGCATGGACGGATTCCCGCCAAAAGGTCATGTCAGATGTGATTTTCGGGCGCCACTCTTCTCTCTTTCCCCCTTGATTTTGCGGAGCGTATGCAAAAAGCAGCTTAACATAAGGCGGTTCTACACCTTCTGCAGCAGCGCGTCTATTAGCTTCTTCTTCTATTTCCCACATTATCTTGAATCGAAGAGCAAACGAATTTTCACATCTCAAAATATGTTCCAAGAGACTAATAATATTCTCGCTTATATCATGATTGCGTGCACTAAGAGCATCCTGATTATCCAAATGTCTATTTGTCAATATTGAGGCCGTTCAAATTTTCCATCATCATTTTGAGTAGGGTGAGCTGCTAAATTAATTTTGTGATAAACTTGACCGCTGGAAATGTAATTATAAACTCGTCGACCGTTGACTGTTCAATCGTTATCTACTGTGAATGAAGCCATTGCAAAGCATACATTCAAATTTCGAATACTTTCATGAAAGTCATCAGAAAATGGGTGACGTCGAAGAAACGATCGCGCTAACTCGTTCGGAAATTCTGGATGTGCTAGATATATCCTAACATGCAAGTAGCAGTCCCCAAACGAATCTCAATGAATTCGATTTTACTCACGTTCTTCGGGAAAATACAGTGCTCCATAATGAATACAAGCAACACTAAAATGTTGCAAACTATGGTAAGAAATATCAGCCGTTGTAGCTGTCTTGTAGGAATTTATTCGGTTATTATTATGCCTGTTGTCGTCTTGAATTCCTCCGGCGTTCTTCTTCCATCATCATGATGATCATCGTTGACGATGATCATCATCAAACTCTTCTGTACGCCTCTGAGCCGCTCGTTCACGCATGTCTTGAAGCCGCTAATTTTTTGTGAGTCTGATTCTTCTGTTCTTTGGTTATTTTGTCGTTGCCTTATCTTTTACAAACGTAGTTGTTTTGTTCGTTTGATTCTCCACTTCTCTGTATTCGTGCAAGATCACGTATCATTACTAAATACTCTAGGCGATCATATTCTTGCCTCATTCTTTTCTGATCGTTCCTCTCTTGAGAGTAAGAATCATTTAGTTCAGTCATCATTTCAAATAACCTATTTTCACATGTAATGTTTGCTACCCGGCTTGGTCTTGCTGATGTCAGAAAATATTCTTCATTTTTGGGAAGTAAACTAATTGAGATACCAGGTATTGAGTCATCAACTTGTTCTATTTGATCCGGAATAAAATTCTTTGAGGCATTGGGCATTTAGTCATCACCTTGTACCATTTCCTCCTGCTTTCAGGTTGTTCTGTAGATCGGATCAATATTCTACTGCCCCTGGAGGACTCGCGTAAACACTTTCAAAATTACGTGATGAATACCATTTACTCTTTAGCGGCCACTAACCACACATGGAGAGGTTGGGTTGAAATATATTCCAGCTAAAATTTCAACGTACATCTGTAAAAGAGATTTTTTTTAACACTAGGAGGACGGGAGTTTCGCGCTACCTAGAAGGACGGCTAGGGGTCATTTGACCCCAACTTCGTTTTGTCAAATTAAAAGCCATTTTTTCTCCCTATAGACTTTTTTACTGTAGAAATGTTCATATTCATTCTTTAAAAACACATTATAGCATTTATTATGGTATTCCGATAGTTAACAATACATAATTATCACTTCTAAAAACCATGAATTATATAATATTCAGTGGCCATGAGTTTCAAATTTATAGTCACTCTTATCACGAAATTGCATTATTATATTTACCTAATACAAAGGTGTGCTTCAAAATTTTATAATGAGCATAATGGTTTTTCATAAATTGCAATTAAATATATAAAAAAATACTTTTTTGTACATTTCAGACAAGGTTATCTTTCGGCGCACTTTCCACAAAATATTTTTTTGCATTGAAAACGTACATAGGATGATTTCTTTTGAATATGATTTCGGATGACAAGTCGGAAATGAGATTCCCAACTCTCATTCGAAATTTTTTGGATCAATTTCATGCGACTCAGTTTACAATTTGTAGTTTCCCTGTAGAGCAGCCAGCTATGTATCGAGGCCAGATCCAGTATATTGAAAAATATAGAGAACAGACCACCTCTTTGTAGCTGATCGGGTGGAATATTTCCGGCACATGCTGTCCATAACATCTACTCCCAATCTGTTTTTGTTGTAAAAGAGGATGGTTTCTGGCTTTCTTTTATGTGTCGGAAATCGTGACATCTGAGTGCATGGTACTAAGTAAGAGAACATTCTTATTCTTTTTTGCTTGGATATTTGTGAGATTATGGCCTTGGATGTTTTTATATACTCTAGTTGAATGAAATACTCATGCGGACAGGAGGAGGTAAGTCTCGCCTGTTTTTTTATAGCTCCGAGAAGAGAAATTTTCCTTTTTTTTCAAGTTTTCAGTCAGGTGAATCGGTGAAAAATAATTGTTGCAAGTTACGTTTATGCCTGAATTCTTATACGGATCAGTCAATCTCATTACAACATATTCACCCATCTCATGGCCTCTCTTCATCTTCCCCACAATACGGAAATGCTTTTGAAATTATTTAGATTTCACGTCAGCGAAAACTCAGTACTTGATTCTGAATTTTTCTGGTTTATTCGGCATATACTGTATGAACGGATACCTGCATTTCAATGCATAGAGCTGTTCATCGGCCATCACTTGGATTGTAGCAGACTCGGGAATAAGTGAGAAAATTGTTCCAAGGTTCAGAAGGCAAACGAAATTTGTCTGCCGTTAGTGCTTGACTATGAGTCGCCCTTGAATCGAAGCATAAATATTTCATTTTGTTCAAGAATCGATCCATAGGCATTGCTCTAGAAAATATTTTTGAGCCCCAGGTTTTATCACAGCAACTTTTTATAGACATATGCTGCTGTCCCAAGATGCCTCTTGCATATATCAATGCGATAAATATTAGAAGTTCTTCCCTCGATAAGCACCAATCATGATTCAGAAGATTGAGAGACAGAGAGCATCCCGAATGCATGCGAAAGGGTTTTGACGAATATTTATGAAGTGCCAATTGCCGTACGAAAGGCGGTCGCCCGACTGCCACCCATGTGTTGATCCTCCTCTTCTAAGAACTTGCCCTAATGCTTCTTCTTCCCCGTTCAAGGAAGGAATTCCATGGGTAGGAAATGCAATAGAATATTACAACTTAGGCAATTCCTCTGCTCCATTTAATAATTCGCACCAGTTCTCAAAGGTGTCCAAACCATGGCTGTATGACGCATGGATGGATAAAGATACACATATCAATGGGAGTGCATGTGACTTGCGTTGTGAGGATAAAAAAACAAGATTTGCGAAATAAGAAAAATGCCATTAGAAAAAGACCATTAGCGTGCGAAATTCACATAAAGTAATAAGGGGTGCCACTTGCTTTCCCTTTTCCGCTTGTGGATTCCCGAAAGATCGGGTATATACAAAAATGTTCACTTAGCTAACGTTTTGATATTGGTGTCCAGAGGCATCAACCGGCATTGAACCGGGTACCCTCCGGCTCAAACGAAGCACTATACCCACTGGACTACCATGCCACCAAGTAAAAGGAGCTTCATAAAAAATTACGAGCCTAAGGGTAAGAGGAATATAAAGATACAGCGCCAAAACTAGTTGTGGGTCAAATGACCCGCAGCCGTCCTTCTAGGTATAACCTTTTGTAAAAGTTAACAAAAAAATATTAGAGTCATATTTGTGTCAATTTATCTAATTTCAGGTAGAAATGAAGAAAGTCAAAAAGTTTCGAAAGATTAAAAAATGTTTTACACAGAGAAAAATTAATTTGAATTCTGAAAATGGGTCAAATGACCCCTGCCGTCCTAGTGGCGTAAATGTCTCAGGCATTAATTTCCATTCCATGCCTATGCTGCGGTTTCCAAGTAAACAAAATATTCAATAGTTGAAGTAGTGCAAAATTTTGAGATTTTCGAGCTTAAAACTAAAATTCCAGGACAATGCGATGGGTGTACGGAAATGGAATGCAAGAATTAAAAAATTTGTTCTTTCATTTATCTAAAAGTAACATTTTAAATTTGTATCCTGAGTGTAAGAAATTAAACGAAGGAAACAATTAAACCTCGGTATAACAAAATTGGAGTAGCCTAACCTTTTTACATGTAAAAAATGCTATTTTTTTCCCCAATATCTTGTAAAAATGATTTTTCGTACACTATATTAGTAAATTTGTAACTTTCATCAAAATCGTTAGAGCCGTTTTTGAAATAAAATTTACATATATATATATATATATATATATATATATATATATATATATATATATATATATATATATACATCTGTGTATATATACATCTGTGTGTGTGTGTGTATATATATATATAGTCAATCGATGAAAAATCACTCGTGGTGAAAATAAAAATCAAGTTATCTATTTTTTGTGTGCCTATATCTTTTTTAGCTTGTCACGCCTGTGTCACCTCAATTGATTTATATATATATATATATATATTGTAACCGGTCCCGTTTGGTCGCTGTGACGAGGCGTTGGGGCCGTAAGGAAAAAGGATCGTTCTTGTTTTGTTTTTTCTTCAGTGTCGAAAGTTTGTGGTGTGAATCTGAGTCCGTGAGTGAGTGTGTGTGCTTCCCCCTACCCAGTATCGGTCCCCTCACCTTCCTTCCTCCCAATCCCTATTTTATGTGCTTACAAAAACGGAATATCATTAGCAGTGACCATCCCCCCCCCCCAAATTGCTGGGAAGCAAGCAGCGGGAGGCGGCCAGCTCAGCGGAGTTTGAGAGTGCGCTGGCCCATCCCACCTTTTTTCCCCCACCCCCTCTCCTACCTGAGTGCTGTAATGAAAACAATCTAAGACTTAAGAACAAGGGGTACGAATGTTCAAACCTGTTTTTAAATGTCATAATTCTAATGATTCTTTTTTGGAGGATTGCAGGAGGTTTACATTTTCTATTATATGCGTCTCCTCAAAACTGTAATCCATAATTTAACTTTGATTGAACATGGGCATGATAAATTGCTTTTTTGAAAACTAATGTACATTTGTTTTGAATAAAGTATAATTTAGATAGGCAATTTCTCAAAGCTGTAGAAACAGCGGTGACTTGTTGGTCCGATTCTAGCCATCATTCAATCAATTCAATCATATCTTCTTCTCAAGTAGCGAAAGTAGTCTTTGGCAGAGGAAGCGTAGGAGTGCCTAAAAACCAATCGCTGGTCCCGTTTCGTCAAGAATTCACCGAGTTACCTAATATACTGAAATTCTGAGTGTTCATGAACTATTCCTGAAATACGAAAAAAGATTACCGAGGGACATCAGCTAAAGAGTCGCGGCCCCAAAGAGGTTCAGTGGGGCAGAATGTGAGGCATTTCTTTTTGCTATTCGCCGCCTAGACTTTTTTCTTGAGGTAAAGGGACTTGCTTATGGAAAAAGTTTCAGACTAATGGGTCGCGAATGGAGACGTTTAAGAAGAGGATGGAAATGTATTTATGAAAATAGTTTCAGAAGCCGAACTCTAAAGCGTGTTCATCATCTTTATCGAATGCTATGAAACATACATTCGCTTCAGCACTGTTCACCTTAATACGCATGTTCGTTTTACAGTAAATGCTTTCATGATCACGCGTATTCTGGAAATGCATGATGCACTATATTTTCATTGCCAGTCATTTTGGAAGCTGAGGCAGATTTATTTAAGGAGATTCATGCATATAAAAAAGTAACCAGTTTCCTCTTTATGGCAATCTTTGCTCGAGGAAGACTGATTATGAATTTAATCGAAGCACTATGCTAACCAATGTATAACGCTGTAAATTATGTCTTGGACTCTTAATGGATCGACTGTATGGTATTTAGAAATATTTGGAGTAAATTAAAATGTTTGAATCCTTTGAACCCTGTAGGATATTTTTCTGTCGTAAAGATAATATGATCAAATAATTATCAGTATTCAGCTTTAAAACATGTTTCATTACTGTTACCTTCATGTCCGTGACATACACTAAATCATGCTGTTTATAAATACATAGTTTATCTTGTTTGGCGACTTTCATTTAAAACACACCACGTACATGTAACTATTAATATTCAACTTAATACTAAACATGTATGACAGAAAATATCTACCTCTTCTACACAAAGCCTTTATCCTTTTACCCGTGGATGTTGAACATTTTGCAAGTTTCGAGACGTAAGTGGTTCGAAAGCAGTTTTTTATATGTGAACTGAAAACATTTTCTTGTGTATTTTTGGGATAATGAACTTAATGTAAGAGTTGAAATTTATGATAAGTGAGATGAATTGTCACATTAAGGCTCAGAAGACTACATTACTGCCGAATATCATTATGAGCGAGATAAGCACTGTGGTCTCTTTGGAATCAGTTTCAACCAGATACTCGGCGGCATGTTACTCTCAGGCAATTAACATCCGGAATTGATTGAAACCTCAAGTTTGTCGTAAGAGAAGTGAGCCATCTGGCTACATTACCTTTCTTCCGGGAAATGGATGAGAGAGCATTATGTGATGAAGGAGGGGGCTGATTGAAATTTGATACGTAGTGTAGGAGGGGGAAAAGTTCAGAGTCCAGAGTTGAATAAGGGGGTATGAGAAGAAGTCGGTGGATAATGAAAGGCTTTCAATGTTTAACATTATGAGGATTTTGTGAAAATCGCGGAAAATCTTCATAATAATGAATAAAAACTCACCGAGTATATAATGCACTGTATTAAATATAAGAAAACAGACCTAGGTTTCAACACATTGTGTTATCTTCAAGGTAAATAGTCCTTGAAGGTGACACTTTAAAGACCTTGGGATTATCGGGAAGAATTTACCTTGAAGGTGGCCCACTGTGTCGAAACCTAGGTCGGCTTTCTTGCATAAAATAGTGTGGATGTCTGTCTCCGTAATAAAGAATAAAAAGTCTTTGAGTATCTCTCCATTATTAAAAAAACTATTTGATTTTTTATCCTTTATTATGTGGATCAAAATATTCCAAAAATTGACGCCTTCGGTGTTAGCTGATATGCGGAAAATCTTATTTTGTCAAAAAATGCATTATCGTTGGTGTAGAAAAAGTTAAGTATTTTCTACATTTGCTACTATTCACTTGCATAAAATTGGAATTTTATAAGGAAGAGGCTGACGTTTTTGTGGATGGCTATGGGAGGGTTTGGGATTTACATCTTCATTGTCACATATACCTACGTGTCACCGCGTTTCACAACGACATGTGACAGAGATGTTAGAACGATAAGTGTAGCACTTAGCTTAGGTTAGTTTTTTTTGTTTTTTATGTTTGTATAAGAATGATGTTGTTTATGACATTTATGTGTCACTGTCACAGTTAAATATATGTAATCACTTTGTTCGCTAGTGCCAATAACATTTTCTCTGGCTGCTCAGTCGGTAAAGTAACTATTAGTACACATATACTTCTTTTATGGTAAATATTTAATTAGTCACTTTAAAGCACTTATCAAAAGGTCGCTTAATAACATTGGCATTCACAATTTTACAACTTTGCCGGATTATCCTTTATGCAATTAATTTTTCTCTCTCAATTACTTATTAATCAAACAGACTTAATTACTTTTACTTATATGTAATCCCTAATTCTAGTTACAATCATGGCATTGTCCCATAGGACCAATTTTGACAGCACAAGGAGATATAGTTTTCTCGGAGTTTTCCACGGCGATTAGATGAATATTCCATTCTTCTTCCGGGTATCTGCCGCGTCGTTGTGTTTGTCTGACATCATCGACCTGAAGACGCCTCCAGGATGGGAGGAGAAACGTTGCCAGAAAAACACAAAGACGCGGCAGATACCCGGAAGAAGAATGGAATATACAAGTAGATATAGTTACGGCATAAGTCTGGTGGGTATCTCGATGGCGATTCTATGCTGGCTTGCGGTATTTTCTCTCAAATCCGTCACGCTATGCTCTAAATCGTGGTGTCCCCTGGTTGTCCAAGTAACCTCCAGGTCTGTTCCCTTTCTGACTGCGTACTCCTTCTTCTCCGCGTCTCCGTGTGGCTGCGGTTATCTGGCTGCGGTTATCGCCGTGAATATCTGAGCACAATATCTGAGTGAATAACTAGCTGTTAATCTCTGAGTGAATCTTACTTATGAATGCAACTCTTTTGAATGAATGCCTGCCTGCGACTCAGCGCGTGCCTTACATATGTTTCCCAGTTCCCCTCTTCCTCCAAATATCCATATCTCTCTCTCCAAACATTCGCTGATTCCCCAATTTTTAGTGCATTGGTGTTTTTATTTCTATCTTTATCTTACAATGTTTTCTCCTTCTTCCTAATAATGGCTGCAAGTGTTCTACACGAGCCTCCGCGGTGCCAACCTGAGAATGTCCTTACCCCTCTGGCCAACGTGACGGCATTAAAGCATAATGGTAGACATTTTATGTTACAGAAGTTTAAATTTGTAGTGTATAGGAAAAAGGGAATTGGGAAGGAAACAGACTGCTAATGAGGTGATTAAGGGGATCTGCTCTACTTCTACCTCGATCTGCTCTTCTTGTGGCATTAAATGTTGTATTAGGAGAAAATTCTCTAGCTATCGGTTTGAAAGTTCATTTCTTTTATTTTATCAACTTGTGTCTCTCCTCCAAAGGTAGTGTGAAAACAAAATAGTACTGACTGTATCCACCTGCAACTGATAACGAGCAAATATGGGTCCTTATATTCATCTATCGTGAAACCATCTATAGTAGTGACTCCCAAACCTGTTCTAATAGTTTTATCACTCCTCAAGATGTGGCGTAGTGAGAGTGAGGGAGTATCATTCTTTTTTAATTCAGAGGTCCTTCCAACTCTTCATTTGCTGGACAACAGGCTGTTTGATGCAGTGCTGCAATTGTTTTGAATATGGTGGACTCACTTCGGGCATCCCACCGGATTCAGATATTAATTTTGGCTGACAGATTCTTTGCTGATCGACAACTCTGAAGAAGATAGAATAGTATCCTGTTTAAGCGTCTGTAGTAATGGAATACCTATCCCGGTGGGAAACAAGAGATGCCATCATCATGAAAATGTCAGGAAAGGAAATAAACGCAAGGAAAGTAAATAAATAATTATCATGTCTTTAATCCTATATATATATATATATATATATATATATATATATATATATATATATATATATATATATATATATATATATATAGGATTAGACTAGACTCTAACTGCTCACTTCTAGAGCTGACGAAGGACCAACTGGTTCGAAACGTTCCGTAAGAACGAATTCTTTATCTTTTCCTATTTCTCCTACCTCCTGTAAGTTTGTATATATATATATATCCTAGATATGGATGGGCCTGAAAGTTCTCTTAGTAGTAATTTCCAGGTTTAGTACCTCACCAATGGAAAATAATATGATAAATCTGGTAATTCAGAAGTTCGTATAGTTGACATGAGGAATGATAGGGGGTCGATAATGCTTCTTTAACTATTTATAGTCACATGTCCTTCACTGTTTTTCATCTTTTATTCCACTCGACTCCTGTTTGAATCTGCTGGGCAAAGTGCTAAGCGGAATGGATGACTTGAACGGACGGACGGGTTTTGAGAGACAACAACAAGCAACACATTCGTTGAAGCTAAAATCAACAAAGGTTTCGGCGAATTGTCTTGTATGTTAGTTTCTCATTCCACCCTTGTTGTTGTCGTTCATTGACAGTAGGATGAAAGAATTTACGTATCCCATTCATTCAATCTATAGTTAACGCCACATCTAGAGTACGTTGCGAGCCATTCGACAAGAGGGCTTAGTATGCAAAATAATTAAAATTCTAAGAAAATCTGAAAACTATGTTAACAACTTCAAAAAGCCAACAGAATGTGTAACTGAGAGATGGACAAGGTCAGAATTCGCTAGAGAGACAAAGACAAGGTAGGTTTCAGGGTGACTAGGAGTATATTATTTTAACCTCACACTACTTATCGTACCCAACGAACAAACTTACTATAATATGCAAAATATTAAGAAACTATGAGAGGTGGAAATGGAATGGGAAGTGGAAAAATATATATCCATAGTTATATGAAAACTTCCAAAGTGTAATGCGCTGTTACTACTGGTTACCATATTTATAACAGGAGAATCGATTACCCAAGAGAGATGCACTACCGAACTGGTACACCGTAATTAGAGAGGGTGAATTTTAGCATTTGCGATAAACGCGAAATGAATGTGTTTTTTTCGATTTTTCGCAACTGAGTCCCTCATCTCTGCAACTTATCATCTGATGCTGCCTTGTTTTCACTATTCGTTTCTAATATCAAGAAAATCTTCCTTAAAAACTCATTTTAAACTCATCCATAAGAATCTGGACCTTATTTCCTTCATGCATTTCAGAATACCAGCCCGACCTACCAGGACTCACTCATTGCTCCTTATACCTACCAACTCCCTGATTAAAACTCACCAAGCGCTCCCTTATTTTCCGTCTCTCTTATCTCCTGAATTCCCCTTTCTGACTAAATTGATCTCCTTACCTCCCAACATACTCGCCAAACAAGTCATTTCATATTCCCGAATAAATTAACCTTTTCTGTCAAACCATGCTGGGGTATTACTTGTTAACCTTCTTCTTGATAACGTTTTTTGCATGTATCCTTTTTTGTTTGTCATCATGCTGTATGTGGCATTGTTACTATAAATAAATAATGTGATTATGCTACAGAAAGTCTTCTTTCACCGATTGAGGATTCCAATACAACCTGAAGCTAATTATGGTTCCCATTATGCAACGCACTTATAATCCAAACTTCATCGGTCGTACCGCTTCGTATTTAATTTCACCTGGGAGATAGATTTGTATAATTCATGTCTTCAATTTATAAATGCTAAAAACCCCTACTTCTAACTATAACTTAGTCCTCGCACGCGCCATTAGCCACCACAGAAAATTATAGCAACGTGCTGTCTCTCGGTTAACACTTTCGTTACGTAATAACACGATTCGCCTATTTTTCTTCTTCCAAATCCTTTTTACGATTCTTTTTTCAGAGCTGGTGTCCTAGCTCCCTCTGCCACTCACCCCTTTCGGCGGCTGGCAGGGTAATATGTACATACATATAGACGGTGTAGTATCTCTTTGTTCCCTCGTAGATTTCCGCAGCGTCCAAGTAGTTGTTACTCCATTCTTGGGGTTTCGCCCGTGTTTCAACGGGCGTCTTCAGATCAAAATACCGGTACTTCCAAACTCTTCTACACGCCAAATCCTCTTCCATCGGCCTGCTATGCGGTGGATGCCTTCTCCATTGAAATTCCCCCACTGTGGTTGAAACCCGAGAACAAACGGAGAAATTTATCTTTTTTTGAATTTTCTGTCTGTTGTGGAGGCTTTAAAGCGGGAATTTGAGGATTAATCCCGTCGCTACAAACGAAGTCTTTACACCGCTCGGATGTTTTAACTCATGTGAATTAAGGGCGTACATTTTGATACGCCAGAGAACGAACGCCGTGGTAAGGGTGGTCGGAGCGATTTCGGGTTATGCATAAGTTTGCGTGAAATTTTGCTCACGTTATTTTATAAGTGATATCTATAGATGAAAGTGAAAAAATTGTAGCATTACGGCATATGACATATACTTTGCAATAATTCAATTACTTATTCACATATCTTCTTCTAAATACGAAATAATACACACCTTATCTTTATAATTGTTGCTAACAAATACCAAGGTGTCACGCCGAATCTGATGGTATTCGAAAAAATCTAATTTCAAAATAATTTCTCTTGCATTTCGAATACCGCGCCGAGAAGTCTAGTCATAGCATGCTTTAACAAGGGAAAATATTTTAAAATATAATTCTTGTTTCATTACCACTACTACCTGTATGGTGAGTTCCGACTCATAAGCAGATTCACTTTAATGAAATGTGGTCCAAGAATTTTTTTTGACTAGTTAAATTATTAAAATGTGCGCTCAATGACCCACTATTCGCTCCAGCCACGTTAACATGGGTCCGCGGCCGAGCAAGATGCAAGCAAGAAAAGAAGTCCCAGGTATCATGAAGGACCCCACCCTGCTAGACGGAGGACCCATTTCCGGGCATGTGGGCGGGAATTATCTCTTCCATTTTCCTCAGCTAAAGCCCCACTCATGGCGAGTGGACGCGGTCAAATAGGTATATATTTTCTTACCCTATAAATAAGAAACTATTATTTGCTTACGCAGAGAATATGGGCTCCGAAGTGCGCACCTTACGTTAAACTGATCATGCACAAATTTTAAACGGGACTCTTACGTTATTCCTATCTACGTTGTTGATAGCATGTTTTACGAAAAGCTCTGTTAATATTTACCGCTGGTGTTTCGTTTAAAATTTGTAAATGCCGGGGGAAGCATTAGTAATACACTTCATTCCACCCAAGTTTGTATTTTACTAGTGTATATAAAAACGTTTTTCAGTCATTTCAATGAGTAGACGAAATAGTTGACCGTGGACACATGCTGCGCGTGGGGTTGGTGGTTATGCCAAGGGTCGATATTATCTTCGCCTACCGGCCAAGGAAAAGGTTAAGCTTCCTGAAAACTTGACTCCCAATACGGACGAAAAGCATACCTATGTGATTCCCAGCCATGAGAGAGTTCCATGCAGAGGAACTTGCTAGTAATGAAACGCTCTCGGTACTCTTGAGAAGTAACGCATTTTCACATCTCTAGTGTCCGGCGCGAAAGGGTAGAAAGGGATACAATATTCCATGTAATGTCACAGCTAATATTTAAATATTGGGTTAATGTCGATTGAGCGGGGACACATCTCAGGTACTCGGACTCTGGGTCACAGGTAGCCGGTGTGTGGGTCGACCCTTGCTCGCGAAGGGATAATCCTCGCTCGTGGTGAGACCTCGCTGGGCCTAGGGTCCCCTCACTGCCCCGGCCCCCGCAGCGGGAGGGGAGCCGCACAAAACTGACCGTGTGCAGTACATTTAAATGTTTATAAACTTTAACAATTTCCTTAAATTTATCTTGTTCATCGTGTCAATCGCCCGAAGACGTTTGCGAGCGTCTTTTGATCGACTTTCTACGGTGAAAATTAAGGTTTTCCATGCTGCCTTAGGAAATATGACGATGAGACGTGGCAACGCTGCTTGCATGTGGCAGGATTTTGTGGGATTTCCAACAGTTTTTGAGAGTTATTGCTAGCGGTTATGGTAGGGAAACGCAAGGAAATGATGCAGAAGAGTCTTTATGCATGTAATAAAATACGGTGTACAATATTTTACATTTTATATTGTGTGTACAGTATTACATCTAATACTTCATTTTTGGACTGATTTGAGTGGTACTAATACAATCACACGCCTAGGATACTTCCTTCTAGAACTGTCTTCAAAATCCCATCACCCGTTTTTACTTCTAACATCCATCTGTTTTATTCCCTCCCAATATCCTTCAGCAACTTCCTTTCCTCACTCACAATCTCGTATTTCACTCACTCTCTCTCTCTGTCCATTGCAGGGTCCAAGTCTCCGCACCACGCTATGTGATTGTTATAGTTATAACTAAGCTGAAGACATTTAGACAATGAAAATGAAGAAATTGGCACTAAAAATTTCAAAATAGGCACATAAAGTAGGCGCTTAAAATATTTTTTGCATTTCGGATGATTCTGTCAGTCCTGGAATCCCAAAAGGCTAAGCCTGTAATCAGGTTTTCCAGGGACCAGACAAATAGAATTTGACATACATCTATGCCTTGGGTGGTGAAATACCCACCCAGGCGGGACTCGAACTCGTAATCCCAAGATTAGCAGGCGAAGACTTTACCCCGCCGCCACCGTGGTAGGCTATAAACTTAATGCGACTTATTGCCACAAAGAAGCATCTGAAATTTAAAGCTTGAGCTGAAATACACGATTACTTTTTGATGAAACTGATGGAGTGGATAGAGGATAAAACTACAAATGAAATTAGATTATAAACTGGAGAAACATAAAACACAAAAGGTTTACTTATTTCAAGTTACATTACACCATTTACAACAACATATTTCTCTAAATGTTCGGTTAATGTCGATTGAGCGCGGCCACATCTCAGGTACTCGGACTCTGGGTCACAGGTAGCCGGTGTGTGGGTCGACCCTTGCTCGCGAAGGGATAATCCTCGCTCGTGGTGAGACCTCGCTGGGCCTAGGGTCCCCTCACTGCCCCGGCCCCCGCAGCGGGAGGGGAGCCGCACAAAACTGACCATGTGCAGTACATTTAAATGTTTATAAACTTTAACAATTTCCTTAAATTTATCTTGTTCATCGTGTCAATCGTCCGAAGACGGCTACCTGTGACCCAGAGTCCGAGTACCTGAGATGTGGCCCCGCTCAATCGACACTAACCAAATATTGCATGTTATTTTTGTATTTCTTGTTCACTAATACGTATTCAATCGCGTTTTATCCGTGATGCACAAAATGTTTTCCTACAGAGCGGAACAGGGCCAATATGCAGGTATTGATTGAACTACATTTACTCTAATATATCGCCTACGCGTCCATTAAAACAATTATACGAAACAAGACAGGCTACGCGCTAGAAATGTTACAAGAGGTAGTGTTAGCTCACAATACATGGGTATGAAAGCTATTCGTGATATCATGCGGATACGGTTTCCTGTAATACCCCAGGCGACTTCATCCTAATACAGTTCGTCCTCCCTGTTTGAGGAGCCTATTAATGATGACCTTAAAATATCTTTTTCCAAAGTAAAATATATTTTCATAAAAAGCTTCTATCCTCTTCTGCGGGGAACGTTAGACTAATGGGAACAAATATAGTTTCACAAAGCAACATCATCATTTGAAATGGCTAACTAGAAAAAGGAAGAAATAAAGAGTTAAACGACCTCCATTTTTAATGTACCTCTATTGAAATTCAATGATAATATAACAGAGGTTTACTAGAGCTCAGAAGTTCCTTGCATACATTTACATCTTATTTTCAAATAATAGTAACGAGGCGCCATATATTACGAAGTTATCAAGTTTTTTTATGACTGATAGCTTTTTTATATTTTTAAAAAATATATCCCATGGAGAGGCAGCATATTTTCAGCTATGGACATATAGAAATGCCCTTTTTGGTAAAGATAGAGGGCTTGATTCTCAGGTGGATGATTACAATACTTTTAAAAATCCCATCAATATTCGCTTCATTTCCTCTGGTCCATAGACTAAACTAATCTCAAGATGATTCACTATTTTTCTCTGCACATATTATATATCTTCCCTGCATGCTTGTGACTAAAACAGTAGATCCCATGGGACATAATACTCATTTTTTTCCGATGGAACAGGTCTGATGGAAGATTCATCTTTATGAGTTTCGTTATCTCATCATCCGTCTTCGTCAACGGGAATACGAAAAAAATAACGCCACCATACGTTTCCTCCGAGTCAGGGAACGTCTATTTCACCGTATTAGCAGACGAGGTGTACGGTTGTGCTTGCTTCTTGCCTAAGCTATTGTGTAACGCATAGCAGAGCAACTGACTTTAGTGAGACCTTTCCGTTAAGCGCGGCCGAGGTCTTTCTTGCGGTACGTGAAAGGATTTTTTTACAATACTACTTGCCAGTCAGTCCCCTACGAGGACCTGAGGGCTCTTAAGGACCTGCAGACGAACTGGAGCTGTGCCAAGTGTCAGATGATGATCCGATCAGTTCGAGGCAATGATGCTCCTGTCAGGCCAAGTGGAACCGGGAACCGTATGCGCACCTACGACAAAATCTATTAGCGCTTTACTCAAAGCTTTGGTTGAGCAAATGCATGCGATGTGTGAATATCAGCCCTTCCTTTATACATCACTTCTTGGCATGCTTCGATGACAGATCACTAAGTCTATGGGACTCATCAATGATACCCTCGCAAAGCTGAGTGATTGGCTGGATGGGTTTGCCAGTGACAATCAGGTATTCAGACGTCAATTGTCCGGTATGGATATCCGACTCAATTGTGTTGAACGGGATAATTGGAAAGGTGTTGTGGAAATTAAAGGAAGTCCTGTTACTGCTGATGAAATTGTGAATTATTTGGTGCTTAAAACTGGAATTGTCATTGGAATAAAAATTGATATCACTGAAGTTTTTATCACTTTAGGATGAAAAAGCGTGTTTATTAACATGGGGTTTAGAGCCCCCCTCTCATCTTTGTACATTTTGTAAGATCGTGTATTGCAGCTGATTTTATGCAAGCTCGAATGAGAAAAAGAAATCCTTCTCTCGACAACATTGACCTGGAACACAATCGTACTATCTATACTATTGAGTCGTTGAGACAACGTAATAGGAAATATTTGAGGATACCGGGAATAGGCACGATATAACCTTTACGAAGCCATTTTTGTCCGCCATATTCTCGATTTCTCTGTGCTAACAACGCGAGAATTCTTCTATAGTTCCCGGTCACAGTTCGTGATCTGGGAAGTTTCTGGAACAAAAATGTCCAAGCTATTATTATCTGTAGTGTATCGCTCACCAAAAATTGATCACATGAATGATTTTGAAAATGCCTTTTTCTTACTCAGTCCGACTCATAAAAATATTGTTACTATGGCTGATTTTAGTGCGGGTAGGCTCGGAAATAGTTCTTGTAAAATGGATTTTATTTATTCCAATTTCATTCCATTGGTGTCATTCAAAGACACTACCATACGGCAACCATTCATACGGTGCAAGGTCTATGTGTAGTTGATGATCTTGTTAATGTCCAGTCATATTCTCAATCACCAATTCCCTTTCTCTCCGCTCATGACCTGTTAAATATCTCTTATACGCTTAATGTTTCCCGAACCTCCTCGGTTAGAATTATTTGATTTCAGAAAAGCTTTTGATCGAGTTAGCCATTCACGTTAGCTTTTAATTTAAAAAAATCGATTTTTCCCTGCTCCGTGTTAAATTGCTTCCCCTCACTACTTAAATGATAGACGTCAAGCAGTGGACTATGACGGAAACGTTTTCAGCCGAGGAGAGGCTCCACACTGTGTGAGGGACTCCACAAAACAGAGCCTCGCCTCAGAGTCCCTCAGGGTACCGTTCTTGGTCCATTGTTATTCTCACTGTTTGTTATTGACCTCCCAGAAGGCAGTGGGGATTGCCAGCACTTTCTTTATGCAGACGACCTTCAAATATACTGCCACGGCTATCCTCATGAGCTTACTAATTTGATTTTTAAGTTGGATGAAGACGTTTCTGTTATGGTGGATTGAGTTGAGAAGGACTTCCCTATTCTTAACAGATGTGAAACTAAAATTAAAGTTGTGGATACTGAGCTGCACTATTCCAAAACCTAACGCTACCTAGATATGATCCTTAACAATAACTTGTCACGTATTAATCAAAATCTTCATATTTCAAATGTATATAATATGATATTATACCAACTTAAGGTAAAGAGAAACCTGCTTCCATTAGATACCCGACAATTGCTCAAAAAATAATTAATTTTCTCAAACTTTGACTACTGTAGTCTTGTCTTTAATGATTTGAGGGTTGAGTTTAACCTTAAGCTGCAGTGCCTTCTACATTCATGCGTTCGCTACATTTTTAATCTCCACAAAGATGAGCGTCTTACTCCTTAAAATTATGTCAGTTAAATATCTGTACACATCGTAAATACCTATATGGAAAATTTAATATTTTTGTAACTACGAAGCTTCCTGATTAATTAAAGGAGAATTACACCCCATTCAATGATGACTGGAACAGAACCCATTAACCTAGAGTTTCCAACCCACCGAACCACTACCTTCCACAAGCAGTTTGTTGTGGCTGCTTCACATGTCTGTAATTCTATTCCTCCCGATTAGAGAAACTCTCGATCTCTGGCAATTTGGTAATGTAAATTGTAAGATATTGTATTTTATTAATATCTTGTCGAATAGTAAAGCCTGTTTTAATATTTTATTTTCATTTCTGTTATGTTTAAAATTAAATTTGGGATTTCATGGTCCATTCATTTTTTTTCTTAAATGGTTCTTAAATCTTGTATTGTCATCTTTTAATGCATATTTTACAAATTGAATAACAATATTTCGTGTGTGTCGCATGAGTAGTTTTACTAGACTGAGAAAGCAGTTCTGTCATATGTTTTATTACTTTTCTGATTTGAATATTGTCACTTTTCCATATGTCATCTGCTTCGCTGCTCTTCAACTGTATGTTTTTGCTTGCTCTAGAGGACTTGCCCCAGAGTATAATAGAGGTTTATTCTATTCTATTTTTGTGAAGAGTGTAGTTGAAGGAAAAATAGCGAGTATATTTCGAATAGGAATGTCAAGGGATAAATACGTAAGCCAAATAAAGAAGAAGGTATATAAGAAGAGTTGCCAGTGAGTAAGGGAACTAGCATTGGATAGGGAAGGATGGAGGGCTGCAGCCAACCAATCTGAGGGTTAAACGACCAATGATGATCTATTCTATTTATTTACGGCATATTATATTTGAAAAACCTAATAAAGATGGAGTAGCTCTTTTCCTTTACCATCTGACAGAAGTGGGAAAACAATTATAATGATGTTCACTCACATTTAGCGTAGCCCTAGTATTATACGTATGGTTTATTAGCTAGAGGTCTTGTGTAAGATCATTACTTAGCAGATGCTCATGTGTATGAGCACAATCTGTAAGAAGAATCTTGAAACAAGTTAAAGGCTTGAAATTATGTGTTTAATAGCAAGGCACGCTGGAAATTCAATTATATTAGGTATGTAGAATCGACAAAGGGGAATTCCCGGAGTTCATGCAGCCCGCACAATATGGTTTGCCGCAGGCAGGAACGTCAAAAGCTTAAACTGTTAAAAAAAGCATAAATGTACTTAAAAATTTAAAAGTTTTCGTAACATATGTCGTAATTAATCGTTCTGAATTAGAATATGCCAAAAACTTACCTACGTCACCGGGAAAGTTCAACAATTTTTCCTTTAGTATGAATGTACCTACCTACAATAAACCTTCTACCTTTCTTATTCGTTTGCCTGTTCGTATTAAATGGGCGTTTTTTGCACTGAAAATGTTTTTACATCTCGCAAAGTAACACTAGGTCGGTATTAACAAAGTAACTACGTCATTTTAAAGGTAAAAACTTGACACACAACTATTTTTTGTCCTCTCTGCATTAGTTTGAAATGAACGGGGAAAAGGGGGGAGAGGGAATTCGGATCATAGTTTGTTTGTTTGTATATTTGCGAGGAGTTACGCTAGGGATAGACCTACCAAACGGGTAGTTTGAGTCACCTACTCGGAAGAACTTGCTTATGGAGTTTCTAAACACCCAAAGACAAATTAAACTTGTACCTTCCCCTTTATCCACAGATGAAGTTCTGCTAGCTTATAAGTACTCTCGTCTTGGAAATGTTTTTGAAAAATATGGTATAAGTATACTTAAGTGCATACAATAGATGCTACATTGTATTAACAAGGAAAAATTATCACAAAAAATGTGAATGACTGGGGATGAAATGTGAGATTAAATGTTTGCAAACCATAGTTTGCTCGAAATATTTTTTATATTGGCCTTAAGTGTGATTTTTAGGCAAAATTTGCTGATTCAGAACAAAGGTTTATATTGGCAATTATTGTATGTGCTTAAAGTTACAAGAAAATATATTGAAATATGCAGCATATTTAGTAATTGATCAAATTTGTTGAATTCACTTTTGATTTTGAGTGTTTTAGATCCGAATATTTACTTTGCATGGAACTACTCATATTAATAAATCACTCTTGCCACCACCGTACCTTAATACCAGAGTTTAAAGCCGATATACATTCTTTTTGTCCTTGTCTGTCCCATATATATATTGCTCTGTATAAACATCCTACCTCACCATATCTTATTCCCAAAAATTACTCAATCCTCCGCTCTTCACTGGAAATCAATGCAAGTTAAGGCGGTCACAAAGTTCATTGATTAGCCTTTACCTTGAAAATGAAGCAGTGGAGTCCTTCAATTTGGTTAGTCGCGTAAAAATTGTTCAAAACAGAATAAAATTTTACAGTATGCAATATGAATACATTTCATGAGTAGTCGGTGAAGTTGAATGAGGAATTTCTTTTTCAATTGTTTCATTTCAGTTCTCTTTTTCTTGCAAAATTTAACTATGCACATGCCTCCAAGAGTAACCACCATAGCCAAAGTATAGGGTGGATATAGAGTATATCCCCTGAGATATTGTATTTATGCAGGTAAGTTCACTGCTATGTAACAACGGCTTAAAAAGTAATTTCGCCATTCTTGCGTAAAAATGCAAATTATTATTACTTAACACAAAATATGGTGAAATTCTTTACGTAAATTCATTTGACATATTCATCGAGTGAAACCAGTAATCGTAGAACATATTGAAAGGGTTAAAATATGATAATATCTTCGTTGATGCCCTTGCTGATTTCCTTCCCTGTGCATTTTGCCGAATCATTAAGCTTAGGATGAAAACCTCATGTGAATGATAAATGGTTTCTCATGCGACGCATCGCCGCTAGTTAACACGTTGCGACGCGAGTTGGGGAACAAGCGTGTCCTTTTCACCGGATACCGTTTATGGTATGAGATAAGCAATCAAAGAATAAATCACATAGTAATTCTGCTCACTGTTTTAATATAACTTACCGGGGTGATTCTCCTAGGTGCAACTGTTTTTACATCGGCCAAAGTGGCTGGAAACTCAAGACCAGAATGGTTAAAAATTCTAAAATGTAATGAATTGTGACTGTAAGTCTGTTTTTCCTAAACTCATACAAGATTCTAAGTACTCGTATGATTTCAATCCTTTTATTTTATATTTTCTGAAAAAGGTAATAAGTTAGAATTTTTTTGGAAAATTCTGAAGTTGTTTCATATTTTAAAATGTGTAGCCGTAGGCTTTTAAACGATTTTGCTCCAGAAAAATGTTTATTCCTTTTTACCGTGCCTAATCCACTTATCTTTTACTCACTCGTTGTTCTCCTGCTATCTCTCGGGTATGTTGTCCTTATGTTTAATATCCGACCTAATACTCCCCCCTTTTCCCAAGAGCTTTGCCCTTTAAACCCTCCACCATATCTCATCCTATATATTATCCCGAATACATTCCGAACATGTATAGTATGCGAACTCGGATGACGATGTTGTAACATTAGAACTGGTCATTTATATTAAGAGTGTTGAAAATTACCAAATGATTTATTTTGGAGGACGATTCTGGTAGTATGTATGAACTGCGATCCCGTTAAGCCGTTGGATTATCATCAGGTTTATCAGGGACCGTACCATCAGAACGTGACAGAAACACCCATGCCCTGGGCATGCGAAAAATCGACCCAGGCGGGACTCGATCCCAAAAACATCGTATTAGCAGGCGAGAACTTTACCCCGACACCACCGGGGCCGGCTTTATTCTTTTATTATTCTTTAACTATGTCAGGATACCACAAAGATAACTTTGATTAGATAAGTAAAATCAAAACTTTCCCGTTTTCTAAAAAAATACAAGTGGCATTCATTTGCATGGATTCAATTAAAATATTGATTAAATAATAAAAATATTAAAAAATTCACTCCACGAGATGGAGTCTTAAACTTTAAGTTGACATTTTTTAATTAAAATTTTTATGCACGTTTTTTTGATTAAAAAATACAAAAATATAAATTTTATATGAAGTACATTGTTGTGTAATATACTTATATTTATTGTATTGCAATATTTGGAGCAAAAATCTACAAAGAAACTAAGAGCCAAGATGTAGAGAAAATGTGTATTATGTTGAAAACGAAATGCAGCAGTTCCATTTACATCACTAAGTAATTTTAGGCTGTTGACCGTAAAACTCTTGGTCATTGATGTAGCCATTGAGCTTTCTGTCGATTTTTATGATCCCATTTACTTGAAATAAAGTTAAAAGAACATTACTTTAGTTGAGATAAAATCATCCTTTTAGTTTTATTGGAACACCTTGCAAACACGGGCATAAGGCATATTATAAAACAGAACAAGAGCTTCCAAAAAGATATTAATTTTATTGAACTCTCCGGAAGTACTCTGTATACATTTGAAATTTTAAATGAGCTAATTACTTTATCACAATTTATACATTACGTAGATTTGAGTGGAAAATAAATATATAATATAGTTGATGATGAAAATACAGTAGGTATTGGTTTACGAAGTGAATTTACTGTGGAGTATATGTGCGAAAATTTGTAATCACAGCTGTTAGGGTCTCCCAACTGCAGGAATGTATCCATATAAATAAATATATTTTAATTTATTTCTACTTATATATGAGCTTCACCTTGACCTGACATATTTATATTAAATATTTAAGAAAATAAATTATACAAAAAATATTCTTATGACGGACGTTGCCCAATTGTGCCTTGGTGGCGTGTGGAAAATTTTATTTTAATTGGCCTTACTTCCAGATTGTTTCCCTTATTGAGCAAAGCGTTGATTACTCGGCTTTATTTCGCCTAAAGTGAAATTCGTCCTGAGAGTTCCGAGTCCTTTACTGCTTTCTCACCTCTGTTCTCAATTTCTTGTTTCTTTGTGTGCATACGAAAATATTTTCACGCAGCTTTCATAGTTGACGCTGCCGACATAATATCCCATCACTCCGTCCGCTTGAAAAAGTTTTCCACCATATTTCCTTATCCTGAAATAATTCTGGCCTAGAGTGTAAACAAAAAATAATTCTAGAAATTGCTATCTTTTAAGGTAGTATTAGAGTTTGGCTTAAATGTTTAAATTCAATGTCAGCAGATGCAAGTCATCAAAAATAAATTAATTTTCTAATTTATATTAGACATCATCTAAGTAATTTGTTCAAGCCTCCTTAGATGAAATACAGGCATTCAAATTTGGAGAATTCTTTCTTTGGTCATACGGGAAATGAGTAACAGGCTCATGTATGCTTATTATTAACAAATATTAACCCTACGATTCCTACATAAAACTGATTGAAGATATGCTGAAACTTTTGTATATAAAATGTATGAGAGCAGAAGATGTCAACAACGATAGTGCTAACAGTAAATATCGAACATCGTTGCCAAGTCTCAGGCCATTCTAAAACGACTTTTGAAATAAACATCGAAGAGCAGCAAATGATATGTCTCCCAAAAAGCTTCATTTTGTGATACGTTTTTAAGTGTGAAGAAGGTAATAATTGTCTGATAAAGTTCTCATGCTGCGTCTAATAAACACAAGCCTTTTTTTTAAAAAAGCAGACTTTATACGTTGGAATGGATCCATATTAAATAAAACAGAATGTGGACTTTTCCACGGCATTTTAATTCTACTACGCGTTTCAACTCCCAGCCTGAAGATGACTGAATGGAAATAGATGATGAAGGGAATTGACACTCCACGGGTGTATCTAAAATGTACATCTAGCAATACGGTGATGACGGAATGATTTTTAATCACGCTGAAATCAACTATACCTATTACATTGTATATATGCATTTATGTATTACGTGGATGGGTGAATAGCGCTGCGTAAATATAACATGAATTGTTTTATTACAATAAAATTCCATGGTTCAACTGAAGAAACAATTCATGTTGATTTAAAAGCTGTTTCAATCGTTCACGCAATATATCATTTTCTCCCTATCCTTAAGGAGCCTATGTAACTAACGCATTTTTCACCTTTCCTATGTGACCTTTCGGATCCGAATTGAAAAAATATTTGGAATTTATAACGCATAGAATTCAAAAACTTAGGTTGGCAGCAATGGAAAATTTTCAATCGTATGAAGTTAGAAGTGAAAAAATTCATTCGCCCGGAATGGAAATTGAACAAAGACTCATCAATATCTGCCGATGGCATGGACCAAGGCGTTTGTATTGGTGAAACATGTTCTTTCTGGCTTAAATTTGTCAAAATTCATGATCGTAAATATAATGGCAATGAATATTTTACTGATGATTGTTATGCACGACCAGTTTCGTAACAGAGGTGAAATAAACAGGTACAGAATAGTTTGCCCCTTTGGTGTGTCGGAAAATGTAGAAACGCGTCAAATTAAAAAAAATATAAAGTTGAGGAAAATTTCGGTTGAGACTAATTGATTATCTTTCGCATACATCCATACTTTTTCTGGAACGGGGTAAGGTTGGGGTATTGGGATGAGAGGACTAGGGGCTTCCTCCAGATGAGCTCCCTATCCATTAAGTAATGCTGGAAGATGTACATGGTCTTTTATTTGCAATTCTGGTTTTGGCGCCAAAAGAATCATCTAATCTGTCATGTCCCTATTCAAACAGGAAAAACGGACTCTGCACACAATTTAATCGCGACAATTAAAAACTAAAAATTAACATTTAAAGTTACATTTATGAAGTCTCCCCATACTCAGCGCAAAGCCTGGAGGAAACACAAGAGAACTCATTACATGGAGAAAGGGTGTTTGATTCACCATCGATTAGCACAATAGCGTCCCTGGCTAAACGAGTGAGAATCAGGAACGCCGGAAGTCGACGGGTGATTGCTATTGCCTGTGAAAAATATTTTCACTTGAAATCCATGGCTGTGTTTCTGACTCAACCCGAGTTTTTTGCTCATTTTCCCCGTCTTCCCTTCTTCTTTCAATCCTCTACTAACACCCACGTCATTTGCCTCTCGGAAAAGGATTTCCGCGCTTGTTAGCGCACTAGCGCCTCGGCGTTGGCGATGGCTCCGCGCGGATAAGCGCCCTGGGCGTGGAGCAACACTGAGCTGAAAGCTTCGCTCGTTCGCATTTGTTATCATTGGCCTGGATTTCCCACCATGTCAGCCTTCGAGGTTCCTCCATTCAATCTTTCCGACTTCTTTCTTATTCCATTTCTTTTTCGGCGACCCCATCCACAGAGTCGAATCGAGACAAATGATTTTCATTATGCGTCTTGTGGTTTAACTTGGAACAATGAACTTGATGAAGTTGTGACGTTCTTCCCGGGTATGCTCATGGGCGGTCGACGATATACTGGGCGCCAGTGTGGGTAACTTAAGATTCTTCCGCCCACACTCGGAAGAGGGATAGGGTTGAGGGAAGGAACAATATAACTTTCGTTATGTGATTCTCTCAGAGTAGGTGGCGTCGGGCAACTACTCGTTGGCTCGAGCACCTGTTCATCACCGAGAATCAGGGGAGGTTAGGAAACGGGACAGGGTGATGAAAGGGATAGGGACGAAAGGAAAACAGAACGGAAAAATACTCTGGCTATCGCAGACCCTAAAAGCCAAGAAAAAAAAAACCCAAACGACGAAATCCCAACCGACCTAGCCGGACGCGAAGAGGAACACAAGAACAACTGCTCAAGCACGCGGCTACCGACTGCTCGCGACCAACCCCCCGTTCGCCCGTCACCCTCCCACCTTCGCGCGTGAGGGGCTGGAGGGGGTAGCTACCTCCCCTCTACTCTTATAACAGCGGCCTCCGCGGCTGTCTTCGGGAACAACACAAAAAAAGGAAGAAACAGTGGGCGTACCCGAGCGCCAGCATAGAAACGTTACATCACCCCCCTCCCCAAAATAAACGCATCCTTAAACCAAAGGATTCAACAATAAACCAAACTCGCCCACTGCATTTCGTCAATGCACCGGCTTTAAATCCCGAACGTGCCATTGGCCCGAGGCCTTACCGCCAGTCGTAACTAAATCATAAATAGAATCAGCGACCTTTCGCTTAATTAAAAAGGGGCCTAAGAACTTGGGCTCTAACTTAGCCGCGGAAAACTCTCCCGCATCCGACCTGGGGAAATTCCGCCGTCACACCAACGCACCGTCCGGAAAATGTACTTCGCGGCGACGCAAATTATAATATCGAGCTTGACGCGCTGAGGCCTCACTTTGTGCCGCCGCGGCTGCTATAGTCATTTGCTGAATAGACTGTCGCAGCTCTTCTGCATAACCGCGTGGCTCAAACTCAGCTACCTCTCCGAACTCTGACACCCGATATAAATCGTCGGGTTTCCTTAATTGCCTCCCGAAATTTAACTCCGCTGGGGAGAAACCAGTTGTCTCCGAAACAGAACTCCTCAGCGCGAACATTAAATCAGAAAGAGATTCGTCCCATTTACGCTGATTCTTTTCGCAAAAAATCGATATCAACGTTTTGATGGATTTGTTCGTCCTCTCACAGGGGTTGGCTTGAGGAACATATGGAGCTGTGTGACAAAGCTTGATCCCGAACATCTGACAAACTTTCTTTAAAATTCGGCTTACATATTGGGGACCGTTATCGGTCAACATAATTTCAGGGCAACCCCAGTGGTTAATTACTTCAGTACGCAAATAATGAGCAACATGAGTAGTTTTCACGCTACGCAAAGGTATAGCAACTGGCCAACGAGTGCTCGTATCCAAAAAGACTAGCACGTAGCGATTCCCCTTCAATGAACGAGGCAAAGGGCCAATGACGTCGGAAGCGATGAACGTCCAAGGGCGCACCATTTGATGTGGCTTCATAAGCCCTGAGGGTTTTAGTTGCGCCACCTTGAACCGCTGACAAGTTCGGCATCGCCGAACGAAATCGCTTACGTCCTTCCTCAACCCCGGCCAAGAATAGAAGTTACGAATCCTCCGAAAGGTTTTAAAGAAACCGAGGTGACCGCCTCTCGTAGAGCAATGATTCTCCTCCAAAATCCGGGGTCTCAGCGTAACCGGAACTAACATTTTCCACGTACCGCTCGCGTCTCTAGAATACAATTGGTCCGCAGAAATTCGGAGCTCAGGATGGTCGTCAGGATTTTCCTCCACTTTACGCCGGAGGCTTAAGTACCAAGAACCCTCACCGGCGGAAGATTCCAAATCCGTGCCACTCTGTAACGCCCCGATCCTAGACAACGCGTCAGGAACCACATGATATCCGCCTTTACGATGAATTATCTCACAGTCGTATTGTTGCAACTGAGATATCCATCTCGCAAGCCGTCCTTGTGGATTTGAAAAGTTTGCCAACCACTTAAGTGAGGCGTGGTCGGTGATGACCTTAAAGCGATAGCCTTCCACATAAGGCTTGAATTTATTTACCGCGAACAATACTGCTAAGCACTCACGCTCAGTCGCACTATAATTCCTTTCAGCAGCGGAAAGGGTTCGGGAACAATAAGCGATAACGCGCTCCTCCCCGTCGATCTTCTGCGTTAAAACACCCCCTATTCCTACGCCGGATGCGTCGCATTCGATAACGAATGGTAAATCGAAGTGCGGGCAAGCCAGAATTGGGGCTGTCACGAGGCATGTTTTCAACCTATTAAATGAAGCCTCTTGTTCCGCCAACCAACAAAATTTCGAATTCTTTAGCTTCAAGAGATCGGTTAGAGGCGCAGCTACTGAAGCGAAAGAAGGAACAAACCTCCGATACCAACCCACAAAGCCCAAAAACCTACGCAGCTCCGTTACGTTGGTAGGGGTCGGATAATTAACCACCGCCGAAATCTTTTCTGGGTCGGTCTCCAATTCCCCATTACCCACGATGTAACCTAAAAATTTCAGGCGGGATTTGGCAAACTGACATTTATCTATGTTTATCTTCAAACCCGCTTTTCTCAGGCGTTTAAAAACTTCTCTTAAATGGCTTAAATGTTCTCGAAACGAAGAGCTCACTATGACAATATCATCCAAGTAGGCAAACGTGTGAGGTTCTAACTCGGCTCCTATAATCTTGTCCATAAGTCGTTGGAAAGTCGCGCCGGCGCTATGCAAACCGAAGGGCATCACTCTAAATTGGAACAAACCACGGCCGGGGATGGTGAAAGCCGTTACCTCGCGGCTCCCCTCTTCTAATTCCACTTGCCAATACCCTTTCTCCAGGTCTAAAGTAGAGACATATTTGCCGGCCCTAAGTTTATCAAGTATGCTGGCAATATATGGCAGAGGGTATGCGTCTTTTTTACTAACTGTATTAACTTTTCTGGAGTCAACAACAAACCTCCTCGAACCATCCTTTTTGGGGACTAACAGGACTGGTGAAGACCACGAACTATTAGACGGCTCAATAATACCCTTATCCAGCATTTCATCCACCTGAACGTTAATCATATTTTGTACGATAGGAGAGACGGGGTAGTATCTTTGTTTGACAGGGGTGGCGTTGTCTAAGACGATTTTATGCCTAACGACGCTAGTGCGTCCCGGGATAAGGTCAAATTGTTGAAGCTCTGAGTCAAGAAATCGCATAAGGGCGATATCTTCCTCGGGCTTGAGATGAGAGTCGGCGCGTAGTGCCTGCAAGTTCTCATCGTCCCGCATGGGGTAGTCAAAAGAACATATGACGGGAATCTCTGCGGTGTCTATTTTAATGGTGTTTTCCGAAAAATCTAGTTTCGCCCCGACTCTCGTCAAATAGTCCGTTCCCAACACGATGCAGTAGGGCATACCCGGGAGGATGTCCACCAGCACCCGGACCTCCCTACCGCCCGCGTGTATGGGAAGAATCACGGATTTCAGGCTAGATGCCCTACGCCCGTCGGCCATTTCGAGCTGGGTGTTTCGCTTTCGCGTGGGGATATTTAACTTTCGTAACCAGCTCTCCACGGAGGCATTAATGACAGATTGGGATGCCCCCGTATCGACCAACGCGGGCCAAGCCCTACCATATATCTCAACTTCCACGAAGATTCGGTTGGTGACGGAACATACGGGGGAGGTTGGCATAACCATAAATTCCCTAACGGTCTCTAACCAATCGTTCCATTTGTTGTCCAGGCCCACCGGCTTGAGCCGAAACACACGACGCCTGCTGCCTGGATTTAAGACGTCGCACCGGCGTTTCCCGCACAAGCACAACTTTGAACAGTTTGCCCCTTTCTCCCACAACGGTGACAAAATTTGGAGAGCGATTTCTTGCATTGACGAAAGAAATGATTGGCCGCGTCACAATTCCAGCAGTTCATACTGGGGGATTGTTTTTCTCCCACGGAAATTGGAGCAGAAGCTAAAACTGAATTATATTTAACGCACTTCTCCCGCAAAAACCCAAATTCCTTATCAACCATATCGACCGGTTTTGGGGGGGGCACGTATGACTCCCTTCTTATTTTCTGCTCTTCTACGGCTCGTCCGAAGAGCATTAATTCCCTCGTAGAAGCGAAAGCATTGGGCGGAATTTGCCTAAGATAGTCGGGATGTAAATTCCCGTAGGCCATTTCGACTAGTTCGCTCTCTTGCAGGGGCCGCCTTAAACGTCTATTCATCGCAGATACGCAAGTGAGGAATTCATTAATTCTTTCGCCCATCCCTTGCGTACGTACAAACATATCCTTTCTTAGCCTTATGTCATAATCTAGTGGCAGATAGGCTTCTCGAAGCCTATCCTTTAATACAGAAAACGTCTCAAGTGAATTTCTATTGACTCTCCACAACTGTAGCGCCTTTCCCTTTAGAATCTCTGACGCGAGACGGTACATAATGACATCGGAGGCATCATTGTCGGCCTGAAATTCTTCGCACGCTTCTAAAAAGGAGGCGACGCTCTCAGTTTCCTCGCCAGAAAAGGAGAGTCCTTTTCTACCAGCTAATTTAGCCCAAGCCACGGCGTCGAAAAGTGGCCTTTCACGGGTATTTGACTCTACGACCTGACGCACCAAATCCGATAACACACTTACTTCTCGGGGGAGAGAAACCGTCGGAGTTTCTTCCGGAGTCAAATTTTTACAATACTCTCGGAGCGCGGCCCGCAACTGGTCTAACGTTCCTGACGAAGGAAGACCAAACCTTTCGCAATACGATGCCGCCTCGGCTTTGGACAAATCGTTAATCCACGAGGTTCCTACTTTTCCGTCCATGACTAACCGCAAGCAGAACAAAGAGGATAAAGGAATAATTGGGTACTACTGATCTTCGCTTCCCGGGGTCCGTCGGGAATGAGTCTACAGGTACAGGAGGACCACGGAAAGGTATCAACCAAAGGGAAATGGAAACAACGTAGAACCTAACACTAAAACTAACAACACTATATCGCCGACCTCGTGGATAAAGAAAAGAGTGAACAATCTCTACTTACTCGGCCCCACGCGCGTGCGCCAATTATGTGACGTTCTTCCCGGGTATGCTCATGGGCGGTCGACGATATACTGGGCGCCAGTGTGGGTAACTTAAGATTCTTCCGCCCACACTCGGAAGAGGGATAGGGTTGAGGGAAGGAACAATATAACTTTCGTTATGTGATTCTCTCAGAGTAGGTGGCGTCGGGCAACTACTCGTTGGCTCGAGCACCTGTTCATCACCGAGAATCAGGGGAGGTTAGGAAACGGGACAGGGTGATGAAAGGGATAGGGACGAAAGGAAAACAGAACGGAAAAATACTCTGGCTATCGCAGACCCTAAAAGCCAAGAAAAAAAAAACCCAAACGACGAAATCCCAACCGACCTAGCCGGACGCGAAGAGGAACACAAGAACAACTGCTCAAGCACGCGGCTACCGACTGCTCGCGACCAACCCCCCGTTCGCCCGTCACCCTCCCACCTTCGCGCGTGAGGGGCTGGAGGGGGTAGCTACCTCCCCTCTACTCTTATAACAGCGGCCTCCGCGGCTGTCTTCGGGAACAACACAAAAAAAGGAAGAAACAGTGGGCGTACCCGAGCGCCAGCATAGAAACGTTACAAAGTGTCGGTTGAGTTTTTTATTAAATTCACACACAGAGATTTCTTGTTTACACCAGCGTTATCCGCAATTTATTTTCAGGGTCTTTATCAAGGATCTTATCTTTTAAGATTTTTACCCTTGACAATGGCACTAAGTTGCTGAAACCATGATGGGGCTTATAAATAAATGTCCAATGTAAAATGTAAAAGTAGTTCTCTGCACTCCATTTCTCATGAAAAAATTCTAGTGAAGATCAATTTTATTATACACAAATATATAAAGGAGATGCTTAATTGATGAAAGTGTTTCATGAATATATTCAAAACTCCCGATAATACGGCGATGAAATACTTAGGTTGGTTTTCCTCGTGGCAATTTCTAAGAATTTAAGTGCTGTTGAAAACGTTAAGTAATCATCAGATAACGTTTGATACAATCGGGATAAAAATAAATCGTGGGCTAATGAAGAGAAATGGAATAGAGTCGTGTTGCAGGAGAGTAAAGAAGAATATATTGGTCATTCATGTGTACCATCAGCCGTATTAAGCGTATCAGTTAGGTAGTTTTTGTTTTCAGATGCCATCATATTAAAGTAAAAACCTTGCCTTAAAAAGCCTGAGAAAATTTAAAATTTTAGTGGTCGAATGTTTCGTCTAAGAAAAGTTGGGGAAAAAAGGTAAAAAATTCTTCACTATCTTCTACTTCAACTCCTTCATTACTCTTTACTCACCATTTGGAAACTATTGCATTTAAATGCGAGAGATTTTCCTGTTTTTGAATGGCAGTGATTTGACTTTCGAATCATGGAACCACTATAAACATATTAAGGACGCGATATACGATTTTCAACGGGTCATCCTCCGATCCTGAGAGCACATGGCGTAAAGTATAATCAAATTGTGTAGGCAATTCCTCATACCTGCGAAAAGTATTGATTTTATGTTTCCTTAATCCAATTGGTAATCAAAATTACGAATCTAGGATTCGCTTTTGGATCCAAAATATTTCAGTATCCTGATACGATTTAGATTCGAGAAAAAATTCAAAATCTGGTTCAATTTGAAGCAAGAAAGCTATGGTTCTCACGTCTATAGTCTCCTCTTTCATGGTTGGTTGGGTAATTAGATTGAAGATCGATTTATAACAGCTTATTTGTTTGTGGCACTTTGATTAGCTGCTTGGGTAAGGAAATGAAGTAAGGGTAGAGTGAATCCTTACGTCGGCATTAGAACACTTAACAGACGGCACCTTGGTATCCAGAGTTTGACTTTGCATATGACGGACTGAATACTACAAGGGCTACGAATACTTTTCACAAAAGTTCCTGGCGCAGACCTGTGCGGCAAGGAGGGAAGTTAGAAGTGGAGAGAGTGAAAAGAAGGGGCGGAGGGGAAGAGAGGGAGAGGGTGAAGCAGGGGAACAAAACTACTTCGTGAAACATATCGAGGCACTCACATTCAAGGTTTATAGACCAGTGGCTAAAACCACTCATTTCTATGACCTTACCAGGTACATCTTGAGGTCTCATTGAGATATGAGTTCAAACGGAACGTCTGGTAGTGGTAAGTTATCCCACTTCTCGAAGCGCTTTAGCTCGAAACAATTACAAAGGTTTTCTGACTGACCCTCCGCACTAACCAACCTTCCTCCCCATTTCACAGGATTTTGAAAGTTTCGAAGCGCATGTCCCAAAATGTTCCACTGCGCAGCGCCGTGAACATTTGCGAGAGCTACATTGCACCCAAGTAGGAATCGCAATTGCTCAGAAAAAATATTGATTTGAGCCTGAACATTTAGGAAGAAAAGCCATGAATTTCTCTAGCCACATTATCGAACAGACTTCTCCTATTTTCCTTCTCCCTGCACACGTGAATCTGAAGTAGCGAGGGCGTAATTTCAGAGGAAATTATTAAAACCCTGCTGAAAACGCAAGCACTCAACGACAGGAGCGTAGGTCTAGGGGGATTTATTATTACTAGGGGGAGGTCTAGGGGGAGGGAATTATATTAGCGTGCTTCCGAACCAAAACGTCCATTAACGACCTTCTACCTTTGTGGGTCTTTCCGTAGGAATTCTGACAGTTGAGTCTCGAAAAAATCCAAGCATAACATTTCTTTTAAATAGTACCCGTCCGCATTAAAGGGTTTCTAAAAGTTTTTTGTCCGGAACCTGACCTAATTTTGAATCTGCTAATTGCTTGTCGTAATAGTCCTACCTCTTTATTTTCTTAGGCTCACACGGAGACAATGTTCAAACTCTTGAGGTTATGGCAGACCAGCTTGCCAGAATATCAAGGATGATTTGTTACCCAAGTACCACTGTACCCTCAGTATAGGTGAATCACAGCAAAAATAACGTAAATATTCATATATTGACTATAAATTTATGGCTGTTGTCATTCATTACTCACGTTAAAATGATCTTCTCTAACAAATCCCGTTGTTTTCGTCGATAGGTCGTTCTTCCTCTTCATCGCTTTATATAATTTATTTCTTCTCCCTTCATTGTTTGGAATCCCTATGAATATTTTATTTGAATTTCTTGAAGTATTTGTACACAGAGACACCCAGTGGCGGATACATATGGGGGGCGCGCCCCCCCCCCTTGCGGGGCCGCCCGCATTGCCGCCCGCGCCGCCCCCGCCAGTCAGCCCGCAGGCTATTCGTTCGCGTCATTCGTCAGCCGACTCTGAGTCGAGTTATCGAGTAGTTGTACTTTCTTATGTAGCACGCGTGCGCGTCCGCGTCATCGTATTTCATACGTTTCTATCTGACACATAGATAGTTAACCTACGAGAAAAGTCGCGGCCATTCTAGTGATCTCGATACGATTTTCTGACTGGCATTTGTTCGAGGAAAGTCGCGAATATTCTACTGTTTGTATCTGTTCACACTCCTAAAAAGTCTGGATGCGATCATCCTGGCACCGAATGTTCTCGAAACAACCGAGCTACATATATAAGGGAAGCAGAGTCGCTGCCAGGCAGTCAGTTTGAAAGCTACAATCGTCGCGATAACTTGCGCCCCCCCCCCCCCTTGAGTTTTTTCTGTATCCGCCACTGGAGGCACCGCACAATATTTATAGTCCGACATCTTACACAACACTCTACACAATCCTGTCCCGCCCGTCTTACACGGACGTAGCAAACCTCGAACGCTGGCAAGCTGGCAAGTTCGCTTGGGGAAAAATGACGTCACACCTCTAGAACTTACTACTTTCGCTCGCACCCCCCACTTTATCCACTTTGACCTTTAATATCTCAAAAACTACTACTTTTATTGAAATTTCCCTTGGCAGATATAATTTTCTAGTGGTCTTCTACATTTTTAAAGTGTTTACAAAAAATGTGAAAATTCCCCATTGTGATAAATATACCAGAAAAGAACGTTAACATTTCATGCAGATTCATTTCACAAGCCTCAGAGAACATATTATGCGTATGCACGAGTAACCAAGTTATTCATCTCTTTTTCTCCTTATATTTCCCCAACCCTTTTTTTTACTTGCCTCGTAGTGTGAACTGCTGCTGTACACGTTCCATTTAAATTTCATCTTTGAAATTGAGTGATGAATATTGTCAGAAATGCATTAAATGGGAGAATATTAATAGAAAACATAGAAACAGAATTTTCTACCCTAGCATATTCGTTACGAGTCCCTTTCACATTTTAACTTTCGAGGTGTTTTTCAGTTGGTTTAACCCTAAAAACCCTGCCTCCGCATTCCTTTTATTTTTACTTGTCATCCACGGAGACAGGTGCCTCGGGTTATGCGAGGAGAAACGTCACTTCCGCCTTATGCCCACTCCTTGTATTTCGCCGGGATTCATTTCCATTCTGAATATAAAGCAAGGGACGCGGGCCCGGCTATATCAAAATGATAACTCTGTTACTTGTAGTTTTCCCTCAACTTCTCATATTTCCTCCTTTTTATTTTCCTTTCTGTTCCACTGCCATATTGCTTTATTTTATGAGTACTGTTTTCATACCGGGAACTCTAAAACGAGTTAAAAGCAATCACAGATATTTTGAAGTACTATGTACACTTGTGATTGCTGTCGGTATAATGCGCCTGAATTTCGATATAATTTGTTTGCTGTTTTTTGTCTGCATCTTGCGTGTAATCGTATATTTTGTGGACGTATTGAATCAAAAAAGGCACGAAAATATACATGAGTGATATAAATAGACTAATAATATTGTTTCTATATAAGAAAATCTTTGTTTCACGGTCATATAGTCTGTATGAAAATGACTATATAGTAAGGTGACCATCCGTCCTCCTTTAGGGAGGACAGTCCTTCTTTTGGAAGTTCTGTCCTCCCTCGAAAAGTGTCCTCCTACATGTCCTCCTTTTCGTTATTTGAAGACTAATCTGTGAATCTCTGTATTTGATCGACGCCAATCCATTTCCGTTACACGTGATGTGACGCATTATGTGTACTTTGATATGACGATTCGTCAAGGCTCGGAAGGTACAGTGCGGTACAAACGCAATCAACATGTTGAAATGAACAGGTTGAATGGGAAAATCAACGTGTTGAAATTGATCAAAGATGAGTGGCAATATTCAGCCATTTCAAACATAATCATATTTCATGTGAACATTTATTTGTTATTGTTCAATTTACGTTGTGCTGCCCTGGAACTTATGCAGAAGTTGAAAGAGTTTTTTTTCTTCAATTGCTAATGATTTTTGGGTAAGTGAAAAATAGAAATTCAATGTTGATACTCTAGCTCTTGCTGTAAAATTCAATATTAAAGATAATTTTTGTTCAGATATTTCCAAGATATTGTTTGAAGATAATACATTGATTAAAAATATTCATCCAATGGAAAAGTACTCATTTAAATAATAATTAATATTTATGTAAGGATCATCACAATATAAACGGTCACAAATGTTTTTATTATGCATTTATCATATTATTTATAGTGTATTATTGTTGCAATGAATGAAATGTTTCTTTTATTTACGATATTTATATTTTTTTATTTGCGTCCTCCTTTTCAATGTAAAACATAATTTCTGTCCTCCTTTTCACTGTAAAAAAGTTGTTCACCTTAAATATAGTCAAGATTTGTTATGGCAAAATCTGCAAATATTTTGGTCGAATCAACCTCATCTTTTACGTAAATTGCATAAAACTCACTATAGGCGAGTTTCATTATTTCATCAGGCTTTTCTTTGACTTATTTTTGTCGATTTTACCTCAATAATACTAATATATAAACGTTTGGTTGTTTCTTAGCGTGTGTGTCTGTTACTTAATCACGCAAAAACAAAGAAACAAAAGCGCTGAAATTATACATGAACATAACTAATGTACCTGGTTCAAACGTAGGCTTATTGCCGTTTTGAGGTTTTTCACCATTTCAAGATTACAGTCATTTTTGAGAATTTTAAGTTCCCTTCTGAAAACATTGTGGAGAACTTCCTATTGTTGTTATATAAATATTTATTTTTATGTAGAAGATTTTTGGTTTTAGTTGAGGTTACTTAAGGTTGTTCCACAGTTAAAGGTCATAAATGTCATTTCATTCTTATTCTGAATACTTAAATAGTAAAAATGGAATAATTAAAATAGAATAGTAAAACAACCCTTATATCTGATATGACCAACGAAATGTTACCTTTCCTCCCTTTATTTATCGCAAATATACTTGAAATTGCATGCTGTTGGAAGGGAGAAGAAATGGAGAACATAGCATTTTTCTATATAATATAATTTCCATTTTCACGGAAAACTGTTTTTGAAGAAGCGGAAACTCACTGAAAAATGCTTAAATTAAAGATGCTTCTAACCGCCTTATTGTTTGAGTTTTTAGCTAATTACTACGATAATTGAGGTCAGAATGTGGTAATTCCCTAGAAATAGTGCTGAAGTTGGTGTTTATACCTATAAAAAGTGTATGTTACAAATATTTTCGTGGAATAATCTGAAACTTTTGGATCTTTATTTTGAGTCATCAGCCGAAATTGCTGTTTTTAAACGTAATACAAAAAAAGTTGGAATTTAGTGTTTGTTTTGACTCACACAATCGCGATGGAACCTTCTTAAAGGTAAGACTTGAGAAGAGTTTTTTAAGTTCTCTTTTGAAAATTTTGATGTACTTAGATTTTTACGCGCATAATTTTTATTTAACTAATATTTTTAACTACAAACGAATATACTTAAAATGAAAACGAGTAATCTTTTGTTGAAGGACGAAGTTTTGAGGAAGGACGATGTTCTCTTTGGGAAAAACAAATTTCAAGAACAAAGAGAACAACGATTTCAGTTGGACGCTGCGAGACACGACTTTCAGCGTGATTCAGAAGCCTCGGTGGAGCGTCAGGTGCAATATTAAAATATGCACCCGCGTCATGCTTCTTACAGCTGCTCATTTCAATTAAAAATTCGAATAATATCTCTATTGGAACTGGAAAAAATCTCGTTCAAAATTACTGAGAGAAAATACGCTCGAAGTTTATGGTAATCTTCCCCACGCCCCCATTGCGAACCTGGAATACATTTATAATTTAACTATTCTAAACATTATTTATATCAGTGGCATAGCTTAATACTTTGCACCATTAACCGAGAAAACGGGCAATTTTCTCTTAGTAACAAAAGAAACTAGGACGATAAGTGAGAAGTCATATTCTCTTTTGTATGAATAGAACTTTTATATTTTTTCTTACTTTTATCCTTTACGTAGAGAAACAACTGGCAATTCTGCTAGTAGGTAATGAAAATGAGTAACGTCGGGTTTCTTTTATTCAAAATGCTGGTAATTACTGTTCAATTAAAGTTCAAAAATATATCGCTCTATTCAATTTTTTTTTAATGTCACAGAGTGGCATAATGACGAGTGAAAATATGTAAGGCTTTGTTTCGCGGTATTTTAGTCACTTCTACCTCAAATTGTTACGCGGGTCACCATAACGATCATTCAATTCCTTGAAATTTTCTTTTAACTTATTCTCTTTCTTTCTCTTCTTCCGCCGTTTTGTTTTATTTTCTGAGTACTGTTTTCATACCTGGAACTCGTATACGAAGGAAAAGTAATTACAGACATTTAGAGCCACTTTGAGCTACACATCGTGATTACTTTCGGTGTAATGCGCGTGCATGCATTTGGGTATTTTTTTTGTTCTGCGTCTTGTACGTGAGCGTAAAACTTGAGGACCAAATTTTCTCCAAGTTTGCATTTAAATCATTCCTCCACAAGTGATAGTGTTATTCTTTTTTCATTTTTTAACGTAGCGCTATTGAATGAGATACATATTCACTTGATGTTCGTCAATATTGGCTTGGTATTTTTCTTCCTGCGGCAGAGGCGTTTTTCCTCCAAAAATGAGGAAAACTTGTCTCTCAATAGCGTCATAAGCTCCCTGAATTTCCAAACCCATTTCATTTCACGGAAAGCTAATGCCGACCCTTTATTTTTTCATAAGTATGCAGCGGAAATATTGCTCCATGAGTAAAGGTTTACTGGTTTTTTCCACTTTTTGACGGAGCAGTGATGAATGAAATATGTATATCCATCTGATGCTCGTTATATATGGGTTCAATATTTTTTATTCCTGCTCATTTTCCTCAAACTAATAGGGAAGACCTATCGTTTGATGCCTTAATAAGATCACTTTGGCGCATTGCATAAGCTCGCTGAATTTCCTTTTTTATTAGTTCAGTGATGTCACATTTGAAGATAAATTCGCTACTAATATACGGAGGGCTCAGTGTAAACATAGGCAATGCCATTTTTCGTTTTTTAACGAACAACTGCGCAGGACTACTTGAGTTGTGTATTTTTTAGTATAAGGGAGACCAAATCCAAAGTTTTACGGACTTCTTCATGGCAATAGTTCTCGAGAGCCATGAGTACAGCTGATTTACGGGGGAACATGAAGCTTTAATTAACTTGACACGCGTTTTCATTTAAGGAGGTTCCTCCGTAAAATGACTTAAATGTAATTTTATTCACATTCTGTCTACTTGTAAAAATAACTTGTCCTCTGTCTGGTATGAAAAACAAAAGAATACCTTTCCACGCTATTTTATTCTACAATTGAACTTGAAATTACATTGTGTTCAATGGGGGAATGAGAGAAACACGGGGAAAAATATTATTTTTCCATAAAATATAAATGCCATTTTCGCGGAAAACTATTTATAAGAAGGAAATAATCCAGAGAAATTGAATAAAAATAAAATATGGGAATCTTACCACCTTATTTTTCTAGTTATTTGGGAATTAATGCCGTAATTGAAATCAAAATTGCGGTAATTCTTAGGAAATGGCGCTGCAGTCGGCTCCTATGACTGGAAAAAAGTGCTCCTTTAAAATACATTCGTGGAATAATCTGCATTTTTTGTACATACTTTACTTTTGGTTTTCTGTAGGTAACGCATTTCATAAGTGAAGGCAGGATTTTTTGGACAGCATAAAAAAATGTGGAATTTTGTATTTGTTTCCAACTTCACCCTCAAATTTTATTGTGAACTGAATTCTATTCAAGAAAACTAAATGGCCGATTTCCTAAGATGCATAGATAGAGTACGAAAAAATCCATTTTTCTATCCACACATCCCTCCAATTCTCTTACTTCCGCGTTATCACGAAAATATCCGCTATTAGAGTGTGAAATTACAACGCCTGAACCTCTAAACCGTGACACCTATCATTCACTATCTGCCAGAGTTCTTCCCATTGTCGAATCAGACAAACGAAGATAAATCTGTGTAATATATACCGGCGTTGAGTTAAGATCTTTGTAATTTTGCTATCACTAGGTATGGAAAAATGGAGTCATAAGAGCAAAAAATAACTTTCTTGACCCTTTTTCTGAGCCTCAAATTATTACATGAAAAGATTCATAGTCCTAGAGCAGTGGAGTGAACTTTGGAGTGATGTCCCAAACAATAAGTTACGGACAATTAAACCGGTAACGTCAGGGTGGCCCACTTCCATCAGGGGTAATCGCAGAGAGGAAGTCGTCATCACACGTTTAAGAATCGGGCATTGCGCCCTGACCCACTCGTTCCTCTTTACAGAAGAGAAAATTCCTCCTCGATGTGATGACTGTGACTGTCTTCTCAGTGTGCGACATATCCTGATGGAGTGTGACAAATATCGGGAAACACGAAACAGACTAGGCATCAGTGGCGACCTAGAACAAGTTCTAGGCAACGATGCCGATCGCCTAAACCATGTCACTACCTTTTTAAAGGAAACTAATTTAATAAGTAAAATATAATATATTTTTTAAATTATTTTTATATTTATATTTTATATATTTGGGCTTTTAATACTACCTTTTGTCTGAATTTATATTCATTCATATTTTCTTATGTAAACTAGATTGTGCGTGGTGCAAAATGACCATAGCTGTCGACGCACCCTATAAATCTAAAGATAATACTATGAAAAGATTCACTAATAGAATGTGAAATTCCTGCGCCCTTCGAAAAGTCGAACTATGAGACCTATCATTCAATACTTACCAGGGTTTACACCATGGTCGAATTAGAAGAACGAAGATAATTTACCGTAATAAGGGGTGGTGGCAAGGGAGGCTATAGCCCCCCATTGGGTCTCAAATCACACTAGATACAATGACTTCAGGAAAATTTATATTTACATCTTCCTAGAATGACCTATTCCCTCATACCTTTTCCCTACCTTTCCCTCGTTTCACCTTTTTTAATTCTTTACGTTTCCAAAGTATACTACGCCAGGTTTATTTCCTTACCATACTAAACTATTTCAGACCTTTGGAAACATAGTATTTCTATAATACGTTTCGTGATAGTTTCATTTTTTTATTTACAGAGAAAGTATGTATTATATGAAATGCAATTGACCGTATTCATAATGGTTCCACTGCGATGATTCGGCGTGTTTGAATGCGCTTTTGTTTCATTGCGGTTAATTAATAAGAGTCACTTGTAGAGTCATTGTAAAAAAAACAATAACGACTTTTTGCTACGTTTTTCAAATGCGATGTAAACAACACATAGTCCGACTGTGAAAAGCGCAAGGGTTGATATTTGAAGGGTGTCCTGGGAAATCATTTTGATAAAAGAATCTCTGCCTCTTGACACAAGTTCAATAAAAATTATGGAGAATTAGGTTGCAGTGTAATATACGCCGGTGAGACGTAGTGGTGCCAAGCTGTTGTGAACGAGGGATATTTACCCCACTGAAATTCGCAGATATTTCCCTCTTTCTTCCTCACTCATAAGCAAACGGAAGCCTAAAACGACCAGATCGAATGGAAGGGGCGATCAGCATAAACACCACTTCTTCCTTCCTTCGGCCTCCAGCCAAAAAAGAAACCGCAGCCCCTTTCAGGTCACTTTTTAGAGGGGTACAGCCTTTCCTCAAGCCAGGATGGAGGGGAGGGTTGTTTCGTTTGGAATATTTATTGCCCGCCCAGAAAAGAATGGATGGGGTCGTCAGGGTCTCGCCTCTTTGCAAAGATCCTGGATAATTGAGTGAAAGCTGAACTCACTAATGGAGAGGGCAGAAGAAGCATTAGAGACTTTAAGGTGAATTCATAAGAGTCACTTGCAGATTCAAGTTAAAAAAACAAAAACGAGAGAAAACATGCGATGCAAACTCCAGTAGCTAATGCTACGTTTTTAAAATGCGATGTAAGCAACACATAGTCCGACTGTGAAAAGCGAAAGGGTTGATATTTGAAGGGTGTCCTGGGTAATCATTTTGATAAGTCTCTGCCTCTCGATACAAGATTATTAGGAATTATGGAGCATTCGGTCATTAGGTCGCAGTGTAATAAAAACCGGTGATACGTAGTGGTGTCAAGTCTCGACATTGCATGGCAATAAGATGTGTCTGTCCGGCAACCAGTAAATTTATTCCCCAGTAATTTCTACCTCAATACAAAAACTGAGCGCAGGCATAATTCTATGATTGAGTTGTTCGAAATTGGTGTCCAACGCATTCGATAAGCATTAAGCTATTGTTGTCATTATTTGAAGTAAATAAATCTCCTAAGTGAAAGTTTCATTACTATTCGCAGGGAAAAATATCTAATTAAATATCGAAGACGCGTAGTCGCATTATTCCAAACGCGGCAAAGGAATAAGAACTGGATATGAAAGAAAAATACATTGCTTTTTATTGATACCATTGAGTAGATATTCCTAGCGCATTTATACATCGCCGCTAGAAACATTTTGCCCGTAATTTTCGCGAAAATGGAATGTATTACAATTCGAGCCTGACATCGTCAGCTACAGTACTGCAGAATCAAGAGATCTGGTTTCGAATCCTAGTCCAGACAACTGATTATTCTCATTAGAAATTTGACATATTCGTGAAGTAAATTGCGTCATCAAATTCCACTCATGCCGCGTATATCCATGCACCAGGCGAGATTGAAGAAGCACTTAAATGCACTATCTAAAATGTTAAACAAACTCAACAAATAATAATAATAATAGGAATGTAGGCACCACAATGAAATACATATAACGAAAATACGTCAACACTTCAATCATTTTTGACGCTAATAAATTCGCGTAAGAAAAAAGTATTTTAAAAAACGAAACGAGCCGTGGCTTGTTGGGCCGTGTTAGGATTTCCGTCATGTAGCAGTTGTCGACTGCGAGAGGTCTTTGTGCGGCCGAACCAAGCCATCGCCCTTTCATTCTCGCCCACTCATAAAGCAAACGGAAGCCCGGACCATACCCCTCCCCTCACAAAATATCCTTTTCGCAGGTCAAAATTTTCCTTCGGTCGGTCTTTCTACTCCCCCAACTGCGGGGAGGAGGGGTTCTCGTTCTCGCACCCCCCCCCCTCAGGGAAGGGGGGGGCACAGTGTTGACACATTTCCCTCAAGTTCGGACTTAGAAATTTTTCGGCTCCGAGGTGGTAAGTTTTTTTTTGAACAGGGCTCCGAGGTGGTAAGTTTTTAATGAACAGGACTGTACTTTACTTTTGGTTTTCTGTAGGTAACGCATTTCATAAGTGAAAGCCGGATTTTTTGGACAGCATAAAAAAATGTGGAATTTTGTATTTGTTTTGACTCACACAGTCGCGGCGGAACCTCCTCAAATTCTCTTCGATGAACTTCGCTCACTGTAACACTGAGCCCACTGAGCGCACCACATTTGCATTACTAGCTAAAATATTTGAAGGCCAACGGAATGAAATAAATAGCCTTTGGATAGTCCAACGCACATTTTGATGACAGTTTCATATTCCTCGTCATTAAAATACAACCGAATAAGATTGATTCCTGGATTTAAGATTGTAGTGTTACAGGCGTGATGTTCTCTATATAGGGCAGACTGGCCAAAAATTTAGAAACAGGAAAAAACATGGAAAGAGTTTTATCAATAACAACGAAAAATCAAATTTTGGAAATCATTTCTGTGCTCACAACCATTTCAGGAATTTGACTCAAAAAATTTCTCAGCTCAAACAAAGGACAAAAGTTGAACTTTTTAGAACAATTTCAAATTACAACAGCCCAGCTAATGTGATTTTATGCAATGACTTCACAATCCCCACACAATCATCACCATTCCTGAATACGTCTCCCTCCTTCTCAAGACCCCTATCACCACGAAGTGATTATCCTTCAAATTGTTTTTCTGACTTGACCTGGCCTCATGATGAGTCCACTAAACCTTCATTACACAATCAGTACCTCTCCTCATACCATCCTTCCCAACTCTCCCTTCCATTTCCCCACAAACCCACCCCTTCCCTGAAACCTATATTGGGGTAGCGAAATTTGATGGCACTCGCTTTTAAAGATTTTGACTCATAGGAGAGGAAACTATAGAAGAGTGTTGGGGCTAAGGTGAAGAGGTTCCTCCGAGTATTCTTCGGTACCTTTGACCGCTCTTCAGCTCTTGATTTACCAACAGTGACCTCTAATCTTCCGCGTGTGAGTGCCAACAATGTCATCTTTGCCTATACGTAGTCATCCACGAGAATTGATACCTTGAGGAGTTAACTCTGCGCTGAAACCATGGTCAGTGAGTTAAAACAAATGTGGAAATTTACGGGTTGATTTGCTTTCAAAAACAGTACCACGATCCTCTATACAAACGAGTTGGGCAGCTAGTGAGTAAAAACAGCGTAACAAAGTAGTATGTAATATGGTAAAGGGGAGAACCATAAGTCAAGCAAAGCCGTGAGTAACAGCTTGTAAAGATAATACTGGTCAACAGTGAAAATCTTTCCAACTTGAAAATAGCTATTTCTGATTTATTTCATCATCGGAAAAACGAAAATGGCATTTAAAATTTTCAGTTAGCTCCTTGATTTAAAATATATCCCATTCAAGTTATAAGGATACTTTTTACGAAATTTGACGCCTGGAGATTGTGTTGGCACATCTGAGTATAGTAGTGATGGGTTAAAGGTAATGTTTATAACTATTAGGAAGATTTTGAGTCTAGAGATAATGTTAGCTCAACTGAATGCAGGAATCATTAGTCATGCTTGCTAATGTTTTGTGAAATTTTTCATTCTTGCTTATGTTTTGAGAAATTTTTCATTCTTGCTAATGTTTTGTGACATTCGCTATGTATAGCTTGTATCAGGTATTAAATTATATTAAGTTTCTTTTATTTTGTGTGAAAATTTAAGATACTATTTATTCTTTAAAAATCAGGTTTTTGTTTTTATTTCGGGTTAGATAGAAACCAGGAAGCTACGTAATTGTCAAACTCTCCTGACAATTTTTGTCATGTGTGTGGTGAGGTCACATTTTCTCTCCAGAAAGGTCAAATTACTCCAATCACACACCCCTGAGGTGGCTTGCTGGGTATTTTGTAGATGTAGATGAATCATAAAGACAGCATATCACCACTATTTTGGGATACAATTAGGAGATCTGGAGAAGTCCTGGGCACGACGACCCAGAACCCAGAAAAGAGTACAAGCGACTAGCGAAGAGAAGGTGTTCACGTGAATAAGTCTTTTTATTTGAGATTAGTGAAGCTATAAAACCAGAATCTAATGTCCACTAAACTAATCTATATCTAATGTTACATTCTCGACCCAAAATTAGGGTATTTTGGCTATTTTCAGAAAGTAAAGAATTTCGAAGTGCATTTTTAATATTTCTACTTGAAATTAGTATATCTTAAAAACTAGAGCTAATAAACAATATATAATGTCATATTCGTTTTCTCGACCCAAAATTAGGGTAGTAAAGCTATTTTGATCAAGGGAAGAATTCTAAAGTACATTTTTTTGAACAGATTATAATCATTAAATTTACCGTGATTGCGAACGTCCTATTCCTCTACCTCCTCGAATAGCAGCGGTTGCCTAATTCACTTCACTTTCCCCATCGTTTACTCAGTCTAGCTCCCAGTTAAGGCGTAGGCTGGGGCGTCCACTGGAAGAAGACCTAACTAGGCGCGCCAGCTATAATTCAGATGCTTCCTTACCCTCCGAAGATTCTACTTTTAGGAAGGGCGGAAAGGGCCAGACACGTTCCAGCGTCCAACTTCTCGGCACCAGCGTCCGACTTCTCGGTAATAGCGTCCCTTGATCTTTTGTCGTGTCAAATTTCCACTCACGATCCTTTGATACCTTTCTCGTCGTGGCATCACCTTCGGAAACTTGACCCCCACATGGCCCCGACTTTTCCCAGATATTTGTCCGGGTCGAGTGGATATTCACGATAGGGGAGCCAAGTGATCTCGGTTCCTTACGCAGTCTCTGAAGTTGCCCTGTTGACCTCGAGACTTCACTTTCGTCGCACTTGTAACTATACCTTTCCTTTGGTTATTTGTTAGGGCGACAGGGCCGTTAGGTATTGAAGGGAAAAGCCGTGGTCCTCCTTATCTCCTTTTCCGGCAAAACTTGATGACGTTGACTCTCCTTAACTTTCGATGATGTGCCTCTGGTTTGGCACACCGCTCTAGTGTTATTAGTCTAGTAAACCCTTTTAAAGATGGATAAGCTAAATATAATTTTTGCTCGTGAGAAACATTCCTTGTCAATATATAATAATAGAACTCTTTTTGATCTTGACCACTTAAAGAATAATAATAACAATTCTGGAGTTTTGGTCAATTTGAAATAAATACAGTGTATCTGTCAACGTTTCGTCAAGTTTTATTTGACATAGTCAGGGCAAAAACATTAACAGAACCAAATTATAAGTCACAATTCAGTTTAATTGAAATTTTAAAAAATTAATAATAAAAATAATTACAATTTTGTTCATTTTGATAACAATCATCAGTTAATCAAATACAACCAAGAAACAGTGTATTTAGTCACAATACAGACTTAAAAGTGTTAATAATTATATACAGAACATAAACGTAAAATAGTTAAATCATCAACACTTTTAAAATGTACTTGTGTAATGATTATGTCAATTGCATAAAGTGTGTAGTGATTGAAAAAACTAGCAACGGAAACAATTATATTTAAACAACTTACAAATTCACATGGCAACACCAACTTTTGTTTGCAAAAACTCTAAAAAGGTAACTCTGTTTTAGATAAACAATTTATAATTGATTATATTTGATTATTTGATGATTGGGATCAAAATGAATAAAATATGTCATTACTTTAATTATTATATTTTTTTAAATTTCAATTTAACTGAATTGTGACTTCTAACTTTGAGCTGTAAATGCTTTAGCCCTGATGATGCCAAATAAAACTTGACGAAACGTTGGCTGATACACCGTTCTTTTTTGCAAATTAACCAAAACTCTAGAATAATTATTATTAATAAATATAATGGCTTACTTCTCAATTTTATTTTGTCTAAACCTATTGCATAAACTTTTTTTTATTATGTCATGTCTTTTATTTTCCCTTCCGTCATTACTATTGATGCCGGATTGGTTAATTAATTATCTACCAATTAAAACGAAAATATTATTTTCCGTCTTCTAGTTCCTTCTCTGCCGTTAAAATGGCTTTCCCGATGGTTACGATTTCAGTTCCGAGATCTTTTTCCCACTATTGTTGCATTCAAATGAATATGCAGGATCTCATCATTTAACCTCGTATTTCCTTCATTTATAACGTCCAAAATACATGACAGTCTAATTGTTAATTCATGTTTATTGACGTATATTTTGTTAACTCCATTTATTTATGGATTCACTGAACTTATCTAATCGTTCTTTTTTTTTAGTTTAGCCTCAACTTATTTAAATAGATACAAGAAAGTAGTCACATACTGTACATATAAATAGTTAGGAACTTCATCAATTTAGCCAGTCAATTTATTGTAGATATTTATTGACGTAGATTTTGTTAACTACATTTATTCATGGATTCACTGCCTTTATCAAATCGTTCTTTCCTTTTAGATTAGCCTCAACTTATTAAAATAGGTACAAGAAAGTAGTCACACGGTGTACATATAAAGAAAGAGAAACGTCATCAAATTATTAAAATACTAAACCTTATTACCCTATAGTATTTTAAACCCTTAGTATTTTAATGAATTGTGTGAAAAACACATAGTTTACGTTTTCTTTCAGTATGTCACGTTTTCACAAAGAATTGCCTGACTCGATTCAATTTAAACTTCATCAAGGTTGAATCCATCGAATCTTCACCATTGCTCTCAAAGGTACGAGTCACATTTGTGTCGGTCACATGATATTGTACCTTGATAAAAGTACCTCACACTCATAGAAACTTTTTTTTTGTGTGTATCGGAATTTTGCCGCTTCATGATCATTTTGTTGTCAACGCCTATGCTAGAGTGTATTGGCATCGGTACATTCGAAGAAATTATCATATAGTCTGCTCTTTCTCTTTTTTCCGCTCCTTCCAATTGGAAAAAAGTTGGGACACAACTTAATGAACCGTCGATTCCAAGAAAAAGCTCTCCAAAAACTTTTCCATTTGCAAACAACCGTCGAGAACTTTCCCAAGAAACTTGTGCGTGTGTTGAAACTTAAATCTCCATTTTTATGTTGGACTCGTGGTTTTTGGAACAGTAATCAATATCTTACCTCTTTGATTTTCGATAAGAGAAACGCAATCAAACACACAAATGTAAAAATGTTTGGTTCAATGCCTGATTCGTATCGTTTACTGTAAAAATATGTAAGGCATTTACCAAAAGAAGTGGAAAGCCTGCTCCATTTCTCATTAAAACAATCAGCTTGACTAGTTAATTTTTTTCAAGGGTCCTATGTATTTTTCTGGCATGACTTGATATTACGGTAAATAATCATGATTTCTATCTGTTATTGTCGCCCATTGTACTGGACTAACACCGAGATTTAAGCTCTAATGACTATGCATGCATGTTTTAACGCCCAATTGATAGGGAGTACACGGTGTTAGACCTAGGGCGGTCTAGAAGCTTCGAGTTAAGTGAAGGTAAAACTCAGCCATTTAGGGAAACTTATGTGTTTAACAGAATATATTGAAATTGCCTGAGCACACGTTTTGTAAGCCTGTGCGGGACGTCTGCTGTGGTGGTATCGCAAGTAGAGGTTCATATAAATGAACAGGCTTCATATAGTCCTACACAATTAAACGTATTAGGTGGACAAAAACAACAGCTGACGATTATCCAATCGTCAGCTGTTGTTTTCACCAGCTGGTATCTCTCCGATTGAATTCACACATAGGACTCCATTCAACTTTGAAAAAAAACTTCGGAAACCCTTAATATAAGAAACTGTTTCGGGCGTAACTTTATGGAAGTCTTTCGTAGTTGGAAAGTTAGACGAATCTTCAGCACAGCTTTTTCCACATGTATTCTCATTTATCACGACCATGACTAAGTTACTGAGTAACATCTTCAGGTCCGATGTTACCTGTATCAACTGAAGATGTTAGATTGTTAGATAGATTGTTTGTAGGGGGGGCCTTCGACAGGAGCCCAGGCTCTTGACCTTGGTCCATTGTGCCAACCCCATGCCTGTATGAAATATTCTCGGGTGTGGAAATTGTTAATCCTTAGGTTTCATTGTACTTTTTATTGAAGTTAGATATGAGTGTCGGTCATTTTACGATAATATACTAAAGAAAGTCATTTTTATATGCATAAGAAATGCAGGATATTAGTAGAGTTTTACGATGTTCGTATACTTCCTACCCCATTTTTGACATTTATTAACGAGTCGTAGACTGGCCACCCCTAAGACTGACCGCATGTGGCTTTTGCCTACGTTGCCCTCGCCTTCGGCTGGCACTGCGTGCGATTGTGGTTCTCTTCAGAGTTCTGAAGGACACTTTAATGTGTTTGGGGCGAGTTTTTTTAATTTGTAGATTTGCGTGAAACTTTGTATACGTGTCCTTATTAGTAATATTAATTGATGAAGTGGAATAAATTGCATTTAACAGATTATGATTTTTGGTAATCCAATGATAACAAGTAGGCAATGGCCCATGAAATATATTTTGTAATGAATTGATTATAAATAATCAGAAAGTCTTTTAATCCAGGTATAATTCGATTCATAATATTATTTTTATTTATTTTACTTTTTATTTATTTCATAAACCTGAATACAGCCTCGAGGACCATTTTACATCTGGCGTTGTAACAGTAACAAAGGACAACACACACACAACCATGTCCTGGTAGGAGAAAAATCCTCCCCAGGCGGGAATCGAACCCGCGACCTTTGCTTTCGCAGGCGAGGACGTTACCCCACCGCCACCGAGGCCGACAAATGGTTGACAATATAATCGTTGCTTACAAATAACAAGGTGTCATTTAGAGTCAAAGAATCGAAAAAAAGTAATTAAATGTAATTTTTGCCTAACTTTCGGATACCTCGCCGAAAACCCAAGTCCCTTCTTTCATTAAGGCAAAACATGTAAAATATGATTCTTGTATCATTTCCATTACAGCCTTTATTGTGAGTTCCAACATAGGCGTAGCCAGCCACCAGCAATAGGTGTGGCACTGAGGCAATAGGTGTGGCATCATCAGTAAGGTAATGGATGCAAACTTTCACGAAATGTTCACAGCGAGGTCAAAATTGAGACTAATTCGATTAAAAACAGGAAGAAAATCGGTTTCCGTATTTTCAGAAAAGAGGTGGAGGCTTTTGTACAATTTTGACCAATCATGGTTAGGGTTTAACTGTGAAAAAATGAGAAAGAGGGGTTTTATTTTTGGAGTTAATTGACAAATTTTGTATACGCCCACTGCAGTTCTATATTTTCAAAACTTCAAAAAAAGTTTACCCGATAATCGTTGTCTAGACAATAGACGTCATGAAATTCTCGCCTTTGTAAACATATCAATCCAAATTATTTAAGGAACTTTTAATGAACAAGGTAAGTTATGAAAGAAAAAGTTTCCCCGATAATCTTTGTCTTCACACTAGACACGTCGAGAGACTCACGCCTTCATAAACCTGTCAATTCGGGTTATTTGAAGGGCTATTGGGAAAAACGGAGACATCATTTTATTGCGGGAGAGAAATTTTGAGAAAAAAAAATTTTGGGTTTCAGGACAATAGGCGTGGCACGTGCCACAGGTGCCACACCCGTGGCTACGCCTATGAGTTCCAACACATAAACACATGCACTTAAACGAAATGCATCCTGATGTTTTTTTCAACTTGCTTGAAAAATTATTAAAGTATGTGCACTCAATGACCCTCATTAATACCATTCAAGTCACCTGAATCAATTTACCATAGAAATTATTTGCGGCTTAAAGTGTGTAAGTTGGATTATTTACGTTCTTTATTTCTCAAACACAATACCGGGGCACATAAACTGACTACCTCCAATCTGTTTTGAAGTGCGTTGCCTCGTGTACAGGGTCTGAAACGAACACGAGAGCGAATGGGGAACTCCTTCCCCATTTCCTTTCAAAAACGTTTCCTTTCCTCACTCTCCATTAAAATTTTTCATCTTTTTAAATTTCTCTACCCTATTCACTCCTCGTTAATCGTTTAGAGCGAGCTCGGCTGGAACCTTAACTCAGAGTGAACTTGATAATGGCAAGCTTCACTTCGTAGAAATTTATTACATTAGTTCTCATGATTAATGTTAATACCTAGTACTTTTCTACTACTTCCCTTTCTCTTAATACTTTTTTACCAAATATTTAATGTGCGACGCATTTCACCGATTTATGGCATTGGCAGGTACAGAAGTTTATTATTTGTGTTAATTGTTGTAGTTACGGGGGAGGAGAGGAATAAACAAATATTCGGGCAAAGTTGAGGTAGAAATAAAACACGTTGATTAGGGGGTAGTCAGGCGGGAAAGGTTAATTTTATCGGAAAGGAGTGGGTAGGGATGCGGAAATAATAATTCCTTACTAGGGTTATTGGATTGTCTGATAATTACAGAAATCCATATTCTGTAACTGCAGAAATATGGATACCACCTCACCTTTTGCTAAACACCTACTTGAAAACAATCATTCGAGTGATTTTATACCCAACATTTTACACGTTCTTCCCAAAGGCCCGAAAATGGACGCACTTGAACAAATAGAAATTATCAGACAATCCAATAACCTTTGTAACGAATTATTATTTCCGCATCCCTCCCCACTCCTTTCTGATAAAATAAACCTTTCCCGCCTCACCAGCCCATAATCAATGTGTTTCTTTTCCTTCCTCAACCCTGCCCGAATAATTGTTTCCTCCCCCCTCCTTCCCCATAATTACAACAACCTTTAACACAAATAAAATTCTGTACCTGAAGATGCCGTGAATCGGCGAAACGCATGGTACACACAATAAAAAAAATTGTAGAAAAGTACTAAGTATTATCTTTCATCATGAGTGCTTAACCCAGAGGACAAAATCACTGTTCTGAGCTTCTATCCGTCACCTCTCGTTTCAAACAAAACCCGTTCCGATGCATATTTACGAGACGAAATCTCCTTTGCACCTTCCCCTTCCGCTCTCTCGGTTTAATCTTATTAGACCTGCCAAATAATCCCTTTCCAAAGTCGACTCCTTCCTTCTCTCTATCTCCCTCTGGGCGTATGCGTCTCCTTTAATCACCGTAGGATCTAGGGCTCGGCGTCAAATTATACGGCTCAAGATCTTGATCCGGAACTGGTTTCCACCTTCGGAAGCTGGCTGAGCGTCACTGTTTTGTCTCGTCACCCTTGAATGGTTTCGGAGTTTAGCAAATACATATTTTTGTAGCCCTCCCAAAGCAATAGGTTTTTACTTGAACTCATTATACGTACTGGAATAAGTAATGAGGCTAAAGGTGGATTTGAACTGGCAAGTAACTTTCAGCAAGTGACTTTTGACGGAATTCCATGTGTAAAGAGCTCTGGAAGTCCGCTTGCAGACCTATTAAAAGCGTCGGCAAGTCGTTCGCAGAAGCGTATCGTTGCCAATTTAAGAGCAACCAATTTTTCTCTGTACTAACTTGTGAAATACTTTTTCGTCTGATTCAAATTCCCCGCATGCTCTTGCAGAAGTGACTTGAGGAAGAAGGTTGCCATTGTAATCGCACCCTAAAAAAATATAAACGTTTTCCTGACCCAGAGGGTGTACTGTGATTATTCAGGTTATAAATTAGAAGAAAAAACAGTGTTAAATAGCACCGTGATGTTAATAAAGGGTAATACTAAAATAAAGTGTGTACAAAAAAATTCGGCTCGATTAGTTAACATTTAGAGGTCGCTTAAGAGTCACAAGTGCAATGACGTTCAATTTTCCCCTAGGGTGGAAAATAACATCGTTTCTAGGGGTAACGCACCAGGTTTATAGACCTTTTGATACTTCTTTTAGACTTTTGATACTGATGATGACCACGCATAGACCTTTAATGCCCAAAATTCTCTCCATTTTACCGTATTGGGAACCGTTTTCCATTAATAAAATATTTTTGCGTGGCCTACTGCCGCGCGCCCCACACACAACGCCGTGCCAGGTAAGCGCGGGCCGCAGTCCCCGTCAGCTGATTCCTCCTGCGCCCTTCATAGCCCTTCGGGCTTCTCTAGCTGGTGTCGAAGGAGCCATCTGCCTTGGATAACACTTACAGACTGCTAGTGACACACATGAAGTTACAATCCTTACAGGACCGACTTTTAGCACTAATTCATGCATGCGTACCTATATAATAATTTACTTGGAAAAAAATTGTGGCGTGCGATTACTCACGAGTACTTCACACGGTGTATCAGACATGAGCGAATAACGGAAAAACTTGCATGCATTTAAATTTTCACCAGTTCGTGTTATCTTTAAGTTGCTATACACTGTAAATTGACGGAGTCATTTAGAAGAGTACTTCGAGGCCACATTTTATATGCCTTTGTACAGAGTTTACATGTTTCGCATCTCCCTACAATCCTTCCCCGCCTTCCCATAATAGCGTAGCCCGATTTAAAATAGTGTGTTGTTAAGATACGGAGCCATCTCTCTTTTTCAAGTTGAGTGAACAACGATATCTGTTACGGCGCTTGCGTTTAGTGCAATTTAATACTGAAAATTTTCCGAAAATCAGGCGGAATCCGAAAATATACTTTTACAAAACTGGTAATTGGTCGAGTAAAAATATCCCACCGGGTAAGAAATGTAACGCTAATTTTTCTTATCTATCAATATCTAAAAATGTCTGCCGCTACGGATCACAATGAAGTTTAACAAATATCGACATGTAGGCAACCTGCTCGACACTCCGGTGCTACAATGATGGGGTGCATCAAATTTAATTTAAATAGTTTCATGACTCAAAATATGGCGTTTTATTTCATTTTTCGCATTTTATTACGGTAACGCTATAGGTATAGGATGCATTAAAACGTAGTTTTACCCTCGGTATCTTATGGGCAAAAAAATACGGTTCTCTGTTCTTTTCACACTCATCACCGCTAACGCTTTACATTTCAAATTGGTGAAAAGAGAGGCATCTCTGGTTGATTACGATATCTTTTTATACGGATTCATTGGAACGTTGTATTTTAAAAGCATCTTTCCATAAACCTCCAATGCTGTCATTTTTTTCATTTTTGTTTATCTTTTCTCCCTTTTTGTGTTAATGTAGCCCCCTTAGTCTCAAGTCGAGTTTATGTAAACAAATATTTGGCTACTCATTTCGTTCTGTTATAAGTGAAAGAAGAAATAACCTCGTTTATCGTTTATTTCTCGGAAACGTTATTGAATATAGTCATGCCGCAGTTGGCAAATATTTGTGATTAAAAACATCCTGGTTTCAGAAAGCCTTTAGTTTTCCCTCTCAATTTTCAACCAGAATTTTCGGCATAGTTGTATGTACATCCGGGATTTCAAACATTTTTATAAGCCTCCCATCAAATTAGGTTTATTCTTGAGTTTCACTCTTGACCCTCCGCACGAATCTTATTCTTGAGTACTCTCTCCGTCTCTTTCCTTGTGGTCCCCTTTAAAGTGGACAGTGAAATTCAATAAACTCGAGTAAGTTATCACTCATGAATATTTTCATAAAATATTCATGAGTGATATTGTGTAGACGGAGGTGAGAACCCACTTTTCTGACGACGAGGATGGGATATTCGTCACGGGTTTTAAAAAAATAGCCCGTGGAACGTGAAAAAACGCAGCGGCCGGATTGAACGTGTGAATCGGAATCGGAGGGCATCGGAATCGGAATCGGAGGGCATCGGAATCAGAATCGGAGGAATCGGAATCGGAATTTGGGAACGGATTAATTGGATCTACGGTTGCCGGTTCGAGGAAGCTGACTGGAGGCGGTATTTGCTTCAAGGAAGGACGCAACATTGAGTGACGAATTTGGAGCTGCGAGCGAAGACGTCTTGGTTTCTTCCTGCCGGCGGTTGGAAGTCGAGTTGCGGAAGAAGTGGACGGGCTGCAGTTGATCGTGTTGGTGTGGCGCCATTTGGCAAAGGGGTACTAAAACGGGATCTCAGTAAAATTTTGTCCAGTGATGTAAGTATTTAAACATCCCTGGACAAAACTCTTTAAACGGTGGAGGAAGACTGTAACGTATGATATGAATTGTGTTGTGGATGCTGGGTTGCTGGGGAGTTGTTGATAAAAGGAAAAGGGGATTGTTGGGGGGAATTGGATTTGGAGAGGATGCTGGATGCATCAAGAAAGATTGTATTGGAAAGAATAAAGAATTTCGAAACGAAAATAAGCGTCTGACGTTACAAAAGTATGACGAAGGTTTTGGTGAAGGATAAGAGGGTAATATATTTAGGAAATATCATAGAGAAAATTAGGAAAGGAACAGGTTAATGAAAAGGTATGCGAAAGTAAAACAGTAATGGCAGAAGAAAAGGAAAAGGTTAAATGCTGACAACCCAACCACTCCACGATTTTAAATGTAATTTAAATTCCATCATTAAAGCTATCTCAAAATTTAATCCCTGAGTGACTGGGTGGGGTGACTGAGTTATCCCAATATAAGTCAATTGAATACAATATTTTAATTTTTAATTTTTTGTTTCTAATACTCTACGCAATTCTGCGGTACGATTTTGAAATTATTTAGACAATGAAGGAAACTGGTTTTTATCCATCTAATTATCTCTAAAACATTTTAATGCTTCAAGTGAGGTACCGACATTACCCCGTGCAGCTGTTCTCACGAAGACTCACTATGCAAAATCTCGCATTGACTGTTAGGGGTAACTCAGTCACCCCAGTGCACGTCTTTGTCAAAAAAAACAATGGCTTTATTTTATTACCAATTATTTTATCAGAGTTAAATTTCAATTAAAATATACTACAATGTATTCCGGTTATAGGTTTAGTCTGCAATTATCACTGGATAAGTTGCTATTTATTGCCAAGTTGCCACGCTTTGCCTTTTGTGAAAATGATATGTGGTACATGAAGTCGGCAGTCGACATTGAAACCTTCTCCTCTACATTTTATAACTGGAATTTTACGAAATTATTCCTTTATGATTAATAAATGTAATTCCATAAAAACATCCAACATATACTTTTTTAAATGTGAGAACTGGAAATGTGAAGCCTGTTAATGGGGTAGAGAATTGACACATCAAAATTGCTAGAGATGATGCTTTTTTTAAAGCATACACTCATCCCTAATGAGCATACAATGTGAACATTATGGAAACTGTTATAAATAAAACCAATGCAATGTGCACATGTTACTAAATTGAATTCCGCCTCCCTTTGAGAACTTATATGTGCACCGTATCTTAGTTTGTGACACTACAGTATAGTTCATAATCTGAGGCTTTGTGATGCGTGGGCGACGATGAGGCGTGGTGGAGTGAAAACGGAACATAACTGCATTTAATTAAATTGAGCTACTTCTACTGTGATAGTATTTATTACACGACCGGTTTCGCGCATTACAGCATCTTCAGGCCTCTTCACAGGCTCTCTCAAAAGCGAAACCGGTTCTGTAATAAATGCTATCACAGTGGAAGTTGCACAATTTCATTAAGTGCAGTTACAGTATAATTCTGTGAATGATCAGTCAATACTTGTCTTTCACAATGAAAAGAAGGCACTGAAAAGACGTTGAAGAGCGTAGGATTTTGGAAGGTAGTGGCGAGGAGTAGTGAGTGAAGAGGAATTGGAAGCTGAAGACAAAGACGAGGAAGTAGAAGATATTCATTCTGGCGTGCTGGCGTCAATTCTTAGGCATCGCCGCTGACAACTTCGTCAGCTTGGGCGTTTACAGGTCAAGGTCAGAATTTCATTGGAACGCCAGACATCCAGATTCCGAAAGACGGAGGGTACTACGCAATATTGTCATATCCCGGATTGGAGTAAATTCCCCCCTTCTTTTTTTTATTGGCGCCGATAACATTAGCTTTCCTTCTATTCCATTCTTACACCACTTCTACGCTTTCCTACGCTTTCGAAGACATTTCAGCTACAAATAATCTGAACTACGTCGAACCTAACTTCCCTCCAAAATTGTTTTGGAGCGACGGAAGTAACATTTGGCGTGACTTCGAGCGCGTCGTCCAAAGCAGTCAGAAGAGACAGTCTTTCAGCAAATCACACGCCATATTGTCAGTCCACCGTAACCCACCCGTCTTCATCAACCCTTCTTCTCCTAGCTACTAAAGATCATTATACGTTAATGAGGTAGAAGGAACTTGCTGCATCTTGATCATCGTTCAGATGGAGAATGTGTGAACTGTTTGGCAATTTTACATAACCCTTGGCAGAAGTCAGTAAAATACTTTGATTTCTTTCTTGTATTCTCAACAGTGTGTTTTTGAAGTTAAAACAATTATTTTCTAGAATTTTGCAGAAAAAGCATGATAGTTCTTCCCTAGAATAAGAAAAGCGAAAAAAACGCAGGTCTGTTTCCCAAAAAGTGATCCAAAAAGGTCTATCTTTGCAATGGAATATATATTTAATAAGGGTTATTATCGAATTTATTATATTATATATCTCTATTTTTATCCATGTTATCCTATAAATACAGAGGAAAGAAAGAATTCGGTGAAAGAAGAACTTTGGCGAAAGAAAATTCCGACGAACATATATAGGTAGATGTAGTCATCACTAGCTCGCTTTATAATATAGGAAAATTATAAGGGTAGATTTGGTTGTTGAGGAAACCAAAGTGTCGCTGAGAGAATAGCTTGCTGATCCTGCTGTTTCGCAAAAATATTTCACGCAGTATAATGGATGCCACGAGCATGCGTGCTTTGAAAGTTCAGAAGTCGATATATTATCATGAATGCTCAGAAGATAATGAAGTTGCGTTTCTTCTGTGTCTTCTAAATGTAGCAAAAACGGAGTTTGTTTGCCACGGATTGGGAATAAGGGTGCAATTGGTGACAGAGATTGAAAACAACGGTTTCAGGGTTGACGCATGGGAACAACTTGAGATTCATTCCCGGGAAAAGTGTGGAGCTTGTCGACGAAAATATCTTGCCTTGTCATTCTCCTCTCTTTGACATCCCAAAATCAGAAGTCGAAGCATATTTACGCTCTTCTCTTCCACCTTCTGAGGCCAACAACTTTCCTCCTCCAGCACTCTCCGAATCCCACCATAACGGACAGATGGGTGGTAAAACAGTAGTTTTCAACAGCTACAAATTAGGGTGAAGTGAAGGCACCTCATCGATTCCGGGAAATACGCATAGAAGTACACTTTAGACTTCTTGCGTGAATTAATAAAAAGTAAGAAAAGCGTAATGAGACTCAACATTATAATTGATAATCACTCGATCATTCCCTTCCATTATTATGCAAAGAAATACTGCCGAATGAGGAATTAGACTCAGCACCTAAATAAGATTGAGAATCTTTATAGACTTACCATCGACCATTTTTTAAGTATTTCAAACCACATAAATAGCCTGAAAAACTTCAAATAAGTCTCATAAATGAAAATTATTTTCATCCTATGTCCATCTATCCCTCGTTTCTGATACTTTTTTCTATCCAGTTTCGCTATAAATTTAACAATAAAAAGATATTCACGAATATCACTCGTTATAAAAATATCAAAACGCACTCTAAAACACGTAAGTAAAACAATCAGTGATAGCTTTCACAGAAATAAGTAAACATTCTGCAAATGAGAGCTAGTAAACACGTGACACAATGATAGGAGCTGAAGTCAGCCTAAAATATTAAGTAGTATGAAAAGTTCGGAAAATATGTGAAAAGGTATCGTGTAGAGATTGCTATTCGGCTGAATATTGTTTTTTTCCATTTCCATTCAAAGATTTTTAAATGGTGATGAAAATACATACATTTCGAATGGGACAAAATATTAAATAATGTCAGAGCTTGCTTCCCCATTCAACCATCGCTCGATTCTATCCGAAACTTAAGGAAAAAAATCGTTTTCGTCGCGAGGAGTAAATACTCTTATCTGTACAGACTACAAATTAAGCTTCTTATTTTCCCTACCAATGTACTCCACATGGAAATCCAGTCTAATTGCTGGCTCCCATTCATCATTTCTCCACGTCATACACAGCTTTCCACTCCCTCTCTCTCTCTCTATCTCATTCAAGCATTCTCTTTCACTTTGAACTTCGACTTCCCCGGCTGCCGATTGCAAGCCTCGATGTCTCCCCCAGTGAAGATTCGCCTTGCGCCTTACTGCTATGGATTGAGTGATTAATTTGATGTCGTGTGAGTGTTTGTTGGTCGAGTGAATGCAGAACACACTAATGAGAAGTAGAGAATGGAGGGACGTAACAATTCGTCAGGTTATTTTTAATTTATTTATTTCGGTATTCCACGTAGACTTTAATAACCCTGGAAAACATAGTTGTTTGACTCCCTTTCTTCGTTCGAAGCTATTGATTTTCAATGATAATAAGGCTAGAATTAGTGGTTGAGGTACCTTAAGTGTTGCTGGAGGCATAACATGCTGATATAGCAATTGCACGAGGCTATTTTAATTCGTTGTTTATCATATCCGTCTCACAGTTATTTATACAGGGAAGTGATATTGATTTTCGACCAGAAATCAAAATCAACTACTCTTTGCCAACGTTGCGTAATTTAATTATTCCTTCTTCAGGACTAAATAAAATATACTATGGTCAAAAACAAAACAACAGCGCAGCATTTACACCAATTTGTCAAATAAATATCCATAACATATTACCTTAAAATACATTCATTGAGTCGTTCAACATCAATATAGGTCAGGGGTCCCCAACCGTAGGCCCGCTGGCACCATGGCGCTCGCAAACCGTTTTAGATGTGCCCGCTGCTCATAGAAACCGCAGCTGCGCAGTGCGATTGTACTGTATTATTGTCAATGTCCAATTATAAATAAACCTTGAAAAAATTAATGGTGCCCGCCACCCCACTGGAATCATAGTATGTGCTCTTAAATGCAAAAGGTTTGGGGACCACTGATATAGGTCATCAGGTCATCGTTGACAAAGAATAGCTGATTTTATTTTCTGACCTAAACTCAATATTACTTCCCTGTATAGAGGCTATTATACACCGAAAACAGCCGAAAAGACCTTTTACATCGTTATAGCACAGCAGTACCATTTAATCAGGGAGGAACATACACAACCATGTCCTGGGTATAGAAAAACCCTCCCAGGAGGGATATGAACCCATGACCCTAGACTAAGAGGCAAGAACTTAGCCCCAAAACTAGTCGCGCCGATGAGAAATTTAATTAAAGATTGCTGAAGCCCAACCTTTCATCTCGGAATCCTACTACTTATTGTGCGAGCCTGGATTCATGTGGAAGGTTTGGGCTTGGTTTATTGAACTTTTGGCATACTTTGCAACGCTACATACACCTATTGCAATGATGGTTAATATTCATAAGTACGTGTAATAAATTGCGACGCAAGCCACTGAAACTTGACGTCACGAGTGAATTGACTGCGATTTGTGGGCGGAAACGAGAGAAAAATGACAACAACCTTAGCCAGTTTGATTAACTTCAAGTAACAGCATTTATATAACCACAATTATTACAATAGAAAGCAAGCCCGCAGGCTAAATACCGTTAACTTGCTCTATACAAGACGAACACAAGTCACAACTGGAACCAAGCTGATACGTCCTCCGGCAGCGGTCAGGTTCAAAGAGGACTAGTCTCTTCACGGTACACTTTGTGAGCGCAGGAGGGGGAATCAGCTGACCAGTGGAGGAGTGGGGAGAGGAGGGGAGGTGCTATTACACTTTGGATTGGTGGGAATATTCACAGATCGACTTGAAAGTGGAAAAAGATGTCAGCACCAGCGCTGACCGAATAAAAGCAGGGTGCTTGCAGGAATTGCGATGATCACGGCGTTCACGCTGACCAGAGCAGGTCGAGGCACTAGTCTCATCGCTCTCTGCGAGACCTGATAGTCTCCTGCGGTTTCTGAGTCTCCGAGGATTTTCGAGTCTCGAGGTTTTGAGGAGGAAAAATTGGCACAAAATATGTGACTGAGTAAAGTATTATCAATATTTTTTATTTATTGTTAAGTTTGCCGGAAACATACTCATTGCAGGAACGATTGAAATCATGATGTATGTGCGTAATGCACTGGTTTAAAAAATTGTTAGTACTTATAGGTTAATGGAAAGAGACTAATATTTAAACCAGTTGAAATCAGAAAATGTATTCTGCCTGGTGTTAGCTTGCCTGAATTAAGCCAGAGAAATTATCAGAAAGGCCTTATTTTGAAAATATTACGCCCTTTGACGAAGTTTTTTAGGAAATAGGGCTCAAATCGTAGTTTCCTAGAGACCATAAAATATACTGTGGCGCTTTTTCTATCTTCATACAAATAACTTATTATTCTTACCTCCGGGGAAAAAGGCTCAACATAACTAAAAAGAATGGTTGTGATAATAAAGAGAATAAAGACTTGTAGAAACTTTACGTCAACAAAAGGTAAATTTTCGTACCGTATGCAAATAAGACCCACTGCCAGCGAAAAGCTCCTCTTCAGAAAATTAATGAGAAGCTGTGTTCCCGTGCGATAAAAATTTCGGCTCTCGCTAACAACCAGTTGAGCATAAGTTATTGATTGCCGAACCTTTGATGTGACAATCCTATTAGGGGATTTAACAGCCAAAAACCTAACTCTGAAGCATAACGAAAATTTACTTCCACCGTAGCTTACATGAAATCATTATTTATAAGACCTGGTAGTATAGCAACAAATTTTCTGTCAAAAAGTTCGTGGAAAATATATTTTCAACACGCTTTTACTTATTTTGTACAGTTTTCAAAATTAGATGACATTTGTACGTATTGACTGTTACTGAATGAGTTGAATAACTTTCCATTTATTTAATGTCATTATTATTGATTATTATTGACTATAGATCTTAGAATCCATTAAAACCAATTTAAGTATTTACATGGATAAAAATGAAGTATGAATTTCACTGGAACAAGGTAGATAAATCAATATTATACGGCCATAATGCGGTGATTGTAATAATTTTAAATTTACTGGCGGTCACTCTTTGACTGTAAACAAATTTGTGAAATTTATTTACAGCCAAGGTTTTCACGGACATCTAGTAACATTGAGAAATCTGCCTAACAACATTTATCATACTGACATAGCGAATACGTCGTATATCTCCCTCGGAATAAGCGTAAAATAGCGCGTTGGAAGTAAAACAATCCGCATGGGAAATAAAGGGAAACTTACAAAGGGAAATATTGCTATCGTAACAAAGCTGTCAGATTCTACAGAACAGCCCTTGATTCATGGTGATCACGGAAAAATACGATTATTTGTACTAAAAACTTTTTCTAAATTCATCAGGTGAAGGTATTTTCATATCTTCCATTTTAATAATTTTAGAATGCTTCAGAATTTCACCAGTTATTTAAGACTGTTAGATTTAGTTCGTTGCAATGAACTGCGTCGGAATATCTTGTAGCAAGATAGCAATTTTTTATGAATAAAATAATCCCACTGCTTATAATTTTGAAGATTAGGCATTTTAGGGGGGTGCATGAATTATTCTCCTCCTCTCCCATACCTTCTCGAGGCGGTTTTTAAGTTATCTAACACCGACCTCATCTGTGGTTTTGCGTGGTAGCATGCATATGCATTTACCGAGTTTCTGAAATGCGGGTTTTGAGAAGGATGGAGGAAATACGATGGACCGGAAGTAACACAAATGGAGGATGAGGTCGGCTTTGCGGTGAAGGAAAGCAGGTAAATTAAATTACCAGAGAGGAAAGAGGCAAAATAGAGTGAAGGAAGTAGGTAATGGGAGGAGATGGCATATTGATAAGCCTTGGATAAGGGATGAACTTAGTGAACGAAAGGAAAAGGGAGAAAACGGATAAGCCCTTTTGGGTGGGAAGAAGAGAGGTAGTATTTTGAGATGAATATAAATTCTAGAGCTGAAAGGGTGGGAAATAGGTAGATAGAAGAATCTTATTCTGTTATACGGGTAATAGTTTTAGGCATGTATATAATATTTATCTCGAAAAAAGCTCTAAAGATTTTCACGAGGCATTATTTGTCAAGGGTTTAAGGCATGAGAGAGATTGTTTCGGTCTTATTTCCAGGACAAATCGTTAAAGGACCTAGTTTGAGCCCCGAGGGGATTTTGGACCAAATCATAAAAATGCATAGAAATCATTGAGAGTTTCAAGGTAGAGTTTTAATTTTGAGACTTTGAAAACAATAAAATACTCTTAAGACAATGATAATTGGACTGAATTGCGGAATGTTTTAATTTTATTTCTAAAGCGTCTGCAACTTTTCACTATAAATTAACTAACTCATTACTAACTCTTCTATCAGACAATTATGATAAAATGCACTATGTTGGTGTTTTTTTCGCCCTTTTAAAGATTGTGGTTGTTTTTTTTTAAATGAAGGGCTTACGACTACGTGGTTTGCGACGATGTTGTAAAAGTTACTCTGCTCAGAACGTGTACATGTTTTCATAAATGCGCTTAAAAAACAGTTACAATCTGATCGATCATAGGCCTCTGGAAAGGGTCTTTTTTTGGGGCGAGATTAAAACTCTAGTATCTCTTATTCCACCTAAACTAGGACGCAAGCGAATGGCATAGTATATAATAACAAAAAATAATAAATATTGTACACAAAACGATCTCCATTGCTTGGTCATTATCAAATAAAAAAAAATAGAAAATACTTATAATAAGATTCACGGGGATAAACATAAAATACATAATCATATTAATGTTATACATAAGCGTATTTGGATGGGAAGAAGAGAGATATATACAATTGGACCCGATGTCCGAGCGATTGGTCATTGGAACCACAAAGTTAACGTTTTTCATTTATACAATGAATAAGTTCCACCAAGTAACGCCTGAAACTACCAGTTATACCAGGAAAAAATCAAAATTTATACTATGTATCTTTACAAAACCCCATAGCATTAAAACGCCCGAAGAAGAAAGGAGGCAAGAAAAACTTATATAACCTACTCATCAAGATACTAAAAATTACCTTAGAGTGTAATAGGGTAATCTCGAGTTTTTAATGGGCGTATAAATGATGCAAAATTCCTTTATTTTATTAGTACATATAACACAATTATGATGCATCTCCTGATTTTATCTCATTCATTGTCTATCCCTCTGTACAAAGCTCTCACAAAAGTTTTGCAAAGACGATTAAATAGAGCAAAGACGATTTGACTGAAAGGCTCTATTACCTATTTGAAAACCAGTGGCGGTGAGTGAATTGGTAGTAGTTGCGTGTCATTGTTTCACTTTGGCTGCTCTGGTGGAAATGCGTCTATATTATTAACTCATTGAAAAATCATTCTTTCAGAGGTAAAGACGTTTTCTCGTCAACTCCTCGCTTCCCTTAAGTCACTTCTTACTAGGACTAGCTCTTTCCGGGATTTTTTCCAGCGTTTCTGTCTGCTCATTTTGAGCATGATTACGTCTTTAAATTCGATAAAACACGGGCAGCCAGGAAGGGAACGGTGATGTTATGCCCAAAGAGGTACCTTTCCGGTACAGTAACTTCGTGACTAATAACGTGATTTCATTTGACGTGGTCCCTTTCGATCAGGTATACTACTACAGTAAGGCGAGTGTGGCCTAGAGTAAGCAGGCCGCGGGTGGCGGCCCACGGCGGCGGCTGGCAACCATTTTTATGCACGGCCGAAATTTTCGTCGCCGATTGTTTCTCGCAACTCCGGCGAGCAAGTGCGCTGATTTTTATGCAAAAAGAAATATCACATCTAAATCGGTCGATTCAAGCCATTAACCCAATTTTTAAATTTTAACAAATTTGATACTTGTCGGTGAAAAATCAAAAATAAGAGTCAAAGTTTTTTATTTCAGATATCCGTTCATACTCACTGAAATGACCAGGAGAAGTACAAACTGCGGAGTTTATTGAATACTCACGTGAAACCCGCGCACGGTCTCGTTCCGTACGCATAGTGTATTTTAAAGATAGCAATACTACAAGAAGGTGTTCGTTGAATCTCAAGGGTAAGAAAAAAAATGAGCGTTGGATTAAATGAATCTTCCCAAAATTACTTGGAAAATGCATATATGTACTACGCAGCGGTTATTAACTACAAATGGAGACAGCAGGGCAAACTAAATCCAAACTAAAATATCACTGTAATTCTAAATTGAGCGTGATGCGTAGGTAAAAAATTATTTTAACATATATGCATAAAAACATATATTTGGAGAATGCTCTTACATGGCAGGGAATCCTGGTCAATAAAAGTAGCAGAGCAAAAGAGATTGGAAGCAATGGAGATATGGTGTTACTGAAGAATTATGAAGAAAAAAATGTACGGAGAGCATCACAATTGAAGAAGTCTTATGAAGAACTGGAGAGAAAAGAAGCATAATAAAATTTCTGCGAAGAAGAAGAGTCAAACTTTCAGGACATATTTTGGGGCACAGCAGCCTTATGAAAACAATATTGGTTAAGGAGGACGTCCAAAGGAAGAATGACGTAGGTATGAAGAGGTTGACGAAGAGGAGAGTGAAGTAGAGAGATACGGCAAACCTATCTTCGGATTGATGAAAACTGATAATGACGTATGTGACTTGGGTATAAGTTCCCATTCAAAACCTATAATACGGTTTCCAAGTAAATAAAAAACTCTATTAATGATGTAGTGCAAAAATTTACAATTTTTGACCTAGCATCTCAAATACGGAAAAACACCATGCATATATGAATATTTAATACAAAACTAAAAACGTTGTTATTTCAGTCATCTGATACTAAACATTTATAGCCTAAACCATGATTGCAAGTATACTTAAAAAAGAAAAAAAGAAAAAATTTCTAGAACTTATGCAACACTTTCCTTATCGAAGTAAAAGTTGGTTAAAATTAGGGGTCAAATAGGTGCTCCTGGGGGATTTTGGACCTTTCCAATATTACCAATTAATCCTTCTAGGCCCTAAGAAGCATGTGTACCTAATTTGTTTTAGAACCCGTGAATCCCGTTTTGAAAGTCTATCGCGCTCAAAAAATCAGAATTTCAATTTTATAGGTATAGATGTCGTCAAATATTGGTCACCGTCCTTACTGCCTTCTCGTTTACTAAGCGTGTTCTCTAAAACTGAAACCAAAAGCCTCTCCTATATAACTCGAGGTCACGTGTCCCTTTCCATGCCAGCTTTAATCTCAATCTACTCGTACTAGTCACGGTTTCCACTGGCGACGGAATTCGCTCTGCCTAGAGCCAGGGAGGTGTGGAATGCCTTGGCCAGTCCCCTTCCACCAAGGCCAACACGATCTCGGTTGATTCATGCGGTGAATCGACCCGTGATGATGTCTTATTAAGGAAGATCCCCGAACGCCTGGTATTTGGTTTCCCGACGGAGCTGGGCCGCGTGAGGGATAGACTTTGACGGAGAAGCGAACTGAGGAGGAGAGCGATGGGGAGGATTCGTTTTTCTATGACTCTCCATGGAGTTCCACTCTCTTTCGCTTTTTTTCACGATACCTCTTTAATCTAATCTACGTAGGTTTCCTACCTACTCGGTGGGCGGTGGGACTTCGCAGGAATTTGAAGTCGTTGCGCATCTTCGGCAGAAAATACCGAGAAAAGGGTAATAAGTCGATTTGAGACTCATGACCAACTCCTATTCAGAGCAATCCTGTGCATTGACAGAAACGATGCTGGATTCCTCACTTTTTGCCTTTGACCGAATCATATTCTAGATCGGAAATTGCTGTTTGTTGACGCATTCAGCCGATTGCAGTCCACTGTTATTTTTTTAGATGAATTCAAAGTTGCTGCCCCGCGTCTGTATTTCTTATATTTTTATTTATTTGTTATTCGTTTTATCTATCTATGAGCTTGACTTAAAAAACTTACATCACTTTCCCACGCTCTTACGAGAGTATTCTTTCATTCTCTGACTCACTCTCGCTCGTTCTTTTTTGAGAATATCCTTTTTGTTCTTGTTTCCTTGTCAGCCAGACTCTTTACCTCCGCAATTTTTGCCCTGAAAAATTTCATTTCCTATATTTACTTCCCTGATCCCACATTTTTTTAAGATCTTAATGGACCTCTTTTTTCCGTGGGATCTTTTTTTATATATTCTCCTGAAAGCCGAGGATATTAATTTCTATATTTTATGGTTCCAATCTTTTGATGTATCCATAGAATGTCATTCTTCTTTTTTATAATAGTTTATTATAAAATATGAAGTCGTCTTTCTTTTTATAAAATTTCATTAGATTTATTCATAAACTCCCAGTTCTCTGCCTGACTATATCAATAGGAGTCAGGTATTAATCGCTAACTCACAAGCTCCCTCTCGGAATAGGCTTTATTGCATATTGTGATAGTGCATTTTTGGACTTTGGCATCGCACAATTGTTGCGCGGGACAGATATTCAGCTGGTATTTTAGAGGCTACTGTGAGAATAAGGATATTTTACTCAGATATTTTAGATGGTATTTGCAAAAAATAATTTGGAAAAGGTTCTCAAGGAAAAAATCCTGAAAAGGAAAAACGTTATCATGAAACGGGTATCCTCAAACTAGGATTGGTGAAATGTACTGAACTCTGAAAATCAAATATAACCACTGGATCATTGAACGACTGAGTGAATTATGTAATCTTGGTGTAGTTCCTGGAAATCCCCATCACCTGTTGTAGGTGAAAGGGATGTAGGCTTATAATTTAATCCTCGCGCTCTTTGAAATGAATCTATTTGAGAAAAACAATATGTGAAGGGGGTTGAGATATGAAATAGTTATTTTTTTTGGTATAACCAATCCCAGATATGATATTGCTCTTCTAAAGAATCAATGAGAGGTAAAAGCTTTTTGTATGACATCGGAGATATCAAATCATTTATCAAGCATGGATTTTTTTTAGATGTTCTGGTTATCAAATTAAAAACCTATTGCATTTTCGTTTTCATTCACTTTTAATTAATTATTCTCTCTTTATTTAATAAAAATATTCAATAATAAACCAGATAGCCATTTTAAACTAAATTAATTATTTTAATACGCATGTTATCCATTTTCTTTGTAGCATTTTTTCAGCCGCATTACAGTGTCCTGTAGCTGGCGAGGAAAATTGTAACTTTTCTTAAAATAAATTCGCAAATAGGCAGCCAAGCAAATACATATTTATAATAAAACACACATGTACCATCTGAGCACAGATGACACTTTCTTCTCATTAACTAAGATTCTCCTGAGTATCCTTTACGTTTCTCCTAATTTTTCGGTTTTTTATGTTGTAAGAAAATAATCTGTACTAGCTAATTCAGTATTTGTTGTTGGCTATTTAACTTCATGCTATCTGAGTTTAGGAATATCGTCTCGGGATACAGATTTTTAAAAACTTAGCATTTTGCTGAAACACCTAAATTTTGTTGCAAGTCTTTTAAAGTCATTGCATTAGGAGTACTTCCCCGTTTTGTAACGAAGGAGAGTTAATACACGTTGATTACAAGTGCAATATTAGTAATTAAGTCTAATTGATTGAGATGGAAGTTATTCCGTCATGTAATAATTTTTGGCATGCCCCGTTTGTTTGGAGTAGACTGCAATGAGAAGCCGAGTAAATATTTTTGGAGTGGGATATATACAGTAAGGTCTTTTAGATGAGAGAATAATGATGCAAACGCTTCCCAAATTTTAAAATGGAATATCGCAAACTTTAACCTTATTACTTGCTTGTGACGCGCAGGGCACCTGAGCAAACTCGCTCGTCCGCTCCATATTCCCTGAACGCCCCCGTTACCATGTTGAAGTTGCGCAATTTTTTTCTGTGCGAAATAACAAAGTTTTCTTAAGAACTCAGGCGTATTGAGTTCCTAACCTGATGCGGGTAACCTTCCTTTCCCGGCGGCAATTGAGATGGAAAGTAAACTAATTTTATCATTGAAGGGATTTGGTTGGTGGTTTTATGATTGTTTGCTCACAAGGCGGGTGGAAAAATTAAATATATTGGAATACATATTGCATATAAATTTTCTGGTCCTCCAAAGCCAAGGGAGGTGCATAGAGGTTTCAAGTTAGTATCTAACTAAAGTTGAAATTAAGATATATTGCTTTTTTAAGGTTAGTTTTGATTATTTCCATGGGAGCTCAAACAATATAAACATCTAGAAAAAACATTGACACGTCCTAAGTTTATTTGTGAATGTCCTTTTTACGTGTTTTTGAAGTCTATAAGTATATTGTCGATTTATACATAATATTATTAATTTGTCATTCAATTTCCTTTTTGTTCAAGCAATGATCAATGATTATGACCATTAAGGTGAGATTTATGAAATTGTTTCATCAGTTGTTGTTATTAACCATTGGTTAACTTTATTTTTTTCCTTAACTTCGAATAAGGTTTTCAATATTTAAGTGCTTGAACTATGAAGATTATTTGTTATGTAATTAAACCAAGTTATTTCTCACTATTTTTGTCACAAGAAAAACATACTTTAAACAGTTAAGGTTTTTCTTTCCATAATACGTTTTTCATCATTTTGACCTCTATAATTTATACAAAAATAGTGGTCAACCCAAATACACATATCGGAGTGAAGGGTTCATAGTATATCTTATGCATAGGTAGAAAATTATATTTTTTACTCATTTACTCTACACATTCGTATTATTTCGTCATTATTGTCAATACGTTTTAATTTATTTTCTTTAAATTTATTTAAGGTGAATAGAGATGTCTTTATAGTACCTCCCCATACTGAAACCGCGCCGTATCTAATTAGTATCTCGACAAGAGCATGATAAACTGTGGTGGTTTGAGGTAATTTTTCCGTCTGGTCCTATGTAAATCATAAAATATTATTACATTTTTATAAAGTTTCAGAAGAAAACTAAATTTATAGGTTGTTTCAATTTACCAACCCCTTAAAATGGATCGGAGATAGGTGTCCCTATGATGCTAGACATTGGCTACCAACATATAAATATTGTGTTTACAGCTTTGTACTTTTAAAACTTGTGCATACATATTCCATCGTAAGTTTCCGCGGTGTTCAGATGACTTTAGGCTTCTTCATTCCCAGGTTTCCACCGCGTAAGTTGCTTTTTGAGGCAACAGTTTCTTAAACTGTTATCTCAAAAAGCAACCTACGCGGTTGTACATACACATTCACGCCCTTTGAATTCTTTTTAATATCTATATTGTCAAGAGATGATTGGTCCCGTTTTCCTCAGTAATGGACATGTTTCCATAATTGTTCATTAAATAATTTACTCAATTCACCTGACATATCCTGGAAAGATAGGTATTAATTAAAAAGAGGTCAAGGAAACCTTGAATATTAAAATTTTTGTAGTACTTTAAAGCAATACATTTTGCTTCTAAGATTCCATTTTAATTTCTACATATTGTCATTTTCCATGCGATTCTATATTTTACTTTTTTTAATGTCTTCCGTAGTTGTTATAATGATCAGTGTTTTATCATAATTTTGTTGTGCTCATTCTGTTTCGGGAGGCTCCGCGCTCTGGGGTCCTCAGAAGGGACTGGTTACCGCAATCATGAACCCTTACCCTCCGTGTTTGAGGTTCCTCCTTCCACTTACTCTTGGTTACAATTGCGATTTTTACCTTCTTCATTTGTACCGTCATCAACAATATCGCCATCTTCAGTGTCATGTATTACCACAACGGTGGTGCTCAATGTGACATTTTACTTTTTGTATATGCTGCTTGAAATTAAAGCTTTTTGCGTCTCAGAAATCACTAAATATCCTTCATTTGTGATGTTAAAACTTCGATTAAATACAAATAATTTCGCATGATGTGTAGCAAAAGCACTTGATGACAATATACGATAAGATTCGTGGTAAAAAGTACTCAAGGGTGTTGGCCGTATGTGCGATGCTAAAGAAACGTGCCGGTCAGGTGCATCGATTGAGTTTGTTTACCTTGTGCGAGAATCATTTTCTAGGCACCCTAAGAAATCCACGCGTGGCTAAAGTTGGGAATTACAGATGCCACAACCAACGGTGTGACTTTTTCTAATGGGATTACATTAAAGATCTTATCATGTACCCCATTTTCCACCTGTTTCAGATACGAAGTGCAAGAAAGTATCTATATTCCTGATAATGATATGTTGCAACACGTGTGGATAGAACATGAATTTAAGGTTTGCCGCGTCACCGAGGGTGCACTATCGAGCAAATGTTATTTACGTGCAAAAGTCGATCAGTTTCTTAATGTACTGATATGCTACTTTTACTGTAACTTTTAAAGCGAAAATCCTGTGCCATTATGGCTCACCCTATATATTACAATGGAACCAGAAGTTACCACCGTTTAGTGTAACTATATCCAAAATATTCCTGCTTATACCAAGGCAACCCACATATTCTTAAGCAAGTAATTGTCCGTAGTATTCGGTCACCTCTTCCATCAACCAACGAAGTCGGTGGAGCGATGTATATCGCCCCAACTACGGTAAATCCCATCGCTCGTTTTATGAATGTATGTATTACGGTATGAAGGGTTTGCCTTCTTTTGGGGATGACTCCACTGAATATATATTCGCTTTAATCAAGCGTAGAGGTGATATAATTTCCACTGAGCTTAGATTTCTCAAGAGACTACTTTCTCTAACAAACTACCGCTCGGGAATCCGTCCATGAGTTCCCGCCTGGGATTTCATAATTTCCGCTACGCCAGCAAATCTAGACTGGGCGTCGAAATCAGCGATTAAAAATAATAACCTCATAAAAACAAAGTTTTTACTATACTCCCTTTATTTTCATATGCATTACGTCACGCTTTAATGTCTCATATTCTCATTGCATTTTATTATATTTGTATTCATTGTTTTATGGTATCTTTGCCGTTAAATATAGTATTCTCACATTGCTAATTAATTTAATTTGTGAAAGGAAATCATCTTCACTGATACGTCAAATTATTCAGGCATTCGACAACCATTAGGAACATTAGTAATTCAGTATCACATTTATATTCATTGTTGAACATTCAATCTCGATAATCACGGTTGTTGGCTCACCACGGTCCATCCCCCACAACGTCCAAGGGCTAAGTGCTAGCTTTGATCGCCGTCATTAATGAATAATTATTGAGTAAAATATTGCAAAAAAAGCCTAGAGGGTAATTCGATGATGAAAACAAAATTTCTAAAGATGTAAGTGAAAACGGCTATGAAAAAAAGAAGAAAAATAATTTTTCCAGCAGTGAATCGAACAACGCTAGCTTACCCCTGGGCTACCAGTTGCTTGCAAGGATAGGCAGATAACGGGCCTTAAGTGCTTTATCTTTTTCATACAAATAAATTTTAATTTTATTAAGTCAGTGTGTATTTATGTGTTTGTGTGTGTGTGTGGGTTTGTTAAAATTAAACGTCGGTCACAAGGAGTCTATGGACCGAATTTCAGATCGATTGGATCAGAGGGGAAATGGGTTTGTACGTAACCAGACAGACAGTGTGAGGTAATATAAAGTGAGTAAAAAAAACCCTTGGCCGGGCTAGATATTATTTGTGGCCGAAATATACATATAAGCCAGCCTTTTCTATTATCTCTGAGACAAGGAGTAAAAAAAAACTAAGCGTAAAGAGTGCATGAAGGCAATTTCGTTATGCTAATAAATTAAGTAGAATTTAAAATTTCTGATTAACAATTGTAAAGAGAATGAAATATCGTAACTAGATTTCGAGACCATAATAGTTTGGAAACTTTTCATTTGCTCTAGTGCTCTTCTCTCTTCGAAAAACACATCAGCGCACTTCCTTTCCATGAATTTAAGGCAATTTTAAATAAAACTTAAGCGATATATTTTTCACAAACTGTGTGAAAAATACATCTTTTAAGTTTTCTTAAAGATTGTCACTTTTTTGCAAAGCATAGCTTGACTCGATATAATTTATAATTTCAGACACTTCGCCCCTGGCAGCGCACTTCAAAACAGGTTACAAGCCGAGTTGTAAGATAATTGAGTTACAATGATGGGTAGTGTGATGTGCCTCAGAGAACAAAAGAACTTCGATAATCACATCCCGATTGTTTTTTTAGATGATTTTCAGTAAAATACTCTCAATGGATAATATAACGTTTTCAATAACCATGATGTGATACCTACTCATGTTATTGAGCGAATTTTATAAATACACACAAAAAAAGTGTCCTGACAATGATGACATACAGAATTCTACCTAACGTAGGTTACCGAACGTTTTGTCAGTGATTATCGTTTCATTAATGGTCGTTTGTGTGCGCTGATGTGTTCCGATCTGCGTCCACTTCAACACCATGAATGGCAAGCTCGTAGGGATGGGAAAAGCGTGTATTGTAGTAAATGTGTACACGCTTGTTATTCAAGCGTGTACACGTCTTACTTGTCCCGACGCATGCAATAGTTAGTCTCTGGCCCCACATTCCGTTCTGTGGTGGGCCTACGTGTATTTACGCCTAGAGTGTTGGAGTGCCGCACTACTGCTTGCAGAACGGTAGCCTGCTTAAGTAAAACTGTGTCACTGGGAGTAAGATGTGACAGAACGCGGTGACAGTAGTCACCGACTGCGATCCAGCTTCCAGGAAGAGCCGTACACACTGATTCATAACGATTCACCTTGACTTAAGTCATATTAAGTGACTAGGGGAGGGGGGGATTCGTGATCAAAGGCGGACAATGCTAACGTGTATTATTTGGAAAAAAAATAAAACGTGTACACGCCTCCAAACTTGTACACGTTTCCAAACTTGTACACGTTTACACGTCCCATCCCTACGCCCATTTGCTTTAGCTTCTTATTTCTCTTTCTACATTGATTTGCCATTGATTTTTTTGTAATTGCAACAATGTAAATTTAATCACACTAGAAAGCTCGAAATCCTTAATAAGGAAATCATTTTCTGGAACTGGGATTCGAGTCCAGATTCCACGAACTCCCCGAAAAATTACCTTCCGCCTAGTGTTTTTACCGAGTAAACTAAGCGTCCTCCTTCAATTTAAATATCATAAGAACTTTTAAGGATCAAAATGTTATTAAGGTGTAACGGGCATTTTATTACATGTAGAACCTACCTGCATCTGCGGGTATGATACCACAGATTTAAAGGTTAAAACTAAATTCATACTGTGCGTTTTTCTGAGACGAACTAAATCATTCCTCATACAACTTAAACATGTGCAAGATACATTTCAATTAGCATTATACGCATATTTGAAGGATAAGGTTTCAAATCTTAGTAGTAATATAATAGCAAAAAATGCCCGAATGACTTGGTACGCAGTCACGCGCACGGATGCCAAGCAACACGCCGAAGGGGTGATATTCTCCATCAAATGGTCATTGGACTTGACCGAGATTCGAACACTGATGTTTCAATCTCTGCCTACGTGTATAAGCCAGCTAGGTCACCATTCAATCTTGTTCGAAAAATGGAAGATTCAGGCTTAAATCCCGGTCAGGTCAAATAATTTTTGCATGGCGAATTTTAAATTATTTTTCTGTAAAACGTATCGCAGAAAATTATTTTTTCATTATGTGTTTTGTACTCTCTTGTATCTTCTCAAGAGGGTAACTCCCATTGGGGTTATACAGCTCTGAATTCGTCATGCCTCTTGCTCGCACGGCTCTGCAAGCGCGATATACAGCCCTGAGGTCCGAAGTCTCGAATGTCTATATTCATTGTTCTTAATGTTTGCGTCCATGGGTAAAATAATGAAGTTGTCCCCATAAGTCTTTCTCTCGATCTTGCTTTCTATAACACGGCTCCACTACACACATGGAATGACGCCAACTGCGACAGACGCCTCAATGAGGAGCACGCTGCGTTGACAACCCTCTGTCTGGCTCCTAAGTTCCCATCCAATGAAATGGATGGCTCTGCCGGCATGGACCAATCTTTTCTCTCCAAATTACAGCTCACAGGGTCATCGAAACGTGTGCTTCCTTCCACTATGCCTGCGACCCATTGGGAGAGATGAGGCGTTACTATTTTAGGCTTAGCATTGGAGATTCCATGGCGAAGTATAAGCTCCGGTGAATTGGATCTTTTCTGGTGCTGGCTGGGTTGTCTCAAGATTCGTCTTTTCCTTAAAAATTATTTAACACTTGCCCAGTCTTAAATGTGATAGTAAATTAATGTTAGATAAAACTATTTATTCCAGTCTTAGCTAAACATTACTTTTGCAGAAAAATCACGTTAGAAGCGTTTTTTATAAGATTAAGTGATAAAATATTGTGGAAAAAAAGCCTTTTTCCGGTTTGCAGCTATTAGCACTTTATTGCAATTGTTGAAGGCAAATTTATCGCTGTACTTTAGTGACTAGTTTTAGCACAACATGGTATATATAATAATATAGTGGATTTTTTCATCTATGTGAAAAATATTTTTATCATTGTACACGACACTGGCTTAATATAGAATTTTAACATAAAATATCTTAATAAAATCAAAGAGATATTTTTTTGCAGCCAATCGTGCTATTTTTTAGTAATTTCTTTTGTCTAATCATTGAAACCTGGGTTGGTACATTAAAATGTTTCTTTGTATCCCAAATACATTTTTAGGTTACAGTGCGTTACCTAACTTTCTTTCATATGCAGATAAAGTCTATTTATTGATGCGATATGGTAACAACGCAGTCGGTTGTAGGCGTGTACTCAATAACTTGATAGATAACATAAACGAGGTCGTATTGTGTTTGTTCAGCCGATGTCTACACTTAGCAAGAATAGTCAGAAAGGAACATTAGTATTTCTTTCTCAGACCTGGGTTGAATTTTCGCCTCATTTGAGCCTTAAGAATACCAATATTTACATTAGACGAATAGTAAAATAACCTTAGTTTTCCAGGAATAGTACCCGAAATGCAGTGCAATGGAGAGAATTTAAAATATGAGCTGCTAAGCTCACAGCTTGACAAGGAACTCATAGTGAAGAGTGCTCCTTAGAAACTTTAATTACGGAATGTATTTACCGACTCTAGGGAAATATCAAGTATTAGCATAATGTCATGGTAGAGATGTTTTCCTACTTTCGGATTCACCTAGAACTTGGATTTAGAACTCCTGGAACTGCGCTTGAGGTAGGTAACTATGATCTCTAAGAAGAAGAACATTCTGTTCAATGCTTGATGTTTGAGAAATTTGAATGCATCCTTCAAATCCTCGTGTGTGAACCGAATACCAAATCTCAAACTTCTCCGTTCTAGAGATGCTATTTTTGAGGTCTTCTACCACTAGATGTTTTACTGCGCCTTTAGGAATGTGGAACGTGAAGGGCATGTGAAATGTGGATTATGTACGTGATATCAAAGTAAATTCTTTTATTCAACTGAACTGGAGTTTGTTTTACAAGGCACTCTGAGGAAAATCCTGAGGTCGTGCATAGTTTGCATATATTTCTGCGTGAATTACATTGAAAGAATAACAAAAAACGAAATGATTAAAGGATTGGTTGATTTATTTTGAAATTTCCTTACTTAGTATTTTGGTTGGTTAGCTATTTGGGGAGGCAACCGACAAATTAAGTTAGTTGCGCCATTATAAACAAGTGTACTGGTTGGTGACGAAAAAGTTAATTGAAAAGGAAGGTGAGTGGAGAGAAACCTGGTACATCTACATCTACATACTACCCCGAAAGTCGCCTCAATAGGCGTGTGGCGGGGGGTGTTAGGACACCAGCCGTTTACATATAAAAAAGAAACGCTCTAATGAAATTACGCCTTGCATTTATTAAAGTCCCTTATTGTTCGGGGGAAAAACGAATTCCCATACCTATCCGTTCGGCAAAATATCTCTCTCAATTTATCGTTTCTGTCTGACCTGGAAATATAGTGGGGTTCTAATATGATGTTCTCCGTGTCGCTCTGAAAGATATCTATTCTCAATTGCTCAAGTAATCTAAGCCTAGCGCGCAGCCTCCGAGTCTCTAGCGGCTCCCAGCCTAATTCGTTTAACATCTGCGTAACGCTGTCTGTACGCCCGTAGCAGTTTTTGACGAATCGCGCAGCTTTCCTTTGTATTTTATTAAGTTCCCGAATTAAGTCTTTCTGTACCGGATCCCATATGCTTGCTGCATATTCAAGGTGTGGCCGGACGAGTGCGAAATACTCTCTTTTACTTTTTCATCTGAGAATCTTCCCACAATACGCTTGACGAATCCTAGCTTCTTCAGAGCTCTGCCACAAATATTTCTTATATGTGTTCCCCACGATAGGTTTGAGGTAATCGTAACTCCCAGATACTTAACTTCATCTGTCGCCTTTATCTTAACGCCATCCACAGCATACACGGGGATAGTTGGACGACCTCCGCAAGAAATGTACCGCCGTACATTTGCTCAGATTAAGTTCGAGTCCCCACTCTTGGCTCCACACATGAACGTTGTTTAAATCTGATGTTAGAATTTCAAAGTCAGAGTGATCATTAATTTCGCGATAGATGACAGCGTCGTCAGCAATAAACGTATTGTACTGCTAATTCGAGAGCATAGGTCATTTATGTATATAATGAACAAAAGAGGGCCGATTACGCTTCCTTGTGGGACACCTGACGTCACTTTAACTACATCAGAGCTAATTCCGTCAAGAACTACTTTTTGCTTACGATCACTCAGAAAGTCGCGTATCCAGTTTACTACTGTTTCGTTCAGCTCGCATGACTGTAATTTGTATAAAAGTCTGTTGTGAGGTACCGTGTCGAAAGCTTTCTTAAAATCTAGGAATAATGCGTCCACTTGTGTTTTCGATTCACCAGATTTGAGAACGTCATGAAGAAAGAGCGCGAGCTGTGTTTCACATGATCTACCTTTCCGTAAGCCGTGCTGACAGCCATGAAGGAAGTTACGACTGTCCAGGAACGTCATGATATTGCTAACGACGATATGTTCGAGTATCTTGCCTATAATCGACGTTAATGAAATTGGTCGATAGTTCCCTGGGTCATGTCTGTTTCCCTTTTTGAATATCGGTGTAACGTTTGCAATTTTCCAGTCTATTGGTATCTTTCCTTCAGACAATGACTTCTTGAATATTATGTCTATGAACGGTGCGATCTGTGGCGCTAATTCCTTGAGGTGTCACGCGCGGGTATTCCCTCCGGACCCGGAGATTTACTATTTTTTATCGACTGTAGCTGTTTAGTTATCCCATCAAATTAAATAGTGATTTCTTTCATCGGTTCCTCAGTGAATGAAATGTCAAAATTACATGCAGTATCGTCTGTAGTGTATACACTTTCGAAGTGGGAATTTAACGTGTTAGCTTTGTCAGTATTATCGGTGACAAGTTTGCCATCTTTATCAAATAACGAATCTACGGTTGTAGATTTTCCCTGAAGCTCTCTCGCATATGACCAAAAAGATTTCGGATTTTCTTCGAGTAATTCACCAAGTACTTTTTTCTTGAAATTTCGCAATGGTATTGGTGCTAGGGAAAGGCGTCACTGTTTAACGTCCCATCCGACGGACGGATTACAACACTTGAAGTGCTCTCCACATGACATCCAAGTAAGATTTGGGATTCGACTAAAAATATTCACTGCTGCCGAGGTTCGAACCCATACCTTCGGGATGGGTAGCCGGTACTCTATTCACCGCACTAGCCTAATCCCCCACTCTCAATTACTGTCAAAGTTAATGTTTTTGAATTTCCGATTTCGGAGTTAATAATAAGTATTACTTGGGGTTTTAATCGAATACTCACCAAGCCATTTCTTCTCCCTCTCGTATTTGTACACGCACTGCTTTCCATTATGCAGAAGTTGTCGTTACAAAATCAAAAAGAAACTTTCGCTTTAATTCTTACGTAGGTCGGGAAAAATTTAATTTTCCCGGCGAGAGAAATATGTGAGACGACATTATTGGGAGTGTACATAAAATTTTTGTTTCCGGTAAACACTGGCAGCATTTATGTTAAGTGTGAGCTTTCCTGACAAACCTCTACCTGAACAAGCCGGGATAAGGGTCGGCGAAAGCTTGCACTTTAAATAATTATTGTCAGTGTTAACAGGAAACAAGATTTTTTACACGAAATTCGAAACACTGAAAACTTTTTGTTCTGTCTCCCTTCTTCTCAGGCTCAAACCTGTTTCCTTCAGTTCTTAGTCCATTTCATCTACAGTCTTATGTTATTCTTCCATCTTTTTCTTGGTCAACCCAAGCCTCATGTACTTATTGTGATTTGGCCTCTAGTGATTCTGACGATTCTTTCATCATGTAATGTAATAATACGCTTATTCCATTCTTTTTTTCTTTTTTGACGTCTTTGCGTGGCATTCTTCTCTCATAATAGCTTTCAATTGTCTAATAGAGTGTTCCATAAGATTTTTAAAGGGACTTGCATTTCTGTTGTCTTTTGGAGGTTTTTGGTTGTGGAGGTACGACGTCTTTCCTCCCCCATAAATGCCAAGATTAGTCTCACTGTCACTATATATATTCCAGCTTTTGTCTCTTTTCTCAAGAGTCTGTTCCACCAGATTGCATCACAGAGACCTCCCGCTATTTCATTTGCTTGGGTCACCTCGTTTTTAATATCCCCACAGCCCAGGATTTCAACCCATAGGTATTTATGGAACATTTTTCGCTGAATAACTTTTCAATCCACTTCATGTTTACAGCGTTTACAGCAGAGTGGGGGGTAGGGGGTGGGGGGTAGATTAAAGTATACCCAAAAAAATAAGCCAAACTAATATCCTACTTAATGGCGTTAAAAAAGTAGTTTTTCAGAGTACCAGAATTGTTAACGTTAGGGCAAATATATTGAAAGTGGCCGATGGCTGGCTCCCTGAGTCTTTCGCGTTGACACGCTTTTGATGGCGTTGGCACCTGCTAAGTCGCACTTGTAATCAGGTCAGTCTGAAATGGAGTTAGCTCCTGTAATGACTGCTGTGTAAACAAGGCCGCGTTGGTGACCGTGCAGCCACTGCGCTCCGATTGGTCGATTCCATGTTCATTCAGAGTGATGCGAGTAAATATTGACCACCGTCGAAGCAAACTGCAAACCAACCTGTCTTAGAGTACGCTCGAGGCATGTAGACATTGGTGAAGTGTTGCTATCGGGATCAGGAGGATGTGTAGGACTCCTGGAATCCACTGATGAAAGCCGCGCAAACCTTCGTCAGGAACAATTTTGGGAATTATTGGGTTTTATAAATCTTCTTGCTCGATTTATGATTCGCAGATTATTGCTTGTGTCATTCCCTGAATAATATGATTGATCCACAACTTAACGCTCTAGGTAGTCGACAAGAGTCATATTGTGTCGCGCCACAGGGCCCAGATTTACATCCACGGGCTGATTGGGATATAAAGTGAAGTCGTGCGTTTTGTTAAAAGTTCTACGAGCAAGCAAAATGTGACTAAATAATAGAAAGACTGATCTGAGATTCTTTATGGACTTGAAAGTTACACGTTAAGCTGCTAGACAAAATCCATATCTCATGCGTTTTAGGAGAAAATACGTGGACCTCCCTATCATACGGAAAAATGGTTCAATAATTCTCTCCTCTTGCACATCATTCACGGATATAAATGACCATATCGAGGCACTTAATACACGAAAATAGAATTTAATAAACATCGCTTTCCTCCCCAATTACTTTTTCCTATGCAGCATTTTTTCTTTGGAAACCTTTTAGCATTAATAATGGCATTTTTATGATCGACTTTTATACTGTTTTGTGTAAAATTCACAATCTATTCATAGTTTTCCTGCGTCTTTCTTTATTTATTGCTGGTGTCCTAACACTCCCTGCGACTCGCCCTCCAGAAGTTGTGCGTAAATGTAGGTGTGGATTTTCATTCAAACTATTCCATCGTAACATTTGCCTTGTATTGATTCCTTGCGAAGCCATAATCTTCTATCATTATCTTGTTACGCCCCTTTGCAACTTTTTTTTAAACTGACACTACATATTTTGGACATGTAAAGGTAGGGAAATGCGATAAATTCACTTTCGCACCAATAGGTTTAAGAGTACATTCTTGTCACGCTTCATTCACGAGTACAGCAACACTCATTGTACAAAAAACACCTTACTTATTATTGTTTTCATTGATTATTTCTTTTCCTTTTTAGATGTTCTCTTTGGTAAATGTATGGCAATCCACTTTAATGATGATATAATTGTGATCGGCATTTGCACGGCGTCGTGTAAACGTATCAATAAATTCATTATAATGTATGGCTGGTGACCTAAACCCCCAGCTACACGCCCTGAAGGAGTTTTGTGGAGTATTACGTAAATGTAGATGGGAACTTTCATTCAAGCTATTCCATCGTAATATTGTGATTGACTTAATTCCTTGGGAAGTTTCAACCCTTTGTCATAACCTTGTTACATCCCTTTCCGACGATTCTTTATTTTTGCTTATATAAACAAATCTAGTGTGTCTACTTATTAGTTATTCCCTCTAGGTGATACTCCTTGGGTCTTGGGGACCCGTGCGGGTTATTCGATTTCCTAATCCCTCTTTTAAGTATCCTCTTTCATTTTCACCCACCAGTCATGTCCTCTTACGCCGATCCCATGTCGTCTCCTCCAAACTTTCTTCTTTACTTTAACTTTCCCGTCGCGGGCCGCCTGTGTTCACCAAACTCAATTCTTTTCCTTTCTCCCTTTCACCGACCGACCACTCCCAACTTCATCTTCCTCTAATCTACTTGCCCTCCTTTGGCATACCGCCATCCATCCTCAAACTTTTCATCTTAAACTCTCCCCACCTCCAGTGCACCGTCCTAGTCCTCGGGGCTCATACCCTCCAATCTTCTTTTCCTCCGCTATCTCTTTCTCCGTTCTTGATGTGAATACACAATATCCTGTTGGAAATTGGAAATTGGAAAAATTGGAAATAATCTACCATCGAATCTCTTCATTATAAACCTCCTATTAGATGTGATGTGATCACCGTAAAATACATAAAAAATATATTTTTTAAATAGATAAAAAAATACAAAATAAATAAATAAAAGTTTCTAAATAGTTAAAATAAATAAAAATTTAAGGAGGTGATCTCAAATGTATTTTTCTTCACTAATGCTAGTTACGCCAACTTGAGCCATATTTTTTCCATGGTATAAAGTTTATTATTATTTTTACACTACCAAAATTTATCGAATGTTATAATTTATTGGTGCCTTTTTTGTTGTACTGTGCCCCGGATTTTAATGGGAAAAAGTTGCCAAGCTACAAATCATAACCTTCCGTAATTTCCACGCTTTGATGTGAGCAGTGAACAATCGTATTCTGAGCAAAGATTACAATGGCTTGGAAAATTTAATCAACCGAGTTAATTGACCAACCATTTTTTGCTCCCATCTTGCTAATTCAATCTTTTTGTAGTTATCTTCTATAATTGCATCAAAGGAAAGTTAGCGTGCATTTAATTCGTAATAAAAATGGAATATCGCCTAAGGTGATTAGGAAACTGAATGTGAGTGATTCGAAAGTTCTTTTGAATAATGGGATTTCATTGGGACCCCACCCACTCAGGGAGGTGAAGAGGAACTTCGGTTTATACTACAAAGAGCCTGAAATTAGTCGCATTCTTCTACTTTTTCGTGTGTTACCACTCCAAATTAATACGAGGTAATTAAGGTTTTAGGGCAAAGCCCTGAAAAAACAAAGGCCTCTCTCAACGAATTTTTTCCTCTTAGCCTCATCCTTTCTTTCCGATGAACTAATGCCGGGAAACCTCTTAGCTATGCATACACAAACGCTCGTCTCAAGTGGGAGGCTGTGAAAAAAATGAAATATTAGCTTAAGTATCGATGGTTCATAGCATTTCAGTTCAACTTGTTTACTAATCAAGGTGAATACGGGAAGCGTTTTCATTAGAATTTAAAATAGGTACCTATAAATTTGAAGGGTAATAATTGATTCATCTAGTTTCCATACGTAAGTTCTCGTAAATATTCTTATTTTATGTTCCTCGTCCGGGGTTTGAGAATGAATTATTTTGTATTCATCACTCTTTCCCGGCTCATCCGTCTCTTTGGAGTTGTATAAATTTCTTTTGCAATTGAATTTTCATTTCGAAATATCAAAACCTACTGATTTTATTTAGTGGTTACATTTAAAATCTCTATTTAGAAGTAAAATGCTCAATAAGGACATGTTATGAAGCTGTACTGAAATAAAAGGTGCCCGGCCATGTTGTATTTGATTTATAAACAGTAAATACTGCGCCGTATCACTTAAATTAATTAACTCCAGCATGTTATCAATCCGAAAAGACTCTGGTGACTATTAATTTCTTATGAGCTTGCCTGCACTCCTCTGAATTCTGGACCATTCGACCTTTCCTTTGTTTTGGGATCTCATTTATTACTTACCTACATTTTAATATTATTAGAAATGACCACAGCTCCCCTCAACTCAACCACAGCTCCCCTCACCTCAGGTAATTTTCTATTAATAGCAGAAATAGAAAAGGTGTCTTAAAAAAGATATTTGGATTCAATCAAATGAATGGTCAAAATATTATTGACATATTATGGCCTGACATGTATGTAATTATGGCCTTTTCCAGTATTTTGTCCGTAATAAGCATTTCAATGTCATAGGAGCCTTCTTCTATGTTTGTGGAAAATAATATGTTCTTACATTGATTTTCAATTCTAGAGCGCATTTGCTTCCTTCAAAAATATCTTATTGCCTAGTAAACTACAAGAGTCTGTGGGAAGCTTTGAGGAAATTTGAGAAGAGAATGAAACCAGCCATTTTCATCTTCCTTTCCTTCTAGCTTCAAATGTCAGTGGCAGAGAATCAAATCGTTCTCCACAAAGGTTCCTTTAATACACAAAGTACAAAGTTTAAAAAAAATAGTTTAACTAAAAAGGTTTTTTTTGGAGTGTCAACGAACCATGTTATTTTCGATACAAGCAAAGTGTGAAGATATATAGATTTATTTATTTGTAGAAGACTACCTACACCCATTTTATATTCCCGCAGTGATATTTTCTTTTCCTCTTCCTGAGGAAGATATAATGCTTATGGAAGGATAGCAAAGTATTCAGCTAAGTAATACAAAACTGCTGGGATGATATATACCAGATTATGAAACAAAAAGAAACATTTTAGTAAAAGCGTTATTTTGACTTCTGGTAATTTGTTTTTTTTTGTTCCGTTGAACATTCTATCAGTGATAAAGCTAATAAAATTTCAGTGGAAATGAAGCACAATGCTTTATTCAAGCATACAAAATCAAATAAATCAAGAGCTTCATTCGAATTTGAGAAATCAAATGTTTGGGTGCAATGTTTTGGTACAGCTTGCATTTGTAATTTTGTTCTCGCGGAATTGCTAAAGTGATAATTGCGTGATAAAGACATGCTTAATAATGAACCACCATAGCTAAAAGCTAAGCTTATACTTTAGACTTCGACAGCATTACCAGGCACGATGACGCGCCGGCCTGATAGTATAAAAGTGATGGGCTCGAATCCTTCCTCGCTTATGTTTCTTTCGTGAGTAATAGTATATTTACTTAGGTTCGTAAATACTTAATAGCTGTTATGAGCATATAAATAATCTTAGTCTATTTCTACTAATTTTATTGTTTCCATTCCAGATCCAGTAGCAAGGAACTGATGACCAACAGAATGTCCACTCCCACTTTCTAAAGGGGTGAGGCCTCCCTCTCCAGGTTAACTCATCCGCCGATGCATGATGGAGATCGAGTGCAACTGACCAAAGGTGGCTTGAATGGAAAAACTTCTTCGATATTCCCCAAGACATCGACTGCCTCCAGTCTACCCTTGTGAAAGTTCCTCCTCATTAACCCTGGTTAAACGTCCATCTAAGCTCGACTTTCTGAGGTGGTTTCCTCTGCGTGCGAGAGATCTTAGACTCACACTATGCATCAAAGAAGAGACCAAAATGTGGAAAAATGGTGTGTTTTGTGAAAAAAATATATCTGAGAAGGATTTCTGTGGATGAGGCATATCCGCCACCAATCACTGAATAGCGTATTTTAACGAAGTTAAGAAGATCTTTACGTTGCCCAGCCATTGAAGATCCGAGATGAGTAAAAAAAGTGAATGAACAGGGTGTTTGGTGATGGACGATTGAGAAGATACTCTAAGGAAGTAGGCAGGCAACTTTAGAGACCAATTATGAGCGTTTATATTGAATTTTATCGTTTACAATCAAAGCTGAGAGTTTGTGGGTAAAGGTACTGGGAAAGGTGAGTTAGTGACTCTGTTGAGGATGATCTCACACAGCCCCGGCTGCTCCGGGGGCACCTGGAATCCTCGGAGTCCTCCATCTCTTCTCAGGATCCTCCCATTGTGCTATGAGTCCCACCACGGACCAGGATTTCTCTTATTCGCAAGTGAAGATCCCTCGGGACCCGTCCATATCTTCGCTTCGCCAAATCACAGCTCAAGAACCGCTCCTCCACACGTGTTTCTGCGAGGGAAGAATTATTAAAAATAAAAAAAAAGAATTTAAACAGGATAGGAGACCCTTGCGTGAATGCAATCACACGGCATGGCGAGTATGTAAAAACATCATTTAAATCCTCTTTAAAACGCTCTGGGACTCAAATACCTACTCTTTACATTCCAGTCACCCAGTTTTTCCCAGCCCTTGTGTACATCTTTTACATGGAAAGAAAATTCCGTTCCAGTGGGATTCAAATCGACGCGTTCAGACGTCAGGAGGAGAGGGTTGCTTGACGTGTTGTAGTGGTGCTTTTACCCCCGACGAGCTGTCGAAGGAGGAAAGTGGTGAGAAAACAAGCGCGCTGAGGGAGTAGGGGAGAGGTTATATACATGGAAGATGTGAAGGAGTCCCGGCGTTTGGGGGAAGGAGTGGGCTTAGCTTTCCCGAGGCACTTACCTCTCCTCCCGCGACCTTCTATTCTCAGCGCATCGGAGTGCTGAAACTCCCCTTCCGATGGATTTTTTACGGGCTGTTCCCCTCTTCTCCTTCCGGTGCTACTGGAGAGCCTTCTCCACAGCGAACCGCCAGGCATCACAACTTACTGCATCAGCTTACGTAATCCCCTCTGTTGATGGTGGTATTCCTCTCTCATGCCAGCGTTCCGTACCCCTGATAGAGGTTCCTCATCGCGTCTTTTCCCTCCCTCCTCAGTCCTCCATTACTCCCTGCAAGGGCTAGTCTTCACCTTCACGCAGTTTATGCCTCAGCGAGCTTTCTCTATACATTTAATCTCCTCTGAACTACCAATGAATGCGTATAAAAAGTGTCTGAGATTCTTTCCACCACATTACATTACTCTCTTGAACTATGGACTAGTATCAAAAGGAAATTATCGCGAGTTAAAATGTAAACCAACAAATTGAATACATTCGTCTCTTGTAGGATTTACGTGAGCCCTATTGCCCTCCTTTCAACGCAACTGATATCCTTCGCCGAAACGAAAAAGGAACAGTAGTACACCGCATCAATGCATCAGTCGACGACGTAATCCCCTCTTTTGGCAGCGGTGTTCCCTTTATGGAAGCTGCGATGGAGGAACCCATCAGCTCTCTACTGCCTTTGACGGGTTCCCCGGAGAACTCGTCCTCTATCAGTGACGCCTACGTCGAGAATCGCACGGAAAATGTTTACAAGTTGGACGAACTGCCGGAGGATATGCGGTACAATGCCGGGCACACAGTTTCCATAGTGACGTACAGCATACTGCTTGTCGTCTCCGCGGTCGGAAACATCAGCGTGTTATGCATTTTGCTTCGACGCAGGCGAGGTGCGAGATCCAGGATCAACACAATGCTGCTTCACCTTGCCATCGCTGATCTGTTGGTGAGTGTTAAATTTAGGTTTATACCTTACAATTCTTCAGAGTCCGCTGTATGCAAAAATGCTAAATACCATAAGAAATTCCTAGCTTGAAGAGTATCCGTTATTAGATTTGCAAACGAAATTCATACAATGCAATATTTTCGGTTTGTTTGTAAACATGCATGGTGATATAATTATTAAGAGGCTGTTGACATGGCTTTCATTGGAATGAAACATAAAGTTTTGTTCTTTGGTATTCATCCTGATGGGGGTTATTTCTATTTAGTGCATTTCTTTAAAGAATCAAAGGCTTTTTTATTAATGCACAAGAAAAACTTAAGAAATAATAGTTAAACTGCTTGTGTAAATGAACTGCTTTAAATGGATATTTAGGGGTAAGAAAAATTCACATCTCTTTAAGTTACCGTGATATTACAAACTATGCATATTTTTTGTTCCGTGATCTGTGAACGTCCGCTTGAGTATTGGTGCAAGTTGAAGTGACATATTCTGAGTTGATCATAGAAAAACACACCTTTGGTGCCATCGTTACGAGGGGTGCTCATCGATAGTTTAATCATAAGAGCTAGATCATAGAATAAAGAGGAAGTACCGTAAGATGTGAATATTTGGAATCACTGTTCCGTCATCACGTTTCGTTGAAATAAAGGGACATACCAAATAAATGATTTATTCATTTTGGATCAATATCTACTCCTAGAAATCGTCGTAAATTCTATTGATTTAGTCTGATTGTTGATGTTAAGAATCCAGTCCAGCTTAAATTTTGTATTACGTTTGATATTTTATGATTTTGAGGGAGGCGGAATTGTTAAGGATTGATAACTTTCTTTTACACTGAAGCTACTTCATGAACTTATATCAGCAAAACACAGAAAATATGTGGAAGGGCTTTATTTTGAAGATAATAGGCGTGCATGCTCAGACACAGTAATGGAAAAATAAATAACTCGGTCGAAGGAATGCCTCGAATCGAGAAAGAAGTAGAACTCTAGGAATTGGAAATTGAAGAGAAAAATTTTGAATAAACAATGTTTATGTATACCCTTAAACCAAATGAAGACGTTCAATAAACATTTAAGAAGAGATTTTTGGGGTCCATTCTCTTGTCCAAAGGAAAGAGTCCTGGTCGCAAGATCGTCGTGAAGTCGGTTTTCAATCTATATCTCGAAAATCAGAAAGCCAGCATAACTTAAATAAAATAAAACTTTTTATTACTTATACGGCAGGGAAAGTTTTCTAAGTTTTGGTCAAAAGATTGGAGGATAGGCAAAATAACTACATAGGTACTTGGGAATGTAGAGCTAGCGATGACCGTAATTAGTTTATGAGTTTCTTCGCCAAAGATGGCTTCACCTACATAGTTATTTAGGCTAGTCTTCGATCTCTTGAGAAAAACTCGGAGACCTATCTGTGCCTCCGGTATCATGGCAATGAGAGATCTTTAATTTGTTTTGAAATATACTGAGTCATTTTAAATGGATTTTGCTTGATAACCATCGTGAGATCATTTTAAGGAAGAGAATTAATGAAAATTATTGAAGAGTTCGATGTGAAAAGCTTTTAACCTTTTAGATGTTATGCTATTGAATACTCAATGGTTATGTTGGCTGTGATTATGCGGACTACTTACATTGTGAAATGAAAATAAACTTTGTTCAATTTGACACCCTTTCAACGTAATCCTCTCCGAAATCATCGTTAACGCTCCTTTTTCCAGAGTGAAATAATGTAGCGAAACATCGGATTCAGCTCTTTTGATGGTGTTCGAGGGAGGAATGGGTTCTGAGGGGCAAATAGAGGTAGTGAGGGATGGACACGAGAAGAAAGAAGAGTAATGAGATGGAAGAGGGACATTATGGAATGACTCGTTTAGGAAGAATTACCGTGGCCTGTGGGAAAATGAGGGGGTGGGAGGAGAAATTAAGAAGATGCTTTTCTAGAAATATATATAGATAGATGCTGAAAATAAACAACATGTAAGTTTGTTCAACAAATTATAAAATCAATAAATTTCAATCATATACATGTGTACTCAATGAAAATCACTCTATCCTGCTACTTTTTATTCGCCCAGCAACAGATATCATCAACAGCGCGAACAACAGTTCGATGCGGCCTCTTTGACTGCTTTTGTTGCAATAAATAGCAACTGCTCACTGCTGAACAAAATAACATAATACGATCGAATTAATTTGTCAATAGCAGCACAACAAGGCGGATTCTCTTTTTTTGGACGCACCAGGTGGCACTGGCAAACATTCCTCATCTCATTGATACTTGCCCGCATTTGATCACAAAATCATATTGCGTTGGCAATTGCTTCATCAGGCACCGGTATGGCTAAAGTTTTGCAAAAATGCAAAATATTTATCAGAGATGAATGCCCTATGACCCACAAGCATTTATTTGAAGCTCCCAATGGAACGATGAAAGATCTCAACGGTAATACCTGACCTTTTGGTGGCGCTCTTCTGCTGCAGTCCGGTGATTTTAGACAGACATTGTCGGTCATTCCACGCGCTACATATGCGGACGAAATTGACGCATTCTTGAAACATTCATACCGTTGGCGAAATGTCAATACATTACGCCTTAACATAAATATGCGTGTTCAACTGCAAAACGACCCATTGACACTGTCATTCTCCGAACAATTTCTCAATGTTGGCAATGAAAAAATTCTGTTGCATGGAAGTACACAATGCATCAAATTGCCGGACTATTTTTGCAACATGGTAGCCACGAAAAATGCTTTGGTTGAAAGCATATTCTCAGATTTGCGCGCTAATTACATTAATGCGTGCGTGGCTACGAAAACGAGCTACTTTTGACCGCAAAAAATATCTTGACGCTATTAATTTCAAAATACAACATTCATTGCCTGGCAATGAGATGTCGTTCAAATCGATCGACACTGTTGTCGATCCTGACGAAGCAGTCAAATATCCTGTTGAATTCTTGAATCCACTGGATTTACTGGGAATGCCACCGCATAACTTGCGATTAAAAATTGGTTCACCAATCATTTTGTTTCGGAATTTAAATGCACCTAAGCTATGCAATGGCACGCGATTGGTGATTTAAAAAATCATGGGCAATGTTCTTGAAGCTACCGTTTTGAACGGCAAGTTTCAAGAAGTTGTTGTCCTGCTACGTATCCCAATGATCCCTTCAGACTCTTCCATTACATTAAGAATCTTGCATTTCCAAATTCGCTTGGCATTCGCAATGACTATTAATAAGTCACAAGGCCAAACAAAGTCCATTTTTGGGTTGGATCTAGAAAATCCGTGCTTCTCACATGGTATATGTTGCGTGTTCTCGCGTTGGCAAACCATCAAGTTTTTTCAATTATACACCTCAGGGATAGACGAAAAACATCGTTCATCAACTCGCATTAAGATAAAAACAAAACAAACTATATTTATAATAATAATAATGATTCAACATTTGTTTCAATACTTTAATTTTCTTGCAATAGTATAAATATGACAGTCATGGAAATGATTTGAGTTTTTTCCTTGTTTACTATTACTTGACCAAAATGAAAATCGTCCAACTTTGCAAAGTTTGTTATTGTTAAGGTGTCACATTCCTCTGTTACTGGCAGTCCATCTTCGGTGTGTTACCTATATGATTCAGTGGATCCATAACGTCCATTTTCATGAGTTGCCACATATCCAGTCGCCTGTATATCCATTATGTGCTCACGGACCAACTGAGTTCCACGCAGTCTTCTCCACACATCCAATACAAATGAAAAAACAAAACTCAGATATTTACACACATACAAAAACAGCAATATCTTTTTTTTGCAATTACATTATTATTAAACTTACTACTAATCTCATGAAAAGTACCGCCTTTTTCGCCAATTGTGCCAATGACAAGCACCACATATCGTCCGGCCATGACACGAGAATTGAACGGCGCAGGATAACGAGAAATTGGAATAATTATTTTATTTTGCTTTGGGCAAAAGTAAATGACGAAACAATGACAAAACGAAAAGATTGAAATGTCAAACTCAATGTTAAATCTCACTTACATTAGTATATAGTTTATCGAAAATTCGAATATCGAAAAAACGTTTGCTGATCCCGCTAATAGCAGGCAAGCCAACGTTCGGGCAGGACAATGTCTGTCGGGTCCGCTAGTATGTAATGATAATTGTATAGACACGCTTATCTTGATTCACCTCTCATGCTCAATCTGACTGCATGAAAATTTCCTTGTAGCAGGTCCCACTTTGGCGCTATTTAAAGCAGAAATTTTTAGGTTGAATAACGAATTTAGTGTTGCGAATGATACTTATGAAACTGAATAAAATAATGAAGTAGAGCAATGCATAATTACATTGAAGGGCCTGTTGAAAGGTTTAATCTCATTGTGAGTCTAGCAACGGCATGGGTTAGATTCTCGTGAAGTGATAGTTTCCGAATTTCCTTTATTCCGTTATAATACATTTTATTGAGGCTCGAAAAGAGATTAATGGCCTTTTATATTCAATTATTAAGACTAGTGACTAATGGAGTAATTTAACCGCCACATTTTCCAATTTGCTTGTTGTCCTACGTGGAAACAAGATTCGCCGAGTGATGGAAACAAAATAATGTGAAATATGATGGATTATATCATTGGGTATAATTGAATCGGAGAAGCATCTTGGTGAAAGATGGATCATTGGTGCCTATTAGTCAAGTTAATCAATATTAATTGATCAAATTAACTTGACTAATAATCGCCAATTTACTTCTTGGTATTGAATATATCATGGAGTCAGAGGAACATACATTTTACCGAATTAATTAAGGTAGTGTTTCGGAAGATGATTTGTAGTTGCTGACGGTCATGATAGCAAATGCGTCGGTGAGTGAAGCTCTTAAAGTTTGAGATGAATGATGGTAGAGGTAATGATTAAGATACAAGGGAAATATCAATTGAGAATACCATTAAAAATATGTAGTTTCATACATGGCAATTATTGGCTTTGAGAACGTAAGAAGCCTCTGAAATTGAGGTCTAGGCAATATGAAATGAAATTCGCCATTATTAGCGGAAATATTTATGGAAAATTTAGAATCCCAACTATTCAATTCAAGACATCCCATCTTAGCCAACATACTCTACTGGTATCGCTATGTGGACGACATCATCTGCTGCTGGACAGGGAGTGAAAGACAATTAGACTGCTTTTTAAATATTCTTAACGCCCAACACCCCCAGATAAGCTTCACCATGGAAATAGAATACGAAAAACAGTTGAACTTTCTTGACCTCTCTATTGCTATCAAAGACAATAAACATGAATTTGGTGTTTACAGAAAACCTTGTTACAGTGATGTGATCATCCCAAGTGACTCATGCCACCCCGACTGCCCAGAAACTATCGGTTTTCTACTCAATGCAGCACCGTCTTGTAAATTTACCCTTAAAAATAACCAACTTCAACAATGAACTGGCCACCATAAAATCAATTGCAGTTTCTAATGATTGCAGCGTTAACACGGTAATAAAAATTTTAAAGAAGAAATCATAAACCAAAGCTATTTCACAACCATGCTGTCTTTCACCCGTGTGTGATAAGCCTAGGAAAAGGTGTCGATTATTGTTTGTGGGTGATCTTTCTAATAAGCATGCTCGTAAATTTCCAAAAGATAAATTCAATGTGTCCTTGTATAATCCTACCACCCTGGGAAAAATACTATGTAGCAATAAAGATAAAATAGATCTCCTTCACTCTGGCATTTACAAAATAAATTGTGACTCTTGTTATAAATATTACATCGGCCAGACAGGTAGAAACTTCAACACTATAACTAATGAACACAATAGGTGTTGGAAAAACTGTGATGAAACATCTCTTTTAGCTAAGCACCTGATACAATCTTCTCATTCCTGCAGATTCCAACCTGAAATTCTCCACTTGGAAAATAAAGGCACAAGTTTGGACGTTTTAGAATCCCTTGAAATTATACAGTCAGAAGTGGATGTTCTTATAAATGAACAAGTGTTTGTAACCTATTCTCCTCTCCTCAAGATCCCCCTTCCTAAAAGAAACGGCCAAATTCCCACTCACCCTCCCCCCAACCGACTCCCCCCCCTCATTTTGATGGTTTTTGCCCATCCACCCACCCAGGCCCTCCACCCTTAACCGGGCGGTGCCCACCTTCCGCCTTATCCCTTCCAAGAACCCTTTTCCATTCATACTCCCTTTCCCAATTACCCTCGGGTGCACTTTTCCCCCTCCTTTCCCTGGCGCCGCTTCCCTCCGTTCTAATGACATGCCTATTCCCTGCCTTCTCCCCTCCCGTCCCTTCGATTTTCTCCTCATTTGCCGTTTCTTGGACTTTCCCTCACGGTTTAGTCCTTCCCCCTCTTTCTCCACTTGGTTTTTCCTGATTTCTCCCAGGTTTTTTCCGTCACTACCTCCTCCTGCCCCCCTCCTCTAGTTTCCTCCCCCTCCTCTGAAAAGATATATATGTGATGTACACTGTTTTAACTTTGTCTTGTACCTGATGATGCTATGTGAGTCGAAACGCGTTGTACGCATTAAAGCACTTTGTGGAAAAGTGCAATTGTTTCTCTTATATTATGTAATAGGGTGTCAAAAAGGGGGACCTGTATATGACACCCTTTCAACTTTGGCACTTGTGAACTAAAAAAAACATTTTAGTTTTATACAAAACACGGCACTTTTACCCAGCAAAATAAGACAAAATATGTATAATTAAGGGAATTAATATGAGATATACAATAAGAGAATGTACAGAGAGAAATAAGAACGAAATACTATTAGAGCTAGGTAGCCTGGTTGGATATACGCTGTCGTGGCAACTCGAAGCTTGAGGTTTCGAATCTCACCCGGTGCATGGATTTTGAGCTTATCTAATATTAAAGTTTTAAGTTTAATAAACACAAAGTAAACCTGGAAGTTGGGGAACCTGATGACTCAAGTTTCGTGCAACTAACATGAAATAATGGAGGAAAACTAATTACGTTGACTGGGGAAGCTCGTATCTGGAGAGAAGAAAGGAGATAAGATAGGGATAGATACGGGATTTTCATGTTTAACGCTGTAAAATAATACATTATATTAGGTAATTGAGGAAGAAGCTGGTAGTAAATATAAAAACAACGAATTCAAGAGTTCTGCAATAAGAAATAGAATTATCCAGCACGTGCAGGAAAATCGTTTTCTCCTAGAATTTTATGTATCCATTCTAAATTTCTTTCACTGTAAAAAATAACAGTGGTGAATAGGCTTGTGCGATGACCGATTTTGGTCATCGATTTTCGATGAAAAGATTTCATCGAAATTTTTCGATGACGATGGCTGTCATCAATCATCGTATAGAGTGTACACGATGATCGATGACTATCGATGAATATCGATGATCGATGAATGTCGATGATCGATGAATGCCGATGATCGATGAATTACGACGATCGATGACTCTCGATGAATTGTGCAGTAGTGATGAGCGATATATCGCTGTGATTGAATCACCGATACTGAAAAGTAGCAATCACAGCCTGTGACTAAATAATCGAAATCACTGTGACTGTGAATTCGGTGAATTTTGCCGATTTAGCTCAGGCTGCTACCAAATGCACCAGTGCAACCAACGAATACAATGCTACCACTGCTACTGCGTATTTTCTGTGATTGAACGTGATCGCTACTTCTGTATCGTCTACCACAAACTTGAGGAAAAACATGAATTCCAAACATCCCACTGTGGCCCTGCCATCGTCCTCAAGGCGCAATAGCTGGGGTACTTATACTCTGTACATACATTTTAGATCTAAGGCGTTCAAATGAATGGAAAAAAAGAAGAAAAATTAGTGATATAAGGATATCGATCATCCTCATCGATGGTTCTCATCGACTCATCGACATCAATGATTCGCATCAACTCATCGACTCATCGTGATCGATGATTCTCATCGACATCGATGATTTGCATCGACTCATCGGCATCGATGATTCTCATCGACATCGATGGTCGATGACATTCATCGTCATCGATTACAGTCATCGCACCGCGATGACTAAAATCATCGTCGATGACTTCGATTAATCGACTCATCGCACAAGCCTAGTAGTGAATGTTATGCATAGTGAATACATGGTGAAATATTTGTCATCCTAGTTTTTTGTGACATATGTCAACAGCAAGTGCCTTGTTAAATTGGAAAAGAGTGAAAAACATTCCGACATGGCATTATTTAACGGAGTATTTAATAAGTTTATATTATCACGTTCATAGCATAATTATTAACAAAGATATACTTATATTAATAGGAAATCACTAGGCTAAAAATGTGCCACAAATAGAAACAAAGTTGAGTAAAAGTTTCAGTTTTTTTTTCGGAATTGAATTCCGTGCCAAATGTTCATGGAAATACATATAAAAATTAAATAAATTTAAAGACGTTCCTTTTCCAAAGAAATAAAAATTCATTAGTCAATTACTCAGTTTCTCGGTAGTAATATCTATTTTTCCGGTTATGTGCTTCGTTGTATGCTTCACAAAATATATAAGAGAATAAAAATTGAAGTGTAAAATGGCCCTTAATTTAGGAGGAGAATAGCGCTAGCGAAGGAAGCGTTTAATAATAGAAGAAAGCTGATGACAGGGACCTTAAGTAAGGATGTAAAAAAGAGGCTGGTGAAGAGCTTGATATGGAGTGTGGCGTTGTTTGGGGCAGAAACGTTGACCTTGAGAAAGGAAGACGAAAATAGGCTGAAGGCGTTCGAGATGTGGGTGTGGAGGAGGATGGAGAAGGTGCGTTGGACGGAAAGGAAAACAAATGAGGAAGTGCTTGACATGGTGGGAGAGGAGCGGGAACTTGTGTATGAGATTAGGGGAAGGCAGGGTAGGTGGCTGGAACGGGGAATGAGGGGTGATGGTTTGCTGAAGGCCGTGATAGAGAGAAGGATGTAGGGCAAGCGGGGAAGGGGGAGAAAGAGAATAGGTTTTATGGACTGGATGAAGAAAGGTAGGACTTACGCTGAGATGAAAAATGAAATAGTGAAGGTAGATAGAGGATTGCATCTGTAAGAGTCTGTTGGATTTTCTCTTACTTTCATCATAACCTACCTTTAACCGGTAGATTGCTCAGATGATGATGAATATTATTTATGGGCGCCACCAACGTAGACTGCCCTTAAATCTCCTGCATTCATTTTCCTTCTCTCCCTCTCTCATTTTCTCCCACCGTTACCGCAATTATATGAACGCTCTACAGTCTCTTACTACGTTTCAAACTAGGAAGGAACGAAACAAATATGATATGACACGAATTGTTAGATGGATGGCAATAAAACGCGGTCGTCTAATGTGTAGTCAGTAAACTTGAAGCACTAGTTGAATAACCGAAACGCATTCTATTCAGGGTCCTTGTTCAGTGATAACATCACATTTCATTCACTTTCAAAGACGGTAGAAGTAATAATTACAGAAAAAATACAATTATGAGTGTGTTTATTTGCTTTTAATGGCCAAAGGCTATCCGGGAAATTGTCTCCCAATTGATGGAGAATTGAAGAGATACGCTGGATAGAATAGCCAAAGCAAAAATTGACATTTTATCAAGTCTATTCAATGGTAGAAACTCAATCTTGGAAGAAGGAAGCTTTTCATAAAAAAATATCCATGCTTTAGGATAGCAGCCATGCCTGGTGAATAAGAGAAGTAGGCCCAGGAAGATTGAAAACAATGAGAATATGTTTTAATCGATGAATGACGAATATAAATGGATGCAAGTAATCCCCAACGAAGAAGTACTACAGAGAGTTGCTATGAAGAAAAAATACTTTAAAAAACTCTGCGAACTATAATTGAAAAACATTTTGGACAAATTCTGAGACTCAATAGTAACCTGTAAACAAAAATGGAAAATACAGCCAAAGAGAAGTAATACAACAGAAGATCAAGGATGGAATCCCCGAAGCAAGTCATAAAAAAATGCCAAAATGAAGATTTGAAGGGATAACGCGGTCAGTGAAATATAAAATGAATGGGAGATCTGCGGCCAATCAATCTTCGTATTTATGACTGCTAATGATGAACATAAGGCATCCCAAGATATCGACTGTTGTACGTCTAAGATTGCCGTTTTGTGCTGAAATGACCTTCAACTTTGGCCCTAAAATCCAATCATAAATAACAGTTTTCACTATCACTTATTGCGTTATAGTTCTCGCCAAAGTTTTTAGGGTGTGCCGAGTGGAAAGATGGGGAGGTAGAAGTAGAGTGGTAATTGGAAAGGACAGAGGTGATGAGAAGGAGACAACGAGAGAGAGAGGAACTTAGGCCAAAATACTTCGAGAAAAAGGTACGAGGCATACATACGCAAGGTAAGGGGTTAAAATCACCCATCAATATGACTTTATCAAAGTCCATATCTTGCGGTCTCTCTGTGAGACGAGTCGAAATGGGACGGCAGGTAGTGGTTAGTCGTCCCACTTCTCGATGTGCTTTTGATATATGAAAATATAATTTATTTGAATATTTATTGACCACAAAATTGGTTATTATTGGTTAAATTAACCAATATATGAATGAAAATATAAAGCATATCTGACTGACCCTCCAGACTAATCGATCTTCCTCACCTGTTTCGTAGGAATTTGAATTTTTCGAAGCCCAAGTCCCAAAACCGTGCACGGGGCAGCGCAAGGAGTCTTTGCGAGAGATTTACCCGTAATTATTTAAAGGTAAAATGAAGATCGTGGGGTAGAGTTACGTTAAACAGGATCTGCGTTTATACTTGCCATAATATACCTCTTTATTGGTGATAGATTAATTGCATCTACCAGTGATAATTAGGATAACCACTCCCCATTATAGTTTTATCTGTGGCAACATATTTATTTGTATTTGCCTTTGAGGAAATATCAATTTGTACGAAAAATCTGTTAATTGATTTTTCCAATCATTTTTACTGTTTTTCTCATTGCCAACATAGCCAAAAGAGCAGCTCAGTATTGTTACAATTACAATATACTTCAATTACACTAAGTCGCGAGCTCAAAATTATCTTTTGGAATTCTTGCTCGAATCCATATGATTTGTGTGGTTCTCCTTACAAGAATTCAGTCCTGAAATTTCATGGAAACGCGTGGAAGATGTAATAAAATGTGAAAATGAAGACAGCTTTTTTGGAAAGGAGTCTTTGAGAGAGGTTTATCCGTAATTATTTGAAGGTAAAATGACGATCGTGGGGTAGAGTTACGTTAAAAAGCGTCTGCGTTTATACTTGCCATATTATAGCTCTATATTGGTGATAAATTAATTATATCTACCAGAGTTAATTAGGATAACCACTCCCCATTAAGTATAGTTTTATCTGTTGCAACATATTCATTTGTATATGCCATTGAGGAAATAAAATGTGAAAATGAAGACAGCTTTTTTGGAAACGCTCATGATCATTATCTATTTTAATATAGTTACTGACTGGTAACCAATAAAATGTATTTACTAAATCTGTGTTGATTCAGAAGTATTGATCTCCAAAAAACGCCTGTGGCTTAGGTTATTTACATAGCATATTCCACGTACTGGTTGCATAACTGCCAGTATAATGGTAGCCTCTCATTAATTAAACCCCTTAAGAAATATAAAGTGACGCCTGCCGGCAGTTTTTCTGTGAATTTTGACACTATTAATAAGTATGTATTTATTTTATTTTCCCTATTTTTCGTGAAAATTATTGGTAGCAAAGTCGTAACACAATACTTATAAGCCAGAGATATATTTCGTTATTTTCTTTTCCGAGGATTCAATGCCTTGCCTCTCTCCGTTGAATGAAATGATAAGGAGTTTAAAAAGGAATCAAAGTATGTATACTATTAATATTTTAAGATTTTAGGGTAAGAAATGTTTAATTTTTTACAAAATTTGTACGCTCTGTTGTCATCAGTAGTATGTAAAAATTGTAATTACATTTTTAGTTTTCACGGCCATTGCTTCATGATTAGCAGTCCCCACCGAACACGAAGCAACGTTTATGTGTATTATTTATTTCATAAAAGTTCTTCTTTTCTTCGTGTAGAACCAGAAAAAAACTTTTATTGACCATGAAACCTAGTAATATTTTTTCGTAAATAAGTGATTTTTTAATAGTTTCTTATTTGCATTGAATATCACGAATGGGAAAACACGATAAAATCAATGGGGTTAGATAAAATTATTTGAATCAAGCAAGGGTAAATTTAACGAAATCATAAAAGGAAAGTATTTAAAATGGAAAAGGATTATGAGAAATCAGGGGTACGTATATTGCATTTAAGCTATTCCATTCCAAACCTATATTCATTTTTACTGGAAAACCTCTCAGAGGAGGAGACTGTCAATAGAGTTCATTCATGCCATTTAGCTGTGGAGTTTGGTTTTAATCCTAAATAGTGATAGCAGAGGTTTGGACGTGAAGTGTTCTCTTTAAGACACTGATGTAGCAATCAGATTGGGAGCCTGTGTTCTGGGATCTACTTCAACCTGATGTCGCACTATAAGCGCACCATGGCAAGGCATCAAAAACAACTAAATTAAAATGACTGTAAAAGTTAAATGGTCATAAAATAATCTGTAAAATTGGATCCCATTAAAACTTTGAGTGTTTGGGTTGTTTTTGAGACCCCAAATAAGTAAGATTCTATCTCAACAAAACAATCTTAAGGTAAACATTTCTAGTCATGACGGTGATTAGGGTTGCCACCTTTTGATAAGTGAAATAAGGGACATGCTCTTAAAATTACGGGACATTTCACAAAAATAAGGGACACTAAAAAAATAACTCAAAATTATTAATATAAGAGGATTTTTACATTCCATATGTACCTGTGTATAATATTCATCCTTTTCTAAATATGTATTTTGTTACAGAACAGGGTAAACTCATTTTTTCCATGTATACTTGGAATTTGATTTAGCTGCCTTCAAAACTTCTGCATCTGACTTGATCATGGAATGAAATTCTTTACAAGACATATTCATGTTTGTTGAAATCAAGAGTTCACTTTTGATCAGAGATACTGAACACCTGTTCCTCGTATTAGTCCATTTGTTAGACATTAGTTAGACAATAAGGGACTAATATGCGCTCAACAAACGCATTTGAACCACGAACACTAAGAACAAACGACACAATTTTTTTTAAATTCCACTAGTTCAGCTTCTTTATGTTCATCAAACACTGCCACCCACTTTCGTGATGCATCTTCTTTACCCTCCAGGATGTCCAAAGAAATGTTAGCAACCATACAGAACTCTTCATAGAGCTGCTCCATATCAATGTCTTCAGTTAGCTGCAGGCATTCAACTGCATCTTCAAGAGATGAAAAGCTAATTTTCTTCTTCAAGTTAAACATCTGTAGCTTCGTTGCAACGTTGTCCTCTGAGAAATCATAGGACTTCTGAAGATATCTAAGGGTTTCATCATAGAACCGCGAAAAACTTCTTTCCAACTTCAGTTTTTCTGATGCAGGTATAGTTTTTATAGCGTTTTTCACAGCAATTCCAAAGAAATAGTCCTCTTTTCTTTGTTCTATCTTCATCTTTAGCAAGCACATAGCATCATATGCTTCAATTTGAGAAATGGAGTCTCTTTCTAAATCTTTGATACAATCTACAAAAACTGTTGCTATATTGCTAAAGAACAAGAGATGGAGCTCAAGAATGACATCTTTCATTTCATCCTCTGCATCAAAATATTTAAACAAAAATTTAGGACAGTCTTGAAGCGATTTGAAGTAACTTTTGATGGCAGGCCAACTGTGGATCAGTCTTTCTACAGCAGGTGCCAAAGAAAGCCAACGAGTTGTCACGTGACGCAATATTTCTTTCCATTCTATGTCTACAAACTCAAAATATTCTTTCAATTCTTCTCTGCCCTTAGCAGACAGTGAAAAATGTCCATACACCTTCATTACTACAGTTTCAACATCTATGTCAAGGTTGTAATTTGCACGTTTCATGGTATTGTGAAGAATGTGAGCAGAACAATTTGACTTAATTATCCTTCCGTTTGAATCCTGAAGATGCTTGAAAACAGAGTTGTGTTTCCCGTAGTTCACGTTGGTGTTGTCTGCAGCGTATGCTGATATTTTATCCAAGGTTAGGTCATTTTCTTTAACTATTTTCATGATGTTTTCAAGTATGCAACTTGCTGTTTCATCAGCACTTTCATAAAAGTCCAACAGCTTGTTTTGAACACCTCCTATTGCTGTAAAATATCTTACACACAGAGGAAACATTTTCCGGTTCCCTTTATTGCTGGCATCAGTCGCAACAGAAAAAAAGCATCCTTTAGAAATGAGTTCTGAAACCACATCTTTAAAACATTTTGGTCCCAATATGTCTCTCACTATACATTCCCCCTTTGTTCTCCCACATGAAACGCCTTTAGCGATACTGGAATCTCCAAAAATATCAGAGTTTAGTTTATTAGAGCAATCCATACTCGCGTAACTGAGGTTATGTTTCACTGTGTGGAATACAAGAGCTAATTCTCCTGCAGTAATTTTGTCCTGTAAAATTTGTGGGTTTATTTTGTTAGAAAAATATGAAGTTAAAGTTATTGTTTTAGATTGCGATATTATATTTATTTTGTGACCTTCAGTTATGGCATGCTGCTTTAGGTCTGACTCACCTCCATGAGATACAGAAAATTCTCGTGAACAAACAATGCATTTAGCTTTACAGCGGTCTCCTATAACGGGTTTAACCCACGTGTATGAAGATTCCCAAACAGATTGATATGATGTCACACGTTTCACTTTCTTTTTTGGAGTCTTGTTAGCAGAACTTTCATCAGAATCCGACATTTTAACAACTGAGTTCTTCGATTAATTCAGATAACTTCGTCTTCACAATCACGAGTTCACAACACCTGACTACAGTACTATTCGAAGAAGAGTGAAGACACTTTCACGCTTCCGACTACCTGTTCCTTTCTTTTAAAGTTTCACTTAACAACATCCGGCTGAGATTCTCTTTCCTCACACTGAGAGCGATAACTCGCTGTCTGCTGAAACTTCGATAATCGATGAGTTTTTATCGATTACAATATATTGATCGATATATATCTCGACGTGGCAATTCGAATTTTGAATATTTTGAAACAAGCAAGATGTTAGTGGTATTTTACGGGACACTGAATCATAATACGGGACGCTTAATTTTTACCTGAAATACGGGATGTCCCGTATAATACGGGACAGGTGGCAACCCTAACGGTGATGTTCGCGAAATTTGGTGATTGTGATGTAGTGGAGCCTATTGCCATGGCCAAGGTCATTATACCCTATGTATAACGATCTTTACGATGCCCAAAGGTTGACAGCACCATCAATGGACGATGGCCAAACATTTTCAAAGTAACATTTCAGTCATAATACGTTAACTACAGTCTATTTTTTAAAGGAAAAAAATTGTAATTCATATTTTTTTTGGGAAATTTTTCATTTAAAACTGTTAACATGACTGTAACATGCATTTAAATAAAAATATAAAAAAATCTGAGGAGAGCTTGTTTAATATTTGAAATCTTCATTTCCAGAATGTTCATATTAGTTTTTTATAAGTATTAAAACAATAAAAATTAATTTTACAATTAAACAATTAAGTTTTGTATCATGCGACAACTTCGGGAAATGAACGATCGATAACATCATCACAAAAAAGACGGATACTTCTTTAATTTCCACACTGAGATTTATTCACCGACCTCGGTTTCAACAAAGTTTGCCATTATCAAGGTAAAAGGGTTCTTTTTTGCGAGCTTTGTATACAATTAGGGTAGGAGGGGAAGAAGGACCCTCTAACCTCCTTTTGCTCCTTCCTAACCGTGTTTAAAGCTCGCAGGAAAAAACTTCTTTATCTTGATGATGGCAAAAGTTGCCAAAACCTAGGTCAGTGAAATAGGAAATCTCAAGAAAGGAAATTTTCAAAGTATCCGTCTTTTTTTATAATGTTAACGAATCAATCATAATTTACCTTAATGGAGCAATATTTTACGTTTTTTTGCGGATTATTCAAGCATCGATTATAAAATATGAAAATAAATTGCTAATTTGTAACTATGTGGAAGTCTGTTTCCAAAACTGTCAACACTTGGCACTATTACTCCCGGAAATCGTAATACACTCCTTCGTGACGGGAAGGCGATGAGGATCCGAACGCCACCGTCCGTTTCAATCACGTCAGGATACGTTGATTGTAATTCTGCTCTAAGAAAAATGTAAGCTTTGTTAAAAGCTGTCACGAACGAGCAGAAAATGAAACAAAATATTTGGAAGAGTTAGGCAAGGAACTGCCAAAGCTCAAAGTTTACACGCGTACAGGTGAGGCTACTACAAAACTCAGCTTCAACTCGGCTGATATTATTTCTCCCCCCACACTACATCAGTGTTGCGAATGAAAGAATAAGAAATACTTATTTGTTTATATGTTTATTACCTTCAAGAATTCTTTCTCAACGCGCACCACGGCTAGAATAAGAAAACATTGAGATAATACGTAGATACTAATTTATTACGTCTACCTAACCACCTTTCACTAATCATCCATTTTCTCCTTTAGCTCCTTTTTTCCCTTACCTTTCTTGTTACGAATAATGTCCTTCATTCTTCTGCCCCACTTTTTTGCAGGGACTCGCGGAGTATCAGGTTTATTTAGATGCCAATAGTCTACTCTCTATTCATTCTGAGTGAGCGATGGCCTTGCTATTTCGAAATAATTCCAATTTCCTCCTTTTCACATAAAGGTATTCATTACCTGGGATACAGCTCATTCAGAGAGATTGGAATCCTTACTATTTCATTTCGGTACAAACCCAATTTCCACCTTGATGAGTGAAACATTGCCTCTCGTTCAGGCCAATTCTCGCTAGAACTCTGTGGGCAATATGGGTAGCGCCCTCGTGAATAGCGGCTAAAACAATCTAATATGGTGTCAATATCACTTACGGCGCAGGAGCTATGTGACCGTTTTATTTCTATACGAGTGACAACTCGACCTTAATACAAAATATTACCTCTAAAGGACATATTTTCAACCATGGCAGATACACTCGCAGGATTATTCGTCAACAAATGAACTAACCGCTATAGGTTAGTATTTTTTGACCTATGCACGCGTGGTCAAAATTTATCCACCTTGATAAATAAACGCAATATTGTCATTGTCCATGCCTGAAATGACCGCATGAGTGAGACGCAGTCATTTGAAAAGATGAACGTCACAAAGAAATCTTTTCGTTATTTGCAATTATGTATTTATATTTATAATCTGTATTTTGGAAACGCTTTTTGCTAAATAAACGCTATTATTATTTTTGTCTCTAATTTACAAGATGGCACATCAAAATCATAGCTAATGCTTCCTTTAATTACACATTGTTAACAAACATAAATGGTGAAAATAACAAATGGTTATTGTTGCCTGAATTTTCTTGTTATATATAGAAATAACTGTCATACCTTGATTTATTTACAAGGATTTGGCATCATACTTGATATCCAAGCCAAATAATTGTCTCTCTCCTTCTGTGAGAAAACCGGTTATTATTTTTCTCAAAATGAGTATTCAGCATGCTAATTGACTTTTCGAAGCTGTTTTTTGGGAAAAAACTTATGATTAAGAAAAACTCAATTGTTATTCATTATCTTTGAAAGTTTATTAGCTTCATCATATCGGATTCTAGTAAAATTCTGTGCCTGTGGGTTTACTAATTACATACAGCTACATCAACAGGCTGCTATGTGAGCCACCGCACGGGCGTGTGGCAGGAAGTGTTAGGGCACCAGCCATTAAAAGGGAAAGGAAATGGGAAAGAGTTAAACAGTAGAAATTTATTAAGGATATTAAGAAAAGAAACTAATTAGTAATATTCCACGTTTTGTTTAATTCACTGGTTATTTTTTATGTTCATTACTACATTATAAGATTTAACACATGAAAAACAAAAAGTAATATTAAAAAAGTAAAATTTAAATTAAAGATCAGGAAAACAATGAATGGTGCGTTACGGCAGTTACCGAGGCTTTTGTTACAACCTTCTACAATGTACGGACAGAAGCCATGTTTTTACATTTCATTTAGGTGGCGAACCTATCTTATTTCGGCACTTTTATCTCTTTACGACACTTTACACTCCGTACCGTACTGAAACTCACCTGTTTTGAATCGTATAAGTAATCTAAGGCTTGCATGTAGTCTCCGAGTCTCAAACGGCTCCTAGGCTGTGTTGGACTCTTTGTATTCGCTTATAGCAATTTCCTATATAGTATTGTCCAGTATTGCCCAGAGTGTCCATGAACTTCGAATTTTTAGGTTTTATTCATTTTATTTCATGAGTAAAATCTATCTGTGTAAATTCCAAACTTTCGTATAGCATAACCCAGTTGGAGCCTAACCTGAGTAAAATAACATCTCCCTTTCACGTAATACAGAGATCAGATCACTTAGTAAGTGATTTAGTTTTGTCTCTGAGATATGGGAAACGCTTAGAGAACTCTAGAAGAATATTGCATTTGCTTCCTTTTCTGCTTTAACTGATTTCTTGAAAGTGTTAAGGTTTGCGAAAGACGTTTCGGGAAGTTTATATGGTTAAAGTTGATGATCTGAATTGGAGATTGGAGTTTATGCATTCATACAAATAAACGCTTATTTTACTGCGTTATGTGAAAAATCCCAAATTCTGGCTTTTGCACACATATATTTTGAATAAATCTTGAGGGACTTTGAGATAGAGGCTTATTTTCTTTCTGTAGCCTTTTTCATGCATATTGCGTGATAAAAAGGATTTATCTGCTTTACGGATCAAGATTATTAATGCTTTAAGTAAAACATTTACGTTCTGATGTAAGCAAACTTACGTGTTAAATACCCATTAAATAACTCAAATAAACACATTTTTTCTTTTCTTACGTCCTATGCTCACGACGTTTATGAATAAAAGTGAAAGGACCTATTGATAAAAAATAAGCTGCTTATAAAATTGATGGAATTTCTTATGAGTTCGTTTTTTCATCTTAAAAAGTTTATTTTTGGAAATCCGGCTTAGAAATCCTTTATCGTCAGCTTCTCTCAGCTCTTCTCCCTTGCATATATTATTTGTATCCCTGTTGCTTGTATTTTTCTCTCCCATTTCCTGTTTCGGTCTCGAAAATGGCAGTGGAGAAAAAGTCAACACTGGAGTATGAGAGGGAGTTTTCACGGTTGAGGCTGAATGGTATCACTTGAGGCAAAGGTGAACGGGAACGTATTTGGAACTCCTTCGGAGTGGCGTGCCTTTATTCAGGGACTGCGCCAGAAGTTTTATACTTGACTTCCCTCCATGCTCACTCTTTTTTCGGAAGAGGGACATTGGAGCTCCTCCAAGTCCTTCTTGTGACTCGTTTTCTAACCTAATCTTTCCTGGCCAAAGCAGGATGAATGGAATAATGTGCCCTGCACACACTAGAAAGCACAAGGTCTGACATCTTATTTTTAAATCCCTTTATAGCAACCGACGCGACGTCTCGACCATTGGCACATAGATTAAAGTAAATATTAACCCATATTGTTAATAGAAGTAGAGGAAATAGACAGCCACATAAAGTAAAAATGGAAATTTATGGTACTGCACGGCACAATTGTGCCTGTGAATATTTAGCCACATTACTTCCGCAATTTTCCATTGAAATCCTCAATGTGTAATGGTCCGTCCAGGTGTTAATACCCGGCATACAAAGTTTTTTTACCCTAAGAAGCAAGGGTTTTCTCGCCACCACACCATGATAATTTATCCAAACGCTCAACCAAATGGTATCACAAAAACCATGCATTTAATATAATATAAGAGGCATCCCTTTGTGAACATTTTTAACGTTTATGGTACACAATTTAACTTTGTACTATGTTCACACTTATTTTATTTGCCGACCAAATTTTCAACAAATTAGCGTTAACACCTTGAAAATGACACAAATATGTTGAAACCTTAGGCGGTAAATAAAATAACTGTAACAAAAATACAAATTTGTAACTGTGCATCTTGAAATTTAATATGTCACTGGAAAAATATCGATAGAAAGCCATGTAGTTGAATCATTTTTCACAAAGAAATGGGCGCAAGTTTCGATCGCTGTTGCGCCCTTTTGCGGCCCTGCGACCCAAGTAACTCTGTCTCGTAGAAGTTTGGCCATTTTATAGTTTCCTTCTTAAAACTAGACGGCTGCCCTCATTTAAAAGTTATATCTCTTTACCTTTACATTCCTATTCGGTTGATATCTATACTAGAGAAACATCAGTATCACTTTAAATGATATACCTTGTACTTTCTTCTCATGCAATCATCATAACCATTTATTCCATGATAATAATGGTCGTTATTTGGACGGTTTAAAATATTTGAGTCTTGTGGATAAAGACGTTTTCCTTACAGTTTTTCTAGTGATGTGATCATGCTGTTCCAGGACAGAAATAATGACACCCATTCCCAATGTAGGATTTTGAGCCGTGAAAAATTATCATTAAAATCACAGAAGTTCTCGGACGCTTAGATAGAGATCGCTGTTAACAAGTTGTTTATATTCTTTCCGGAGATAAATGACTTTTTAGAACATCCTGGCCATTACGTGCTGTCAACTAACTATTTTGTGGGAATCATATTCCTTATGCTTCATTTTATTTGCTTCAAGTGAGTCACGTTTTGAAACTTATTGACGTGATTAAAGGAATTAAGCACTTCACCAAAGTCATGATGGGTAGGAAACGATAAGTGCAAGAAATATGAATTCCATTTATTATATTTTTTCATTTATTATATGGAAATATGCATTTAAGTTGATACTACAGTCATTTACAGCATTTTTAATTCAATTTAATTGCATAGGAAAATTTTAATTGGCAAAAAGTATGTCTAATGAGTCAAATTGATCATTATTACTAACATTGGGAAAAATACATTTGGATTCAATGTAAAGATAAAGAGAGATCAGTGATCTTGCTACTTTCTGATTCTCGGTGTATATATTTTCGTGGAGAATAGTTTATATACATCATGTTAATGGGACAGAAATGGCATATTGCTAGTTTTATAAGCACACAGTTTTCATCTACAAGTGTTTTCATATTTCATCATGGCTACCGTGGTTAATAAATATGCATGAAATAAATTAATAGAAAAAATGGTGGATTTGCTGATTTTTCCTGTTAAATATAAATCAGTTGTTTTCCCTCCTATCCTTGTGGTGTAGTTACTCATTATAGCTCCATCTCGCAGAAAGTTTCCTACTTTAATTTTAAAATTGTGAAAAATACTAATGATTTAGCTGCTTCTGATACCGTAAGCCTAACTTATCCACGTTGTTCAAGTTTCTCGCTAAATTTTATTGTTTTCGAATTTCAAAATTATGCTCTTAATATTATTGATACCAATATAAATTATTTATTGGAGAAATATATATGATACTATTTATTTGCATGTTAAATATGCATTTGTATGCATGTTATATATTATGTCTTAAATCGCAAAATGTGGTCTTAATTAAAAAATAAACTCAGTTATCTATGAAAAATAGCATGAATGTCTTCACTTCTTGTGAACAACTTATGGGTCATCCCGAAAGTAATTTCTCAAAGAAACGTTCATGACATTCAAGGAACATGCTAATCCTCGTGGAGAATCTCTAATTTTTTTCTCTCATTTGAGAATTTCTTCATTTTAGCTTAGTAATTTCAACTCTGCAAATCATTTTTCCCTTGCTTATATTGGGGGACATAATTCACCGCTTCAAAATCTTGCGTGTACGTTCAATTGGCCTCGAACATTTTTTATGAACAACTCCAGTTAAATTTACCATAATTAACACTTCAATAATTCAACATCGATAATTACCTCAAGCTCTACATCACCGGAATCGAATAATCTCCGTTCCCAGGTTAAAAACTCAATGCTTACGGATTACTGGTGTAGAATACCCGTATTGTCGCTGAGGCAGAAAATTAATAGTGTCTCATTGGGTAATGCCGTAAGATTTACAAATAAATTTAAAATATTCCTTTGTTTGAATGGAAGTGTCACCGTACCTGACCTTTGCCATAGTGAAAACATTTCCGTCCATTGAAAACACTTTCTGTGACACACACTCTCACAGGCAGAATTACTTAGCCGTAACGGTCTGAAATATAATAAAATATTTATAATATTTTATTAAATTGTATTTCTTGCATGTCGGTGTTAATTTGGTTTTGTTTTTTTTTGTGTTCGTTTTTAATGAGGTCTACTTCCACAACACTCTGTCAGTTTATTATTACCAGCTTGGTTTGATGAATTGACATCAATTTCATTTAAAAAGGTAGTGGGTACTATAATTTTATTCTATTATCACAGGGTTCTTAATTCGCCGTAGTTTCCTTTACAGTTTGGCGCTTATGTTTTCTTCTTCACCTCTTTAAAAGCCGTGTTACTCATTCTTAGCGCCATTCCCCCGAAATTGTTGGCAACTGTCTTTGCAGCTCCCCTTTAAGTAATGGAGTTTTCCACGTATGCAAGCGAAAATACGTGCGTTAAAGTTATGATTCGCACGAGCAACAATATTGAATAGAGTTACAAATTTGAGATAATATGTATGCCAGTCTCACAAGTTTTCAGAGTTATGCTACCACTTGATTCATTGAAACAACCTTTTTTTCTTTTTTAGGTGATCCTTTCCTCTCATTTTTATTTATTTCATATGTTTTCTTGGTTTTAATATTTATTTTGGCGATGATCTGAGTTTTTGAGACTTTTTACTATCATCATTCCCTTTTTTGTTCATTTTCATCCCGCGATGTTTTCGTAACTTTGGGCCCTTACCTTTCATCGTCCCGATTTAATGGAAGATACAATTAACATTAATTTATTTACCTATGATCTGGAGGCCATACCACAATTTTTGAATCCAAATGCTTACCGCATCAGCATAAGTACCCTTTAGATTCTTTCAGGAATCAAACTATTGTTTATTTGTTGTAACTAAACGATTTTACTGAGGCTAGAGGTTGAAATTGATCTCGCGAATAATAGTCAAGAAAGCGGGCACGTTAACCATCTGTTATTTATAATAATATTATCAAATAATGCCTTCGGCCTTCAATTATAAGTTGGAGGAGAACGACTGTTCACGCAATTTGTGGCCATTTTTATGATTTTATCTCTGGTGTTTATACATTTAATAGTACTGTATAAACTGAAGCAGGTATCCTCAATCAGCTGCGATTCCTTCCATGGGGAAATTTAGTGTGGTTAAGAGGGAATTGGTACCACTGTTCAGCAAAGTGTTGCTCTATAGATTATGCTAAATATTTTTAAGTATGGTGTGTTTTAATTTATTTTGCGTCGTCCAATAAAGTTTGTTGAATCCCACAGATTACAACCGATTCTTAAACATTCGCATCATTTTAATTTGCGGAATTAAATTATTATTCAACAATTTATATTGGGAAGGAGGATTGAAATTTTGAATTATAGTGAAAGAAGGTAATTGAGGAAAAAAATACTGGAAACCACTAGCCGAAAGGAGTAAGAGCCTTCCTCAAGGGGTTATCTTAACAGATGCTGGGTTTTGTAAATTATGGAAATAACTGCGTTAGTTGGTAATTGCATGCCATACCTGTCATGCTCAGTCATTGTAGATGGTACCTGTCCTCGGCAACCGTTTTACTTTGAGAGTACGAGCTCCAGCTGTCTGCTAACATTACCTCAACAAAGCGCTACTTGTTGCCTTAGGCTTCCAGAGTTACTATCTTATCCCATTAAAAGGCTTAAACCTCATGCTTGTAGCATTAGTTAGAAGATAATGGTTTGGTTTAACGGACGACGGTTTGAAACGTGGTTTATGAAATACATCGTTTAGCTGTCAGCTAATGATGAGAACATTGAAAAAGTTTTTTCTCTGCCGGAGCTGAACGAAAATTTTCTATTATTCTCAAGTACATAGTTTGGGACTATAGCGACCACATGCTATGCATAAATCTTTCATATAAATTGCATTTTTTTTAAACGTTGCTTAACCTTTTCCTGCGCTTATTTAATTATATTATGATCTTATTCTTAATATGGCAGTAGTTAGGATGCCTATATTTATTTTCGGAAAGAGGAGGAAAATAACATTTTTACATTGCCACGTCCTAAAGGATGATTAAGTTTCTTTTTCCCTCTGAAAAGTTCCGCGATTTCACGTACAGATTTTCCCGATGTAATTTACATTGGCAGAAATTAATAACTCATATCTTATTGCAATTATTTTCATTAATTTTAATGTATTTGTGCTTAGTTATATTCCTTAGTTCTTTATTTTACTTTGTTGGCTAGTATAATGAGAAGGGCTGAAATAAAAAGAGATCGCCTTACTTCGGTGGGTGGTTTGAAGTCATGCATTTGGAAACTTATTTTCACGTACATATTCACTTTGGATTAGCAGTTTTTATTCAACATGATTTCTTATTTTGCAAGTTTATTTGTAACTTTTAACATTTCTATAGCTAAGAAGATGCAGAAAACAAGGAAACATAAATTATTAAGTAAAATATGTAGATTCTCCATGTAAAGGGAAAAAAACTCATCAGATTTTACTTTGTTGTCATATTTTGTATTCTGGTTTCAAAGAGGCGTTATTAACGTACCTAAGATTGGGAAATCTGTTTTATTATATATAGGAGAGGATATGATTTTATGCCTCGTTTGTAACTGAAGTCCAATGATTTTGTTAAGCGGATGTCTGAATATGTACAATTTTCATCAAAGTAGTGAAAAAAATCATATTGTGGAGTGAATAGTTACATGCTAGCGTAATAATTTACAACCGGGTTTGGAGCCGTAATCAATGGAAAAATACTATCCACAGTTAAACCGTAATTTTCTTGTGAAAATGCCTGTATAAGGAATGGTTATCAACCCGACATTACCGAGCATGAGCACGATATTTCAAATCACTGACGACAAAGAAACTGCGAACGGTTCTAAGTACTTTAATCGACGTGAAAGTCAAAACGAAGGTAGTATGCCGTTAAAAAATACCTACGAAGCAAATTGAATTTCTGCCAGATATTGGACTATGTAAAAATTTCTTTTCTGGCACGCTTCGGTTGAAAATATAAATCATCACCCAGTCTGCTTCATCTAGCGCTGCCTTTTTTAGAGTACGGTGCACTAACGATGAGCTGCGATGGATAAGGGACCGTTAATCTGTTTCCAGTCCTTCCTTGTATCCTCATTCCTTTTTCTTACCCATTTATTTCTCTCCCTCCCCATTTCTCTCCTTTACATTCAGGGCGGGATTCCGATTGACGTTTTCTGACGTGTCGGAAACAGACGGTAACGTACAGTTTTTCCGACGTCTTCTCGGCAAGGAGTGCATTACGATTGACAGGAGCATTAGTGTCAATTTTTGACCCTTTTTGCAAACGGAGTTTCAAATATTTGCGAAGCAGCAATATTTTAACATTTTATAATAAAATGATACATAAGCCCCCAAAATCTGACAAATATTGCTTCAAGATGGTTAACCCTTTAACACCCAGCGCTACCATATGATCTCAGCAAACATTTCTTGCTATAAATTGCCCTACGTACTGCATTCCTCAAAGTTTTATACTGCGGATTTTGTAACAATATCCTAATATATCATTATATCTAAAAGCTGAAATATGTGATGCATTCAATTTGTTTTATGATATTGCTACCCCAATGCGACGGCCTAAAAAGTTACAGTGTTGATAAGCTAATTATATTTATTTAGTTAAAATGTGATGGAAAATCTGATAAATAAGATTTTTTAAGTATTTCAAGCTCTCCTAATAATTTGTTAAAAGCTCTCCTCTGATTGGCTGCCGTTGACGTAGAGTGACGAAAAAGTTATAATTTGTCAAGGTTAGCTCGTTTTTGTTGATCGTGACGTCAACGTATGGCCCACGTGATCAACAATCAACAAACTTTGATACCACCAACGGCAGCTTCCGTCATTTCAGGTAACGTCCATCGTAATTACGGCCTTTTTCATACCCATATTCAACATCACCTCCCTATCTCCCCTCATCCATTCTTTTCCTTTAAAGGAAGCTAATTTATAGGTCATGAAATGTTGGAAAATAGTCTGTGTCGTTTTTTCCTTGAATGTGGTGGCCAATATTATTGACTGAATTCCTTTTAGGAGTCTATAACAGGCTTGCGGGGCCCAGCCAAACCGGACGAAGAAAAGAATCACAACTTTTAACATACTCCTGCAAATTTAATTGGAAGTTCTTATTTCTAACTTATAATTGGGGGCAGTACCTTATCTCACGCTTCCCACCAGATTTTAGGCTCCATACAGGCCAAAGTTTCAACGCCCGACTCGGACAACTTCTTTAAGGCAGTTGAGTGTCGAACTCAAGGTTTTTTAGTATTATATAATCTTCCCGCCTGGTGAGGTTCCTAATGATTAGTTGGAAAAAAGCATTTTGGTTGGTAAACAGCTGCTGCATTGATTGAAAAAAGCATGAAAAGTTCCAGAGCTCACATATAATTGGGTAGTACAATATTTTGGAGCCTTATTCTGCATAGTTCACAACTCCTTCCTCTCCTACGCTTTCCCAACTTTACTCCTTTCAATCACTGCCCTCGGCATTCTCTCGCCGCTCAATGCATCCACCATTTATTTTTTTTACCGCTTTTTCTGAATCTCCGCGTTCGACTTCCTTTTCTACAAATCAATATATATCATGCGTCCTTGATTGTAATTCTTGCTGCCCTGTGGGTATACAGTTATTTAATGAGAAAAGTTTTTCAAGTTTGTCAGAGACTGGAGTTCTTGAGATAGTTTGCTAACTAATGGTTGCTGATCAGTGACCTAGCTCCTAGCTTATTTTCATCCCTTTTTTCGTTTTGCACCATCATTATATTCTATTTTATATGATTATTTATTTAAAGTAATCATTAAAGTTTCATTTCATTCATAAAGTATCATTTTGGTTTTCCGTTCCTCACTCCTCACTTTTAAGTTGACTCTTTTTATTTGTCATCCGATACTCTTGACTCTGTCATCTCGTATCTTGACTTTATCATTTGTGATTCTCGTGTATATAATTCCAAAATTCGTATTTTTTTCGTAAATTTTATTAGCACATTCCATTCCAAGGGTCTCCCTAGAGCGTCTTACATTGTTTCTCACGCTGAATAGTGAGCCACTATATGGCGTCTTGCATTTCTTTGATGGCTACAAATAGTGAAGCGCGAATTTGTGTCAAATTAATATTTCGTATTTAGTGTGTAATTTAAGATATATGTTGTTATGATTTGGTGAGACAACATATCCTTCTACTGGAGTAGCTCGTAATCACACTTTTGAGCTCATAAGACGACTAAGACATCTGGAATTCCTGGAATTACTCAAAATTTTATGTAAGCCGCTCGGTAAAGTGTATGAAAATAATAAAATAACCGATACTAAAAAAGGTCTTAGACTAGGAAAACCTTCCTTTGCAAAAATAGCCGTTATTCTAATGTTTCTCCTCTAATGTATGTCATACGAATTATGGTCGTTATCCAAGCAAATGTGATTTCCTCCTCCTCATCCTCTATCTCTGCTCCTCTATACCCAAGGTGACCTTCATTCTGATGCCCCTGGAGATAGCGTGGGCCGCGACGGTGAGCTGGAGGGCCGGCGATGCCGCGTGCCGCATCATGGCGTTCTTCAGGACGTTCGGCCTTTTCCTCTCCGGATTCGTTTTGGCCTGCATCAGCATCGATAGGTGAGTACATTATTTCATGCTTCATCTCTCTTTCTTCTAACTCCGTATTCAGGATGTGTTATTATTGGCATTCCAACAATGACAACACGCTAAAGATGTTGTAAAATGGTTCTACCGTATTAAATGAAAGGAAAACTTTGTTCTATTCCACCAATTTATTCTCCGGTACAACTAGTTTCGACGCAGCGGCGTCATCTTCAGGTACCCCGAACCCCGAGTGGTTCTACCGTGTTTGTTTCATAATTTACGTACGTCAAACGACCCTTCCGTATTATCCAAGTTTTTGATTATCCGCCGAGGTCTCACAGCGCTTGATTTCAAATAGTCGAGACTACTGTAATATACTGTGTCGTGTGCACACATATTCACTGTTATAGTAGATTATTCATGTCGTTGTGTCATTCCTATTTTTCTCGCTTCCTTGTTCTTTCAGTGAGATTGGTTACCAGCATTCCACTGATTGGTTACCAGCAGCATTTCAGCTTTTCCTGTCTTGTGCTCGCCTCTTGATTTACATTTATCTGCTGGCTTCCATTATCTGTTGTATTTATCTCAGCCTCTCTGCAGTTATTTCCGTTCATGGAGTCTTTCAGCAATGTTACTACCGGGCTCCCGTGCTGTCCAATTATCCTATTCAGTTTCCGTGTCTGTTTTTCAGCAATTTCCATAGGCTCCGACTCACTTCTGCTCTCCTTCGAACTTCCACGTTGGTAACTCTGTTCAACCATCAGACTCTGAATATTCTCTGATAGCACCACATTTGAAATACCTCCAGCCGTCAACGGTCTGGTGCACCGAGTGTCCAAGTTTTACTCCTGTAAATTTGCAGACTTCACACAAATAATATGACCAGGTGTTTCCTGACTTAAGGACGAATGTTGTTGTTATAGGTTAATAGTCCCTTATTCTCATAAAATTCCCCTTAAAGTTGGTTGATACGTCTAATGAGCTACTTACTGCAAAACCCATCCGATGTAATGACGCTTCCCAGGTATCTCTATTCTCCACATTCTCTATTTGTACAACGTCCAAACATACCTATGCTCGTGTGCCTCATTTACTCGCTTCCCATGCAATTAAAATGAGCGCGCACATTCATTCATCTACATACTACCCTACGAGCCGCCACGTAGGCGTGTGGCAGGGGGTGTTAGGACACCAGACGTGTGAAGGTTTAAAGGAGAATGTTATAGGGAGATGAAAAAGTGGAGTGTATTTCGGGAGTGTTTTGAGTGGATCTCAATTTTTATTATAATCACTTAATGCTCGTGGAAAGAACAAATTTTTGTACCTATCTGTTCGGCAATCTATCTCTCTTATTTTATCTTACGTGTTGGACCTAGAGATGTAGTGAGACGTCAAAATGACATTATCCGTGTCTCAATGAAACACCAGTTCTGAATTTCTCAATCAATCTAAGCCTAGCGTGTAGCCTCCGAGTCCCTAGTGGCTCCCAACCTAATCCCTATAAAAACTGTGAAACACCCTTTGTCCACTCGTAGCAGCGAACGAAGTTTAGTTTTAACGAAGCACACAACCTTCCTTTGTATTTTATTTATTTCTCAAATTAAATATCTCTGTCCAAGGTCCCAAATGCTCGCTGCGTATTCGAGGTGTGACCAAACTAGATGGTAGTAACACCAATATTTTACTTTTTCATCCGAGGACCTATCCTAATCTTATACTTATTCGCGATGCAATATTGTTCTTTTTGGGTACACCGCGTCAAGGTTTAAAAGGTCTTAAGTTTCGTCTCCGCTGCTGGAGACCTCATCAGGGCTAATTCGCTATAGTATACGTAAAAATTACGGAACAGGCAAAACAAAAATAGGTGGAACTCAGCAGTGGAAAGTCTGAGGTTATTGAGAGTGAGTCAAGCGTTGATGAACAGGCAGAGGTGCCGATGAAGGACTAGATATGGGGATCTGTTGAGGGACTTTTTGTCCAACGTTTCATTCATGCTTTCTTCTCTCTGATGACATTTTCTTCTCAAGTGAACGCCACCTAGTTATGCTACTCCTGAACAGGTCTTAAAGTCCTTTTACAAGATGATCACTTCATTGCTGATATTTGCTGCATTGATGAACTGAATTCAGTTTGCTTAACATCGTACTGGGTTAATCAGCGTTTCCCCAACTTTTTCGAACCACCTCAACTAAATCCCCAGCTCAAATATCGTAATTATGTTGTTTTTATCGTATAACCATAAACATAATTAAATGACACGGGCATAAGTTCCAATTCAAGTCCTATCTTTGACTCCACAAACCTATACCCAACGCCCCTCAAGCTTCAGGATAGTTTAAAAATTATGTAAAAATAATTATGATTAAATGAATGTTTATTTCAAATCCAATAGATAGCTATTTTATTCATCCCAGGAAATGTATGTGACTCCGGCGCCCCCTGCCACCCTTTTGTTTCTTTTCGCCCCCGTAGATTAAAGTATCGCCCCCCAGGGGGTGGTACTTTATCTACGGGGATGAACCACTGGTGTAAAGGGTGTTATCGCATTAGATGAAAGAATCGAATTTGTTTATCAGGACTGAAAACAGAAATTAGTGCGATACATATTTTCCATCCAATTTTTGGATCCAGCAACCGATCAAAGGTAATTAGATAGTTGAGTCTTTTGAGAGATTACCGGCGGTGAAGGTAAATTACCAAAATAACCCTCGGAGGAATTGTTGGAACAGTAATCGAGAAAATGTACTCTTGATACAATCGTTTTTACTGGACCTTATTGGATTTTGACTGATTTGTACATAATATAGTACTTTTGCCAAAATAGTATGGCGTACTTTATTTAGGTTGAGTAGTTCAGCAATAGCCAGGACAGCGACACATTGCACTGAAATTAAAATCGTGTAACATCGCTTTGAGGTATACATTGAAGCCAAATCAACTTCATAATTTGTTTTCGATATGTCAACGATATATCGTCACTCATTACAGTGCTGACATAATAGTCGTGTAAATCAGACCGAACTCAGGGCTATAAGTTATGCATCTTCTCCCTGCTGAACATTCCATTCCTCCCTGCTTATACATGTGAGGTGTAGGTAAAAACAGTTTTTGGATTTTTTCCCTTGCTTTTCCTTGGAAAATACGGAATTTTGATTTGCTCGTTTCAACATTTTTCACTAAATAATGTATGCAATTTTAATTATCCGGAATGCAATTGGTCTCTGCTACTAATATGCATGGATGGGTATGTCCCAAGAGTAATTTGAATAATTTTTTCCGCACCACTAGATGCCCATTTCTAGCAGTAGGGGTTCCTCCACCAGTAAAACGTGAGGAAGAAGGTGTTTGAAGAATTGAAATCGTGTTTTTCTTTCTCGTTACGGGGTGAAATGAGGAGTATTATTAAAAAATGTTGTCCAATCAAATTTTCCGTCAACTTGGGTAAAATCGTGTTCTCAATTGGTTGAAATGATTAAAGCAGCTGATGGACGTCATACCACGTCTCAGATGCAAATTGTAAGGTGGCGCAAGAACTTCACGGACGGAGAAAAAAATGTTGAAGATAAACTACGAACTGGGTGACCATCGACAAGACCAACCTTGACAATGTTGTCCGCGTGGAAGCCTTAGTGGCCATAGACAGGCATTTGCAAGTAAGACGGATTGCAAATGAAAAGAGGTCACCGAAATCTGCCCTCCGTCGAATTCTTACTGAAAATCTGTAGAATTGGAGGAAAAGATTTGCGAGTTTTCCCCCAGGTTGCCACTTCGTGAGTCCTGCCTCATAACAGTGTTCTCTGTAATACCTTCCTGTCCACCCGCAAATATTTAGCTAAAAATAATTGCAACGTTTCCACACGCTCTTTACAGCCCTGAACTTTTGCCTTGTGTTTTTTTGTCGTTCCCCAAACTTTAAATCTACATCTTGGGAAAGCATTTTGGGACTACTGTGAATATTTTTGAATCTGTGTCAAATATTCTCAACAACCTTACTGAAAGAGACTTCCAGCGCAGCTTCAATGAGTGGGAAAACCATAGGAACCGCTTTATTGTTTAACATGGGTGTTTCAACAAAGGTGATAACATTCAATCGTAAAATTGTTATATTAAATTATTTTTTCAACCACTCTCGTTGGTTTTGAGACATTCCTCGAAGATGATCACGCCATTTGTATTTTCAATTGAAGTCATTGAAACTCCCTGATAATCTCAGAGATTTGTAGTCAACTATGTAGAACAGTTAGCAATTGCGACTTAACTCGACTACAGCCACTTCAATAGGCAGGTGTGTTTACTCTGCACTGCCACGAGTAAAGTGATGTATTTTCAGTGATTGAAATTATTCATGCACTCAGTTTACTGGTGACGACATTTGTATATAACGATTGAATGCTTTTGATGGAAATAAAAGGGTTGTACTCTAGTCTGATGTACAAAAACTGTGAGGAGAACGTTGATAACTTTAGTGAACTATCATTTCATTTCAAGGAGTGTTTTGAAGATGACTCTTATTTTTTGGAATAGATCGGTATTTATTTCCCATCGGACCTTCACTATTTACACCATTAGCATCCGCTAGCTCCTCACAATTTCCGTGATAGTATTTGAGCCACGCTTTTAAACAAAAAAAATACAATTTCCAGCATACCGTGTAAACACTTGCCCATTCAAAACGTTTTCAACCTAACATGGCTGTGTAAACGTATCTGTTGTAAACGAGATATGTGCATGTCATGTTCCATTCATACTCATGAACAATATGCATTCATCAGATTTAACCTCGGCGTTGGCATGTCTCTTCATACGCTGAGTAACCTCTCCTCTGATGCCTTCCTTTACCAAAACACAAAATTCAATTGTACGGTATCACCTTAAGTTAAGGCTACACACTGACTATTTTACTCAAAATAAATAGTAAATTTCACATTTTTATTTATTTTGTTAAAAATCCAACTTTCGCTGATGAAATTATTACATAACCTTTTGAAAACCAATTCATTAAGGTATAAAGTTTGCAGATTATTTCACGAATATATTTTTAATGGCCAATTAGTCCAGCCACAGAAGCCAACTGCTGCGCAATTTGTTGGGAACTAATGGATTTTGACTTCAAATACGGCAGTCATAGCTAATAACTTTAAGAAATAGGTGGAAAGATTCCTATATATTATGTTAATTCAATTTTCCTGGACTTTTAAATTATCATAAACAGTTTAAATTAAAATATTATGTATGATTTCTCGTTCGAATTGACATTATTCTGCGGTAGTCTGAGCAATATCCATAAGAGATCATGTTAAAATCTTCACTTTCAACGCTGAGTTACAGTAAAACTAATAAATATATTCATGCCTGCCTCAAATATGGTGAAGTAATAACGTAGATAATTGCCACAGGAAAATATTGGCCTTAACGTGGCATCGAACCACGGACCTCTGGCTTGCTGGACCAATGCACAGTGGTCTGTTACCCAGGCTTACTAATTCCCGTGGCAATTTAGGAGGATACAAGGGGACTGGATGTTAAGAACTTGGGGTCCATCAAAGATGGCAACACAAGGGAGCAGCGGACTTCAAGGAAGCCACAAGCCATGCGGTTGCATCCTGTACCAGCACTTATGCTGTTCTAGGCCACGAATGCAGATATTCATGCCTGATGCAAATGTGGCGATAGAATAACGTTGTAAACGGCATTAAACGGCAAGCCAAACGTCCGTTTGATGTCCGGTCCAGGCCGATTTTTTTCCTATGGCTGTTTTCTACGTTATTACAGAAATATTAACCTATTTTTTCATCTCAGTTCATAAAACGCACTTCAAAGACCATATATTTATGTTTTATGAATTTCTTGAATAAGTGACCCTGAAGATAGAGCCAACTTAAAACCGGAGCTATTCTCTCCAAGATGCCTCTCTGGATGACTCGAATACTTCCGTCAAAAATGCTTATTTTTCAATTGAGTTGAAACATTCATGGGGAATGGTGCTTTAGCGTGACGGTTATCAGGCAAAATTTGATGCAACTCGGTCGTGTGGGAAAGAGTCTGTAGAGGAGGCGGGAGGAAATTAAAACCGTCCATTACCCGAAAGCGCGTGTCATTGGTGAAAACAGCAATCGTTTTTTCGTATGACTTCTCGCTACATTGAACATGAGCACCGAATTCGTGAATGATCTCGCATAGGATCAAATGATCGTCATTTTGCCGCGAAATTGATGGAAGAGGATCACAGAAGTTTTTTATTTGCTACTGCAACAGAATTGGTCATACGATCTCGTTGGATTAATGTAGTTAAGCCTACCACAAAATACATTTTCTTTATTCATAACCAGAAGATGGTGCCCGTTGAGTTTTCCTTAAGATTAAATGAATCCTCCCGAAATTAAATGCAAAATTCTTACGCCTACAACAGCAGTCACAAAGAACACATAGAGAAGTGAAGATAAAATATGTCCCAAATAAAATCTCGTTAAAATTCTGTTGTGTTTATCTACACGGCAACGCTTGAGGTTGCTTGTAACGACCTTGAAAGCCACCACAAGGGTGTGTGGCAGGGGAGTTTTCACCAACATGCACTGTATCGTGATAAAGTTAATTAAGCCACGACTATTGGTACATTAGTAAAAAACCTGAAAGTTACTTGTCTGAAGGATAAATTTGACCAACATGGACTACACAATTTAGGTATGCTACCAATATTACATAAGCTATTTGTATTAATGTAGTTTGCAACTACATAAATGCCCAGATATACAAGAGTTATACCGGAAACATGATAGACATGCTTTCAGTGCTAGTTAGCAGATTAGGCTACAAACATCAGGAAGAAAATCAAATAATTTGCTAAAATATTTATCAATTGACTTAGTTAAAAGTCTCATTGGCAGCATTCCCTTGGCAGCTGTTATAGTCTCTTATCGTTCGCCGTAAAGTTAACGTTTAAACCTGTCCGTTCTGCAGTCTATGTCTATAATATTATTCTCATGATCTGATCAACAGTAGTATGTCGGGTTTCGCAAAATGTTATCAACGTCATCAAAAAATAAATTGGTTGTGAACTTACTTAAAATAAAAGTCTAAGTTTTAATTAATGTTCTGAAAGCGATTCCCATCCCAGTTATAACACTTAACGAGTTTATAATAAGGGCCTTCAATGTGTCTTGTCGATCTTCGCTACGTGCATTCTATCTCGTTTTTTAAGCTTACATCATAAGGATTCCGAATACCGGCAACATATATTTATCATATAAACTGTGAAATAATTAAGTGCCTCGGGAATAAGATCCTATTTCAAGTAAATTCTGCCGTTGCCAAGTAAATTGCTGAACGTTGTTCAATTATTGCAAAAATTTACAATTTTGGAAACGAATACTCAAATGTAAAGCAAAATTGAAGCGTATACGTAAATCGAATGCAAAAAAAATAAATTCTATTACTGCAAAATTCCACAGAGAAAAAAATTATTCCCCTTAAACGGGAGTCGAACCAGGATCCTTTGGTATAGCGTTGAGTGTTTCAGCCATCTAAATAACCGAGGCGTCCTCCTCCTCCGTGGATTTTGTGGACAATAAACTTTTGATTTCACTATGGAATATATACCTCTGGCTTTAATTAGTCCGGAACCATTTTCTGATTGAGTTTAATATGTTTAACCCTTTCCTGCCGGCGACTACGAAAGGAAAATGTTTTCCGTGCTACGGGTAGCTTGCGAAATTTTTAAACTCTGCTCTGCGAAGCACTTTTTGGGGTGGAGTGGCCCAGGTACTCTTGTCCCTCCGATTTGGGACCCTACTTAACGGGGCGCCCGGCTATTACCCCGGCCACTGGACTCGACCCTCCAACCCTTTCTTAGCGGGAGTCCACGGTCAACTCATTGCATTTGCAGTGTTTTTTAAAATTAAATATTGTCTATGATTTTTAACAGTTTACACTTGTATAAGAATAACTTACATTTTTTTAAGCATTGTAGAATTTTAAACGGATTTCTAGCGTTATTAGTAACAAAGTTAGGACTTTTCCATTTTTACAGCTAGATAGGACGTCTCAAAATTTTCTTTGAATAAACCTCCAAATAATACTTCCCATCCTTCTTTTTCATTCTGGCTTTGGACCAACGTAAGCGAAGTTAAAAGTATGTTTTTACAATAAATATTACCTAAAAATACCGGAATATGAGTAATTACTAAGGGGATCAATGAAGGAATCGGAAAATAGAGGACATATAGTGACAATAGGCATTCAGATTGTAACAAACACATACGATATGGACAATAAAACGACAACAGTTCTCTTTTTGCGTACTTTTCATCGCACATGAACACACAAAGCTTTCACGCAAGTCCATTAATAATAACACTAAAATTTCGTTTAAAAATTGCTTATGCACAGAAAAAAAACGAAGAATTCATTTCAAGGCATAAAAAATTGGAGTTTACAATAAATTTTTCTTTGCAAAAATCATTGACAATTCAATCACTTCAACGCGGATTCCTGCTATTATGAGGATCGTAAATGAGTAGGAGGGTCGGGCCAAATGGCCGAGGATTAGCTCTAAGGACTCGCTAAGCTGGGTCTCAGGCAGGGCTTGAATACCTCCGACCATTGCTACCTCAGCGGTCACTTCCCATCCCCCGCGACAGCTATAGCCGACGTCCGTTCGCTTGCGTTGAAAAACCCACGCCAGCTATAGCCGACGTTCGGTCGTTTGCGTATGAAAATGCTCGTCGGCTATGGCCGACGTCCGGCGCGAAAGGGTTAAAGGGGATTGATTTGACACGGCGAGAAGAGGTGAGGTAGCACTGAAACAAGTGGCATTCCTCCACCTTTTCAAAAAGCAAGACTCGACGCCACAAGTTGCTCCGGGGGACCGGGAAACTCGGAACAACACGGTATTCCCACGGGCATGAGTGAGTCGTTCGCGAGGATAGTCCGCAAACATTCAACCACATGACGTTTAACTTCTGGCAACGTTCCTGGGAGAAAATAAATACCAATTTTAAAAAAAAAATCGACGTTGGTGAGGATTTATTCGAATGTTTTGCACTTTTTGCTCAAAACGAAATAAACAAACTCTTTGAGTCTTCATTTTAAATTTACCTCGAGATTTAAATATCGTATTTCCTAGTTGCGATTGATTTATTAGCTGTGCATACATTCTCTCTCTACATTTTACCTTGATTCATCGATAGTGATCCGAGCTATTAAGAACCCCCGTTGAAACCATATAAATTGCAATCAGATCGTATATAGTCTTCCATTTGCACCATGATGATCTTCGATCGTATTGCCAGGAATTATCTTTAAAGTTCAGATACTATCTCGTTTTCCTGAGAGACCATTCCAAACTTTTTTTTCACTCGAACTCTAGAGATATCAATTTGGCGAAGTTTTATTCGATTTTTGAGGTGTATCGTACCAATTTGTATCTGGTAGACGTAACGGTGTACAGAGCACATAGAACTGATATTAAATAGTATACATGAGTTTTATCTCATAAACTGACAATAGCCCCTAGCAGTGATGTAGCCATGGGGAGTGGTTCATGAAGTGAGAACTCCCCAAAAAGTTTTAATTTTTGTAAAAAAAGTTGGATCTAAAAGAGAAAGTAATATTCTTCATTTTTTATACTTTATATTGTTTATATTTTAATTATGCTCAACCCTGCCAACCCCCGAAACGGGGATTTTACTGCTAGAAAGCTGTCTCCTAAGGAGTTCTCGGACGAAACGATACCTCTCCGATTTTTCTCAACGGTATTTCTCTCTCATACTGATTCTTGTACTAGCTAATGTAGCCAAAATTAATCGTGATATTTCACAATATTCTTCGAATACGATTGAGTTCTAGTTAACGAGAAATACGTTTTAATTCGACAATTTTAAGGTTAAGAGGCCAATGTTTGAATTTACTGATGCAGTGAGAAAAATTGATTAAATAGTGAGGAATGTCAAGTGAATATTCCATTCCGCCGCGTATCCCCGTAACTTTCTATGCCAAGAGGATAATGTACTACATGACCACGGTCGATGAAGCATGTAATTCCTAGTGGGGCACGTTTGGAGAGAATGTTGGCAGAAGTATTCGGCAGTTGGACGCTCGGCTCTGTGAAATTTGAGTGGACCTTGTTGATGTGGTGATGTTTGCCTCTGGGTCGGCTTGTAAAGGCCCCTGTCGAGATCCAACTTCTCGTCCGACATGCGTGAATCCAGAAGGGAGTCGGCAGCTTGCGCCTGAAATTTACATTTACCTTCGGGCCACACCGAAAGTTTTGATTGTTTCCATTAGTGTCGCGAGTGATGTGCACCACGTTCACAAGTACTGACAAAGGATGTGTGAGATCTCACACATCCTTTGCACCATGGCCATTTTATCGTCGTGCTTACGGTGTAATTCAGCGAAAATGTAAGTTTTGGATAGATTTTGTTCTTGTGGATACATACATAATACATACCCTACAGGTCTCTTTTTTAAGAAATTCTCATCTTAATATACCTCTATATGTTGATGGAGTATATACGCCTACATACCCTCCAGAGAGCCACCACTAGGGTATGCGGTGCAGGGTTTTCAGGCATCGTTCGCGAAATATGAAGAGTTGAGAAAAGGAAGTACCTATCGAATAATTGGAGAATGTTTTGAAAAAAATTTTTTAAAGTGTCAGGCATCAATTTGCGGAAATATATCACAAATAACATTTTCATAGAAAGTAAATTTCCTTAAAAATTATATTTAACTGGCCGAGGTTTCGGCAAAGATTTTCCATTTCCAAGGTGATGGATGGATGGATTTTGCTTGTTGAGTTGAGATACGAGACTCAACGTCGAACTTTTACAAACAAATGATTTTAACCATCATGGTGATTTTAATACTCTTGTTCTTCTATCCTAATGTAAATCCCAATGTATCGCATTGTAAAAGGTGAGAATTATATATCTTAGAACATTTTTAAATATCTACGGCACGTAAAAATAATAATGTATCCGTTGCCAACGGCCATTTGCTCCCCTCTCACTCCTGTCTACTACTTTCTGTTTTAATCCCCACCGTTAACCTGCGTGAAAACAACCCTTTCTTTCACTTCTGGGAGTAATTTCATCTCCCTCTCTCCTCCCCCCCTCACCTGTCCAAAAACATATACGAAGCTCGCAAAATGAACCTCCATTACCTTGATAATGGAAAATGTTTGCCGAAACCTTGGTTGGAAAAATAAACTTCGTGTTGAAATTTACACTGTTTTTTGGCATAATTCTACCAAATAATTAGATTTTTCAGTGTATTAGTTTTCCATTTTATTTTGCTGCATTCGTTGATGGTCATAGAAAAATAGAAAAGTTATTCTTATACGGAATCTCTGTTTGCTATTCGCATTGATGTTTCTTTCTTATTTTTTGTGTATAGTTTATGGAAACATAATATTCTCCGTGTCATCGACAGTGTCATAATGATTAAAATATTTTCGTATTTTTGCTTTCCTAAAACTGCTGAGATTCAGAGAAAAAAATTACGAATGCAAAATTTCGAATTAAAAATGCGAATTACGAAATATTCCTCACGATGGTAGTGATTTTAGATCTATAACAAGGGTTGTGTGAAAAGTTACATGGAGGAGTGTGGTCTGAGCGCAATGAATGCTCTAGAAAGAAGCAAATGGAGGAAACGGACCACCAAAGCTGACCTTTAGCTCTGAGAATAAAGGCTAGGAAGAAGAACAATGATCATTTCTCTGTGAAGAGTTTAAGCCTGAGCAATCGAGTTATCAGATTATTCTCGGCACTGTATAAGTAAGTATAGTGACCTGAGATATGTCCGGGTATTTGCACGGTGATTTGCATTAGATTTGCAATTCCGGGCATCGTAAGAAACATACTCTGATATCAGAGTTTCATTGCCAAATGTTTTAACCAAAAATGTTCTCCTTTTCCGACCGCCATTTACAACAGTATGCACTGCTGTACATTTGCCTCTGTCAAAGGGTGTTGGTGTTTTGAGCAATTGAGGGTGAAGGAATACAAAGGGTAGGGTGGAGTGGATGGAAAGGGTGAGTGGGATGGGGGAAGGTAAGGTTAAATGCAAAACAAATCTCCAGGGAATGTTGTGAATGATTCAAGGAAGAAAAAACAGAAATTGATTAGGCATTCAGTGCAATACTAGAAAAAAAAACAAAGCTGTTAGTGAGATGAGTAAATTCTTCACGGGTTTTCAGCCGTATCAAGAGTTCAGGTACTGACGTTTCGATGACAACTCTGCTATCTTTAAAAGGCGATTGGCTGGTGAGATATTACCCGATTCATTCCCAGGTTAGTGAGATGGTTTATGAAAATATGACTCGAAGAAGGGGTAAGGGGGAGTTACTCATAATCCTGGGAGGTTATTTTGTAATCTCACCTTTTTAATGACTCCTTGCGAGAAGGCGAGAGACCCGTTTCGCTCTCTTAATGATCGGCTATCGATCTTCCAAGGTCCGGGGAAAGAATGGTGGCTCCATTTCACGTTCCTTACGCCAGGTGAGATGGAATTAATGAAAGGCGGAGGCAAATGAAACGAATCAAGAGTAGAAAGATACGGATCAAGAGTCGAAAGAGCTGGGGAGTCAAAGAAAAGACCTGCAGATCACCACTTCAGAGCCCAGGATTGTCACGCCGCCTGGGTAGCGGAGTGGAACTACGACTAATGACGTGATTTTCCGTATTTTAAGACGTATTCCCACTTAAGTGAGATTACAAAATAAATCCCCTGGATCGTTCCTCGCTCGTTCTACCTTGCCACACGCCCATGCTAGGCGTGTGGCAAGGTAGAGCGAGCTACCGTGTGTGTGGCAAGATAGGGTAGTAATTAGATGTACGATATATGTATACGTCTTGGCGTCTAAACGAACTAATGAGGCATGGAGTAATTTATATATTTGTTACACTGGTCTTTGATCGCACTCAGCACGTACGTTTGTGAGCAACACATTTTGTGATATTATGTACATTGATCAATACCCTCTTTCCGAAACTTCGATTTAATGAAGGTGACGTAAATATCAGTGCGTAACTATCGTGTAAATTAACCTTATGCGTCAAATCGTTCTGTTATTGCAAATTTGAAAAGCCATTCGCACTGCTAACTTTTAAAATTTAACACCTAATCCGTACTTATAAACTTGCTTCCTTGTTTTAGTTAAACTCTTTGCCGTAAGAATTCCGAGTATTTCAGCATAAATCCCTACGAAAAAACAGACATAACTCAGAATATTGAAGGACTAGGCTGGGAGCCGTTAAAACTAGAGGTACCGGACTTTGCAGCATACATATCGTTGTCAACAGGTGTCAATTTGACCTATTAGGAATACTTTGCATTCTAAAGGTAAATTTAAGATTTTTATTCAAACTGGTATTAAAATTGGTTTTTAAATATCTTGTGTTTATCTTTGTTTATATTTTTCTTGTAATAATGGTGGTTTACTATAACATACTATAATTTGCCATTTCTACATAGCCTTTCCACATTTCCGTCTATTATTGCTCAAAGGTAGTACAAAGTGCATTGATCCTAAATATTGTTTCCTGCATGTTAATAGGTTTCCAAAGAGTCCTGAGAAAATCAAAAGTTATTGGTCTATATTTAAGTACGTACTTTGAAGTAAAAACGATGCGTATACCAACAAAGTATAATCAGGCCTGTTATAATGATTTTATTATTTATTTATTTAATAGATCGTTACAAATAGGCAATTGGTCTGGTGGCAACGGTCAAGAATAAAGCATAAGAAATGAAGTTGAATACAATAAAAAAATGTACTCATTGTGAAACTCATGACTTGTACTCACAAGCTCTTAGTATACACCCTGGAGTAATTTAGCTCTTATTTCCTTTCTAAAATATTCAACTGTGTTAAGAAAGGTCTTAAAATTTTTTCAGGTAACTCATTCCATTCTTTAATTCCGCAATTTAGGAAGGAAGAAAATAGTACTTTCGATTTCTGTGGCCTGTATTTTATTTTGAAACAGTGGTTTTTCCTACCTATTTAGTTGGCATTGTCTAACCCTTTAGCGAATTCCCCTTAAGCCTTTTCTTCCTTTAGCGATTTGTACATCCCCCACAATCTATTTACCTTCCTCCTAAATTAGAGCGATTCCCACCCCAGTAATCCTAACGTTGCTGTAACACTGTGTCATTTTGTGTTTCTCTAAGACTTACCTGGCTGTTTTCCTCTGGACTTCCTCAATTTTTTTAATGTGCACCTTTTCCTTTGGATTCCATACCGTTGTAGCATATTACAATAGAGGGCAGACAATTGATTGGTAGGCAAAATCTTTAGTGGCCGAGGAACTCCCCTTTAGATTCCTCAATACGCAGTGCAGGGATATAAAGGCCTTCCCCGACACCTTGTCAATATGGCGGCCCCAATCTAAATTGTGAGATTTACACCTAGATAAGAGCACTTCTTAAAATATATTTCCCTAATATATGATATTCTCTTTATTCTTTGGTACTTTTCCTCGTGAACGTTATTAACTTACATTTCTTTGTGTTGACATCCATTTTGTTTTTTTACAATCCTTGCAGCTAATTTTCTCAGGTCATTTTGAAATATGTCCCTTTCCCTATAATTCTTTATTCTCCTGTATATAATACAATCGTCCGCAAAAAGGCGAACTATTGATTCCACTTATGTGCCAATATCTTTAGTAAAGACTAAGAACAGCAGGGGGCCCAGAACACTACCTTGGGGAACACACGACGCGACGTGACATGTGTTTCTTTGGAGAATTCCTCTCCTATTTGGACACTCTGAGATCTCCCACTAAGGAAATCGATTTTCCACGATTTAACCCTTCTGTCTATGTTCGATTTGTCCACTTTATCAATCAATCCGTCGCGTCGTGTGGCACCATGTCGAATGCTTTTTTAAAGCCTACTGTAACCGCGTCTATTTCGCCTCCTTGATTTAAGACCTCTGCGATGTCTTGAAGTTTCCCTAGTAATTTTTTCTCGCAGGAATAACCTTTTCTAAACCCGTGTTGGTTACTAATCAAACGGTTATTTTTTATCCAAAAGTCGTGCATATAACGACCAATTATTTTTTCTACTAATTTGCAGACTACAAACGTTGAGCTTATGGGCCTATAATTTTTAACTTTTTCTCGCCCCCTTTGAAGATTATAGCAATGCGTACGTGTATGTAAATTCTTATTTTGAGTATTTATAAACGATTATCATAGTTTACAAGAAAGCATAACTATAACGAAAACTATTCAACAAAAGAAAATAAAACTCTAATTCTAAAATGATAAAAATTCAATAAAATAGGAGAGACATAGCCTGGGGTGAAAGTACCCCTATGGTACTAATAGTAAGAAGTTAATGTACATAAAAAAATATGGCTGCCATGAGGTTCATATTTTACATTGTATTTTCCTTCTAAAATATATAAAAGTCAAGAAATATACAAGAGCTGGGACGAACCAATCAGAAATAATGGCTTGTCAAATTTGAAAAGAGGTCAATATGACCCCTCCGGTACCTCTAGTGTTAAACACTTGGAAGCTACACGCTTGACTTAAGATATGTACTTGAATGTTTCAAATCATGCGAGCTTCATGGTGATAAAGAGGTCATTATTTTAACCTTGAGGTATATCATTGGTGTTGAAAAGCGAAATAAAAAGAGAAATACGCTTCCCAACTCATACATGTACCAATTTCTTGTTACCACGCCCCATTAGTGGTGGACAAAAATAGAGAGTGCCACGAAGACTATGTTGGCATGCAATTCACCTTTCTCCTCTCCTCTTACCTTTTCATTTCCCTTTACGTGGTTGGTGTTCCAACACCCTGTGCCACACGCCCAGGCAATGGATTGCATGGTAGTATGTAGATATATCTTATTAGTGAACCTAATTCATACACCGAATGTTCCTTGCATCCGACATTCCAACTCCGATGCAAATTAATTTCAGAAAACATTGTAATCATTAAATGATTCTGCTAGTAAAAATGAAGTTTTTACTACTTCCCAGTTATTTTCCACGTAATAATGTAAGCGTCATTAGTAAGCTAAGCAGCCATTTAGAGAAAATAATAACCTTTTCCCTCTGAATGGGAGAGAGGGACAGTTATTTGACTTAGTATCGAGTAAGATGCCAATTCTATATACAAAAATATAGATACTAAAGTCATTTCCAGAAATGACAAAGGCTTTCAGGTGACAATAGCTGTGGAGTGATTTTTCCGTCCGCCTTTCATATCACTAGTGGCTGTAACCAAAGCAGAGCGGGCGTCTAAGATACGCCGTTAACATGCAATTCTCCTATCCCTTTCATTCCTCCAATCTCTACCTTAACTCAATTCAATTCCTATTTCAACACCCCGCGCCTTTTTCCCCTTTTTTCCCATTTTCATCCCTTCTTTTTCCCTTCGAAATAGATACTCACTTTCCAGTTGCGTGCCCTCTTGGAAAAATATTCCAACTCTGGCGTAAAGACTTAAAGTGCGTCTTTCGGTTTAGATTCTGACTAACCGCTCCCCATCTCCAACTCTCGGTTATAATTTCCTCCCGCTACCATCCAATATCTAATCCAATCTCCTCTCCACTTTTTCCTCGCGACCCTCCTTTTGACGTTGAAAACTCAACAACCCGTACATTGATCGTTCCGCGCTCCCCACAAACATTCTGACCTTTGAGTCTGCGCTTGCTCTTCTTTCTCCTGATTCTTCCGCGCCTTTGACTTCCGATCGTGGATTCACTGAAAAAATCCATCTCGCCCGTTCAAATTGCATATTTTATTCGTCTCTTTTTTTTCCTTTGCCGCACTTGTACATCGTGCTCTCGTTAAAACGTATTTTCGCATCACTAGTGCAGCAGACAATTTTTTAAAAACCCTAATGCCGTTTGAAATAGGAGTGTAATCGTTTGAATTCATACTTCCTGAACGGAATATGAAGTTTCTTGATATTTTTATGTTTTTTCATTCTTTTTCTCTCTGACTTATTTGCATCATCGCGGATATTGCGCTCTAGTTAGCCGGTTTGGACGTCAAATTCACACTCAATTGTGGGTGCGGTACCGCCATTTTTTTACAGCAAATTTCAATTGCATTTATTCACTCGAAAATAAATGGTTCTCTTCGAAGGAAGGAGGCTGATTAAGGTGTTTTGAGTTACATCTTTTATCATTTAACGCAATTACAATAGGCTTACGCATCGATGTCCACATCTAGCCTCTGGTCTCCGTTCCGTGTGCTTCATGTTGTCTCTCGCCGAAAATGCCTCTTGCAGGCAATTTTTTAAAAATCAAGCTCAAAGAAGACGATAAATATTTTTTATGATAGTTGAAAAAATATACGTAATAATGAACCACACAAAAGATAAACAAAATATATGACTTTCATAACTGGGAGTGTTGGTGGAAATTAGCCCCAGACAAATCACATTCTTTTAAAAGAAAATAGCTGCTTAAATTCGAAGAACTGCAGAACTGGAGGCGCAGTAACTTTAACGGAGTTATTCACTGGTGGTTACACAATTGTGAATGATTTTTTTCACCGGGAATTTCACACATTTGAGCTGCTTAAAAGTTACGAGCAAGGTTTATTGGCATGACGTAAATAGTACCTACTCATAGAATATGCATTCAAAGATAAACAGGCATTATATACTACCGGTACCAAACGGGCAGCTCAGAAACTAAAATTTTATGATTTTCTCCGCTTCGGAGTGATAAAAAAAAACAGCGATAGTGCCATAATACTTTTTTGTCCTCATGCAGGATGAAATAATATTGCAATCATTAAAATAATTCTTTCTGAACGGGAAATGAAGTTTATAACTATCTTAAACTTATTTTTACCTTTTTATCTAGTTTTATCTATTCGGTACTTTCCATATTGTAGAGAAAAATACCTTGGAATGATGAATATGTTTTCGCACACCTCAGCGTGAAGTTTATAACAACGGCAACATTTATCCAATTTTACTGTCAGCTTATCCCTTAATCCAGATCCCATTGAAGCCAGAGAATCGTCGTTAATTCGATGAACTTCCCTTAGTAGGTAATTCGTGATTAAATAATTATCCTTAATTGAGGTCAAATATTTATCAACCTTGGGAATATTTGGAATGGCGTCAGATTCACAATGGTACTAACGCTGGGGATGGTGACTTTTAAAAAGTTATGAGCTAAAAGGCCGTTTTACACGATGCTTAGGTCACCACTGAATTGAGTACTGAAATCAGCGCCGGAAACTGGGAACCAAATTCGGGGTTTAAATCGAATTCGATGCCTCGGAGCCTTTGTTTACACGACGCTGTCTTCAATGATTATTTTAGTTCGTAGTGATGCTGTCCGAGCATTTTCTGAACTACACAATGTAACATTATCACAAAGAAGACGGATATTTCGTAAATTTCCGCAATAAGTTTATTTCACCGACCTAGGTTTCGGAAAATTTTGCCAACAGCTGTCGAAACCTAGTTCGGTGAAATAAACTCAGTGTGATAATTTAACAAGTAAACTTCTTTTTTTGTGATGATGCTAATAATCGTTCATTTCCACAAGTTTCCGCCTTTAATTTAAACTGTACGCAATTTTAATAAACTGCGCCATATTTTTTGACATATTTAAGTGATATCATGTCATTTTTTCTGTTTTCAGCAATCATGAATAATTCCTCGAGAGATTATTTATGTCTTGTTATTTTGGTAGAGTCCAGCGCCACTACCGGTATTTTCTTGAAATGATCTACTCGCTTGCTTGCCTGTGATTGGTCGTTGGACCCATGAATCGCATGGAAAATAAGTATCGTACTTATTTCTCTTTTCAGAACTGATACTGATTCTCTTTTCAGTACTGATTCGATTCCGTGATGGGATGCGATCATACCCTTTACAGAGTACGATTTTAAGCATGCCGAGTTGAGTTCGATTTTCAGTACTGAAATTAGCATCGTCAAAAATGGCCTCAAGAAAGGATGAACTTCAGTCCTACTTCATATTCAGTAAATGACATTAATGAAGTTGTGAACTTAAATAACTTCACAATTTTATTCATATTTAATATTTAATGTATTAGCTTTTTTTCTTTTATCGGACGTGATAACAATAGTACTTTGAATATTCTCCAAGAGTTTTCTTGAAATTACTTTTTGTAGCCTTTATTATAAATAATTCAATATTAGCCAAATAATCTTATTTTCTTACTTATTTTGGCGATATGGAAAGTTGATGTGAAATATCTCCAGAGTTCAAGGAGTTTTCCCAAGAGTGGCTTGTATTTAATTGCGCCTAATATACTTAACTTGGCAAAATATCAACCATTATATTGAATTTATGGAACCATTTAGCTAGATCTAATATCAAGACACTCGAGCAGGAATGGAAGAATGAATGTTTTTTCCATGTTACTATGTTAGAGAAAGCAGAACTGAATGATTTCAATCACCAAACAAGGTAAATTCTTAGCAAAAAAGCCTTAAAATTATTTCGTATATTCCCAAAAATGTTTATAAATAATTATTGTAGGCATGCGTTTGTTATTTCAGAAAGTTATGACCAAACTACGTATATCTGTAATGATTGAAATAAATTGGGTGTGAAAAGGTTTGGAATCATTGACTGGAAGGACTTAAGAAAAGTTGGAACAATTTGGATCTGGCCAGCTAATTGCAAATAACACGCCTTCTCCACTCTTACGACTTCCTCTATCCTAATTATCCCTCTACTTAATTTATCCTCTTTTCCAAGTCCTTCTTCTCTACCAATTATAAGGTCCTGCCTCACGGTTCGATGAATCCTTCCTGTCATGCGTAAACAATATCATCGGCTGATCTTCCTCTCACTTCCCTCCTTCTTAAACATTTTTCTGTATGCTATGCTTCCACTCTTAACCGTAATAATAAGGCCGCCAATTAATTCCATTTGACTTAGCAGGGATTTGACTTTTTAGATTTGATGCTGTTGAAGCTATCGGAGTGGTTGTAGCACTTAAAAATCTTTCCAGAACATGGAGTAATGACTCATTCCTTACCCCTATAATTCCTACGTTTTCCGTTAGCATCTCTCAGGTATTTTCTACAGCATTGGGCTCACTCTTTTCGTACAAAGGTTTTGCTATTACATAATAACGTCAGGAGAAGAATACTTTTTTAAACAGAGACTTATGCTTCCTGATATGTTCCACATGCTACTTAAGACTTTCCTTCCGGTATTCGTACGTAGTTCAGTTCCATCTATCCTACCATTTTAACCAGACTTTCGGTCAAGATATCCCAAATCGTTAACTTGTTCAATTAATTTATCATTTACCCTAATCAAACAATTATACTTCCCACTCTCTCTTCCAAAAAACAATTACTTTGGTCTTTGACTCATTTACCATCGAATCTTAAGGTAAATTCTAAACATTATTTTATTAAAGGATGCCTGTGATTTTCGCTTAAGATTTTAACTATGGGGGGATTGAATTGGTGTGGCAGGCTACTGGATTCACATCTGTATATCTCAGAATTTAATCCTGGCAGTTCTGGTGACCTTTTGTGGAATCCCTGTCCGTACTTGGTTTGTACTTATAGAGGAAATTAAGTGAAATACTCTTTCCATTAAATGAATTATGAGTTTATGTAGTTACAAAGTACATTAAATCAAATAGTTTCTCAAACATTGGAGAAATACCTACAATGTAGTGCAGGTAGGTGTAATGTCACCTTCTGACAAGTATTTTCAGGTTTTTGATATTGCACCATTAGTCGTACAAATTTCTTTGGATGCAGTGTAGTACATGTTATTGATAACTTATCCCCTGCCACACACCCTTGAGGTGGCTTGCAGGGTATTATGTAGATGCTTAAAGCTATGGAACACTTTTAACCGTATGTTAAGTGAAGAATAATTCCGGTGCAAAGTTCCTTTCCTATCGTACTCCGTCCTCTCATTTTCCTTCGCTATCTAAATTACCCATCTATTCTCAAAGGCGATGATGATTTTAGTTAATTGAGTATTTTCCAAATAACCAAACATAATTCTCTTCGTGTAGAAAAACTTAATAATTTTTTAAATCAAATGGTTTTGTCTGATTTGTAGTAAAATTACTTTATATGAAATTACGATTTCCTAAGTAGACTTTGGAATATAAACCAATAGGTAAAAGAAGCGTCGGAAGACCAAGGACGAGATGGTAAAGTGAAGCCGGAACAGGCTTAAAGCCTAAACCTGGAAGGAAGAAGAAAATGATGAAATTACGAAGACTGTACGGGACAAATCTGGTCTCATAAATATCAACATTTCAAAATTATGACCTATTCTTGCAACTTCAGGAACAGAATTTTATTTTTGCCATAGGTATGACATCTTAATTAATAGTTACTCATTTCTGAAATATTGCCCCATGAGTAAACAAATTTCCCGACGATGTCCTAGGACCGCCGGTCAACAGCCAAGGTGTGTCTGGTGGGTCAATATTCAAAGGGAACCAAAGTTAAAATGATTGATAGGTTTTACTTTTAATTGAAAAGATATACTTAAAGTAGGAAGAGCATATTATATAAATTTTCACTAGGCTATTTTTGCTCTTCAGGCTACTTTTGCTCTTCTAGGGAAAATCTCAGTAAAGCATTTTGTTATCGTCATCTAAAACGTACACGGAGTTGAAATCACGAATAACTGTTTAACCCATAATGTAAATAATTCTGCATATAGACCCTTACATGATTTATAAAAATGACTGATGTGGTAATCCTTTCAGTTGTTCAACGAAATTTATGATAGTTACCCAAGAGTTGTCACCTTCTCTTAGTCTTTCACTGCGGCATGATGCAAGTTTCTGCTCAGACGACGTGACACGCAACTCGGCTATAATATGTGACGATTGGTTCTGGCGACGCATACGATTAAAGGCCCGCCAGTTACGGTTACGTTCAGGAAAATGGTCGTTCATGGAAATGGAAAGTATGAAGATTGTCTAGAGCGAGTCTATGCCCACTTTTGGTAGACTAGTCGATCGAATTATCGTCCAAAATATCAGATTTCTTGTTTGCGAATACACTGGCGGCAGTCTTATGCAAATTTTGGACTTTAGGAGTGCATTCATGCGTGTCAATACATTTGGTAAGCTATCTGTCGATCGTAGCGTAATGCTAAGTCATGATGGAATGTGAAGTCAAAGAGTGGAAATAACGCTGACACACAATCAAAGTAAGTCATAGGAAATTTATTTATTTATTTTATTTATTTTCAATAACCACCGAAAACAGCACTCAATGACCTTTATATCGGGGTATTAACAATATTAACAATGGACGAGCACACACAACCATGCCCTGGGAAGTGAAAAATCCTCCCCAGGCGGGATTCGAACCCGCGACCTTTTGGGTAAGCAGGCGAGGACGTTACCCCGCCGCCACCGAGGCCGGCGAAGGAAGGATTTAGAAAGGAGATCGCATAATAAGTGTTATGGAGTGGGAAACTGTGGTGTCCACAAATAGTAAATAAGATGTTTAAAAAAACGAGAGAAAGAATTGAGACAAGAAGTCTGGATCCTCTGAAATTCGTTGGTCTCAACTTTTGCCTGTTGCTACATTGTAGTTTTGTCTCCAAAGTTTGCATTACGACTCTTCTTAAGTATTGGATACAAGTTTTTTATAACCAATTAGTTTTTTGCTTGAAATATTTGTGTAAGAGTTTTAGAATACTTTATCTAATATTATTAAATTTATTCCAACTTATAATAAAAACATTATTTGGTGAAGTCTGGAAGTTACTCCGTATACGAGTCACAAAAAATGTAAGTAAATATGATTATAAAAATTGCTCAAACTATTATGATACATCCATCATAAATTATTGAACTAAGTTGTTGAAAAAAAAGGAAACGGTTGTAGGCATATTGTGGTGGAAGTTATCCATTATGGAAGAATTATAACTTAGTTAACTCCACTAGTGTTTATTATCATGACCCGGGTTTCAACACTTGGTTTCATCTTCAAGTGAAAATACGATTTTGGTCGTATCGTATTATCGTATTTTCACCTGAAGATGACACCAAGTGTTGAAACCTGGGTCGTGATAATAAATACTAGTGGAGTTAACTAAGTTATTTTAATTCTTCCGTAAATCGTTGAACTGATGCCATCAGTGATATAAGTAGCCAACTTTCAGCTTCTCTCAGAGTACTTTGGCAAGGTATGCTAGCTGAAGTCCTGGTTGTTATAAGCAAATGTGTATCAGAGATATAAGTATGTGAGTATATTCCTTCAGAGAATACATTAAAGTAACTTCAGTTCACTCGAGAGTACTTGATCAAGCCACACCATTTGAAATTATTACAATTTCAAGAAAATCATACTTACTTACTTTACTTTACTTTACGCGATCAGGCCCAGAGGACCGCGCGATGATACAACTAGGGCCTTCCATTCTCTTCTGTCCTCCGCTATGTTCCGCCAGTTCGGCCAGGTTTCTAGCTGTTGCAAGTCTTCCCTTACTCCATCTATCCATCTCTTGCGAGGTCTCCCCACTGGTCTCCTTCCTTCTATTGTCATATCCATAGCCATCTTAGGAAATCTTTCGCCACTCATTCTAACCACATGTCCAGCCCATTCCAATCTCCTACTCCTTAACACTCCTAAAATATCAAGAAAATCATATCAGATATAATATGAAAGCCACTGCAGAGATAACTTAACTGAAATCCAGCTCATTTCAGTACACATGCGCAAGATACTTTACTTAATCGATTGCAATTACAAAAAAAATTATTTTGGAAATAAAATTTTAATCCCTTCAGAGATAACCTATGTGAATGTGGAAGATGGAAAGTTTTTCAAATCTCATAGACTCTTTAGTAAGGTGACCGGTGGAAATCACTTGATCTTGACCATATACTGTCCACCGTTTGACAAAACCGGTGTTCTTCATAAAATCCTCCTAAATATTTTATCTCTTGTAACGGATAGATTTTTTTTAAACTGAGCCTGGATCTATTGAATACAACCAAAGTGAAATGGAACTGACTTCAATGCATTCGCATGGTACTTTATTTCTGTTTCAGTTTTAAAAAAGGGTATACCAGGAATAAAAATTGTTATATTATATCTTTTTTTTTCGCTCCATACTCGATCTGGGAATTCGTTTGGAAATTCGTATCCCCATGGTGTTGCGCCGTCAGCAAAGGTGAAGGCGAAAAGTGCTTGCGTCTACTCGAGGGATTGGGCCTTGGATGTGCCTGTCGAATCGATTCCTCGGTTTCGGGATTGGAGGCGGAGTGTATTCGTGGGGAAAGAAAAGGGGCAGAACGTGGAGGCGGCATAGGAGGGAGAGAGAGAGAGAGTGACAGGAAAGTGAAACTAAATGAGGGCGGCACTCGTGGAGCGATCGTGCGTGGATTATTTTTTTTCCTTTTTTCCGTCGGGATGCTACGGGACGATGTTGGGTCGTTCGCAGACCACCGAAATGGCTTCTTTTGACGGCGTTCCCTTCAGGGGCGAGAAAATTAGCTTTCATCCAATTCTTACCGCCGCAGATCCTCTTCCCTCTTGGCATTCGGAATAATTGCGTATCCTCCTCTTCCGGCTCCCTTGCTTCTCTCTTCTCCTCCGAAGCAATCAACGTGGCCCGACGACTGGACGTGATCGGCATCCGGGCCCTCGATCTCTCGCATCGACGTCCGGTATTTGCTCGCGCTCTCGACTCGATGGTCGCTTGAATCCTCTTACGCGTCCAATCACTCGGATAGGATGCCGTATGGTGATGGAGGCTAGACCACGGTAGTACTCGATTGGTACATCCTAAATTCTGGAGGTATGAGGGCTCTCATCATAATAATCAGCAGTCATGAACAGTGCCGGCCCGAGGGGTGGGCAAAAGCCATAGGTGGCCATTCGTATGGTTGGCCAGGCTGCGACCTATTAATAACAGTGAAGATGGATCATAAAGTATAAGTATACATAATAAGCTGTTCCACCACGTCAAGGCGAATACAGTTGAGGTTACATCTCGGTTTCAAATGCCAAACTTAATTGAAACCTATCCGTGTCCAAGTTGTACCTAAGGAAATAATGTACGCCAAAGACGGTGAAATTCACCTTGAAAAAATCATTTGACTTTACCGGTACTCGAACCCGGTATCTCCCAATTTCCGGTCAGGTGTGTTTGCCAGTTAAAACTACCGAATCCATCTTAATTCAAGGTGAATTTCAGCGGAAGGTTTATGCGAACAAGTTGTTCTCGCCCCTAATCTACATCATGCACGACAACGTCTCCTGTACTACAATGTAGAATGGGGACGAGAACAACTAATTTGTATGAACCGCCAGCTGAAATAAGCCTTGAATTAAGATTCACTGGCAGTGTAACTGGCTGACACACCTGACCGGAAATTGGGAGATCCGGGTTCGAATCCCGGTCAAGTAAAATAATTTTTTCACGGCGAATTTCATCATATTTGGTGTATAACTTCGCACCGCCCCATGCGCGCAACTGCGTACCACGTCATTTGTGCAATCCCAATGATTGAAAAATGGCATAAACTATGGAAATCGGAAAATAGTACTAACTTCTAGGATGGAGTTCATTCTAATGTGACCTTCTTAAGTGCATAGTAAAAGTGACTGACACTGCGTAACTAGCAATGAGCAAATTAAAACCTACGGACTAGCAAGTTCCTTTATTTGCAGTCTTTTCAACAACCCATTGAAGGTACCGTGGTGGAAACTGCACCAAAATGTTCATTTGAAATTATACCCGCCCAATTACGGGCCCAAATTTTTCTTATCTATAATCGTTCACCTTACAGTATTCATGTATTTTCTTTAGATATCTAAAACGTTTTACGAAACCCGACATAATACGGTACGGTACGACATAGATGATAAGCTTAAAATTTGGCGAATAGACTGCAAACTGGGAACAGTTAACATGTCATTTTTCCGTGAACGATAAGAGACCATAATGGCTGTCATTAAGACTATAATTAGGGTATTCGATAGGTACTTTAGCTAATTAGTTGATTTGTTCTTTAATGCTTTTGTCTTAATATGCTTAGTAACGCTGACTGCACGTCTCGCTTTATTCCTGTAAATATTCTGTATCTCAAAGAATATATGAAATATGTATTTATGCATGAATATTGCAACATTTGTAACATTTAGAGTGATGTTGGTGAAATGCATCCTCTGGCACATATTTTCAGGTTTTTGCTAATGCATCAACACTTCTAGTTTTTCAATAACTTTCGTAGGGTACACTGTAGTGTGTTTAAAAAAACTCACCCCCTGCCACAGAACCTTGAAGTGGTTTGCTGTCTACTTTAAATGCAGATACAGCGAGAAGAGTTTGCCTCATTTTATGAACAGCTATTTTTCTAATTAGCTGACTGTTCTCGCCTGAATGCTGTATTACACGTGAGGCATTTTACTGAGAATTCAATAATGTACTAGTGGATCTGCAGTGAAAATTGCGTCGTGAATAGTGAATATTTGCTAGAATAACTGCGGTATGCATGAACAAGAGATTTAAAAAAAACCCTTGCTGTTATTCCGTGTCCGCGTTCTTGCAATTTCTGTGTGTCAAACAGCACAATTAAGTGCCTCATGTAAGTCAGCTTTTATACATGAATTATAGCGTCAAGTAAAATGTGTACCTTGCTATAATCGTGATGACAGAAAAGAAAACACCATGAAAGTTTTTGGATGGGATACTCGTGAAGAAAATTATCATTTTACGGAGAATATTACCTTTTTACAAAGGATATAAAAACGTTGTACAAATGTAAAAAAACGAACGGAGAGGTATGAATGAAAAGGATAAGACGACGAAGAATGGATAATTGGAGAAGAGCAGTATTCTCAAATTATTCGCATGAGATCATTAAACTTCTTCCTCACGTCCTCGCCGGGAGTCACGGGGGTATAGAAATTCTTTATTACTCATACATACACTCATTTTTATCCACAGTCAGATCCACAGTCGTAGTCAGTAGCATTATCCACAGTCAGTCCTCGTAAATTGGTACAAATTCAAGCGGGATTCATATTAAGTCGTCCACCTAGAAAAAATATTATTTCGCATGTCTTTAATTTGGCGGAAGCACTGAGACGTTAATTGATCTCCCGATGCGGAGAAGCCAGGGGAAATGAGAAAGATGCCAAACGTGAAAAGGCTTGGTAGAAGCTTCATGTCTGCAAAACAATTCGACCATTTAAAAGGGAAAGAAGCTGTGTAATCTGGAAGAAGATGAGGGTCGAGGTTGATGAATCGCGATTGCGTGATTCAAAACGGTATAAAAAATCATAAATTTTATTCAAGCCACTGAAATATTTTACTTTCACTGATGACATGAAAAGCTTTCAAAAATTAAGAGCAGGGTATGAAAGTTGCAAATATTTTTAGAAGGCAGTTTTAGCCATCCAATCACCAGGAGACAACTGTGCGCTACTTCTATTAACCTGAGATCTTGGCACACACAGCTTGCTGTAATTAGCTGGTAAATAATTAACGTTCATAAATTAGTAAAAGTTTTCGCTCAAATATTTATTTTTTTTTAATTTCCAGGAAAAAGTCATACAAGATTTTTACTGAAGTGACGTGAATTTTTCACGAGCGTCTTAGACACATTTTTGATGTAAATCATTCCAAATATTCTTTCCTGTAATTTGTAAAAAAAACAGTGTGAGAAATTGAACTGAACAGTTATACAAAGTGGCGGAATCAATGTAAATTGCTAAATATTATCCACATTTTGGCTCGTTCTGTTCAGTAAATCATGCATGTAATAAAAAACATTTGTTGGCATTTAAGGGACACTCAAAATTTGTGGATTGCGTTGAAACTCAAGAGAAATTATTTTTTAATGCTATATTGATCCATAATACTGATGCATGATTAGCCTCAGGTCTTGTCTTCCTTCAATACCCATCGAATGTTGTTTCGTCCTATCCTTCATTGTCCTTCATTGTAGTTGTCGCCGTGCCTTCCGCTTGCGTACATTGATTGAGGACTTGTTGTATGGCAAGCGAAACAAATGGAAAAGAGTCATTGATTTCTTTTTGTGATTAGGCCTCCTTTTAATTAATCATAGTCATGATATAATTAGTGTATAGTTTAATCGTGAAAGTGTAAAAAACGAAGAGACGAAAACAGGGCGATGATTAATCGCCTCCCTTGTGCTCCCACCTGAAACCTAAAACGATATCCTTACAACTTCCTTTGATATTTTCTCTTTCTGATTCCTGTGTTGACATTTTATTTTAGTTTCCACACGGGCCACTTTCATTTTTCCACTAACTTAGTGGTGCATTTCTAAAGTGAACGCTCACCCGAAGTATTATGGAAGCCGTGCAAAAAGTATCCTTTGTATTATAAAAGACGTATTATTTTATTTAGTAATAGAGTTTCTTCCGTATTCTCCCCGCTTGTCCCCGTCATTTTAACCCCAAAGAGTTTTCACTGATTATTTAAAATTTATGACTACTTGGATTTTCTACTTTTTATTGAAATGCATGCTACCCTTCACTTTAACTCTAGTACTAACAGAAGCGACAAAACAAGGGAAATACGCTACCGAACAAATAGGCACGAACATTCCTTCATCACAAGCATCAGTAATGACTACAACAAAGAGAGAAGAATACACAAAGCCACTCCGAGAACATACAGTTCAAACAAATGTATGCTAGTGGTCAAGCTTTGACGCACATTTCACCTTCGTTATATCCCACTCTTTTCCCGAATCCCTTCCTTTTTATGGCTGGGGTCATGACACCCTATGCCTCGCGTCCTCGCGGTGGATGGGAGGGTATTAGATTGTAGATTTAGTTTCCATCTTTGAAAAATCCCTTATGATGATGTTTTTTTACAAAATAAATTTAATTTTCCTCGGTGTGGTTATCCTTGCCCTTAATCTCATGTAATTTTTTATCTACACTCTCATAAGTAATAGTGCGGAAAGTATTAGATAGTATTATTTTAGTCGTTCAATAAGAGAACTTGCTTATTTTAACGGCAATAATTTTAGAAAGAATTGTCGTCGATTTTTTCATGTTTTCATCCATCCTCCTTAAACACGAATGGAGAGAAGGAAAGGAGGACGGTCTCAAAAATACTCCAGTCTGAATTCCTTCCGCAAATGACATTCGATACTTTCATCCTTTGATCATTCTTGTTAGGTACCCTCGCTGTCCTCGACATTTTCTTTTGGTTTCCGCAAAGACCCTTTCATTCTTCCTATTTTCTTTAAACTGCCCTGTGCCATTTCAAAGTAACCGATCCCTCTATGTCTTGGGACCGTGGACCCAATACTCTGCGAGTATAGAAAAAGCTAAATAAAGGCATTTAACACCAAGGGTTTTTGAAGTGTAAACTTCTATAGATGCACCACGCACAGAAAATTCTGCAGGCGGTAAATTGGATTCTGGGCGTCACGCTAGTTTTCTCACGTCACGCGTAGCATGCCGAATGTAAACTCAAGAGAACGCTCTCTTTGTAATAGAGTGAGAAGGCGTAGTGGTTATCTTCGTCGTCCCAGGTACCGAAGGTTCCAGGATCGATTCCTACTGGCGGAGTTTTTTTATATATTATATTTATCAGATTATCGCCATAGAAGTTTACACTTCTCACGTGTGGTCTTAAGCACACTAACGTTTTTTATTATATTAGCCTTTCATGATTAATTTTCCCATTCCGAGGAGCTGACTTTAGCTCCATTTCTTTTTAACTAACGTGCTTTACCTTTAATAAATCCTGCAATTTACTACTGTCACCAAACCTTGGGAAAATTGGCACTCTCTTTTCACCACTTTTTTATTTCTTGGTAAAATGTTCAATGTTATGTTTTCCTGACATTGATGCGTCTTTGAAATCAAAACTAAAATGTGCTACAAGAGCGTAAATGGTGATGTAACTACTTCAGAGAATATATTCAGAGAAGCCAAATTGATTTATTCATATACTATTTTATGTAATAACTAGCTCATGAACCATCACAAATGACGGGAATAGTACGCATTCATGAAAATATTATTGATATTGATTTTTAAAAATATTTTTGTATGTTATTTCACTGTTTATTGTCTTATACCTGGAGGCCGTCAAAAGGTTTTACAAAATTTAAACGTCTGTGCTAACGTGCAGCATTTTTGACATTAGCTGCTTGGTTGCCATGTATATTTAACATGGGGTTCATGAGCTTGAGTTATGGAGGTTCCACCATGACTATGTGAGTCAAAGCTAATACAAACTTCCAAATTTTTATTTTATTGGCTCATAAAATCCTTCTTTCGCTGATGACATGCGTCGCCAATTGAAAACCAAACTTAATATAGAATATATGCAGATTATTTCACGAATATATTTTGAATGAACACTTTTTATAACCATAGAAATCGCCTGTCGCGCCATTGCTATGAAGTTATTGAATTTTGACTTCAATTATCGAAGTATTTAGCTAATTACACAAAAATGTGGCGGTAAGATGCATCTATTATATTTTTAATCGATTCTCCGGGAATGTTTCCTCCTTATAAACAGTTTTCCGTGAAAATGCCATTTATGATAGATGAAATAATGCTATTTTTCCCTGTGTTTCTCTCGTTCTCTCATTGAACACTAAGTAATTTCAAGTGCTATTTGCGAGAAAAATACCGTAAAAAGGTAAAATTATGTAGTTCTTATCATAAAGAGGACACATTTTTCTCTTCAGTAGACAGAACATGAATGAAATGACATTTATATTCTTCTACGGTGGAATCACCTTAAGGCTTGCTAATTTTTTTCAATTTCCAATTAATCTGGGTCAAAAATTGCGGTTCGAGGATATTTCCAGATCTACGTGAAGCTGTTAAAAAAATGACACCAAAGCCCGTTTTTTTGGTCCAGCCGTTTTCTCCATCATTAGCTTCGCCACCCCGTATTCAGGACATAGACGTGTATTAGTAAACAATTTTATGTGCATCCGCTATATTCTTAACCAGTTCCTTAGTGCCGTACCGTCAGTGCTGTTAGACGAATTTATTTGGAAGTGCTATAAAAGGAAATTTGTGTTGTGCCAAAATTCCCCCCCTCGAAACCTCGAGACTCGAAAATCCTCGGAGACTAAACCGCAGGAGACTTCGCGTCTCGCAAAGTCCCAGAGAGCGAAGAGACAAGTGTCGCGATCTGCTCCGGTCAACGCGATCGCTCAGGTCATTGCGATTCCAGCAAGACACTCCTTTTATTCGGTCCGCGCTGGTGGTGACATCTTTTTCAATTTGTAAGCCGACTTGTGAACATTCCCACCAATCCAAAGTGTGATAGCACCTCCCCTCCTCTCCCCACTCCTCCACTGGCCATCTGTTTCCCCTCCTGCGTTGACAAACTGCACCGCGAGCATAGCAGCTCTCTTTGAAACTGACCGCGGCTGGAGAAGGACGTATCGGCTTGGTTCAACTTGTGATTGTCTTGTAAAGACAAGGTTAACGATATTTAGCCTACGGGCTTGTTTCATACTGTAATAATTGTAATTATATAAATGCTGTCATTGAAGTTATTCAAACTAGCTAAGGTTGTTTTCATTTTTTCTCTCGTTACGCCCACCAAAATCAGTCAATTCATTCGCGACGTCAAGTTTCAAGGGCTTGCGTTGCAGTGTAAATCATTCATTCATAGCCTACTGAAAGCTATGACCATTGGGCATGGAAAGGAGTTAGTTACTTCCAATTTACAGGAATTGTAAAAATTTATACGCATGTTTATGCATCATTTTACGTGAGGCAAATATAAAGTAGACTACTTCAAAAATACTTGCAAAACTATTTCATCAATTCATACCAAAACTTAATCATGCACCTAGCGTACTGCTTTTTCATTTTCTGGTGTTAAGAGTCCATAACCTTTTTGATTTGACTCAAAGGCATAACAATGAGATATGATGTTCCAGATTTCATACAACTCTTCCCAGTATTCTCTCCTCTTTTAGAAGCTATGCTTTCTTACTGTTTGCTGCTGATAAATCATTCACTAACGAAGGTGGAATTTGGTAAGGGCATGGCGGATTTGGCAAAATATTATTACAGCCATTGTCACCTATCTGTATGCGTTCCATGTTAACGTTTACAGAGTGTTCGATTCATATACTATGGCTTCGACTGACATAACAATTGAAATGAATGTGGTATTTTCCCATCGGGTATACAATTATGTTGCCGGAATGTTCTTGCCTTGGTGCCGCGCATTCACAAAGCGCGGGTATTGGGTCGAATATTACTTGCGCGAAAAACCTTGCGACTCCGATGTGCCAGCGCATTGATTTTGATTCCTAACGGAAGGTCTTGCTTATATCTGCTCGTTTGAGACATAATATTGACTTCGTAGAATATTTGTTGGTCACAAATAGGTAGTAATGAAATTCAAAGAGAAGTCGGATGTCAGCCCATACTCACGGAAAAGTCATGTTCTAATAAAAGCTGCGCATCTCATCGAAAAAAGCGTTTAATTGGCCATCAATCAGTTCCACTTTATCCATGGCGGTACAGATGTGGCGGTTTTGGAAACGACAAGAGTGTAAACAAGGCCTGCGCCGATATACAACGGAGCAAGCACCCAGACAGCCGCCGATTGACCCGTTCCGAATAAAAGTGTTGTGAGGTTCTACCATATTGTATGTGGATACGCAGAAGCATTGCTCAACGTGTATTCTGTTTTCTGTATGAGTAGGATCAGAATTACTTAAGTAATTTTCGTAAGGAAACAACTTTGTGTTTAATCTTTTATTTATTCAACTTTATACCTCATTGCAGTGCGGAAAGATCGCCAAGCTTTATCTGCTTGAAGAGTTTTTTTGGAATATTAGTTTTTCTTGATCAATTTTCCTCAGGTGTAGGAGCCATTCGCGGCTCCATTTTTAATGAATAAATCGTGATTATTGCTCTAATTTTCCAATAACTCAAAAATAAGTTGAGTTGGTTTGTGAAAATTACATAATTTATAAAATTAGCCTTTAAATCCATTAGGATAATTCTTGCTCTTTAGGTCATTATACTTTCAGCGTAAGCTTGTGATAAAATCATGAATTATTTTACGTTTTCTTCCAAATGCAGAAAATATGAAAAATCAGCCATGACTGTCATCAATCCAACCTCCTCAAAAAAATAATCGTCTTGATGAAAGCGAAAAGAGTAACTGAGGACGTAAGGAAAATGAAAACACGAAATGAAGGCGAAGATAAAAAAAAACTCCATCTCACTTCCTTCCAAAAGCTTCAGAACGATATTTTCATGTCATCCATCTTTCTTTGATCTTTTCGGTTCCATATTCCGTCCTCAAACATTTTTTTTGCTGTTTCTCCACAGAAGGCACTTTCGTTTTTCCACCAGTTTCCCTTTCTGTATCCAAGTGAACGCTTCCTCGAGAATTTAAGTGCCACTAATCATCATAGTCTCGAACACATATTTCGTCTAATTCTTCTTTCTTGGAAAAAAGTCACTCCCTTCATTTCTACTTAATGCGTCTTAAGCGGGCAAATTTTCCTTCCTCCTCATTTTTCAACTTTTATGTAAATACGGTCGTCTACCAATGAATATTTATTGTTTTTTTCTAATTGACATAAATATTTACCATCATCAATTTAGAGTATAAAATTACCAACAGAGTTGAAAAAGGAGGATAGTTGTTTCCTAGTGAGAGATTTACTCTGAGATGCATTCGAATTATGTGCCGAGAAAGATATAAATGAAAACGGATACAATTTAAGAGGGAATGGAGCAGATTTCTAGTTGGGGAAATATAGTCCACGAGAAGAATAGCGAAAAATAGCAGAATGGACAGAGAAAGGAGATGTAGAGACCAGAAATGAAATCTTAGTTGGTAGCTTTAGAGATATGATAAATGGTAATATATCAAGATGGCTAGGGCACTTACAAAAAATGAAAGTAGAGTTCTGAAAGAAGACAGAGAAAGTGTGGGAAGCGATGTTAGGGAAGATCAACTAAACGACGGAAAAATGACGTGAAAAGATACATACTGAAGGGCATATATCATGGAATGTGTATAAAGAGGAAACAATGAGTGGCAGAAAAAAATAGAAAAAGATTGGTTAATAGCCACCCTAGACCTACGCATAGCAGAATAAGAACAGCAATGGCATTACTCAATATCGTTTGTTTGACCATGCGAACATCTATTAAACTCCTTGGTCCCCTACCCATCATTGCTTTAATTCTCCGGACATTTCCAAGTCCTGAGAAATGTAATATTATGCTTATTAAGCTTTGTAGTGATTCTTGCGTAATGTTGTGTTGATGTTTGCTTTGTACGATATTGTATTGTATTGACATTCTAATACTCCTCAAACCAAATCCTAGAGGTTCTCTAGCTACCTGGAACCCTAGTGTAAGAAACCACCTACCCTGGGGTATGTGGGACAAGTCCTAGATTAAATTGAGGACTATATTAGTCAAAATGTAATATTTTTTGCTTTTTAGTTATATATAAAGTCATTCTACGGATTTACAATTTGTATTAGATATAAATCTGAGATCAATAAATGTAATATAATTGAGTCCTGAGTTATTTGGTTACATTTAATATCATTTTACGGATTTTAAAATTCTATTAGATATAAATTAGATTTTAATGAAAATAATATTAAAAATTATGTCCATGATCGCTAAAAATGACTGTAGTAGTAAACGCGTCCAAAATAACAATACTACTACTAAAAAGTACTACCAAACAATTAGCCACATAGCCCGTGGGTACACAATTATACTTACACATGTGATTGCACCCCCTGTTGGTCCATTTTTATATGGAAAGAAGCTGTGTAATCTGGAAGAAGATGAGGGCCGAGGTTCCTGGGTCGCGATTGCGTGAGTCAAAGTACAAAAAATCATAAATTTTATTCAAGCCACTGAAAAAGTTTACTTTCACTGATGACATGGAAAAGCTTACTTAAGTTACGTCTGCTCTCAAGCTGTCCATGGGAGATTTCATGCTTTACCTTTAGAAATTGCCCCCTCTTAAAGGAACAGAGAGGAATGAAAGCACTGCAATTTCTCTTAACATTTAATGAACACGGCTATGGTTTTACTTAGGCAAATCATCCATGAATGGGAACAGAGAATATTTTGATGGCCAAATGTACGACTCCCAAGAATCTGTCTCACTTTCCCTGTCTTCTTTTCCCACTTCTTTATCCCGCTATAATAAAACCTGCATCGTGTATTTCCGCGCTAATGGGACCCAACCAAGCAAATGAACCGGAAGGATGTGGTTGAGAGGACAGAGAGAGAATTACCGAAGAAGACATGCACGCACCAGTGAGCCGTGGAGTAGAAGGGATCGCTCATTAAAGTGGCCGCGGTTAGTTGAGGATCGCGGTAATTTTGAAGGAGTACTCGGAGGGAGCTGTTGGCGTGGAGCATTGTTTTTGCATATATCATGGACGAGGCCTGTCGAGAGCATCGCCTGGAGTGGGGATACGTTGAGTGCAAATAGGGAAATTCTCCTAGGACGCGGTATACTTCTACAGCTGTGGGTCTCAGCGCACGATAATTTTGGGCGACCGGTGTGTCTCCGGAATGCAAAAAGGGGTATTCACATTTGACAAAACTGAATTCACGCTCGATGGAAAATAGTCGTAACTTTTGATTTTTGTTTGTAAATGTTTAAAAATATTATTGGAAGTAAGCAAAGTTTCTCCTAATTTTTTTGAAGCTGTGTAAACTTAACTGTGTAATTTTTTTGCAATTTTTGATTCTTGTGTACCCAGGAATTGGGTTCCAAGTTTGCTCGGCTTACTTTTATGAAAGCAGCTCTGTTAAACATTTCACTCAAGTATTCCCGGGAGTTGAGGTGGTTCCAGATTTAGTTGGATACCATTGAAGAAAGAAACAAGTCTTAATTTTATGATGAAGTACTTCAACATTTTTGTATAGGCATTTCACATTTTTATTTTGGAGTACTTTCATGGATTAATTGATGAAATGTATTGCGGAGGATAAGAATTAATTGATATGCATAAGGTATGTCGTATATCATTCGTATATTGTCATATCATTCGTTATTACCCTATACTGTGGTGTATCATGCGTTATATGAGGCGAAGTGCGTTCGTATAGCCTATACCTCCTTCATAAACAAGACTTGTTTAAGAAGTGGTATTATTGCCAAAAACAGCGTGAACTCTCCTGATAACGAAAATTCTCCTGAAAAGGATAAGTTATTCCATAACCAATATAAGGAAGATGAAGTAAAATGTTTGTTCCCAACTTCCAAGAACACGAAGCATTAATTTCCTTTTATGTTTTATGCATGAAGGTCTAAAAAATGATGCTGTATGATCGCAGTTTCCAAATATAGTCATATATTAACCTCAATGGTCACACCATATTGCGGTTTTCCCCGAAAACCCAGCAGTGATTTTATACGCACATGGAGCAAACCCCGAAACTGGTTACACCTTTATTGAAACATTTGGTAACTTACTGGCTCTAGATAACAAATAAGACGCTAAGCGTATTTTGTTGTTGAATGAGCGCCAAATAGCCTTTAACTTATCTACGTATGAGCTTATTCTCGAAAGAGTATATAAAGCGTTGCATAGTATTTTATGTTTTCGCCATCAACTCTATTTGCCGTAAATCGTGGATAATCACGTCTTGAGTCAAACATTCGTTTTCTTCTCGTATAGTACGAGTACCTTCCACGATCCGCAGACAAAGTCTAAACAACTGAACGTAATATGGATTTATTAAGCATACCTACTAATTAATTATAAGAATTTAATACACGCAGATTCGGATTTGTCTTCGCTAACTTTTATACTGATAGTTTATGTAATTATTTTATATCTTTTAGTTAAACTACGTTGGAAAGATAAAGCCTACATTAGTAGTGGGGAAGTAGTAGTTAACAAAGTAAACGACAATGTTTCAAATTCACGCTAAGCTGCACAAGTTAACTTAAAGGGTAATGTGTACCATGAAACTGTCTTTGGAGCTGAACTTTGTCTAATTGGTGTCCGTTTTGTTGATTGCTCAGTTTTAATACATTGGAGAGAATAAAAAACGTATAACTCTTCTTTTTATTAAAAGTAATGTGTCACTCAGTAATTCGACCCGAAGGTTGGTTTGGATAGTTGAGGGTAGAGCTCACCTCGGACTAAGCCACAGGCGTGTGAATTTCACACATTCAGGGTAGGGGGGCCAGTTCCTTTCCCTGTAATCATTGCTATATTAAAAGTAGATTATTGATAATCTCACAGCAGTACTGCTAACTTCTTTTGTGTTTATTTAATTATTTAAAATAATACCATTGAATAGGTGACGAAATACTAAAATTACAAAAGAAAATTTACGCCTAAACTTCGAATTCAAGATTTAAACAATGGCAAAAATGTTAAGATCCTTTGAATAAATGTCCACTATTATTTTTTAAGCTGCACTGTGATTCTGTCAGTCTTTGCGTATTTGGACGATGATAGTTTTAGGGCTTATGGATGTAGCTTTTGTTTGAGATGCCCGACAAGCTTCATTCGGCTTTTTTTAAATGGTGGTTCGGTTGATTGGATTTTAGCAAATGAGGAGGCCCCCCGGGAATGACCCGCTGATAAGGCAGTTTTGTATATCCTTTTCAAATTTCCATTTTCTAACTCGGTATTTTTGCATTCGGATTACTTTCCTCCGGGTAATCTATGATAAAACCGAGGAAAGGGAACCTTTTATCTCTGTAATACGATTATGTTTTGCACGATTCATACTCTCATCGAAGTTATTGATCCATTTAAATTTTTACGACCCTTTACAGCATTAAATAATAATCATGGTTTTACTACGTTAAACAACGTTACCATAGAAATTGAATCAATGAAAGTTTATTTTTTCTTAGTGTCAAACGAGGGCTTAGTTAGGACAAAATAATCACGGACAAACAAATATTTACATCTTATTTTTCTGATGAATGGAGCGTGAAGTGAATTGACTCCAATGTAATTAAATACAGGCAAATGAAACCAAAATGCACCGTTTTAGAGTAGGCAAAATTATTTAAATAGCATTAGTAAGGTTGCGCACGGTCTAAATAACCGTATTGACAAAAATTTGAAACAATTATTTTTTAAATCATTTACGTAAAATTTAACAATACATCCATATAAATTATCATTAATAATACAATTATTACTTTTTTAGTATATATATGCTTGACGGTTAAGTGGAGGTAGAATTATATTGTAATTTACGCTATATTAAATAGTTAAAAATTAAAAGTAGAGAGCGCAAGTTTTTCATAATGTGAAACTCATTAAGCTGGTGTCCCACGGTAATTTGTTTCGTGAATTTATTCATGAATTCCATATTCATGAACAGAGTTTCGTGAACTGTTGGACCCCATGTCACACGAGTAGGAAAAATGCATGAATTGGACGCTGATCGGCTGACGGCCTTGAAGAGAACGTTTTGTGCTGCCATCAATAGTGTATTATCTGTTCGAAAAGAACAAACAGAGAAGATATTTTTGCAGGACCTAGGAGCCATGATATGGAATAGCACACACCTATTGCCGTAATTATCCGGGAACTACCTTACCCATCCATACCTATAAACTAAGGAATTGCAAGAAAAAGCATGCTTGCTCACTATAGAACACGACAGAATCCCTATGTAGCAGTTCCCCAGCCCATAGTTGCCGAAACTATCTTCACCGTATAAAAAGTCCGAAACTAGAGATAGAAATAACGATCTGATAAGCCTATAATAAAAACTTGACTTGTCACCTTTGACTTTCTTGAGCTGAATTGGGAATTGTTTGTTCATGGTACTATTACACAATGCGGATTTACAATCCAGCCTTCCAAACAATAGAGAGTGTGAGCTTTGTCGGAGAAATTTGATCCATTTCCTAATTTTTGTTCAATAAGCCTTGGCTAGGCAAATAATTACTTCTCGTATTAAAGCGTCGCTTCATCTAGCTGACTTACTGGACCATCCCTCATTTTTGCATTTTATCTCCAACTTTATTTTACTCTAAATGCTACATAATCTATATATATATTATATATATATATATATATATATATATATATATATATATATATATATATATATATATATTATAGCCATCACAGGCATAATTTTTCCTTTTGACGAAACCAACCTAAAACCGTCATTACGTGCCTAGTGATCATGATTACCGAAAATCTCCACGCTTATGCATTTAGAAATAAATGATTCCCAAATGTCAACAAGTAGCTTTAAATGAGCAGTGTTGGCCACATTTCCCTGCCATTACACTGAAATATGTCGATTGCTAATTCCATAAACTCTAAACAATTTAGCGTAATTTGTATGGAATGTGCATCGGTAAACTGAGCCATGCTGAACTGAATATATGTCACTGTGATAGTTTTTTATATATTTTTTTACTGCTACGTATTACACATGAATGTCATGAAAGGAAAACCAATTTTATAAATTACAAATATATTATGACGAGTCTCGAATTATGACGCATGAAATGACATTAAAAATAACTGTTTGATATCATTTATCGTCGGTGTTCCAATAATATTATGGGAGTGATTTTATCCCTTAAAACCTTTTCACATATTGTTTCATTAATTGATGAACATATCTTCTTCCTTGCCCTCCTCCGTCTTCTTGCTTTTTTCTCCTTTTTACTGTGTCATTTGTTACCTCAGTATAAACGCCTCAAAGCAAATTTTGAATGGCTATCAACTGTAATGATTATAAAAATTAATTTTCAAGAGCTAACAAAATATATTTAAACTCTCAATGTAATAATTGCAATAATTTTATATATTTTTTCATTTAAGTATAAGGATAGATAATAATCATTAACCATTATCAAAATACTTAATTTCATGTTACAATGCTCTTTTTGGATAAACCCATATCGAAAGATTTAATGCCCTATGAATTTTATTATCGCAAAATGGAAAAATAAAAGTTTGCTTTTAAATAAAAATATAAAAAAAATGCTTATATTTGGGAAAAATAAAATATAGGCAAAAAAACAGCTGGGAGGACGATGTAAACTAAAAATGTAATCCGAATCCGTTTATCAATTCTCATCATCCCTTTAATATTCAATTTTCAAAAAGATAAACCATTGTAGGCTATGTCAATATTCGAGTTAGCGCCGCATATATTCTGTTCCTCAGGTAACATATTTGCTGTCAGTATGGTCAACTTTTCCCGGTTGAATATTTAGGCTTCAACATACCGTAAAAACCGGAAATAAATACATATGCACACAAACCAACGTAGCTAGCACCTACATAATTAAAATTAAGTCACTGTAAGTGCTATTATCGTTAAACGCATTTTAACGTTTGAGGACTAACCTTGTTGAACCTCGAGGTTGGAAATGAAATTAAACGTCGCGTCGTACATTCCACACACACACTTTATTAATGTTGACCATGGTTTCGACATGTAAATGTCATTATCAAGGTGACATTTTCATGTCTAAATGGCATTTACATGTCGAGACCATGGTCGATATTAATAAAGTGTGTGTGTGGAATGTACAGCGCGACGTTTAATTTCCAATGCTATTAACGTAATCAAGTTCTCTTCTCGCGGCATTTCATAGGAATTCCCTTTATTAATTTTTCACTGGTCCATGAATCTTATCCGTGGAACTTCAGGAAATTAAGTGAATGCTACCCTTTATATTATGTTATTATGATGAGTAAGTAAATGGTTGATAACATTCATTTACACTGAGTATGGAACAGATATCACATTCTCAGACTTATCCTTCACTATTTAAACGATAAATGAACTTGCACACGGTACAGCTGACAATGTCACGATTTAATGAGGATATTATTCCCTTCACTTGTCATTTTTAAGCATTTTACGATATATAAATGTTTATTTTCCCAAAAAAAATACAAATTACACACTTTACGTCGAAAAACATATGATCTTATCACTTTTTTTCAATTAATGACACAAAAAAGTAATCAAAATTACATCATCATATACAAAATAGTATTATTTCCATGATATTTTTTAAATAATTGAAAATGAAATTTTAACAAGGATCATCAATGTATAAAAATAGAATTGGAAAGAAGTTTTAGTATAGGATAATTGTCTTTCATCATTAATGAAAATATATAAATATAAAAAAATAAAAAAGTTGGAGAATAAAAATAATAGTGCAGTTGAGGTCCTGCTAAGCCAAAGTAGCTTGTTATCAGGTGCCTTTAGTTAAAAAATATTATTAAGTGAAACTAATTTCACCTCCCCATTATGGAGAACATAACAAAGAAGAAGATTCTATAAACTGATGAAGCACTGTAAACAACATCTTTCGTTCACAACAACATGGACCATAAGAACGCTCTGAAACCAAAGCATAAACAACAGCGAAACGAAATATGAATTTAAGACTGAATTTTAATAGACTTGCAATTATAATTACTACATTTGCGAGATACTTACAACTCATAAGAAAACAATTGCGTCTACATATCCATAAAAAATAAATATTTTCTACTGAAACACAAGATTAATGTGCTAAGGTTAATTATTCTGAAGCACCTCACTTGATAAAAAAGCTATGACAACGATTATGAGCTTGTAAATTGTTTACAAGTATTCCTCCACTATGCATTCTATAAAAAAGCGGTATATGCTTGTAGCCATATTATTTCACAAGTGAACAGCACTATAGCTCATAGACATTAAATGTAAAATTGGCATTGGAGAAACAGTCATCACATACATACGACTTTAGACGATTTCTTATGGTTTATGGCCAAGTACTGATTAAACAAGATGAAAAAGTGATGGTAAGTGCTTTCCGACGCTCTAACCCATGTCACTAGCAGATTAGTAGCGCTCTATGAAAACCATTTCGTTGGTTGACTACTAGTTAGTGCACTGCTATGCCGATAGCAGCTTACTAAGGAATCTGTGAATACGGCTGCTACAGTCAAGAACACGACGTAATTCCTTGGAATAAAGACTTCCAGAGAAAACGCATACAAAGGGTTTTAGACAATTCTACTTCTAAAGAAGAAAATGTCATGTCTGGGGTCCCATAGGGGAGTGTCATAGGCCCACTCTAATTCATATTATATATTGACGATATTGGTTAAGTAGTTTACGGTAAGCTTCGATTATTTGTAGACGACGCAGTAGTGTATAGGTTTAATATAGGCTACAGAATTACCTTATAATTGTGCTATTTATCATAGTGTGAGGTTGCACCTAGACTAAACTAAGGTGTAAATTTACTTATATATTTTACTGCATGCTTGCCTCATTATTTCATTTATATTTTCGCAATTTTTTTGTTACGTCTGATCTGTATTTTTCGAAGAAATTTCAAATTGTTGCTGGGGTTACGGAACGGCTATCATAATGAGTACTATTGACACTTTCACTTGAGAAAGATTCATTCAAATATGCATGTAAAATTTCGGATCTTTTCCTCTGGTATTAATGATTGGAGTGACATAGGCATCATTGGCTACAAGCATTTAGCTTTTTGAGATGATATTTTGTAAATAGAGTTACTTTGTGTTTTTGGAAATCACTTGAATATGCATGTTTCATGGTATACTCTCATAATCTCATTCTTTGGACACCTAATCAGAACACCGGAAAACAGAATAAGCAAAAGGATTATAGAAAACTAATGGAACAACTAAGACCAGTGCAAGATGGATAGCAGAAATTAAGGAAGATATGAGTGAATTACGCATTACAATAGAAGATTTGAAAGAAAACACAGATGATATCGTGAAACTCAAGGACAAACAGATCAGACTACAAACCAAGATCAACAAACAGAGAATAGGAAGGGTGATCTCAGATGAAGAAAGAAAGCTACGATGCGAGCGAATGACGAAATACTGGGCTGACAGAAAACAGAAGAAATCCAGAAGATGACTAAAGTGGTCCAATTAAGGCCATAAAATTAAAAATATATATATATAAATAAATAAATAAATAAATATATATATATATATATATATATATATATATATATATATATATATATATATATGTGACATACCGGTCGTATGTCCTTTATTTATTTTATGTTCACCGTTTCGCGCGAGTTTGTTGGAGAGACGGCTCATGTCATGTTTTTGAATTACCGCTATTGTATTTTGAGGTGCAGATGTTTGTGTTTGGTGTGAGAAAAAGGTGGCGTTGGTGGTCGACTGTAAACCACATAAATACCTTGAACGAGGTATTTGTCGAGGCATTTTGTCATGGTGAAGGGCATTGAGTGGAGAACCTGCTGGAGGGCATTGGCGAAAGGCAAGGTGTTGGAGAGAAGAGGGTGACTGGCCTTCGTTCGGGAGTGCAACGCTGCGTGAGCTGGAGAGCGCGATCGTGAGCAAGCGGTCCGGCAAAAACGTCGTGGAAGCCGTGCTGAGGAATCTGTCGAATTACCCATTGGAAACGAGTATCCATGCCGGGTGTCGACCTACAGCACGACTCATCCGTGGAAGCGACATCGTGCCGCTGCAGATACGCTGCTTATCCAAAGATTAAGTATCACGGGCACGTTCCCACTCCCTTCCTCAATTCAGTAGCGATTGAGTGTTGCCTACATTCACTTCTCCCACCCACTAGTTCCGTCCAATTGTCTCCATCGAAAGGTGTAGTTATTTTTGATTCATATTTGATTATGAAAATCGTCACCTGGTGTCGAGCAGGGCGATGTGCGTCAAGTTCTCAATGCTAAATTCACCGGTCAAATCTGTCCCAAGGGAATAAAACTACCCTTGGTGTAGAAAGTTTTCTACATTTCTCATTTTTCGCGGAGCATAGACTCCGTGTTGTATAACATATCTCCCGTCAATAATCTACCGTAAGACTGTATTTGAAAGACGTGGAGCCTGTAAATATTGTACAAAGAGGGTGAATTTGACATTGTTTCACCATTAATTTGTCATTGTTTCACCATTTAGTCGGAAGGTTGTCCTTCCGTGTTTGCTTTGATTACTCATTCATGTTTCATAATTCATCAGTCCATTCATCCGTCATTAGTTAGTAAGAGGGTAATTTTTATTGATTTTGTGTGTGTGTCAACTGCTATTTTTCTAGTTGTTAAATAAATGCTTTTGTTATCCAATCGAACTTCGAGTCGTCTCTCAACGCATGACCTTAATGATTCTTATTTTTAGTTCTCTTTTGAAACCATCGCCGCGAACGCTGATATTCGGAAAGACCCCCCTCTCCTTCGAGGATACGATCTCACTTGTCTACTTGCTAAGTAGCTCGGCCGCGGTTTTGTGAGGTGCCCCTTGGTCATTCCGTGGGTGGAGTGCGTCATTTCCCTCTCGCCTCGTGTTCGGCTTTGCGCCAGGAAGGAAGCGGGGAGGGAAGTGGGGGGTTAGATCCCGGCCGTAAGTGCTGAAGCGGCTCATACGAGACGTACGTAAGGCGGTCTCACAGTGTACCGTCACAATATATATATGAAATATTTTTATAAATGCACTAAAATGCATTTATTATTCTTTACTATGCCTACAAAATGCATTTATATACTGCTATTTAAACTTGGGGCGGTAATCGTGGGTGATCATTTTAGTAATTATTTAGAAAGTCGAAAAAAACTCTTAGATCACATTTCGCTTCAGTGCATTGGTGAGTTGAAATTCACCATACAGGGAGTAATGGAAATTATATAAGTGTTATACTTTACATTTATTTCCTTAATTAAAACATGATGAGTAGAGGTTTGGCGCGGTGTCCAAAATTCGGACGAAATTATTGGAAAATCCTGATATCGAATATTGGATTAGGCGTAACCACTTGTTATTAGTAAGTAAATTTTATATTAGCAATTATTATATTAAAAAACGTATCATATCACGTCCAGAAGAAATTGTGCATATGTAATTGATATATTTTGAAATATATGCCATGTGTCACAAGGCTACGTGTTAAAATAGCTTTAAATCACCAAAACACAAATATAGGTATAATGCAATTTTTCACTTTTATCTATGGATTATGGATATATATCTAACTAAAACACGTATGCAAAGTTTCACGCAAATCTATAATTTAACAATAATCACTCTAATTACCTTAAGTTGATGATAAAATAGGGCACCTGCTGACAAGCCATAGGCTTAGCAGGATTTTTTGATTATTTTTCAAAAGAATAAATTGTAATTCATATTTGTTGATATGTTTTTATTTTAAACTAAAAATGAATGTAAAATGCATCTGTACATCTGTAATGTAAATTAATAATGTCACATTTCTCATTTTTGACGAAAAAAATTATAATTGCATATAATAAGACGTGAAGAAGTATCCTAGATGGAAAGTACAATGAAATTAAGGTTTTTATAAACGAGAAACTTAGTAATGTGCTATTTGTGAACCTAAAAGGTTTTAAAATTAAGTGCAATATTTTTTTAAAATTTCTTCTCCCGATTGCTTTAATAAAAGTAATCTGAGAGGACAACAACTCATAAGTATGTGTAAATAACTAAGAGCTCAATTTTCAAGGAAAACATTTCTTGTTTGAAAAAATCAGGAGTATAAGTAAACCTTGATGTTTTTACAACGCAAATATAATGAACAGATTTCCGAGTAAAAAATAGATTTCAAATAAACTCGTTTAGCGAGCTTCTCTACGACTGAAATGGAGTCAAATTTAAGTTAATCTTAAATGGGAACAGCTGTGACCTATTTATTATTATTTACTCGTGTAAGGTAAATGTGTTAGCACACCCGGGATAAAGGAAGAAATCACTGTCATAATTACATATTATGCGAAATGATTATAGAACTTTCTTATTATTTCTAATTATCATGAGCTGCGAAAATCTTCAAAAAAAGGTCATAATTACATGTTCACATATTCAATCTGATATTGATTGTTTACTTGCAATCTTTCACGAGAGAGCGAACATTATTGCCTGTCTACACGGCGCTCGTCCTCACGAGGGCTCATGCGCAAACACATTCACCGAATTAGAACAGAGGCAAGCTTATTCTTTAGACGCGACACTTTTCATGAGCTTTGCCCGTGCGATGTGATGCTTGCATAGTGAAGTTTTTAAGGGAACTGAATTCACGCCTCAGCCCACGTGAGTATTAAGCAGGTCTTTGGACTCGACGCAAAAAAAATCACATGACTCGAGCCTCATTTCTTCAACCCATTTCGAGCATTGAACGAATATCTGCTATGTATGCTCTCAGCGCTATCTTTTGTTTTCATCGCTCCCCTTTTCAACTATCTCTGCGTTTTTTTGCCCTTAATGTATCCAATTGAGTCACAAAAATCCTCCATTGTTGGAATAGGCTATCGTTTTTCCCCCTAGCCCCAATGTTTGCCCTGTTTAATGTGTTTAGCTCTCAGTTCTAACGGCCTTTTTATTTGCAGCGTAGCTTTTGTCTACCCTTCTGGGCCATTAACTATTTCGTAAGACGTTTTGGGGTGGGGAGGAAGTGGAGTGAGTTTTTCTTCCATTGCCATACGTAGGAGGTTTAGGGGTCCCAGACAATCTTACGTAAGATTTTAGTAATGTCAAATGTCAAAGATCGTAATTTTTATTACTTTCTTATGTTCTTGTCGGGCGAAAAATCTTACTTGGAAGGATCTTACTGCGTTTGAAATATAGAAAATATAGAAAAAAATGGGTTGTTTTTTGCGTTCATTTGTTTGGAAATATCAAATTTTTAAAGATCATGTGTTTTGCAAGTCGTTGCAATGGTGAATGGCATAAAATCGAAAACCGCTTTCGATATCCGGCTAAAAATGCCTACTACTATTATTTTCTCAATAGAGCCTTTGATTTTGTTTTTGTACACTTGGACATGGAATCACCTATATATTTTTATTAATACGCATGTGCTAGGTTCCAAAAACGTATGACAACTTTTGTAAGCTGGAGAGGGTAGGGGTTATGTACATCTTAAGTTATCTTATATGGGGAAGGGTGGGTGATTAAAAAGTGGCTAATATCGCCTTACGTATTTATGATTGGCCTCTTCTTAGAAATGGTAGCACGCCGATCCAGAGATATGTACATACACGTTAATGGCAGTGATTTTTTTCTTCCCCAATCTTCCAGAAGCTGACCCAGTTTGGCGTCAGTGTTTTAGGTTTCTCCGTTGAACTTTCCCTTTGAAATTTGTATCTGAGATTCACACAAGAGTTATTTTCTTTCTTTCAGAACTCGGTAACTCCTTTTGCCAATAATGAATCGGGAGAGTATTGGTTGAATGGAAATACTAACCTTCCAGTAAAGGAGTGATAGCGATGAGTCTTGTTTTTCGGAAGAAGACTCGAACGTCGCTTCATTCTGCTTGCGGAAGTGCTGAGGACCCGTAACCCTCACCCTGACAGGCGGTGCAGGAATCTGTTACCCCTCTTGCTCCGTTGGATTCAGATAATGAATTGGAAAACTAAGATGTTTTACTTTATTTTAAATTGGAAGTTCCATTTTTAGGTTCGTTGCTTCATTCTTGATCAACGAGAGTTACAGTCAGCATTCAATTCGATTCTCTGGCTCTCCTCATTCATCAGTAGAGTTGCGAACAAATAAATACTCCCTGCTGCAAAGTATACAATATGTTTCATACATTATTGCCATAAATCACGAAAATTCTAAAATTCATCCTACTTCATGAAGAGGCGACAAGGCCTTAAGCTCGATCTTATGTTAATAATTTTCCTCCTACCCGTTTTTAAGGAAGAGAAATTGGCGGCAAAGTGCAAGGCGACTGATTTTCGGTGCGTGATCAAACATCGATGATATCAATACTTCATGTATACCTTTGTGATCATAAAGGCGACTTAACTCATCAACCAGAAGTAAATTGCAATTTTTATTCAAATTACATGCAGAACATATCCATTTGTAAAAGTATGAAGGTTAGCAGGTGACCGCTTTTAACCTTTCATAATTCATAAGTTCTAGTCCAATAAACAACGTGGTAACTATAAATAACAAATTTAAGTTTACTGATAGAACAAGTAATGGGAATGAAACTTTCCCCATAAGATTAGCGTGGGAATGTGAACCGTTTGTTGATAACAGTGAGGGGAAAATAAAAACAGATATGCTACCATACTCGTGGAAATTCGTGGAAGTATCTTTTACAACTTTTATATTAAATAATGTCATAAGTAGATGCAGCATCCCTTTCTGCTTTGGGAAACATCTATATTGTAAACATATTGTAAAGCACTCATTTAACTTTCATTGGCATCATCACACCTTTAGCCTTATGGATATTTACAGAGGAAATGAATCTCAAAATGAGCCCATAATGTCAACTAAATGAGGAATGCTTTTAGAAAATGGTTCATTAAATTATAATTCATATACTACAAGTCGTACTTACAGTGCAATCAACTTTGCTCGCGATGGTTATAGTTTATTTGGGGATTTGGATAGCCCAGCCTATGAAGCTGATCGTCGCTATCGATGTTGATGATTAAAAGAAATAGTGGATTGCAAAAAGTATTACGTTACCTGGAAATAGGTGAATGAAAATTTTCAAGTATTTGAGGCAAATAATTCATAAGGAAAATAATTATATTTAGAAATAAACCCTGTACATTACCACTCTTTTTTAAAATAGGTAAACTAAGTAAACATTACCACTCTTTTTTAAAGTAAAACTAAGGCTATTATTATCGGTAGTTCCAGGATGCTACGTAACATTAGCCACATTACGACTACCAGTATCGTGGTTAATGGTATCCCTGTTCCATACTCCAGTAATGTACATAACCTAGGGATTACGTTGACTGCTAACTTATCATGGGATTGTCATGTAAATAATATTTCTAACAAAATTCATTCTATACTTTACCAGTTAAAAGTTCACAGAAACTTACTTCCTTTTAATACTAGAAAAACACTTATATCGTCGCTTATTTTCTCTGTAATAGATTATTGCTGTCTTGTTTATAACGACCTCAACGAAGAAAATAACCTCAAACTTCACCGGGCCTTAAACTCCTGCCTTAGGTTCATTTTTGACCTTCGCAGGGACGTCCACATCACCCCCTATTATAAACAACTAAGATGGCTCAACGTCAAATCCCGTAGAGAATACCTTCTGGGATCCTTTTTGTTTGTTCTATTTAAAAACAAATCACCCAAGTATCTGCATGATTTGTTCCTAAGTTGTCCCTCTGTCTCCACAATGTCCACTAGGTCTGATCCTAATCAATTATACTTTCCAGGGCATCGCACCACAGAATATAATAAATCATTTCTTGTAACAGCTTGTCACATATGGAATAAGATGCCAACTGATATTAAAAGTTGTAGATCTGTTAAAACATTTAAAATGAAATACCATGAATATTTACTTTCCCGGGTATAACATAAGTTACTCTTATTATTATTTTTTTTCTTCAAATTTGTGTTCATGTTATTATGGTTCCTTATTCATTGTATCATTTTTCTATTGTTAGTTATTAATACATGATTTTTTTGTGTTAATTTACATTTATAAAATGATAAAAAGTTTTTCCTTTTGTACTTGAAAAGTTTGAAATTATGAAAAGTTTGTCCTTTTGTACTTGTAAAAGATTGTGCCTGCAAAGTGTTTTATTATTATCTTTGTTCTTTTGGATTTTTTGTCCTGAACAATAAATATTTTTCTTACTTTCTTACTTACTAACTCTTTTTCACTTTTATCAATCTAACGATAAAATGGACAGCGTCCTTAAACTTTATATCTATTATCAGCTTGTATATTATTAAGGTTTGAATTATTACCTTTGAATTTTCTTTCTCATTGATGACATTATCATTTAAGCCCCGGGTAAAATAAAGGTGAAGATGAAAAAATACTACTTCTGGCATAGTAGAATGAGCTGATTTATCAGGCGATTGTTTAATTTTACTTCTCCGTTTATTTTATGAGTGCCATAGGAAAGGAAATCTCTTTCTTAGTCTATCCTTTGATTTAAGTATCAGGAGTTTAGGTCTATCCTTTGCGTTGCTTCCATCAACCACTCCAGTCTCTTTCCAATTTCTCTACTATCTTCAACTGATGGCGTTAATTTTCATCTCTTAAGTCCGTTTCCACAAAATCATGGATTAAAAACATGAGGTTGACGTACCACGGCAAATCTCATGGAGTTAAATTCTCAATCGATGCAAAATCCACGGCTGTTTCAACGCTTACGTATTCCCGGATATCTCCCTTTTAACCTCTCGCACGTGCTTATTTCACGGCCACAGGCGTTCCCTCGCTTCAGTTCTCTCTCCCCTTATCTTCCCAGCTTTTTTGTCCGTGGAAGCTTCCTCTGTTTTTTTCTTAGGTTTTCCTTCCTTTACACGATCGACTAAACTTCACATTCCATCCGCCCGGTCAACAGGTGTGTCACCCTCCAATCCGTGCTGAAAACGTCGACAGTGGGTTGTCTTGCTATTCGTCCAGGGATAAGGATGTAGAGTAGGGATGGGTGGCACTCAAAAAAGTACCGGTATTTTTTTGATGAGTATTTAAAAGCAATAATACTATTAGCAATGAAAATACTTTGTGATTTCCACAGTTTATTTAATTTTGAACTATTGAATTTTTTGGCTGTCAAGCCATCATCAGGTACATTGAAAAAAACATTGAAAAACAGATTTATATATACTATCGGAAGTTGCTATGGGTGGGGGTTGGGGGTGAGGTTGGTTGAGCAGGGAAGGGAAAGGGGTGGGGGAAACAAAGTATGTGTTGTAACTGGGAGAGAGGGTGGAGGGGGGGTTAATCACTCGGGTTGTGGGGGTTGGGGTTTTGGGAGGGTGATGAGTAATAAGGGGGATGGGTTAGGAAAGGTTATGTCATTGACAAGGTTGTTTTCTTGTAGGGAGATCTCCCGAATTTCGAGGGCATCCATTCTCCTTCCTTTCCCGGTAAAATGCAGAATTTCGGGCTCAAAGCTGCTTCGGTTCCCCATCTCCAAAAGGTGTCGGGCGAAGGCTGACGAATCGTCCTTATTCTTCCAGCATGCCTTGTGTTCTTTTGCTCTTGTTTTGAAATTTCGCCCCGTTTGACCAATATAACAACATTGACAAGTATCACAATTGACAACAAGACTCACCCCCAACCCCCACCCCCTCCCATAGCAACTTCCGATAGTATATATAAATCTGTTTTTCAATGTTTTTCTTCAATGTACCTGATGATGGCTTGACAGCCGAAACCGGTAGTTCAAAATTAAATAAACTGTGGAAGTCACAAAGTATTTTCATTGCTAATATGGAGCCCTTTCACCACGTCATAGCTTCTAGTTTCGATTTAAGCAATAATACTACTCACCCGGTAGTACCGATGAAAAAATAACGGTATTCCGGTATTCATGTGATTCATAAAATATTTTTATTAGGTAAAAATTAATATACGTTTCACCCTAATTTTCCGGTGTTTCGGCAAATTATAATGTCAGTCCAAAAAGATACACAGGAATTTCCATCCATTGGCATTTTTAATGAACGTTCATCGGAAATATAAATCGGCTAGTCAATAAATACTTTTTAAATAAAATAATAAAACTAAATCCAACAAAACAAAATCCAACGAACCATAAGATGTTCATTCGCATTCACATCGAAAGGATGGAAGAGAAAAAAATGGTATTTGTGTTGGTGGATCATTGTAACACTCAATATCTGTTGCAGTCGTGAATGGAGGATGGGTGGAATACGTTTTTGTATGTACCTATCCGATCGGCACTTTAGATTTTTCGTTTCAACACTCTGTGCTACATATTTGGTAAATGTATAAAAATATTTTGTTTCAACTTGAAACTCGTGTGATCTAAATTATCTCATTGCACCAAAAGCTTGAAAAATGAAAGAATCATTTGACGTCACCGCGGTTCGATTCCGGAACTCCCAATTGCCGGTCAGGCGTGTTAGACAGTTTAATTTCCAAGTCTCCCTCGCTGAACTTTGCATTGATCTAGGATGGCACGGTGGTGTACCGGGTGAATTTCATTCTTTAGGTGCATATCTACGCACGCGATCGCGTGACTTATCACATCATCTGTGCATTTTGCAGTGATTTAGAAAATAACTTTGCACACTTACTTAGCGATAGAGGTGTTAACCCCGAGCCACGAGTGACTCCCATCCCCTTTCCTACAACACCTAAATTCAGTGTTACTATCTCCCCTTGAAATCATTGAAAATCGTGTAAAAAATTTTACGGGAATTCCCATTTACTGGAATTTGAGAATTGCTCCTCAATTTATAGGATTTTTTCATTTCACTGAATGACATCGCTGACTTAGTCCTGTTGCATGCGCAAAGTGCATTTTACTATTTTGATATCTAATTATGAAATCGTTATTATTATTCAATATTTTGATGTTTCAAATTTATTTGTGTTATAACACCCCTAATTCATTTATATTTACTTAGGCTTGCGTCATAGCATCTGTTTGCCAGGTAATCTTTTATCGCACGTTTGCGTCATATTGCATTCGATTATGGCGGCAGCCCGTACACCCTAACAACTCGTTTAGTGGCCAAACTGTGAGAATTGTAAAAATTGGTTTCAATTGTTTGTGGTAGGATTTATGATTAAAATCTTCTTTTCTCTAGTTAACTGGATTTAATCCAAAGAGGTAGTTAGATGAAAAATAATACTTTGACTTGCTAACAAATAACTCCATCATGTAAAAAAGCCTCCTTCAAAACGTGAATGTGCTCCGGGAAAACCAATTTTCCTTTATTTTCAAAACAGAAAACCGGTTACTCTAAGCTACTCTGGTTGATATTATATCTAGCCAATATTTTAATCCACCTATATCGGTTCCAAATGCATGGAGCCCATTCGACATGAGGCCGAACAAGACGGTTCTAAGATGGGTTCGGGCCTTAAATAAATTCCATGGTTGGTTATGTGAGGGAGGCGATCCCAAGCTAAGGACAACGGGCTATAGAGGTCAGGGAAGTAGGCTGGACGCCTACTTCCCTGACTTTTACTTTTTTCTTTACTTTTTTATACTTTTTTCGCGCATTGTAGTTCAAGTATTATGGCCCTAAGTATATTTTATTATATTTAAATTATGTAAAACATAATTCTCTGCATAAAATCCCCTCATTGATTACAAAACACCAAATGCAAACTGCAAATGAAACACCAAAATACTGTATTAGACCTTAATTATCTACATATGTGGAACTCGAAAATTGTTTTAAGTGTATTTTATCATACTTTATTGACGTAAAATGTAATATTTTATATTGAAGCTCACATTAATTTCCTCGATATTTTCCGGAAATCTCAAACTCGGCCCTTGACAAATTTTCCAGAGGATCAGACCCAGCAGAAAATTAATTTCTCGTTCCTAAAATCTTCAAGATCTGCCGTCTCGTCAAAATCGTTGAGCCATTTCCGAGATAAATTTTACATGCGTGTGTTGTTACCCAGAAATCGGTGGTGCGAGTTTACATATCTTTTCGATGGAATGTGTTATTTTCAAAGAGATGGAAACTGGCACCACCAATTTCAGGGTTACAAAACATGCATACAATTATTATTATCCGTTAAAGGGTGTAAGATTTAATATGCAAATATTCACATCTTACTTCAGTTGTTTGCAATATTTCCATCCGTATATGCAGTACAAATGTACCATTTCACTCTTGTCCTTCCACTATTGCCATTCCCCCATTCTTGCCTTTGAGCCCGCATGCAAATTGAAGTAAAACAGTTGAAGAAAATAATTTGAATATGAAGGCTTTTGTAAACGTTTTCTGGTAGAGGACAGGTTGGTAAATAAATAGCCCGAATGAAGAGAAAACGACGTGTGAAAAATTTTGCGCGGACCGTTCCTGATACGTGCCATGCCATTCGGCGCCGCAAAAGCATGTTGCAAGAGATGAGATACCGTTTGGATCATGCTAGTGGTCGTCATCGGCCAAATCATTCCATTTTTCTCCTCCTGAAGTTGACCGCGCGACAGCCCACCGAAAATTACTATTTCTGTCAAAGCTCCGGTTTGGAGTGCTCAAATGAAGAGGATATTAGAACTGCATCCTTTTATCTAGTCCTGCGGCGGTTTACCGAGTCAAATTGCGCCGATTTCCCGAAGCTAGTGTCATCACATCACATTCACATCAACCATCTAAGCCATGCTGTGGGAAGTCATGCTTCCTCCACGTAATTCTCTGTGACAGTGCAAATCGGCTACGTAATAGCTTAGCTCCACCTATACTCTTCCCTACCGCATGTCATGAAAAATGCTTACTTAAGCGTATCCTAGTCTAGGTCAAATATAGGATCTAAGCTTAATGTTATCTCCAGATGGGATGAATATTTCTGGCTATAAAATTTACTTTTGAAATGTACCGGAATAGTAATATAAAGAATCGTTTACTATAAAGAGTGAACTGGCGTTGGGTAGTAGTGCACTTTTACAGAAAATACGTTTTTCAGTAGTTTTAGCATGCTAAATTTTCTTAGTAGCAGCTTCCTAAGTACAAGCTACAAAATTTTCTGTAGCTTGTGGCTGTTATGAATTGCTACTTATCTAAATCACTCAATAAACTATTGCCACTGCGAAAGTGTTGCCGAGCGGAAGAGTATTTGTCCAATCCTCAATAGAAGCCTTTTTATATTTCGCCTTCAAATTCTTTCGTATCTCTTGGCATCCTCCTTTTTCCATGAGTTTTACAGCCTTCGAAGAGGTAATTAGTTAAATAAATATACCAAAATTTATACTATTTTTCAATAAAAATTAGTGTAAATTAAAAATAGCCTACTGTTACTTCTGTTGAATGTCTTTACCGTAGTTGCTTATTTTTTAATTGGTAGCTAATGGAGTATGTGCTATATTTTTTAGGGGTAGTAGCTAAGTAGTAGCTAGCTACAAATTGTTTTGTGGTTTACCCATCCCTGGAGAGAACCGATGACAGTTTTTCTGCAAGAGCTCTAAGGGAAAGCCGGTGGAGAGTCTATTGTTGAGCGTAGCACTGAATGAATGAGTAACTTGGTCAACAAGGAAAGGATGAAATTAGGTTGGAGTCGTTGGAAATGTAGGTGTAGAGGAGAATGGAGAACTAGTGGCTTTTAGTATGGCGATAGTTACTTATAGTGGCTTTATAACTCATCTATGATTACTTTTCCACACAAGCACTTTATATATTAACTAGGGTCCGTTGAAATTCAACGGGAAGAAGAAAAATTATAACTGTGTTATAAGGTAAAAATAATCCCCTTGATGTGACGTGTAAATTGCAAATACCATCAAGTATACCATAAATAATTCATTAACCACCCATGGGGAGGATTAGGTGAAACATAGACCCGCTATAATCTCACTGCAGTTCTCATATTGAACACATAAACATAAAGGCCACAGGTATAAGTACTTACCCATCAAAATCCCATGTTGCGGATGCCAATGAAATTAGAAAATTGATATCGTTAAAAAAGTGAAAAAAATTGATTATTTTAGTGCCAAAAGCACCAACTTCAGAAAAAAATTGAGCGTATAGGAAGATTACATGCAAAAATTAAAACCCCCATTTTTAAGCCATCCGACCGTGAAAGTTTAAGCCTTATGTTCTGAGTGCAATTAATTTAAAAAAGCAAAAAAAGAGCCCCTTTTATCCACTGCTATCAAATTAGTCACTGAGCCTGGCCATAAAATGCTGCAGGCATGAACAAGCCATTGATGAAATCGCTATTAAATGGATATTCACGCCAAGGTATTTTCTATTGTTGAAAAGGAAGTGAAATTGATGAATTTAGAGCTAAAGACGCAATAATGAGACAAAAACGAAGCGTATAAGAAAATCGAATGAAAGAATTAAATACTGCATTTTTTTATGCGTTCGATGATATAAATTCGATAAGTGCAAGTTATTTAAAAAAGCAAAGAAAGAAACACCTGCACAGAATTCAATGCTTTTCGTATGGGAGTGAAAGTTAACATTAATGGGGTCAAAACAACCCCAAAAATGGTTTTACGCAAAACTCCATTCTTAGTGCGCCTATACCCCACGATGGGGTTATACCCTAAAATGTTCACGTTTTTATCACCAGTAGTTTGGGCTGCGCGTTGATGAGTGAGTGAGTGAGTCAGTCAGTCAGTCAGGACATTTGTTTTATACATAGAAATGAATTTAGTGTGCTTAAGAAAACGAGATTTTTTTCTAACCCCGTTTCGTGGAAGTCTCCCACCTGCGCCACAGCCACTCATCATTCTTTCGATCCCCAGACAACATTTTCGGCACCCAGCGTGCCCACAGTTTTGAAAGCCCAATGCTTCAGTTATCGTTCCATGAAGGCCTGTGTTAACACTTATGGGCATTTTTCATGAAACTCATAAATGGACAAACGCCTGTATTATTGAATGTTTCCTTCAATCTTATAGAGATTTTCTCCACCGACGACAGAAGGCCTTCCACTCCTTATTTCATCGTGCACATCACACCTTCCTGAATGAACTTCATTACACCATTTTTCCTAATTTTGGCTGTTTACTGAACCTTCACCGTAGTCAGAGACGAGTTTCCGATGGATTTCAACAGCAGTCTATCATCCCACCTGCAAAAAACGAATCACAGAATGATATATAACGCATTTGGCGATATTTGGAATAGACTCGGTCATTTTAAACGCGCAGTGAGAGAGCAAAGTTTCCACTAAGAAGGTCTGGTAAATGTTGTTTCGTCTGCTGTACTCTAAAAGACACGCTAGTGCTACCAACCGTTAAACAATAACTTACATTGCAACTATATCGTACATGTATCTTTACAAATATCCCTCATATATTACCAAATCACTTAAGTCGGACTGCCCGTCAGTCCGACCGTATTTTAGATAAGATTAGACTAGTTGCTGCTGCTAAACCTGCTAAAATAGGCTGAAATATTGGTGAAATAGCAAATAATTAATGGGAATATTAAATATTGAAATATAAATTAATCTATATTCTTTCATTTTTAATGAAAACAATATATATATATAACTATGGTAAACAATATATAATATCTAAATCTCAGAGACTTCTTTGTATAGAACATTTTTGGTGAAGCAAATAGAGCTTTTCCAGAACAGTTTCCTAGGTGCGCATTTAGAAAAATGCATACACCCGGGCGACCTAGTACAAAGTAAAAATCGCCAATAACATTTGAAATGGTTTTTTTACACCATATTTTCTAATACTCCCATAAGAAAACACTGAATCGGTGCAGAATTTCAGTTTTGGATTTTTGAGATTATTTTCCCTCAGGATATAGCGGTGAAATTTTCACCATTGGATAGCTGAAAGAGAGCTAAACCAACCAAAAGCATAGTAAAAATAGGAAGCGACCATTTAAAGGGGTTGTTTTAACCCTGTATAACTTTAAGCCCCATAAGAAAGGCATAGAAAACGATGAAGGAATTAAATTTTTAGGCCTTTTTTGCACTGAATATATAAAATTAAGATATTTACTGTTGGATTGTTAAAAGAATTCAGTTTTTATTTTTCCATTCAATTTTCCTATACACATCCCTTTTGTCTGAAAATTGTGTTTAAGGTTCAAAAATAGTCAATGATTAAGTCAAAATAGTCACTATTTCGATATTTAAAATTTTATAAAGGGAGGTAGGACAAAGCTAAGTAGGAGAGTTAGGGCAATTTGAAATACCTATCAGTAGGGGTAATCACATCTTATTGTTAGAATATACATCAATCGGTCTTTAGCGGTAATTAACAAGACAGCAATTTTCGTTGAGATGTATTCATGCGTAAATCTTTATACTGTAGTTTTTGAGCACCTGGTGGATGAAACTTAGGAAGCTCCAATCGAAAAAAGTTGTATGGTAAAGAATTGATACAGATGGGATATCTGATTTTGCTTCAAAAGTGGGCTTGTATTCCTGTCTAGTGTTTCATTGAGTCATAAAAATTGTTTATTTGCTCATATTTGTCATTGCATCACGATAAATAATTAAAATTTCACTTCCATAATAGTATTCCAACCGTGAGAGATATTCTACTGCGTAGTGAAATATTGTCTTGAGTAATTTCTGAAAAATTCTTTCTTTGGGCAGACATACCAAACTTGAACTAAGTTTATTATTTTGTAGATATTTATGCTAATGGATTTTAATTTTAGTGATTTATTCAAAGTTATAAGAAATACCGATGTGATATTCCTTCTGTGGGGTTAGTTGCTTGGAAGAGACTTTGTGAATTTTGGAAAACGTTCCTTCGAGCCTAGATCCCTAACAATGTTGCAGCACTTCGGCTGGCACCCATATTCTCCGAACTACTAATTGCTTTTTGAAAATTAATTTTACGGGGATATCCTGAAGGTGCTCCCTCAGGCTCGTCATTTCCTACTTTCTCTCTTCCCTCTAGTTTTTGCTCCCTTCCCCGAGCCCAATATGCTCACGCAACGTAAAAGGCCCAAAATTCCGTGCTTTTTTGTCAAGAGACCGATCTCGAAATAAACTTTCCTAACCCTTCTCTTTGCCTATCTCACCCTTTCTACGGCAGGACAAGGAAAACTTGGCAAATATTTTCACATTAAAAAATCCGAGCTGTTAAGCTCTTACTTTGTTTCTTGGATCAAATATTCTGCCCGAATATTTTATTATGTATGCTAAAATACCTACTCGAATGTTCGACGTATTTCATAATCGTATGGATTCTAATATGTATCTTACTCTCAACATTTAAGACCTATTCTAATAGCCAATGTCAGAATGCTAAAAAGGGTATCATTTGTGCATAAATTGTCGGGCAGTTTCAATATTAGTGCAAGTTGAATCTTTGAGCGTTTATCGACTTTCAACGTAACTTTATTTGCGTATGCCAATAGCCAAATGCTGTTGCCAATAGCCAAATGTGGTTGTTAAATATTCTTAAATTTCAACTACTTGCTTGTCAACGTGCATAATCTTTAGGAAAATTGATCTGTTAGCCCGATGATCCTCGGTATACGTCACCAAAGTATTGCCATGATTCCTGATGCTTCATCTACCTTCTAGAATGAGGTGGCTTAGATATTTAGGTAGGTACCTCTTTGTAATAGAATTTGGTTGAAATTAGACGAAAAACTACTTGGTTCTATTTCAGAGAATTATCACTAAACATAAGTGTTGCATTTACTTTTCTAATTTGAATTTTCCATAAAAATAGCAAACTTCATTTTTTATCGTATTTCGTGAAAAAATTAATGAATGGACGCTTTAAAACTTCAATTCACAATATTTTAGGATTTGTTCTTCAATTAACAACGTCTCGTGCAACCTGCAGTCATTTGTAATTCTTCCGAATCTGTTGAATGCGTTACCCCTTTTTGTGGAGATTAACGAAATTTAGCGTTCTCTTTGAGGTAAATATTCAATGGCCCCGTCGCTTTAATATTATCCTTCTCCATAGCAGGGTTTGTTGTGTAAAATCATGAGCATTCATATTTTTTATTATTTACTTATTACAGAAATTCTGTAGTTATTAATTTGTAAAGAATTCATCTATATTAAGAAAATTAGTCGTGCACTTTTATTCAAATTAAAAAATACGTTTTACTAAATTCTTGAATTAAGCTTTATCCTAGGACCGAGGCATTTACCGATATAGTCACTAATCTCTATTTCTGTTTTCTATTTAATAAAATTTTGAATTCCTGAACTTGCAGAACTCTAAATTCTTTAACTGGAGGTGAAAGATCTTTCTTTAAGAAAAACAAAGTACCTATTTGGCTTTACTTTCTGAGTTTCATACATATCTTCTGGGAATTGGAAAAGAGAAGTTTGATAATGTCTTTGGTTTGGTTCATTGTTGAATAGCACAAAGGCGTTACATAAGGATTTATTAATTTAAATGAGAGTTTCATTAAGGATTACTCCCGTTGAACGCATAAAGTACTAGTGTTTTCTGTAGTAATGAATGATGTAATGCGTGAATTGATAATAATGCGCCTAAAATCAATTGCATTGATGGAAGAGTTTTTATTCAACTCTAAAACAGCTGCCTCCCGTCTCTTGATGCTAATAAAAAAATGTGTTCATATCTTATATGTTATTCATACGCATACAGCTCAGAAGCTCCCGTTGATGTAATGGATTACGTTATTGATATTTTGGCCAAAATAGCATAAATAAAGTGATTTAATATTTCGCAAAAGGTAGAAGGTTCTCTGCTATACCGCAGATGTTGCTACCGTATGTATGCTGTTGGTCTCTTGTGGTAACTGCTGTGAAATAATAGTTTTCCCATGGTATTATCCTGCATTTCTGTAGTACATGACTTACAACGGTGTTCAATGATGTTTTAATTAATAAGAGTCTTGCCATTAATTCCTTTTGAGCTACAATAATAAGTTTTGACCGGAAATTCAAATTATGTTTAATTATAAAACCTACGTATTTCCTGTAGAATGGTTTCATTTTACCTGCTCTCTCATACATTTTGATCATAGGAAGTTGATTCAATAATGAATTCATTTTTTTCTTTTAATATCTTTTTATTTCCATTTCATGAACAAGGTAGCGTTGCATTCTGATTATTTTTCGTTTTACATTCCATTTATATTTTTAATGTCCTATGGAAATTATAATGTCAGTTGGTGATACTAGATGCATCCAGAGACCATACGTTCATTGCGGCGGAATTCATGCGCCATTCATTGCGTTTATAATTCTGTAGAATCTTTTCTTACTTCATCGTTAATGAAGGTTTAAATAAAATGAGATATGTTTCGATGGAAACTAACTATTTGCGTTCACTTTCTCCATCTTATTCGTTTCGGCTAACTTTAGATCACATTCATTTTAGTCAGCATTTTCCAGTCTTGATCTTCGCTCGATACTTCTTCATTCTCTTGCTCGGCGCACTCCTTCTTTCATCTGTCCATGGTCTCTGGATTCTGGTTTTAGTTTTATCTCGGAAATCGTTTGTTGCTTCAATGGGTGTTTATCACGATTTTTGCTTTCCACTTTACCGTGCAGGGGACCACGTCAAATAATCATTTTCAAATCATCTCTTAAATATTCCAAAAATTGCCAGAAGTATATGATATAAGTGGAATGGATGGGCAACCTTCTCATAACGGCCGTGACGTCATTTCATCCATCGCTTCTTCCCTCTTCTTTCCGATACATTCTAAAAGATGCCTTAAAAAGGCTTTTGTTCTTCCACTTCTGCCGGAAATACAACAGTATAAAGATTGAGAAAATACTTTGAAAAACTATCCGTTATCACCGGGAATCGAGCCTCGGGCCTTTGATCGACGGATGAATTAACGTCAGAGGTCGTTTAGCGGAAACAGAAAAAATGCAACTTTCTACGGTAAATTATTTGGTTATTAGGCCTTAATATTTCGAAGCAACTCCGTAAATCTATTTGAAAACCTTTGAAAATTTGATTTCAATGGTAATATCGAAAAAAACATTCGAATTATTATCCCCCATTCTGTATTTGAAGGATTTCCTAAAGCACACCTCCGTAGTTCCTGCACACCCATTTCCTGGATATCTCTTTGTACCTCCTGAAACCATAGCGTGCCTAGGTTTTCCAATTCTCTGAAGAATTTCGCTATTTTTTCGGTTAATCTTCCCTGGTCCATTATGTGGAAGATGTGTCCAAAAACATAGCTCTTCTTTTTTCTGTTGGTTTCTGATATCCATTCCATCTGCTTGTATAGTTTCGGGTTTTTTCGTCTCCTAACATTCGAGGTCTAAGTATCTTTCTCAGAATTTTTTCTCTTTACTAGTTCCAACCACTTGATCAATCCTGTCTTTGTTAAGGTCAGATATTCGAATGCACTCAGGCATCAGTGCGGATTACTGTATAGTAAGGTCAGCTTCACATAGATATTTAGATTTTTCTTGTTTTTTGTATTCATGGTGAGTTTGTTTGCCAGATTCTTCTCATTTATCCATATTGTCCGTTCTTTACGGACATTTCATTCGTCATTTATTATCCTAGGTATTTAAATCCTTCCACTTTCTGGATTTATTGTTCTGCAATTATCGATTTAGGCACCAATAAAATATTTGTCACATCCTGCGTTTTCTCTAAGGATATCTGTAAACATGTTTTCCTTGCTTGTCTCTGAAATTTAGTTTCTTTGCTTGCTTCTTCTACTGAGTGGAAGCTGAGTAGGAAGTGGAAGTATGACATGGTAACAATGTTGTCTGCAGATGCGAGTTATAGTGGCAGCAAATCATGGTGTCAGTAACTTGCGCAAAGCATGGCTTTAAGGGGAGTAAGACTCTTGTGGAAGGGTTCCGCAAAAGAGTGAAGGGGAGGAGAGAGAAAATGGTTAAAACTCCGTCAACATAACTGCGTTTGACTTGAGAGAGCGGGAAAGTGTCAGCAGGTCGTTTCACATAAATTCTTACGATCCAAATAATGCTGAAATACCCTGATATTGCTCGCAACCCATCGGAGAAGCCCATTAATAGTTGGATTGAGAGCCACTGAGTGCTATAAAGTTGACGTGAGTAACATGTTGGGCATTTAGAAGTCGGCTAAGACCTTGGTACCCCGTCAAACGCGGTGATTACATAACTCCCCCGTCCTTAGCCAGTTTGAAGGGAATGAACTCTTCCACTGAAAAGGGTTTTATTCTCATGTGCTTCAATCATTCACCACTACAATAGTCTATTTGTTTTCCCTTACGCCTACAGCCCTTTCGAATCTCACCTATCCCTTGAATTTCCCGTCACCATACCTTGTCTCTGATCTCCTTGTCAAGGTCCTTCCTCCGTTCTGCATCAATTTATTTTCAAAGTGTGTTAAATGTTTTCCTCGGTCTCTATTTATTTTAGATACTTTGCGGTACTGAAGCCTCTCATGCTGACAAACGTGGATCGCAGAGGAAAGGTCATGCTGTCAATTGCATGGATGGCTTCCGTCGCCTGTAGTTTACCTCAGGTAAGTTAAACCTCCATCTTCCTTGTTCTTCATATGGCTGCGGGTGTTTGCTATAACCTCAATTCTATGCTGAGAACACTTTAATTAGCGTACTTAATGGGCTCTTAATTTTCTGCCGACGATTTTCCTCCCCCCCCTCGAATTTTATTTAACCGCATAACATCATTACAATTTTTCTCATTCAGTCACCTCCTTGTTCACCATGTTACCTTTTTTCCTTTATCGCACTGAAAATTCGTTGCCGAAAATTGTACGCAAAATAAAAAAGTAGTATCTTAATTTACATAGATAATGATGTTTTTGACGATTATAGGTTATGGAGCTTTTTAGCTTTTTTAATTAATCGTTGTGGTACAGGTTTTGATGAAGCTCTAGGCATAGTAAAAATATAAGGAAAAAATCAGTAGCAAAGAGCAAAATTATTTTGAATGTTTTGTGATGGATTAAAAACAACTCCATTCTTTCGAATTCTCAATCTAATCAGTGACGTGTTCTAGCATCGTAAGTCACTTTAAATTGACAATTATGATAATAGTTGCTATTTTTAGAGTAAATTAAACAGTCAGATGCGAAAGTAGATCATTAATTCCTGGAATTTACCTGCAAAGTTAAAAAAAAACGTGTGTGCCATCTGGTAGAGAGGTTTTCACATCTGACGAAGACGCACTATGGTGCCATAAATACAAATCAAACAATTTAGTTATGGCCCGGAGGTACGCTCAGCGTTTCGTCTTAATTTTTGAAATCACAGCATTTTCTCTGGTGCCTTAGCTATTAAGAGACTAAGAATTAAAGGGCGTTCCCTTTTCTCGTAGACTAGCACTCCATAGAGATGTGAATCAAAGAGATGTTTGCTCCATTTCCTGAAAATGTAGTTTAACTTTTGGCGAGAATCAAGTTAATGATGTCTGCCTCTCGAATGTCGGGGATGACAATGGGGTTAGGTGGGAAGAAGCCGCCAAGCCAACATTTTTTCCCCGGAGCCACTTAAATTTCTATTTGTGTCACGATGAAGGGCTTTAGAACCACTCCTCACATAAAACAGTAAGTCTGCTCACATAAAAAATTCCCATTTCCTCTTCCTACATCATTCCCGGTTTTTTCTTCCATCTCCAACTGCACTTCATTCATACCCTACGAGAATGTATTCCTTGCTTGTATTTAATTTCTCAATCCATTTGCGTACACGAGAACTCACATTCACCCCTTTCATCATGTGAATTCTTAGTTTAACTTCATCACATCCAAAAACCACTTCCTCCTCCCCTCTCTGGATTGTTCTTTGTTCTTTTTTTACTCTTTTCTGTATCTTCTTCCAGTCTCTAGTTTGTTTTCCTGTCTGCTTTGAGAGAAAAATTCCTTTGTGTGTAATTTTCATGAACTCCTAGGTTGCTGGAAAACGGGTAGTTGGAAGTTAATTAAACTCCTCTTATTATATTGGATTCCAATTTTCCCATTTCTCTATGTGATAGAAGTTTATAAAAAACGTTTTTCTCCAATTACTCTGCTTTTAAACTAGCATATAAGGCTTTTCATGACACCTTTGGCCGTCATAACACCAAACGTAATCAGTGTTATCCAAAAATGTATGTAGGAATTTAAAAAAATAATTTCCGATTAAAATAAAAATAAAAAACTGTTTCGGATCTATGCACGATACACTGATTTTTTCATACTTTCTGTATTGACTAAAGTTCTTAAAAATTTGAATGCTGATGCAATAATTGAATTTTACTGTTGCTTTTTTCCTCTTGTAACACACATCCAGTGCATTGAAGCTAAGTTCATTGAATTAATTTTTATTTCACAAAGCGTCTGTAGCACATTTTCATTTGTATGGACGTTTATATTAAGAAGCTCGTTTAACAAACTGCACTGACCGATTACAGACTCCATGCATATTTAGTATTTATTGAGTACTTTTTGAACCATTTACTGAAACTTCATAAATTATGAGTGTTTGAAAACATGCAGTGAAATAACTTTTTGAGTACAAAAGTTATGACTAAATGAGTTTTCAAAATTTCTGCTTCAAAATTTCTATGCGTTTTAAAGTTAAAAAATAAATGATATTCACATTCACTCCAATCCGTGTTTTCTCCAAAGTTATTAAACATACACATTGGCAGTGATTATTTTCAATGAGTAAACATTCTTAAGGCAAATGAAATATTAAGAAATATCTATGATGGTTCTTTCATTTTGGCATCAACATCCGGTGCGATATACAATATACCTAATACTATATTGATTCAAGATTTACGTATTATTTTCAAACTATCAGCAGCTGCATAAGCATTTCCCAATGGATGGATGCATGAGCAGAAGCGCGCTGGAATAATTAGGTCCATTCATCCGTGAAGTCATTCATTTGATGATGGTAGCTCTTTTGTATGATTCGAGTGCATTCAGTGCAGTGATAACCTTTATTTTTCATCAAGTCGTGATCGTTTTCTAGCTGGACATGCATTGATACCACTTCTCGATTAATTTCATAATTTTATTTTAGTTAAATCACAGCTATTCAAATATGGCTAAATGAGTAAAGATTTCTCGGGTTTCACACCGGGTAAGATTATTCAAATGTATCAACTTTTCGATGGTTGACTCAGCCATCGTCATCAGGATAATGAGTCGAGCGAGGATGCTGGCGGTTATATATAGCTGCAGATGCCCCATTGTTGTGGGAGCCGTTATGCGTTCTTTGAATTTCGTCAATTCCTGGGCGCCAAGTCCTACTTAAGTTGAAGCCGTTGTCTCTATTGATGTTATTTTGCTCCATCTGTATCAATATCGCTTCTTTCGTTATTCTTTCCCAATATTCGTTTTCGATGGCTGAGTCAACCATCGTAACGTTGATCCATTTAAATAATCTTACCCGGTGTGAAACCCGAGAAACCTTTACTTATATAATTCGCCGGGAAAACCTTAAATCCTTTATATGGCTAAATGAGTTTCCCTGCACTCTTGAATAACCTCCTCAATTGAATAAACGTAATTGTTTTTTTTTCATTCATCTCGCCAAAAATCTTATCTTATATAAGGAATATTATACATTTTTCAAAACTTCGAAAACTCTCTTCTTGTCCTTTTGCATCCAATATATTGTTCCAAATAAAATTAGCCAAGCACAAGCAACCGTGGGTCGTCAAATATTCTATCATGCGGGAATCCTATCTGCGAACCATGGATTGGCAGGTTAGGGCTATACTCCGTTTCCGTATAGGCCCACAACAATTGTATTTTAGAGATTTTCAAATTCTAAAAGCCAGTACACTGGCTCATTGTGTCTAAGCTGATAAATCAATCTTGAGTAATGGCTCCGAATGTATGGAGGAAAAATTGTAGGTTGATAGGAAAATAACTTTAAGTAGATTGGAGAGTTTTTTATCTACAGACCTGCGTGAAACTTTGCAAACATGTTTTTATATGTAGTAACTATAAGTAAAAATTAAAATTTTGCATTAAGAAGAATTTGTTTCTGGCAATTCAATACTTTTTTAACTCATAGACCGAACAGATCTTCATCTAAACGTGAAATAATATTTTTTATTTAACCTCATTGGGTAACCAAAATTATAGAAATTAATGAATCAATAGAATTCCGTTTCGGACTGAGAATAAAAATATGTAACACATAATGTCGTGCTGGCAACCCCTGTACGGTTTTTAGGTAGGTTTCGTTGTGCCAACATAACTCAATCTTTGGCTCCACACCTTATAATATCTGCAGATATACAATTGATTTCAAATTCATATTCTCAATCCTACATGAAGATACCCACAATTATGGGCAAGGTAACCAGGTAGTATACAGTTATGGCATAATATAAGACACACATAGCATATAATTTGCGTATATAACATAGAGTTTCTTGCTTTACTTATAGCATAGGTATAACCTACATTTTTCGTTCAATTGCATATTATATTTCCTACTCTCATAATTACATTTTACTTCACAATATTTTTCTGGTATTTTATACTTTCAGGTAAACCATTAAGTTAAAATGGAAAACTATAGGTACTATAAAGATATAGGTAAACTATAGGTAGTTAAAAATAACACATTTTTCCCGTAATGACTATAGTACCTCGGTATGGACTATTTATGACTATTCCTCTTACTCATTGTTCTGATGTTATTCTTACCTCAGCATTTTTTATTGAAGTATTTAAATATAACTACCACAAATGTATAATAAACGCAAAATTAAGTATAACCATTTTTGTAAATACTTCTGATTTGTGATTGTTTTATTTAACTTTAGCACCAGTGTCAATTGCAAAGTGTATATTTCTCGCTTTTGCTTTGCAGAAATTTCACAATTTAATACTCTATAGCATGCAGTTTTGCTGTATAACAAGTTTCTATAATCCCCCATATAGGTAGTCCGTATCGTATTATTTATCCGTCGAACCAGCACTACATTTCATATTATTATAATGATTGAGTCCAAATATCAAACTGTTACGTTGTATAAAAAAATAGAAATTACATTTCTCATCATTTACATACGAAATTCTCGTATATAATAATTCTTTTTGGGTTCTCCTCTGGATCAGGCTCAACAGTCCTGATGACTATGCAGGACTCGGGTATCATAAAGTCGGTCAGTATGGAGAGCCTGACTTGGTAGGGAACCCGAGGAGAGTTCCTACATCAAGTACGCCTGGAAAGTACCAGTTATTACATATTTTAATATAGTTTTTGCTTAAATTTCGGATACCGCGCCGAAACCTAAAGTCATAGCAATGCTTTAAGTAACACCAAAATGTTAAATATAATTATTTCATCATTTTCATAATTGGACGTATTGTGAGTTCCATAGCTTAACATTAGTACTAATATGAAATACGATCCTAGAATCTCTATCGGTTAACTTTAAAAGTTCTTTAAATGTACAATCAATGACCCGCGATTACTGCTACAGCCACTTTAATGCCTTTTCAAGTGGTATATTAATTCGATACACCTACAACAGAGAAAATAATGCATTAGAATTCAATCGGTTTATTTCTTGACTAGTTGACAAACCTGCTGAAACAGGCTAAAATATTGGCAAATGTGTGTTTTTTTTAATTTTTAGTGAAAACAGTACATGCGGCTTTGGCACACAATATAAAATATTTGAATGTCTAGGATTTATTTGCATGCAACAGTTTTAATGAATCAGGCGGAGCTTTAACTAAGCAGTTTTCCTTGTTTATGCCCATCCGTTACATTGACCTTTATGTATGCTGACCTGCTTGCACGGGAGAATGATACATGTAATAAGTGGATAAATATGGGTTGTGGGAGATCGATGCTAACCTTTTTAATTTTATTTATTTAAAAAAAAAATGATACTCGCAATGTGAAAAATGCATACGCTCACGCCATTGGTCAGTTAGTGCATCTGAGTCGCTACGCATAGCAACTGAATCATACGTATGTACGCAAAGCCTTTTGTATAGTAGACAAGGATTTCAAATTATTCTACAGCCAGCGCATCCATTTTTGTTTATCTCTAATGATCACTTTAGCATCTAAAGTGAGCTCCGGTGAGCACTTTACGGTAAAGTGACACTTAAGCGTTATTTCGTCTAAAGTGACGTCTATGAAACGCATGAAGAACACTTAGCTCATCTTAAGTATAATTTAGCCTAAAGGGTTTACTTTGAATCAGACCCTTAATGGATATTCACGCCTGGTTGCCAAGGAAGCTTCTATTGTTGAAAACGAAGAAACATTAATGAAAAACAGTCCCAGAATTTGCGATGTTTATAATTCAGAAACCTTTGTGGGTTCAACACAACAACTCATCAGAGTTTCCGGATAAATGGTATTGGAACGCATTGAGCACGAACAAACAAACAGACGAACAGACATTCATTTTGATATATTAGATTAGATTACAAATTTTTCTCTGTTATGGCATCATCATAGGTAGCAAGAGTTCTACTTTAAAGCACTTCTCCTAACTCCCTGAGGGTGAAAGGTCTCTGTTTTTATAGTGAGGAATGTTTGTCTGTATGTTTGTTTTGGATTACTCTCCTCCTCACTGCAGTAGGAGAATACTCTGGAATATGGATGTGTAAAGCCTATTCTTTGTTTATATCGCTATGCTTTATTTATTCCGGAAAAAGTTTAACTGGTGGTAGTATTCAAGTCCAACAACGCGGTTTACCCGAGAGAAGAGTATCTTCGTCTACATCACCTTTCTTGGGTCATGTTATCCCGTGGGTCAACATCGAGTTGATTGGTGCGTGTAGAGTTCATATGTACCTTCAGCCCTTGGGAACTTATAAATAAACACTCCCTTGGTTATCAGTTGAGAGTGGGCTTCATTTCTAAGAACGTTTTGGCTTTTCCTCCAAGTGAAATGCCACAATATCTGGAAAGGCTCTTCATTTTCTGGGAACGAAGGCCTTCTGTATCCCTTTCCTTTCCGACGAAATCTGATGGTTTGGGTATCATTATATTATTTTGATTCTTGTTCATAAAATCTTGTGCAGGAACTATTGACCTCTTGTGATAAAATCTCTTAAGTTGGTTTTTCCATTTACTTATATACCAAAGTTTCATGGTTTTGGAGAATTATCAAAAACGATACCTGCTCGCTACATGATCTAACTAATCCATAGATATATTTTCATGTGTATTATTTTCTTAAGTATCGGGAGCAATTTACCAAGGCGTTACGGACGGTCATATTGATTTTGTGAATATTATCTTTGGTTGGAAGAACTTTAAGTTGCCGTATCACATCTTGTAAATATCTTCATTTTATACCATAGCGCAAGAGCATCAGAGAATTTTCAAAACTAAATGCAGATTTTCAATTAAATAGTTCGTTTTTATAATTTATATCTTCCCTTTTTATTTTGCCTAGTTTGTATATTACTGATTGGTAAATTTACCCACCTCCTATTAAACATTGACTAGAAATAAACCAGTTACGACTCATTCGTTCATAGTCAGTGAAATAACCTTTCATATGAAATGCACGATGAGGTAATTTTTGTTGAGTTTAATTCTTATGCAAAATAAAATGAGAAATGTTCGTTGTAATAATTTTAAGGAAGTGTCATTAAATAAAAAATGGAACTTTCAAATTTTAATCATCACATTTTTTTCCGATGCGAAATTGAAAGAAGGTATGCAAAATATCCCAAAGTTTTATTAAACAAAGCGCAGAAAGCTTATTTTAATGGGCCTCTTAGCAATATTATGTTTAGTAAAACGACCAAAACGGAGAAATCATATTTATCGCTAGCTGACTTTATTTCTTTTGCTGAAATTAATAAGAAGTTAAGACACTGCAAAATCGCAAAGATTCCAAAAAGAAAGACAATTTAATGTTTATTCTATAATGTGACTAAACCACTTGATTAATGTTTATGATAATGTTGTTCGGATAGAAGCTCTTGCAATGAAGTAGAGGTTAGTATTATAAAATGTATTATTTTATACTCCTAGGTATGAGTGGCCGGAGGTAGAAGGACTCTCAGTGGTTGAGGCCGGGGGAATAGTACTGCAAATATCTCTATATTTTCTCTAATATTTGAGTTTTTTTCTTTTTGTGCAGGTTTTTTTGTTCTGTATTATTATTTTTTGTGGTTTAATGAAATTTCGATAGTTGGGTGCTTGCTCCTCTAATTTTGAAACTCATTAAAAACAACTGTCACAGAGCAGGCTTTAATCTCGTCATTAGTAAATAATTTGGCTCTCTTACTCATGGATATAGTAGCCTAAATACCCAACCTTAGGGCCACGTAGTTTGAGACTCGATTTCTCTAATTCCATGAACGATTTTTTTTATTTTAACCCAATATGCGAAAATTCAATGTCTTTATTCTTTCCGTTGGAAATGTCGCACATGCCAAGAGTAGCAAACCACGGTAAATACCCTGTGAATTAGAGTGATCATGAAATAATCTCTAGAGTCATTAGCGAAGATGGTGTGGTCCGTCTAAAGATTCGACCCAGAATAAAAAGTCACGTAAAATCGACCATTTTTGCTAAATGATCACATTTCCGCAGTGATACCTGTTGCAAAAGTTACTGGCAGAGACCTTCCATGCAAGAATGGAAGGTAGAAGTGGAATGGGTAAATGAAAACGACGGAGGGGGAGAGAGGGAGGGGCAACGAGAGAGAATGAGAGAACGGGAACCAAAAAAAACGAGGCACACGCACAAAAACGCTGAGCCAAGAACCTTACAATGAGGACGGAAATCTTGGTGCGCTTCCGATCGTCATTTGCTCAAAATACGGGTCGCCAGTTAATGCGCTGGTGTTGCGAGGGAGACCTTGGTAAATGTGAGCTTTCGTCCCGCCAGCGTTTTCGCAAATTGCACTCATTTTTAAGAGAGATATCGGAACCAAATTCACCTCACTTATTGCAAACCTTGCGCATTAGTAAAATACTTTCAACACAACAATGCATCAACTACTTTAGGAATGGGAAACTTTCAAACCTGAGAAGTGCGTTTTTTCCTCTCCGCCATCTTGTGAAAAAATTCCGTTTCCTCTTATCCACTGTACGTAGCGCAGCGATCGAGCAGTTGGTTCTCTAGCATATACACACCTCTCCTACACAGTCTCTTCCCTCCTTCCACTCAAACTCGCCCCGCAACAGCCATTTACTACAATCATTTTAAGACTTCATCCACTCCCAGAAATGCTTGGTCTCCCACGCGGTTGCAGCTCCTCTAGCGGCCGAAGTTGGAACTTGAATTCTTGCGCGGCCGTTGATAACACGATCAAAATAGGAGATTAACGTCCTCTTGTAAGGTTCTTGCGCTGAGCAAGCGGTTAAAATCACCCATCGCTAAGACTTCAGGAGGGACTCATCTTGTGATCTCATTGTGAAACTAGTAGTCGGAATGGGACGGCATGTAGGTGCAAGATAAGTCATCTCACTGCTCGAAGCACTTGTATTGGCAACGATTTGAATGTTTTTATGATCCTCCACGCTAAAACAACTTTCCACTTATCGTTCCGTAGTATTGTTAAAGTTCCGTGGCCCACGTCCCAAAATCATCCTCATGAACAGCGCCAGAATCTTTTACGAGAGCTACCTATATAATGCATATAAAAAGCTACCTAATCTTCGTCATCTTTTCTCTGTAGGGAATCACTTTACGGAAGGAGGGCAACAGATTTTGACCTGAATTCCAACGTTAAGAAGGGAACGGCCGAAAAAGATATATCGCCAAGTTTGCCAGCATGAAAAAAAGCGCCAGGATAAAGCATCGATGCACTTGATTTTAAGGATTTATCGGTTTCAAAATGTTTTGATATTTTCATCGCAGTGTATGACCTACTTTACTCTGAGAATAATTTCTTCGATTGGCATACCAGATTGAGATTTTATTCTGTTGAACATTGATTGTACATAGTAAGGTTGTGTGCAAGCATTTGAAAATCCGTGTAAAAAATAAATACTCATGATAAACATTGGTATTATTTAAAATGTCAGATGGGCTATAGAAGGGCATATTTTGACACTGCGTTGAGTAAGGTACCCGGCTATGTTGAATTGGACTTTGGCGTCACTTGGTAATAAACGCCGCACCGTATTATGGACTGTATCTAATTATGGCGTATTATTTTTTATTTGACCTTTGTTAATTAGTATTAAGCAATTAGGTACCTTAAAGTCCATAAAAACTATTTACGTTTTGTGTGAGCTTATAAATCTCATTATATCTGGTATTAATAACGTAAAGAAACATTAACGCTATACCGCTTGGTGTTGTCACCAAACATGTCAACCCGTTTTTTATACGTTTTGGAATGCCTTACTAGATTTTTTGCGGCGCAAAAATGTTGTACGCATTTGAAATCATGCATACTTGACTGAATAATTGGACATTAAATTTTAATATCCAGACTTAATATTCTGCAAATTAATGTCTATTTCACAGCCGTATTGATGATACCGAAACAGTAATCGGCGGAAGTGATGAGTCCGCTAATTAAGTACGGCCCAGTCGTTCTTAATTAGTGGATAAATTAGAAACAAACGAATCCAAGTTATTCGTCAATGTTGCGATTGAATTTCGAAGAGGTCCATTGCTTTTTAATTAATTTTCCAAGAGGTGATTTTTCGCTTTGGTGCAGGGAATTGCGGAAACCTGGGCATCCACTTCGTAGCTTACGTCAGTAATCGTTGATTGTGATGAATGGTTATATATAACATAAATTGCCACTTAAACATATCAATTCAATTCACAAAACCAATCAGCGAAGAAAAACGAGCTTTTGGAGACCCCTTAAACTTTTTTCTGAAGATTGGATCACCTTCAAAAATCATAGCAGTAGTGACGAATATCAGTAATTTCGTAATTGAAAGTATTTCCTGTTTAACTTTTTTAAAAATAAACGACTAAATTGAACACAATATTTAAAATTATCAGTAAATTTAGTTCAAATATATTTCTAAATTTACAGCAATATCACGGATAAAAATGGATTTTTTTCGTAGTCAAGCGCTTGGATTCTAAGACATCAATGTGTGAAAATCTGCCATGAAAAATTCAAAATTGGGAATCAAACCCATATCTCCTAGTAAACCGTTAGATGCGTTAGAGCTGAGTGATGTAATTGACTAATACTTCTACCAAACAAATGGAGGGAATACTTAATTATACTTGTAGGTAATATTGTGAAACTCACCTCAAGGATGTGTGGCATGGGGTGATTCCTCAGTTAGCGTGCACTACCGTTTAGCACACTGTCATAACGCTATTTCATTAATTATGCTGCTAAGCAACGTATGTGCGAGTAGATTAAACATGTAGTACGGAATCTATCATTTAACTCATATGGGATGTACGTACACTATATACTCATACGTCACGGGGACTAATAGATTTAAGAGCTCAGTCATACTGACATGGCACCGTAAAACGACTACAAAATGCCGTTATTGACAGTTATACTAACAAGTAGAAGTTATTGCCAAACAACGTACTTATTAATTTTAAAGTTGGCTTCACAATGGTATGTTCATTGCGTAAGTTACTGCAGAAAGCAACTTTCAACCTAAATTGCAGGTGTAAACGTCTATGCAAGAACATTTAAAAGTTCCGGCTAGTCGCTTGAAGCAGCGTATCCAATCCAAGAACCAATCCACAGCACTCTTTTTCTCTCTCTTTCTCTGAATCTCTGCACTAACTTGTGAAAACATTTCGTCAGAGTAATGTCACCCGCAAACTCTGGCAGAAGTAACTTGCGTAGTTACTTGCCGGTGAAAACCTACCTTACCATTATCAACGCATACATTCGAAGTTGAAAAGATAAATTAAAAAGCACACACAAAACAACACTACCTATCTATTCCATTAAAATTATTAGTTATATGGATGTATGCATTGTGGTGTTTGCACGTGTTGAATCGAAAATATCCTATTTAATCCTGTCCGTCGAGCAATCTTTCTAATTTTATGCGTGTGATCGAATCACGATAAGCAGCGCATAGGATTCGTAATTCTTAAGAGGAGGAGGCGTAATTAGTTCAAGCCGTATAGCCACACTTAGCTGTTATGTTTTGCATTTTAACGAACAGTTTCGTCGTACGTACCATTTCAAACGGCTAGAACGTACCCATACCTACGCATTAGTCTCGCTAACGTTATGAAGCGGGTTCTTTTTCTGACAAATTGATCCCAGTGCACGTCATAACCAATATATCGTCCGTGCCCCCACACTCAAATAGATCATCCACGCTCTACCGTTCCGCGCGTCCCAATTTTTACCTTGCCTCAATAAATTCCTATCCCTAGTCAGGTGACCAGCCCACGGAATGTACTCCCACACTCCACTTCCGAAGCCTCCCTCCCCAAACCCCATCTCCATTCGTCACGTCAGCGGTTCTCCGCTAATTGTTTTCACTCGCTCTCATCAAATTTCCCCGGAAACCTAAATTCTTTTCGTGCCGAGCCGTAAAATGATGTTCGTTTAAACTCTTCAAACGTCGGCACGTTCGAACAATGGACTGAATATTAATGGACTCGGCTCAAACCTAACTGTTCCGGGACAAAAGTTACGAATGGAATGAGCATTTTCCGCCGGGTGTCAGGACGTCACGCTCCATCACGGGTGATTTTTTTTTAAATATTCGTTTGAACCGAAACAGGAAAGAGTAAAAGGTCACGTGACCGTTAAAAATTTTTCTCGTTATGGAAAAGGGGAAGTTCTTTGATTGAAATCGGTTTTTATGGATAAAAGTTGAATATTGTATTGAAAAAATCTTAAAGGGACTTGTGTTCCGAATGTCATCCCTTTAACAAAATGTACCTTGTATATAAGTATTGCTTTACCCGATGATGAAGCAGAGTAGTAGAACGCCTATGGCAGGGATACCATTTTTATAGAAGATACTGAATACATTTTTAAGAAAAGAAAGACGTTGGATTGGACATGAAATTGGATTAGCTGAACGTTTTTTAATAACTCCTTTTACTATAAGGTCACAATTGAAGGATTCAACTAGACTGTGGCAGGCGTTACTTCATAGAGGTTTATTACATTGGTACTCATGACTTATGACCATACTCATGATTAATGATAATACTTATTACTTTTCTACAAAATTATTTTTTTATAAAAGTACTAAGTAATATCATTAATCATGAGTATTAATAGAAGGATGAAATGTATGACGTTGTATTTGGGCAAATTTCCGTGTATTTTCGGAAATTGTTTAGGCTATGATCCCGCAGATGAAAGAACGTAGCAATTTGTTCACTCATTTCAAGCACAAAGGACACATGGGAAAAGATATTCGTTAATGTAAGGCTCAATTATTCATGGGAACGGAGCTTTTGCGTGCGTATAAAATGGAATGATTTCAAATGTCAACAAATCAAACCTGATTTCCAATTTCTCTGCAGCAAAATTATTAACTGATTCTGTTATTTAATTACTACTTGTTGGAGATTATTTTCACATCGTCTGTTACATATTACCTACAGATGCACTTTCAATTGATTTCCAAAGATTACATAAAAATATGTTCATACACCTGATTTTGCACCCCAATATGATTGCCTACGATTATGTTATGTGTCAAACGTGGTGAAAAAGTTATTTTTAGGAGCTCTTAAAATGTAATTTTTGGGTACCTGGAGACCCGAAGTCCGTACTCCGAGCATTAACTAACTCTCATTACTATACATATTAGACGTTACTTCTAAAACTCCGTATTATTAGCGGGTTAAAAGTTGGAAAAAAATCATTCTCTCTAGAGCTCTGTGTACAAATAAGTGGGCATATCCGCTACTTTGGGACCCAAAAGATGTTGATGATTTGAAGTTGGCATTGAAGCTAAAGGGCAGGTCTAAGATCAATCCGCAAGAACTTATTCATCTAGAATAAAGTCAGGTTAATTCTGAATCCATGCATGCTATGTCACATCACGATGAAGCTTTGCTGGTGGTTGGTATCATTCTGGTTTATAATGAGTATCCTCATCTTGTTTTCCAGTAAAGATAAACGTATAATGCCAATTTTTCGCTGCCGTAAAATCGATAAACAAAGGTGAGTGACGTTTTTCAAATTTATAGGTAATGAGGAAAGGAAAATGGTTTACCGAAGGTCAAATAGTTATTAAAAAATTAAAAAAAGTTATTATTTTGCGACGTTTCGGAATTAAATTACTTCCATCTTTAGGACTGCAACCACGATGTAGAAGGTCAAAAGCAAAAACATCAGCAACCAACACTCATGCAATTTAAATATATAATTCTACCGTTAGAAGTTTTTAAATATTAATAAACTTTAATTGGTACATGTTCTCGTCTCGCGGGTTACTAAATCCAAAGAGGATCCATTAAATCACTAATTAATGGAAAACTGCAAGTGTTTTGTTTCTATGATCATGGATTGGTTCCACCACATCACATCAGAAACTGAATTTTACAAAACTTAAAAGAATGGATACACATCTCACTTCACCCTTCGCATCTCACATTAATGAAATGGCACATCACTTTTACTCGATATATTTTAATCGAAGGTTGCTTTTTAATGGTCCTTAGTCATACCGTTGATTTTTTAACGGACATAATAAAATCAAAGCTATCTATATTATCCTATTTGATCCGGTAGTTAGTCAACGTTAGATCCATGCTCTTAATAACGATTTCCTTAGTCACCTTTTTTTCCAAAGATCCGTGATAGGTATAGACATCCTCTCAGCCATGCTTGAAAACATTAAAAGACTATGGAGACTTTCATCTTTATCTGCGCATCAAATATTTAACGCTGTTAAGTTGTCTACGAGTGCACTGAGTACCACAGTAATTTCAATTATTTGCGGTTATTATTATTTAAATTATTTGCATAGTTGATACTCCATTCTACGAAAGTACCTTATAATAAATTCTCGGAAAATAAACTGAAACCTCTTCGCCACAGAATGTTGACTGCAGCAGTGGTCATTCCCACTTAGAACTAGCAGTCAGTCAACAAACCCCAAAGTAATGTCAACAATCAGAAGAACTCTCGAAAGATATCTGCGTTACAACTATCTACATCTGGCTTCGTAAATCATAGTTCACTGAAGTCCACATTATATTCGTATGATGAAACCCCAGAAACTCTCCCTTATATTTTTGCGTGATCTTAAGAAACAGTTATAAATGCAAAAGACAAACTTTGTCTTATATTTAGATAAAGTTTTTATTTTCATTTATAAAATGAACTTCCACAAAGTTGAGCCTGAGACGATTGAGATGACTAAAAACAGTTATTTATGGAAAGATTTTCCACGTAATTGGAGTTATTTTAGTCTTCTTACTCATTATTTTTTACTTTTATTTAATTAAGTGCATTTGGGTGACTGGAAAAATTGAAGTTTTCATTTTTAATGTGCTAGTTTGATTAACAATGGTATGGAAGTACTTTTTTTTCCAGCTTCAAGGGTCCACGCTATACATTTTTAAAAACTTTATTTCAATAGCCTGCTGAAAGGTTCCCCCCCGAATACACACAAAAGGTTCCATGCAATTACATCAGAAAGTTTCTCATTAATAATTTTTCATCTGACATCCCCAAAGCCTGTCTTTTATTTTGAAAAAATAATCCAAACTTTTTAATTTAATTTTTTGGTGAACATCATTTCACCGACTTCATGTAAGTAATGAGGGGAATCAATTACCGATCCATTGCTTTACTTTCTTAGTGCTATGAAATTTCATTAGACAGAACTTGTTTAAGTTTTCAGATTGCTTTTTCTTAGCAAAAACATTGCGTAAGCTTTAATGCGCTGAATTTTTCTACCTCAGTGTCGATTTTTTTAGGTGGGTCATGTTTATCCTTGACGTTCGTCCTTCTTGTAGAAGATTAAATGTAGTCCTCTACAAGAATGACGTTCGTCCTTCTTGCAAAGGACTCTCTTAAAGGTGGATTTCGGGCACGGAGAAATGGAATATAGAAATGATCCGTGATGCTGCGGTTGGTGAATACGAGGAGCGAGTTCCTATAGGAGAGGAAATGTATTGTAGTGTCGACGATAGCAGCGGTGGAGACCTGGTCTTCGTTGAAAAAAGACTCAGAGCATGTTCGAAAAAGTTCTTTAAGGAAGTTTTTGGTCATTCCTTAAGAAACCAGGAAATGAATGTGAATCAGAGGTTTGACAGTGTGCTTGGATGTTTATTTATATGATGGGATGCGGAGTGCTTCGGGCATTCGAAATCAGGTTTTTTGAAAGAGGATGTTGGACGCATAGTAGAAAAGAAGGTTATAGATTTCGAAGGTCAGGATTGCCCAAGAGTTCTCACGAATTGAAAAATAAATTATTGGATGATAGTCTAGTTTTCCATTATCTGAGATATGTAAAGGGAAGACCTCGTTAATCAACGTTTAATAAAGATCGACGCACTTCATTGTTGAACGTAAATACACAGAAATAATTTGCTGGAAGAACTAACGATAATGTTTATTCCTGTTGCGATAAGCATCAATTAAGAATGAATGGAAGAATTTCTATAGGCATTCATGGATTGGCCTCTTTCGAAATGGAAATCATTGTGGAAAGGGTGTTTTCTATTATCTGAGATAGAAAACAGAAAAGTCTTTATTTCACGGGTTTTTCGTGAGATGTTTTTTGATGTTTACCACAGCCTCGCCTGACAAAATATTTTGGAATTCCGTAAATAATTATAACTGTGTTTGACAATATTGTACCATTCTATGGTTGTTTAATGTCGAAATATGTTCGTAAATGAAAAGGAAAACTTTGTTATATTCCTCCAATTTATTTTCAGGTACAACTAGTTTAACGCAGCGGCGTCATCTTCAGGTACCTTCGCCGCTGACGCCACTGCGTCGAAACTAGTGGTACCTGAAAATAAATTGGTGGAATATAGCAAAGCTTTCCTTTTCATTTACGATAAAATCAACTTCCACAAGGTTGAGCCTGAGACGATGGAGATAATCAAAATATGTTGGTTGAAATAAATTATCGCGTGCAAAACTGACATTTTTCATTTTTATGTTTCAATCAAGTTCCACAAATTCTAGCCCGCCACTGTACCATTTTTTGCCCGAGGTAATGAAATTTGGGTCTGGAAGGGAATGAAAGCTAGGTGTTGACATTTAATCCCTTATGTAAAAAAAATTCCATGGTTGTTCAATAACCGGGTACCCGCATGCCCCATCTCCAAAGACAAGCTGACGAAGACTGACTATTTTTGTTGGTTAATGCTGCGTGTGCAATTTTGGTGTCCTATGAAAGAGAAAATATACAAGGAAATCCTGCAACTGCCATCTAATACCCGTACGTGACGAACACTCACAGATGCTCATAAAATGCACCTCAAACTCAATAAATGAAAATTTGTATCGGTAAACATCAGTGAATATACAAGTAAACAACTGAGTGCATAGTAATAGGTGTTTTAATTATTTAAAATAGTGGTTTCTCGCTTGTTTTGAAATTATAATACCATTAAACTAAAATGATTGGATCTTTCGTATATAATATAAGTGCATTTGGGTTACCCGAGTACGCAGTGAATGATAGAGAGTACCTATAGGATCATTAAAAGTCACTTTGGTCACTAACAAAGGTCAAGCGCATCTATTTTTCCGTAAAAAAAAGATAGGTAAGACGCACATTAACGGGTATCCTGTAGGACTTGAATATATGTCCATAGTAAGTCAAAATGAAGGCCAAATAAGTAAATTAACTGGTTTTGGGGCACACTAGTAACCAGTTATCGACAAGGGTTAATCTGGTCCATCAATGGTGAACTTCACTCGAGTTTCCCAGGTCAGGAAGGCGGCTGTTGCCAACGTTTCAATGTCTGTCTCTACCATCCTCTTCAGAGATAATCTATGTCTTCTCTGTCCAGGAAAGAAAAATGAAGGGTTGTGATAAGATGCATTCTTCAGCAGGGTAGCTGATGGAGAGTTTAGTATAAAACAGTGACATCGTGCCCACCACATTTTCTCTGATTTGTCCAAAGAGTTGGCATACGCAAGAGAGTATGCTTATTCCGCTTAATAATCGTCAACATCAATTGGGAACAACGAGATGTTGGCAGATCTTAAGTTATGTGTCGTGGTAGAACTTAGAAGTGCTTTCACGGTTAAGGTCATTTCACACTTAATGTCCTCCATTTCCAGACAGGAGCAACAGCATTAAAACTATTTGGAGAATCGCCTCTCTGTACGTATTTAGGCTCGTATGCGTTTTCTCTTACCATAATCGCCTCTCTGAGTTCGAGAAATTTCGTAGTATTAATTATTAATTCTCTTTTACTCTTTCAAAGCATATTTTGAATTAGCTATTTACATATTCATTACTTTTAAGGGTTGATTCCGTTTACTGTGAAATCGAGGGATCCGGGTTCGAGTCCCGGTCAAGGCGAATGATTTTTCCTGTGAATTTTGCACTTATCTATGTGCTCTTGCGAGTGACTCCGTGAAAGGTAATACCATGCAATGAAAATGAAAGGTAATCCTCCAAATCCGTTTTCCGGAGTTGAAAGTACTTCATTGTGCTTTTTGAAAATGGGTTCGAAAGCTAACCTTGTCACAAGTCATCTTCGCTCGCAGAAATGTGAGCTGCACAGCTTTCAATTTTGCATTGAAAAATGCGCGCACGTTTTTATTTTACTAAGTTTGGAATAAATATCTCCATAGCTCAAACAATACCGCATAAACAAACCTAGATAAGAAACTTTATTTTTGTACATTTAGGCCTCTTTTTTTGGGAGGCTGTGCCGCATGTTAATTTGAAGATACGTGTTTTTCGAGATACGTGTTTTTCGAGATACGTGTAATAATGACTTATTTTGAAAATGTCAATCTAGCGTCCATTTATCAGTGAAGTAAATTTTCACTTAGGAAATGCCACACGTTTACTAATATTTTTTACCTAATTGGGTGGAGTGTTAAATGCCACAGTGTTTATCTAAAAATCCCGCGAGGCTAATTATATTAAAGCCGATCTATTTTCTAACGACGTCAAAAACAGTTTACACAACCCAGCAAATTACGGTAGATATGGTATGGTATCATGAGAATAAAATCAGGTAAATTGATAGCAGAACTGACAGGTTTATGTTATCACTTCCCGAGATAAGCGCGAACGATATGAGTCCGATCATAATACCGGCAACTGAAAATTTATGGCTAGGTTTTTCGAAAGGCAGTGTGCCTGGCTAATTATTTGATTTGATTTTGTCCATAATTTTCTCCCTCGTACTAAATTCACGTATCACTTTCTTCTTGTTTATATCTTCTTTCTCTACGCTTTTAAAAATTATCGCAGTGCATAAATAACAGTGGCTTTTATAACATTGCTAGCATATATTTCTCAGTGCATGTTGGTGAAATTGCACTTCCTGACAGGTAGGTAGTTGCAAGTTGTGCTAATGCATTAACCCTTTCACTGCGATAACATGTTTTAAAATGTAATGGATGTCGAGTATCCAATTTGTTTGCATTTTTTAATTAAATATGGACAAGTTGAATTGTTATACGCAGAAATTGCATTGTTATTTTTAAACCGTTATTACATGATAGTAAATTTACCACTATAGATAAAAAGCCTTAGGGGATATATTATCGATCTCCGTAGTAGAGGGAAATATTTTTTGAGCGTATGGTGTAAGGTCAGACCCCGCAGTCAGTGGTTGAAAATATTCATTCAGATATGTACTAACTTCGCAAGATAAGGGTTAGTAGCATTAGTTTCATTTTCAAACCTTTTGTATGATCAAGTGTAGTCCATGTTAGTGATAACTCACCCCCTGAGTTTTCTTTTCAAGCGTACGTGCAAGATTGTGGTTGTTCTATTGTGTTTTGCTCCCTCGGATTATTCTGGAGCTCCGTAATGTTAATAATGTATTTATGCAGAGGGAGCTCCAAATTTAGACTCCTGGTTTTGTTAAATAATCCCTTAGTAGAATTTTATTATAACTATTTGGTTCTTTTGTCGTGAAAGAAAAGACCCAGTCCCTGAGTTCTTACCGTCATATTCTAATTTTTGTCATAATCATTGTTTTTAAGTTTATTTTAAAACCCTCATCTATGAAAAATAAAAAGATTTAACATTTACATCAATTCTTGCTGCTGTTCTCTGCAGCCGGGTTAACACCATAAACGAAGAAACTTCATAAGGATGTCATGAACTGGATGCTAGTGCATTCAAAATGAGGTCTTAAAATGGGAGGAATAACACGGTTGTTTGCTTTTCTTATTATCGTTTTACTCAAATCCCATCAGCAAATAGTCTTGTAATGGCGTCCTTGAATTTTCCTGGTTATGTATCTCCGAAACTAGATCTCGAATACATATCGAATAATGCGATTCTAAAAAAATCTTTTTCCTCTTGGTCCATGCTGGAGGCTCCTAAGCAAAATATGTTCTTTTTAAAATTTGTTCCTTAGATTTTTTTTAAATATGGTACTTATTCTCGTAATCCACTCTTTTCAGAATAACACCTTGGGTCTTTGCTAAGAGACTTCTATTTTAGGGCTAAAAATATTTTGTTTTCTCCCTTATCATCAACAGATTGGAAAAGGTTAACTGTGGCAGAAACTATGTGAGCAGAAAATGCGAACCTTTGGTACTTTTTTGTACAATAAAGTACCTTTTTCCTGATTTTAGCGAGCATGCCCGGTCATTACCTGTCGTTTTTTAATCATACATGAAGAATCGTGTTATAAATCGTCTTCTCTTATCATGTTTTGCATAAATGTTTATTCGAATTTCTTTTTTTTAAACACCATCAGTAGCTTTTATAACATCCTTAACATACCAGCTACTTTTCACGCATTGGACTGGGAAAAATTGATTGTAAATTATTACATACTGCTGTAATTCGTAATTGTTTTTATGGTTGATTACATTGGAACTGCGCAATACAGTGAGTTGTGTCAATAAAACTGAAATTATCACACCCAAGACCTGGTTATGCCATCTCCAATGAAATATTTTATCGGTACGAAAACCGAAGTTGGTACGTTCTCCCAATCCAAAACGGTCGCATCAACTAACCGACTGACTAATTAATATTTTTAACCCGAACTCTCAATTAACTTTAAGCTAACGAAGTAGCTACGTCATCTTGTATTTGAAGTTAACCAGACATCATAATACCGGGCAAAGTTGTGCTTTCATATATGTATTCAAAATATTATTGAATTAGTCACACTACATAATGAAAGTGAAAGTAGTGATGCGTCGGTACTTGCAAGAATTTCATTATAACTGGCTATGCCATTCATAATCTCAGCCAAAAGCAATGAAAATATGGAAAAAATTATCAATATATATTCGAAAAACAATAAAATGAAAATTTAGTATAACCGTGTCTCAAATATTCATACATATTCTCCTTTTGATTGCACATCTTTGTGAAGGTGATCATATAGTATCTCAGTTAATTTTTCAATATTTGATCGATGGAAATTAATTCTTAGCGGAGCTCGTCCATTGTATCCTACAATTAAATTTGCGAATATGATAATTATTTTCGAGGTAACTTGGCTTCTTCATTCTTTATTTTTTAATTTTTCGAAATTTAACTCCGGTGGTTGTTTTAGGCATGACGCACAGATTTTTTTAGTTTCCTTATATTTTCTATTGAAGTTCAACTTCACGTTATCATCATATTTGTCACAATGCATTATGTCCTATACCATTCTAATGGGTGCCTTCTGTTGAAATATTTCAATTATTATAATTTGATCTATTTCATGAGGGTCCTGTGCAGTAGTGGCATGCATAGCTCCTACTAGGATTTTGTACGCCAATTCCTTCTATGTGTTACAACTTCTCTTAAGGCTTCAAGTGACCCAGTAAGGAACATTAAAGGCCGCAATTACTACATAGTTTGTGTGCTATTTCCACCTTAAATCCATGTTGAGATAGATATACGTCCAACTATTCACAGGTATCGGTTGAGTGTCACCGTTTCACTATTCACTATTTATCTCGTACTCCTTTGACATAACTTTTTCTTGGAACAATGTATTTGTATTTAAAATATTATTTTCCGTATCGTTTGACTCAACCCTGTTTTCCGCCTTATTATTATTTTACATTGATCACGGGGTTAGTTTTTCTGTATATTATGCATTAGTCGGGGATTTGTCGTATTTTAAAGTCTATAATTTCAGGTAGGTCAATCATATATCATGTTAATAACTGAGAATCAAATACGCTACTCTGAGGAATACCTGAAGTGACACTAGTTTCGGCCAATACTTTATGCCAAACGCAAACATAACTATCATAACACATAGATGTATCTCAAAGGAAGGCCTCCGCTCACAGTAATTCTCTTTTATCGATGTTGAGATTCGCGTGTTTTTATAAAAGCCTGCCAAGGGGAGCCATGGTCAAAGGCTACAAGTTCAGCAAGTCTTGCATTACTTCATCAACTTTTTAATTTTACCTAAACAATCTGTTGCATCTTGGCAATGACCACGTAAATGCGTCTCGCAGTAATATCCCTAGCAAAAGCCATATTGATTTTTTAATAGCTTGCAGTTATCCTTCCACTTGCCTCGCAAATATTTGGGGCTCCACTGTTTTACATACGTTGCAGTAATGGTATTAATAGAGTAATATTTAAAAACCATGCGTTTATTCCACCCTTTAAAAATTCAGTCATCAGGAATAATCGGAAATTTCGCGATTTCTTGAGGTGATGATAGTTCTCAGATACGGTATTGTTGCCTCTGATCCTACTTTGAATGCATCTCTAAAGATATTTTCAAGGTCTACAGATTTGTTAGTTTTCTTTTTCTCAACTCCCCTCAATGGTTCTAGACCACTAATTCTAATGCAATTAGGGGTAGCACTGTCACTCGTGGGAATTTAAATATTTAATCCAACCGCTCCCGTTAAGTTTACAGCACTCCAGTGGTGATCAGGAGCTGGATTTAAAGTTTTTTTCTGTTAAAACAATATGACACTTGAAGTTCTTTCTTCTTACCCCCATCTTCAATTAAGATATCACCCAATTTCTGTCCGATCAGTTCTTTCTCCTTTTTGGTCGTTTGTTCTTCTTGAATATTTAGAGAAATTGTTAGATGTTCTAGGAATTTTCACTGAATCAGGTGTTTGACAGCTGCCTTAGAATGGCAACAGCCAAACACCTGACCCGCCGGGAATCCCGAGAACACCTTACATTCGTCATTCGCCAGCATAGACCCCATCCATTAGTATTTTTTATGACGTGGATATTTGTTCGATATGTTACACAGGATGCTGTTAGATAGTGTATTTTTATTTTTTTTACGAATGAACTTTTTTGATTGATTCATTATTGTGTAAATTGTTACACCCGAAAAATATTTTTTTTGTGTCTTCTACTAGCCTTTCTGATTGTTTTTTTAACTACGTCATTATGATACTCAAGGTAGTGGCTACAATTAAGTACAGTATTTGGGACGAATTTATCCAATCCTTGATTGACAGTAATTTTGAAATTGTCACAGATGTCGTGAGCAATTACCCCTTTACTAAGAAATCCAGTCGTAAAAATGATCTCCTTGAAACAAACGGAAGCTATGGCTATCTCTCTTATTTTATCTAATAGTGGAAGCACTTGGTTTCCCAATCTAGTATTTCAATGGATCCAGGAATGGTACATTTATGTGTTTACCATTGAGACATCCATAATTTCTTGATTAACTTCCTTCTTAAGGAAAATGTAATATGGTCTCACGAGGAACGCGCCGAGGAAGTTCCCCTCACATGTGAGCTTATTTCCACCACCTGTGTAATACACTAGCTCTATAAGAGACAGTTGGCTATGTCTATGGACTCCCATTTCCTGCTGTGAATTCACTCCAACAAACTTAGGGCAAGTTTAGGCCTCTTTCTGTCAGGCTTTACTACCTGCGTTTCTGCTCAGTTGCTGGCGAGAACCGTCAACAGTGAGGATCATGTTACTAGTTTTCTATGAGCTGGTATGTTGTTCAGGAAATTTCTATTGTTTTCGCGAGCTAGTTTAAAGATACATCATTTCTCAATCCTGTTTTAGAGGCCTTCTTTGACACAAATGAATACACCCCCTCCTCTCCCGGCTCTAACTCTACAATATATTGTAAATGCAATCGGAAAGATTTAATTTTAAAGTACCTTGATGCTTAACCAAGATTCCATTCCTAATACATTATTACCCTCGCTAGCCTCGATCAATGCCTGGAAATCTTCCCGCTTATTGACTGCAGTAAAACAGTTTTCTGAAAAACGGGATTTAGAGCAAGTGCTCTAGCCACGTCACCAATGTACTAACACTGTCTATAATGCTAAAATAAAACTTATGTTACTCGTGTAAAATTCAAGACAGAACAACAAAAACTAAGTAAGGGGAATGTTGCAAGTCTCCATAATTCAATTAAAACTAGATTGAATGGCCTTTTTATTATGTGTCTAAGTCCTCAAAATGGGAAATTAATATTCCAATATACTACATTAATTGATTTTCTTTATGTTTATATATTACAATATGAGTGAAATATCAGTAGATTACCTTTATACTCCTCCACGAATAACATTAAATATAATAGTTTCTGGATAAATATGACAAGTTCCTGGTAAAATTTGGAACCTACTCATTCTGCTCCAAAAGCTTAAGTAGGCTATGCTCTTATTACAGATGATACTCAGCTTTTGGTCAAGGTAGAAACTTCATGTCAGGATAAATATGAGCATTTCATTTAAATTATCCAGATTAAAGCAAATTTTAATAGCATTTTCGAAACAATTATTTTGTTAAGCCATATCTATGTTAGCGAAGTTGTCAAACCCTCTAAACATAATTGGTTATTTAGTGATGACAATTGTTGAAAATTACTAGAGGAAATATTTTTTCCTGGAAATGGAATCAAACAGTCTAGGTTTTCTGGCAAACGTAGATACTACGTATTATGCCACGTAGGATTCCCTATTCTCTCAGAAAGCCGAATGTGCATGGTTTGATTCCCAGTCTAGGAAGCCTATTTTTCCATGTATTATCAACAAATTCTTCTTTAGCTTGAGAAAGAATCTTGTAATATTTAAGTAGCAACAATACAAACGTAGAAACAAATTTTAATACCATCATAGAAACATTAACAAATAAATATGCTGAGATGTCAGTGGCAATTAATAAATATCACTCAGAATCTTCAAAAGGAATCTCCCTGTTCTTTCAAAGACAGAACATGGCAGATGAAACCGCTTAACATACATACCACATAAATTAGGTAGGTAATTGTTTAAGGGATGGACTCCCTTGGATTTGGATTAGATCCTTAGACATTTTAAGGTCTCAAAATGGATAGGAAAAAATGCCTGAGTATGTACGAGTCAATTAAAAAGGTTTTAGTCACTTTCCTTGTCGCCTGTATGTTACGAGATATACCAAACGATCATTAGCAGTTTGCTTACCTGTTTATTAATTGATACAGTAATTTGTTGTATGTTTAACCAAAAAAATATGGATGCTATTTAAATAGGATGTCTTTAAAGTAAACACATTACTTTAAACATTATTTAGAAGTATTATCATCCATTATACAAATTCATTTGTAAAATGAGTACATGGGTAACTTTAATCATCAAAAGTACATCGCTTTCAACATGATAGTACAGACTGATCACATTTTTCTGTAGAACAGATCATCATTGAGTTTTATCACAAGTGTTAACTGATGTATATAGTCAATTATAACTCTGGGATTTTAATTAAGGTGACTTTCAATAAATATATAATGGTATGGCCATTAGTTTCTAAATCTACTGGTAGCAGCAGCTTCTAAGGTTAATTAAAATTGATTATTCATACCTTTATAAGTGAAAAATATTTTTTTTCGACCTTTTGTTCAAAATTTCCTTTTTCAGGGTTAAGAACAAAAAAAATGTTTTTCCTCAGATTATTCTGTATTTTTCCGAACCCTCATATCATAATATTAAATAATGTGCGAAGTTTGAAAGTAGTTCAACTTTTGGTTCTTGATAAAACGTGATCGTTGCTATAAACAAGGTAGCATGAAATCACTGCAGTTTTCTGTGTATCTTTATATAAAATGTAGAGTTATTTTTTATTTATGGGTAGTTATTTTTTATTTTTGTTATTTTTGGGTCGGATCTGTTAAAGCCACAGAAACTCCCAACGGAAGCTTTTTGGCAGAGGTTAGTTGTTTCTCATGTCATCAAATAGTAAATGTTTGTATTTCGGGTGGTTGGAAGTTTTTTTTTCAGAGATTGAAATAAAATACATTTGAGACAGGAACTGTAGATAAAACAGAGAGGAATAGTCCGCCATTGAAGTGAACCGAAGAAACTTCCATAGAAAGCTTTCATTTCCCTTGAACCTCGGGTACCCATTTCCCAGAAGGGCGTATACAAGGAGATAAAAGAAATATAAATACCCAATAGGAAAAATACCCAAGTCAAACAAAGGAGGACCTTGAAAAGAAGCATTTCAGGGAAGGAACGGAGTTAGCATGGGATGGGGAACAATAAAAGGCACAATTTCGAATTGAAAGACTGTTAATGATGAATGCCTTTAAGTTATTTTAACAACAAATTTTCAAATTTTTCTGATGAGATAATTCCTATTGAATGAATAATTTATTCCCTTTAACTTAAATATTAGTAAATGAAATTCAGTACACTTATTACTAAATAAATCACATCGAAATATCTATTAAGAGAGGTCGAAATTATTAAATGCTTTGATACGGAAAATTTCCGGCGCCGCATTGAAAAAAGAGAACTTTTTCAAGAAAATATTAGGAAAATATTCGAATAAGAAAGAGAATTCGACATTTTATTTCTCTCTCTTTAGGCCCAGAATAAAGCTAAATGAATCAGCCTTAACTCTATTAAGGTAGAAATAGAGTGGTGCTGCATGTAGAAGACTACAATATATCAAGTGAGTTGTAGGAAGGTCCTCGAATGAAAATGTGAAATATGACAATAAACTCTTAGTAGGCCACATTTAGAGCACGCCGCGTACATGTAAGACCCTGCGCAGAAATATTTAAAGATTTGATTAAACAAAATGCAAATGAAAGGTGCTTTTTACGATAAAAGCTCCTGCGAGATAACAGAAAGTGTAAAACGGCGGATGAAAGGGTTTGGTTGGTAGCCGCTAGAGACTACACGCTAGACTAAGATTACCTACTTGAAAAAAAATCATATCACGCCTGTTTCAGGATGACATTGAGGATATTATTTTGACCCCACACTATATCTATAGAACTGATAGAAGCAAAAAAATTAGAGAGATATACTCCAGAAGTGATAGGAGCAAAAATGTGTGCATGCCACACACAATTAGATACTATATAAAAGCAGAGCGAGCTACTATGACACTCCGTTAACTTGCAATACGCTTTTATAATTTTAATCTTCCATTTTTTTGTGTCTTTTCGCTTCCATTTTTAAGGCTAGCGTCCTTACGTCCCTGCCAGATGCTGCTGTGTCGAGTTTGCTTTTCCTGGTCACGAAATGCCCGAGAAGGTTTCTATGGTCATGTGCGGGAACACTTATGACTACCCATTGTAAATAAATATGCTTCGCTCATGAAACTTTAAAAAAATATGTGCGAAATGCATTGCAGCAGCCAACATATTTTTCTGCGCTCCTGGAGGTTAGGCTTTTTAATTCACCTTTGTGTTTGACTGGTCAAATAATGGCAGGATCAAATGATTTCGTGCTGCGTAGGTATTTGCTTTTCATCTTGGAAACTAATGTCAATTATTCTTATTTCAATGAGATAGCAGAAAATATTTTATTCTTTTTCTACACATGAGTTCTAGCGAACATCATTACTAGCGTCCACATCACATTCATTTTTGCATTTAAAAATATATTTTCATAACCCTCCGCTGTTGCTTGATTATCAACTTTCAATCTCGAAGAATAAAGATACAGAAAGTAGGTCGTGAACCATGTTATATACATTGGTGATCTGAACCACGGAATAGCTATCTGTACAAAGACAATAAGGTTCAAAGGTTTAGTGGATAGCTGAGGATTGAAGCTAGAGAGGAAAATGCCAATAACTAAACAGTATTATTAAACAAATTTAAATATAATAACAAATAATAAATAAATTAAATAAACAGTATTAGGGAAGGACATGTTTCTTGGAACTGGGACAGAGACTTGAAAGAAGGCCGGCCAACGGGAAATGATTATTTTTTTCTATTCTAATGTGTGCATGAGAGTATTTTCAAGGCTTTGTTCGAGGTTGGGAACAATTGGACTACAGGAGTTTTAGTGGATTTAATGACGTACGCAAGATTGGGCGGATCTGTTAAAGCCACAGAAACTCCCAACGGAAGCATTTTGGCAGAGGTTAGTTGTTCCTCATTCCATCGATAATAGTAAAAACAGTAAGCAATAGTAAAAAAAGATGTCTTTTTTGCAATAACGGCTCATAATGTTATAATTATAAGTGGAAAGTTTACTATGATTGTCTTGCACAAAATATCTTTCCTTGTTTATAAAGATCAAATCACCCAGGCTAAGTTTTCGACACACTACTCTACTTTTCCAGCAAACAAAAATATGTGCGTGTATTGTTTATCTCGTCATAGAAACTCAATTGCGTAAGTATATATTTTAATACAGTATTATTAGTCATTACTTAGATCATTAAAACAGTAGACAAATCAACACTCGATTTTCGTTTAATATTTTTGTTCTCGCCGACTGCTTGATAGCATAATAAGCGTACGGGTAGAAACTAGTTTCACAGTGCGAACGAGTCAGTATTAAAGGACATGAACTCTTCAGGGGTGGAAAGTTAAAGTTTCATAATTAGAATCTGTCTTCAGCAGACACATTTTCTCCTTCTACCGCGCCCTACCCATCCTCTCGGCTCAATATGGAGCATCGAATGGCCGCGAGCTTCAAGTGAAGCTAGGAAAAGGGCCTTGGAGACGAGAGGGTAGTCCTTAAGGGAAAAAGGGTCGTAGGTGGTAAGCGCATTAGCGTAGAAAAGACAAAGGGAGACCAGGGATACGGGTTGCAGGACGCTAGGAAGGAAAAGGGTTTTTATTGAAAGAAGTCAAGTTTGTTTGTGGAGCACAGAGGAACCATTTGCATGAATGCTCACGCTTTTTAAGACAAAGTGACGTAACTCTTCGGGAGGGAGGGCTGGCTCAGAATGGACATAGCTGTGCTGCGGAGACTGTGTAAAGAAGAGGGTTTGGGTATTGTGGAAGGAAAACCAGGGGAAGAGAGAAGACAGAAAAAGAATTTAGTGATGGATTCTGGTGTTTACGAATGTTATAGGTTGGTCAATACGAAAGCGGAATCAAGTTTACGCAGTAGGAGAATCGTGGCTTTGTTTGAGGTATGGACAAGAAGAGAGCCGCTTGAAATAATTGTTGGGAGGTGTGATTGAGAATGGGAAGATGTAACGGAAATAATGTATTTATCCTTGATTCATAGCGGTGCGTTGGCCGGGTTGGTAACAAACGTATTTTAATTATTTTGCCACTTTTAGAGCCTGTGGATAATATTTTAGTCTAAATTAGCGCTTCATTATACTTTAGCGCACTTCATTTAGCGCACATTTTCAAGTCACTCCAACTACGCGAGCGGTACTCGGAAAGTACTGCTGAGAGCTGAAAAATATTTGTAAGCGATGAATTAAAAACTTTTTGTTTTGGTATTTTAGATAAATAAATTACATTATTTCAGGAAATCTTCCAGTTAGTTATAGTTCGAAGCATACAAATGCCAATAAGAAATCTATAAAACTGCAACTCTGTTTGTTTGAACGCTCTAGACTTCCACACTCATTGACGGATTCGAACAAAATTTGGTACACGTGCTCTTTAGCACCGAGAAGGATACATATTTGGCAGGACTCCCTAGGACTACAAAAATGACTCTTATGTTGTAATAGGTTACTACCGTGATAAAAGCTTAGGATTCGAGCACATAGGTTTCCTTTTTGACTTTTTAAAAATAAATAGCACTCCTGATATAGGATGTGGGTTTTTAGTCTCGAATTATTGAAAGAAATAAGTGTTTAACTCCTGAATTTGTTCTTTTTATTTTGTCTCTGCCTAAAGTTTCAATTTTGGCTGCAAATACGTCAATATTTAACAGAATTACGGCAAGAATTTAGCTGGGGTACTTTTCACTCTCTACTTTTCTTTTGTGGTTAATGAATGTCAAATGGTATTTGCCTTTTAAATGTGACATTTGTAGGGTCTTTTTATAAACCTGTGAAACATATTTTTTTGTTTCTTCGTTGAAATTCAATGGTATATTCCTTGTTTAGAATATACTTTGACTGTCAGCGTCTGTTTATTGCGTATGTATTAATGAAAAATATTCCATCATTTTGTATTAGTTAGCGATAAAGTTTCTAATAAGAATGACAAACTTTATTTATTTTTACCGTAAAACCGAGCATTATGCGTAGGGAAATTCTCGTTTAGAAGATGAAGACGACGGGAATACACCACAATCAGCTGTTCAGTCAGACAAAAGAGGGATGTTCTCCTCATATGACGAGAACCTGGCACTCATTAGAACATCAATGCGTCTCAGGAACGCGACGCGATGTGCTTTATTTTTAGAGAATACGGAATGCCAGCGAGGTGCTTCCAATTCTCTCAGCCGATAAGAGGAGAGATGGAATCGATGTAATTATCGGGCGCTTACTCGTAAGCCCAGTAGAGGTAGGGAGGGCGTACCTAATAATTAAAGTATTGTACCTATTCTTCGCCTTTACCGAGACAGCCGAAGTCAACGAAGACCCCCAAAAAGCAGGAGTAAATATGATTTGTTGCTCTTGGGGCCGGAGATGATGGGGTGAGGGGGTGAAGGTAGAGAACGAGGATTCTGAGGGAGCAACATCATCGCATGAAGAGGATGGAAAATGTTGGTAGAGGGAGCAGCGAAAGGTGTTGGAGCGGGAAAATTCCGAGCGCTGACAGATTCCAGGAATTTAGAAAGGTTGGAGGAAATTGGACGAAATTGTTATTCGGAAGAAGGAAGAAAATGTTAGGCGAGAGAACTCAGAGAGGTTACATCTACATTTACAAAATTCCCTGCAAGCCACATCAAAGCTGTGTGGCAGAGTTATCCCTAGCGTGTACCATTAATGCAATGAACCTGAAAATGATTGTCAGGAGGTGAAATTTCACCAACATGCACTACACTGCAGGTGTTCTAACAATGTTATAAAAACTATTCACACAAAACTACATCTACATCTACATATTACCCCGCAAGCCGCCTCAATAGGCGTGTGGCGGGGGGTGTTAGGACACCAGCCGTTTAAAGATAAAAAGGAAACGTTCTAATGAAATTAAGAAACTATACTAATCAAAACTATAACATGCACTAGGGTGGTTCCAGCATAAAAGGACTTAAATGTCATTTTATTCATGTTCTGAATACTTATAGAAAAACATGTCCTCTATCTGACATAGATAGACTAAAAAAGTTACATTTCCAAGATATTTTTATCGCAAATTAAACTTGAAATTAAAATGCAACGATGAGAGAAAAACGGAGAAATAGTATTTTTTGACCTAATATAAACGCCATTTTCACGGTAAACTGCTAATAAGAAGTTTAAACTCCCGTAAAATTGATAAAAAATAAAATTGATGCATCTTAATGCCTAAGTTATTAAGTTATTAGAAAATTACTGCGATAATTGAAGTCACAGCGTGGCAATTCCATGAAAATGGCGCTGCAGTCGGCGTCTATGAATATAAAAATGTGTCCATTAAAATATAGTCTTGGAATAATCTGTATACTTTGTAGCTTCATTTTTGTTTTGAATAGCTAATGCACGTCATCAGCGAAAGCAAGATTATATAAACCAATGAAACCAAAAGTTGGAATTTAGTATTTGTTTTGGCTCACACAGTCGCGGTGGAACCACCTTAATGTATTTTTAACTACATAAATGAACATATATACATATTATAGAGGAAACATGCAATACGTTAGCACTGAGAGACAGATTAAGAAGCAAGGATTATGGAGAAAATCAACGAATTAGCTACACTACGTATTGACATACCTAGTTAAAAGTCTTGCTGGCAATCTTTATGGTCTCTTTTCGCTCGCGTATTGTGTAGCGTGTGGTTTTCAAGGTACGATCCACCGCATGTCTCCAAGGTGTTGATGCAAAGATCCCTGCATTTTTCTGGGCATATTCTACCAGTTTGTTACATCCGCTGACAACAGTGTCTCCCGTATTCCAAAGCTTATACCAGTAATGGTATATTAACCCGAGTACTGCATGACAGCATGCTCGCCGACGTAGCTCTCTCCTAGTTTCTGGTTCGACCGTTCTCCTGATTGCTTTTCGATTAGGAGTTAGCGGCCAGAGGAGCGTCCGGGATTTGACCTTCAACTAGGACAAGTGTGGCTTGCCTGGTCTGGAATAAACCTGTGCCATGCACCGTGGAGGTGGCTTGAACGGTACTTCGTAGACGTCAATGTATCATGCTTTTTTTACCGTTTCCATTATCTATAATAAAAATAAATATAATTTTAGGTCTTTTTTCTACATATTCTGTGCATTCATATTATTTTTCACTTCAAGCCCTGATGATACAATTATAATTTAGTTAAACTTTGGCAAGAGGCATGTGACCTTTATACATTGATTACCAACCCTCCAAAACATGTTCCATCGTAGGTTCCCGCAGCGTTGAAGCGAATGTTACTGAATTTCCGGGTGTTCACCGTGAAAGTTGTTTTTGTTGACAACATTTTTACCCGTATTCCAACGGCTTCGGGTCACTACGACCTGAAGACGCCAGTTGGAATACGGGTGAAAATGTTGTCAACAATAACCACTTAAGCGGCGGACTCCCGGAAATGCAGAAAAATTAGCTCCTATACAGCTGTTTACGATAATTTAGTGGTAAAAACCTAGCTCTCGTTAAATATGTATCATGCTTCTTACGATTTGACTGTGATAGTCCGTCGGATCTTCTCTTTTTAAGAAACTAATCCGTAAAGCAGATATATATTGCGTGGAGTGTTACACTCCACGCAATATATATCTGCGTACTCCTTCCTTGTCGTTGAACCTAATTTCTTCAAACACTGATTGATAAAAATATGCGAATTCATCCTCCAAAAATCTCTTGAAGAACTCATTATTTCAGCAGTGCCCATGGATCAGCAAATCCACCCCAAAAGCCGAAGTGGTTTGATTCCTAGGCAAAAAAAAATATTTTACCTCTGGCGGCTTCAAACGCATAATTGGCCGCACATCGCGGTGCAATTATATGGCACGTGCAATTTATGTGAATATGTGAGGAGGTTTAGTAGGTCTCCGGTTGGGGAGGCGTTGGTGGTCACGGAAAGTGGAGATCGACGTAATCATCGGAGCGGATAAGAGGGCGGGTGAGTGATGAGAGATAGGCGAGGGAGCACAACAAGGGTTGTGGAAGGGTGCCCTTGGATGCTGGAGCACTCTCGACATGATTGAAGGAACAGATTGGCCGGCGGGGGATTAGAATTAAATCAAAGCGGAGGCAACGAAGTTTCGTTCTATGAATTAAGGATGGGTGGGTAGATTTGGATGGGTGGGTGAGGATAGGGTCATTCAAGGATACGAGGAGGAAGGTGGAAAGAAAAAAACTGGCTTCGGTCTTAGCAGGCTCCTAATTTTTGAAGAAAGGCACCAACGGAAACCGATATAACCGTTATTCACTTCCTATATGAAGTACGCAGTAATGCATTTGAAGTGTTTCCCGCAAGGCGTCATGATAGGGATCGGGATTTTAATACCTAAATTGCCTCTTTCTGTAATGAAGTGATCTCTCCTAATGCTTTTCTAAGCTTGATGGAAACAAAGCCGTGTTCTTCTGTCTCTCTCTTATAAAACGCTTTAAAAAAATATTCAAACGGTACATGAGTAATAAAGGGGCTAGTAATCATATCTCTGAGTCTGAAAAAGTTGCGAAGTTTTCATATAAAGATGCACTATTTTCGAGTAGATATTGTATATTTTTAGACGGAGATTCCTTATTTCATTTCTTGTCATTTGACTGTCATGAGCCCAATCGCGAAGATAGGCTCACAAAGTGTCCCCGCCGATTTCATTCAATTTTGGCAAAATGGTAGATTAGCGCAATAAAGGCGCATTTTCAGATTTTCCCGTGCCACGATGCCCTATGAGCCGAGTTATTGCCAAAGTTCCGTGAACTCCACCCATTTTCGAAAACAACTTTTTTCGTGGAGAACTAGGGACCATAATAGTTCAGATGGATCATTTATATGCAATTACCACCTTTTCAGGGCAGAGCAGACATGTTATTTAGACAAGATAATCAGGCATTAAAATCCATTCCATAATTGTAAAGTTCAGTTACCATTCAGGTAAGACATTTATTTTAGAAGCCTTCTGACAATCAACAAAACAAACAACTTATAAACAATAACCTGGATGCAGATTACTAAGGCTAACATACTCATATGTTAAATCCTCTCCACAATCAAAGAAACCGTTAAAATGAAGAATGAAAGAAACTAACAAAAGCAAGATAATGATTAATAATAAACAAGAGCACAAAGAATAAATATGACAGTATATAAGAATCACCAAGCATTAGAAAAAGTAAGTAAACGTGAAAATATAGAACCAAAACCAAACAAAAAAATTACAATTTTTTCCTTGATATCATAAGGGATCGCGTGTTACCATTCAGGTAAGACTTTTATTTTAGAAGCCTTCTGACAATCAACAAAACAATCAACTTATAAACAATAACCTGGATGCAGGTTACTAAGGCTAACATACTCATATGTTACAATAATTGTTTTTTTTTGGGTTGCCGACTTTAAAATTCACATTCAATTTTAGTAGAGTGGGAGACAATAATGGTGTATCTTCAACTACGAAATATCACGCAAGCCACCGTCAGGGAGTATGGCACGAGGTGAATCCACACCAGGCGGGCAAAACTGGTCCCAGGTCAAGGTCAAACGCCGCACGGTCTCCTTGCCGCTAGGCGATGGCCAAAAAGAAGTCAGGGGAATAACGCTAAGCCGAAACAGAAACTATACATTTTTCCCATTTTACGGCAGGTGGACGTCACAGAGCGAGTAGCCAATGAAAGGCGATTCCCCTTCCACATCAGTCTCTCCCCTTCACCTCAGGCTCCCTGAGACTGAATAGCGTTGTCAACTTCTTCGAAAAAATGCACGTTCGGCGGCAAGCAGTCGCAATAACCACTGCTCTTGTAACGGTACCATTTAAGATGCCATACCTTCGCTAAAAATTGCTATATGAAAATAATATTACCAATTTTGGGGATAAAATAATATTTCCTAATTTTTAAGTCCTGTGAAGTTTTTCGTGCATCTCAAAATAAAAATTTTTTTCTTAAAAATAAGTTTTTTAAAAAGAAAAATGTTCACAATTTCGGTTACCATCTTGAAAATTTTAAGCAATATGCATAAAATTCGGCAGAAAAAGAAAGATACAAACCTTCAGTACATTTTCGACCAGTTTTTCTTCGTAAATAAAACTGGATGCCACTGCTTTTGGGGTTTTTCATGGTAACTGCATAATGCTCCTGACATAATGTTTGCGTTGCCTTAGCACCGTAACTAAGGAGTTTGCAACACCATGTTCATTGGACAAAAAATGCTTAAAATAACTTCCCCAATCTTCTCCAGAAGTTTTGCACTTTCCTCCTGAAGCACCCTGTATCCCATCCTTATCTTTGATCCGTACACTAGACCGGCTCTGGTGAAGTTAAAAAAAAATAGCCGACACGAACGCAAGGCAATTCTCTTGCAGTAAATCTGGCAACAACCTTGAATACACTGGTGTGCACCAGAGCTTTCGAGGTCAGCCACCTTGAGTTGGGAAATAGGGTATAGGAGAGGGCTACGATGACGCACATTATAACATGTTGTACACTGGTTAAGATGCTAAAACTATTTAGTATTACTAATAATATTGTATCATAGAAACCTCAAGATACTTTTTCATGAGTAAAACCAAGTTTTAGGGAACATTTCAAGCAGTTTTAGGTGATAGTAATTATGATGTTTTATTACACACGAGTAAAATGCCTACTCCTCCTAGTAAGGGAGGTAATTTCTTCAAAAGGAACTATTGTGGTCCCCTTGTCCACGGAAAAAGTTACATTTTCAATCTATCGGTCCGGAAATCTATTTCCTTTTATAATATGCTTCTGGTCGTTTTTACCGTAATACGATGGCTATTGCTAGTAGAGTATGTAGAGTATTAAAACAGTGAAGGCGACCAACAGTTGAGATAATTTTGTAAATTGAGTGATAGGAGGCGAGAATAAGATTGCTTGGGAAGGGTGGAGAGAAACCCGGAATCTGTATTAGACTACCATCAACCTTTACGTAAGGGACCCAAGAGTTCACAGCTATTTTATACCACCGAAGTAGTATTTTCTATACCAGGAGTTCATCCTATTTCCTAGCACCGAAGTACGGATTGGTATTCCACAGAAAATCTCCGACACCGACTAGATTAAAACCCGGCCCCTAGGGATGGAAGCATATGCATTCTTGCCAGCGAACTATAAGTGATAGAGAGTAAGGATAAGCATAAGGTTGTAGGCCTCAATGAGATCTAAAAAATCACGCAACAGATTTGAGACCCGGCTGCTAGTTTAGAAGCTACAGTGGAAAAACCGAAACATCCAAATTTGGTGCCATATTTCCTGCGAACTATAAATGTTAGAGAGAAATGATTGGTATAAATGTTAGGACTTGATGAGATCTAAAAAAGCTGCCCAACAGGTTCGAGATAAGACTCTTAGTTTAGCAGCTACTTGACGTGAGGGAAAGATATATTCGAAAATATCATTTTGGCACCATGTTGCCATAGAACTACGTGGGAATCCGTGTTTTAGGCTAATTATCCGTAAAGATCATGTCAAGGCGCATACCCCTGCCGACTTTCAAGGTCATACCTACACTGGTGAGGGCGTGAGGGAAAGAAACATTAGAGAGTTTTATTAACTAGCCGACTTTTGCACCATGTTCCCAGAGAGCTACAAGGGATGAAAAAAACGGATAGCAGAGAATCGTAGGCGTGCATGAGATCTAAAAAAACTGCCAAACAGATTCGAGATCCGAGTTCCTGTTTAGAAGCTTCAGTCGAAAAACCACGAGTTTCACGGAAAGCCGACTTTGACACCATGTTACCATATAACTAAAAGGAATGGAAAAGAACGAATAGAATTAAGTTGTAGGCCTTAATGAGATCTAAAAAAACCGTACAACAGATTCGAGATCCGATTTCTAGTTTAGAAGCTACAGTCGAAAAATATCAAGTTTCACAATCATCCGAATTTGGCACCATGTTACCAGCCAACTATTGGTAAAATCCAGGTTTTTACTAATTACTTGCAAAGGGCATGTTAAGGCGCATGACCATGTCAAGTTTCAGAAACATTTGATAGTTTTACCGGAATTCGATTTAGGCACCATGCTACCAGAGTACTATAAGAGATAGAAAAAAAAGCATGAAGTTGTAGGTCACAATGAGATTTAAATCCGTGGGAGAAATAGATTTCAAATCAGAATCCTAGTTTAGGAGCTAGAGTCAAAAAACAGCAAAAAATGGAAACTCCTCACTAAATGTTGTGCCTGGTGAGAAAACTACGAAGCGTAGAACAGCAATGTTTTTTGCGTGTTTAAGAAAATTCAATTCCCCGATATGAATATTTCGTCAGATTTCAGATCTCAACCACCGTTCAATAGATATGAAGTGAGAGCCGAAAGTCTACTTTTCGAAATGTCCAAAAATCTGACATTTTTAATTTTTTTGGGTCATTTCTGATTAAAAATTCCATGATTTCGGGATTCTTCTTCCGATGAATTCTTTCAAGGAAGATCCGTGAAAAATTTAAGGCTCCTAGCTCGTCTGGAAGTGGTCAAAAATTTGTATATACGTGAGTGAGTGAGTCGCACATGCGGCTGTATAGTATTAGGAATCACGAATGTCCACGCAGCGAGAGCAGCGCTCGTTACGATTTTGTATCAATTATGACTTTCCTGAAAGACCATTGATCGTAGGCAACTTGAACAGATCACTATCTGGAACATCAATCAATCAAGAAGAAATAACTAGTGTTATGTAGGAGATCTCTCAAAAGGATCTCTCAAAGTAGGAGATCTCTCAAAAGACCGACTTTGCCCATCACTATCTACTTCTAAAGATAGGTTTGCATAGGCAAGTTTCAAGAACAAGTTACTCGCAGCAAGCGAATTTCGAAGTAAGTTGCAGGTGTAAACGGCTCTTCAAGTCTACTAGCAGTACTTGTAAAAGTTGTGGCATTTTGTATAGAATCGTATTTTTGTTAGTGTATACAGAAACCAATCTGTCTCTTCTTCAACTTGTGAAAACGTTTTCGTTCGAGCAAAATTCTCCGCAAGCTCTTGCGGAAGAAACTTGAGGAAGTTACGTGCTTGTGTACATTCATCCTACGGTGCTACCGTGCAAGCCACCTCCAGGGTGAGGCGGAGTAGTTGATACCAAACCATATATGCTACGCTCTTCCCAGTCAAAGGTAAAACCTCCAACGCCCCTAGGTGATGACTGAAAGCAGTAAAAATAACAATGCTCGGTCAAACATGAAAACAATGTAGTGCTTCTTTAACAAACATGCTATCATGCAGTACCCGGGTTAACATACTACTACTGATTATTATAGTATTTGGATACTTCGAGACAATAATGCATGCAAAAAGTGAAATCATTTCGAGCGGGAAGAGATGATAGTAATAACGGTAATCTTTTAAACACGAGTACAAAGTCTTGTCTAACAAGCAACATTAAGTCTAATTTTTACACCTCAAAAGTCACGTTAACATGCAAAAGTGATTACAAAATTACCGAAACATAAAACATAAATCTTCGTACGAGTACCTAACAGCTGGGACATTGTATGGCTAGTCAAGAATCACCCCGTGTCACACACCCTTGTGGTGGCTTGCACGGTACTTTGTTCATATAGGTACATGTGCCACCATAGGTCCATTTAGGTTAATCAGCACGGGGGTTTTTGTAAAAGATTTTACGTATTAACAGAAAAAATAATTCTATTGTTTTGTTTGCTATTGGATAACGGTAATTTGTACGGAAACAATTGAAAATTTCAAACGGTAGAAAGGTCAATATTGGCAGGTTTCACTCGATTTTTACACAGATCTCGATGCATAAGACACGGTTAGTTGCAAGTATGTATAAGGCAGAAAATGTTCAAGTTATTTATTTAGTGCAATCCAAACTATTATCTTCATTATTCATACTTATACTCTTAGCCATAAGTTTGCCGGTAAAACCCACCTCAGTCCACTGAATATCACTGTGGCAATTGCATTCCAATTGGATTTAGTTTTTTTTCTATGAGGGGAAAGGTATATCATTGGGCCATCTTAAAATTAAACACTTTAGTTCTAACTGCATACAGATGACGCTCACCCTATGGAATACTTAAAAAAGTACCCCTTAGCCCCAAGTAATGAGCAAAGACGACACAAAAAAAGAGCTGCCATGGAATTAACTTCAAATAAAGCTGAAGCAAGGAAAGTAACTTTAACCATTTTACACTTTGACATCTATATTGTGGAGTTATTTAGGCCATATATGTCAATCATCCCGCTATTTTCAGAGAATAATATGCAACACGCTCATTTTATAAGTGTTTGCTAAAACGTTCACAAATATCAATCAAGCGATTCCCATCTGGGGTAGGAAATGCACATGGTTATTGCTGATAGGCCAAGGAAACTGGCTATATTAAATTTTAGACTAAATTTCCTATCAATGGATACTTATTTCGCTTCTATTGCATTTATGAATTGCTTCTTATACTATGTCATATTCTTAAGACTCCTTATATTCCTCTTCGTAAACCTCTTACCACCATATTCACCCATAGCTATCTTGGTCTATCCTTTTATCTCACACCATTTACTCCTCTATCCTATATTTATTTCATTAATATACTCTCATTCTTTCTCTTAACCTAACTAAATAAACAAAATATAACTATTTCATATACAGTGAGCCGTCAAATAGCGCCGCCGTCTCACTAGTCGCGATTTTAATTTAGACGCGATTTTAGATTTCGCGATCGATACAAACTTCACTGTCACGCGCCATCATCTTTTGCTCCATAGTTTCGAGGATCTCGAACAATATTTAAGGAGCAAATATGTTGAATCAAAGCTACATTCTGAGAAAATAAAATAGTAATCCATGACATTTACTTCGCATTCATCTTTTCATTACAATAAAATAGTGTTACCTTTTGCTCTCTATTATGAGTGACGACTCCAGTTTTGCATGCGTTTGTAGTTGCATTGTACATTTTCTGAGGGCTTTAAATCTCCTCTCTATGATTTCGCGGGAGAAATTGGTAGGTCGGATGCATTTTTAGGAGAGAATGCAAGGCAGTATCGCTTTTATATATATATATATATATATATATATATATATATATATATATATATATATATATATATATATATATATATATATCTCTTAGCCTCGCCGTTTTTACCGGTCTTTTGTGTCGCCGTTTTCTTTCAATTCTTCATTAGAATGTTAGATAAAGCCTGATGTGCATCAGCTACAATAAATGGAGTTCATTTCTAAGTTTTTATAAAGATTAGCTAAGTTCTATTTACGATCCGTCAAAATATCATATGTCATTCTCGTTTTGAATGATGAGCGATTTCACTTTCCTTAGTCGCTGTTCGGTGACAGCCCAATCAGCCTTGTTTTTTTTCTCCAAGCCGATAGCTCGTGAGCAGCAACAGTTGATTATTCCATCCTCCGTGGTCTCATCAAAAAGTGCGCATAAAATGTTGTAAATAAGTTCATTTGTAATGAGTTTTTCTGAAGTAAATGTTTCTGTGGACTTCTGAAAATGCGATCCATAGTATTTAAGTGATTCATTGAAGAACGAACATCTTACTTGAAAAGGGTTATTAGACGCATTTCCAAATAAAAACTGAAATCTTCCTGGGTATGAACGTACAAATACGCAATTATTTCACGCAATACTAGGTTAATGAGTTTTCATAAAATGTCGTGCTGAATTAAACATTAGGTATTCAGATAGAGGAGCGAAACTCCGCCTTCTCTGCCGTATAATTCGTATCGCGCGATTTTGCAAGATACGACGTTTTCAAGGAACCTAACCTCGCACACACTCAGGGGTATGACCATTAATGTAGGACCAAACCCACATTCTGTCATCACCCACGCATTTCTATCCTCATTCCTCCAACTTTTGCCACAACCATTTCTCTGATACCCTATTCTCGCTGATCTTGATTGGGAGGGAGGAAGGGAATTTGGGAGTAGAACAAATACTCATTCCTTGATATGCTCCACGTTATACCTTCAATTTTCCTTCCAAATCGGCCTCTTAATCTCTTCATCTATCCTTCAATCTTTCGCAAACATTCACATAAAACAAATAAATGTCTTAAAAATAATGGCAATGCCAACTATGTTTAAATCCACAAAGATTTTTATTGACACAACTAGTTTCAACGTAGCGGCGTCATCATCAGGTACGTAGTACGTATCTGATGATGACGCCGTAGCATCGAAACTAGTTGTGCCAATAAAAATCTCTGTGGATTTATACATAGTTGGCATTGCAATAATTCGAAATGGACTTCCACAAAACTACGCCTGAAAGGATTGTATTCGAATGTCTTACATTTTAAAAAAAGCATGATGCATGAACAATATCCCCTCTATATACCCAGAAATGCTTAGTAATTTTCGCCTGGTGATGTAAAAAGTCTATTCGAATACCAAAAGATTTTGCATAAAGAGTAAAATATGTAAGGTCAAAATATAAGGAAACCTCACCAGATAATTTAAAATTGATCAGGGCTTGCGACAAGGAGATGTGCTATCCCTCATGCTCTTCAATGTGGTCCTGGAGCGGGTGATGAGAAAAGCAGAAGTCAGCATCCCAGGTGGTATATTGTTCAACCGTATATCGCAAAACCTGCCTATGCTGATGATGTCGATATGATATTAAGAAGACTCAAAGATCTCGAGGAAGGACTGGAGAGATTAGAGATGGAGGCAGGAAAAGTTGGGCTCAAAGTGAACTGTGCCAAAACTCAGTACTTGTTCTCTTCCAGGAAACGTACGACTGTAAAAGATAAATTTATAGAATTAAATGGTAAGAAATATGAGAGATGTAACAACTTCAAGTATTTGGGAGTGCTGGTGACAAAAGATAATGGAATGCATGAAGAAATAAAAGCTAGGATTGCAGCAGGCAATAGGGCTTATCGAGCTTTGTTGAAGGTGCTCAAGACACGGAACCTCAGACGGAACTTGAAAACGAAGGCTTATCGAACAGTGACTAGGCCTGTGGTTATGTATGGTTTAGAAACATGGACCATGACTACTGCAGAAGAAGAGCTACTAAAAAGATGGGAAAGAGAAGTGCTAAGAAATATTTTTGGTGCAGTAAAGGAAGACGGACAGTGGAGAAGACGGACAGTGGAAAATACGGAGGAATAGAGAACTGGAGGAACTTTACAACCAACCTAACATAGTTGCAGAAATTAGGAGTTAGGGCATGTTGAGAGAACGCCTGAGGATAGGATGGTAAAAAGATATACCATGGTGGTAGAAGATTGAGAGGAAGACCTCGGAAAAGATGGTTGGATGATGTAGAGGATGATCTGAGAAAGATGAGAAGGAGAAGATGGAGAACGCATGCAGGAGATCGTGATGTCTGGGCTAACATTGTCGGAGAGGCCGAGGAGTAAGTAAGTAAGTAAAAGATTTTGCATTAAGGCCCAGTTTCACCAACACGGATAAAATAGTTAACTCGGATAATTTTCCGAAAAACCGAGATAATACAATGTTCCTGTTTCACCAGTAGCATTATCTCGGTTTTGGGGAATTATCTCGGTTAAAAATTTTACTGGCGATATTCCTCGGTTAAAAGCGTATTATCCGAGATAACCCGAACGTAGAGATAATATGGCGCACAGGCGGATTCATCACCTCTTGGAAGAAACGAGTGACAGTGATGAAGAATTTGAACGGGATAATCGAAGAAGACGCCCAAGACGGTAAAAGGGCCGTGCAGATTATTTTGCGATCCATAATGATGTGGAATTCGTCACGCATTTCAGGCCAACGAAGGCATCTGCTTTGTCCATAAAGCTACGTTTTCATGTGGCCGTTTTTGCGTCGTTGCGACGGTGCGTTGTGCGGTAAACAAATACCCCGTTTTCATGTCAGCGTCAGCATTCGTGCGGCAGCATCTCGTAAGGTATGATATTATTTAATAAATATATAATTGTTTATTGTTACAATTTAACCTCTCAGGGTATTAGTACCATTTTGCTTTAAATTGAGAAATGCGTTTGTAGGCTGTACGAGGCATATTATGGTCGAAATTAACGATAAAATATTTCTAGCGACGAAAGGTAAACAAGGGAAATCCCTCACTTCGTACTTTAAGAATAACTTTCAATAGTGTATTTTAGCGTACATTGATAATAAAAGCATTCTATTAAATCATTGATACCATGCTTGATATTAATCTAACGTCATTTATTCGCGTAATAAGACCTTAATGTACAAATTTACCTCACAAACGTCCCAGGCGAAGAGGACACTGAATCACGTTACAAATATGTATCATAATTTATGATTTTTGTGCCAGTTTCCCCCAAAATTATTAAGTGCGATTTGATATATGTAAAAAGTGATAGCTTTTGTGTGTAAATAAGACCCTTGGGAACATTATGAAGAACCATATGTGCCTAAAATAACTCAAATCGGAGGCAAACATGTAATGCCATGCCGTGATGACGCATTCTTGAGGATATAAAGTGACAAATTTCTCGATTTTTAACATTTGGCGTAGTGGGCTAGTGGTTAGCGTTCGCGACTCCGGGTACGAAGTATGCCAGGTCGCCCCCCATTTGAGTAATATTTTTTTTCAAGACATTTTTTTTACGCTCTGGACTTTCAGTTGGAAAAATTCATCTGGAATTTCTGAATTTTCAAAAACAGTGTCGGAGAGTAGGGCCAAAATATTAATTATATGTTGCTTCGAATGTTTTTAAGGTGAAAATTGTCTCGGCGATTCTAAGCGAATGATACGGGATCCCTCGTCTCCAGTTCGAGAAATGAAATTAATGTTCCTGATGCACGCCTTCGTCATTGCCATTTCCCGTTTCAAATCCTGATAAGGTTTCTTTGGAAGTTTTTGAATGCAATTCCACCGCTTCAGTTACAATGAAAATGCAACTATAGCTATGTGCGCTTCATCAATACCTTTTTTTATTCAAAACAAGAATGTCAAGGACAAGTCTTCACTTTCTTATTTACCTCTTTCGTTTTAGTGAATCTACATACTCTATTCCCACGTCTCCAATTATCATTAAACGCTGCTACTTCACAATCAATTCAAACAAAGGCAGCGAGGGAATCATCACAGACCACGGTCCCGCCAATGTTCAACTATCTGAAGATGACCCACAATCCTCGGGAAAAAATCAAGTGATCAACAAATGACAGGCGGCACGTTCTCATCGAAAGTAACTTGGAATTTTACTGTTCACTCACAAGGGGTGTAACAATATTTAAACTGATGGTGATAACCACGCACAGTGGTTAAGGCGCTCGGCTGGAACAGACAAGTCTCCGAGATCGATCCCCGCCGTCGCTAACATTTTTACTCTCTTTTTCATTGCTTTAATTTTTATGTATTGTGTTATTATCATCGTTACTTCAATAACAAATACCTATTTTTAGATAATTTTTTAAAATTATTGAGTCGTTAACAGGGTAGGGATTGGAGCCAGGGCTGAAGAAGCCTTTTCAAAGGCGGTTCCATATTTATTTTTTATGTTAAAATATATATTAGGATATTGCAATGGTAATTTATCATTTATTGGGGGGACAGAATGATGTCATTTTAATACGTAATTGGGGGTGAAATACACCCTAAAGACTGCTTATGCTTTCATTGGGAATTGAGAATGGATCAGCTAGGGATTGGGGACAGAAGATAAACTGTGGATAGCAACTCGGCGTCGGCATTAGCCTACGCTTAACGAATGGCGCCAAGAGGACCACAGTTTTCCATCACATGGATGGAAAACTGTGCGGTCTGGTCTGCACCATTGGTGTAATCCACATTACACCCAAGGATCAGATTGAATTTTGGAATGCTCTGAAATTCGTACCCGAGAATAGGATGTGGAAGAACAGTACACTACCTAATCACTCCGAACGCGTTCTCCATTATTTCGTGTAGCCGGCAATCATGCTGTTTTGCCTGCTTCTACGATTTTTTATTCATGCTTTTTTACGATTTTTAATTGCTTTTTTCTAAAAAAGATTACAGGAGGTTCGTCGTCTCGCTTCAGCATATTGAATTATATTATCATGAACTACCGAATCATAAAATTATAGCTCGATTGGCCACCCGACGGTCAGACAGGTAAGGCATGCTCATGTTACCATCAGTGCATTACGTGTTATTTGCAAAATATTACATTGATGGTAAAGCATTATAATAATCATATTATTATGGCCATTTACAAGTGTAGGCTCTGAAATAATATACCGTTTATATTGGTTGCTATGAAGCTCAAGTAGAAGAAAGATTGGTTTTTTCCCCGGAAAAAAGTCTAGTACAGGTCTGGTGTGTTTTTATTTCAAGCATCAGAGTATGATCCGAGCATTTGTTGCACTTGTTGTGCCATCATTTGTGATTTAAGATCCATCATAGAACAGAAACGTAATCCAGGGTCGCTCCAGTGAGTATTGATAAATCTGTAATATTGCCAGAGATATGGAAATAATTATCATCTGCCTGTTTCAAAACGATAATAATGAAATATTTGATGAGAATTTCCTGGGGAAATTACATTTCGGTGTAATTGGGTAAATGCAAGCTAGACTGTAGCATATACACCATATATTCCTCACCTCATTAATATAAATTGATTTCCCATGAAATTGCCAAAACTACCGTTGTGATTAAAGCAACCATACGCGATGAATGCCGGAAATTATACAAAACTTACAAAATCTAACGTTTAACTGTAAAGTAATCTACAGATGAGAGAATACCCTTCCCTTTACACCACGCTCTTGTCATTAACTATGCGGATGGATACCGTCTTTTCTTTTCCTGACGAGAGAAGTATGAAAAATTTACAATCCAAAGGGTTTCTTTCAATAATCTCGGTTTTCGAAAACTCGGATAATATTGACGTTGGTGACACACGTTCAACAGATTACTGGGATAACTATTTTATCCGAGTTTTCGTATACTCCAGTAACAGGGAGTATTATCTTTGTTGGTGAAACTGGGCCTAAGTGAATGAATTGTAATTCCTCGAACTCTGCTGCGCATGGAGAGATTATGGTGAAAATCATCACTCCAAAATTCTGACTGCACATATCAAAGTTATTCATTTAACCTGATCTTGAAATCCGCCGGGTGGGAATATCCATTTTAAAGTCATTGCATATACCTTTAAATGAAATGCTAATAGATATTGACGCCCGGTTTCCAAAGAATTTCGTTCTGTTGAAATGTAATAAAAATGGGTGATGATGAATTGATTAAAACGCAAATTTAAAACTAAAAGGAACCGTATAAGAACATTGAGAGAAATAAAAAAATACAACATTTTGTTCTGCATCCATTTCTTTAAACGTTAAACAAATATCTTAAGTGTAGATAACTTAAATACGAAAATAAAAATCTACACCGTATTCAATGCTTGTCTTATGATAGTAAATGTTGACAATAATGGGGTAGAAACAAACTCAAAATGTGTTTTTTGCCATAATCCTTTCTTAGTGCGATAGTGTTCTATGAAATAAATGTATTCTAAACATTTTACGTTTTTACCACCACTAATTTTGGTGTGCGTTGATTAATGAATGAATCATTCAGTCAGTCAGTTGGTCAATCAGGACATCCGGGCTTTATATACGTGTTTAGATAGGTCGGCAACAAAGTTACATAATTAATCTCTTGATCAGTTTTCAATCCTCTGACTTAATACCTTTGTGTCACATCGCGCTTACTTACCGCACGGCAGTAAAAAGCAACCAAACTGACAATGTATTTGTTCATGCGGCTTCGGTGTAAAATTGCGTAGGTTTATGATTTTCACAGAATTTCTCATGAAAAGGAAAACGTGTTTTTTACTCACAGCTAATTACAGTATTTAATGAACTTAATTTGATAATTTGCTTAGTTGGATGGAGCTAAGTTAAAATTAATGGGGTACGGGGACAACGTTGGTGTAAAGAAAATTGCTCACACCCACGCAGAAAACAACAAAAACGTTTTAAGCACGGTTTAATTACGCGTGAGCAACCACCAAACTTTCCATCCATCGTCGGAATTCGGTGAAACATTTATTTTCATCTCCCGATGTGTTTTATAATTGATCGATCTCTTTCGAGCTTATTTCTTATTTCACTTGTTTCGTTTGTTGCGTCATTGTACTATCACTTTCAAAAGTCGGTCCACACGGTGAGCGCGACCATCTCCGTGTTCTGTTGAAATCGAGCTTCACGTATTGCATACGCGTTCCATGACTTCTGGGGGCCAATTTTACTGCTACGACATGCAAAACTTGAGTTTGTTTTTTACTCGCTAAGAGACATCCCGTGCCCTTCTCCCTCCGACAACGAATAGCCAAAAAATCCCAACCCCCACTCCCATAAGAACTCGCCAGCCGAAGAACCCGTGAAGTGTTTTCGGCTGGGACTTTCTTGTGGGAGGACTTCGGCCGGTATTTCTCGAGGGAGAAAGAAGGCGATAATTTCCCTTACTCTCCTTATGACATGGGTCGTCATGGCAAGAATCATTAGTCCTGCGCAAAAGGTACAGAGAGTAGCCTCGTTTGCATGCAGGAAAACTAGTAATTCATAAAGTTGAAGTAAATACGTTGCCAAAATCCACTGTTGCAAAATCAGCTCGGAAACCTTTCCCGACAATGAGAAAATAAAGATAATGTTAAGAAATCAGAATTTTTATTTCGAACAAAATAGCTGAGATAGCTGTTAAAATGAAATCGGGGAAAGGACGGAAGACTTCCTCGGTGAAGACCAGTATGGGTTAAGGAAAGAGAGCGGGACGCGAAACGCATTTCTGGTTAAGAGTATTCCAACATTTATTTATAGATAATAGCCACTGTCTCTATTTGCTTCTTAGACTGCTGGAAGACTTTTGGCAGAGTACATTGGACGATAATAATAAATATTACTACAGAAATAGGAAGTACACTGGAAGTTTAGGTGCATAATTATAAAACCTCACGGGGATGAAGCGGTATACGGGTAATGAATGACGAATCGGAATGGGTTTTTGTTGGAAGAGGATTCAGGCCGGGCCATTTCTTATTACCATTGATTTTCGATTGCTCATTGACAATTTGGTAATAAATGTATGGAAAGGGATAAAATTGCGAAGAAAAGTAGCAAGTAACTGTTAATTTTGGTAGATTTGCAGATGGCCAAGATTTATTTAGCCAGTCAGCCACGGGACTCGATGTCTATTTCGCAGGTGAAAAGGTGCGTGATATGTGGAATGTGAATTAATCATATAAAGCGCAGGTAATAAGGTTTATAAAGTAGTAACAGTCCAAAATTAAGGAAAATGAGGAAAATTCTGAGCTTGGGAAACGGGTTCCCTTTCCGGGAAGTATAACTACGTCATTCAGTAAAGGATAAATTAATGTATGGAGATTGGTGTTACAGAGGATTTAAATAATTGTGATTGAATAGGAATTTCGCTGTTTTCAAGTAGGATGGAGAGAAAAATAAACGAAAAGTCGATAGGAGATATACGAGAGACAGCATAAATAAAACGTGGTGTTGCCTAAGGTGCTATAGATGGGATATAACTCAACGACGGGAAAGGGAATATTACGGCAAAGATCTATATTAGTGAAACACACGTGGTGATGATGAATGTGCAACTCTATGTCCATAATTGCAAAGTAAAATTAAAACGATATTGCACAGTAAATTAAATGACGCCTTTAAGTAAAGTTTAAGAACAAAACAACTGATATTGCCTTCAAACTTATATCACTAATTAGTGTATCGGAACAAAAATTTGGAGGTTTTGGAAAGCCTCCAGCACACACATTAATTACTGATGCAACGATTTTTCATTTTTGAACTGTAGCAAAATATATTGCTTGGATACACAGACCGTTGAGAATTTCATAAACACCAATAAGGGAAAAATTAACGCTGAGTATTCACCTGGGATGAGAAACTGATGGGAGTCCGATCATTCTCTTGCAATCGGGAGTTGAGATTTATTCAATATTCACTCCGAATTTCCCTCAAGGTAATGACTAGTGATCGACCACTACTTAAATAATTTTTGAAAATAATCTGGGCATAATGAAATGAAACAATCCATGCCTGTAAACGTTAACTCTAAGCCTATTATTTGTGCCACGAAAATATCACAACTTTTTTGTGACCGAAGTCAAATGCACTGAATTTGGCATAGAGCTTTTAAGTACTCTCATAATGAGGCACACAATCTTTTTCACAGTATGGCATTTCTTTTACGAGAATTTATTCAAACTGAATTTATTAATTGATTGCCTTGCGATTGGATATATTGATTTATCAAACCAATCTATTTATGCTTAAGGATTGACAGATTTAAACAGTTTAGAGTCCCTGATATCTCCTCAGCAGCTCATTTTTCGTCAGTGCACGTGAAAGTGTAGATTCTGCGCTGTGAAGTGAAACAATCTCGTCCAAAGGAGCATAAAAATAGCTACCAAATTAAAATTACGTCGTGCGTTTGATACCTTGGATTTCACAAAAGTTTCATTAGCTAGCATCCCCCATTGCGTGAATGATATACTCCATAGTCAGAGAGGTCAGTGGAGTTTTACGATATCTCCAGAAATATTGCCACCATAGTGAACATAGCTTCTAGAAATTAGAGGTTCGTTCAGGAACGGAGAGCTGAGTGATGGATAAACTTGCAGTGAATGAATCTTTGTGTTTTGTATTAACTTCCTAAACACAGTCGCAGTTAATTTAACAGACCAATAAAAACAATGTAAGACGAATTACAGACTATAGAGCAAAATTATCATTGATACATGCCTTCGGTGTAACGCCGCTCGAAGCTGGTTTCTAAATACGCAAAGCGAAGTCAGACCTATTTCATCCAACACATATCATCACTGAAAATTATACTTTACGATATTACCTAAAAAAGGATAAAACCGTAAGGAGGATAAAATAAATGTAAAACTATGGCGAATGAAGCTACAAAAAGTGGGTTGTAATTTATCGGAAATGAATGCAGTCATTTTTGAATGAGTTTTCCTTCAGTGGAGATATAACTTAATTGATTTCTCGCTCTCAGAGAAGACATGCACTCCATTTAAAAATGCCTACGATGAAAAACTGCTTATATATAAAAGATAAGATATAAGCAACATAAAAAAATGTTCTCGTTATTTAGAATAGATTCGAACGAAATAGAAGTTGTGGTTTAAACTTAAATTTGGCGTTCATTTTGCAGCGAAAATTAATGGTAATGAGTCAAGATTTGATGAGGTTAGGAAGAAAAGTGTACTAGATAATTTGGGATAGTCATATTCAGTGTATTACCTATAGTCCTATAGTAACAGAAATCTAAAACAAAATGTTCATTCATCAGAGAACAACTTTAATATTTTGTAATATCGCCATTATTTTCAGTTGCAGATCGTAATCGTGACTGCATAGGACCAACCAAATGTTCTATTACACGGGGACGTTGGCTTAAAGTATTCCAAAAATCCCGTATGTAGACTTATAAAGTTTTACTCGGTTCTTTCTCCGTCGTAATGCCACTCATTCACAATGTTACCCTACGCATTCTCAATAGGAGAAAGGTCCAGGGAGTTAGCTGTCCAGGGTAAAACGCAAAGTCGAGAATTATCCTCAAAAAATTGCTTTGTGGTGGTCGGTTCGTCGATCTATTTCTTCGATTTATCAAGAATACAATTAAGCCCGCTACTAGTAGGAGTGAAAAACACCTAACGCCTTTCCCTTTTGCATTCTCCGCCTACCGTTGCCTACCACTTGGAGTCGGGGGAGTTGGCTGGTCAGTGATAGCGGGAGAAGGTCATACGAGGGTCTCCATAGTTGAGTGGAAATGAGTCAAGTTGGCCCTTAGCAGTCGCTGAATGCAAAGTCAATACCCGAAGTTCGAATTAAGCGAAATGCGAAGTTGGCCGCGCTCACCGCGTGGACCGACTTTTGAAAGTGATAGTACACTGCGAATATTCATTTACTTATACTGCAGTGATGCCACTCACGTTTTTACTCCTTGTATTTTGGGGAAAGTTTATTCGCAAATGTTCTATTACATGAGCAAAGTGTAGGTTAATTGACAAGATATATCAAGGTATAACTCTGGTGACATATTCCAACAGCTGAAATTCAAAGTTAAAAGTGGTGTGACCCCTTATTTGTGGTAAATAGTTTATATGTCTAAAGTAAAATATACTAAGGAAGTTGAAAATGCATGCAAAAGAGATATGGATAAGCCCCCGCCCCCGTTGAATATCATAAATCCGTACCGTGAATGACCTCTTTTACTTTACCATGAAAGAATTGAGTACTATGTTTTCTAGGAGTAAAAATAATTTAACTTCGTAGGTTCAGTGCATTCAAAATAGACGGAAGGTGAGGATTTATTATATTTGCAGGGGGAATATATCTATTGATAAAATTTTTAAAGCTGCGTGAATATCCGCGACGGTAAATCTTTCGTCGTTAACTTTTAGCGCAGATAAGGACGCCGAAGTAAAAAATACATGCCAAAATAATCACATGCTTTCGAACCAAAATCCCGCAATTACCAATTGGGGGCTACTTAGGCGTCCCCTTGAACTGTGAATTTCATGAAAACTCTAAAGAAACGTAATGTATCAACATGTAAACATCCATACAAATCCATGCAATATCTCTGTTCGTGTGATTTTCTCCTCGGTGGAGCCACTATAAAACAAAGGACATTTACGATGTTTTTTTGCTTGGACTTAAACACATTCAGTACATGTATAAAAAATCATCGCGGGTACAGAATGAAGATAAATCATTAGAAAACAAGAGTAATGAGAGTCTCTTTGGCTAAGAGAGAGAAGCTGGCCATAAAAGTAGGGGGGGGGAAATTGGAGCTAGTAAAGCACTTGTTTCCATGGGTAGAACACTAACATAAAATGGGCATTAGAAGGGCATTAGAAAGATATTAGAAGATGAATTTCTCCAGCGAAAAGAAGTTTTCAGCAATAGGAGGGAGCTCATGACGGTGACTTTATGTAAGGAGTTTTAGAAAATTTTGGCCAAGAGTTTAATATGGAGAGTAGAGGAAAGGAAATAGGATGACAATTGGTAAACAGGCAGCTAATCCTCTTCAATTTAAGACATTTGAGATGGACTGCATGTGGCGTTTTGCTGCATATTATGCCCCCGCCTTAAATAGAGCTCACTGACCCCCTCCTATTCCTTTGCCTCTTCTCCTCCTCTATACCCCTCTCTCCCTTCCTTCCCCCTCCTACCCTACTCCACCTCTTGTCTTCTGCCTTCCAGTTTGTTTCCTTTCTTCCTGTGAAAATGGTTACTAGCGGCAGCCGAATTCACGGAACTTTTTATTTGTTTTTCCTTTTTCGTTTCCTACATGTAACAGGTGCTCGCAATAACATAGTAACAGTAACAATAATGCAGTGGTACCATTAATTTCATACAAAAAAGTCAATGCAATTCCTAATTCGTAAGACAATCGCAAAATGTAGCTAGCACGTGCGTAGTCCCGTCTGGTATTGAATGCATCTAGACTCGTGATATTTAATTATCCCTTTATCCACAGCTGTCACTGTGCAATTCATATCTTTCTGTTTGAAAAATTTTCAAATATGACTATCGATGGTGCTGTGAAAAACACAGATGTCAGTCCAACACACACGGCCTCAGGTTACTTGGCGAGAACTTTATCCCTCCTATACCGAGGTGGACTCAGCGCTCTGTGATCATTATTCTTTGCAATTTTCCTCCTTACCTTTTTCAAGAAATTTCTTTCATTTTTTATGCCTTTAGTTATTTTCCCGCAGGAATTTTGCTTTCGATTCTCCTATTATTTTCGTATAATAATTTTTTGCATCCTTATATCCATTTCGTATAATAATTTTTTGCATCGCCATGTGTTGGTTTCCCATTCCCAGCATTTCGTCCGTTGTTGATCTATCTTGGCCATTTTCGCAGTCCCCCTCACTCGTTTGTCGTCGCACGCCCTACGCCCGGTGTCTGTGCGTCAGCTCTCATTCAATCTCGATGCAGATGAACGCCTGAGTAGTTCTCCTTCATCCTCGTCTCGGTCCTCTTTCCCGTCTGCTCTTCTCCTCTCCATATCCCTAGCTCTTTTCTCTCTTTGCTTTCCCACCCTTGACCCTTCAGGGAACCCCGAATCCCTTTTCCCAGTCCGTTGACTCCCACAGTTGCTTCCCTTCCCCCCTCCATGGCTGGCCGTGTTCTCTTAAAGCGGCGCAAATACGCCTGCAAAATCTCTTTCCCTCTATCTGACCTTTCTCCAAGGAACCAACCGTCCTATTCCCCAGGCTCGCGTTACCGACTCTCACTTTCCTCTTCCTCCGTTCCTTGTCTTCACTTTACTCCAAGACTAATTCTTCTCTCTTTCCAACTTCGTCGTCCTTTGCTCTGTGCATCCCAACCCACGCATGTGTGTTTGTCCGTCCCATAATGACACAAAGGGAGAAAACCCAGGAGTGAATGTTGAGTTAAGGTGCCATTCTAATAATTTCGTTTATGGCGGTTTTCACCCGACTCCAATCCGCCCACTCTCAAAATATGTCAGCGTAAGATGTCATTAAATCTTTCACTTTCCCCCATCTATTCTTCCGTAAAGGCCGTTTTACAGGGTGAATGATCTTGCGCATGATCATATGATCATTAATTCGCGAATTAATTTCAATGATGACCTGTAAAGTTCCCGTTTTACACGGCGAATTAATTCAGTGAATTTTCTGCGCAGACTTAATGCGCAGTGGTAGATCTATCGACTGTATATATCGATTACAGTAGATTTCCGACCAACGTAGCTGTTTCGACAGATGGAGCAGACGGAGTTTTGTTTAGTTTGTTTAGATCATGAATACTATAGATACTTGGATATTCGCTTACATTATTATTAGGTTTAGATATTCGTTTAAATTATCCGCTTAAACACTGAGTAACTGCAAAAGTTTAGTGAGTGACGTTATGCTATAGAAGATGGACCGTGATGAGACAATTTTAGCGACCGCTGCTGCAGTGAATATTAAGACCGTTTTACACGATGAAAGATTTTGTACAAACGTATGTACGTGAGATTCTACGTTTGTCTCAACAAAATTAGAGCAGGTTCTATTTTCCGTTCAGGCATTGAGACATTCAGCACAAGCGTTCATACAATTTGCCGTTTTATACGATACATTTTGCTTCATGCAAGAGTTCACGGAAGAGTTTATACCAATTTGTACAAACAAACGTAGCGTGTAAAACGGCCTTGCGGCAGTCAAAATCAATATTTTATAATAAGGGTTTAATTCTGCGAATTGAAGTGTACTCAATATCAAAACAACGAAGATGGTCACCCGATATTAATGTCACGTTGGCATCAAAATGAAATTATTGATATATAAAATGGCATGTGGTGCTTGCAGCAGGTCTAATTTCGATGTGGACAAAATGTTTTAATGTTTTGAAAAAACGCAGTTCTCTGGATTAGGAGTTTATAACGAAATGCTGAAAAATATTTGCAAATGAACGTAGGAAAACGATAAAAAACTTTTCCCACTTGGGAGGGGGGATTCGAAGCGCCTATCGTGGGATTCATGTTCATGGGATCATGCAATCAAAAATAGATCATGCTCTAATTTTGATCGCATGATCATGCGCATGACCAAGAATTCGCCGAATTTTCCGTATTACATGAGGCATTAACGTCATGCGCATGATCATTCGAATGATCATTCAAAAGATCATTCGCCGTGTAAAACGGCCTTAAGATATTAGATTTATAGATATATCTATATCAGGGGTTCTCAACCAGTGGAGAATGCCAGGCGCCTTGGGGAAGTTTGGAAAATGTCTGGGGAATTAGAGCAATTATGGAGCAACATTTGATGTTCCGTCGAATATGTGAAACCTGTAAAAGTGTTGTTTGTTTTTATTTATTCCGGAGCGTTTAACAAAGCTTATTAAATGCCACAACAATATTAATCCAGTAAACAGTATTAAAACAGCATTATTACATTCCATTCTTAAACCAGCAAATTTTCTTTCTAAGCAAATTTCAGCAAATAATAATTTATATTGGAAAGAGGCAAGATATTCTAAAATACGGTGAAAGAGGCAATCAGGTAAAAAGATTTGGGAACCACTGATCTTCATCTTGTTACAACCCTGCGAGCCACCGCGAGGAAATATAATATGGGGTTCTGGGACATCAGCTATGAACAAGGAATGAGGGATCAGGCTGGTGCGCTGTCAAAAACACTGTCTCCAAACCCGAAGGCCCAAGCTTGAATTCCGGCGGTAATAGGGAGTATTACCTTTACGGAGTCATCAGTAAGTGAACACAGGCGCAAAATTCCACAGAGGAAAAATCATTCGCCTTTTCCGGGACTTGAATCCGCATCCCTCGATATCGCGGAGAGTGCGGTTTCCTCAAAATTTGTCAAACGAGCAGAACACCTCACAGTGTTCCATGTTCGGCTTAACCTCGTGGACTCTGGTGCTAAGCGCACGTTTTAGACTGCTTCTGTTACATCATATGTTCGGCAGTCCTGAACGTTTTTATTTAAATGCACTCAAAAATCCACTGGGGAGAAGGACACCTATGTGTATAGACTGGTTAAAGCATTTGGCGCGATATCGAGGGATCCTGGGCCGATTCCCGGTCAAGGCGAATTATGTTTCTTCCGTGGAATTTTGCGATACAAATCTCCATATGAGTTCCATTTTATGTGGAGAGTATTTCAAAGACAGTACTCTGATCGTTGAATGGGAAGTCAAACCTTGCTTCTCTTTGGCGCCGTCCGTCTATAACAGGCTCACGTCGCAACTGGGTTTTTCTCCACCCTTCTTCCATTCTCCAATAATCTTACCCTTGACAACCTACCCACCTGTCCATCATAGTCCAAATGGCCATAGTTTCGGCAGCTTCCTAAAACAAAAATCAACAAATTGAGAATGTTGGGAATTGGGAAAAAATTTGAATACTGAAAAGGGCGAAAAGTGAAATATATTAAAAGGGATAATGTTTTTAATAAATTTCTTCATATTTTAGTAAAACCATGTTGCTCTTTCTTCAGCATAATGTTGAAACCCTGTTTGAAAAACATATATGAATGAACTGTCGTGTTATCCATGAAATTGTTTGTTTACATACTTATACATGAATTAGATTTGCAAGAATATTGATGGAGGCTAATAATGTCATATGTACTATCACTTTCAAAAGTCGGTCCACGCGGTGAGCTCGGCCAACTTCGCATGTCGCTGAATTCGAACTTCGGGTATTGCCTATGCATTCAGCGACTACCAAGGGCCAACTTGACTCATTTCCACTCAACTATGGAGACCCTCGTATGACCTTCTCCCGCTATCGCTGAGCAGCCAACTCCCCCGACTCCAAGTGGTAGGCAACGGTAGGCGGAGAATGCAAAAGGGAAAGGCGTTAGGTGTTTTTCACTCTTACGAGTAGTGGGCTTAATTGTATTCTTGATAAATCGAGAAAATGGATCGGCGAACCGACTGCCACAAAACAATTTTTTGATGATAATTCTCGACTTTGTGTTTTACCCTGGACAGCTAACACCCCGGACCTTTCTCCTATTGAGAATGCGTAGGGTAACATTGTGAATGAGTGGCATTACGACGGAGAAAGAACCGAGTAAAACTTTATAAGTCTACATACGGGATGTTTGGAATTCTTTAAGTCAACGTCCCCGTGTAATAGAACATTTGGTTGGGTCTATGCAGTCACGATTACGATCTGCAACTGAAAATAATGGCTATATTACGAAATATTTAAGTTGTTCTCTGATGAATGAACATTTTGTTTTAGATTTCTGTTACCACAGGTAATATACTACAAATGACTATCCCAAATTATCTAGTACACTTTTCTTCCTAACCTTATCAAATATTGGCTCATTCCCATTAATTTTCGCTACAAAATGAACGCCAACTTTAAGTTTAAACCACAACTTCTATTTCGTTCGAATCTATTCTAAATAACGAGAAAATTTTTCATGTTGCTTATTTGAACATCTTATCTTTTATATATGAGCAGTTTTTCATCGTAGGCATTTTTAAATGGAGTGAATATCTTCTCTGAGAGCAAGAAATCAATCTATCTCCACTGAAGGAAAACTCATTCAAAAATGACTCATTCAAATTTCTGATAAATTACAATCCACTTTTTGTAGCTTCATTCGCCATAGTAATTAATTTTATCCTAATTAGGTTTTTATTCTTTTTTAGATAATATCGTAAAGTATTATTTTCAGAAATGATATGTTGGATGAAATAGGTATGACTTCGCTTTGCGTATTTAGAAATCAGCTTCGAGCGGCGTTACACCGAAGGCATGTTTCAATGTTAATTTTGCTCTGTAGTCTGTAATTCGTCATACATTGTTTTTGTTGGTCTGTTGAATGCACTGCGACTGTGTTTAGGAAGTTAAAACAAAACAAAAAGATTCATTCACTGCAAGTATATCCATTACTCAGCTCTCCGTTCCTGAACGAACCTCTAATTTATAGAAGCTATGTTCACTATGGTGGCAATATATTCTGGAGATGTCGTAAAACTCCACTGACCTCGCTGACTATGGAATCTATCAGTCACGTAATGGGGGATGCTAAAGAAATTTTTGTGAAATCCAAGGCATCAAACGCACGACGTCATTTTAATTAGGTAGCTATTTTAATGCTCCTTTGGACGAGATTGTTTCACTGCACAGCGCAAAACCTACACTTTCACGCGCACGGACGAAAAATGAGCTGCTGAAGAGATATCAGGGACTCTAAACTGTTTAAATCTGTCAATCCTTAAGCATAAATAGATTGGTTTGATAAATCAATATATCCAATTGCAAGGCAATCAATTAATAAATTCAGTTTGAATACATTCTCGTAAAAGCAATGCCATACTGCGAAAAACATTGTGTACCTCATTGTGAGAGTACTTAAAAGCTCAATGCCAAATTCAGTGCACTTGACTTCAGTCACAAAAAAGTTGTGATATTTTTGTGGTACAAATAATAGGCTTGGATTTTTTCCTTTCATTATACGCAGATTATGTTCAAAAATTAATTAAGTAGTGACCGATCACTAGTCATTACCTTGAGGGAAATTCGGAGTGAATAATGAATAAATCTCAACTCCCGATTGCGAGAGAATGATCGGACTCCCATCAGTTACTCATCCCAGGTGAATACTCGGCGTTAATTTTTCCCTTATTGGTGTTCATGAAATTCTCAACGGTCTGTGTATCCAAGCAATATATTTTGCTACATTTCAAAAATGGAAAATCGCTGCATCAGTAATTAATGTGTGCGCTGGAGGCTTTCCAAAACCTCCAAATTTTCGTTCCGATACTCTATTATTAATAATATAAGTTTGAAAGCTATATCAATTGTTTTGTTCTTAAACTTTACTCAAAGGTGTCGTTTTAATTTACTGTGCAATATCGTTTTAAATTTACTTTGCAATTATTGAGATAGAGTTGCACATTTATCATCACCACGTGTGTTTCGCTATTATAGATCTTTGCCGTAATATCCCCTTTCCCGTCGTTGAGTCATATCCCATCTATAGCACCTTAGGCAAAATCACGTTTTATTTGTGCTAAGTCTCTCCTATATCTCCTTTCGACTTTTCTTTTATTTTTCTCTCCATCTTACTTGAAAACAGCGAAATTCCTATTCAAACACAATTCTTTAAATCCTCTGTAACACCTATCTCCATACATTAATTTATCCTTTACTAAATGACGTAGTTATACTTCCCGGAAAGGTAACCCGTTTCCCCGGCTCAGACTTTTCCTCATTTTCCTTAATTTTGGACTGTTACTACTTTATAAACTTCATTACCTGCGCTTTATATGATTAATTCTGATTCCACATATCATGCACCTTTTCACATGCGAAATAACATCGAGTCCCGTGGCTGACTGGCTAAATAAATCTTGGCCATCTGCAAATCTACCAAAATTAACAGCTAACCTGCTGCTTTCCTTCCCAATTTTATCCCTTTCCATACATGTATTACCTTATTGTCAGTGAACAATCGAAAATCAATGGTAATAAGAAATGGCCCGGCCTGAATCCTCTTCCAACATATACCCATTCCAATTCGTCATTCATTACCCGTATACCGCTTCATTCCCGTGAGGTTTTATAATTATGTGCCTAAACTTACAGTGTACTCCCTATTTCTGCAGTAATATTTATTATTTTCGTCCAGTGTACTCTGTCAAAAGTCTTCCAGCAGTCTAAGAAGCAAATAGAGACATAATGGCTATTATCTATAAATACATCTATACTATATAATAGAATACTCATCACCAGAAATGCGTTTCGCGTCCCGCTCTCTTTCCTTAACCCATACTGGTCTTCACCGAGGAAGTCTTCGATCCTTTCCCCGATTTCATTTTAACAGCTATCTCAGCTATTTTTATTACGTGCGAAATAAAAATTCTTATCTCTTAACATTATCTTTATTTTCTCATTGTCGGGAAAGGTTTCCGAGTTGATTTTGCAACAGTGGATTTTGGCAACGTATTTACTATAACTTTATAAATTACTAGTTTTCCTGCATGCAAACGAGGCTATTATCTGTCCCCTTTGCGCAGGAAAATGATTCTTTCCATGACGACCCATGTCATAAGGAGAGTACGGGAAATTATCGCCTTCTTTCTCCCACAAGAAATACCGGCCGAAGTCCTCCCACAAGAAAGTCCCAGCCGAAAACACTTCACGGGTTCTTTGGCTGGCGAATTCTTATGGGAGTGGGGGTTGGGATTGTTTTGGCTATTCGTTGTCGGAGGGAGAAGGTCACGCGAGGTCTCATAGCGAGTAAAAAACGAACTCAAGTTGTGCCTGTCGTAGCAGTAAAATTGGCTCCCAGAAGTCATGGAATGCGTATGCTATACGTGAAGCTCGATTTCAACAGAACACGGAGATGATCGCGCTCACCGTGTGGACCGACCTTTGAAAGTGATAGTATATTTTTGTGTATTTCTACAAATTTATTACAACAAACCTTTTGTTTGTTTAACTATCCGCTGGCCACGCACCTTTCTATGAATTCTAGTTATTCTTTATACGGTAAATATCTGCTGTGTTTAGCCGAGTTTGTATACATTTATTTGTTGGAAGCACTAAATATTATTGTTATAAATGTGAGTTGACAGGAGGGATCTTTGTCACTCGCTCTGTTTTTGCTGTGACTAATGGAGCCTGTAAAGAGGGTTTTTTGTATCTGTCAGCTCACAGTTTGTCTCTCTTATGTTTTCAATGCTGTGAGTTTAGAGATTGAGAATAAAGGAAAATTGGCATCCGTATCACCCTGAAACTTGCGTGACCTGAATTTCCCGAGTAACGCCTTGATGCACGCATGTACTATCGTTTTCACTGAAATGTAGACACCCACATGGACTTGTACTGATTTGATTGAATGGGGCCGGGTCGGAAAAAAGCATAGAGGGTTGGCACACGAGGCTAGCGACGGCCTTTGCCTTTACGTCACCGAGAGCATACGAGGACGGACGTGGATGCGACCGGGCTAGCGGAATTAGAGTCAAATAAACTCCGAGATCAAATGCCCTAGCGAAAGGAATGCACTGAGGAAACTCACGTCCACGCACACGTTGGGCCGATCGGAGTCTTTTCTTTCGGGCTCCGTCGCGAGGTTTTTCCTCTCCCTAGATTCAGATTTGGACTCACTGTGAGTGTTTCTCCAGTAAGTGGCTCCGTAGCCGAGTTGGTTAATTCCATGCGCCGAAGTTGGTATGCGGTTCTGGCAGGGTTCGAATCCGTATTCAGGCCATTTAAAAAAAATCTTTTAGATAATAAAGATGCATTCTTAATATCAACACAATTTATACAGTTGACAAAAGAAAGAGTTAATGCGGTTTTTTATTTACGGCTTAATTTATAAAAATAATGACTATCTACGTTTCCACATTTATTTCTTCACAGATTTAATTCACTGAGAGGAAAAAAGCATTGGAAGTGGCAGTGGTTGCATCTTGCAGTGTGTCCTTGCAGTGAAATAACTACTCATAGTATCTACAATCCTCTATAAATAACTAAATGCATTCGTAGTTTCGATCATTTTGATAAACCCTAGAGTTTGAAAAAGGTTTGTAATTCAATTGATATTTTTTATCTTTAAACTTCTAGTACTTGGTCACGTAAAAATGTGGGAAGTGAGGTGTTTTAAAGAACGAATGCTTTCCTTTCAGTGGGTGTGCACAGAGCCAGATTAACAATAAGGCAAAAGTAGGCAGTTGCCTATGGGCCCCTTGCAATGAGAATTGTTTTCCCCTTTCTTCTCTTGCGACTTGTTTATTAACGTGGGCCCCGTTGCTTGTACTGCCTACAGGCCCCCAAGTGCGTTAATCTGTCACTTGGTGTGCGAACCATAGTAAGCTATAAGGACCAGGTGGAAATAAATACGCATATCAGCTATTTTACCCCAAATTATCTTACGATTTTTAATAGTTATATATGTTTGACCGAAATCAGCGTCACCCTTATCTTCAACCTTTTTTATCAGGCTCAGGTGTAATTTTGGCATGATGTTTTTCTCTCGGCGTAGAAAGGGTATTTAAAAAGTAAAACTATTCAAATTTCTTTCAGTTTTTTAATACTTAGTGGCGTCACCACCTGACTCTACAACTTGCTGCAGACGGCGAGGCATTGATGCAACATTCTCGCATATTTGAGGCCGTCGACGAAATGAGTTCCACAACTCATGGACATGTGCCTCTATTGCCTCCACTGTTGTAACGCCCCTCGGTTGCCATTCATTTGCCATCATTCCCCACAAGTTCTCAATGGGGTTTAGGTCGGGTGAATGAGCCGGCCAAAGTGTAACCACTATCTCCTCGTCTATATGAAAAAAAATCGTCTACAATAGCTGCTGTGTGCACGGGGCAGTTATCATGGATGAAATTTATCTCTCCTTCTGGAACAATCTCTCTGGCATAGGGCTTTAAATATTCTGCTAACATGCCGACATACTCTCAAGCGTTCAACCTTGGAGAGGTTCTAACAAGAGGTCCTGGGCCGGCAGCAGTCATACACCCCCAAAAGCTTTATACACCCCTAAAGGAGTTTATTTGACTCTAGTTCCGCTAGCCCGGTCGCATCCACGTCCGTCCTCGTCGGCTCTCGGTGAGGTAAAGGCAAAGGCCGTAGCTAGCCTCGTGTGCCAACCCTCTATGTTTTTTTCCGACCTGGCCCCATTCAATCAAATCAGTACAAGTCCATGTGGGTGTCTACATTTCAGTGAAAACGATAGTACATAAACTTACTATGGCTAATTATCCCATCAATTCCAATGCCGCGTAAGATGCTCAGTATTAGGCGGCAAGCGTGGCGATTAAGTTTCTTGTAATTGCATGTTTTTCCTAATATAGAGTATTAATGGAGCTTCCGGAAGCATTTTTTAAAAGTTCTTTGTGATGGTGTTAACTATAATTTGCCATCTGCCCGGATGAAATTGGAACCAGTCTCGCGCTGTTTACAGTGCTACAGTAGAAACATTTCGCCCATCAGTGATCCGAAAAAGGAATAAAATGTGCTCTTACGAATAACTAAAATATTGTGAAGACTTTATGCTCTCAACCCTCAAGCAAGGCAATTTGAAGAGCCTAGTCCACTTTCTCAAAATGCCTTAATTAAAAATTAAACTATTTTAAGGGGGTATGATATTGTCTTACGTAAGTTTTTTTTATTTTTTGTCTGAATCAAAGTTTGAATAACCATTGATTACATTATTTCTTAATTAACAGCGTGTCAACCATTTCAGTTTGGCACGCTGCTCTAGAGAAATCTTCAGCAAATATTAATACAAGCTTTAACAATCAAATTTTCAACATACAATTCACATCAGGTTCAATACTCCTGGTTCTTTCTGGCTACAGCCAGGGATGATTTGGTGACATAATTTGATGACGAAACAGATGGCGAAAGCTTCGCCATCCCTATTCTCGTATCCATGCGCCAGTGATTTCGCTATCGGTCTTTCGCCTGGGATTTCGCTAGCGAGGGCTTCGGCCCTCTGGCGAATAAAAGTTATTCTCGTTCTCCTTTGGCGAAAGTAAGCATTCGCCAACGGAGAGTTTCGCTATCGAAGGCTAAGACATCGTTCCAACGCGTAGCGAATGAATAGATGGGGTTATGGGCGGTGACTAGGAGGTTGATAAATGATATTTTGTACTTTATAATAGTTCTTCGAATGAAATTTAATGAAGAATTAGTACTAGGTAGCGTGTCAGTTATTTTAATAAATTAATATTTATTTAATTGCATTTAGTGACACTTTGCTCTCTTTGCTGTTTATGATCGGAGACATTTTCTGGATTCTTGATCTCTCATTATTAGAGCTAAATGCTTATATATTCATGTATTCCAATGAAAGCGTAATTTTTAAATGACGTTTTCGTACGCAGAAGATACTAGATTACCGTTAGTACCATGTGTAATAGGGTGGGCCGAAAAACACGAAAGTGTCCGAATCGAATCGTAGTAGCGCGGAAAAGTTGCTACTCGTCCCCCTGATCACAAAGAAAGAAATAATTTTGAAATCGGATATCATCTTCCGGTCGCACATCTCGTTCGAAGTTTCGAAAAATCGTAAAAAATATGACTTTTTTCAGGATTTTTTCAAATAAGTTACAGTGATTGAATCGCGTCAAAAATCGGTATACGCCCTCTTATAAAGGTCCTTTGTCTTAAATAATAATAATATCCCTTCTTTTTGGGGTAGGGGGAGTCTCTCATCGCGTTCAAATTATCGAAAAATCGTAAAAACATGACTTTTTTCGGGATTTTCTCTTTATGAGTTACAGTGATCGGTTGCGTTCAAAATCGGTATGTGGCCTCATCTAAAGATCCTTTGTATTTTAAATAAGATATAATTCCTGTTACCCCCTTGTATAATGGGGAAGGGGAGGGGCATGTATCGTAAAGAGCAGTATTAGCAAGTACAGTCTTCGCGAGAGCTTACGGCCTTTAGATGCGCAGAACAGAGGGGGTGAAATGTGTGGGAGGGGTAAAGGAAAGGAACAGAGGGGAAAGTGAGCGCGTGACAGGCAGAATGGCCAACATAGGTTTTCAGCGTAAAAATGTAATTCCGAGCCGTATTGGACAATTCGACTCGTCGTGGAGCATGGAGCTTGTAGCCGACCCTTCCCCGCCATATCTCCGTTCTGTGGAGTAGATGGTCTTTCGCGATGAATCACAGCTGGGAATTTCAATTACTTTAAACGCATTCATATTTATTCAACATTAATAAAAGAATAGCAAATATAGTCGCGATTCCGCTGAAACGCTGATTGAGTAGACACCCAAAGTCGCGCAATTCCGTTATTTTGCAGTAACGTAGCTAAAATTTCAGCCGCGTAAAATTCTGTAATCCAGATTCAAGACATACAACATAAAATTACTAAATAACAGTGCATTCTATATTCTTCTTTACTTAGCTAATGCAATGAATGGATCGGACTTTGAATACCACAAGCTAAAATTTCAGTCACTGAAATAAGAAAATGAAAAGTAGGTACTTGAAAAGATAATGTCATAAATTGCATATGTATATTCGAGGAATAAATGGAACATTGAGAACATAAAAGAGTGGAAATATTAGAATATATATTCTAGAGAGCCGGAGAGAACATATACATTTCATACAAAAATAAATTGGATAATTTCCGTAATTTATCCAAAAAAAAAGAAAATAGCAAAAAATAAAATGTGATATTTGCTTTTATTTAATATTGTAGAAAATAGTTAATATTTGTTTCAACTATAATTTCACTTCTGAGTCATCGGCCTGAGATCCCCAGGCTGTGACCCCACGGCGCGCGCTCAGGTACAAAGGGACGAGGCCCACTCCATAACCGACTGCGGCGAATAGCTTGGGGCATTCAAATTTATTGAAGGCATATGACAAATGTCAAAGTTGGCAAATGAATCGTAAAAATTATCCCACCAGTGCTACCCTTCCACCCGCGGCAACCGGTTTTTAAATAATTGACCCTTCCAGTCCCAAAATCATCTACTGCGCAACGCCATATGCTTTCGCGAGGATTGCACTGTTCTCATTTGAGTCCCAGAGGGTGATCCGGACCCAATATGAAAATCTGTATCCGTATATTTTGCAACCGTATCTGTCTCTTCTGTTTCAGGATCTGAGAATGTTGGCCGTAGTTTCAGAAGAATTACCACCCTCATTTTTTACTTGTTTTGCTTTTCTTGCCAGCCTCTTCTTAATCATTTCACTCTCCTTTTGGTCAACTGTTCCTATCTTGCCCATTCTGTGATGCCGCTGTGCATTTATGCACATGCAAATGCAAATTTTCTCTCTACCACAGGAATTTTCTTTACGACAGGGCATGAACAATAAATTTTAACCGGCTCATCACAGGCAAATTTATCTATTGTTTTGTTGCAATCACATAGCAGGTGCATTTTACACTTGCAGGAACATACGTCAAAAATAGTTTTTGTACTTTCAGAAATGTATTGTGTGTACTCCTTTTGTTATTCCTCATATTTTTTTCCCCGTAAAACTTTTTACGTATGTGGTAATACTTATCGTGAAGAGTTTTGATACGTTTTATGATTCTAGGGCGAGAGACCGTTGGCTAAGATTCCTTAATGAAAATGGTCTCTATTGCATTAGCAACGCCATTAACTACTGCAGAGAAGATGACATCCTGTTTTGGACTGGCCGAAGCTAGTGCTAAAGAATATCTTACAAGCTAGCAATGCAGTAAAACATCAGCATGCGATGGAAGAATCTGATAGCTCAGACTTTGAGGCGATCCAAATAATGGACGGTGAAATTTCTCACCATACGTTCTCAACGTCGTTGTCCAGCTCTCTTCAACTCGAAGATACGACCGTGCTCCAACTCTAAGCTGCGGTAGAATGCGACTCGTCTCCCCTTGACTAAACAGCCTTGGTCGCTCTCGGAGTGACTTGACTTCTCTGGCGCGTTGCGCACAGCGGCACAACGAAGTCCTTGCACCGGCTGCCGCCAGCCTGGTTAGCGGCTAGGCCCGCCCTCACTGAGGCTCCCCTCCCATTTTATACGTAAATTACATTTACGTAAGAATGATCTAAGCAGGATATATTTTAACGCTTTGAACGCCTTAGCCTACCCAACGGCACTCCTCACACGAGGAAAGCAACGACCGGAATACAAATCCTTCGTCCGAAACAATGTGAATGTATCATCGGTTTGTAAAAAAACATTTGATCCTTTCTGTCGGCATTTGCAAAGTAGGAGAAGTAAAAGTTGGAACTCGCGGTGCAGCCGAAAATACCCAAAAACCTAAAGTTTCTAGGGCGAAGAACTGCACACTTCACACGAGGAAAACAACGACCGTAAGGTCACTCATTTTTACCATATATACCCCTCCCCTCCACCATTAAATAAGGGGGTAACAGGAATTGTATCTTATTAAAAATACAAAGGACCTTTAGATGAGGCCACATACCGATTTTGAACGCAACCGATTACTGTAACTCATAAAGAGAAAATCCCGAAAAAAGTCATGTTTTTTTACGATATTTCGATAATTTGAACGCGATGAGCAACTCTCCCTCCCCCAAAAAGAAGGGACATTATATTTATTTAAGACAAAGGACCTTTATAAGAGAGCATATTCCGATTTTGAACGCAATTCAATCACTGTAACTCATTTTAAAAAATCCCGAAAAAAGTCATATTTTTTACGATTTTTCGAAACTTCGAACGAGAAAAGCGACCGGAAAATGATATCCGATTTCAAAATTATTTCTTTTTTTGTGATCAGGGGGACGAGTAGCAACTTTTTCGCGCTATTGCGTTTCGATTCGGACACTTTCGTATTTTTCGGCCCACCCTAATGTGTAATGACCCTATTATCAGTGTTGTAGAGGTAATACTAAGGGCATGGTTTGAAGAAGCGTATTTTCGCGTTTTTCATTTTTAAAGGCCAATTGAGGTCATTGAGAAGACATGCCGCTACTTTTCCCATTAGTAAAATACATTGCATAAATCAACCATTCTCGTAACTAGCGTCCACGGCTTCGGCCTTTTATCATCTGCCTTCGGAAGTGTGTAATGGATGTGAGTTCATAACTATTTAAATCTAATTTTCCGAGACCTATGTAGTGGAGAATCTTTCCTTTGGAGACAGAAGACATGGAGGAGATACTATCCTTCCCTCCCCGCCCCCTATGAATGAATTCGCGGAAGAGATGGGTCTGTGTCAGCGGTCAGTGGGCTGCAATTATGCGTTCTCTTAGAGATGGAAGCAAGACATTTGATCTTCCTGAGGAAAGATTTATAGTCTATTTACGGCTAACAAAATAATTAATAAGGTATACTATCAATGCCTTAGGATTTAATTTACAGCATCGGCGATCTCATGGCCTCAGCGTAGAAAACAAGGTGTGGTACGGATTTCGATGATTTGTATGAATTAATTGACAAGCGTGAATTAAACTATTGCCAAATTCTTGGGTGAAGGTTCTAGCTGCCCTTAGGTTTTTTGCGATAGGCTCCTATCACCGATAGGGGCGGCTCCAGACCAGAGGTTCGGGGGGGGGGTGCACCAGCAGCTCTTGGGGTATGGAATACCCTCAGGAAAAGGGGGGTTCGTGGGCCTCGACCCGGAAATTCGTAACAAACTATGTGCAAAATGGCGAGTTTTAAGTGATTTTGAAGCAAATGTTGCCCTTTTTAGAAGAGCACGTTTTTACAAAATGCATATTTCCCTTTTAGATTACCACCAAGTTTCGACTTATTCCAAAATTCTGATTTACATTCGCATTTAGCTGGTGGTTTTAAAAACTGTTGTAGTTTATATAAAATTTAACTGGATTTTAAAGTAAAATAACCAAAACTTCAATAACAAAAAAGCAACAAAATAATTTACGCTTTTAATTTAAGGACTATGATAAAGAAATACTACGGATTTTTGGGTAGGGGGACGGCAATTGCACCTACCTTCGGGGCCGCCAATGATCAGCGAGCTGTTGGCCAGGGTGGCTGATTTCAATATCTTAGCCATCCACCAGCCGCGCAATAAATCAAGTCACTAAAGCGCTGGTGGACGTTATTGGCGGTGAATTGTTCAGATGCCCAACTAATGAGGAAAAATGAAACCAGATAAAGAGAGGGCTGGTTATATTTTTAATTTTGGTAAAGGTGAGCTTTCGTCTCGCACTTTCAAATTTTCTTTTTGAAAAACGTAGGAAACTGACGAAATTAAATGTGATACCTGGGAGTAGAGGAAGAATGCGGATTTGTAAAAATGTAATAATCATACCGGTGTGACTGGTTGTTTTTGAGATATAGACGTTTGAAAATGACCAATTTTTCGATTTTTTCGTCCGTTTTCGACGCCATATTTGGAGGTTTTCACGAACAACCGTTAGAGGGATAACACTAATTTCACCTCTACAATATGCCTTTACCCACACCCCAACAAGCTTACGGGCCTATGGAGTGAAACAGGGGTGCTAGGGTGGGACGGTACGCGGGCCCTATTTGGCCATTTTCAAAAGTGAAAAACGCATTTCTTGTGAAAATGGTAAAGTGGAAATGGGCATTTCTGGGAGTCGAGGACGTTTCAAAATGATGATTTTCAAGGCATTTTCGTGATTTGGAAATGGGCATATCTGGGAGTCGTGGACGTTTCAAAATGATGATTTTCACTGCGTTTTCGTGAGTTGGAAAAGCGGAAAACGATTTCCCCTCCCGTAACTTGCCCTGAACCCACCCCACAAAGAGGTTTGCGGGCCAATGGAGTTAAACACGAATTGGTTATAATCAAAAGTGAAAAACTCATTTTCGTGAGTTTGAATAGCGGAAAACGCATTTTTAGCGCGATCGATAACGAGGAAATGGGCATTTCTGGGAATGGTTGAAGTTTCAAAATGTTATTCTGTGTATTATTTTAAGAATAGAATCCCTCACGCTCATTAGTGATTATTGGTGGGAATTGGTGGAAGGCTAAAATGTTATTTCGCGTATTATTTTAAGAATAAAATCCCTCACGCTCATTGGTGATTATTGGTGGGAATTGGTAGAAGGCTAAAATGATATTTCGCATATTATTTTAAGAATAGAATCCCTCACGCTTATTGGTGATTATTGGTGAGCATTGGTAGAAGGCTAAAATGTTATTTCGCGTATTATTTTAAGAATAGAATCCCTCAGGTCACAACGTTAATATAAGTGGGCTTTTGTTAGAGGCTAATGAAATAGTATTGTTGACGGAGTTCTCTCGGGTAGTGTGGAAGGGGTAAATTAACTGTCAACAGTTGGAAGTTAATTGTTGAGAGTAGTTGGCATTAATCATTTTCTGACTTGCGTGTGTGGTGTATGGTCGCCATGATTTGCCAATCGTGTACGCTCAATTAGGTAGTGTAAATCCTCCATTTAAAGTGATACGTGAAATGTTATTAGTACAGTGGAATGAATGTGAGTGAAAAAGAAGTGTAAATCCTTCATTTGAAGTGAAATGTGCAATGTTTACTGCGGTGGAATGAATGGAATTGCATTGTAGTAAATGGCTGTTGCGGGGCGAGTTTGAGTGGAAGGAGGGAAGAAACTGTGTAGAAAAGGTGTTTATATGCTAGAGAACCAACTGCTCGATCGCTGCGCTACGTACAGTGGAAAAGAGGAAACGGCATATTTTCACAATATGGCGGAGAGGAAAAAACGCACTTCTCAGGTTTGAAAGTTTCTCATTTCTAAAGTAGTTGATGCATTGTTGTGTTGAAAGTGTTAAACAAATTTGCAAAGCTTGCATAATAAGTGAGGTGAAATTGGTTCTGATATCTCTGTTTAAAGTGGGTGAAAATCGCGAAAACAAATGCGAGACGAAAGCTCACCTTTACCTTAATTTTTCTTGTCCTATTCATTGATAGAGTAACGGTTAATTAAAGTATCAATATGTATGTTTTAAGGTAACCGTGCAATATTGACCATTCTCTCCATTGTGACACGAATCACCATTCCTATGTAGGTATTCGTGTTGTTCACAATTCCTGCTGAATCTAAGAACTTGGTTAACATTATCATTTCTGACCAAAATATAGGTTTTGAGGAGCTCGCCAAATGAAATGCGTCATTAGATGTGTTGGCTGCACGCAAATTGCTATAATAAGGCCATAACATAACGAAGAAGTCTACGTTAACCATCGGGGATATCATTCCCTCAATAGAGAATATATAGCTAATGAGTCACAATGTGCACTTAGGTAAATTTTTCCCGTTAACTCGCACTTCAGAAGAGAAAGACGAGATGCATTTATCTAACATTACAACGGCAAATTCCATTGGTAGTAAGTGTAAAAAATCTGATGAATATTCACGATGATTTTAGTAATCAAACGTTACGTCCACTTTATGCGTTAAAGTCATATTAAAACCTTTTTCCATTCGGGGACTGCTTTCTCAGCTACCGGTAAGTCATTTAAGAGCAGTGAGAGTTGTTCCCATTTGTCCTCCTGGGACAATTTCCCTTGTATTCTACTCAAGCGTCCATCAGCAAACTCCCTATGGGACACCATATAGTCTGCCATAAAATGTATTTTGATGGCGGAGGATCTGCCGGATGATTTACGCCCGGTTCGATCTGAAGAAAAAACCATGTTGCAAAAAATAGCGTAAATAACTTGAAGTTGATATTTAATGATTGTTATACATCAGCTTTTGAGTGTGATATGGGAGAAAACAATGGGAACTTATTTTTGATTATTGGGTAATTATTTTTGTTCGCGGAGAAAAGAGGAATAACACTCGGTGAATATAAGTAACCCTTATCAGGAACATATACTCTACTCTATATCAGCCTTTTCCTCAGTGATCTATCTATTAAATCAATCGAAATATTAAAAATGGGAGTAAATATGTCACACGCGTAACATACTCATCGCAGTCAATGATTGGCAATACAACTATAAATGAGCCGTGGAGTGTAAAGATAAAGATAAAGATAAAGAAATATTTATTGTTCTTGGACCCTTGGTCCACTAAGAACATACAAAGGTATACATTAGTATCAGAGCTCGAGTACACAGTAAATTGGATACATACAATGAATGATATAATAATGGTAACAGAAAATTTAAGCATATTGAAAAATTAAATTTTTTCCTGTAATAGCATTTTATTGAACAGTATGTTTTTGAAAGCAATCAGCGATTTGGAGTTTTTGATTAGTTCGGGAGTACTATTCCATATCCTTGTCCCAACAACAGAAAAGGATTTATTAAATGTAGTGGTTCGCTGTAGTGGGACAATTAAAAAATCTGGTGACATTCAGCAGTGACATTCAGAAACAGTGTAGCAGCAATACGTAATACTGAATTAAATGAGAAATTACTTCTTAAATTTGAAGTACTTACCCATGTTTTTCGTGGGGGTCTCTTTTGAACAGATTATTAAAAGAGATAATATCCTACCGACTCTCATCTATACTCTGAATGATATGATATGAATCTCACAACAATACCGGGCGTAACTAAAATAAATACATACAGAAAATAAACAATGTAATGCATAAATTACACGTACCTTTCAGTAGCATTTTAATTTATCAGTGGCACTCTTATTGTTCAACAGTTCTAGGCTGCGGAAAAGTCTTGTTTTGATCGCTAGCATTCTCATACCCTCATTGAAGAATTCGCCTTTCCCTTTGAACTGTGGGTAAAACGTCATTACAAACGTCATAAAACTTTCGCCAAGAGTCCGGAAATGCACGAAGTGAAGCCAAAGGCTTGGAGAAAAGAACGGGAATCGCCGCGAAGATACTTTTCGCTTCGCCTCAAGTCGCCTGGGGCGAACCAGAATCAGCGCCCAGTTCACTATAATAAGGCTTTCTCAAATGGCGCAAATTATGCGTCGAAAAAATAAGTAAGCGATTTACATGCTGTAAAATATTGACATATTACGATATCAGTAGGGTATTCGAGTTGATTTCATGAACTCTGAAATTTTATTATGTGTGGGAGTAGGATAAGTCAAATAGTGGCCAAAATTTCCTGAGTTAATATTTCCTAGGCCCCTATGGAAAGGGCCGGTAAGCCGGAGGATATTAAGTGGGCGAAGAGAGGGAGTATAGCTCAGACGGCGGCCTCGGATGAAGAGGGTACCCTAAACACGATTTGACGTGGGTGGTATAGTCAGCCGCCCACGATCGCCAGGAAATATACGAACCTTTGGACTGGTTGCAACGTTAACGCTTCATCATATTCATCGAGACAAGAGCTGATAATCGACGGAGAGCAGCAGTAAGTCGAGCTCAGGAGGCCTTGTGTGAGAGCATGCGACGTTCATATTATACTCTTGAACGAGCAGCAACTGTATGCTCGAGTACTACGCTACGATTTATAACTGTCCTTAAAATTTATTTCGAACAAGGCTCTGGAGATGTTGATGAGAAATTATATCTTGGAAGGTTTAACGCTAGGGAAATCCATTTGGCTACCTCTGTTCTCCCGAAAAATTCGTTTAGGGACCAAATTATTATCCAGAAAAGATTTCTAGACCAGTTTATAAAAGTCATGTGAATCAATACCGACTTCAAGGGGTAGAATATTTTATTTAGCGACTTTTAAATATGATAAAGGGTGGCCTAGTGGGTAGAGCGCTTGGCTACGTATCGAAGGGTCCCGGGTTCAAATCCGGGTGAAGCCTTTGAACGCCCCCAAACAAAAATCCTCGGAGTGCGAGGGAAAGGAACTGGCCACCCTACCCTGAATGTGTGAAATTCAGACGCCTGTGGCTTATTCCGGGTTGAACTCTACCCTCAACTATCCAAACCAACCTTCAGGTTGCATCACTGAGTGAGTGAAATATGATAAAGTACATTTTCAACAATAATAGTTAGACTAAATTTTGCGAGATATTTTAAATTTTTTTTCTAGTGTTTGATTTATATCAACTGGTATGAAACTTTTGAAAATTAAAATCAGTCACACAACTTTGGTGTTTTTCATCAGCCTTTTCAGGATTAGCTCCATTATTGCAGCCGTTGATGTTTGTTTACTTAAGGGGAAAGCGAGATGTATTAGCATGGCTAAGGATGGTTCATTGACTGAAAGCCGGTCTGCTAATATCCTTAGGGATGGAACGATTAGATTGCTATCCGAAAACAACAAATTCGCAATACTTGTCGGGTCTGTTTTTCGTTTGTTTCCTTCAGGAAAGTTATAATTTCCTTTTGTGGTAATGGCATATTATTATCTACCTCATTGCAGCATATTTCTATCCCTCAGTATGAATCCTCTTCGCTCTGCTGCCTTTTCTCTCTTTTGATTTGGTTTCCATTTCCTTTTTTTCCTTTGCGGAGAGGAACCCTGTGCTTGCGCGTCCCTCAAATGTTTCCATTTCGTTTTCGACTTCTTTCCTTCCTCTGCTTTCGACAGGTTTGATTCTATTGTTGAATTCTACATTAGTTTTTCGTCTGTAAAGGGGGATACCACCGTAAATTTCTTCCAAGAGGAATAAAGAGTCAGTACTCTTCCATGTTTATTTCTTCCGATTGAGTGGAGTTCTGAGAGAGAGAGAGAGAGAGAGAGAAAGAAAGAGAGAGAGAAAGAGCGAGAGAGAGAGGGGGAGAGAAAGGAGAAGTGTGGAGGGAAAGGAAGGGGGAGGGGGATGTGGAGGGTGAGCGTCCAGGGGGTCCAGGGTTTGCTCAGGCTTGACCGGCTGGGGGTTTGGTGAGGGTGGGGTTTGGATGTCATTTGTTTCCTCTTCTCTTTCGTCCGCGATGTTTGACTGAACCTGCGTATCTTCCACAATGTCGGTAGGGGAGGTGGAAACGGTCGTAGTGGATATGGGAAAAGGTGCGGTGGGGATGGAAAATCTTTCTCCGTCGTCTTTTGTTTTCTTGTTTTCTGCGTCGATTATTTCCTTTCCTTTTCTTCCCTCCCTTCCGCATCAACTAGGGTATTCGATGTGTCCGGCTGCCCGCCAGCCGTCGCTCCTTCCAATATTTGACCACCACCTCCTGCTTCTCCCTTTCCCAACACCATAGTGCAGGCGTTCGCAAAATTACTCTCACAGCCACGCCGGAAACACGTCAGTTCATGGAAGTTAAAATAATATTTTCTGGTCCCAAAATCAAGGAGTAATGATTGTGGGGCTATAACGCTCCTTCTCCTTATCCCAAAAAAGTATGCCCAACTGTTACTCCTTTTAAGATAGAAGAAAATGTAATCATAAGTTATTCTATACACCCTAGACCCCAATAAAGTAGCAATCATCCAAAAGATGACCTAAACCCTTCGCCCCTTTTTATTATGGGACGTATTTGGTCAATATAATTTAATTTCTACAATTTTTAATGGAATATTTTGTGAGTTTTTAAGTTCAAAAATGGAACCTAAATACTCTCATGAATATATACCTCCAGCTAAACTTTTGTCAAAGAGTTAAACTTAAAGACGTAAAACTCTTAAAAGTTGTTAGGCTCAATTATTACCTTCATATCAGTCATTTGGCATTACAAATGTTGATTTTTGAATAATCACAGCTCGCGATTGTATAATAACTATGAAGCTACAGACGTGGCTGTTTAATCATACTTCCGAATTTTCACCATGCGGTTCCTTTTTTGTCATGTGTTTTATACTGCCTCGCAGGATTTCTTTCATAAACTATACAAATGGTAGACTAATACAATTGTTAAAAATATATATTATACATGTAAAGGTCAAAAAGCAAAAGGGCAATTTCATAGTAATTGAACGGTATACCAGCAATTTACATACCTTAGAAATGCAGAATTTCTAATCTAACGACGGCAAATCATTATGAATTATACGTCTGAATTTGGCTTTACATCCTTAGATTTCGATACGGATTGTTCTGTCTCTTTAAAGAAAATAATTTATTGGTGCTACTGAGTTATTGATTTTAAGAAGATGATACTCAATTATGGAATGTTTAGCAATTCTACCTCCTTTAAGTTTTAATAAAACATTTTCTCTACCATAGATGGGACTGATTACAGGACATATACCAGAGGAGATATCTAAAATTAAAAGGCAGTGCGAATACCTGAGACAAAACAGTTAATATCTTCTGGGTCACTGGAGGTATAAAGATGGTGTAACTCGCTAATTAAGGGTGATTATCAAAGGTCATCGATGTTCTTTCGTCGACTGGAGTGAAAAGCAATTTTCGAGCCATTAGTTATTTCTTCTTAAATATGAGCTGAAATATTAGGAGACTATTTCAATGCGGATGGATATATGCTCTTGAATAGGCCGGCATCGCATCATATTTTTACTAGCTACTGCCATTAATTTCCAATTAATTTTCACAAAATTATGAAATAAAAATAAAGTAAGGTGAGTAGAGATTTGTCTCACTTTAATTTTCCAATATTTCAAAGACTTGTCTGAAGAGATTGAACGGTGTATTTGTGTAATTTGATCAGAATCTCATCTAAAAAATATCAAAACTCGCAATGAAAGATAATACGCAATATTCAGGAACATCTCCTGTACTGACAATGAAAGTCCGTAAATTGAAAATATTATTGTTTGTTTAAAATTATTTATAATGAAATTCAAAATAAAGTATTCCCTAAATTTCAACCCTGAAAAAACGAAAATTCGTGCTAATTAGGGATACCGGAGTCTGTTCATGCGGGAATAAATATTTAATTAGGGATACAGGAGTATTGCTGCACGCGGGACTAAAGTGAGAAACATGCACTGGAATAAGATAGTGTAAGAAGCTGAAGTCCTCGGTTGAGGCATTAATGCTTGTTGAAATTAAAGGTGAACTGTAGGAGTAAGAGAATTCAACTGGAGTTTCTAACAATCAGGTTAATTCCAGCAAACATTTTCAACTCCTAGCGTGGGCGTTTGAATTGCATGACGGCAAGTCGTTAAAATATTCTTATTGAAGTGTTTTCAAGATTCGAAGAAGGAATTGATAATTAATCTTAAGTTCTAGATTTCCCTGATAGGAATTGATTCTCCTCCATGAATGCGCCACTTTAATGGTATTCCATTTTTCTGGGGTACTCGAGCAAAGAAAATCATTTCGCTTTTATTAGGGTCACTATCGCCTCGCACTCAGGCTCAAAAACGTACTTGAACGGTCGGATTTTAATCATTTGAGCTTAAGTCAGATCTCCAACTTAAGGGTATGCACAAAGAGGTCATTTTCCCCCAGGATTATCGATAATTTTGCTAGGAGATGAAGACAACGTGAAGAAAGCACTTAGAGAGATTTGTCGCGCGGAGAGACAGGCAGAGACAAGTAAGGGTGAGAGGGTGACGAAATCGTTTACAAGGGCAATTCCACGAAGGGGGCCTTGAATTGGATGTGAATGGGATGTTAGACGTGAGAGAGTGATATCAAAATGGACCCATTAATTGGATTTTCGTGAAAGTTTTCTATATGTCATAGAAATGTTCCGCTTATTACGCACTTAATTACAATCGATACGCACGTTTTCTTTCTTTCGACTCGCTGATCTTGAAACTGAGAATTACATTTAGTTGATCGTCGTAATCAAGCTTTCTCATTTCGTGCTAACGGGATAAGGATAGGTCAGCAAATGGTAGGCATTAGGGTGGTCCGAAGCAAATTAAATTTTCCCCGCACTGGGTTTCTCATTGATTAACTCTAGCAGAGTATTAAAACAAAGTATTTTTGAAATATGTTCATGTCTGTGCAGAGTATATTTCAGCGATGATAGGAACATCAGATATCTAATAGTGCTGTAGTAAGCCGCTTATCATTCCATAACAGAGGTATGTTACCATATCTGTTTGATTGGACACCTGGCACCGAACTCGCCTTTTTGGGCATGATTAAATGGCAAGGACTCTCTTAGGCAGTGAATAACAAAACGACTTCGTTTTATTCTTGCGAAAGTCCCTAAGAGGGTTTCCCATGCCATGTATTTTTCGAGTTTTAAGTTTTTACACTCGAAAGAGTACAAACTACTATTTTTTTAATTCGTTGGGTCGTGTCATGACGACGTAGCTTATAGCTGTCCCGTGATTTTCATCCCACATTTTCTACTATCGCTGTCACAATGGGTCCAACAAAGTTTCGTTTTCACCAATCAATAAAGTTTCGTTTTCACAAATCAATTGCCCTCCATTATGATCACGTCAGCACGGGTTTGTTGGAAAACTTACTTCCAGGAACTTTGAGTAATATTCTTTTTTATGCTAATTCCTCCATTTATTCAAAGTCTCTTGGAGAGGCACTCAGCGAAAAGAAGTATTATTACGGCGTCTACTTCGATTTACTTCCCAATTTTCCTGTCTCTCCGCCATAATACGACTATTTCATCGCCAGCGGCTATTTTCCCATTTCAGTTTTGAACCGAGAAGACCACGTTTACATCTGTCTTATTCTCTCGGAGAACAAAACACTTTGTCTCCAACCTACCATTTTCCCCGCTCCCCTACCTAACCCCTATTTTCTTAGGCTGCCCCTTTTTACCCCTTTCACCTTCTTTCCGCACAAGGATGGAACAGCTGCAGGGTAAGATTCCTCTGAAATCCCTTAAAAGCACTCCAAGGAACAGGAGCCTTGGGGTTCCACGTCATTATTTTCATAACCTTTGAGAGATCTTAAAAGGAGGAAAAAATAATAAGAAATGGAAAATATTCTTTTTCAAGTTCAGATTTTACAAACGAAATTGAATCAGCAATTGTCCGCAATTGTAAAGAGTAAGAATTCAGCTACACTTTCGACATGAATAAATACATGATAAAGCCGTCTTCTTAAAAATGCGAACTTTCATGCATGACACTTAGGCTTAAATAATTAGGGAATAAATCCAAAGGATGCCTAGCAATTTGATTATATTTTCTCATTTCTGAGATAATAGGATTTCCTGGAATTTCTGTGATTGAGGGATTTCCTGCCACGCTAGCGGGAGTCCTTAGTTCGGCCTAAGGGGTCCTAAGTTAATCGCCCCATCTGACGGACGAAGTACAACAATTAACCCTTTTTTATAATGTCTGGTGAAATAATGTGATATTATATGCAAAACCCAAAATCTCAATTAACATCAAGTTAACGTTAAGGCTACTTAATCTTACAGTTAGCGTGAACTAAGCATCATAAGACAATGAGTTTAAGTGCATTTTAAGTACCACTCAAGTAGGAAATTGGAAATTGAGTTTTTCAAAAATAATTAATGAGGTACATTATGCTTTATGTCAATCCAATATTTGCTCAGATGCATCGTAATTCGTATTTACTAATTTGTCTCAATATTTCTTGAAATGAATTTCTTTAACCAGTTATCTGTTCTTTTCCGTATGCATTCATTAACCTACCTGATTAACCTACCCTTTTCGATTAACTTACTGTACATTTTTTAACTGTATGGTTTAAGCTAATTACATTTAAAGTTCTCCAAATAGATAAAGTTAGTTTTTATTCTCACATTAAGGTAAAAAAAATGTGCTAGCCAAAGCTTAGTACGCATGCATAGTGACTCAGAAGATGATTTATAATGAAAGGAATCAGCATACCTATTTGATAAATTAGTCATTAATCATTGGTGGGAAATGTAACTTAATGCATTATGATTGTTTGTTGATTGTGATTTCACGATTTTTTGTAGGAATTTGTCGATTCATGTTAATATTTTACCTTACAATAGCTTATTAACTCTTTCTTTTTTCATTCGAAGAGAAGAGAGATATTTTATTCTGATTATACTATCTTAATAGTCTGTCTGCTATGAGCCCTGGATCTTCTATTTCAAGATAAATAGTATGGAATTGATTATTTTCGGATTAGTTACGCAGGCAGCATAATTTTTTAAATTTGTTTGCAAGCTGGCAAAAATTGAGTGTTAATTTCACCTTCATGCCCGTTACGCCTAAGTGAATTCTGTGACTAAAATTCTAACATAGAGACTATCGATAGCGTTTCAGTGAATAATATTCTTTTTATTATAAATACTAAGCATAGAAATGATAATCCGCAATGTTACTCAATCCAATATAAAAACAATCAATCGTCAGCATTTCCTTATGTTTGATCTAATTCCTCAATTAGCAGTACATATTTTGAGATCTTCATGAAATCCGTTACTTTTAACTCTTTGCGAACCCCCTAAAACCGCGGCAGGGAAAATAATGTCCCATTGATATTTTGGCACTTTCTGGGTCTGTGAATTGTCTCATTTCTTCAGGAAAGATGGCATTTATTCGAATCAAGTTTTCAATCGAAGCTTAAATTATATTGTTTTAACATCTTACACTCAAAAAGTAATTTGTTTAGATCCGGTGGGCGCCTATGGAGTAATTCCGGTGGGAGCGCCAAATTCACTCCCACGAGTGGGCGCGCCGCGGCAATTTTACCGCAGAAATAAATTGCATTCCTATATTTAAGGGCAAGATAATTAACTAATAAAAAAGGCCGATTAAGTTGTTACAGTTAAACCTTTTATTGTTTGACACTGAATGTTCATTTTTAATCATCTTAGTTCATATCTAGGCCCTGTTCATCTTCACATCTCATACATGTTGTCTCTTGACGACAATGCCTCCTACATACATTATTTTTACATCACTGCCACACAATTTTTGACCTGCAATTTTTATGCAACCTGCAAACATGGCATAATACTAGTATAGGTGCTTCAGGAACCGGTTCCTTGTTCTTATATTTTCCTAAAATTTCTTTTATATCTTTAGTCAAACGTCATACTCTCTTCGATGTCACACAGTTACTGAAGCGTCCGGTGGATAATTGATCCGGATATCAGATATACTCCCTCCTTTCATGAAAAATGAATACCTGGAAACTCAGGTATTAAATACAAACGGTACCAAATGGAGAGCTCAGAAACTAAAATATGCGGCAATTTGCCGCGGGCGCGCCCACCGGAGGGTTAAAAAAAATAAAATATGGCCTGAAGCTGAACTTAAAATCTTTCGCGTTACCTTTTGTTTATAAAATATTTAGTGTATATGGTTGAAGGACGTTTCGTGGGGCCCCCAAGACCACAGGTATACGAGACCCAAGGAAGGGGTAATTAGTGCGGTCCTCGCTCAAAGAAGACCCCTATCTGAACCCTTCCTCGGGCTCCGAGAGATAATCCGGGTCCGCGGGCACAGCGTGAGGTTACCCCGGCAGACATGACCATCCGTAGTACATTTTTTACTTTAACAATTCGGATGCTTAGAGGTTAATAAATAAAGTAATGTTACTCCTGACGGCGGAGCGATTAAGTACGTCTTTTGATCGAGGTTCTACGATGAGAAATAACGATTTGACGAAAATTGATGTGATTTTAACCGGTTGCCTCCAGAAAATTGGCAACGCCGAAGCTATGGGAGGGGAGGGGGGAAAGCAAGAGGCGCTTTTTTCTCCCCCGACTCCTATTTTAAGCTAACCCACGTGGGATCGGAATTCCGGTAGCGATGTCCTGCAAGGGTGTTTGGCAGAGGGTGTGTTTTCACCTACTTTCACTATTTTATCTATTCCTCTATTTGCAGAGTAATATATAAAAGTTAAAAGAAAGGCAAGAGGAGCATTTTTCTCCTCCCACTCCGCTTTCGAGCTTACAGTATTTTATCTAATCCTCTAATAGCAGAGGGATGGATAAAAGTAACCGAGCTAATCGTATATCAAACATACGCAGTGAGTTGTTCGGCTTAAAAAGTATTTAGTCGAATTTTGAACATAATAGAATTACAGATAAACAAAACAAGAGTACCGGATATAAATTTCAGGGACGATCAAATATCCTTAGTAAAGAACACTAATACATTAGTAGTACTAGTCAAATAGCGTAACGTAAGGAATTAAATCGCATGTTTACATCATCTTGTTGATACTACAGGAGCAGGTGCCATAACTGGAACACAATACTGGCTCACCGACGATATCTAGGCCAGTGAAGTATTCTAAACAGGTTTTAATATACATACAGGACATGACTAATTGATCTGGAGGAGGAGTGTTCATATCGGTAAAGAACACGATTGCAGACCGTTAGATGCCCATAAACAAATATTGAGTCAGTGTGTACTGATAACACCATGCCTATGAATGTAAATATGTAAATTTATTTCTGTTACAAAAGATATTACGGGTAGCATAATTAACATCATTACGAAGAGATATAAATAATAGCAATCTGGGTAGGTAATTATGCCCCATGCGTGTACATATATATTCATTATGACATTGAGGATTGCAAGATGCACAGGCAGAAGAAATTGTGGGAAAACTTTACTCGCACACTGATTTAGAGCTTGATACATATTATGAGAAATTTTCCTTCTTTACAAGATTTGTGTACCTGGCTGCGGTGGTTCGGACCATTGTCTTTCAATAGATCCACGATACCGGATATAACCTTAGTTTCTACCTCTACATCAGTTCCAAGATGTGCATCGGGATGTAAAGAACTTAAAATTACTACATTCTAATTTGGCATTCCCTGATACACTGTGAGAGTTACACCATTGTTTATGAAAGCTACAGAAGAGGTGCTTTGAGCCCTCTTTTAACACTTAAATACTTCCCTCCAACTTTTTTTATTGTTCCTTACAAGGTCGTTCTATTTTCTTATAGATAATTTACTAGCGCAAGGGAGGTAAAGAAGTTGATACAAAAAATTTATCTTTCTTTATTTAGGTAAGGGACTGCAACCTTTTTCACTATAAATTCAATTAGACGTTTGGAGAAAGAGCGATTTTCATCTTTGCTAAAGTAGGAGAAAGCATTCAACATGAATTTAGAATCTTTATCGATGGCCATCCAGTACTTTTTCCCATGTATCAGGATCATGCTGTGGACTCTTATCGCACAAAAGTCAGAGTCGCCAAGGAAAATACTGTTTCCATCTTTGTTTTCTGATCTATTTTCCGGAAGATCATTTAGCATAGCCACGATTCTTTCAGGCATAATGCCAGGACAACGATCCATGATGTACTGATTGGGAACTCCCTTAGATTACGATTCTATAGCAACTATAGACCATTCCGTAATGTCTATGCACTCATCGTAGACAGAACGTGCAAGCAGATGAGCAGGGTGGGAGAAAGAGATAAATATGAGCGACGTGACAGCATATTGCGATTTGTGTCATCTATCTCGCTGAAAAAGTGCTACTATCAGACGCTTCTAACATATATATTGTTACAAGTAAAATTTCATGGTTATCGAAAGTATTTGCAATACAAAAACTTGAGTGGAGAATACAATACAACTGTGTAGCCTCGAAAACCTACGTGCACGCAATGCTTCTTTCTGACTACGTATCACTGAAATTTGTTTTTAATTTAAAACAATAGCCAAACGCTGTGCAAAGTTATTTTGCAAATCCATAGTCAAGTTTTCCGAGAGGTAAATAAAAAAAGCAGCGCCCCAAAACTTTTGTAAAAGGGCAAACTTCATTCTGCTTGCCTATATGGAACAAAAATGTCCCATCCGGAGTTTTAGGTATTTTTAGTTTTTTTCTCGGAAGCTATGAGATCGAAGATGATAATTTTTTTTCAAAATAGTATACTCCATAAATAAATAATAGTCAAATGCTCCCAAGTTTTCACGAAAAATATTAAAAGAAATATATCTGATTAAAATTTGAAACGGGACAAAAATGTCCCGTCCGCGGTTCTAGTGTTAACTTTGCGAGCAAGTGACGCACGGACAGATTGTGTCCTCTGTAGGTTTTCTCATATTTTAAGACATCAATTTGCAATCGTGCAGTGTCTATGGACACCCTTTGTAAACGAAGGACGATTTTGGCAAATGGTTGCGGGCCACAGTATCACTATCGTCCCATATGTCTGACAAAAAAAGATTTCCACTATACCAAAAAGGTACCTTCCCAGCATGCCTTTGATTAGGAATATGCTCTCCCACTGGTCCCATTTGCGATGAAAATGCTGAGCTCCTGATCCCATCATTAATTGCTCTGCGGATTTCTCTTTTGCTTTCATGTCATGGACCCCCTCCGTGACCGAGAAACGGAGGCATATGGTGAATTATTAGTATATTCCTTCCGTGTAAAGTTGGTTCAGATAGCCTTCTGGAGATTACAAAATCGTATGTGATCTCAGCAGTCGTACGTTCGAATACATGTTTTTATCGATATGATCAAAGTTTAGGTGGAAGAGACGATTCCACCTCAGTGCGACGACTAACAATAAGACTCCTCGCGTAATATAAATCAACTTCTGATGGAGTGCAAAATATGCCGTATTGTGCGAGACTAAATGATCCTGGAGTTATTCTAAGAAATGGTCCTTACAGACTAAGCCACATCGGAACCTTTTCATCATGGAAACCGGCCTTTTTACGACAGTATAATGTATTTAAATGTGACATCATCATAAAGAGTCACACATTGCAAGATTGTCTACCAATAGAAAGAATCCCCAAAGATTAGTTTGCAGCAGCTCTCCTAACTCTACGAAAAGTCAACCGCTTCATTCCAACATAATTTTTCGATTTGTTATCCATAAATTTAATGATGTATTTCATTCTTGGTTTTCCTCTGTAATTCTTCCCATTCGTTTCTCTTTTCATTATAGTTTCAATGGACTAATTTGAAGTAAAATTTGTCCAATAGCTTTGCGTCTTTTTATTCCCAGAGTTTTCGTTATTATGCTTTTCTCTCCAAATATTCTTAGGAATTCTTTGATGGTAATTTTCTCCGTCCATTTGATTTTCATAATTGTACGATAATGCCACATCTCCATTGTTTCCAATTATTTTTCCGTTTACCTGTAATTGTCCAGTCTTCGCTGCCATTTAAAAGCATGTTCAAAATAAATGTATTGATAAAGTACTTCATTACTTCCTGCGTTGACATACATTAAATGAAACTGTATATATTAAAATATCTAGTGTAAACTAAGTAATGATTTGATTTTCTGTCAATGACGACATTTTGTGAGGCGTAGCTTGAACCTTCAATTTTACACTAAAGTACAAGCCTACGTATCTACCTCAAAATTCAGGATGGGTATTCAGGAACGAAGGTGTGAGGGAATTAAGATATTGATGAATGAATTGGGACGATCTTCATTTGCGTGTTTCTTTGATTTTTTTAGATTGTTAGTATAGTCTCTTTCCGGGAGATATTTTTCAATGTTTAATGAACACGGTGAATGCGTCATCATCCGTGAAACTAATTTACTCTGTCCTTGCTCTGTGCATACGCATAGAATGCCTTCCTTCTTTTCACTTTCTCGCCAGGTGGTGATGATTGACGCGTCATTTGGTGGTATCAAGCTTGAGAGAATATGAGTTTTCAGTCGCTCACGAAAGTCACGAGTTCCTTTGCAGAACTCACAGGAGGTGAGAGAAAAGGCGTTTTTTGACGAAATAACAAGCAGAAATTGTGACTGGCATAAGAAAATTTCCCCTTGTCACTTCAAAGAAAAGATACTAGGGAAACAAATGAGGCCGGGGAATTTTAGCTCCTGAGACGGTTCTGCGAAATTCACAATGAAGAAATCATTCACCTGGATCCGCGTGGAGGGCTTTAACCAATTATGCCAAGGCTTTGCAAAATTTAATGGCCTCTAAATGCTCAGAACGCCAGCGTGTGGAGGGGAGGCAGCTACTGGTAGAGGAGACTTGTAGAGAAGCACAGCCTTCTCATGACCTACGGGACCATAAGATTAAAGTAAACCCCTATGTGGAAGAAGCTAGTTGTAACAGACTCACTCAGGCCAAAAACTGTTTTTTGTCAAGTGCGCAGACTCTACCCAGACAGTTCTGCATCCCTTTTACCTCCGGGAGACGAAGTTAGAATCTGAGGGATCATCACTTATATGTCGTCACTTGCCTCTTGAAAAATCTCAGCAACGTTCCAAAGTAGTTGCGGGTTGGTGGTCAAAGCATAACTGTTGGCAATTCTATTCCATCTTAGATGACTGAAAAATTTCGGATACACTTTTCAACGTACAATAGACAGTATCTCACTCAGTCAAGTTGGAGTACATTAAAGCAGTGTAATTGTCTTTTATTGAATTGACGACTAAGAGTGCTAACGCCAATGGAAAAGAACAGTTCACAGTTCAGCATGTTAATATATGTATGTGCGATAAAAAATATTTGCGTGACTGCTTGCATAACTTTTCCCGGTCATCTTTTGAATGTCATCGATCCATAATTTTGTACTTTTACGATACTATGGTAACCACACCCTCAGCTATATCCAAATTAATTAGGAAGTGTTGATGGTATTTAATGTAATTAAATCATTCTATTTCGCTTATAATAATTATCTTAAGTTATATATACTTTCATAGAATCTTTAAAGATGACAATATTATCTATAGTTGTCCAAATCCTATCGGAAAACTCGCCGCGTGGTGGCTAAATCAGAATATTACTCACTGTTTTGCTCGGCGTAAGAAATGCCCGCGAATTTTTGCGTACAATTTCCATGCAAAATTCCATTGAAATACACGCGTACATTCAATTGCTGACTGCTTGCGTTACTGCGTGATGAGTTCTTGGTGATAAGTTGTGACCAACGAGATACATGTATCCATCTATTCATGTATCTCTGCGTTCGTGACTACGTCCGTTGGATCATGGTTGTCAAAATGTTATTCGGCTTGACAAAATGATTGCGAATTTATTGATCTCTTGCACCAGTGCTAAAATAATATTGTCCAAATTTGCTCACAATGTATGTATTGCATTCTTTCGAACATTTGACATACTTACTTACCATCTAGACTCCTATTTGCAGCTGTTCCCCGTTCTACACAAATTTGACGCCAGAATGGCTCTTGGGGGCACAGTACACGATCTGAATTCAAAAGAAACTCATATTCGGGAAAAGCTTTTCCTGCGTGGGAAGCCTTTTTTGCATTCCAAAAGGAGGCCCAAATGTGAATCTAATTTCAGAGCCGTCACCGAATGCTTTCCTTGAAGCGCCAGCCTTTTCACGAGTGTTAACTGTGTTAGGACCTAAACTTTAACACATTTTATTTCCAAGGAGATACTTTTAAGAAAATTTGATAATTTTTACAATTACTCAGTACTTTTAATTGATGCAAACTCTTGTTTGACTGCCAACCACTATCTTAGGCTGAAGTTATCGAAAATGCAAAATAGTCTGTTTATATTACAAGAAAACGTTTTGACATAAGCATTTCCCGTTTAATAATAAATGATACAGGGTGGCTTCTTACTCTTTTATTGTGAATCATCAAATTCTGTATCTAGTACAACCAGGATACCATCCACCGAACGATCCAGAAAATTTATTTCCACACAATAGACTCCTGCGCAAATGGTGCGGTTACTATTATTTTGTCACAGAATCTTTTTGATTTGAGGATCTCTCTAAAACATTTCATACGATAAAACCTCGTACTTTCTGCAGCATTGATAAATATTCAATAGACATTATTTTGATTGATTTGTAGGTTATAATAGAGGCAAATGTGGTATTATGGGCTACCACGACATTTTTTTACTATAAATACCTTTATTATGACTGAATTTTCCTAAAAATTAAATAAATAAACTATATGATATTGTAAATAAATAAAAAACACAATTTTTACTTTAAATTTATTTTAAACACTAGTATTTATATTTTTTTATAACATTTACACATTTTGAAAAAATAAAATTTTGGTGGTAATATGGGCTACCCAATAAAAGACCATAAAAATCAGTAATTATTAGGTCTTACGATAAATATCAGTATTTATTGCCTGATTTTATTTTTCATCCGTGGATTCAGTAATTTGCGAGGCATCTGAAACAGAAAACCACACTAGTTTTGTAGAGGTTGTAATATGGGCTAGCCCATTTGTGTAGCCTATATAGCCACCACAGCGATTGCCCATATTGCCATCTTCGCCATCTTGGAAAGTGTAGAATCGCCATCCGTTAATTATATAATTGTGTAATTTGTGGAGGAATAAAATGCCCTTCATTTATATAATACGTTGTTGACAAGTTAACAACTAATTACGCATAAGTAGTACTTCTAATGTAGCTGTGACTACCTTTAAAACTTTTTAAACACCCAAAAACACAAACTGGTTCACTACAAACGTTCTGCATAACTGACTGTGTTAGCGCATCTTTGGGACTCTTACACAAACCATTACTAATAGTTCACGTGTTCACCTCTAGAATACGCGGGCTTGTTTGTCAGATATTAAGGTGGCCCGTATTTCAACCACTAACCCATAATACCACCATTGCGTCTAGGGGAAGGTGGTTTAAGGTCATTTTCTCCATGCCAGGCAGGTGGGAAGTTTGATATGGAAAGTTTGTTGAAGTCGTTTGGGAAAAGGAGAAAGGGTTTAGAGAAACCTTGAAAACTTATCAGACTACTCTTTACGAAGAAATATGCCAAAGTTTCCGAAGTTTAATATCCTATCCAACGATCGGAATACTAGTCTCAATGTCTTAAAGCTACATAGCACCAATGCAATGCAGTTCCAGCCAAAGGTGGGCGTTCGTAGGAGCGGCCAGTCTGCCACCTATTGATTATTTATTATTACTAAGATATTGTGGGTAATAATTGTGGGTAGGTAATAAGACGTGGGTAATTGTCCCGTTGGTAGCGTATAAAAAACAAGTAAAACATCAAACCTTTTTTACTTTTGTCCTTAGTGACAAGTCGATTTGCCCTTTGAGACTGCTAACTAACGCGAAAAGTTGATAGAACGGGTAGGAAGTATGGAAGTAGGAAAGTATTACCAACCTTTAACTTGCATTTTCATCCAATATGACATTTTTGCGTCTCACAAAAAAGTGACACACTCATAAATAACTTTGAAAAAACATAATGGCACCTATGGGATAAAACGGTACCTGATCGTTTTCCCAAATCATTTTTCCCGATGACCTTTTTCCCGAATATCTTCTTTTCCGAATCATGACGTGTCTTTTTTCCCGAATTACTGTTTCCCGAATTAATGTTTCCCGAAGACCTTTTCCCCGAATCACCCTTTTCCGAACCAATTTTTATTTACATTTCCATGCAACATAATATGCATTCAAAAAATACATATTTATTTTTAAAAACAATATTGCGCGCGAGAGCACGGAGAAACTCGAGTATGTTTCTCTCGCAACATTTTTCTCTGTTTCTACTATTTATATCATGATAATCACCCCAAAGACTGCACTCCACTTCCTGCGAGAGCAGAAAATAAATGAGTAAATATTGATTTTTGTCGAAAATATTGGTTTTTCAATTTGTAAATATGTTAGTACTGAGGCTGATGGTAGGATTAAACCAACTCCTGCCCGGTCCGTCTGCTATTTACTAACCCTTAACTTCGTTTCTCTCGCACTTTTTTGCATTCTAATATTATTAAATTTAGTTTCCCATTCGTACCTTGTTAATTCAGAATGTAACTGTTCGCTACTTTCACCTATTCAGATTTAGGAAAATGTAGGTAAAAGAAACAGCTGGTGTAGTTGTGTGTTAGATTGGAGAGTTTATAGAGGATTGACAGATGATAAAATAAGCGATCCATCACCTTTTATGTGATTCTATCTGCCGTCCAGTTATCCAAACTGGAGAAAGGCAAGGGGACAAGGTAAATGAAAAAATATTGTGCTGAGATCCTAGTACGAAGTTACATAATTCGGTGGTAAAAATACCTTCTTACCCCATCAAATTGAAAGAGAAAAAACTAACACCTAAAGGAATTGTTCCCGCAACCTCCTTCACAGGAATCTGGCACGCTAACGCTAGGTCAATTTACTACTTTTAAGTATTCTGTTCCTCTTAGGTATTAATACTCACCGTTCAAAATGGCTGGTAAACATACGTAGAATTCGCTTTTCTGACAATAAAACGTTATTATTTCGTATCTATGAAAGATAAACACGACACAAGATTATGTTTTGACATGCTAGAATTGTGAATAAAGTTCATTTCGAATGCCTATTTCACTTCATGCGATAGAGTAAACGACTTTTCCTTATGATGATTAAGTTTTGCAGACGATTCGTCCTTGGTTGGGATATTTTAAGATAACCTGTGAATCAGAAATTCCGTTTATCTTGTATTCCGGTTCTTCCAACACATACCTCGCAAAAGCTCGTGCTTCTTCCATTTTAATATTTGTTTACATAAAAACCGCAGCTCAACCACAGCAGCAACCGCAGGGAGGTGCAACATTTTTCGGACGTTTCATTATAACAGGCATATATAACGTAATAATTGCGCATTTCCAGACTGAATAAACGTAAGGTTAAACATATTTTGATCGCTAACATCAAAAGACGTCAAGAAATCCAGAGGTGATCGACGCATTCCGCCATCTTGGCTGAGAAATCCATCCCTTTACAGCCCCAGGGTGCCCCAGACCACCCTACAACTTATCGGGAAAAGAATCGGTTTACGAAAGCTTATTTGAAGGGAGAGTTGACCCGACAACCGTATAGAGACGACTAAGGAATCGGTGTCGGATCGGTTCACCCTGTTTCTCACGTCATATCGGTACAGTTAGCCCTACAGGGACGTTTCTGCATACGGCCCTAAATATTAAATTTTCGTACAGCCCTAACTACTTTTTCCAAACTGAGTTCCTATTATCATGTGACCACTTTCAAGATCAGAGTTAACGGATGTTCGCTGCTGCGCGGGGAATGATACTTGAAACCCAGGTTGGAATAAAAGTTTTATTGCAGACTAAACTGTGTTTAATGGTATCAAATGTATCCTTTGTCAAAACCCCTGGCAAAGAGAAAAATATTAGACGAAGGAAAAAAGGCAAGTACTACAAAGCAGAGCTTGTTTTGTCCCAATCATGAAAACAATATTGTTGCTGGGTCACCAAAACAACTTTTAGAGGGCACAGAGATGACGGAAATATAGTTAATATCTGTGAGGATCCAGTACGAAATGACAGGAACTTCTGAGCGTTATTGAGATTCAGAGTCGACAGTGGTGATACCAAGCTTAAGGGCCATCTGACTTCTTCCAAGGCTAATGCTACATATATTAGCAAGACAACTACCAATGAGTTAATAAAATGCAGCGGCGATGAAATTGTTGAAGAATTGACAAGGAGGATAAGAATAGCTACAAAAGTACCTACTACTCGATTCTATTTTACTACCGATATTTCAAATACTTCTCTCAGTTGAGTATTTCGCTGCGATACTTCGGAATTACTGAAGGATTTAGGTAGGAAGGGGAGAGAATCCTTTTTCGGACTTATTCGCAGGATCTACGAGGAGGGGTATGGCCATAGGGTTTCGTGAAAACAGTATTAATATCTACCTATCCCGAAAAATAAGAAAGCGTCAGCATTCGAGGAGTAAAGAACAATCAGTTAAATTTCGCACGCGGCAAAAGTTTTACTCCCTAAGGGATCGCGACCTACAGATTGAGAACCGCTGTCTTAAAGGAAAAAGAACCTATGGTGATGAAATTTTCCCCCTGATTTTCGAGGCTGCAAAAATAACTATGGATCAAATGAATGTTGAAGTACGTCTACCTCGTATAGTAGGGAAACAAATTCACTGTCCAAATTATAGCTCAACTCCTGACGACCCTTCAACTTACTGGAATAAGTCAATATACTTTATCATTATTGGCCATATTGTTGCTGATTTGGGAGCAAGATTAAAGGATGAATCAATTATGTGTTTTTTTCCTTATAGGTGTTAGTTCCGACCAAACTAGATATAATACCTCACTATTCGACGTTATAAAGGTCGCTGGAACCTACCTGTAAACAATACTCTGCTCTTATGAAAATTGACTCAGTGACGTTAAAAAATAAACTTTTAATTGAAATAATAATATTTAAGTGGAGTTCTAACAAAGAATCCAAGAAACTGAACCAAAGTACAGTTGCATACAATAAATGCCTCTCTTTTAATGATTTTTCATTTCTAAAAATCATGCATTTCTTCATACATGCTCTCCTATTCTAAATTTTCCTAAATTTCCTCTACTTCCTCCACATTCACCAATTACTTTCTTTGTCTGCCCCTTTCTCTTATATCTTTTACTATTATAATAGTCTTAAATCACAACATACCAACCCTTACTGCAAAATAAATAACTTTATGACATACATTATACACTATAATGTAAAATATGAAGTCAAACGATGGAAGTTTAAGAAAATAATAAACAACTTAAGGATCGGAATTCCTCGGATAAATCTTGGCAGTTGAACATAGGACCCCTCTACATGGTAATCCATGAGCTACCGATCAGTCAATAAATTCTTTAAATACTACAATCCTTATTTTAAAACTTTCTTTCCGATCATTTCTATGGTCAGAATAGAAAGCTACGTAGCATTTGAGCGAATGGTACGAACTGTGCTCTTCTGTAGCTTTATTCAGTCCAATTTTACATTTTACTTATCCGTCCAAATTGTTGCAATCCAATTAGTCAGCACAAAAATCGATTTTTAGATTTAATTATTCAACAAGTTATGAAATAATTCCCTGGGTAGAAAGCCCTCTCAGTTAGAAAGTGGTCCACTATAGAATTTGCGAGCTTTTTGTTCTGTGTATTATCTTCTGCCACATTAAAATGACGTGCAGGTTGCGGTCAGTGGTTGCTAGTCCTCATTAATGTCTCCTTCCCTTGAAAGGAAAATGCCGCTCAAGAGGGAAAAATTAGGCGTAAAATAGGGCGGCATGTGGCACTGGCGAGAAAGAGCCCTTCAGGCAAGTGTGCTAATTAGGAACTTCGTGGAAAATTCTGAGCCCGGGTTTCCTGTTCCCAGGAGGCTTTATTTTACAACAGTGTCACGGCAAGACGTTCTTCTCAAGAGGTTGACAGAAACGTTTTGAAGCAAGGTTTCCAATCTTTTTTCGCAAGAACAAAAGGGCGAGATTGTTTCTCAAGAGGAATGAATGATATGAAATCTTTGCGGTGACTGCCTAGCTCAAATACGGCAGTTCTACGGTATCATATAACTTGACGACATTGTCCCTCACTGGATTCTTCATAGTAGTCCTTTAAGTTTCCACAAGCATTTGTCTGCCTAGATTATTCCCTATATGGTAAAAATGATTCTGCTGTTTATTAAAAGTGAATGAATCCCGATTATTTGGGCGATGTGGCGTAGAATTTCTGCATGGTAATTTTGAAGAGTTAAAAGGAATTTCCCACAAAGATGATGTGTAAAACATCGAAACTAGTCGTAGTAAATACTTTACTCGTGGGAAATGGCTTTGAACTCTTCAATCTTATCATTAAGAGTGGACTTTTAATAGATTTTTGCATAAGTTCACTGGCATCAATCATTACTTTAACTTCATTTAAGTGCTTTTTAAAATATGACTGCTTAGAGATCGATTAATAATTATAAAAGGGTCATTTTAAATTTATTTTTATGTTGTTGGAATTGAAATAGCCAATCATCTCCCTTTTGACAATAACAATACTAAATTTTATGCTTCATAGATGCATGACTAATTGGAAAGAATAGCCTTTGCTGCTATATGGTACCTGGTCCATTTTTCTTTTTTGCCCATCCCATATAAGCCAAAATGATGCTCTATATGGGGTAAAAATGATTTCAATAGATTTTTTTGTTGAGTATTTTGGTCCAATTAAGACATAAAACTGCCTTAGGCAAGGTTTGGATTTAATGATGGATCATCAGGGTTTTCGAGGAAACAATATAAAATTGAGAACTGCTCAATCAAAACAAACATCAAAAAACGACTTACACACATGTCAGTACACGATAAATGAAATAAAATGGGACATATGCATGCATTGACATGTTTTCAACATTTAAAAAATACATCAGTAACTATGGAAATATTTTGTCTTTGGCCCCAAAAAATGGACGTTTGCGGTAGAGAAATCTAAATACTTCTGTCACGTACCAAACTGTAATTAACAGCTGTCACCAGGCAAACATTGATCAAACTGTTTTGAACATAAACTCACATTCACTAAACGTCTATATAGAGACCTTTAACTCCACAATAATCCCTTTGTGGATATTGTATTAACATGCATGCTAGTCTTTCTTTTATTTTTATGATTGAACATTTCTCAATGGTATATTGTTTCCTATTATAGGCCTGATGATGATTTTTAATTAAAGCGAAATGTAGGCAAAGGAAATGTGATGCATAATCTGGATCAAAATCCTCAGCAGAAAAAGTCTATTGCAATGGAATTGAACGTGGTCCACTACAAAATTGATTCTGTGAAAATGATTATAAATAGTGAAACTAGTATTTAAACTAGTACTAGTTTAATTTAAGTGCAATAATATTTGTTATTACCTCAACCACGCTCAAATACACTCGTATTCGTTATTAATAATGGAAAATCTCTTTCTTATGGAAGTAAGATCATTTTGAATGAATTTAAATCATCGACATCTCAAATTACTAAATAAAATTTCTCTTGGAAATAGAAGTTGCTATATGTTATGCTTCTTGGATTCAATCTCTACATTAGCTATCTTAAAGAATAGCCCTCTGAGGTTTATAATCTTTTCTCTTTAATCTATAATCTCTCATCAATTTTTCCTCGTTCTTCTATATTGACGCGTGAAATAACCGTTGTTTAAGTAGAAAATCAATCCACCATGTACTTACATCACATTTGGTTAAATTTAAAATGCAAATTTAATCATTATTCACGTATGAATTTCACTTCTACCCGAATCGGCGATTAAATTATTCGGATGTGCGTGCGTTCTTTAATGAAAATAAAATCATTAATTTTCAGGGCTGAAGGCCACACTATTCAACGTGTCATACATAGCCATAAAAGGATAAGACGGTTTCACGGAGACATTTTTATTTTATTCAATTCGTTGCCTGAATAAAGTAGCGTTAATCATTAATTAATGCCTAAATACATGTTGGCAGCAACGGAACGGCAGAAATCAGCAGAGGAAATTTCATAACCCCATGCCTTCCCTTTCGTTGATATGCATTTAAGTTATATAACTCACTTATGAAAAAGTATGAAAAGGTCAGCCATATTTCTCTTTAACGGAAAATATATTTCAACTGACAGAAAATAATGTGATAATTAAATGAAGATTTTGCCAATTACATAATTCGTGGAAAAAAATTGCTAACGGGCATTTTTTGTTGTGAAAGTGGCCAAAATATTTAATTTCCGACCTTTCGAATCGGGTTACGTCATAAATGCAGTTAAAACGAACATCTTTATTAAATCCGCTTATTGTGGCTACTAAAAATTTCCTGAGGAGTAGTCACTACTTATTTTTGCCACCCTATGGTAAAACTCAGATTTTTATAAGTGAACGACTATTTTTTATTGGGTACAATATTGTGCTAAAACGGTAAAACTATGGTGAGTACAGCAGCTTCCATGTACCCGTTTTTAAAGGCTTACCTTTTTAGTTTTCTGAGAGGAAAATTACGGTTTCCGCTTAGTGGCTCAGGTTTTTTAAGTGATGTTTGAGAAAGCATACGGTGTTTTAAAGAATTGATTGTTGCTTTTTTACTGCCAATATGCTTAGAAATATTGAAATCTTTTCAAAGAGATCTTTTTTAGAATATTTTTATACATTCGAAATGTAATATATTCTAGGGGTGTTTAAGTTAAACGAACTATCGAACATAAAAATAAATAACTAGGTACATCTTTTCATGTGCCATGCACTGCTACAACAAAGGTCTACCAATATGTATCCCACTTTTTTCCTTACTTCTCCTAATTTCCATTGCCCATTCAATCCGTTTTTCATGGCAGGTGTCTTAGAACCCCCTGCCACCCTCACCTTCGACGGCTTGTATGGCAGTGTAAAGATTTTGCTGAATGCTTGTTGAATTCATGGCTATACCTGCGGTAGATTATCTCTTGATATCACCGGAATTTAAGTAGTTGCAGTTTATTTTCGTTCACCCAGCTGGTGAAACAATCTGTTTGAGGATGCTAAAAGGGTTGCACCCTCATTTTTGTCTCTATTTACTTGTTCTGGTCGCGCCCTTTCTCTCTTTATTCAATCCAAAACTATCCACGAGCCTTTTTATTACTCAGCGTACACTAAGTATTGTGTGATACCCTTTATCATCAGTTATAAAAATTTCATGGTATTCATTAATGTACTTATATCCCATCGCTGAACCCATCTTTGCAACCATTACAACTTTTGTTGACCAGTTGCCGATTAGTAAACAAACCTGAACAAACCAATTCAATTTTATTCAATGATGATCTTTCGTGATTAGGTGCATGTTTATAAACAACTGTCAGTGCCGATAGGAGACCATATAAATATGTAAGTATTTGTAAATTGCCACATGTCTTAACCTAATGCTGTCGAGATTAAAGCAACTCAGTGTGTACTAATGTGTAATTATAGCTTTTAAAAAATGTTATGTGTATATTGGGAAAAATCTCAATCAAATAATTTCGGCTCGACATAAAAAATTAACTGAAATATTATTTTAAGCATTGAGGCAATATGATTAAGGAATAAAAGAGGTTCTTCATGCGCATTTATTAGCGAAAAAATGGAAAAGATTAAGAATGTATAGATATATATCTTCTCTTAAAGCACCATTCTTTGCCCTGAATATCTGTTTGATGGGCGGCAGCGGAACTCACTACGTAACAAGGCTATCGGCGTGCGAAATTCACGTTTGGCTTGCTGCCCTTTCTTTTATGTCTCAGATGGATACGGGTCTTAGAAAATCTCTCGGAATTTTTTAAGATGAACGTTCCCAAAAGAGGCTTCACCCGGATTTGTATTGGGAAGAGGTGCCAAACAGCAATTCTCCCATCTGTCCTACCGTCGTTCCTATTTTCAAATATTGTGAAAGAGAATATCTAATGGGATTTCTAAGTGTACTCACAGAAGAGAATAAACTAAAAGAACGCCATGGTTTGTTCTTAAGTAGACTCTGGCGCCTTTCTTTCTGTGCGAAGTTCTTAGTTACCTTTTATTTTTTGTATTTATTTATTCAAATAGTATTGAGAAAGAATATGGTTGATGAGAATGTGTTCAAAATATATCATTATAGAAATGTGTTCCGGTGACCGTGTTGTCTGCTCCTTTACAGGAATAGGAAAGAAGTTACGTGTCAGGCTTTACTTCAACATAGCGGTGGGTAAGACAAGGTGAATCCAAATGTTGGAACTAAAATAACCTTTTTCTTTGCCACCAGCTATTCTATGTCGCTTACGCTATTTACATGGGATCCCTCGAAATGATTTTGCGTAATCACTACGATTACTGAAATAAGTGCAAATGATTTCACTTGAAGGGTGCCGGCTCAGATTTCCACCGCGTTCGGTGTCGATTACTGACAGCAGTTTCACCAGTGTTTATTGAAGTGTTTTCAGGTATTCATTGATATTCTCGTATTAATCGTATTCTACAACCCCTTAACTTTGCTTAGGTTTTTCGCCAGATATTTGCGTTTGTAGCCATCTGTCGGATAAATCCCAAAGCAAAATTCAACCAAGAAGCCACCCACCTACAAACAATGGCAACAGGCTATCAGCTATCTGTTAGCATGGAATTGAAAAAAACAACCGTTAAGATGAATCACAGCTACACAACACGTAAAAATTATTTTTCCGGGAAAAATTGGCAATCAGAGGCAACCCGCAGGACCATCAACCACCTTGTGCAAAGGCGAAAGTTATCCTGTATTATCTGAGATGTAAAATTTATTATCTCCTTGCTTTGTAATCCGTATTGCTACTGCTCTTACTCTAATCAGTTACCTAACGCGAATTTTTTTAATATCGTTGTAACTCACGAGAAATTCGCAACAAAAATTACTTTTTTTAATTTTTTCAGAATCATATATTTGAAAAGCTAAAATGCTTATGAAAGCGACTGCTTAAAATATTGCTAAAATGAAAATTAATGCACGTATAAAAGCCGCCGGCACTGGTGGGGAAACGCTGGTATTCAAATATTGACGCGGAAATCATCCCAATAAATGAAATACATTTTTGTGTTTGTTTTGCTGCGTTCTTCAGGATTTATGAGGAATCTTAAAAAAACATCTTTTTGCTTCATATTTTATATGTACCTCTAACGAACTTCCTTCTTTCTACTTTACTCACAAATGCATATTATAGCATTAATTAATTTTCAATCTGTAATGAATACTTGATTAACCGTTGATTAATAACCCTTTAACTTATTTACTCGTATTTCAATATTTTATATATTTACATGTACTGAAATAAAATTGAATCGTTTAACCCTCCTTTGATTTATCAAAAACTCATGACTATTCGTTTTAATAATTTGGAAATGATGTCATTTTGTAATATTCCACAGAAAATTTAATTCTTCCGACCCAGGGTTTCGACGATTACACAGTCATGATCAAGGTTAAAATGTGAAATTAAGTCCAAATTACCGCAATCTGGTTCCTCCAAGTTAAGCCTTAAATTTTTAAATACATTCGTTTTAGTTGAAACAAAAATATTTCTCTCAAGACATATTTGGAAATACGATTTCGATCAATATTCGAGAGATCGGTTATTTCGTGAACGTGTGGCTTGAAATATTTTACATTATATTATTATAAATGTTTCTGATATTGTATCACATTAGAATGCGATACATTTCAGACTTCAAAAATTGATTTAAAAACATTTTCCGTTATTTTAGTATGTCTTTATCGTATTTCAAATTGTTTGAGATAGTATGTTTTATTTTTTTCCTCGACAAATAATTCATTTTCTTTTGTCCAATTGGTGAAATATGTCGATTTTGAACTCAAGATTGTTATTAAAGTTTGAAAGGAAATGGAACGTTTGACATCATCAGGTGAACATTCTTTCTTTTCCAAGAACTTTTGACACAACATAAACTTTTGACTTGTCGTTTGCCTTAGAGTAAAAACGCGCGCGTGTTTTGCTTTACGAATACTCTTAAGACTCAAAAGGATTAATGAGGAAATAAAATTATTCAACAATTGAGTGTTATTTAATGAACAATCTTTGCACTATTGCGTGATGCTCAAATGAAGTATCATTTTTTTATTTTTTAGATTTCATTTGTTAAAACTGCAAACTTTCGGTCAACTTGCATTGTATTAAAAGTTTATTCAGCATTCATGTTTTTTCAATAAACATGTTGTAAACTACTTTTTTACAATGGAGGAAAGTCGTAGTTTTTATATTCATTCGTTCCATCTAATTCTTGCAAAAAGACGATTATACCTAATCAAGGTTCAGGCATGTGCTTTAAAAGGCAATCTTTCGATTCTTTCATACGATAGTATTATTACTAATTAATAAGGCAACATTTTCAATTGCTGCATAGGTAATTAAGTATTTTTGCATCTATTTGAAAAATTTGGACCTTGGAAATTAAAAGAGAAGTTAATTGGACTTTGTTGTTTAGAGAAAAATTTAGAAAATATGACAGACGGAATGAACGAAAAGTTCATCCGGATAGGAGATGGAAATTAAGTCGCCGGAGGAAATGAGAAGAAGCGTGAAATCGTTAATGAAGGAAGTAATAAGGGGAGATGGGCAACTGAAAGCCGTGAGATTGGGAAGAACTTTCAATCGTTGAAGGTAAGAGGAGATGAGGGAGGAGAATCATATTTATTTGGGGCGAGATATAAAAAGCTATAGATAAATAAGGGAATCGTAAGAAGCTGAAATGAGGAATGCTATGAGAAAGGCTTGAGATTAAGACCAAGGTTTCTTTATAAATCATTGATTGTAAACGTATATCAGTGATAAAAACATTTTATAAGCCATTGGTGGAAAATGTTTATTACCTCTCAAAAAGGTTTATTTTGACACAAAACTACTTACTTTTCATCCTTTATTTCCAAATCCACGAAATTTACATTATATTTAATAAAATGCTGATACTTGTTCGCCAGCTTGGGGTCTTGCTACCATGGCACAAAGAAGGGATCCTCAATTTCTGACCGCACTGGTGACACAGCTAGAATAATTGTGAGCGGGAATCCCCCTTTTTATTTAGCAATTTGAACCGATTTTTCAATTTTGTCCTTTTCTGGAAACCTAAACATTTAAAAATGATTCATAGAAAACCTGTGGAAGTATAATATAATATGACAGGGGAAAACAAAACAAATGAAATAACAGTTAAAAATTAATAAGTTTCCTAGGTAAATGGCATTAAGCTTTCAAAAATCGCGACAAAAAAACTATTACACCTATGTTTTTCTGAGGCCCACTATTGGTGAGTTCAGGTAAAAATTAATTTTATGTAAAAAATATATATTTAATGCATATCCACCTAGTGATAAAATTAGTGAATTCTACCATTTTTCATCTAGCAAAAACTAGCGATTTCTGTCTTGAAGAAAGCGCCTGAACCTGAGTATGAGCCGGCAACACTAATAATTTGCAAGTTAATCCTTAAAATTTAGTGACTAAAATAACCTCTTTTATTCACATGGTGGCTTTTGGAGTAACTTCCGCGTTGTGTATTTTTTCTGACGACAGTTTAACGAGCGTTCCAGCTTGCTTCTTTGGGTCTGAAGTGCTCACGATGCATTCTGGCCGCAATATAGTAGGGTCGGCGATGGGTCATTTCTTCCCGCCTTTTTGTGGAAGACTCGCTTCCAAGTGGAAGAAAGCGTGTAACCGTCTTCTCTGTGGACATTGTTTTGGTGTTTGGCTATTTCAATGGCTTCCATAATTAATCTAGGAAGTCTCTTTCACGATGATTTTTTAAGAGTGAAGAATAGTGACCGTTACAAGTTCTGATTGGAGCCCGAAGAGAAAGTCTTTTAAAAATAAGATAGAAAGAAGATACCGTGAAAATGGAGACAATTTTTAGTTTTTAGGTAAATAATTTGTTGACTCGCCTCGACATTGCAGCACCGGAGATACTTCACTAAAAAGGGAATGGCTGAATATAAGACGGCCTAGAACTAGAAATACCAATTTTGGATAGAAGGTTGCGGATCATTGCTAAATGACCATGTGGTCAGTGTCTCGTCTTTTCATCCGTGTCCTATCCGACAACTTTAGCCTAACTCTCTCTCCTCAACGTTCCAAATACGCATTAACCCCTGTGCCTTCCTCTTCCTCGAAGACAGCCTCTCCAGCATGAATAACGAACCACCACAACCCGCTCCATCACTTAATTTCCACACCTCATCATGCCAACATCACCTGTTTCGCATTAATCGGCTCTTCAGGTCGAGAGAATAGTAATTATGATGGGATTAGAAGTTAAAGTAGGTTAGAAGGAAATAAATCTAGGTGGACATTGGCCCATTCATAGCTAAATACGACAAGGTATGAAATGACGGACCACCTACCTGACGGACGAAGGACTGTACTTGAAGTGTTCTCCTCATTGCGGTGTTAGTAGTTTTAATTTAGCCAGTTAAGCTACCGAGGTGCTAAGTGCGCTTTTTGGACTGATTCTGTGGCACAATATGTCTGGCAATCCTGACCAACTTGTTCCGATAGAGCCCTAAAAAATCCACAGGGGAGAAGGTAGCTTAACTGACTTCAGTTCTCGGCACTTTAAAGAGGGATCCGGGTTCGAATCCCTCCCGGTCGTGGTTAATGATTTTTCCTCTTCGTAATTCCGCACTTATGTGCATTTGCGGGTGATTCAGTGAAGGTAAAACCGTGGCTACCGTGGCAAATTGTCATATTCTGTAGATAATGTAAAAACGATTACTTAAATTTTAGTTTGTTCATATATATTCTGTGGTGTTCAGTAAAATGTATTGATTTCCATACATTGAAATTAATCCTAAAACATCATCTTTTGAGTTAGATTATTTTAGGAGTGAAGAAAGATATCCTGAGTTATGTGGAAAGGAAAAATTAGGCCGAGTAAAACTACTGTAGATCCATAAGGTTTTTTAATAATTGGTGGTTACAGCGTACCTTCATTGAACCGATTTATATTGAAACGAAAAATAGTAACTTTGTGATCCCATCGTATTTCCGCATCGTATTCAGTGGGTCCTAGCAGTAAATATTTTTTGGTTCAGTCGTAGATGTTTAGACTGAATTGAATAAAAAGCCCCTGAGCTAAAACATAGACATAAATGTTATGTTATTATCATTATTTTCTCTTTAATCAGGCAGTATTGCCTTATATTCTAGCGCATATTATTTGCCATTTATTAACCAGAAACTGATTTGAGTACGGTAAATGTTTTAAAAGGATCTATATGGAATTTCTATAACATTTACAATGCGATCACTAAAAGATCTTAGGCTTTCCCTTCTTCTTCTCTCTACTTTCTCAAAAGTTACTCTTCTCATTCAAAAAACTAGTGATCGTATTAGTAAAATCTTATCGGGTTTGCCACCGGGTAAGGCTTTAAAAGGCCTTTAAGGCAGCTCAATTTCCTTAAGACCCTGATCATTGTGAACGTGATTTTCCACAGTCGTTCATTGTGTCCATTATTTTTTCTAGTTTCCTTTGGTCCAGCTTTGCAGGAGTTTAAGTTGATTTTCTCTTGCCTTATCAACTTTAATAGCAAGGCTTTCTTCATAGTTTTTTTTTTCAAATCTGTAACCTTTTTGTGCCATTTGTGAAGGTTTTACAACCTCCGTTTTCAAAATGGCCATTGTATATACATGCAATTTAGTTGCAGGTGTTATATTTGTGGAAACAACAGAGTTATACTCAGTACTCCCATTTTTTTCAATTTCGGTGCCAAATGCGCCTTATTTATAAAGGCTGTTTTCCTCATGTAATTAAATCCACCACTAGGAAAACAATGTTTTACTCATTTAGTTAATGAATGAGTCAATTTGTTATATAATTAGCCAAATGTCTGCGTAAAACCAATGAGGTAAGGGTTCTTTTTTGCCCATTTACACAGCACGCCATGCTTTGAGTCGCATTCTAGGAAGCCGGTGGGGAAATTTCCGATCCCCGAGGTCATTTCCTTTCTCATTCTCTTCTCCATTCCCATTCGGTTACCGCATCGTTTCTCTCTTCATTTGGGGAAGTGGTGGCGGAGGAAGTTTTCGCACTTATTCCCCACTCCCCCAATCCCTATCTACCCGCGTCCAAATCTCGTCTCTTCTGTCACTTCAGTACCCCACCATTCTCCACCTCCCTACCTCCTGGTTCCTCTTTCTCTCTTTACCTTCCATCTCTTACTTATCCAATTGAAATTCCTAGAATTTTGATGGCTTGAAAGTCAGTTCCAGTAATAGCAAGAATTTGCATAGACCAGTGGTCTTATTTTTTTTTTTCAGGTTACGGAACATTAATCAGTGTAAATGTTTTCATTGAAACCTTCCCAGAGAAAGGAGAAAATGTTCACAAACGTTCTAGTGTACATATGAAAACATATTTCATACATACGCTACCCTGTGTGAGTAATATGTACTCTGTCCATTCCAACATTATTGAAAAAAGTGAAAATAATAACTAATACAAATCAATATAAATAATAAGTATTGGAACACTAGATTACCCTATAAATGTTTGACTACTGCTGGTCTTGATTGATAGCAAAAACCTAACGCATTAAGTAAAAAAGCACATTTGTATTGATGTTTGAAGTATTTTAGAATATTTTCAATAATATCATGCCTAGGGAATTTTTCAACCTCTAAAGGCCGTTTTACTCGGTACATTTATTTGTGCAATCTATCGTGCGAACACATGTACAGTCAAGTGTGCAAGAAAATATTGTACGAACGACTAAATCAGACTGAATGTTTGCGGTTCTTATCTTTTTCTTAGGAATAATAATACAACAATCCTTTATGTCTTTTGCATTACACTCTTTTCCAGTATAATCATATCCAAAATTGAGCACTTCTGATTTTATGTCCTCTTCAGACTTATCTTTAACATTCAAACCAAATATTTCCACTTCCTTTTCAAGAGCTTTTTGTTCCAAATAATTGATTTTTTGTTCCAGAATGTCAATTTTACGGTTCTTTTCTTGCAATTCTGTAGACAATTTTTCAACAACCTTTTGCAAATCTGTTATTTTGCCATTAAAACCAGAGTAAATCTGTACCAGATCATCATACTTTTCACTTAAAAATGACAAGCTTTTACTAATACTAGCAAGATCATCACTTTGTCAGATTTTTCTTTCTCTGATTGATGACTACTAGACTCCTTTCTTCCTTCTGCTGGTGATTTTCCAGATCGGCAACTTTCGGCAACACGAATCTCGAGCTTTCTTGGAAATTCCACGATATGAGGACTCTCGTAGCCCCGAGCATTCGTAATGAAGCTGACCACCACATGATTTGCAGTTGACAAAATCACCGTCACCCGGTAATTTTTCACTGCATCTGTTACACACCATCACAAGGACCAAAACACTCGTATTTTACGTTCAACTTTCTTGAGAAATATACTGTCTGCAGGTTTGCAAACAAGTACAGACTTGCTTTAAAGATTATATTAACGATTCAAGAAGAATCAGTGACTCCACTTGACAGAAAACTTCCGATTTTTTGGAAAATTATATGCACTCAGAGCAGTCACCAACTGCTCATTGCGCATCGCGATCGTCGTTTTTGAGGCAAGTAACCAACGCGAAGTATATCTATTGCTCTGCAAAATCAAAACCTTAATCAATCCAAAAAACAATGATTCTCGCTGGTATTACCCATCAGCCAGACATACTTAATGGTTCATTATGTACTCTGTACCATTAATTTATCGTCTCAATGGACCTCTAAGGCAACGCAGTTCATTGGAAGTTTAATTTATGCTGGCTGTAAGAGTTACTCTCTCAGCATTATGCCATTTAAAAGTGCTGGACTTGCATATGCATGTATAAACGGTATCATCATACATTTCCTTAACTACCTGAGCTACTATTCCTTTTGCTGCGGCAAGTAAAAACTTAAATGTTATTTTCAAACTTGTCCAGCCGAATCCCAACCCACTCAGGGATCATAGAAAGAAGCAAACAATCCATGGGCCTAATTCATGTTGTCTACCATATAGGGATGCCCACGCTGAATATAAAAATACGTGGGGCACGATATACCGGGCTAATATTTTGCAAAATGCGTTTCCTAGTCAAATTTGGGAGCAGCGCGGAATTTTTGAAGAATTAAGTTTTTTTTGGACCACCCACCTCGTACACTCACTTTTCCATCACACCAAACTCCCGAAGCCCGTTTTCAAATTTCTCCAGCCAAACCCTCCCACATTATGGCATATTAAAATGCTATTCTTAGGTGGCAAATTCTTGAGACTTCATTCAGTCAAAGAGTAAAAAGAGGTGGGTAGAGTTCTGAGGAAGGGATGAGTTTCCGATAAAATCTCCTCCTGGATCGTTTAAGAATAAATCTTCACGTGAGTGGGAGAAAGAGGTGAAAGGGAAAAATAATGCGGGAGCCGAAACGGAAAGGAGAATGGAAGCATCTCTTCTTCCGGTAGATTGGGGGTGGGATGTTATGATATCAATCTGGAGAAAGTCAAAAAGGACTTGCTCGCTGTAGGGAGGGAGAGGGTGTTCTCTCATTGAGAAAGGAGACCTAAAGGTGAAGAAGTTTGAAAGAAGTTGTTGGGAAAGTCTAAATCGCAGAAGTTCCTTCGTGCCTTTGTATTTCCCATGCAAAGTGCTCTCTTTTCAACGGTGGAATGGTCTTTCTTTCGCTGCTCAACTCCTTAACACTGTTCTCCAGCGAAGTATTCTTTCCTCTCCTCACCGAAATTGCCCTCATCATTAAGTTCGTCTTTCTTTATCGATTAGCGCAACTCTCAGCCCTTCCCGTCTACAATGAACTAGCTAATTAAGTAACCTCTTCATTTTAATTGGATGGTTGGAAACAGTGACGTAGTCGTGAATTTGCTTCAGCGGTGGGACCATGTTGAGTACAAGTTCAGAGAGGGGGGTTGGGAGAGGGGTGATGTTTTTGAAAGTTAGGATCTAATTTATCTTTAGGCATATTAAGAGTGCAAAAAGGTCGCAGTTGCATTTTGCTATTCTTACTTAACATTAATTATGCCGCATATCGGGCCATGCAGCATGTAAAGGTTTTTAATTTGAGGAAACTCACGAGTAATGACAAGAGAGGTTAAAAATTAGAGTTCTATTGTTCAGGGAAAACAGACTCTTGGGCACCAAAGGTAGCTTGTTTCATGCCAAAATATATGCATTGTTGTAAAATTCAGCTCCGTCAAGTTAGCGCCGCCATTTTCGGCACGAATTCTGGGATCCATACAGCCATTTAGTGCTCAATTCGTGCCGTCGAATGACATCACTCCCAGTATTCGTGCTGCATTTTCAAGGCCTCCAGGGGCCCGTAAACATTTTGGGGCTAACTTGACGCCAGCGCCGCCATTTTGAGCACGAATTCTGGGACCCGTCCAGCCATTTAGTGCTCAATTCGTGCCGTCGAATGACACCACTCCCAGAATTCGTGCTGTATTTTCAAGGCCTCCAGGGGCCCCTAAACATGTTGGGGCTAACTTGACGCCAACGCCGCCATTTTGAGCACGAAATCTGAGACCCATACAGCCATTTAGTGCTCAATTCGTGCCGTCGAATGACACCACTCCTAGAATTCGTGCTGCATTTTCAAGGCCTCCAGGGGCCCCTAAACATAATGGGACCGTCAAGTTAGCGCCGCCATTTTGAGCACGAAATCTGAGACCCATACAGCCATCTAGTGCTCAATTTGTGCCTTCGAATGACACCACTCCCAGAATTCGTGCTGCATTTTCAAGGCCTCCAGGGGCCCCTAAACATAATGGATGTATTAGAGAACGAATATTTGGACTCGTGCACCTAATTAGTATTCATTCGTGCAATTGAACGACTGATTTCCTCCATTTCCTACTTTATTTCGCACGATTATTACTAAATACCATTACATTAAATCGTTTGCCGTCGTGTTGGCCTCCAGCATCCAATGATAACCAAATAATTGTTATACCGCTTTACTGAAAAATAAACCGTTTTATATTATTTGCCATAGAAAGGTTATGAACACATTTGTCTTGTTTTGTATTGTTGTGAGGCTGGCCTATATATTGTTCATTGTCATATCATAGCGTGGCGTGGTCTTTTGTTACAGTTATTCCTAGTGATTATCAAGTATCGTTCAGGGCATTTCACATGTTCATTGTCGGCAGAAATATCAGACGTCCGAATATTTATATACCTAGTAGCTGCTCTACCGTGAAGTTGGCCCGAATTGTGTTTTGGGCCTCCTGAAGCCGTAAATATAAGGCACAAATTATACCAGTAGCATCAATCGACTACAGAAATTGAGCACTAAATGGCTGCATGGGTCCCAGAATTCGTGCTCAAAATGGCGGCGCTGGCGTCATGTTAGCCCCAACATGTTTACGGGCCGCTAGAGGCCTTGAAAATGTAGCACGAATTCTGGTAGTGGTGTCATTCGACGGCACGAATTGAGCACTAAATGGCTGGACGGGTCCCAGAATTCGTGCTCAAAATGGCGGCGCTGGCGTCAAGTTAGCCCCATTATGTTTAGGGGCCCCTGGAGGCCTTGAAAATGCAGCACGAATTCTGGGAATGGTGTCATTCGACGGCACAAATTGAGCACTAAATGGCTGGACGGGTCCCAGAATTCGTGCTCAAAATGGCGGCGCTGGCGTCAAGTTAGCCCCAAAATGTTTACGGTCCCTTGGAGGCCTTGAAAATGCAGCACGAATTCTGGGAGTGGTGTCATTCGACGGCACGAATTGATCACTAAATGGCTGTATGGGTCTCAGATTTCGTGCTCAAATGGCGGCGCTAACTTGACGGTCCCATTACATTTAGGGGCCCCTGGAGGCCTTGAAAATGCAGCACGAATTCTGGGAGTGATGTCATTCGACGGCACGAATTGAGCACTAAATGGCTGGACGGGTCCCAGTATTCGTGCTCAAAATGGCGGCGCTGGCGTCAAGTTAGCCCCAACATGTTTAGGGGCCCCTGGAGGCCTTGAAAATGCAGCACGAATTCTGGGAGTGGTGTCATTCGACGGCACGAATTGAGCACTAAATGGCTGTATGGGTCCCAGAATTCGTGCCGAAAATGGCGGCGCTAACTTGACGGAGCTGTAAAATTCCACATTTCCTGGAAAATTCATATTGAGGGCCCACGCGTTTTGTCGTCGGGTTACACTTTGGTATTCTCGCCTGACTCAATCCATTTATTAAGACCGGAAGGTATGTGTGTACGAGTATTATTCGGGTTCTGAAGTTAGAATAAAAACACTTGAATTAAGGGATTGGGACAGCGCTTAGTTTGAGCATGGCTTTCTCCCACTTTAAGATGTTTATCGCCCTTTAAACCTTGCCAATTTATTTCTATTCCTTCAGCAATGATTCAGTACCATATATCCTCAGCTATTTTCAAACCCTAATTTTTTTATACCATTTCTTTTACATTGAGCTTGAGTAATTAAACATTTTTATCTTGTACCTTCAAAGTAATTCAGTCAAAAACATTAGGTTCATAACTAGATTTGGGTTAGCTGGTTAGTGATATGTAAATCATACAAAATAGTCTACGTGTAAATGTATGTGTCTAAAATATAACTAAACATTATGAAATTAGGATATTTTCAAGCTAACAAAATATAATGTTATAGGATGTATAATGACTTTTTGCCGGATAAATGCCTTTGATGGAGAAAGAGTGATGGGTGTTCGATGTGCAATGGTTTTCTAAAAAATATGTAACCATAGTAATTTTTGTAGTAATGGCTTCTTATAAGGTAAATTCAAGATCTTTATGCAAAAGGAGCTCTATGATACCCGTTATCTTGTTCTTCAGTTTGGCAGTTTGTATTTGTAGCAACTTTATCTTATCTCAAATTGTAAGTTTATCTTTAAGACGGTTTTGAGTGAAATGCTTTGAAGTTCATTCTATCCTGAATATTTCCCTCTCTTCATTTTCTGGGATTCCGTGCAGCTCCCTCTTGAGAATCTGTAATTTGGAATTATCCTCTTGATTATATTACCTACTTGATAGTTTAATTCAATATTGAACGCTCAAATATCTATTTTGCTTTAACTTACCTTATCCTTAGTGTGGTATCTCTTTTTAATTAAATACACATTCATATCATTTTACATCAGAACTTAATTAAATAAAATTTAAGCACACTCATATATCGTAATAATAAACAACGATTGAAAATAGATAAACGCTGGACAAAAATGAACACACTGTACACACTGAGGAGTTACATAGGTGATATTGTCATGCCTAGTCTGTGAGAAATGGTGTTCGCTCATCGGCGTTGCTGATCTAAAGGCCGTGAAATAAAGTTTAATTTAAGACAATGGTAATGCTAAAAATGGGGTCGGAAAAAATTTATTTGAAAATAAAAGACTGCCTGCGGATATTTTCTAAATAAAATGGGGACTACAAAGCCAACTACGATAAGACATAGGTAAGGTAAGTCATTTAAAATAGTGATAATACTATAAATGGGCTCAGAAGAAATTATTTGTCTACAAAAGGACTTCCTATAATGTATGATATATGTTTCCCAAATAAAATGCATACTGTCAATTTATTAAAGCCAGAAGTTAAATTTAAAAAAGCCAGTTGTAAATAATCTGAACCTTGCCGAAAATTTACTCGAGAGGACAAATGATTAACTTCGTGCTTCATAAAGGAACGAGCCGGGTACAATTAGGTGAAGGCGATAGTGGACGAAAAGTAGTGGGTTCATTGAAATACACGAATTCCAGGATAACAAAGCCCGCAGAGAGAATGTATGAGCGGAAAGGGGAGAGAGGGAGATTTGCTGTCGGAAGATGCGAATCAGATAGCGGAGATAATGGGCAGTTTTACGCTCCGTCGGGGCAACTTCACGGCATTCTATTCTTTACACTGGAATGCCTTAACCTTCATGAATTTGGAATTTACTGAGAGAACATTTTGTAATAAATAAGGATATTGGAACCATGAGTCGTTAGTAATATCAATTTTTTGTTTTTCTATACACGTTATAGCGATAGTCGTGTAAAGACAAACTATCATTATTGTGAGAAACCACACCATGAATAGTGAAAAAGGAGCACATGTAAAACAGTTTAATAATACAGATGAAAAAATGCGTTAGCGACAAAATGTGCACGCATGAGTATTGCGGCAAACGTTATCCTAGTAACAATGAAAATTAAGAAGCAAACTCAACGTTTACGCTTAAAATATTTAAGTTGACAAAAGCTATGTTAAAACGTTTATGGTAAATATATTTTACGTTTTGATTTAGACGCAGAAACAAAGAAAACCTGGTATTAACTCTCAATTATGGAGTCAATATTGTACCGGTCTCGCTCTCTCGGCCTTGTGAACGGGACACGACTACCTCAACCCACGCGTACCCTCCCGCCTCGAAGATACGAGGGGTAGAAACTCCGTCACTTGTTAAAATGAAAATTAAGACCTCTCCACTTCAGGCCTCTGCGGGTAGGTTCCTGATCGCGTTTTATTCTAGTTTCCCTAGCTTTACCGCCGGGGCTGGGTGAAGATAGGACGTAGGAAAAAGGTTTATGGGTAATTCGGCTCGCCAAGTTGGGAAGATTGAACAAAATATCTGTTTACCATTCAACAAAACAACCTTATATTCGATAATTGATTCACATGATAGTACAAACAAGAATACCCTTCTATTAACTAATGAAATGATGGTATGATTAATGACGGATGAGACATTGAAGCGTGAAAATAAACCCTGCACGAAATGAATGAATAAGATGAGATGAGTAATAATGGTTCAAACATTTAAAGAGTAATGCCCTTCAATTGAAGCCACTAAAAAGGCTTAATCCTCGCACACAGGCGGAATAATTAAATAGCCCAAATCTAAAGGAACCATGGGTGAGGGAGGTAAATATTAGTCCTTCCCTTTTCTCTCTTTTCTGTTACAATTAGATATTTTGACGTCAATCACTCGCCACTAGGAAGTACACTGTCCCAATGTGCGGCCCATCACTGACTTAATGGCTTGGAGGTTAAAACAAGGGGGGGGTTGTTGGGTCGGCAACCGTACGTAACCTTTGACACAGGATTCTCGGCACGGGACAGCAACATGGCCACTTGTTCGTCCAAACTTGATCGTCCGATGCTTACAGCGGACGCGAGGCTCAACAGGCCACTCGTGCTCTCCGTGAAGGTCGAGAATCTCTTGGGGGGATGATCCAAACTGAAATACATACTTTGCAAGTGCCTCTTGGCCTCCAGCACTTTCAAGTCAGTTCACTCCCAGGTCGAGCAGCGCTTCCGCACGGTGATGTCGCTCAGCGCAATCTTCCTTTTTATTTCTTCCGCGATCGTCTTATATACGAAATTTGGATGGGGAAGGGCACGTTTTACAAAGGGGAAAACTGAAGGGAAGGGGGCACACACAGAGTACTTTTCACTGAGCGCTCCCAGCTTGGAAGTCAATCATCCCCTATGAGTCACTCTTACACCTCACTCCACTGTGTCTCACTTCATCCATACGACCTTGCCCCAACTCTTAAAATCAAACACGCACAAATTCACGTCGAATTCCACTCTGACACCTCATCCCATCCCAGCGAGCCATGCAAAGAAAGGAAAAGGAGGGGGGTTACGGAGTGGTTGGAAAGAAAACAAAAGCGTAATGGCTTGAACCGATACAATATTGATTTTGAAGGCTTAACCTTTTCGAAACATACCTGACGAATATTAAGTATTGAACCAATATTTCCAGTCAATAACTGGTGAACCTCTTAAGTTTTTAGGCAACTATTTTAATTTCTCGCTAATTAAGCTACTGCTGATTTAAGTGCAATTTTAATTAATAACCAACAGATTGAGAAACTTAGGATGCTCCATTGGAAAGATTGGATTGTATTGATGTGATTTATCAAGCCAATTATTTCCTTTATTATAACCATTTTTTGCCATATATTATTATGTTGTTAAAAAGATGGTTGATTACGGTTGGTGCTAAACCAAGTACATTCGTTTCCATAGCATTAAATGCGCTTGGACTTGAATATGAAAAGAACACGGCGACAAGTTGGTTTCAGTGGTTGTAAAGGCAGATACCTGAGTTTGTGAAGCAAGGTTGAATTTAGGCACCTAAAATTTAATCTGCCTGAGGAGTGTTGTCGGCAGTAAATTTTGTAGGACATAAATGGAATGGTGTTCTTACGATCAAGCGGTCAGTTTGGAGTGCTTTCGGTCGACTGTATGACTAAAAGCATGTGCTTAAGTTCGTTAAGCGTTAAATACCGCCAGATGGATATCTCTCCAAAACTTCCACGGACTAGCTGTTTTCCCCAAAGTCCAGTTTTTCATCGCTAATTAAAGTGACTATCGGGGGTCTTAACATCTCAACGATTAAATTATCGAGGGACGTCAGAATACCGTATTAATGATAAACGCCAAAATGACGGGTATTAGCTGGCAATAATCTGTACACTTTCCAGCTTAAAGGGAGGGAGATTACGCTAAAATAATTTGCGGGTGGAAGTACTCTGCTTGACTCTGATGTATTAAGTGCTTTTTCCATCAAAACTAGGGCATAAATGGTGTCTAAATTCTTAACAACTAGAAATTTTAAAGGAAGGAGTTTGGGAGTAATTTTTCAAAGCGGGCTGGGACTGGTTGTTTTCTTCAATTCATACCACGACTCCACCTCGTTCCAGTTGTTTGCTCGGTTAACTGGTTTACCTTTTGAGTGGAACTGATACATTTTTGGCTCTAATATGTCAATTAGCGTGGCCGAGAGCGTTCAATTGATGAACGGAAATTCCTCCCTTTCAACGATCCCAACTTACATGAGTGATGGGGAGGATATTGTTGAAAACATTCCTTACTTTAAGCTTGCTCCTTGTTACTCCTAATGACAGAAGTGAGTTTTTTCGATTGAAACTATGCTTTTATTTATTTAGTCTTCATGACATTGTCATTGAATACATTTTGTTTAAAATTTACAAATTTTAATTTGCAAAAGGTTGGATGAAGAAAAAGCAACCTCTGGCAAACAACTTGCTTAAACTCTTGAAGTCAAAAGAGATTGAGGTTGGAATGAGCCAGTTACACATTATAATACACTGTCTCTGGCGTTACTCGGTGGAACTCCTTCATAATGAAAAAACAAGTACTTTGTTATGATTCTACACTTTATTTAACCTTCAGACTACCAAGGTATTTTACACCTTTTTACCACCACTTGGTATTGGTCATACCACCACTTGGTCATACCTCTTATTGGTGAGGTATTCTTTTGAAATTTCACTTTTATTTGGCCGAATTGTGCCAGTCAATTTTTTTTCTAGCAGGGTTGAGCAATGAGGAATGGATGTAAAGAAGTTATCTGTTGTAATCCCTCTACCGGATTCAAAATATGGCTTCGCCAAGTCCAAGACTACTCTCATGCCCTTATTTACTTCTCGCCAATTTTCAATCATCCCAGTATAAATTTGCACATTGCAGACGTTGGCAGTTTTGCATCAGAGTATAATCATATTTTATGCCATAACGAGCTGATTTTGGTTTGGTTTGGTTTAGCCCATACTTCATCAGGCATCTCGTTTTCTTCTTCCACATTATATTCTTCTTTCTCACTTCTAACATCTCCGGAGAAAGCCTGGTCTCTAGGTGAATTGACTGGATCATCTAAACGTAATAGTTACACTCTTTCTTCCTCAGCACAGTGTTTGTCAGCCGTCACTCACCAAAATGAATCAAATCACCAAAAATGATAAAACTTCAATAAATATGTACACATCGTCTTGAAATAATTGTTACACGCATTGAAAACATGGTACAGGAAATGTATAATTTTTAAATATCTGATTATATGTTAACAACGCTTCCCCAACTTGCGAACATTTCTCTGCAGATGGCCGAGGTTTTACCGCTGGATAAAGCCGAGCACTTCACTTTCTGGTCCCCGAAACGTGAAAGATCTCAGAGGAACGAAATCTTACAAGATAATGGAGTTCTTCATCTTATGAAGTGGCGACAGAGTTGCAGTAACCGTCTGTGCTAACTGTTGCCGTGCTGGATAACTTCTGACGCAAGCAGGAGTATCAGCGAGTCGTATCAAATTAGTGATGTTCATTAGATGTAGACTGCTGAAAGTAGCACAATTATTTGATTTGGCGTTCCCCAAGTGGCTACTAAAATACTTACTTAGTTTCGGTTGAGGTTGATAACTTTCATTTCTTATTTGATACTCATACGTTCCACCAGAAAGAAAACATTGTAGCTGCCTTATGCACCTAACCTAATGGAAAACATTTGCTACCTTCAGCAGCCCCCTATCTTATGAGCTTCGATATTTTGTAATAACTCACAGATATTCAGGCTTCGAAGATATCTAGCGCGACAACATTTGCAACCGGTAAAATAATTGCAACTCTGCAGTCACTTTACAGAATGGAAACGTCAACAGAGTCTAATACTTCCTTTCACTTAGGTCATCTGATCTGAAATATGATAGTATATATAATTAGTAGTGGACTTATTTCAACACTGTAATCCATTGAAATATTTTATAATGTTCAACACGCCATAGAAAACAGTGATGCTCAGCAGCTGATTCTCATACAAACTTTGTCATTTTATTAATTTGGCGGACTTTCGTCCACAAAATTCATATTGCCGCAATGAAGCACAAAAGTACTATCTAAGATTTACAGCAAGTAAATATATAAAAATTTAATAATTAATCATTTTTAATAAAAGTTTAGTGTAATACAATTAATTATAAATAAAAAAAAATAATAGCTATAAACACCGAAACGCGTCATTGAATTTTTCAATTACTAAGAAAATTGATAAAATATTCCAAAGAAACTTCGATAAAGTTTTCCATGAACAATCAAATGTTTATTTATTCCCCCTCTTGAATAAATACAAATTCAAAAATAGTAATAAACTTTACTGAACGCTTATTTTTTACTAACTTGAGTGGATTTCTAGTAAACTGTTTCGATACTTTTGTTACCAACTTTTTCGGGGGTAATCTGGTTACCCCAAAAATATTTTCTAAAAATTATGTATAAAATATTTAAAATAACAAATTTTTTATAGGAAATAATGTTCAAAAATCATTCAAGGCCAAGTACTGTGAAGCATAACATTCCCCGAAAAACATTAGTGGTTGTGCGATTAAAAATGTTACTTGGAGTAATCACGTTACCCTCCGTGGTAGTCTGAGGGTTAAGACTCTTCTGGAATAGATAAGCATTTATGTGACGAAAACCATGATTTTGAACCTCATATTTTACATTGTATGAACAAAGGGCGTAAACTGGAATTTTTATAACAGTTTGAAATTGTGAATTGCTCCACTCAAATTTGTGATTACCACACGTTCCCTTCGTATTTACCTCTCATTTACGTCACATTACCATCGCCCCACGACTCTCAACCTTAATCTCGTCAGGTCTTTTAACCCGAACGGTGGTCTATCTCTTCACCCCTTCCCCCATGGTTTTGTTTTTGTTTTTACTTTTCTGACGCAAACACTCCCAAGGCCACCCCCCTTGACAAACAGCCTTGTCCGTTACTCCTATGCTCCCCATCCTCCTTGTTTTCAAAATTCCCCCACTCTCCCTACGGGTACCTATATAAGTGCAAGCCACCCAACTGCTTGTTCTGATGGTGACATGATAACCCGAAACCTAGGTAGTTTAACTTTAATAAAGTGTGGAATCATCACCAAGTTCTTTTTTGTTTTTTCATCAGTTACACATTAAACTGTATTTGTCACAGTTAAACATTAAAACTCTGCCGCAGATGAGGGTCTGGCAAAGGGAGGGGAATATTCCTACCGGAGAGTCTTTGAGAGGGGCTGGAAGGTCGTACCAGGGGTTTCACCACCCTGTAGAACAGGAGTGGCCAACCCAAATGATCTTGTGGGCCACTTTGGAAATGCATCATAACTCCGCGGGCTGCATATAAAATTATATATCCCCATATTTGATTTAGACCCTCTATAGACATTTCTTTGAAGTGAAAAACTGAAATATAATGAGTTATTATTATTTTTTTACTATTATTCTTACATGTAAACATAGATAATATAATAATAATGATACTAAAGGCACATTGTAAAGAAATATATATCACTAAAATGAAATACAAAAAATATATAGATATAAATGAAATAAAAATGAAATCATTAAAAAATATTTATATTACTGGTGTAATATTTGTTTCTCTACTCTTTCACTTAGGTTTTGCAAATCGATCTCGATTGGGGTATTTGCACATCGTAATTGGTGTTGTAGGTTAGCGTCCGTTATTTTTCAGCGTGTTTTGTGTTTGGTCAGTTTCATTTTCGAAAAAAACGATTTGCAGGTGTAAGATGAGCCAAAAGCGCTAACAATGTTTTGTGCCAGAGTTCTCAAATTGTAAAATTTCTCTTTTGTGACGTGTTATAAAAATCTATATTTAATTCTGATGTTTCAAAAATGTGTTTTAATTCAATATTGCATTGTAAGTTACCCAGTTCCATTTGGAGATATTCTGGGGCCGAATCGATTTCAACATGAAAGGGAGATGAATATATTTCAAAAATTTTGTTGTATTTGTCTAACTCTAAGTTACTGAATCGGCTTTCTAAAGCAGCTGTAGGTTTTTTATTTATTTTGCATATTTGATGTAATTGTTACATTTTGATTTCTTAAATTCTTTCAACAATGGAAAGTGGTGAGTGTTATTACTTTTCAATTGCGATTCAAATCACAACAATTTCTTCTGAAATGCCTTGATGTGATAAAATATATCGATTTTAAGGTTATTTTTTCTTTGCAATGATATATTTAATTGATTGAGTTTTTCGACAATATCTACTAAAAACCATAAATCCAATAACTACACATCTTTTCTAAATTCTGGTACAGGTCTATGCTTGTAATTCATAAACAAGTCAATTTCTTCTAGTGACTCATAAAACCGCTGTAAAAATCTTCCACGACTTAACTATCTGACTTGACTGAAGTAAATAACGTCATCATATTCAGAATCTAATTCTTTCAGGAACTCCTTAAATTGTCGATGCGGAAGTGCATGTGATGGAATGTTATTCACTGTTTTTAAAACTACTTGCATAACAAGATCCATCGTTAATATTTGGGCACATCAAATTTGTTGATGAATTAAACAGTGGATTATTGTCAAAACTCCTCTCTTTTGTAGCGGTTACTATTTATGTTATTGGATTATATTTTATCGATTAGTAAATTTATAGCGCTCTTTTCGTGTCACATGTACGTTGAAAACCTTCATCAAAAGTGTATAACTTATGTGAAATTATAAGTGAAGAATTTTCAACTCCAAGATTGAAATGCCCATGAAAATCAAATGATTTTTATTTAGCGTAGGGTAAATTACCTAGCCGAACATTCATTCATGATGTAAGGTTGAAACTTTAACCTTTAAAGGACTGGCGTACATTTAATTGTACACTGGAATGAGGATACCACCGGCCGTGCGCACAGAATATTGTACACTGTATAAGGTATTTAAACCCAGAGTGTTTCTACTACGTGTTCAAAATTAAATCCGTCCATCCAGGGCGACGCCCTGAGGAAGTAATCTCATTTTTCTTTCGTTTTCCCCCTCATCCTATGTTGTATACAATTTGCGCATCACGACTGTGTTGCTGTATGCAGACGGGCAGGGTATATAATCACGCGATAAAATATCAGAATCGATATCCACTTCATCTTTTTCGTAATGGAAAGTACTTAGTACGACCGATAATGAGTAAATATTAAGTCTGTAAGATGTAAAAATTTAATAAAATATACAATGGAAATATAATTGAAAAAAAATAGAAAATCAAGCACCAACGGTTCCAAAGAAATTGGTTTGTCATTGGTGGATTAGAGAATCTGGTTATCACACTAGTAACTTATAAGTATTATCTTCAGAAGTAATTTTGCCTATCTTTTTTGCCGTTCTTGCTATGAATAGATTTATAGTGATAACGAGAATAGTGTGATGACCAGATTTTCTATGGCTAAGGAAATAGGCGATGTAATCTCTAAGCCTAAGGACAGGATTCCCGATGTCATGCACGAAGGAGTAAATAAAATTATGTGCACATGCGGGCAATGTTACATTGGCCATACAAGAAGGGCAATATAATGAAGACCTAAGGAACTCCAGAGGGCCATGGAAAAGAAAAACGTCCGTATTTGCGCTATTGCTGAACATTCCTAGTCAAAACCATGGCAAAAACTTAACCTTCAAAACGTAGGAGTGTTGGCACGAGAAAACCGATGTTTTCCGAGACTTACAAGAGAAGCCGTGGAGATGATGAAAAACTCCAGGAAGAACTCCGTGGAGAACTTCAACAGGCAAGACGGTTACACCCTCACTACGAAGTGGAAGAGAAAGATATCTCAGGCCAATCAGGGCGCTCAGTTTGAATTTAAAACTACACCAGCCGTGGAAAATGTGCCTAGCTACTATATACTAGCGGCCGAAATTCAAGCGAAAATTCTTTACCTGACGACACTTACAGGAAGAGAAGCAAAACGCTGTGAAATAAGCAACCAAATGCGATGGACACCAAAAGTAATTTTTTATCTCGAAAAATACAATTACATTTATTAATAACAAAACCTTTGCCGACATTTAATACATTGGCTAATGATATATTTTATACATTATGTGATCCTACCAAACCTCATAACATTTGTCGGCAGGTTCCACTGGGCCATCGTTATTTATTAAATTGGCTCCACACATTATAACCTATCTATGCACCTAATATTAAAATATTCACTGAATATGAATAGGAATATTCAGATTTTCAGAATTAAATAGCATATATACAGGTATGTTTTCAATTAGTATGTTCAATAACCACATTACGATACAATTATGGGGGATGCCACAAGTTTTTATAATCTTGTGTGATAATACCAGACACAAACATACAATATATTCGTGATATAATGTAAGGCATTTATAAATAACATACCATTTCTTGCTTTTCACATAGTAATTTTCTTTCAGGTAAATGATTACATTGAATTAAGATACTCTCTTAATCTTCTTTTTATTTCGCTAATATTTCAGAGGTCTTTTAGGATTTCTGGTAAACTATTATGCATAATGAGTATTTTTACATTTAATCTATTTCATCTTTTTATTCTAGCAAAATATTTAGGGCTATTCCTTTTACTCATAGAGCGTGTATTTCTACATTCTTCAGTATTTTTTAAATTAAAATAATGATCTACTACAACCACAAAATTATACACGTTTATAACATTAAGTATCCCCATTTTTGCATTTATTGCCCTGTTACAATTGGGGTTGCTGATTGCTATATTTACTTTTTACACTAGTTTCATTATTAAGTGCATATCTTTCGCTTTTTTTGCAGTAATTTAACAATTTTATCGTGCGTAGCTTGCAGTTTTGCTTTATAACACTTTATAACTGTATTGGCCCATATCTTTAGCCCGTATGGTATTATCGATTCGGCCAACGAAAAGTATATTATCATCTTGATCTTAGTAGAGAACAGTGTTCTTCTTTTGTAAATCTGGTAGCACACCATCCTTAACCTGCTATTTACTTATATAATGTGCATATCAAATTTAAAGTATTGATCATTTGTAACACCGAGTTATTTGTACTGTTGCACTTGTTTCAACGGTACACACATACAGGAAGACATGTGACATTAATGTGTAAACATTTATGCTGATGCAGATAGAGATTTCGTGGAACTTTGTTTAACCCACAAGTGAATATCTGCATTACTTTTGTTTTTCTTGAGTTGATGATCATATCATGATGATGAGACCAGTAAGCTAAACTATTCAGGCCTTCCTGCATGTGAGCTATTGCCATATTAATGTCTTTATGGGTTGAAATTAAAACCACATCGTCAGACTCATAATCGTAATCGAAAGAAAATAGTTAAAGAATTGATTCACTTCTCTAAAACAACTAACGATAGCAGCTTATTGGTCCGTGGAACACTGGTGTTCACCACACGCCGGGGACTTGTTTAACGAATCCCAGAATGTGGGCGGATTTTGATCGTCACCTTTTTATCTTAACTCCGCTTCACGTAATCCACAGTGGCGTTCCTCGAGCATGCATATAATACATGGCGCGTGATCTACCCATGCAATGAATGTATCGATAGTGGGACCAGGGCAAGCTGATACTTGTGACGTCAAATGGTACCTAACACGTTTAAGCACGAACACGTTGGAGCCCGGAGGCCGTGTTTTTCAGCTTGTTTTCATCCAAAGTATGTTTCAAATACCAAAAGAATAAATGCGGATTCATTTTACTGCTATTCGCGCAAAAATGTTGCTTAAAAGGTGAATTTAATATTTTTCCAAAAGGTAAATTCATGTGCTTCATTCCCGTTAAAAATAATATTTATAGTTAATCGGTTATGGCGTCTTCTTCGTTTGCAATATTTTCATATAAACTACCTTCTTGGTTTACAATTTCAAAATCTCATAAAAGATGTCAAAGACGAGGTGTAATTTAATAATAAAGGTGCTTCTATGGCACAGGCTACTAAGGCATTATCTGAAGAGCCTTACCGTGACTGACATTTTACGCCTGGGGTAGCTCTGGAGACCTTTTTTTTCCCACCGATAACGTTCTATTGTCTACATGCTCAAAGCTGGTTCTCCCTTGCCGGAGAAAATCGTCACCACAAAAGCACTCACTCGGAAGTCACGCTACGCCACGTATTTCTCAGGAATTTTCCCCCATTGTCCTTAGTCGTGTGTACGTTATCACAGGTATTATGTACGTGGACAAACCAATCTTTAGTTTATTCAGGTTTTCCGAACACGATGACTTGCGGAATGAATTTTAATGTCACCCAAATTTTCGGTTCGTCGTCATCGCGATATAAATTTATGTCTTTTCATCAAAGGCCGCATTTTGGACCGGAATATTTTAGTAAGTGTTTACAAAAGGAAGGATTCCTCTTCTTTTCCAAATGACTACCTCAAATATATTAATTTTACTCGAAATATAAAAATTAAACTTTGGTGCTATTTACGCTCTCAATCTCTCCGATTTAACCAATCATCCGTGATCATGATCTACTACTTAAGGCTACAAAGTCTGCCATAAGTAGGACAGCTCATGCCATGAATTTATTTTTTCTGGGTCTTGCTCTACCTCAAATTCTTCATTCGCCACCTCATAATGCCATCTTGTGTTTGATCCCTACCTTCTTACCGTGTTATGTTTATTTGCGTGAACTCTGATAGTTATTTAACTAGCAGATGTCCTCACACACAATTAAGAAATAATAAAATCCCATCACAGTAAAAGAAAGTACAGATTAATATATAATGGATTCGCATAATTATCCATTAACTTGCATAATGACCTTGTTTCTATTGCAATAACATTTGAGGGAAAATTGTCTTTCGTTTGCACCCCTTTGGAATTTATTTGGAACAAGTAACACGTTTTTACATTACTTGTTTAAAAGCTTGCTGAAACAGGCGAATATATCGGGGTGATAGCAAAAAATTAATAGATAAAATAAATAATAATAAAATAGAAGTAATAGTGTTTTTTTGTTATTTTTAATGAAAACAATAGATGTAACTATGGTAAACAATATATAATATCTAAATGTCAATATGTTTCTGTATCAAACGTTTTTGGTGAAGCAGATGGAGCTGTTACTAACAATAAGCAGTTCCTCTTGTTTAGGCACATCCATACATGGACCTTTATATCTGCCGACTATCATACACGAGGGAACGCAACATATAATTATATTTTGAAAAATGCATACGCCCTCTCCATGTGTCAGTTAGTGTGGAACGTATGTGGGAGCTCACTTGCCATATTTTGGCGCACAACGTCTAGCAACTGAATCTCACGTACTAACGCGTAGCCTTTTGTATAGTGGATGTGATACTAGATCCGAAACATGTTGCCCGGGTAGATAATAAACAGCTGAAGTCATTTGCGGTATGAAGGATAGGACTACTAGCGGAATGGATGAGGTGGTGTCCGGCGCCTGCGTTAACCTACTCTTAACGAAAGGCACCAAGGAGTTCAAAGTTTCATGTCCTCCTCGAAGAATTGAGAAGTGCTCACTTTAGAAAGAAAGCAGAGAATGATAACAATGGCAGCCTTCTAAACGTTTGTGACGACCAGAAAGTGAACCCGGAGGATAACCCGAGAGCTCTTACTGAATTATATTCGCCGGGCAAACCTGAGTACCTTCATACGCTTTATACTTTAATTAAAGTATGTTAGAGGCATAGAAGTGGTATAGTGGGAACATGGAGATGGATCCCGTTAAAACCGTTCGAGATGATTCCGCTCAAGTAACTGGGGAGTCACGTGGTGCAATAATCAACGGTTCGAGAGTTTGGCGTTTTTAATTCATTCCAGTGAATAACGTACAAGACCACCATGTTATTTATTGCATCCCTTATTTAAATTTTCCGCTGGATCAACAATCAATCCGGTGAGAAAAGGTAGATCGGCAAGTTTTCGTGGATTCACGCTCAAAATCAGCCATTTTACCACGTTTTTATTATTACCACGTTTTTATTTTACCACGATTATATTAGTTCGGTTACCGTCATGTCTGTCTTTCCGTGTGGAATATTGCAACCAAGTTAAAACTAACTTCCCCATCAGCTAGAGACATGAAATTTTAACCATACCTAAGAAGTGGATGACAATGCAATATTAGCTATCTATACAAACAATTAATTGATTTACAATTTATTAATTAACAATTAATTAATTAACATATTTCCTGATGTGCTTTCCCGATCAGCTAGAGACTTGAAATTTTAACCATAGCTCAGAAATAAATGACAATACAATATTAGCTATCTATTATAACAATTAATTGATTAATTAGTTAGCAATTAATGAATTAACATATTCTGTTTCCGTCATGCCTGCCTGTCCGGGTGGAATATTGCTACCGAGTTTAAACTAACTTCCAGATCAGCTAGAGACTTTAAATTTTAACCATAGCTAAGAAGTGGATGAAAATGTAATATTAGCTATATATTATAACAATTAATTGATTAATTATTTAACAATTAATTAATTATCATATTTCCTGATGTGCTTTCCCGATCAGATAGAGACTTGATATTTTAACCATAGCTCAGAATTGGATGAAAATGCAATGTAAGCTATATTTTATAACAATTAATTAACGATTAATTAATTATTTCAATTCCACACACTGTCAGCTGAACAGAATCTGAAATGCATCGGGAATATCCTATGTGTCCCTATTAGAGTCTCATCAAGATGTGTAACATCGATTTGAAACTTTCACCCGGGCATAAGACTAAAAAGCAGAAAATAATTGATTAAATAACAACTATGTTTTGATATACCACGTTTTTAAAGCGGACTAAAAAGTGTAAAATAATTTTCCCTGGGCCCTTATTAATTTTTTATGGTGAATTTTTAGTGGCTATGGAGATACTTCTAAGAGAAAAACGTGGGGCGCAAGCAGTAGATAATAGAAGTAGATTATCTGGATGAATTCACAACCAATTTCAGGGCATTGTAAATTGTATTAATTGTGGGAGTTTGCTCATCGATACCTGGTCCCTTTACTCCTCCTTATTTATCATTGGTTGCCTGCGCCCCACGTTTTTCTCTTCAAGTCTTACAAATATCTCCATAGCCACTAAAAATTCACCCTCAAAAATTAAGAAGGGCCCAGGGAAAATTATTTTATACTTTTTAGTCCGTTTTAAAAACGTGGAAAATAAAGTTTTAATTAATTATTTGGACTTCATTTTCTTCGCTGGGGGAGTTTCAAAAATATGTTGCATACTGGATGTGAAAGTTTAATAATAAGTAATGACTTGGAGTCTGAGATTCAACCAGTAAGAGTAATATGGTAATGGCAGACATCGTATGCTCTTTTATGCAATGATTGTTGCAAGCATCCCCCTTATTCTTTCAGGCAGTTCCTTAAGCGTAAATCTTATTACATTATTGCCGTGCGGTTAGCGATTTTTGATAAATTTTATGTTTGGAACTGTTAAAAAAGGATAATTTTGTAAATTATTCATTCAAAACTAGCTTAAAGGACGGATCTTTGGGCAATAAAATGAGGTCAATTCGATTTAGAGACAATTATAGAAAATCTGAAAGCCCGACTTTTTTTTAGCAGTAACACAAATTTTAAAGAGGAAAATACGTAGAAAATATTGCAAAAGTATTTTATCAGTTCATAATAAAGTAATTAATCAATCTCATCATGCATATATAGCCTTAGAATAGCATTTCCTTCGTTGAAGTCGGAGTTGGAGTCCATAATATTTGTATTAGACTAAACAAATCAAAATGCTCATGATCCTCATTTTGGACGTTCACTTCTGAGATTTATTCTTTTCTCTTCTAATGTTTTCTCTCTGTAAAAAGCCAATTTTTCTCCCATCGCTGACGACTACTTCATTAACGTCTGAGATTGAACTTCCTAAGCACATGGCGGGTTTCGAAAAAAAAATCATTACTGGCATTGTCGCTTTTGGCCTCTCTGTATTTACTCTGTGCCTTGTGGCTGAATCTTTTGTTTTTATTCTTTGCGTATTTGTTTTTAAATTATGATATCCCCTTGTTTCTTTTCAGGTGGCTGTATTCCATGTGGAGCGACATCCGAACTTCACGTGGTTTGAACAGTGCGTCACGTTCAACTCTTTCCCGTCCAATGAATACGAGCTGACCTACTCCCTGTTCGGAATGGTCATGATGTACGGACTGCCCCTCGTCATCATAACTTTCTCATACATTTCCATACTGGCCGAGATATTCCGGAGGTCCAGGGATTCCGGGTCAGGTGAGCAACAACTGCTGTTATTCATAGATGGCCCCTCTCAAATCCTCCACTTCAGACCCTTTGGTTTATCCGGTTATTCCTTATTTTAGGCTGACTACCTTAGGGTTTATACGCGCACCCAAATAGACTCCAGTTTCCTTTGCGTAATCGGGTATTTTCCACGTACTTCAAACTACCGATATTCTGATTCTGTTATTTGAAGTTATTGCATTGGCTAAAAGTTTTCTAATCAAATCGTATGAATTTCGGTTTTAAAAGCTAAAGAAAGTCGAAGGTTACAAATGCTCCCGAGCACACTCCGAAAACAACCGAATGACCTGTGACGTCATTTTACATTTACACCCAGGCGTTTTCTTATGCTTACGGTGGAAACTGGTGCGGTGAAATTAGTTTTGGACGTTTTTCTGATTTTGATGTGACTTTAAATGGCATATGGAGATGGTGCTTTGTGCCACAATGTACAAATACATCGGTGAAAACACCGAACAAGAAATGCATTAACGCAATCACGACATATAATGTTTGAAATGTCTTCCTTGGATTCCTCAATATCCACCTGCACAATGTATGCTTTACTTCGCGCTTTGTATTCTGGACATATTCTTGCAATGACTGTTCACAGTGGTCTATCTCTCTTCACTTACGTTGTTAGACGTATCCTATAGAATTACCACCATAACTCTCAAGAGAATCTTTAAATAAAGCAACACTTAAATTAAAAGTTGATTAGACATTTAGGAGATGATAATCTATTTGTAGACATTTCTATAGCAGAGAAGCCACTTATAGAAACCTCAACAAACAATCACAAATTAACGTGTTAAGTAAAGAATTTGGTTCTTTCTCGGCGAATGATATTAATAAATAATCTCGGGTTTCCAGCCGAGTAACCTTACTCGGCTGGAAACCCGAGAATTATTTATTAATAACGTGCTAAGTATTTACAGCGTAAATATTTGGCAAGTACTGTGTTATGTTGATAGTTGATATGTTACTAAGGTACTGTTGCATGGACTGGTATGGACTTTGAGAAATAAAGAAGAAGTATTATAATGATTATGAGTGTATTGGAAAAACAATTAATAAAGCTCATACACCAAATACATAATTTTATGCATTAAAATGATAAACAACAGTCATGACGATTTTACAAGCAAACCTTATGCTTACAGTTTTTGGACTTAAGCTCCACGAATTTCGGAAGCAGTAAATCGCTCGTCCTTCTTCATAAAAACGCCTACCATAAACATATATACTTTGGGTAAATTACCTGATGTGGTTTTAATAAATCCATTGCACGCCATAGCCTTTGTTTTCAATGAAAACTCTTTAAATATACGGTCTCTTCTACAGTCCTTCACTTTCTCCCTCACAGCAGTCTATCGCTCAGCGAAAATGACGTCAAGCCAATCAGATTTCGTTTCGCAGCCTCGTAAAAAAATTTGAAATTTCGACTATTTTAATCTTAAATATCTCAGATAATACTAAATCAATTTTAAAACTATTTTCACTCCGCAAACTTGTTTGAGTTAAAGTAACATATAAAGATCCGTTTACTTAAATTAAAAATTTTGGAAGATACCCAATTCTCATATGCTAAAAGCTTCCACGTTTGTTAGGAACTACTACCTAAATGATCATTTTCTCATTACTGCTTAGATGGGTTCCACAATAGACTTAATAATCCTTTCCCTAATATGTTCTGCTTGGTCTCCTCCCGGTCTAAAAGAATTTGAGTACTTAAAGACTCGCTATTTTGAGTCTCAATTATCCCAGCTAATGTGGATTGAGGCAACCTCAGGTAATCTAATACTCGAATAATACGGATGGGACATCCGTCGTAAGCATATTAAAAACATACAAGCTGGTTTCATGCCTTGCTACATATATTTACATTCTTTAAATACCTTTTTGAAGAAATTAATTCTTTAAACAAAATAATATTATATTATTATAAAATATGTTTCAGAGTTCCAGGTGAAGATTTCACTTCTTTTGTCCGATTATCCAAATGGATATTGAACAACCAAGTAGCAAAATATCGGCAGAGATGGTATCCTACGACTTACTATTGGTCAATATAAAATTAGCATTATAAATTCTGATAAAGCAGCGAATAATGAACGTAGAGTGTATCACTGGCTTAATGATATCGTGTCTAATATGCACCTATAATACGGAACCTCGATAAATCGGGACTCGGATAATCGAGACTCTACTGTACGTTAAATTTAATTACTTTAGTGAACAATATCTTCTTGTTTGGCTTTTGCTTCAATTATGAACAACGTCTTGGAATGAATGCACCCTATGTCACTAAATTCCAATGACTGGTAATGGGTTTCACGGGTGAACAAGGGAAATGTTGATAACTTAAGTATTACATAACTGTATTTGAGTATTATTCCCGCCTCATGGATTACAGCTCAGCTTTGATGGATACAGCATCCTATGGCTCTCAGCGCAGTACTGGCGTTAACTATCTATTTCTGTTTCGGTTAAGTCTCCCATGCGCGATAGATTTAATATACAAACGAAGGTCACACACTAGACGTCTGTTATTTAGTGATACAGCCTCATAAAGTTGTATGTGGTGATATATAAAGGTGGTCGTGCACGACGTGAGGTTTTACATTGGAGAATACGATAGGAAGTCACCCCAATCATATGTGTCACTGACCATGAGAGCAAGAATGGTGTAAGTCAAAAATGTTTTTTAAGGAAAATTAGGCTAAGAATGAAAAAAATTATTTAAACCACAATACAAATAAGGAAGTGCTTTTATTTTTACTCCCATTACACCACTCGTTCACAAAACAGAATATGAGTGGAGGAATTCCATGGAGAAGTTGACTAATATTTTGCAAAACAATTACTAATACCGTTTTTGCTCTCAATGGCTTAGATATCCTAAAAATCATGACCACTGACTTCAGTGCGAAAGTCATATTCTCTGACGTTGGTGGGACATTCCCGTTGATAAGCTCCAGCGCATGTGAATATCTCACATACTTCGTGTAATAATGGTTATCTTTTCCTCATGAGGTTCTCCTTGAGAGTTTTGGTGCCAGAAAATTCCACTGCTCTGAGAATCTGCTCTGAAAATTCCACTGCTCTCACTTAAGGAGCGAGAGGATTTTGTCTCTAAGACGTCGATATCACTGCTCAGTAAATAATGATTTGTAATAAAGAGTGTTCATTTTTTGAACAGAGGATTAACACTAGAATGACCTGTGCAAGCCGCATGCCTACTATGACCGCCAGCGGTCAATTGACCGTTCCCCCTTTTCTTGCGCTCTTTCGTACGTTTTACCTTCGTAATTTTTTTCTAACGAGTGTAGAAGTGATCTGATAATGTTGGTGATCTAATTAACGGTTAGGCGTAGTGTTGGGCAAAAAATTGTACGCTGCAAACAATGTTAATTACACTGATAAAATGTTTGATTGTAAAATAAAAATGTCTCATTCGCATCGGTAAAAATAATGTCATGTGTTTTAAAACATAAGTAACATTTCAAAACACGTTATTTAACGTATTTTTGTCAGATAAAAACATGATATCGGAGAAAAATGAATTCGAAAAGACAGCGTTACAGTGAAGCGCTACAAATGCGGTCTCAAGGTATTTCTTTACTCTTATGAGCACTTTTTGCAAATTTTCCGTTTACATTCACAGTGTCCACACATGTATTTGTAGCACCTAGAGAAAATATACTTTGTATTGTTCTGATTACCGAGACCAATCTGGCATTGCTTGCGAACCTTGCCTTTGGAGGAAGAGATCCCAAAGGTTGAACAGCAGTTCTTTTCTCAATATAAAGTGCGGATAGCTCCTCAACTACTTTCATAATGAAAGTTCTACGGGACATCTTGGAGCCATATACAAGCCTGAAAGAATGATGTGAAAGATGTGATGTGAAAACGTTATCCGTTGTGACATTTCTACCCTTATCCAAGAACGGTTCGAGCAGGCGTAGGGTAACATTTTTTGGAACTCTTTGCTCTGTTGGTCTCAACTCCTCCTTTCCCAAGTATGGGAAAGAATTCAGCACGTAACGTTCCTTTGCATCTGTTGCTATCCAGTAATTTACTTTATACTTGTCTGGATTGTTACCCATGAATTGGGTAAAGGAATATCTGCACTTGAATGGGAACAATTGTTCATTTATGGTTATGTTCTCAGTAGGCTTATAGAAGGTGATACAATTCTCTACGAACTTGTCCCACATCTTAGATGCGAGGCAAAATTTGTCAGCTCTCTTCCGTTGAGGCCTGGTTGCCTTTTCATTGAACCTTAGAAATTTCATGAATTCCTTGAACCTATTTCTTCCCATCGTTTTGGAGAAGAAAGCGGGCACCCAGTTTTTGTCCCACAACATATGGATATGTAATCTCCGTGGGCTATACGCCCCGCGCGCGTACAATGTGGCAATAAAATCGTCAAGTTCTCGTCCAAAGATATAGACCTTTTGTCATCACCTTTTACGTGACGCGCCTCATTTTCTGTTCATTTTTATGAGCCTATGTATAGGTTCACAAACAAACAATTGTAAGTTAGAAAGGGGGGAGCCATTCTCCATGGAGCGTTTCGCATACCGTCGCGTGTTGTAACACGTCGCGGAAAGGTCTTCCCCGAGCTCTAACGGGCAGCCCTGCAGGCTACGCGGCGGGCAGGGGAAGCGGGGGTGCGGCGGCGCCTGGTTTGGCTTCCAGCAGCTACGCACAAACGTAACAGCGCATTTCAGCTAAAGAAGTGATCACCACTCCCCATAAAATGTTTAGTAGCGACTCTTTACGGCGCAACATACTGTGGTTTTGCAAATATGTCTCTTTTTCACATAAACGGTAAAATCATATGTAAAAACTCTTTTGAAGACATAAGAGTCAAACTTGAGTGGGGTGCGTTTGTGATAAGGGGCACGCTATGATATTTGGCACAATTGACATCAAGAATCGACAAAGAGATCTAAATAACGGTATAAAATGCAAGAACGGTCAATTGACCGCTCGCGGTCATTGTAGGTAAAAGCTGGCATTGCTTTTGGCCTGAAGAATCCCTCTAAAAAAAAACTTCATTTTCGCATTATTTGTTCCAAAATATTAAAAGTCAAAGAAACTCAGCCTCATAAATCGAAAGATAACAAAATGGTACGCGAAAGAAAAACGCGAACGGTCAATTGACCGTCCCCGGTCATTCTAGTGTTAAGGAACAAACGACCTCAGTCGCCATGATCGCAATGAATTTTGGTAATTATCTTTCTATAGTTATGAAAGGATTATTGCAGCCGTTTCAAAAACAAAAAAAAAACAAATTATTGGAGAAGGAAAACGGAATGTTTAGATTGTATGGGCTGAATCGGGAAGGGAATGGGGATTGTATCGTATATACTCAGGCCACAGTAGATTTAATTGGGGCGCCTTTTTATTATAAAGAGCGTTAAATTGAGAGAAAATAAGTGCTAAAAGGCTATCAACAACTTGAACCTCGGAGTTTTTTCCAATGCCAATTATTGATCATTTGCGCTAAAGGTAGTAAAAATAAAATGCAGGAATTAAACACTAGCCAGTTATTTGTGCCGTGAAAAGGATATTTTAGAGTATATTTGGAATTCTTCACTTTTGAAGAATTGTGCTGGTATACAACATCGTATTATACTTTTACCATGTATTTTTCAGTGCAAAAGTTATACGTATTTTCTCTCATAATCTTTTTGGACTCGGTCCACTGGAACAATTAACCCTCATCATATTACTCTAAATGATTATAAAATGAATTCAAATAATTATTTGAACAAAATAACCACTAATTAAAAATGTAGGAAACATAAAAGTTTTTGTGAATCCAAAATCCTGACTTTTCATCTTATAAGAACTTTAAATAGTCTCTTGCTGATGCGCCGAATTCAGTATAAATGTAAGGCAATGAGGATAGAGGCTATCATTTCCATGAACCACGGGGTTTCCCCAACGTCAATTAATGGTCATTTGCTCCATATGCAGTAAAAATTCAATGCAGGCTCTCAAAAGTGACCAGCTTAATGACTCTAAAAAAGTATAATTTTAGAGAATACTTTTTAACTTTTTTCTCTTGAGGAATATTCATACTAATAACACCATGCCTTAAATCTTTCTGCTTTTGCCACATTTTCCAGTGCATATATATGCTTATTTACGCCCAGCAACCGATACCCTAAACTAAGAAAAGGTAGGGAAAAACATACTTAAGGAAACGTGATTCTTGATACTTAAAAATATTAATCAAATTGACCAATAAATTATTCTCCCCAAAGCTATAGTTATAATTTTAACTCTAGATGAAAGTTTATTTTTGTATCAAGAATCCAGAATTTTCATCTGATGATAATTTTTAACTGTCCATCACAAGGGTTGATGTTATCGCTCCGGAGGAGAAAAAGTTATTATGGCTATGACCGACAGATTGGGCTTGGTTTGGTCATCAGGGTGATCCCTCGACTAAATATTTTTTTTCCCTTACCCTCGCTCTACCCTTGGCAAAGATTTGACTCCACTCTCTCGTCCATCTCGTATTCCATTCATTGGCTTCCTTTTCACTAGAACTCCCACGTCTCCTCTATACGCACGTCCTCTCTCTCTACTCCTTTACCTCTCCCTCTCATCCTTCCATATCGCCCTGTCCCTCGGTGTCCTCCGTCCTCCGACCTCTCAGTGTTCACTCAACGGAATTGCTGTGGAGAGGGCGTTAGCGGGTAGGAGGAGGGGGGGGGGGGGAGGACAGGTAGTGTGAGTAGGTTGGACTCCCTCTTCCTCTGACGAATGACCAGAGTTGTAGAGGGCGCTGGGGGTCGTCCGTTATAAGGGGGGAAGGAGCGTTGACGCGTTGGATGTGTAAGTGGGTCGCCTCGATAATTGTGTCCAGATGCGAGGGACGGCTCGCTGGGGATAAGGTTTCACTCACTTTTTCCCTCAGACGTTCTCTATTGCTTTCTTCTCCACCCCCTGCCTCTTTCATCTAGGAGAAGGAGTAGAATCGAAAAGAGAAAGAAAAACATCGATACTTCTCCTATATATTCCATTAAAGCTACAGTATCGATTTCATTACCCTTGAATGGTTGTTGGTAGTTGTAGAGCTAAGCTTAAAAAGCTTAGCTATACAACTAGCTAATTTTAGCACTTATTTTGCTAAGCTCTAATTTCTGCACTTTAAAAAAAGCTCTAATTTTGTTAAGCTCTGCAGGATGAGTTGACAGTAAGTGGTCATTATGCATCTCATGCAACCTACTTGCTGAAGAGTTAGTTATGTATATTTAAATAAATATTTTTAAAATTAATAATGAATTGAAAACTAATAATACACAACAATTTCATCGACGTAAAATACAAGTTCTTCTTTTTGGGGTTCCCCACGTCTGCAGTATCTTCTCCTTTGTCATCGAGTTCTTCAGGATTAATGAATGTGGCCTTTTTTGCATACTCGACTTTGTATTTTCAATTACGTGGCAGGGAAGGGATGATAGTGAGTGTAGAACGTTCTAGATGTTGCAAATTCAATTTTTAAAGACTCCCTTATCTTTTGCCCAAAGATTTCTGATGATTTTTTGTTATGCATCACAATTTCAAAATCATCCCTAATGATTGTAATATTAAAGTGTTTTTCTTTTACGAGGATCATGATTTACGAGGAGGACTACGCATGCTTTCTTACAGTTTGTTTTGACACGGAAGCTTGCATTGATTGCGTACTCAAAAGAGCCCAAATGAGAGTGATTTACTTTCGATGAGTTGAATGCAAAACCTTTTTTTTTCCTGCCCACCATGCACGGCTGCAGTTGTAGAATTTCCAGACACTAATTCTGGTTACATACACCTCATTAACCTTAACGTTCCTCCTCCTATTTCATTTTTCCTGGTATCATACTTTAATTGCTGCTTGTGAATTCCACATTTCACACGCCCTTGCGGTGTCTTTCTGGGTATTGCGTAGGTGTAGATGACGCTGTACCATTGTTTAACTTCCAATTTTGTCAGAGATTTATGGAGCTTTTGTCGCTTTTGCAGGCAGCTCCCTCAAATTCTTGAACTCAATTACATTTTTAAATTCACTGTAAGACAGAATTTATAAACTTTTTTGTTCTTAAATCACTTATTATTTCTCACCTTAGGTTTATCATTTATCATTGGCCAATATATTTTGAAGCTTTCTCACAAACCTTTCTTGATATGAAATTCTCCCATTACCATATTTCTCGTGTAAAGCTATTGATGAAAAGAAAATAAAAAACTAGATTTATATTGTGTGCTATTACGGCCCTTTTTGCAGTTAAACTGTTTTGAGAGTCACGGGAGAAGCAGAATCCTCTCATGTCTATGGGAAATAAAGCATTTGAACTCACGAGTTTTAGGTTTGGTGAGAGGATATGAAATAACTCTGCACTACACCTGTAGGATGTAAAAAAGAGGAAAATTGGAGAAATATTTTTTCGAACAGATAGGGTTAAGGATTCTTGCTTCCCAACCCCCATTGATGACTAAAACAATAGCAGTGAGCAGAGCTAATTCACCAGAACACGTCCCTCATTACTTGACCTTTCCATTTTATTTGTTCCTCAGACTTCAATGGCTGGTCTCTTTACACTCACTCTCCCAGGTGGATTGCAGGTTGATACTCAGATGTAGATGCTTCAAAGTAATTGACTAGGGATAAGCGCCGAAGAGAACCTCGAAATAGACGTCGATAATAGACTTTTAAAACTACATCATCGGTGATAGCGAAACAGAGACCTTTAACCACGAATGCCAAAGTAATGACGTTTCATTCGTAAAACTCATAGTCGATGAGGTCGCTTGCTCGCAATTTTTTAAATATTAAAAAAACAAATATTTTAATAAATTAAAAAAGCTAAAATATATGCTAAATATATCCATACATTTATATGAACAAGCCAATCATTAGGGTATTCAAGACGGAAAAGAGATCGTGAAAGTAGGATTTTATGCTTTCCTGGCGAATACTTGAAGAGAATGTTTGTCAGGCTTCCGACCGGCTTTATAATATTTTATCTTTTACATCGTCTTTAGGGCCTTTCACATCAAGTATTAACGGCTTTCAGGACGATGGAAAAGTCTTCTATTGAAACGTCGGCGGATTTGGAGGTGGAGATTTTAATCCGGTCTGAATCCCAAGAAAATTCACTTCAAAAGCTGGTGAGTGAATTGTTGCAAAATAAGCTTGACAATTTATGAAATTTTCTTTGAAATTTTTGCATCAACTACTTTTCGAGACCTATCATCTCGTTCTTGTCTCCCTTATAATTTGTCTAATTTTCAAAATAGGGATGCAGTATGGTGTCATTTTTAGTGTGTTACATCTAAAAAACACAGTTCACCAGCCGACTAACGAAAACTAATAACTGATGCATGTTCAATCTTGATACGATGTTTGTCTAATAAAAGGAAGGTTTTACGTCAATTATTACTCATATACATAGTAATGGGTGCGATTGAAGGAAACCATCGAATGAAAACACCGGTCATGAAACATCACTATCAATGATGATCACTACTGACAGATAACTAAGCTCATCCCTACTATCGGCTATCGATATTCATTCCAACCAACGGCTATCGATGCTTATTTCTGCTTACTAATATTGGTGCTCATCAACACTATCGACTATCAATTTTCATCTCCACTAGCGACTATTGATGCTCTTCTCTACTCTCTACTAACGACTTTCGATGCTCATACATATTATCTAATTTCTTTTCTCATCCCTACAATTGATTATCGATGTTCATCCCAACCAACGGCTATTAATGCTAATCTCTACTAAAAAAAACTATCGATGCTGTGCTATGCTATCGACTGTTGATGTCCATCTCCACTAATAACAATCGATGCTCATCTCTACTCTCTACTAACGGCTATCGATATTCATGCATACTATCGACTATTGATGTCCATCTCCACTAACGACAATCGATGCTCATCTCTACACTCTACTAACGACCATCGATGTTCATGCATACTATCGACTATCTTTACTCAATCCTACAATCGAATATGAATAAAGCGGCGATTACACACAGGAGTTGACTCCTATACGAGTCCACTTGGAAGGTGAAACTTGGACGTGTCATACCTACTCCTATAGGAGTTCGCCATCGATAGTGGTGGAATTCGATACTTGGACGGAGTAGCCTCCATCCTAGTTGTGGTTCCAATGGGAGTCGAACATAAGTCAACTCGATATATATCGATCAGATAGGAGTCAACTCCTGTGTGTAATCGCCACTTAAGATGTTCTTCCCCACTATCAAAAATCGATATTCATCTATTATCGATGCTCATCCATACTATCGATAATGAATGATCTTCCCCTTGGTGGGAGGGTCTTCCTTCCTCCCATTTTCGACCACCCCCTGCGGCATCCTCTCCAACTCGTCACCCTTCCTCCATCATCCCCGACTGTCTCCGCCTATCCATATATATCCCACGCAGAACTTCCTCCGGCTACCCCCGCACTACTACTCCACCACCTCCCACTCCTTCCACCTCCCTCTTCTCCTCTTCCCACCCTCCTCACCCCCTTCCTGCGTCTCTCGCAGAAGGCCAGGGAGACTCCATGCGCCTTATTCATCCTCATTAGAAGCGAAAGCCGCCTCTCGGCGAACACGAAACTTTCTCGCGACGCAATTCCGGAGTCACATTATACGAGTCGGCATGCCTCAGGGGCAGAGTACGTATGCACAGCAATTTTGTCCTTCCTTGTTCCTTTTTTTTACTTCTGGGCATGACGAATTAATGGCCGTCCTTGGGTGCGTTTTGTGTCCTCATCTCTGCGATGAATAGGTCGTTATTTCTCCATGATTTGTGGTGTTGAGCGTAGATCGAAGTCAAATATTGCTAGGGTGTATCCTTTATGCCCATTTGAAGGACTTTCTATACCCTCAACCGAGTTCGACTCAAAATACTGCAGTGGTTAACATTTAGGAGCGCAGTTAATTGCTCTTTTTCCAACACTGAGTGCCTTAAATAGGCGAATCAAAGACGTAGAAGTTAGAAGAAAGAGAATGCAATGCCTCCTGAAATAAAAATAACGCAGAGCAGCAATGCGTTGAGATGCGTCATTCAAAACTTTTCACACTTCTTCGAAGTCCAAACCATGATCTCTCAATTGCTAGTCAAATTCTTTTGTCAAAATCATTATCATTGTGACTCAGTTCAAGGCTAATTTCCGAAATGTTAGCGAGAATACTTTATCCCTTGCGTACTTGGATGTACTTTCTTCGAAATTCATCTTCAACTAAGAAAAGTTTGCTCGCGGTTGGGTAAGCTAACGAATGAGTCCCAGTCGTAATTAGCCAAAAACGTATTTAACGGGTTGATATTTTTTCCACAATTTTGTAATATATAGATTATATTCATATTCAAAATTATATTCATGTAGATGTTTCTACCTTAAGATGATGAGAAAAGGTTGAAAAGGATCGAATTTGTTAAATTAATATGCGTATAATTATAATTGAGGCTTTCACGATATAATGCCTCTAGATATCTAGTTAAGAATTTCCTCTACATATCGCCTTAAATATTACTTTCAAACTATTTAGCCTTTAATTTTAGCCACATAATTTTCCCCTGCATTCTCAAAAAACATAGAAGTCGCACTATGAACCAAAAAAACAGGCTACAGATAGGAAAAAAAATATTCATAGTATGCGTACAGCCTAAGATGGCTCGCAGGGGTACCTAACCAGAAAATACACTTGGCGGGTTGAGTTGAAATATAGGATCGAATTCCAATCATGTCAACTGTTTGTCCCTCGGTGAATTTTATATTTTTATAGTGACGGTGTTCGCGTGCAATTCCTCAATGGCATCTCACGAAAACTAATTGTCAAATAACATTAAAAATCAACATGGATGATATCCCAAAATTTTATCATAAATAAGCGAATGATAAAATATCACGGCCAATATGCAACTCGCTTGTCCAAATAAGACACGATGTGAGTTCCAAATGGGGCTCTACTGAAAACTCTCCACAAATTATAAGATTCAAACCATAGTCCTCGAGATAAGAAATTAGTACTCCAGTCATTACACCAACCTGGTCATTGAACGCGGTGGGATTTACTTACACCGATGATGGAAGCAATCTCTAGATTGACGACTTTAATTCATTTTCAGCTTATTGACATGAGTACATCAGATAATATCAGATGGGTAAATGCAGAAAGTAGGAAATGCCATGCCACCTTTACTGAGATAGAGAAAGGCGGAAAATAATTTTTTAGCAGGTATATTCTTGGATCCTTTGGTGATGCCTTTTCACATTTCAATTAAGAAATCAACGAGAATAAAGGAGACAAGGAAAGAATTTTGAAAAAAGGAGTGGGGAAAAAGTGTATATAAGAAAGCATATTAAAGATATTAAAAATATGGGGTTGAAAATCCGACAATGGTAAAAACTTATCTTTGTTTTGTCAAAAGTGCATAGAATATGCACCTTTGTTTTGGCATTTCCATGACTCAAAATATTTTTCCCCTCCGGCTCAAATGGAACTGCCTTGTTGACCGTAGTTACCTCAAAAGCTTCCTCATACATCACAAAATTTGCTGCTGTTTTCGCTTCTAAGCCTCTTCTTTTTGCCGACTAAACACCTTTGTGACTTTAGTGGATTGCTCAGAGCATATGCGTAAGAATAAAATAACGGTTTACAAGAATAGCCACCTTCAATAGAGGTAAAAGAGTTGTTGTTTCAGGTCCATTACCATTGTGTTGAAGGAAATATTGATGGAGTATTTGGCACTAGTTCCAGTAGGAATAAAAACTTTCGTTCTTAAATTCATCAGATGTAGCCCTCGTGAAAGCTGGTAGCTGACAGCTGAACAAAACACTACGTCATGGACGGAATCAGATTGGTGGAGGGGGTAGAGAGGGGGAAGGGTAAGGAAATGAAATAGTCTTTACCTTTAAAATTCTGATTTTTCACATTGTGAAAAAGATAGATGCATTACTAATCATAATAATAATATACATAGCGCAATTATCAAAGCTAACAAAAAATATACACCACTAATTTTATTGGCAAACAACCTACAGCTATTAGAGGTCACAGGAAAAGAAAAAATGCAATCATGGAAACAAAATACCCTGCATGGGAGATACCCGCATGAGATTGAATAGCCATATGTTGACAAAAAAGCGATCCACCCGGGAAAAGCAAGGTTTATAATGAACATACAGGATCAAGTTATTCATAAAAATAATTACCGCAGATACATCCTAAAAGATCAAACCGACCGAAGACCGACACATGCCGACACTGTGATTCAAACTCTGAATCCATACAACATATCATGCCATCATGCACGATGCTGACCCAAACTGATTATAATCACAGCCAGGATCAAGTTGCCAAAATTATAACCCGAAAACTGGACTAGCAGAATTAATTATTAAGTGATGTGGTCTCATATTACAGGTATACACCACAGCAGGTGATTGAAAATAAAACTCACAGAATTAATTGGGACAGAGGTATGATTACAGATAAAAATATTCCATGCAATAGACCAAACATAACCTTTATTGCTAGAGAAAACAGAGTAACGTATCTAATAGACACAGCAGTACCCAACATCCATAATTTACAAAAACTATGTGAAGAAAAATCATAAAGATTTAGCAAATGGAATAAAACAAATGTGAAAAATGAACCCAGTCATAATATTGCCAATAGTTATGTCCTGTTCCGGTTTAATAACAAAACATTTAAATGGAAATTTAAGTAAATTACAAATACCGAAATTTACCTTCACAGAACTGCAAAAATCAGTATAACTTAGTACAGCGCATTTTGTTACCAGGTTCTTAAACATTGACCCCGAATAGTAAAAACTATACGAAGCAATCTTGCCACTCATTGCATAATTGTGTTAGCCGAATGGCAACGAAACTGGCGTAAAATAAAGCCGAGCATAAGGAAGAATATAATAGTAATACGTCATTATTCGTTTTTCCCCCGAACAATAAGGGACTTTAATAAATGCTAGGCGTAAATCGTTAGAGCGTTTCCTTTTTTATATGTAAACGGCTGGTGTCCTAACCCCCCCCCCCCGCCACACGCCTATTGAGGCGGCTTGCGGGGTAGTATGTAGATGTAGATGAAGATTATTTGGGCGAGTTTGAGACAGGCAGTCCCTTCTTCCATCTAACCCCTCGTCGAATGCATTTATGAAATAATTACAATTTGACTATTAAAATCACATAAAAAGAACAAAATAATAGCCATCATTATTTTAGAATGAATCAACTGGAATATAAAGGGTATAGAAAGATATGCACGATTATGGGAGAAACGTAAAGAATAAGGAGCTGATATCCTTAACGAAAAAACCCACAGCAGGAAAACACCCACATATGAAGGGGAGTATAAAAAGCATGCGAAAACCCACTAATAGATAAATGTAATATACTTTTTAATAAAATCAACGAAAGAAGTGGAAATGAAAGTGATAGAAAGAAGTAGCTGATATACGCAATTAAATGAGAAATAAAATATTATAAATATAAAAAATTACAAACCAATAATTAGAAAAAAAGGTCTTTAATAATAAAAAAATTTGAAAAATTATGAAATACGATTCAGTGATAAATTAAATAATAATTTTTCAGTGATAGTATATTAAATGTTAGAAACAAATGTGATAAAATATTAAAATGGAAAAATCAGGTCAATCATACAATACTGAAATTTTATGAATTTGTTTATAGGGTGCTGTGGATAGTTCAGAACCATAGTAGTGTTAATATGATATAACCGTGAGATCCTTTACTGTTTTACGTGTAAATCTGTTATGCTTTTAGGAGTGTTTTATGAAATGCCTTTAAAATGATGAAATAAAAGGAGCTTCCCGTAAGGCCTGACTAAGGCTATTCCATTCGCGGCAGGCAGTTATAATGAATGATTTATTGTAGATGACCGTTCAATGGTGAGGTAGAACCAGTTTCTAATTCCTTTGCGTGTTTTTTTGTGAACTTGGTCCAGTGATTTGAAATCAGTGAGGAGTATTTTTTTTCAGAATTTGATAAAGTAGAGACAGTGAATAAAGTAACACTTAGTTTTAACCAAGATAGTTCATCAATGTAGTGAGTGATATGATCCGATATCTGTAGATTAAATATGAATCTGATGCACGAATTACTAATGGACTAATCAAAAGTCAACCAAAGTATACAGCTACTGTGTACACAGTACCGCTGTGTTCATCTTTCAGATATAAGACTTCCAGTCGCAAAATCGTTCAGTCCACACTGGCTAAGAGCTTTTGTGAGGGTATTATCTCAAATGCACACCCTAAGCAACACTTGTGATGAAATATTAACTTTGATTCATTATACGGAACGAAACTTCTCTATGCCATATAAAGTACGAGTAAAATTGAAAAAAAATCAGAAAATGTGTGCACTTATGATCCACGATCGTCACGTTTACTTTTTGGAGGGGATTGTTGTCTGGGGCACTGGTTTCCCACTCCAAGAATCCGGGTTTGAATTCCGGCAATGATAGATATTTTTTTCAGCGGTTGCCCGATCCCTACTTGGATGATGGTTTAGAGCACTTCGAGCGAGGTTCTCCGTCCGTCGGATGGGACGTTAAACTATAGCACTTGTCGTTAAGTGTAGGCTAAGGGTGGGATTTGGATCGATATATTCTGACGTGACAGAAATGGACGGTGGCTTACGTGAAGTCTGGATTGTCATGAAGTGGAACATACTACGATGACCGGCCTTTGACGGCACTGTTAACGGATGATGAGCGACCCATGTCCGTCTAACTTTTCCACCCTGGCGAAAATGTTCTGCTTCCGCGTAGACACACCATCACAAGCGTCCATCCGCTTCCAGTAGTGGATTTCCACCTAGTATACGCTTCTTTGATTTTTTTCAAGTATGAGAAAGCAAAATTCTCCACTTTCTCACCACTTCCCGCCGATAACGCTTTCATACTTTTCTTTGAGGCGTATAGAAAGCGGAGCTTCAACGATTTTTTTCACGAGCCTTGCAGGTTTCTTGTAGTAATACTACGATTATTTTGATACTACTAAGGTTACGGCCTCAAAAGGCTACGTAGAGATTCCGCTCGGTAAACGGTTCGTTTTCAATCGATATAGGTTTCGTGTACGCTTTGTGAACGGGTCGTTGGCGTATCCCGTACGTTACGTGAACTCTTTGTGTACGCTTTGCATACGCGTCATATACGCCTACTTGCGCCTGAAATTGACGCTTTCTTGTCTCATTTTACGTTATATGTATTTCGCTTCGTTTTTGCTCCGTTATCCGCTTTGTATATGGTTAATTAACGCGTTATTCGGTCTTATTTTCAACTAGGGTCTCACGCTACGTCAACGGCTGCCAATCAGAAGGGAGCAATACTTACATAGTTTTAGTTCCAAATTTCCAGTCTTATTTCTGCATATTACAATGAAACATAATTAACTTAGTTGAAACAACATTTTCCAATATCTTTTCTTTTATTTAACAACACCCACCGAAAACAACTCTTATATGGGCCATTTATATATTTCATATGCTCTGGGAGTTGAAAAATCCTCCCCAGGTGGGACTCAAACTCGCGACCTTCTAGTTAGTAGGCTAGCACGTTATGCCCCCGCCACCGAGGCCGGTATCTTGCGAATTATTCATATTTGGATCATAAAATATGCAATTTAACAGCAAATATACAACAGCGTAGGACTAGTTTGCAAAATTGGACACCATATGATGCTAATACTTCCATCAATCGTAATTAACCTTTCCTTGATGAGAAAACGACGGAAAACTGAACGCCATCGTCCGTTTGCATCACATCACGATACGTAGATCGTAATCCCACAATAATTCCAACGCCGGGTTCCTTTCCACCCTTTCCTTCATTCCCTTAAATAATTCACCGTATACCTGCCTCTATTTAGTGACGTAAATTCCATCTCAATTTTAAGTCTCCTACCAAAATTACCGACCAATCACTATTAATGATGTGTTTTTAAGTAAAATTAAACGTTTCCAGCGCCTCTCGTTGCCATGGTTGAATTACGATTATAATACCTTTCATAATGTAATATCTGGGCAGATGACGTTGTTTTCGAAATAAAAATACTAAGTTCTTCTCGACCTCAAAATTATGGTAAATATATTTTTTGGAGTGTTGGCCTTTTCTTTTAAATAATCAACGCTCACATAGACTTAGCCAACGTTTCGTCATTTTTATCGACACCTTCAGGGCTAGAAGTTTTCAAAATATTTAACTACCAAACAAAAGCAGGACATAAAAAAGATAATGCCATAACAACTAAATAATTTTGAATACTTTGTCCTTAAAAGCGTTAATAATGAACAGAATGATGTTGGAGGAACCAGAATGGCATACATAATGAACAATTCTTCTGGTTGATTTGTTATTGAATTATCATTTTTATATCCTGGTTTTGTTTAATTGTTAAATATTTTGAAAACTTCTAGAAGATGTCAATAAAAAATGGCGAAACGTTGGCTAAATCCATGTGAGCGTTGATTATTTTAAAGAAAAAGGCAAACACTCCAAAAAAATATGTTTACTAAAAATACTAAGTTACTGCATAAAATACCAGAGTTGATAATTCCGCGGATATCTCAAAATATATTCATGCATATGTTTACAAAATAGTATAATATATTTGGTGCGTCGGCTTACATTCGTACTCGGCCAAAATTTGTACCAATACGGCTTTGCAATGCAATACAATGTGCTTACAATGACTTTTTTCATGATTTTGTCCTTACTAATCTTTAATAGTCCAGCTTCAGCAAAACATTCACTAAGCATGTAACTAATCACGAACTAGTTTTTCACGAACATTTAGCTACCTTAAAATTCTTGTAATTTGTCCACACGGCACCAAGCGAAATTATGATGGGAAAACTCGACTAATCATTCTTTCGTATTGTGGAACTCTGAAAGCATAATAACACGTGGATGGAAGACATCCCTTGTACATGTATATTTAAGAAGAGGGTGTTAACGTGATTTACCCCAAGGGTTAAATAAATACGTACTATCCATTTTTATCAAGCCTGAAACAATAAAAAAATACGTACTACTTTAAAGACGAAATTTCCATGGGAGTCTAATATTATCGCAATGTGCCTGCGATTCGCTCGATCTCTTCCTTGATTAATTGTTTAAAACACTAAATGGGAATAACGTGTCCTTTCATCAGAAAATCGGAATAAACTCTAAAGTCGCATCCAATTTCGTTACGATTTAAGGAATTAAGGATGGCGGTAAGGTGCGGTGTTAACTTGTCTCTTCAAGGGTATACGAGTTTTGACCTCTAGTGCACAAGGATGTACGAGTCTTGACATCTATGAGACGAAAATGTCAAAGTGAAAAATCTGAAGACCAGAAAGCGAATTCATCGTTTCATTTAGCGAATTTAGTTGTACTAAGTTTTAATGGCGTCAAAAGTTGTAATCACTTAGGGATTAAGTTTATTCATTTCTTCAATGTGCGTATTTATGAGTGTGTCGCAAATATTTCGGTTCATCGTGTATTGCATTTTTATTTTTTAAGAACAAGCGTCATCATTTTCTTTAGGGGTTAGTTCGTTAATGCGAATAAGCCTTGAATTCGTCTTACATTAATCTTTACAACCTTAAAATATCTCCGATAAGTTACTTAGGTTTACTTTTTATTTTTGCTTATATCTCTTAGCATTTTATTTGTGGTAGAAGTTAGAATTTAAGCCTCCTTATTTATTGACAAATTCAGTAAACTAAAATTCCCTAATAGAACATACACCGGATACACTAAATCTTTATTAAAATAAAGTGAAGGAAAGCTTTATTACAAATGTGAAGGTTAATGATAAATAGCTATGGCTAAAAACACCAATCTACCACATATATTAGTTATATTGCAGGTCTTGTTAGGTGTGTTTGCATTTGTAAAGATTTCCTTTAATTTAATCTACCTAATTAAAACTTTATTTTTTTCCGTTCAATGTATTTAAATTTTGGAATTTTATTTTTTCAAATTCGTTGTTTCCCTTTTTTTAGGCCGTTGCTTTTTGCTCATAACATATTTAGGTAAACTATTACGTGCAATTTCAAGGAGGTTAACTTGATGCTCAATCGTATTATGGAAATATAAGATAAGAAATAATAAAGTCGGAGATTATTTTAAAAATAATTTTACATAAATTAGGCATTCGAGGTTGATTTTATAAACAAAGCTACCTTCTCATTCCTGCACATAATAAATTTAACTGTTAACACTGTTTCCCGTGTAATATAGAGCATTATTAGAAGCAGAAGACCACAACACAATCACAGATATTAGATGATTTCTTAACTTCTTGAGCAGATAAATCATTACTCAAACTCTGTCATTCGTTTCAAATTATTCTTATCAAATAAATTGGCATAGTTAACAGTTGAAAAGCGTGCTGCGTGCCCCCTGGACGCTTTCCCAGATTTCAACGTTCCATATTGGCTACCCTAGGACGAATAGAAGTGTGTAACCGTTGTATTCTTGACGGAATTGCCCTCGTACGGATCCTTGGGAGGAGGCTCAACCTGTTCGGACATCCTTTAAGATGGCCACACTGTCCTTGGAAGGACGCATATGCGATCTTGGGAGGAATCTTATGATGAATTTGGACGCGGCTTAATCCTCTAAGTTTCATAGTCTTTTCGGCCTAGTGTTTGAACCTCATCCCTTATGACTCTATATGTTTGAAAAGTTATGTTTTCCTACTCTCAAAATGATCGAAATTAAGTTTATACTCACGTGCTAAAATTTGGTAACTTTTAATTAAAGGGAACCCGTGCCCCAAGGTTCCAAAATACTTCGGACCTAAATTTCGTTCATGGACATGTAAGGAAATAAATTGACCATTTTTCATTGGAAAATTAGTCATGTCTATTTAAACCTTTCGAAAATAAGCGCAATCCTATTGAAGCTCAGCATAATATTCGACAAACATAATGGTGATATGGTTGAGTACATTGTATAATTTAACGTTGTCAACCATAATACCAAAGGAACACATGGTAAAGTTCTGCAGTTTAAATTCGGATCTTTCCACCGACACCATTAGCTTTAAGTCGTGGGCGGGGAGGGGAAGTCTCTAGCTACAGAAGTGAATGGTGCGGGCATTACCTCGGCGGCGCCGCGGTGCGGGGTAGCGCCCAGGGCAGTGGATCGCATTGCGAGGGACCATATCTTAGAATCGCTTAGTGGTAGGTCAAAAAAACGAAAATTCGGACCTCAAGGAATTTACTTTGCGTTTTTTTTATTAAAATAGAGCTTTTACAGCCCAAAAAAAAACGCTTATTTAGGTCCGAAGTACTTAGGTCCCTTGAGGCACGGGTTCCCGTTAATAATAAGTAACCAAATTTTAGCACGTGAATATAAACTTCATTTTGAACATTTTGAGAGTAGGAAACTTTTCTAAATTCTGGATAATAAGGGCCACCCTACTGGATACTCTTCATTCTTCAGGACATTTACGGGATTCTAAAACGGACAACTCTCCGTTTTAGAATCCCAAAAATGAGTACGAATTCGGAGGATAAGCAGGCGTATTAATTTGCTAGGCGTTGCCCCTCAATTCTTGTAAAGTTCGCTTTCACACAGCCTATTGATTCAACTGACGAAGAGATTTTCCTGGAAGCTCTTCACCGAGAATAGCTTTACCCCGATTACGGGGGGGGGGGGAAGTTAATTAAATAAGGATAAGGAAAATGGGAACTAGACCTTTTCAGCGGTCCTTTGTCCCCCACCTTCATGGTCCTTGAGGCGGATTAAATTCTATCAGTCCATTAAAGGAACTTTTACCCTCCCTTACAATATCTATCCTTCAAAGTGATTGAAAGAGGTATGACGTCGACTAAAAGGTTTAACAGGATTTGGAGGTTGATTCGGAGAACATTTTTTTATTGGTAGATAAAGTAAATTTCCCGTGGGTCTTACATCTGTTTTTTTCCGTCGCATTAAATATAAATGGGCACGGTGATATTTCATCATTTTTGCCAGTGATGTTACTTCCATGTTATGGAAAATATGTAGACATAAATAATTGAATGCAAAATTAGTAGCTTTCAAAGCCGTTGATTGATCGTACCGGATGGTAAAGTCCCCGTCATTCATATTCATTGATTCAAAACGTTACCCCTTATTTTTATTCTAGTCTCTAGCTGTGAACTAGCAATTATCTTCGGTACTTCGTCGTGTTCATTGGATGTAGTGTCAACTAGTCCTTTATCCTGGGTTGATATTAAAGTGTTAATCAAGTCAAGGGTGGGCATTTCCTGGTGGAGCTCTTCCATCGGATCATTATTCCATCCAATGAAATTGATTTGATTAAAAGAACTAGTACTTGAGGAAATTTGCCCATTGAAATTGACGGAATAAACTTTCACGACGTTTTAAAACTCGTTGTGCCTTTCGCAATCACCATTTTCTTGAAGGATTTCGAAGCCGAAAAATCTTTTATGAATCTGTCATGGGGTCTGATTGCGGCATTCTAGTTACGCCGTTTTTTTTGGTCAAAAGTCCTAACGCTTGGTACATTGGCCGTGCTTTGGCTCGTTGGTGTCCGAATTCTCAGCCTTTTTAGTTGGTGTGAGCGAGATTTTTCCCTAGTCACAATAAAAAACATATACGAATTCAGTTTGAAATTTCGGCTTTTGTAAGAAGCATGAAATGAATATAGTAATATTAATTGGACTAAAACTTTGTTATGTATTACTGAACCTATCCTTTATTAACTAAAAATAAATGAGTAAGGCTTGTCTAATTAATTTCGTACCGAACGCTGACGATTCTGCCCCAGCCAGGCACGTAGCCAGCGGGGGGGCTTCAGACCCCCCCGCTGGCTACGGGCATACGGGGCATACGGGGGGGATTTAGGGGCTTAAGACCCCCCCGAAATTTTTTCCCCATGCGGCGGCTGCCTTTCGCCAAGGGGAGCACTAGCCAAGGGACACTCATACTCTGAGCCAGACTTAGCCCCCCCGAAGCAAATTTCTGGCTACGTGCCTGGTCACAGCCGAAGGTTTAATTTTGCAATAAAAAAAATATAGTGGTGAATATTTTTTTAAAGCATTTGAGAAAACATGTGAACTACACTCTGCCATTATTTGATATAACCTACGCACCGGAACTTCCTCATATTTTTAATTAAGTATATGTCACCAGAGCGCAACGCCCTACCATATCCCACGTAAAACTGCTTCTATTTTTTGGCATATAAGGTAAGTTCTCGATTTACGTCGGGGATACGTGCTGAAGAAGTGCGACGTTTATCGAAACGACGTAAAACGGAACCAGATTTCCGCAACCACTTTAATGCAATTATTTACCAAGGCTAAACTTGATTATGGCATGCTTCTATTGGTAGAAGTTTTAAATGCTCGTATTCATGATAAAGTAAAGTACTTTGTACTTTTCTAAAATATTTAATTATGTTGTTGGACGCGTCTCGCCGATTTACGGCATCAGAGGTACAGAATGTTTACGTCGCCGATACACGGCCTCGTCTTTTTTTCGCCTTCATTCGAAAACAAATATATTTTAAAAACGATTTAATTTTTATGGCTATAAAATATAGGGCTAATATATACTTTGTTTGGAAAAAAAGATAAAAGTTGTGATGATTCCCTGTGATCAGTCTTGGATTTTGGAATGAACATTCCATTTTTCTCCAATACGCACTTCTATGCTTCTAATCTGCACACTGGCAGTTGGATAGAAATGTACGTGGGATACGCATTTAGAATTCTATTCGATGAAAGTAACTGCTCTTATTTAACTACCAAAATTTTGCGAACGTTGTTTTTATTTTTATTTATTATTTCGCATGATTAACATAATTCACTATGTATCAAAAAAGTACGTCCATAACTGTTGATGATTTTACGATTCTATGCTAAGCAAATGAAGTTCGACCACAATCTGGACAGCACATAACAACAAATGCATATGGTGGTTATCGTGGCTACACACAAAATTTTCGGTGGCAGAGCACAGTAGTACGAGAGAATCTAGAAAGTTGGAAGAGGACTGTCCTCGAAACGAGGCTGCCCAAAGGTATCAGTGTTTGTAAATGGGGATAAATGCGTGAATTTGAGCACTGGAGGGTACGTAGGGAGAAGGAACAGGTACTTCGTCAATAAAGACTGGTATGAGCCATTACTAAATTACTGCGAATATCAATTTGTCAATTGTCTTTGCTGTCAATCTTCCCCTCTGCAAAATTATGTACAAAGGAGAAATAGTCGCACAGTTATTCTGATGGATTTTCACGGCAAGAAGATATGCTACTATCGGCGCTCATCTGGTCATTGAACAAAAGCTGTAAGTACGTGCTTTATCCTGCTTAAAGACACGATAAATACACAATCACAAATTTAATACACTGCTCAGTCCAACACGAATCGCTATATACCAAAAGGAAACATTGATACAAACCACGAACTTAAAAATATACAAACACGTGTCATTGATCAAAAGCTATAAGTACGTGCTATACTGTACTCTGTAAGTCACGGAATCTAACTATATAAATCTCAATGAAACGAATTAATCACATAATACTGCGAAACTACGAAAATAATGAGGAAATGTATTATAATCGCAATCCAATTTCAAACAGCGCTAGTCATGAGGGTTATTTGTTCAAAACATTATCGTATTCCGAATTTCCATTGTCATTCATTTGCTTCCAGCTCAGCAGATGGCGACACTTGCGAATGGCGTCCAAACTCAAGCTCCCTTTCTGTTAGCTGACCAAAATTTTGGTAGCCAAATCCATGCTCCCTAATGCCTAACGAGTTTGGACACGGCTTTAGTGGCGCTGTGGATGCGCCGCTAACGAGCCACTAACCAACCACTTAGAAGCACTGCTGAGTGGCCTCGTGTGAACCCGGCCTAAGAGAATTTTGGACGCTTTTTAACCCCTCTACTACATACAAGACAACGTAAGAATTTATTTACCCCCTCCCATACTTATCTTACGTTAGTTAACATAGATTTTCGGACGGATGCAAATACGTGTAGATTATCTTTTCAATGAACGATGATTTGCACAATTTATTGCAATAATGCACAATCAGGAGATACTGATAATATGCCAGGTTGTAATACCCAATACTTATATCGTTGGTGTAATACAAGGTTGGATTTTTTGGCCTTTTGTATGAGGGAAGAAACAGTAAATTCTCGGTTGACACGCCAGTATTATTGCTATAGCCGGACCCTGACCCTTCGGTATTTTAACTGGATATATGTATACGCTTTTAGAAACCTTTCCTTCAAGGATGTCTCCCGATGTTGGTAGTATCAAAAACTACGTTGTATCGTCCGACTGATAGAAAAAAGTTATACAAATACGATAACACGAGTAAATAAAATCGTACGTAAGATAACTCGGACCCTCGACGTAAGACAATGTAATAAGTACCCAACACCCCCGCTAAAACGTCAATTGCCAATAGTTTGGTATTATCATAGTATTGAACCTTAAGTCATAAGACCATAAATCAAAAGAGTCTCATCAAAGTATTTAGGTGCCCAAGAGGTGCAATAATGCACCTTAATCTGGAGAATAAGCACCTTTCGGTCAATGACCCAGGTAATTTTCTGAGTAGTGTTTTAGAGACTCCTCAGAACGATATACCTGATGATGTACTACAGGGGACATTTTATATTTTATAATACATGTATTTTAGTTTATACCAATAGTAATTCAATGTCTGTGGGAAGTGCAATTCTAATGATGGAGTAAACGGCTGAACCGTTTTTGTTGGTTTTGGTGTAATTTTTTTCGTATAGTGATCACATGTATCTGGAAAATCCCTGAATTTCCATTAAGGCTCAGATAAATTGTAAATTGAAAAATACACACTCTTTGACTCAAACTCGTATACTCCATGTTAAGTTTGCATGTCAACCACGCAGCTACCGTCAACAACGTTGACTTTTAGCACAGACTAGTTGAAAAGCCTGCTGAAACAGGCAAAAATATTGGCCAAATAGCCAAAGTAAAGAAAGTAAAGAATACAGTAAATATTTAAATATATTTCGATGGGTGGAATTTTATTTTTGATGAAAACATATGTAATTATGGTAAACAATAAATAATGTCTATATGTCAACATTTATTTGCATACAACATTTTTCGTGAAGGTGGAGCTGTAACTAAGCAGTTTCCCTTGTTTAAGCTCATCCATAGGTAGGTATAGTAGGAAGGTCATTGGATGAAATGAAGTGAAAGGCAGGTGCTACTTCGCTCTGGTTATGACAACCCTCAATTATACTGTGAGCATTTTGGCTCTGTACAGAAGGATTTAATTCGAAAAATAAATTAAATACGAGAGAAAGCTATGCGCTTCGTTAAAAACTGCTACGATCGAACAAAGTGTGTTTCACAGTTTTTAGAGGGATTAGGTTGGGAATCACTTGAGACTCGGAGACTACACCCCAGTCTTAGATTGCTTGAGAAATTCAGAACAGGTGTGTCCGTGTGACACAAGGAATATGTTTTGACGCCGCACTACATTTCTAAGGTCTCAGAGATACATTGCCGATAACAGATATATACAAAAAATTGTCCTTTCCACGCGCAATGGGTGTCTGTAATAAAACTGAGATCCACTCAAAACACCCCCCAAAATACACTTCACCTTTTAACATCCCTATCCATTCTCCTTTAAACCTTTACATGCCTGGTGTCCAAACACCTCCTGCCACACATCCATGCGGTGGCTCGAGGGATTTTATGTAGAGGTAGTTCCATTATATTGACCTTTATACTTAAAGAGAAGTATCAGGCGTCATATGGTGGACTTTCAGCATAATGGAGTACAGAAATGGCAATTTTCCACTAGTGCTATCTAGCGTAAAATTGCCATTTCTGTGCTTCCTAGTCCTTTATATCTGCTGACCTGCATTCACGGGAAGTATGCAACATATTACTGTCCGTGACTAAATAAGGATTATTGGAGATAGATGCCGACTTATTTAAATTTTATTTTTGTGAAAAATGATGTGAGTATTTTGAAAAATGCATACACCCGCATGGGTTAGTTAGTGTAAAACGTATATGGGAGCTCGCTTGCCATCTATTGGCGCACATCTGAATCACTACGCCTAGCAACTGAACCATCCGTGCGTACGTGTAGCCTTATATATAGTAGATTTTTATATTTAGTAAACATTGGTAACGGTATCCAGATATCAGACTATTAAAAATGATATACCCTACACAAAACATACGTACATATAAAAAAAATAAATATTAATAAGATTTGCATTACTGGGTTTTTTTTCCGTCATTGTTGACGGTTTATCAGCTAGTTGTAGTGTAATAGTATAATTATTTTTTAGTGTTTCAAGCGCAATAAAAAACCCTACATGTAATATTAACAGCTTAATTAACATCTTATAGTGTCTTTTTGTCCACATGGTGTCCGCGGCGTCACAGAAGCCGAGAAGATCCGGAGGTCCAGTCTTGGATATCTCGGCAAGGCCAAGATCAAGACGCTCAAAATGACCGTGACCATTGTTCTCGTCTTCATCATATGTTGGACGCCTTACAATGTCATGTCCCTGTGGTGAGTGATTGCATTCTCCTTCTCTAGCATTCCGTTCCTTTTCTTCTGTATTGAACTTTAGCCTTACCCCATGCATGGTCATGCCTGTATGTTTCCCTTGTTTTCATTTATTGAGCCTTGATATGGTTAACGTAAATTCAAACATGATGAAATAAATAATCGGATTGACGTGGTTATTATGTAAACGTCTGCTTTTTCACGCTATCAATGGGATATTTATTAGACATGGTAATGGAGTAAGTCATTATGTCAAATTATTTAGTGTAGAATTGTTGTCTATGTATCTTTTACTGGGCGTAAACAAGATTTATCCTCCGGAGTTTTCACTACATAATTATGACTGCCTCTCAAAGAGCTGGCAGTTAATACCTATAATTGTGAACTAGAACATTTATTTAAGTCAAGGATATAATATTTAAAACATCACGGTTTTGCAAAATCGAATCTTTTGAGCAAAGTTAATAAAAATCTAATTAAGGCGTGAGAAAAATTGTTGTAGTCCGGAAATTTCTCTAATTTTGGTGCATTCCTATATCATGTGGGATCTAAAAAAGAGCAGAATAGTATAAGAATCGGAAAATGTTCTAGGGTATGCTGCTTGCTTGTCTAAGAAAGGTACATGGGGAGATCGCGAGTTGAAACTCAACGATTTAAGATGGAATATTTTATCGATGAGAAGGATGAATTGGATAGAACCTATCAAAAAGATAAGATTCAGCTTGAAGAGTAGTAAATAGTCTGTAGGCATCTTAATTTATTGGCAGAAGGAAAAATGACCATCTATATTAAAAGAGATGCAGCTAACTACTTTCAAAGTTATTACATTTTTAAAATTTATAAAATATATGGCTAAAATGTCATTACGTGTATAAATCTAAATTAAATAATGACTACATTTAGTAATTTTGTATTTAGTAATTTATTTTGGTTAGCACTTATTAGAGTTTTATATTTTATAGTCATGCAAAACTTGAACTGGGGCCAATGTAACCAAATATGAGCATGTTTTATATCCGTTTATGTATAAAAAAACAAATTATTTATGTTGAAGGTTATTTGGCGCTCTATACTTTTTGGCTGGTAACTTTTGACTTGCTATGTACGAGAAGCCTTATCACTATGAGTTATTTTCGCAGCTACATTTCCTTCACATTCGTCAATTCCCCACTTGCAACTCAGGCTAATGGATGCCACTTACTTTAATCGTCGCATTAATATTTAATTTCTTCTTCAGCAGAGTCCATTCCTCTCATTCATAACTGAGAAAGCAATTTTCGTGCCTTATCCCATGGTAATCTTTCTTCCTTGAGTCATTTGAGCACTCATAAGAGCTCAGCGTCACCTGAAAAACCTTTCCTTTTCCACATTTCTCAAAACACATCGCCCTCTCTAAAATGCTATGGCTTTCAAAATCTAAATTAGGATAGATACATTAGGAAAGTTTTAATCGAGGCAGTGAAGTAGAGTGGGTTGGTTTCGAGAATAACAACCTTCCTTGATGCCAAAACCTTTTTGAGGCAATTCCTCCATTGCGTGGGTAACGACGGATTTAGAAAACTAGCTGTTTTTGTGTGTGAAAAAAGTCGTAGGTTCAAAGAGGTCCTCTTGACCTTTCTTCTCTCTTTGCTTCTGAGGAATCAGACTTGCCGTCTATTAATTATTGAAATGTTATCTCCATGAACTCCATGAAAGTATTCAAGGATTTGAATATACGCTTTCATCTACTACGTATAGCGTCAGTACACTTGTCATCCTACTAAATGTCAATTGAAGGTTTGTAATTGGATAAACTTTAGCGAGTTGATGTTAGGCGAGTCAGAGGCCGTGATTAAATTAAGTAAATGGTAAATAAGAAGGGCCTCTTAGCACATATATCTTATTGTATTTTATGGATTGTTGGAGTTAAACTATTTCGGGGAATGAAGTTTAGTGTGCATAAAATAAATTTTATAAACCCAAAAATCTGTTCCTTACATAAAAAAACGCGCGTGAAAATTCATCCTGAGGCAATATTGGTTTCAAAATTGTTTTCCACTTATCTATGAATCCACAGTGCTTCCCAGAATGATCATTTCCATAATTTTCATTCTTACGAATTATACTGGCGATATGCCATTTTATTGCAATTAGCCGTCAACTGCTATTAATTTTGTAACGAGATTTAAATGGTTTTATTTGGAACACAACTTTGCTGTTCGTTAGTCTTTACTCGTCATTTATCGCAAACCGTCATGTGGTGCTTTAACGTAACTGGTAATTGGCTTATCAGTGGCCTAAAAATTGGTGACTGTCACATCCTCGTTGTTCTATTGTATCACGCAGTAATTTTCTCGAAGAATGCATTGGCGACTCTACCAGTTGAATAAATGTCATTAGACTTAATTTATTTTATTTATCTTGAACTATTATTATTTCAAGAGTCAGATGATTCATATACCTCTTTTAAAATAAATATTGTTGAAAAACAAATGAAATCTCTCCATTAACACTTCATATACAATATTATCTAAGTGTGAAAGAGATAACAATTGCATGATAACATTTTAATGTCGCTTGTAAATAAACAGTTTCGCTATTCCCAGTACATTTTTGGGATATCGAACACAGAATAACTATTAGAAAGAATGATTACAATAGTATTTAGGATATTAAATTCGGAAACCAAACACATCAATTAGTTATAAAATCAAACTACTTTTAATGCAGTTTTAACGGTTTATAAGAAGAAATACTATACTTTTGTCAAGGCACTCCGATTTTTTAACACAGGCCTGGAAGTTGGCAGCAGATTTATCCCTACTCTTTTTTGGAATCACGCAACAATACAGACGAATAAAACACTGGTGACTCCCACAGAGGAAACATTTTCATATGGCTTAAATTATTTTTATCAAAAGTTTCGTTGGCTCCAGGACTTGAAAGACAAGATTCCCGGCTGGTACAATGCTGCACAACTAGGGGGAGGAAGCAAAGGATTAAAAGAACTGACCTGTTTCCTCAGGGCGTGAAATTGAATGCCGGATGATCCTTTCTTGCGTCATCCCTTTTCCCCATAGTGCTGCCGCATCTGCGACCGAATGGTGACTTATGTCAGACTGATCTCTTCCATGCCCTGCCGAGCACATTCTAGCACTTACGAAAAAATGCCAACGAATCAGAGGAAGTCATGGCAAAGAATTCGGTCATCGAATCGTTCCAATAGAAATCATCGTGCGTTACTTTTTACTGTGCAAGTCAACGTTTCAGGTTTTACTTTGTGAAGCTGACTCGCATGAAATAATTTCTTGCTTTGTACATTCAACACTTTTTTATTCTGGGCGAACAAGGTTTTGACATCTATAATGTCATTATCATACCTTGATAACAGTGACGTAGCCAGGATTGCGAGGATTTCGCTTCGAGTCCATGCTCAATATAAGCGGGGTGGGTTGGGTTAATTTTTTTAAAAACTAGAAGTAAATATGTGTTTAGGCAACAAAGAATCTAATTACGACTGCGGTGCAATGGCCAATATTAACAAATCTTTGCTGTGCCAACTTATGAAAGAATAACAACAAAAACACACTTTTATGCTTGAAAATCACAAAAATATTTATTAAAAAGTAGTTCAAACTGAGAAATAATTTTTTATAGTATTTCAAAAATATAACTTTTCTCTCTATTGCCCTTCAAAAATAATAAATTTAAAATTTCGGGAGGGTCCAAACCTCATAGACCCCTTGCTACATGACTGCTTAAGAATGACATTACTGATGTCGGAGCCATGGTCCGAAAGAATAAAAATGTGTGGAATGTACGAATTGAGAAATAATTTCATACTTTTTTTTTCATTATAAAATAGAGCCGAGGGACCTGTTTACCGGTTCCTAAATTCTCAGAAGCAAAGATTTGTACTATTCTCTAAGCACCCGTGAAACATCTTCAAAAATGTTTTAAGGAGACATTTACAGAAAGCACAAACAGCATTGCATGGCCAATAAAAGTTCTTAGTAGCGAGGCTTAATGCTTTAATACATTCTAATTCTCTCTAATCCCCATTCCCAACTAAATTTTTCAGTACTCATCGAGAAATCCGTATTTTATATTTTAGAATAAAGGAGAAATGTATTTTGGTGACGAAGATAACTTAACCCAACCGTATTTTATTTCGGTAGCGGTTAACTGTATACAAATTGAAGCCTCTATTTTCTCGCATTTCTTAGAGGAAACTTCTTTTTTTTCCAGCTGGGAAAACTTATTCATATCTGTCTAGTTTCAATTTCCGCGGAAAATTTTAGATTCCCTATGACCAGGGCTAAGACACAGGGAGCGAGAAAGGATGCGAAGTGAAATGTGTGCTGACAGAGTGTCTTACTGTCTCTCCCCTTGCTGCAAGGGGTGGATTATCGATTCAACAAAGAGCGTTTGAGTGTTCTTTGAAAAACGATTGTTCCCTGCATTCAAGAATAATTTATTTCATGAAAGATTGTATGTGATATACATATATAACTTTTTTAAGTCACAATAACTGTGCTATAAGTTTGCACAAATTACATTCAGACTGAAACATAAAATATGTAGGTGTAAAATATCGGTCAAGTTCGTTATTGGGCAAAATCGGTTCATGTTGGATGGAAATGGGGAAGTTTTTTTGAAAAACTGAAGGATCACTATAACTCTCTTAATATGAAATGTGTCTCATTCGTTGACATTTATTATACTTTCTAAGACTACTCCCAAAAACTTCTGTTTATTTGATTCTTGATAACCCCAACCATTTGCTCAAGGAGTGAAAAAATAGGGTTTTCAGATAAAACAATCGTAACTTTATTATCACGCAATTATCACATTCGTTCAAGGCTATTGTAGATATTTTAAATGTGATCTTAAACTTTTGTCAAGAACTATATTTGATACGACTTACCCATATAATAGTAATACATAATTGTTTTCTGTAAATGTTATCTACTACGTAAGAATATCATTAAAATCCAGGTTTTCCTCTTCTCTTTATTATTGCCAAATTTATTGTAAAATTTAAAATAAACCAATATTTAATTCTGTAAAATTGTACCATCACATCAATGGATTATTTTATTGAGTTATTTTATCCATTTATGTTTTAAATTAGTTGCTTCATATTTCCGAATGTATTGCTTCATATATTGTATCTATTTCTGTTTCTCACTGCAGAGCATATATTGTACAAATGATTTATGTTCCATAGGACAAGGTCCTTGAACAATAAATTTATTATTTTAATTGTTACAGTTGTAACATGACCCTCCGAGTCCCCGGCAAGCATCAGGTTTCATTGCCGTCATAATGGCCGAAGACTCGAGAGGGGTTGGGCAGTAATCGCAGCCACGTCCGACGCCCATCGGATGTGTGGCTACGCTGCGGTAGGGTCATGCGTCCGCAGTAAACGGAGTGACCCCAGGATGACGGCCTTCTGCATGCGTGCAACTAGTAATTCCGCCTGTGCCACGCAGGACGGAATACACTTGATGTTATTTAGCAGCGAGCCCTTAACTCCACCGAGCACACCTATGATGAGGACCACCAGTTTCACAGAGTGTCCGGGGTACATCTGTCGAAGTTCGAAAAGCAGGTCTTGATATTTCGTCCGTTTTTCCACCTCCTTCGCATCCATGTTAGTTTCAGCCGGAGCCGAAAACTCGATCACGAACATGGAGCGTGTGAGGTGGTCGAGGAGAACGATATCAGGCTTGGTCGCCTCCAAGTGCCTGGTGGTGGAAAAGGAGTAATTCCACCAGATCGTGCATTTATCGTTCTCCACGGCGGACTCAATATCTCCAGGGGCATAGGGCAGCACAGGTGTTTCGTCGATGCCATAATGGTGTCGAAGATGAAAGTATAACACCCGTAGGGCCGCGTTGTGCCGAGCTAAATATGCTGACTTAGCGTAATAACTACAGCCGGAGAGAAGGTGACTCAAAGTCTCCGGCTGGGCTCGGCACGCCCTACATCTCGTGTCCGCAACCTCCGCTTTGAATATAATGCGGCGGTACACGAGTGTGTTTATGACACCATCCTGGCACGCGAGGACAAAACCCTCGGTCTCGGACTTCAGACCGGCGGAGCGTAGGAAGGCAAACGTTAGCTCCTTCGATAGCCCATGCTTTTCGATGTTTCGATAGAAACCTCCATGTATGGGCTTATCGGTATGCACCTTGAGCAAGGCCTTCTGCTCGGCTTTTTTATTTCGAGCTTGAGGACGTCTGCCTTCAATGACAAGATGGTCGTGTCATTGTCGCTTCCGTCGGATGACGGGTCGAAGTCGAGACCGGTTTCGTCCGCTGCCCTCTTTGCCGCCTGGAAGAGAAACGCCCCTGCTCCCGCACTCTCGTGATCACTCACGAGATTGAGCAGGGGGTCCCTGCTTTTCAAAACTCGGCAAGCTGTACCCAGGACAACTCTGTTGTGGAGACATTCCAGACTCAATAGTCCTCTACCACCTACATTGCGAGGGAGATACAATCTGGCGACGGAAGATTTCGGATGAAGACTTCTATAGATGGTCATCATCTTCCTCGTTCCCTTATCGAGGTTCTGCAACTCGTTGACGTTCCACTTCATGCATCCGAAGGTATACAGCAGTGTAGGAACCGCGAACATGTTCGTGGCAAGAACCTTGTTCTTGCCTGACAGCTCAGAACTCCAGATGTTCCTGAGAGTCTGTCTCTATTTGGCGGTGAGCCTTTCCTTCACTGCTGTAACCTAATGCATTCGGCGCTGGTGGACGCCGAGATATTCATAGCTGTCATCGTCCTCGAGGTGACGAATGACGCTCCCGTCAACAAGTTGCACGTCTTCCTTGATCTCCGAAAATCTTCCTCTCGCCAAGTGGATGGATGCACACTTGTCCAATCCGAACTCCATTCCTATAGCCTCACTGTATTCCAGTACGGTGTCCAGGGCAGTGCGAAGGTCTTTCGCATTAGAAGCGTACAGCTTCAGGTCATCCATATAAAACAAATGGGTGACCTTATGCTTCCTGTCACCTGGAACACCACACATGTATCCTTTACCTCGTCGCAGCCTAAGGGACAGGGGTAGGAGGGAAATACAGAACAGTAGGGGGCTCAAGCTGTCGCCTTGAAAAACGCCACGGTGGTATGTTACCAACTCTGTGGAAACTGACCGCTTGCCTGAGGTCAGAACGAAGCGCGTTTTCCACAGTGGTAACAGGCGTTGGATGCAGGACACAACCTCAGGGTGGACTTTCATCAACTTCAGCATGGCGATCAATGGCTCATGCGAAGTGGTGTCAAAAGCCTTCTTGTAGACCACCCAGGCCATTGATAGGTTTCGCTTATGCCGGATGGCATCCTGGCATATGCACCTATCAATGAGCAGGTTGTCCTTGCATCCCGCGATTCCCCGCTTTGAGCCCCTCTGCTCGTACACCTCCTCCCAAACCGGCTGGACTTGGTTTAGGATAAGGTCGCTCAAGATCGAGGTGAACGCCTTATATACAGTGTTGAGGCAGGTTATAGGGCGGTAGTTCTTTGGATTGGACAAGTCTCCCTTCTTAGGTATTAAAACCGTGCGTCCCTCAGTCAGCCAAGGTGGAATTGGTTTTCCACCATTTAGAAAGGACGTGAAGATTCTGGCGAGGTGTTGGTGGGTGGAAGTAAATTTCTTCCACCAGAAGTTATTCACGGCATCCATTCCTGGAGCCGAGAAATTCTTCTTGCCAGAGAAGGCCTTCTTCACGTCACTTTCGGTGACTGAAAGAGGTCCATCCACATCTTGTAGGTGGCGGTCACAAACCTCTTTAAAGAGGCCTATGGCCGGAGTGTCTCCGTTGAATGGCTTCGACGTTTCGTATATTTCCTTCCAGAAACGTTCAACCTCTTGGACGGGTGGCGGAGATTCAACAACAAGCGGAGGTGGTCGAAAGAGACGGGACGGCTGAAGGAGAAAGGTGGCATTTTCTCTCACGCCCCTACTCCACTTCAGGAGTTTTTTCCGGGCCGTGGTGAGTGCCCGTACTCTATCGACCGCGTGCTGCTTAATGGTAAGCAGCACGCTTTTATTCAGCGTGTGATGGTTGTACCTGAGACTGCGCGCTATGCGCCGAACTTTAGGAGTGAAAGCTCGCCCAGATGCGATGTATTCCATCACACACTGAATTCTCGACGCCTGTTGTCTCGCCTGCGTGATCTTGGCCTCCAACTGTTCAAGCCTCTTTGCTGCTTTGTCCTCCCAAGAGGTGTTCTTTTGGGAGTGAGCCATAATTTTGGCAGCAGCATAGACCACGCAATTTACCGTCCAAAGGTCCGACGTTTCCGTTAGGATTTCGTCGATAAGACCATTCAACTGGGGCAGGTGGTTACCCCGCAGAGATATCTTCCGGTGGATGTCTCTCGGCCTAGGTTGTCCATCATCATAAGATATTGTGCTTAACAACCGCGTTCGTAGTTCAGCGACGGCCTGACCAGCTTCATCTCCATTTGACATAGACTGCGGCATGAGTGCCGTTCTAGCCTCAGGTGGTGCAGAGGCTGCCTGTGTCGGGGAGAGTGGTCTGGCCGGTGGTGTGTTCCTCTGAACTGGCGGTTGGTGGAGAGTTTCCTTTTTTCGCAGGTGGTTGGCATAATCGCGCAGATTCTGCTGCGATAGGTGGTCGTGTTCTGGATGCATCTCACACCACAAAGAGTGCATCCTTGCCATATACCCCCTGCGTTCGGGCTCGCTGGCAGCATGGCATGCGAGGAGGTCGCCCCTTAGGGCTTCCGTCCACTGCATCCGGGCTCCCGGTACGGTGGTATTGTTATTGCCACACCCAACCCCACTAGGGCCCCCATCCGAGAGGGGCCGGTTGTGGGTGGCTTTCTCTGTTTTCCTATTGGGAACCAGTTTTACTGCGTGTAGGGTGGTTAGCCCCACACGCAGACGTCCACCATTAGCCGGCAAGAGCCGTTGCCAGGTACGCCACGTGGAGGCTGGTGGTCCGGATTTCGTACCCTTTCGTACCTAATTTATTATTATTTTAATTGTTACAGTTGTAACATGACCCTCCGAGTCCCCGGCAAGCATCAGGTTTCATTGCCGTCATAATGGCCGAAGACTCGAGAGGGGTTGGGCAGTAATCGCAGCCACGTCCGACGCCCATCGGATGTGTGGCTACGCTGCGGTAGGGTCATGCGTCCGCAGTAGACGGAGTGACCCCAGGATGACGGCCTTCTGCATGCGTGCAACTAGTAATTCCGCCTGTGCCACGCAGGACGGAATACACTTGATGTTATTTAGCAGCGAGCCCTTAACTCCACCGAGCACACCTATGATGAGGACCACCAGTTTCACAGAGTGTCCGGGGTACATCTGTCGAAGTTCGAAAAGCAGGTCTTGATATTTCGTCCGTTTTTCCACCTCCTTCGCATCCATGTTAGTTTCAGCCGGAGCCGAAAACTCGATCACGAACATGGAGCGTGTGAGGTGGTCGAGGAGAACGATATCAGGCTTGGTCGCCTCCAAGTGCCTGGTGGTGGAAAAGGAGTAATTCCACCAGATCGTGCATTTATCGTTCTCCACGGCGGACTCAATATCTCCAGGGGCATAGGGCAGCACAGGTGTTTCGTCGATGCCATAATGGTGTCGAAGATGAAAGTATAACACCCGTAGGGCCGCGTTGTGCCGAGCTAAATATGCTGACTTAGCGTAATAACTACAGCCGGAGAGAAGGTGACTCAAAGTCTCCGGCTGGGCTCGGCACGCCCTACATCTCGTGTCCGCAACCTCCGCTTTGAATATAATGCGGCGGTACACGAGTGTGTTTATGACACCATCCTGGCACGCGAGGACAAAACCCTCGGTCTCGGACTTCAGACCGGCGGAGCGTAGGAAGGCAAACGTTAGCTCCTTCGATAGCCCATGCTTTTCGATGTTTCGATAGAAACCTCCATGCATGGGCTTATCGGTATGCACCTTGAGCAAGGCCTTCTGCTCGGCTTTTTTATTTCGAGCTTGAGGACGTCTGCCTTCAATGACAAGATGGTCGTGTCATTGTCGCTTCCGTCGGATGACGGGTCGAAGTCGAGACCGGTTTCGTCCGCTGCCCTCTTTGCCGCCTGGAAGAGAAACGCCCCTGCTCCCGCACTCTCGTGATCACTCACGAGATTGAGCAGGGGGTCCCTGCTTTTCAAAACTCGGCAAGCTGTACCCAGGACAACTCTGTTGTGGAGACATTCCAGACTCAATAGTCCTCTACCACCTACATTGCGAGGGAGATACAATCTGGCGACGGAAGATTTCGGATGAAGACTTCTATAGATGGTCATCATCTTCCTCGTTCCCCTATCGAGGTTCTGCAACTCGTTGACGTTCCACTTCATGCATCCGAAGGTATACAGCAGTGTAGGAACCGCGAACATGTTCGTGGCAAGAACCTTGTTCTTGCCTGACAGCTCAGAACTCCAGATGTTCCTGAGAGTCTGTCTGTATTTGGCGGTGAGCCTTTCCTTCACTGCTGTAACCTCCTGCATTCGGCGCTGGGGGGCGCCGAGATATTCATAGCTGTCATCGTCCTCGAGGTGACGAATGACGCTCCCGTCAACAAGTTGCACGTCTTCCTTGATCTCCGAAAATCTTCCTCTCGCCAAGTGGATGGATGCACACTTGTCCAATCCGAACTCCATTCCTATAGCCTCACTGTATTCCAGTACGGTGTCCAGGGCAGTGCGAAGGTCTTTCGCATTAGAAGCATACAGCTTCAGGTCATCCATATAAAACAAATGGGTGACCTTATGCTTCCTGTCACCTGGAACACCACACATGTATCCTTTACCTCGTCGCAGCCTAAGGGACAGGGGTAGGAGGGAAATACAGAACAGTAGGGGGCTCAAGCTGTCGCCTTGAAAAACGCCACGGTGGTATGTTACCAACTCTGTGGAAACTGACCGCTTGCCTGAGGTCAGAACGAAGCGCGTTTTCCACAGTGGTAACAGGCGTTGGATGCAGAACACAACCTCAGGGTGGACTTTCATCAACTTCAGCATGGCGATCAATAGCTCATGCGAAGTGGTGTCAAAAGCCTTCTTGTAGTCCACCCAGGCCATTGATAGGTTTCGCTTATGCCGGATGGCATCCTGGCATATGCACCTATCAATGAGCAGGTTGTCCTTGCATCCCGCGATTCCCCGCTTTGAGCCCCTCTGCTCGTACACCTCCTCCCAAACCGGCTGGACTTGGTGTAGGATAAGGTCGCTCAAGATCGAGGTGAACGCCTTATATACAGTGTTGAGGCAGGTTATAGGGCGGTAGTTCTTTGGATTGGACAAGTCTCCCTTCTTAGGTATTAAAACCGTGCGTCCCTCAGTCAGCCAAGGTGGAATTGGTTTTCCACCATTTAGAAAGGACGTGAAGATTCTGGCGAGGTGTTGGTGGGTGGAAGTAAATTTCTTCCACCAGAAGTTATTCACGGCATCCATTCCTGGAGCCGAGAAATTCTTCTTGCCAGAGAAGGCCTTCTTCACGTCACTTTCGGTGACTGAAAGAGGTCCATCCACATCTTGTAGGTGGCGGTCACAAACCTCTTTAAAGAGGCCTATGGCCGGAGTGTCTCCGTTGAATGGCTTCGACGTTTCGTATATTTCCTTCCAGAAACGTTCAACCTCTTGGACGGGTGGCGGAGATTCAACAACAGGCGGAGGTGGTCGAAAGAGACGGGACGGCTGAAGGAGAAAGGTGGCATTTTCTCTCACGCCCCTACTCCTCTTCAGGAGTTTTTTCCGGGCCGTGGTGAGTGCCCGTACTCTATCGACCGCGTGCTGCTTAATGGTAAGCAGCACGCTTTTATTCAGCGTGTGATGGTTGTACCTGAGACTGCGCGCTATGCGCCGAACTTTAGGAGTGAAAGCTCGCCCAGATGCGATGTATTCCATCACACACTGAATTCTCGACGCCTGTTGTCTCGCCTGCGTGATCTTGGCCTCCAACTGTTCAAGCCTCTTTGCTGCTTTGTCCTCCCAAGAGGTGTTCTTTTGGGAGTGAGCCATAATTTTGGCAGCAGCATAGACCACGCAATTTACCGTCCAAAGGTCCGACGTTTCCGTTAGGATTAGGCCGGGCCTAAAGAAATTTTTTTAATTCGAAAAGGTCAACTACGATTCACTCCAAAGAAGAATGAGATGAGACAAATGTATCACTCTTTGAATTAATCGTCTCTCAATCTCATCATACTTTCAACATCCTGATATGAAGTCAAACATTCATTATTCCCTCGATAATCTTACGTCATTTGATGCGTTACGTATTTTCACACAACGACACTGACTAGACGCAAACCCAACTATCGCACCTGAAGCGCCAAAGTTTAGGATGGGAGGAATAAGACGTATCACAGGACAAGAATCTGCTGTCACAGGAATTTTAAACGCCAGTTTCCCGTCGCAATTTTTCGTGGCTCAAAATGTTCACTTTCTAATTAGTTCTAGAAATTTTAGATATTGTATACTATTGATGGTATCCAAACCTTAGTCTCAGAACTCAGATACATTATGTGGGTGATATAAACTTCATATTAAGACCATATTATAAAACCTATTCCCGAGACGATCCTAAATGTTGCAGAGTAGACGATTCTTGGTATCCTATGGATCACATGTACCAAGCGGCGCACAGTTGGGTCAAAACATGAAATGCTGAAATCAGTATATATGCTTATTTAATTTGTTATAAATTTCAATCCAGATGTTACTGAGGACGCTCATTAGGAATCTAAAATAGCATAATCGGTTGTTAAATTGGAGGGTTAAGTAATAAAAATGAGTGTGTGGCTTCAAAACATTGTATTTCTGTGGTATTATAAGTCTTTGATTGTTATTTCTATCGTAGCATAGTAAAAAACAATACGGAGTAACATGACTTAAAAACAATAAAAAATATGCATGATTCTGAATTATTTTTCCCCTGGTATCGCCAATTTAAAACTTATAAGACAAAAAAAGGTTTACACAGGATATACGCAACAGTCTGGATAAAAAAGTACGGATTTTATTTGAAATTTCTTTAAAAAACAAATCAGTAGAATTGACGGTGAGAACCTATTAACGTTTCTCAACTCAAACGCAGAGTCTTTATTTGGTTCTCTTGCCTTTTTGGTACTTGATCACACTATGCGTCAGAGGGGAGACTTCCTACGAATCAGGTGATGTACTCACGCAAAATACCGAAGCCGATGGAATCTTTTGAAAATTACGAAATGTTCACTCACGCGCCACATCCATTTCCACAGAGCATAGGGTGGTGGGAGTGAAGAAGGTTTTATGTTTCCGGTGGATAACGAGAAGCTAGTGACATTTCCAAAACGGATTTAGAGTAGTCCGCCTTCAACTGCGTAGTTGTTGCATTGCGTCAAAATATCGGCAACAGCCTCGTGGTTATATTCATGTGTATAATCAAAAAGTACGCCCTATTAATTAGGCAGATTGTAAAAAATGTAGCACTTGATGTAGTGGTCCTTTCTACGGCAAAAACCTATTAACCATTCGATAACTGAGTTACCAAAGCGTGAAATAGAGATTTGGCCACAGCAACGTGGGAGGCATGTAATGAATGAAAGAATACAGATTTTGCGGTAATATTTTTCTTCTTTAATGTAATCAGCGTTATGGCATTTATCTTCATATTCAATATCAGCGCTATAAGTCATTTAAAATTAACCTATTGCTTATAATTTTATATGATATCATGATCTGGATAGTATGCAAGTTTTTTTTACATGTAACAAATGTAATCCACATGCTTCAATTGAAAAAAAGTGAAGGTTTTCTGATACCTTTTCAAAAATTTCCGAAGACTATGTAAAAATCTATCCACAATATAAATTGCCAAAAGTGAAACACTAACACCATGTAACGACGATTAAACGAAGAAGCATTAAACTGCGTAATAATAAATGATAAGTTAGGACTTGTTCATTGTAACGGATACGAATTGAAAATGTTTCCTTGGAGGACTGCGTATTTTTTCCGTATTTTGGAAATGTTAAGCTGGTTCCCAATCTAATTTGCATCAGTTATTGATAAATACGAAGGGTAGGGTCGTAAATAATTCGTATATAGCCATAATTAGGGGTTAGATTGGTTGATTTCGATGCTGGACTGCTTGGATTGGGCGTGTCGTTTTCAATTAACATTGTGTTGTGATTTGGTTAATTACTCAATTTCAAAAGGTATTGTGATGCTGTTGACCATATTTGGACTGCGCCCGTTGTTCCATTATCTCCAACTGTTTTGTTCATAAAATACTTTAAATATCCAATAAGTAAATATAATTTTTAAACTCGATATTTTCAGGCGTAACTTGGTAATACTGAATTGATAATAACTTTGTAATCATCACAAGAGTTTTGTATGCAACCACGGTTTCATCGCTAAGACGACATCCTCAAGTGATAAGACCGGTCGTCTGCAAAACCATGTACAAAAAAGATGCAATGTTCATTTGAATTAATTAAAATAAATTTTTATATACATTCAAAATGTATTTAAGAATGGAAGTTTATGGCATTAGTGCCACAGGGGTAGGGGTGTCACAGGGGTGTCGACATAGTGGGTATGATCTATGCACTAAAACGACAAGAGCGAGTCAGAAATAAGACAGTGTCAATTTTAATTAATAAATTCATGGCTTTTAAATGAATTGACTATTAATATAGATGGGTTTATTGCACTTACAACTGCCTGGGTGAACTCTGGCCTGGGAAGGAACTTGTGCACGTGGGTAGATTCCGGGTAACAGGCAGGGCAGGTTAAGGCAGCGGCGGATATCGGCGAACGATTACCGTGGTCACGACTAGCATAATCCTCCCGAAGACACGCTCATTGCCGGTCACCTTACGATAACCAAGCCGGAGAGTCTGCGAAACAGAGTGCGTGGTCACCTGCCGATAACCTAGCCGTAGCGTACGCACCCCGAATGGTCACCTTACGGTAACCGTGCCGACTGCCTCCAGGCAAGAACGTCTTTCCTTATATATTCTAGGGAAGGGTAAGGGATGGGGTAAGAAAGGGGTGGTCCTCGCCATCTTCCCACGATTTTCTGGGGCAAACTTCTTATCAGGAGCCCTGGCCTCCATTCGAAAGCGTGTGCCATGACTTCATGGCGCGGCGTTTCCTGCTGACTCCGCGGCACCAAAATGTCCAGCGTTCTTCTGAATGAAGCGCTCCGATTTAATTAATTTGGGAAGGAGAAGGGGCCATATGATAGCGCTCCGAGCTACGTACTCCGCGGCTAATGGTAGGGGAGGAGAAGGGGCCTTTGTGCCCCGCGGGTTATTCGGCGTTCCGACATTAGTGAATAAATTTCAAACATATATTTCCCAGAATACATTTGGCATGTGTTTAAAGAAATAGTGTTCAATTCGATTTATATTAAATACATTAGAAAATTATTTCATGAAATCACATTCAAATCTTTTTCTATAGTTTTAATTGGAATGTATTACAATTTACTACATATCAAAATACTATTTGAGGTTATAAATGTGTTTGCAAATGTATTTGGATTAAATTACCAGAAATTTAATTTTAACTCAGTTATTGTAATGAACATTTATCTGACAATACATCGTCAGTGTTTCAAAAAACTTATTTTCTGAAATTAATTTAAATTTCCACCCCTACCCTCCTATAATATCATCCCAAGGTATTTATAGGTTAATTGCGAACGTAATACATAACTAATTCACAAATATTTCAATCCCTCGGGAAATATCATATTAAAATTTAATCTCAATAAACTCAAAAATTTAATCTCCAGGTATTGATATATATCTACTCTTATTAGCAAAAATACTTTGAAAATAGTAATGAGAAACTTTTAAATGTGAAATTATAACTTATTTTTTTATTTTCATCCTTTAATGTCCAATCTTATTCATTATCATTACTCCTATCGAGGCTTTGGATGCCCCAGGGTACTTGAGTTGGACAGACTCTGCAACAGATAGAATTAATAAATATTACGTATTTATTCATATTGAATCTACACTAGCAAATACAATCATGGTATTGAATAATCTCAATATAACTTAATTATGAGTTTATTTACCCGAATGAGGTCTAATTTCTCTTGACGTTCCACACTGGGCCCAAATTTAGGACCTCCTCCGGTCAAATTGCTTTTATTTAAAATGTCCACCACAAACAATGCCGTAAATATTGATGCAACTAACCTCCAGGGGCTCTATTCATCAGAAGCATCTCTCAAGCGGCAGCAGTCAAGCGAACACCATCCACCATTATTCCTATTCCAGGGTATATTCTCTCCTGGGTAAAGGTGATCATTCGTCTCGCTAGCGTTAACGCGATTTTCACCCACTTTCAATAGACATATCGGAACCAACTTCATCTCACTTATTAAGCAAACCTACACATTTGTTAAATGCATTCAACACAACAATGCTTCAAGTACTTTATAAATGGCAAACTTTCAAACCTGAGAAGTTTTTTCCTCTCCGCCATCTTGTGAAAATGCTGTTTCCTCTTATCCACCATAGGTGGTGCAGCGATCGAGCAGTTGGTTCTCTACCCTAAACACACCTCTCCTTCACAGTTTCTTCCCGCCTTTCTCTCAAACTCGCCCCGCAATAGCCATTTACTTCAATGCAATTCCATTCATTCCACCGCAGTAAACATTGCACATTTCACTTCAAATGGAGGATTTACACTTTCGTATCACTCCCCCCGCTATAGCCATTTACTTCAATGCAATTCCATTGGTGACCACACACAAAACAGGTAATTCATAAATGATTTACGCCAATAGAGCCCTCAACCCTCGTTGGAGAATGAATACCAGTTGACTTTTAAACAATTACAGCCAATCACAGTTAATTACCCCCTTCCACACTACCCGAAAGAACTCCTTCAAAAATGCTATTTCATTAGCCTCTAAGAAAAGCCCACTTATTATCACCTTGTCAACTGAGGGATTTTATACCAGAAAGAATACCCAGAATTACAATTTAGCCTTCTATTAATGGCCACCTAAAATCACCAATCAACTAGAGGGATTCAATTCTTAATGGGTTACGCATTATTACGTTTTACGCTTCTATTTCTGGTCACCTAAAATCACCAACCGACTATAGGGGTTCTATTCTTAAAAGAATACGCATGATAACATTTAGCCTTCTATTAATGGCCACCAATAATCACCAACCAACTAGAGGGATTATATTCTTAAGAGAATACGCAGAATTACATTTTAGCCTTCTATTAATGGCCACCAATAATCACCTACCAACTAGAGGGATTCTATTATTAAAAGAATACGCAGAATTAGATTATACCCTTCTATTACTGGTCACCTAAAATAACCAACCGACAAGAGGAATTCTATTCTTAAAAGAATACGCAGAATTACATTTTAGCCTTCTATTAATGAACACCTATAATCACCAATGCACTAGAGGGATTCTATTCGTAAAAGAATACGCAGAATTACATTTTAGCCTTCTACTAATAGCCACCAATAATCACCAACCCTCTTGAGGGATTCTATTCTTAAAAGAATACTAGGCTTCAAATAATGCACCCTTTTAATCACCAACATACAACAGGGAAATCATTCTTGAAAAATTACGCAAAATTATCGTCCACGGTAAAAATTCACGTCTTTTTCACTGTGAAAGTGCACATCTTGTATCATATCTTTCAATGATATCGCCTCTCGACTAAAACACAACACCCAGAATTATTCCTAACATACGTCTTTCCATTTTCACATTTATTGAAAAAATCTGCGTTTTGAACCTTCCTCCACTCTCAGAATTGCCCATTTCCATGTTACCGTTCCCACGAATAATGTGTTTTCCGCTTTTCCAACTCACATAAATGCCTTTTTCACTTTTGAAAGTGGCCAATTCGGGTCCCACCACAGCTCCCCTATTTCAATCCATAGGCCCGGAAGTTTGTTGGGGGGTGGGGTAAGGGCATATTTTAGAAGGGAAAGTAGTCACTATCATCCTACCGGTTGTTCGTAAAACCTCCAAATATGGAGTCGAAATCTCACGAAAAAATTGCGAAAATGCTCATTTTCAAACGTTAACATCTCAAATAATACTATTCACATGCGTATGATTCATACATTGTTACGAATGCGCATTCTTCCTCTACTTCTAGGTATCACATTCAATTTCGTCAGTTTCTTACGTTTAAAAAAAAATGTTTACCGTGCAAGACGAAGCTCACCTTTACCCTCTCCTGTTAAAGCATTTACAATCACGATGTCTCCTGTTACATTAACATCACAGACAAAAAGCTATTATATTATAAAGAAAACTAGATAAAGTGCCCGTTAAATATCAACGCCAAGGAAAAAAATTAATACTAATACATTTTAATTAAACATTCATATCTTATTTAATGCAAAGAATCATTGAGTTAATGGATATACACGGAGTCTCGAATTAAACTATAAGTATGGTCGTTATGGAGACGTTGACTCAAAAACGCTAAAATAATGCGACAAATCGTTACGTTTTTGCAAACATTTCGGAATTTCGACCGGAATACAAAGTTCAATAGAAGGAATAAGAATCATTGATTTATTTTCTATCTATTGGTTCCTTTCCCAATCATAGAAAACCACTATTTCTAATTTATTGTTGGAAATAAGAAAAGGTCTGCAGCCAAATGAAGATTCAGCTTCACGTGTATTTCTTGTGTGAAAGTTACTGACATACATAGGTATGGCGAAACTTAACGGTATTTGCGCAGAAGACCATTTGCAGCGGACGAGTCTATTGTCCTCAAACTCGCTCCTCGCGGGGGAGTAAGGCATTATCCACGTGAGACCGCCAGGGTTCCCTCAGTCGCATTTCTTTCTTGCCAACATCAAAAAGTTCAAATAGTTATTCGCATTTGCGGAAGCGCCGCGAAATTTAACGTTGTACAAAATTAATATGGGTATAACTTAACAAATGATAGCCATGTTACTTCACAAGTAAAATGTAAATATGAAATGATAAAAAAAATAGAATACTGTATAATATATTATTACATGACATGAGTAATGACATCAGTATGGTCGTTTATAGTTAACTTAGACTATTTGCCGACGACGCTGTTTTGTACGAGAGATTTTGAAGTGGGAAGACTTATTAACAAAGGATTTTGTAGCAATCCTGGTAAGAAAATGGCAGTTGGAGGTAAACTTAAATAAATGCGTTTCAGTACATTTTTGTAGAAAGAAAATACACCAGAACGATCTGACAAAATAAACAAATCAGAAATAGTCAACGTAGAGCCCGTTTGATATTTAGGGGTCACAATTAGTTAGGATCTATCTAGGATTAAACATATTCGGGAAATATGCAATCAAGATGACAGAGATCTAAGACCGCACCTTTAATAAGCATCTTGTATTTGGGATCCTTACGAAGCAGGGGCCTAATTCTTGTTCTTGTCGCGGGACAAGATATCACGCGTTCCCCGAAACCGAGGTTGCGTTCGTCTCCCATTCTCGTATTTTGCGTTCGCGTTCGTGACAAGGTTTGGGCAACTTCGGCTCTGTAACCATGGAAGTGACGTCAGCACCGCTAACGTCATCGATTTCATCCAATACGAGAGGAGTGGACTTTCGAGTGGCAGCTGTTAGCAGAAGAAAAGGCGTGAATAGCCCATGAATAAGCAAATAAACATTTTCAAGAGCTTAAATGTTAAAAATTCGATTGTAATGCTTTTATAATTAATGCAATTGTAACTTAATTGTATTTAATTATTCACTTACGGCGATTCGGTTCACTTATTCGTTTAGACAATACGATAGCATTAAATATAGTGCTCACGGGGTACCCTTAGAAAAAAGTACTATAGAACTATATACACTTATTAACTATAGCATATAGTTATTTGGAACAATAGTGTTTATACATAATCACTGAAGTCCTATAGATATGAAATATAATGATTATTGGGCTGTATGTAATCCTATTGATAATTAAAAAAATTGACTAAAAATATTTTTCATTGAAGTAACGATGATAAGAACACTATTAATAAAACAAAAACGAATAAACCTTTGAAAGAAAAAATGTTCTCTAGGAGGGAAACGATCTTAAAACCTTGGCAATAATAGGCAACCGTCATAGCTACTAAGCTAAAATGGCTGGAGATAATGCTGAGGTATTAATATCTCTATGTTTTTATATTGTTGCCTCTTCCTCGGTAATGCCGACGTTTTTCTACAGTTTACCTTGAAATGATTACTCTTTCTCATGATCTTGATGACTAGGTGTGCTAGAAGAAAATAAAATCAGTTCACAAAAGGTCCTAACCTAAATTTTAAAGGAGAGTATCTAGACGGTGGACACTGTCCAATACAATAGATCCAATTACACAGGTACCTAACGACAAATACGTCAAATGCAAATTTAGGAGAGGAAAAGAGCAACATGAATAGCGAATTGACGACAATGGCTTAGTATGATATTGTCATATAAAAGAATTTCATTTCAGTTCCACCAATTAAATTTGTTTGAATCCTAGGCAACAAGAGACAAGACGTTGACGCTAAAAGAGCTTAATCAATAATGAGAATATTAGTAAATTAATTTATTAAGCCTTGTTTGGCATTGGCATATTTCAAATACCAGATGAAATAAGGAAGATGTTAAGAGAGCATATTTATTTCAGAATTGACCTTTATTTAAAATTTAAAAGCGCCAACTAAACAGAAACCACTAAATTTCACTCTTGCATTTCTTAATTAATGATTGAAAAATGATGTCTGTTGGACTTATTCGCACAGAGTCCTCTCAATCTCACTGTTTTCACTTCCTACGTCCACAAAATAAACAATCTCCAAGCCATCCATTTACGGATCCTGTAAATTTCATCGAAAGTAACTTAAAAGCACCATGTAAGGTTTCAATTAACGGCTGTTAACAAAGAACGATCACTTGGTATTTCACATTACATTCACCATTAAATGTATGAACATTCACCAAGACATCCATTACGGATCCGGTATTTCATCGAAACTTACTTAAAAGCTCCATGCGACTAGGTTTCACCAGTTGCACTCAGCAGCTGTTTACAAAGAACGGTCACTCGGTATTTCACATTACAGCCGAATAGTAGCAAAGACACTCTTTACAGTATATTAAAGAGTATATGTACTTCGTTTACCATCATATTTATCCACACAGCCTCAGATGTAAAACAACACAACAATAGGTCCACTTCATCAAAGTAGTTGCAATACTATTTCATAAAATGAGAGTAACCCGAGAATGTGAAAAAAATTAAACGCGGTTTCGATAAAATTTCTTCCATAAATATACTGCTTCGAATAAAGCGAATAATTAGCCTCTTGCAAATTAACCTACTTGTGTGCTCCCAATTCAGCAACTGGGTTGATGTTTTTTCTGCAGGATTCGATGACATTTGAGATATTTTCATACGTCATCATAACAGGCACCAAAGCAGTGCCAGGAGTTGTTTTTGAAGAGATTTGTAACTACTGAGGACTATTTTTGAATAATTTTTGCAACTATGTATTTACGCCGTTGATACTCTTGCGGTCTCTATCCAAGAGCAAAATAACTTGAGCTTTTATTCAGAATACACTGTCGTAGAGTTGCAATGGCAACTGCCACGAACTGCGTACTCCCTGGTACGAGGGCAAAAGCTGCGCTCGCTAATTGAGTTTCCGTGTCAACGATGCCTAAGTGCATCAAACAAAGAGAAGGGCCCTTATTCAACAATGCACCGCCTAAAAACGCTCCTGGAATGCTTTCATGGCGTCGAGTTCACCTCTCTGAAGCTCCTGAGTATTTCTCTTGTTTTGGGAGCGGTGCCATGTGCAACGGATCTTTGCTCGCATGCTTGCCTTTTGAGATCCTTTCTTCTGCAGGCTCCTCATATTTACGAGGATTGTAAATTCCTCCTTCCCTTGCACTTAATTTATTGAGACGCGGGGTGCAAACGCGGGTACATCTCAACGAGCAGTTTTAAATTTCATTAAAGGGCATCTTTGAAATAATCCCCAAAAATGGGCACCTGTTAGCAGAATCCGGGTGAGTGTTGAAATTCCTTTTGAACGAAAAGACGTGCATGGGGTAAAATGGGGTGATTCTGTAACTTAGGCGCGTTATATTCCGCCGGCGTTATTCGCTGTCTACAAATAACGCCTGTTGCAATTCTATAAATACCGCCACGCTATGTTTTGCCAATTACGAGGACGTTAAGTAAGTACATAATGCTTTCATGATGTCAGAGAATAGTGTGAAAAATTACAAGGGCAAAGAACAAAAAGATTTTTCAGTCAATTAGATGCTACTTACGATTTAAAAAAATTAAATGCTCCATTATTTGGCAAGAATATATTATTTTTGCCCATATTTTTTTATTTCTTTACGATTTTCTACTCCGTAATACAATTTGCCAGCACAAAGGCATGTTTCCCATCGCTTATTCCTTCTTATAGGGAAGACGAACACTACAAAATCTTGGTTATAATTTTAGAATTTCCCCAACATATGTACGAACAAGTTCCTATACTAGGGTTGAATTAAAAAGAGCACACCACTTTCGTGTATCGTAATGGTAAACTTAAGTAAAAATCAACAGCAAGTCCAATGTCGCCCCATGAAACAACACGTAAATGGGGTCTTCTTCAGGGAAAATAATTCATAAACTTTTCATTACCCACAAAAATTGGCTATTTAGTAAACACCTCAGGTGTTTACTAAAAAGCCAATCCTCAATAATTATAAAGACAGTAAAATTATTTCTGTATCATTTCAAATGAGACCGATATTAACATATTGAATAAGAAATCACAGAGTAGAACATGTATTACAATAATGATAGTTCTAGACCGATTGACTAGTTGCGGTACTTGCATGTCAAAACAGCCAGTCACAAAAATACAAATGTCAACATGAGATATACGACTCGCCGATGGCTAATAAGGTTCACTACTATCACAAAATTGGTACGGGGAAAGAGGAAAATCCATACATTATTTAATACTTGGGATTGCAGGCATTATATACATAAATAACTTTAAAAAATTAATGTCAAAATCTAATTTAAGAAGAAGCATTTGCGTTAGCATTCACCGCTCCACCATGATATTATCGTGTCATTTTATATAATATGTGGAATATATTGCTTCGAGCTTGTATGTTAAAAGTTATAGCTTATAATACATAAAAAGTATAAAATTTATAGTTTTATCTATTTAAGAGGTAAAATAATTCATATATTATATGAGGGAATGAATATTTCATCGAAGCTTAAACGCCAGCTTGCTTCTCATTGGCTGCTGAAATTTCAAATTACAATCATCACAAACACTAGTTTTCCCGAGCTATTTATTACCCGGCTCGATTCAGAATACGGACTTGAGCTATAATGAGGTGTGGAATAGCTCGATCGTGGAATAGCGCGCCCCGATTCAGAATAGGCCTCCATGTAGCCGCATATAAAAAGACGATAACCTTCCCTTATCATGCGTTGGCTTCCTTCCTTTCCGATATACGTCAAACATGAGCCAAAACTAAAGTTTTTTTTTACTCTTCCAGCGATGTATTCCACGAGGATATCCATGTTATTACAAGTTACTGTTACCAACCTGTTGCTACCAGTAAACAGTGAGGGCTCGCGATGTTTCCCACAAATCGAACACTGCCACCTGCAGCATTAAAAAGAAAGTTCTATGCTCCGCCCACTTCCAGTCGTCCATTCCTTCCCAAAGCAACTACTGGAACTGCTTCGGCGCATGTGATGGATTTTAATTTTCTAATCCCGAATCCAACCAAGTCCCACTGGGAACAATCGTACCAGTTGCTTGAAGGGGAACACATGAGAGAGTTAATTTTAAAGAGACTGGTTACCCGCTTTTGTCACAGCAGAAGAATTCTTAGAAGACCTGCTTTCGAAGCGGCGATTACAATAAAATCACAAAATGCGCTACATTTTTACACTTATCATCTTTATGCCATGACGACAGATAAAATTATTGATGCCAAAGAATATATATTTATTTGCAAATCGAATATGAAGCTCTTTGCCTCCAGGCCTTGCCGTTCAAACTTATCATTAAAAAACAAGCTAAAGCGATTCCGCATGAGCAGGACTTCCCGGTGAATTCGTCTGCGCTCAATTGTCTTCGTCATGGGGATGAAAATCAGATTGTATGTACCATTTAATTTGTATTCCATTGCATAAAAGTTATATGGGATTATTTATAATGCTAATAATGAGGGTGTTTAGTTATTTTATTACTAGACATCTTACTTTAGTTATTTATTGTTTGTTACGCACGTTTACATATACAATCAAATGATCGTAACCTCATCTTCAAATGTTCCCCTCTTTAGATGCTAATTATACTCGTTTCACGTCAGATTAATATTCTTTATAGGAAAATATGATGATATTGTCATCTGACTGTACGACTCCTGAAATTCTAATCTCCCGCCATTATGAAGGCCACGAGACATCGGAGGGTGATGTTTCATTATGCTAGATTACATCACGATATATATATATATATATATATATATATATATATATATATATATATATATATATATATATATATATATACCTCCATGAGCACAAATTGATAAGAGGAAGGGAACCTACGGCCTACATTTCACCTGATATTAATGCTCGTATCTTAAACACTTTCTTCAGATTAGATAATTTGAAGAAATTTTATATTAGGAGATTTAGAATACCAAGTAAAGTAAGACTCGAGTAAAATTAAAAAGAAATTTGATAAATATACAAATACACAGTTATCTCAAAGAATGAGTGTGTTTTAGTTTTCCGCGCAATAGGTATTTATTAGCCGGGTCACTTTTTATTGTGTTATTATTATTGCTCGAACCAGCTCATCGCTAAGGGTCATTAGAACAAGTAAGCCCTTCTGCTACGTCAAGGTTATAGTTTTTTGGGAGAGGTATTCGTTATATTTTATAATTTTACAAAGGTAAAATGGCTAAAGTTCATCTAAATTAAAACCTGAATATTCTTCTCATCATGTCACATATTACCTTAATTAAGAGCTACAAGAATGAGAATTCAAGAAATGGGTAGTTTTTCAATTCGGAAAATCGTATTCCCTGTGAAAAAAATTAATTCTAAATTAAACGCTAAAAAAACTACCATTTTCTCTATTAATTGTGATGTAACAGAATATTAAAATTATTTTAGAAGAATTTTTCCAGCAGAAACAGATTATTTTCAGAGAAACAGAGTTTTCTGAGGAAATAAAAATGATCTTTGTTTTAATGCACTTGTAATCTTGTTAAAGCTACTGTGCTTGTATTATTTGAATATATCATTTCTCAGTTTCTACTTATTCAGTCATTTGTGGGAAAATCATATTGCTGCGAAAGTTTGTACTTAAAATAAAGCATCCACTAATAAAAGGTTAAGCGTACGTACGTATGATTTTATTGCTAGGCGTAGTGATTCAGATGTGCGCCAATAGATGGCAAGTAAGCTCCCATATACGTTCTCCACAGACTCATGGTGCGGTCGTATGCATTTTTCAAAACGCACACTAGGGAAACTGCTTAGTAACAGCTCCGCCGGCTTCACCGGCTTCACCAAAACTGTTGTATACAAAGAAACCTTTGACATTTATATATTATATATTGTTTACCATAGTTACGTATATTGCTTTCATTAGAAATAAAAAAACATACATTAATTTTCATTTCATTATTTACTTAATTCATTCGGCTATTTCGCCAGTATTTTAGCCTGTTTCAGAATGATTTTCAGCTTGTTAATTTAATAAAACAATTGCTGTGATTTTAAAGCCATATCCAATTTACATTATTTTATTCAATTTCAATTATTTTGTTTGTTATTTTTTCTTATTCAAGTCTGCACACGTGGAAGTTTGCCGAGGTGCGCAATGTGGGATGCGCAAACTTCCTGGTGCGCATAGTATAGTAATAATAATAATCAGGATAGGAGTTATTAAAGCACATTGTTGGAAATGGGCTCTCTCACTGTCACCATATTCTGTGACAGCACTTTCTGTAAGTCGTCATTTAATGCACCACGTGAAGATAGAATGCGCCTGAAGATTAACCATATTAACAAGAGGGTCTGTAATAGTTCAAGTGAAACTGTTTATGTACCTAGGTAGTATTTTTGAGGAAAACGGTAGTATTTTGGTACTTCAGTTGTAGAAATGTCAAAGAAGCATTTTCAAAGAAAGGGAAATCGATTAGGGGACTTATGATGGAAGATGAAAAGAAAACACTGATGAATTCTCTAATGTTGAAAGTGGAGCCGTAGATATGGGTTATCGGAAACTTAGTCATTGCGCTGAAAGAATGGGCATATTCTGGAGTCACATGAAATGTGGGTTTTGGACAAGAATGGAAAGGGTAAGCTGGGCAGCGAGTGAGATGAACTAGGAGGTATTGGGTATGGTGAAAGTGAAAGAAATTGGGTGGCGGAGGTTCTGAGAAGTCAGAAAAAGTCGGATGGAAGACGCTTTTAGAGGCGAGGGAATGTTGAAAAGGGCGATAGAGAGGAGAACGCTGGGTAAGCGATTTGGGTTGAGGCAGAGTATATGGAACTAGTTCTTTGTAAATGCGCCCATAGATGAGTTTCATGCTGTGTTCGCTAAATTAATGAAATTCCTTATTTGAGGTACGCAACTCTCCTAGCAAAATTACCCTTAGGTAAAAATAACGGCATTTTAAAATTTAAGTGACTATGGCTCGATTTACCTCGATTTGCTCCCCGAAATTAATGTGTGTATCACTTTAGAGAGTAGGAAATTGCGTGAAAATATTTTTAATGGAAATTTCCATGAAGAAAGCATAATGTCTAAAAACGTGAATAGCTAATGAACTATGAATATAAGAAAAAAAAATATTACGCCAAAGCCATTCCATTTAAAATGAGCCCAAATATGGAAAAAATAAAAAGTGTTACTATTCCACAATTTGAAATTTCGACTTAGCCAGGTTTAATTGAGCTTAATTAGTCAAGTATACTGAGCCAGTACCAAAATTTGAAATAAAAATTGAATTTTACACATAATGGATAGCAGAAAGAGTAATTAGGTGACACCCATAAAATTACCATGTCACACCCGGAACTTATTAAAAAATTTATAACTTGAAAAATAATGCTTTTGATTACTTCTCTATTAGTTTGAACAAAAGAAAAATTACTCTTATCTTACTGATATTAATACCAATATTTAACGTTTAAGCTATTCACATGGTTTACAGATTAAAGTAGTCTATGTTATTGAGTGACATTTGTGTGAGACACACCCGGGACCAGTATTATTCCATGTCAGGAAGGTTAAAAAAATTATGCGAATTTCACAAAAGTTGGTTTATTCACGACCCGGGTTTCAACACATTATGTCATATTCAGGTGTGTTGAAATGTGTTGAAACCCGGGTCGTGAATAAACCAACTTTTGTGAAATTCGCATAATTTTTTAACCTTCCTAACATGGAAAAATTTCACATAATACACCCTGAAACCGCAAATTAAACCAATCTGAAACCAATTAAAACGGTACTAGTTAGTTCTTTATATTGCATATTATGTTTTAAACTACCTTCTATGGATTACAAAATATGTAGTCCAGTATATTTTAGCTGAAGTATTTGATGTGAAAATTTAAAATTAAACGCTCATAAGTCACACCCGGAACCAATGGAATGGCTGACCAGGGCATCGAACTCCGTACCTTCCACTCTACAATCCACCACCGGCCTACTGTTCACATAAATCAATTGGCAGTTCACGGGCCTTAAACGAGTGGAACAGGAATGCGTGGAAGATTCCTGCTTTGCGGGCAAGTTAGCGGAGGTCGCTTCTGACGATATTCGCGCTAACAAAAATGCAGATAATATATGGAAACTTCGTGCGTGTTGAGGGCGGTTGCGACGGAAGGTAAGCAAGGTGAGACGAGGGATCGATGAAGGAATTAATTCGCCTTCCAGTTTGAGAAGGGGTTACACTGGGCTCCGTTCCCACCCCAATTTCTCTTGAGCCAGCTTAAGAGTACGAGAATTAATGGGGAAGTAATTTCCAGGAGATTCCTGATTACATCTTTATGTTGGGAAAAGCACGGGAAAAAAGCTAATACTACTATCATTTTTACCCAGTTAGTTTGACTAATCAGGTCTCCTTAAAGTGTACCGAGCTGATTGTAAGATGAATCGCTTCATGTTGAGTAACTGAATACAAGAGTAATGTGTGTATTAATAATTGAAAATTATCACAATTTTAAATTTAAACTGGCGCTTGGTTTTTGTTTTTTAACTTTCTTTGTTATGCTAGAGTGCCAGGTCCGTCATTTCAATTATTCTGGGCCTTCATTAGTTGGGAGCAAGTTATTTTTTTGATTAAACAGCTAGGCATATTTTAAATGGTACTTCACATTCACATTTCCATGCAGTTAATTTTATTTGCATAAAATTTGGTCAGTTGAATATACAAATATTTCCTCTGCATTCTCAAGAATTCTGTTCCTCTTAACGAGCTAGTTAATAATAGTTTTCAATTGAGCTTTAAATTGCTTCTACACTGTAGTACCCTTGAAAGGTTCATTACGGATATTTGTTTGTATTAAGCTTTCAGGCATAATGAAATGCGAGCTCTGCTCAGAGTTCAATTTATAAATGATTTATGCATTCCGCTGCATAGAGACGACTCCTTGAAAATATTTTTCTACTATCCAATTATTTCAAGAAAAGCATGTATAAAATTGAAATTTGAGCTTCACAATGGAATGAATCCATCATTTAGACTATTTATTTTAGAAAACAATGTTAACAACAATGTTAAACAATGTTTAATTTAAATGGCTAATTACAAAAATTAACGAAGTATATAACAATAGGAACATAACAACCAACGAAGATAGTATTACCAAAAAAACGTAATTACACGCGCTATGGTTTCCGACAAATTAAAAAATACATTATGAGCGTTAATTTAACTTTCACGTGGGCAAATTTCCAATATAATCGAAACTATTATTGTCCTCTTGTTTTAAAATGAGAGCGGTTTGTCCTTTGTCTGTTAGTGAAGTCGTGCACGAGCACTTGGCTGGTCCGCTGTTATTTCAAGCGACCTTTATTGAACCTATTTCTTTAAGATAGTTTGAGCGAAACATCACTTCACCTAATATTTTATGAATTTGACTTAATTTAAAATATAAAACTCCTATATTTCCTATGATATCAAAATATTAACCCCTTGCCAAACTAATTTTCGAGAAGTTTGCATGAAAATGCAAGCTGTTTTACATGGAATAGGTTACGACTGTGCGCTCCAGATGGTGAATATAGAAAAGAATTAGGAATTTCTAACACCTAAATTTCGTCAAAAAACTAACGGTGTGTAGTTAGTATGTTTTATCAACTGTTAATAAAATTAATCAATAACTTACCGTAGCAATGTTTACAGAATCGCAAAGTATCTGTTGTGAAGGTGCTTTCACCGTACGACGTGAAAAAATGAGTCAAGTTAGAGACTAAGGGAGATATATATATTTAATTACTTACAATGTTTGTCATTTGCAACTATATTTTTTCGCCATTAATATTACTATGTTTACTTCACACGTCTTACAGACGCTGAAATAAATAAATAAAATTCGAAAATGGTCTCCATTATGACTTCGGAAATAACTCGCTAAAACTACCTTAAGTGAAAGTTCGGCCCCAGCGGTTGTTCTTCAATCTCCACCCTCTCCGTCTTCGTGCTCCGTCACCCCATTCAAATATTTCTTCCATTAGTATTTTACAATCATGGAATCCATAACAGGTGAGTCCATAACAGTGGTTTGCCTTACACGATGAATAATTCACAGAGAGTTCCTTTCATGTGTTTCCAACAGAAAAGTTCCACTCTCCAATCTCCTTCCTTTGCCTTCCCCCTATGCTTCTTTCGAACTTAACCTTGAACGATTTGCCTGCCCTCCTGCTTCTGAGAACGAAGATAAAATACCCTTCCGGTTGAAAAAAGTTATACTAAACTCGAAATGTGACAAACGGTTCGCATCATTCCATTGATTAGTCAGGTAATCAAAATTATTTCAGTTGGTCTAACAGTAAAAATGTCCCCTTAGGGAACCTTTTCGTGCATGTGGAAATTATTTAAATGTTTTATGCATATCAATGGCAATTTTGTATTTATATTAATTTTCTCCTTCCGATGGATATAGGTACTCTTTTACTGAACAAAATGACTGCAAAATATTTCTTTCTTATGAAGCATAACTGCCGTTCCTCTGATAGTAATGGAAAAATAAAAACATTGATACATTTCATGGTAAAATTCACTATTTCCATCATCTTCAAAGGTCGTTACCAGTATCAGTTCAACAGATTTGTAACTTGATATAAATTATACCTACGAAGAATTTTTCTCGCGAGTGTTGATGATAGATTCATGAGCGAATAAAGCAATTCCCAGCCTTCTCGATAGAAGCTAACAAATAGGATATGAATTCGGTCTTACATAATTGCACACTGTAGGTTTAGAGATCTGCTATTTTCTTCGCACTGTAACTCAATTATCAAAAAATTAACAGAATAGTAATTTCAGACGTTAAACTCTGACCATTCCTAGTATTGTTATGCGTCTTTCATTTCATTCCTTAGTCATAAGCAAAGCAAAATATTCATAATTGTTGAACACCGTTTGACCGAACACATAGACTTTGAACAACTTTCATTGTGTATCATCATCAAGTTCACACACTTATTAAATCTTTGGCAAAGTACGACATCACCATCCTGAATGCCAGCCTGAAGTATTTAAATTAATATCCCGAAATTTCAAACGTTTTACAAATCAAAACCTTATGGCTCGACTTTTAAAGTGGGCAATATCGTTCATTATGATTGAGTTAATCGTATATAAGGCGGTCAGGTAAAACTGTATATGATCAGTTTCCAAATAGCGGGTTAAAAAAATGAACGACGCTTCTTCAAAGAATGTGAATTACAAAAATTGAGAAATCTTTTTTGCACAAGACCAATATATTTTTCTCTCGGGGTCGGAATTGACAGTCTGATGAAAAGTATTGGAAGGTTTATCCCCTTTAATCGAAATCCGATTATTCAATATCGTCTCGAACTCCTCTAGCATTGATCTCCATACCATTCTCATCCCCCGAATACCAAATCGGTATCTGTGGCAACGATCTCGGTGGATTAGCAGGACTTGAAGAACGGTATCCTTCGAGCGGAATTGGTGAAACCTTTTCTGGTTGCCTTTCTCCGTCTCCCACATTCTCCGAATCCTTTCTCGTTCATCGCCAACTCCCAATCCGAGGGTAAGCAGAAGTCCAGTGACGGCTTAATCTATTTTACAAGTGCGGGGACAATTTTAATTGGCCGCCCCAAATAAATATTTATTAGCAGTTTGTGATTTCTGGAACCCTTTACGTCACTTTGAGAGATACTCAAGGGTTCCTGAATGATCTCCTTGACATTGTAGTTTCCTTTCCAGGCAGGATATCAATTTTAAATCAATCAGTAGTCTGCAAATGGAACTTCAAAATTTTAAGGGATCCTGTGCAAGCCGCTAAATACACAGAATATTTAAGTAGAAAGTTAGCTGGGAATGTGGAGGGAGAGAGAGAGAGGTGTATCCTGTTGATAAGCAATGGATAATATGGATAATAAATAAAAAAAGCTCTCTTATCAACAGCAAATGATACAATTGGCAAAGTTAAACTAGAAAGGAATGCAGAATGGTTCGATAGTGAATGTAAAGCTGCAATAGACGAGAAAAATAAGTACATATACATTATGCTTCAAAGGGAGACTAGATTAACGAGAGAAAAATATCGACAGAGCAGGAAAAAAGCCGATAAAATACTGAAAAGAAAGAAAAAGACGCATTTGAAAAATATGGTAGAAACTGTAGAGCAGCTCAGCAATTAAAATGAAAGCAAGAAGTTCTATCAAGTAGTAAAACACATGAGCAAAGAATATCACCCAAAACTAAACTCATGTAAGAACAAAAATGGCGAAGTCATAGGGGAGGAGTATTAGATAATAGAAGGATTGGCAGAATACTTCAACGAACTGCTTAATAAGGAAGTATCCTCATAGATCGAAAAGCACCCACTAGTTCATAGTGAAGAGCAGGATGTACCCATCCCATCTATAGAGGAGGTAACTGAAAGTGTGAAAAGGCAAAGAAATGACAGAACACTAGGAGAAGATGGTATATCAACAGAATTGATAATAAATGGAGGCCCAGAACTAATGGAAGCACTACACCAACTGGTCTGTAGTATTTGGGAATCAGAGGAGCTTCCAGATGAGTGGAGAACTGGATTGACTTTCCCAATATTTAAGAAAGGTGATAAGTTAAATTGCAATAACTATAGAGGCATTATGTTAATGAATGTAGCATATAAAATCTTCACTATTATTGTCATGAAAAGAATAAGTATCAATGCCGAAGACATTCTAAAAGAATATCAGTGTGGCTTTAGATGTGGAAGAAGCACCATTGATCAGATATTCACAGTTAGACAAACAATGGAGAAGTACTACGAATACAACGTTGATTTGCATGTACTCTTTATTGACTTTCGTCAAGATTTTGCCAGTGTGAATAGGAGAGAAATGATCCATGCCCTGAAAGGTTATGATATTCCACAAAAGCTGGTTAATTTGGTTGAGATAACACTGAAGGAATCCCAATGTAAAGCCTTTGTTTTGGGTAGAAAAAGCAGCGCTTTTGAAGTGATCTCAGGGGTAAGACAAGGAGATGCTCTCTCCGCTGTGCTATTTAACTTGGTTTTGCACAAAGCAATGAAAGAATTGAAATTAAGGGGAACTATTGTTAGTGTTAGATTGCACTCCATTATAAAAACACCGTCCCTCAGCCTAGAATGCCACGAAACTTCGACGTAAAAAGCAAACATGTCGGCATATAAAAATTAATTTCTTCTTTGAAAGAAAAATTACCATTGCAAAATTTCAAGGATGGATACCCAAGGTATCTAGCTACTAAATGTAAAAAAGTAGCAACATCAACTGATACTACTAGTATTTGCTTATGCTCAAGCTTCATGAAGGTTGCCTTGTAGCTAGGGTGCCATAAGGTTTCACAGATTAACGTCCCATCCAAAAGGATCAAAATAGTAGCCATCGACAATTATTAGGTCTTTTGATGGGTAGTTTTGCTAAAGGTAACTAAGGGGAACTATTGTTTATAAATCCAAACAAGATTTTGCATATGCTGATGAGATAGCTCTGATAGAAGTGTGAAGGATCTTAAAGAAATGTTTGCTATCATTGAAGATATTGGGAAAAGAATGGTCCTCAATTTAAATTAAGATAAGACCGAATACTTGATAATGTCTTCTTCAATGAATAAACGAGAGCTAAAAAACCTAATTATTGGCAATTACGATTTTGAGGACGTCAGAAAAATTACTTGCCTTGGAATAATCAAAATATAAAAAAGAATGCTTGTTTTGTTCGTGTTTTATGTACGCCAATACCAGTTATCCGATTGTCATGAGACTTTGGTGAGTTGTTGTGCGCGTGCCCTTAAAGGTTTCTGAATTATAAAAATGGCAATTTTTTGGGTTGTTTTTAGGACAAACAAGAGCCCATCCCATTCCAGCCCATCCCCCCAAAGAGATATATGGCACTGAAATGATCAGGTGTTTTATCAAATGACAACAATTTCTATAAGAACGGAGAATATTCAAAGTAATGAAAAATATCTGATCATGTTTTCTTTCTTTGCCGTAAAAACTCATCATGCCAAGATAAGTAGGCATATAGAAAAAAATAGGACATGCGAAACGGCAACTAGGCATTTAAAATACGTGAAATGTTGAAATTAGAGAATATTAATCCCTCAGTATATAAAGAGTGTTTCGTAATGAATCTGTAATATTTTAGGATATGATTAAGCAGGTCAAAATAAGAAAAAAATTCGATTGGATATGTATCCGAAAACTGTATGTTAATCAGCTGTATGTCGGTATGCGTTTTTTACGGAAACCCTGCTAAATAAAACATTATTTAAGATAAAGACTTGATATTTTGTATAGCTGTTAACGGCAGTGTTTTAAATTAGCATACGAAATCTAATTATTTTCTAACACACCATTCAAAAATGGTGGGCAATCAAACTTCTCAATCCTTAATATCTATGCACACCGAAATCGTATTAAAAAGTACAAGTATGAAAAAGTAGTGCCATTAATTTACAAATAAAATGGTATCAATAAAATTTTCATACCTACTAAAACAATGAAATGGTCAATAGATTTTCAAGCCAATGTCAAAGAGTCAATGCACACATACAACAATATGGTTTCATTAAAATTCCCATACCGTCTACAACAATGGTATAACTAAGTTTCAGCAATGAAGAAGATCACTGGAAAGTATCACTTCATGAATACGAGAGAGATTGGTAAAAGATTCCGCAAGTCGGAGTTTAAGAAATCGGAGAGCGAACAGAAATATGGTGCTCCCATCGTTTTTAAGTGACCCCATATATCCTACCCACACTTTACAGCGGTAGGTTTTCGTAACAGTTACATGCGACAATTTTTCCTGAATATGGTACACCCAGGGCCGTAGCTAGGGGCTGGCCAGGGGGTCGGCTGCCAGGGGCGAAAGCCTCAGGGGGGCGCACTTTGCAGACCCACAGCCTGCGGGCCGCTGGGACATCTGATCTGATTACGATAAGCACCCCCACAATTTAGGAACGGCGCCCCTAACTTAACACACAAAATTTGTACCGAACCCTGAATAAAAGAAGAAAAAAAACTACTCACAAACTAATATTTTGTCACACTCATATGTACATTAACATAGGCCGTTTTTCCTCTCTCCGGCACACGCCAACCAAAGCGGCCTGGCGGCGCGGGGTACCGGCGCCAAACCGGCCGTATCGGCTGGCCATACTTTGTGAGAACGACCAATGAGCGTAGCAAAACACTGTGTGGGGAATCCCCACAATTTGTTCGTTCTGATTTTTAGATACATAGTGTTTTTCCACTCTCGGGCACGTACATGCCGACCAAAGCGGCCGGGTGGCGCGGCGTGCTGGCACCAAATCGGCGGTGTCGGCAGGCCATACTTCGTGAGAACGACCAGCGAGTGTAGCAAAACACTGTGTGGGGAGTGATCACAGTTTATTTGTTCTGATTTTTAGATACCTAGTGTTATAGTCAGTATAGCGGGGGGCGCACAATTATATATTGGGTGGCGCAAAATTCAAATATTGCCAGGGGCGCTGGTGACCCTAGCTACGACTCTGGGTACACCATATATGCCTCACCACTAAGGTCTATTTTTTTCTTCTTTTCGTATCCTTTTCCGCGTAATAGCTATAATAATTGGAAATAAACTATTTATCGCGACCTTAATTACGCCAAAATAGTCTCGGAGTGCAATCAGCTGTGTGGTTGTAAACTATTTTCCCTTGGGTTTTGAAATTTCCAACCCCAAGATTATGATTGAGGGTGTTTATAACTATAGAGTTTACGCAGATTTTCCTTTAAACTTTTTATTTATACACTAGCTAACTTCTTGGAGAGGTAAAAAAAACCTATGAAATAGTAGTGCGAAAGCAGCTTTTATTGATCAATCATGATGATTCAAAAATGTTTTATTAAGGACTTTCAGACACTCATCTTAATTATATCTTAGGATGAATACATTATCGTAGTTATCATTAAGATTAGTTAGTGATCAATATCTACTGATATAAACTCATAAAATTGAAGTGCATATTTGAGTGACAAATTTTACCTCACAGCCCATTCCATTGGCTGCGTATGCAATTCAAAAATGCAATTCTAAAAGGGAAATAAGTTTTTGCGAGTGGTAAAAGATCTTTACCAAAATTTAATTTACCAAAACCATCGTATTTGCCCTCACAATTGGTGTTTCTCCTGAAATAAACTCTTTCACTTGGTATTATTTTTTTGTCCCAGATATTTAGTTCAATCTTATGAGAATTGTGTGTGTACTTGAGATGACAGGCTGTGTCGTATGGAAATTCTTTTCTTACATTTACCATTTTGACTTCCCTTGAAGATGACTTTTCCACATCCAGCCCTAGAGGAAATTTAGTGTGTACCTACTACTGTTGCTGAAGAAGAAGATTGTCAAGCATCCAGTCGAATGAGTTTGATCGGAAAGTGTTTTTTTTTACTTGATTCAAGCATCGGGAGAATTCGCCAAAACGAAATTGGATTTGGAAAAGTTATTTATTCTATAACTACAATGTGTGGTTGGGTTTGTAAGATAAAAATTTATCGGTAGGAAAAAATTAATAAATGGATGATCCTTTATATACTCGTAACTTTCTCTTGCGACTTTTCAAGCGGTCTTTTAATTCAACTCATAAAGTGTTTCTGAATTTTTGAAAACTTTTAGCCAAAATTTGGAATATTCTATTGATTGGGGTAGATTTGGATGGAATTGTCAGAGATCTATGCCCTTCAACTTCCCTCTTGGTCGCGTCAGAATTATTGTATACGATTATTTGTGATGACGCGTCACTATGTACGATGAATAAATCCGAGGGTCTTATATGCTTTTGGTTGAGAAATTGATTTCATTAAATCTTCTCCATTCAATTATTTCCTGAAAACACATTAAATTTATCCTTCACTCTCACTCAGTGATTCAACCCGTTGGTTGGCTTGGATAGTTGAGGGTAAGAGCTCACCCCAGACTAAGCCACAGGCGTGTGAATTTCACACATTCAGGGTAGGGGGCCAGTTCCTTTCCCTGGGCCACCTCGCACTCCGAGGATTTTTTTGTTCAGGGGCGTACAAAGTCTTCACCCGGATTTGAACCCGGGACACATCGATCAGTAGCCAAGCACATAAATCCTTATTAATTGGTTTTTTTCAAGCAATTCTTCTTTATGTATTTGGATCTCTCCCTGATTACGAGCTCTATTAAACCTTTGATATCGATATTTGATACTATAACTGTATCTTTTTGGGTTATGACTCCTAAAGAGTCTTTACTTTGAAATATAGACAAGAGAAGACAAAACCATTTTAAAGCCATGTCCATAGGACAATTTTATCATCAGAAGAAATAATTTGATGGTCCTCAATAGAAAGGTGGAAAAAAGGATTAGTTTTCTTTGATTTCAATCTGAGGGGCTAAGAAAATAAAATGCCATTCATTTCCGTTTTCAAAATCAGCTGGATTAATTAACCGAGAAGAAAAGATTCTTCATTTTTAGTCCCCTTACGAAGGTCCCTCCTAATGAAATTTGTATAAAATCCTGTACATTGCCTCTTTTCAAGACTATTATGGTGGTCAGATTAACATTTCTTTAATTCTGCCTCTGATGTGGACTTAAAATCGTAGTTATCTGTTAAAATTTACCTGTAAGGAGTGTAGAGATAGTGTCTAGAGGAAAACCTGTATACAAGTATAACAGCGTATCAGGCTTAAATGTGTGGAAATACTTGATGTCCATTTCGAATAAAACAGTATTGGTAAATTTCCACAAAGTATATTTAAAAAACACACCACCCACCAAGGTTTCGGCACGTAATGCCATTATTAAGGTACAACTTTCTCTGAAACTCCACCCCCCGGGATGGTGGCGAGGGGGTGGAGGGAAAGGGGGTATTAAGTCACAGAGGGGGAACACCGCCTCTGTTAAACCTTGTTCTCCCTCCCGTCCGACCTTATGACCATGCCTCCTGACCTTCACGACCAACGGCTTTTCTGTGTTCTACCACCCCCCCTTACTCCTTCTGTGCTCTCCCTCTGTAACTTAATACCCCCCCTTCCCCCCCACCCCCTCGCCGCCATCCCTGGGGTTGGAGTTTCTGAGAAAGTTGTACCTTGATAATGGCATTACATGCCGAAACCTTGGTCGTTGGTGTGTTTTAACTGTTTTTAAATATACTGTGTGTAAATGTTCCAATACTGATTTATTTGAAAAGGAAAACTTGTGTTTACTTATTGGCGATTTTAATAATGTAACTCATTCGGTGACTTCGTGAGGAAACATTTTCTACAGGAAATTATTGTTGTATTTACTTGAGAAAACATTTTATCAACAAGCTACTTAAAAAAGAAAGTTTTCTAAGAGGGAGGTGTGTATCCACCATTGGAATCAGCTGTCGTTGTAGTTCTTCCCAACTAATTTAGTCTGAACAACTTTGTCGAATGAACTTGTTATTTATCATGAGAATAAAAAATACTTGGTAATAACTTTTCATTTTGTTCTATCCTGTTCGGTTTTGATGATTTCACATCATTATTGTAGGATTGTTGGTGAATTTGTTAATGATGTGAAACCATGTAAACCGATCAGGTAATCAAAAAATTAAAAATTGCGGAAAATAACCATATGTTTTTTTATGGTAGTGATAATAAGTTGAAGTGCTTCTAATGGTTTTTAATGTTTTATTTCAACATCCTTTGATCTTAGAGTGTAATTTCTAAAATATTGCCTTTCTGGTTTAAGAAAGGAGATGCTGTGAATACGTTTTGAGGTTAAAAAGAATGAAATCTTGAAGCAAATATTTCTTATCTCTCCTCCTTAATTTTGTGTAGCAATTTTCGTCAACGTCGGGATTGTATCGGTTTCCTTTCCCAATCAAGACGTTTGTGTTAGGTCTTGATTGTTGAATGACCCCCTCTTGTAATGATGGTCATCAAGGGCAGAGAAAAGAGGCCATCTCACCGCGTTTGTTCATCTTTGATGGCAGTAGTCTTCTGTCCTAATGAGAAGGCCTCACTGAATCAGCTTAATTGGTAACATAATTAAAGAATCTCTATTGCTTTATCGGTTTACAGTGGCCTCATATAGGCGATCCGTGTTGTTTCAGGGCAACAGATGGTTTATTTCCTCGGTGGGAGAAAAACTTTGCGCAGGACCTTTTCAACGGGGAACGAAAAGGTTGGATTGCGTCGTGGCACTGAGTAATTTAAATATCCTTCCCTTTTTACCTTCTCTAAGTTCCAATGCAGGATAAGTTTTGTCTATGGGGTCAAAGGTCACCGTGAGTGTACACCGAGAGCTACTGTTGACCTGGAAATGGCAGCAAAGGAGCGATTTTTTATTTATTTTATGTTTGATGCCCCAAAGATAAAGGCAAAGAAATGAGACTGGAAAACTGGTTTTTCGAATGAAATTTTTTTGTTGGAAAGAAGTTTGATGAAATAAGCGAAGTATATTGTTTCTAGGATACCTATGTATGTATTTCCTTATGCAAACGAGACTCCATCGTAGACAATGTTTTACGAAACGCATCAGAATTAGACACTCATTGATTTAATCTTGTCATTCACTTTAGCTTAAGGGTGAGATAACTTTGTTGATAAGTAATCATTGTACTCATTGATAAAGAAAACTATTTTATCCTTTTAATTTATATATTCATGTGATATTCAGGCATTAAAATCCTCTCAGCGCAATTTCTCAGACATTCTAGCTACACTTTTTTTGAGAAAAAGATCACGTCCAGAATCAACAAATATAACTCATGGTCCTACTAACTAGTACCATGTTAGTAGTACCATGATACAACTACTGCATTGAGAATAATCCGCTTTATATCCGGGACAAGTAATATATTCTCATGCTACATTCATAGTCTTGCTGTTAAGGCTCAAAATGTTTGAAATATCGTAAATGAATTTTGTTTTAATCGTTAAACGTTCTCAATTTTATTTTTCTCTCCGCTATGAGACTGACTCAGCGAGCTTCGCATTCAGTCTTATATTTGTTGTCGAAGCAACTTAAAAAGTTGGAGTTCATTTGTTTTATATTTATTGATTTGACTCAATGGGGGTTTATCACGAATTTTGCTTTTTACTTTATCGTGCTGGGGACCATGACAGATGATCATATGCAAATCATCTCTTATAGATTCCAAAAATTGCCAGATATGTAAGAGTCTAAAGTTGAATGAACGGGCAACCTTTCCATAACGACTGTGACGTCATTTCATGCATCGCTTCTTCCCTCTTCTTCCCGATACATTCTAAAAGATGACTTAAAAAGGAATTTGTGAAGATATCCAATTTTTCCGGAAATACAACAGTATAAAGATTTAGAAAATACTTTGAATAAATATCCGTCTTCACCGGGATTTGAACCACGGGCTCGATCAATGGATGAAATGACGTCAGAGGTCGTTTAGCGGAAACAGAAAAAAAGCAACTTTCTACGAATTGTTATTTGGTTATTAGGCCTTAATGTTTCGAAGCAACTCCGTAAATCTACATGAATACCTTTTCAAATATGATTTCAACGGTAATATCGAAAAAGCATTCCCCCATTGATAATCCCCCATTGTAGTTCCAAGTCTTTTGCCGAGATTTTGTTTGACGTGAGCTCATAACTTTGAGTTATTTTTTAACGAGTATTGATTAATGAATGAAGGTTGAGCCCCAATGCAGATTTTACAAGTATTAAATACCTCCAAGTACTGACGTATTTGCAATATTAAATGCCTGTCAAGCGAACTGGAACAGTAAATTTGTATCTGCACCCTTCATTTTACTCGTTTGATTTTTGTTAATGAGCTTCTTTCGGCATCACAAGATAGTTACACTCGCATTTACCAACGAGATGCGCAATTAGCAATGGGAATTGACTTATGGGAATTCAGCAGTCGTGTCATGGTATACTTTTCACGACGTTTCGCGATATATTTAGTTCATAAGGACTAAAATGAAGGTCTTGAAGCGGAGGAATCATCCAGAGCCTTGGCAACGGTGGTTATTGACGCGAGAGAGGAATCAACAAGAGAGGATTCGGGAAATGGTGTGTTTGGGAACGACTTTAATGTTATTGCGTGTACATTTTTAGGGAAATAAATGTGATTAAAGTGTTACGGAAATAAGAATAGTTGTTTTTGCACCCACGCACGTAACAACTGGTGTCAGAAGTAGGATTTATTATTAAATTTTAGTGGACTTTTGGAGTGTTAGCCACGACTTATTTTCATGTAAGTCCAGAGCATGGCTTCAAGAGTAGCGATGTTAAGTGAGTTGAAAGTGGCGGATTTGAAGCGCGAGTTGGAGGAGCATGACATTGAGACTAGTGGGACGAAATCCGTACTTCAATTGCGACTTCGTGAGGTGCTTCAGGCCGAAGGTGTGGACCCTGAAGATTTCCTCTTCAAGATAGAAATCGGAGCGCGCGAATTCACGGTCAGGTCCTCAGTATACAAAGTATAGTTATTTTCACTATATTACAAGCTTGGATTGCATAGAAGGCATTGCATAAATTCTTTGATACAGTCTTGACAATCAGGTTCTGCTTGCACAACGGAAGCCGGACTTTCCTAATTTAATATGAATTAGGGCAACGGCCTGCCACGATGGAAACACCGGTTCCCGATCAGTCACCGAAGTTAAGCATCGTTGGGCTCGGCTCGGGTTTGGAGGGGTGTTCCTTCGATTCGTCCGAGTACTGTTTGCGAAATGACCTTAGACGTCGAAGCACGTAATACAAAAATACCTTAATATGAGTTAGATTAATTTTTTTAGTTTTTATGAAGTAATATTTTTATATACTTACGTACGTCTATGGCCATTTGAAGTCAAAAAGGATTTTTGCCCCGCCATCAATTCCTCTCCAGCGTTGTCTGTCAGCTGCTTCGTATTCTGACACTCATATTATCCGGAGATATATCCTTAGCCGAACCTTCCACGTAAATCTTGGTCTTTGTCACGTTCTCGAAATTTCCATACTGGCATCCAATGTGTGTTTCATTGATGATTAATTTTATGCATATTTCATTTTCCCCTTGTAAAACGTAACCCATCCATCTTAAGCGTCTGTTTTTTATAACTCCAATTATATCTAGTTCCTCATACATTTCACCTATTTCTCTATTCCTTTTTATTTTTCTGAATCCATCGTCATAAATTGAACTGAAGGAATGTCTTATATCCATGTTTTTAAATTCCATTACTTTTTCCATGCTCTGATTAAGTATGCACACCTCATCATCGTATAATATCATTGTCTTTTGTCTTAAATATTCTTAATTAATATTTTTTCGATAGCAGTTTGCTCTATATATTCCTGCTCAAAGCTTAGCAGCTTCTGTTAACTGCTGCCAGCCTACTCAGAATCTCATTTTCATCTTAAGATGTTTAAATTCTTCCACATTCTCAAAGAAATGATCTCCCTTTTTGAGTTCTTCATTAATCTCATAAGGCCTGCTGATTATTATATAATTTATCTTTTTATCACTTATTTTCAGACAACACTTCGTTATTTATATATTATAAACTGCTCTGACAAAGACGCAAAACCTTCTTTTGCTACAGCACAAAATAAAATATTGTCGGCAAATGCGAACAGATTAAATGTTGCCCCTATATAATTGCCTGTGTTTAGCTCCGTGTCTTTTCTAGAGCGTGATAAAAAATATTTTATTATGCTAATTTTAGTTATAATTGCCTGTTGTTCCAACTCCAGGGACTAAAATTAATTTCAAATATTAATTTTATAGATTGTGTTTTATGAGTTAAGAATGAGCGAGGCTCTCGATGACGAAGGAAATGATGGACAGAAATAGGAGGAGGAGGATGAGAATTGAATCACGATAATGTCGATAGAAACCAAATGAATGAGGTTGAGCGAATCGAGAGCAGGGAGCCGTGGGTGCGTGCGGTAGCGTCCTCTGCGAAAGGATTTCTTTTGAGAAGGAACACGGAGATAAACGGAGCTATCTCGGTCCTCCATTTTCATATAAAATGGGAAGTATTCGCGTTACGACGTCTCATATAGCAATAACGGGGAATTGAATTGAGATATTGAGAAGTCTTTTCTTGAAAATAGAAAGAGTGGTCTTATCACGTTGGTGCCATGGCACCAACGGCGCCAGGGTAATAATAGAGGAGACATTGTTACCTTCGAATGCCAAATGTGACTACTTCTCGTCATACTGTTGACAAATATTAGGTGCCATTTATATGACGCCTTAGGAATCATATTGCTTCATACAAAACTGTTTACCTTTTTTAGGAAGATACAAAAATAGCTGACGCTTATTTTGCTGTAACAAGAGATATACTTTGAAGCTAAATAATGGAATGTTTTTTATTTTCTCCTGGATATATTTACATTTATTAAATAAAAAGGCAACGACCATTATCTTAATCCACCTATGACCTTTTTCGTTTCGACCATATGGTAGGTCCTTAAACAGGCATCCATCTTTATGGGCTTAATGTTACGGTTCGTCAGAAAATTCGGAACGCTATAAGTCTTGTCTTTCAAAGAAAAGGTTTAACCCCTGGCTCTATCTGCACCAATGAGTGATAACTGCCGATTAAATAATTTTAAAGCACAAAAAAGGCGTAGTAGAGACGGGGAAAAATATAAAAATCCACCTTCGGCAAAAAACTCTATAAGAAAACACAAATATTACAATAATTCTATTTAGGAAACCAAAGGCATTGAAGCCCTGAAATTTACATAAATATTCTCTCAGCAGGTGTAACAGTATGCTCAGGAAAAATTTTAAACGAAAATTTACACATCTTACATTATTATGGCTCTTATTCTCACTCTGTCTATTACCCTTTACCCAAGTTTTCAATATATATATATACATATTACGAAATGCATATAATTAACGTAAATTCACTCATTTTCGAAATGTTTGTATCAGTACTACCAATATACGACTTTTGGACTCAGTTCTCCAATCTATTAACTTTCTCACATATTTTCCAATAATTGTATTTGTAGAAATTATGTGGTATGTGATGACCACGGGTGCAAAGAAGTGGACGGCTCGATAGGCATGCCTTTAATTTGTAGATCGAGATTACGTTTACACTCTTTGGTAGTAGTAATTGTGTTTATCGTGCTTCGGTGGCTAAGGTCATTTCGCGCACTGTCTGCCATGTGCAGACAGAGGCATCAGCACTCGGATGAATCGGAGGATGACCCCCCCCAAACTCGAGCCGAGCCCAACGATGTTTAACTTTGGTGACTGATCAGGAACCGGTGTTTCCATCGAGGCAGGCCGTTGCCTCTTCACTCTTTGATCTAACTTCTTTTAGCAAGGTAGAATATGCTCAAAGTACATAAAATGCGAACCAAAAATTTAGCAGATGGTGAAAAAAGAGACTGGGATTCGAACCCATTGGCAAATGACTTTTTCATGGCAAATTACACCCTCTTTGATGCATAACTTTCTAACTTTTTTGTCACCATCTTCTAAACTTTTGGTCAGCATTTTATGTGCGTAGATCTAATTATATCGTGTTGCAAGAAGTTGGGCGAAAGATTGTAAGCTTAATCTCAATCTATAAATTAAGGACATGCCTATCAATCCGTCCGCATCCACTTTAAAGCTATGCTATCTCCGAATGAACCAACTGCTTTGAACGATGCCCATAAAATATTTTATACAATTTCTATCCGTATAAATCAACCTTTAGATGATGTATTGCATATTTTTATCGTGTAATTTTCCAAGAGAGATAAAATTATAGTCCAATAACCCAAAGATCAGTTTGATAGTTGACGGTAGACTTCAGCTTTTACTTCTCAGGCTAACGGCTTATGAAATTCACAGTTGACAGAATGGATTCACAGGTGAAAGGAGTCCCTTTTCCTGCGCAGTCTGTGGTTCCCCAAGAAAGCCGGGCACCCGTAAAATAACGAAGCTGATATTAAAATGTGGATGGTTCAAAGACCGCTTTCTCCGTTCAGAAGCCGAATACTCCGATTCACTTTGCCTTTTAAATTTGCAAGTAAGAAGCACTGTAATATGAGATTTTTATTTCGAAATTTTATTGTATTCATGTACTTTCGATCGTTTGAGCGATATATTCTCTAATCATAATAAAGACTATATTATAATATTATTTTAAAGCTGAAGCAGATATAAAAAGCATGGAGTAGGTATAGTAATGATTACTACGCTAAAACTTTCTTTTATTCGACCTAGCTTATTATAAATTTACTAAATATAGGTACGCATTTGAGGCTTAAACTTGGTTCATATATTTCATGCCATTTGCTGAAAACGCTTTCAAATTTGAGGTTTTTTTTGCGATTTCATAAATAAATATTTCGCTAAGAAAATAATTTATTTGTAAAAATAGGAACTACATACCTTATAATTTCTGACGCGATATTTGCATCAGAACTATCACAATTTATCAAAAACTCTCTCTGGAGACCATAGCAGTACCATGTCTGTAGAACAATGCCATCTATTATTTTGGCAAGTATCCCTAAAGGTAGAGCGGTAGATAGATGACAACCTGGTACCATTATAAATATACGGTATTTTACTTTATTATGAGACTAAATTCACTTAATTTTATGTGTTGTTACCTCTCGCTTTAACTCAAGTTGAAAGTATGCGAAGAGCATGATATTAAATGTTGCAATAATAGTTCCGTTGGTTACAGTAATTTTATGCCTCATACCTTGATTGTTTTTACGTTACGCCAGGAGTAGAGAACTTTCAGCTTATTTTTTTGTCCTCGAATATAAATGATTCTTTCCGCAATGGTTAAAATATCGTTTAAAGGGCATGTAAAAATTATAAGCTTGCGAGCAAGAAGAAGAAATACAATGTGCTATGGCTATATTTCATTTTTTCATTTATCCAATTCCATGGCCTCGACTATGCATTGCTCACTTTCCTGCGGAATGTCATATGTTTTGTAAGACAAGTCAAATAGATGAATAATTGCTATTGTAGTGTATATATTTATACTATTGTTCGTCAATTTTGTAACGAGTAAAAACGGGCAACGTTCTTAAAACTCGTAGATCTTAAGAAAATCCAATTATGTCTGTCTTAAGCTTGGAAAATGAGTTGGCTTAATAATATTAAAATTGCTTCCGCAATGGAGGATTAATAAATCTTTTCATTCATCAGTAGGAAGAATGTATTCATCAATCTCTGTTTTCGGGAGAACGTAGCTCTTCATTCGGCATCCCAGACTTTTTCCAACACCTGTTATTAAATTTGATTATTACGAATATTTAAAATATTTTCAGAATTAAATTTAAGTGATGCTTAATGATTTTATGCAAACAAAATGCAATATCAATGTCCTGCTCCTGATATGCGTAAAAAATTCCGGTATTCGGGTATTATCTATTTTCTATTTCGGATCTCCCGGTAATATTTGAAATCGGTACTACCGTAGGTACCCGAATTGAAAGTACCGTTACTTGAGCAGCGCTGCCATCATTGGTTAAAGTTTTCGGCTGCTATGTATTGACCACACATGGAGAGAGGTTAGGACGAAAAATACCTCAGGTAAAATCTCATTGTATTTCTTTTGTATTGATCATTAAACCCAAGCCCACAGTTCCACGGGTGTGAGTTCCCATTTTAAGCCTATGCTGCGGTTGCCAAATGAGTAAAAAATTATTTTTTTAGTGCAAAAATAGATGACAACGACGTGCCAAAAACTCAAATTTTAGGCAAAACAGCGAATACGGAAATCTAATGCTATAAATGAAAACTTAAATCTTTCTGTCACCCGATAGTAAAAGTTCTACGCCTATATTGTGATTACAAGTCATTAGAAAAAAGCAAAATATGAAACCGCAGCGCCGAATCCAACTCTTAAGGGAGTAAGAAGTGTGTGAAATTCACAGTGAAAAAATCATTCGCCTGGACTGGGATTCGAACCCAGAGCCCCCGATTTCGCGCCGAGTGCTCTACCAATTGAGCTACCCAGGCGTCATCTCTCACTGTGAATTTTATGGAGGCTTTAAGAAGCGAGGTGTCTTCAAAGGTACCGTGCATACAATGCCAAAGTACCCGTGTGCGAACGCTAAGCGCCTCGAAGCGTTTACCTCGTGGACAGTAGCGCTTAGCGTTCGCACACGGGTACTTTGGCATTGTATGCACGGTACCTTTGAAGACACCTCGCTTCTTAAAGCCTCCATAAAATTCACAGTGAGAGATGACGCCTGGGTAGCTCAATTGGTAGAGCACTCGGCGCGAAATCGGGGGCTCTGGGTTCGAATCCCAGTCCAGGCGAATGATTTTTTCACTGTGAATTTCACACACTTCTTACTCCCTTAAGAGTTGGATTCGGCGCTGCGGTTTCATATTTTGCTTTTTTCTAATGACTTGTAATCACAATATAGGCGTAGAACTTTTACTATCGGGTGACAGAAAGATTTAAGTTTTCATTTATAGCATTAGATTTCCGTATTCGCTGTTTTGCCTAAAATTTGAGTTTTTGGCACGTCGTTGTCATCTATTTTTGCTTGGCTTTAAGAAGCGAGGTGTCTTCAAAGGTACCGTGCATACAATGCCAAAGTACCCGTGTGCGAACGCTAAGCGCCTCGAAGCGTTTACCTCGTGGACAGTAGCGCTTAGCGTTCGCACACGGGTACTTTGGCATTGTATGCACGGTACCTTTGAAGACACCTCGCTTCTTAAAGCCTCCATAAAATTCACAGTGAGAGATGACGCCTGGGTAGCTCAATTGGTAGAGCACTCGGCGCGAAATCGGGGGCTCTGGGTTCGAATCCCAGTCCAGGATTTGCTGTGACACTGTATGCATTAATACAATGTTAAAATTACTGCGCGGCCAGTTCCGCAGTTCTTTAAAGAGTAAAGATTGGTTTAAAAAAAGGTTTATTATATAAACCATTTATCTTTTTACGTTCTAAGAAACACGTTTGCCAAATTTCGCTCGAACTCATCAAGGGGTTTGGAAGGCTATATCGCTCAAACAACCAGTGTTTCAGTTCCATAGATGCAGACAATACAAAGACATCACTACTACTGATGAAATAAAAATTAACAGATTTTACTCCAATAAGTCTGCAAATAATTATTAATAAGTTAAATCATTATAAAAAACAATAATCATATTTTTGCCAATAAAAACAAAATAAATACGGAAAAGGTTTTAAAAAATCATCTTTAAAACCTTTAATTAGGCGCGCGTGGCCTGTCAGAATTCATTTATCATTGCTTCTAAATGTTTTTCTGTTCGATAAAAAATTTTGGTTTCTTCAATGCCTCCAATTAACTTAGTATTCACCGAAAAGAAAGAAAATATTTTTAAAATACTTAACAATTTCAATATTACTTACAATTTTTAAATCATATGGTTCATAGGGAACACCTACAAGAGTTGCTTTTTTGTACATGGTGTCCATAAGTCAAAATTCCGTGATTATTATTAATTTGAACCAAACTCGAAAAATTTTCACATTCAATATAGGAGGTGTTTTATTTGCGAGAAAATTGAAAAAAGGAATTTAATGTGTTAATGCCGGCATGGTATTGGAACTCCGCGATATTATACGCAAAAATGTGGAAATGTATGTTAAATATCAATTTGAAGGTAAAATTAATCGAAATTGCTGTTAATGATACCATTTTTTTTAAATTGTGTTACTACAATATTTGGGTGAAATAAGTCCGAAAATCTTAGTACCTACCTATATATTTTTTACACAAACTGAGCAAAATGAGCGTCCCTGCTTAAGGGATACGGATTTGCTGTTTATCGTAATTTAGCACGAATATGCCCTTGAATGAGTCAGTTTCTTTCGTTTAATGCTCTTCAGTTCATTCAAAGGTTCATGTGCTCCGGTAAAAAATTCATTTGTATCCGTGAAAGCAGGTGAAGTCTTCCATTGTGAGTAGAATCCCTGAATGTTTACCGAATGGCATTGAAACGCTGATGGAATTGGAATCAGGTTATTTGCGAACACGCTGATGTAATGAGGTTTTACGCCTACGAAATTCATGAAATGGAGGAAGCCTCAAAATGGGATTGCGATATGATAAGTATGTTTAGAGAGCACCTCTAATTCAAATTCACTACGAAAATAAATGTAAATACGGTTTATTTTTTACGAAAGGGATCCTATTTTGAGTTCGATTATTACGGTTAAAACCGCTTTAAGCCACTGAAGGTGTAATTGAATGATCACAAAGTTCAAAGTGAAAACTGAAAGTCAATTCGGCTGTAAAAACAATAAAGGTTTTGTGCCTAATTTGACAAACGCTGTTTTTCTTTATCAAGATTTGTGCTCGTTAAATTTACATGGTGTAATAGGCATTCTGAAAACCCCTGGTAGCCATCTCAATTGATTAGGGCAGCAGTTTTTATTTTATTATTTTCCTTTTTTCTTTAAAACCGCGTACAGCTTCATTGTCAATGCACAGAGGTGCATTAACATAGAATGTGAAATGAGACACGAACACACAAACCCAAACTAAAAATTATAAAAAACTATTACTACAGTGGTGAACACATAGAGAACGATAATGTGATAGAGCGTGGGTGTTAAAAGTGTTGGAAAAACGCGGAAACGAATGAATGTGGTCAGAAAGTTAATTTCAAAGGGAAAAGAGGCAGAAGTGAAGCTCAAAGAAGAAGAAAAGAGAAGGAAGAGAAGAGGAAGGAAGAGAAGGACTCGATCATGGATAGGCGCATGTGGGGATCTGGAAATAGACGTATGAAATAAAGAGTACTAGGATATGTAGCGTTTGAACAGTACCTCGGCATTTGTTTTTAATTTATTTGATTTGGAATAGTTTTTGTTTAAATGTTTTAATTTATTTTATTGTACAAATGTTTGACTGTTACAATGTTTTGGTTTCGAAGGTTTGATTTTGGAAGAGGGGATGGGTTGTTAAGGGAGAATTAGAGCAGGTCTGGAAGCTGCTCTGCATGAGTAAAAGAAGTATAGAATAAAGGAAACTGAAACTAGGTGTTTCTAATTTGTACACACCGTCCGACGCTACAGATATTTTTCTTGGAGACTTGGTCATGGATAAATTATGTCATACTAGTATTCTTGCCAACGTTTCGTAACTTTATTTTTTCATCTCCAGGGCTTTAGGTGATATATTAAGATTAATATTTCAGACAGTTTTTGTGTATATTCTATAACGTTGTAAAGAGTACTAATATGACACAATTTATTCACGGCCAAGTCTCCAAGATAAACATCATAGTATAATTAAGTGGTCAATAACCAGCTCTCATCGAAATAAAGAGTGAATGCAAGCGGGCCGATGTGGGACTCTAAAATTGATGAGGGAGAGCAAAGTCATGACATGAATCGGTGGTGGAGTTGAAAATGCAATGGATGAGTTTTAAATCACTTTTAAACTTTGTCTGGGGATATAAGAAATGGGGAGTGCAGGCAGAATAGCATCATTGGACATATAGTGAAAATGAGGGACCCACTATTTAACTACTTACCGAATAAATCGGTAACTCTGAGAGGAGTCAAAATATTAGATGGGACTGTGATAGGCCATATAGGGGAGCAATATGTGGTAAGTGGGGAGACAATAGTGGAAAGATATTAGTGCAATGCTTCCAATGTTAATTGCTATGTTAATGCTTCCAATAATGTTTCCAATATATAACAACTCTTAATGTTGTTATACATTGGAAACATACTGGGATAAACCTTTTACTCTCCTGTTTAAATGTCACCTAAAGCCCTTATGAAGATTATATATAAAAAGGTGAAACTTTGGCGAATTGGTGGTTTTTTAATTGAAAAAAACAATAGACCAAAGCTCCAGAAAAAACATCAATCATAATTAAAGTGGTCCAGATTATGTATATCCAAGTTTAAAACTAATGATATCAGTCCTGACATCGTAGAAATTATGGATATCCATGTTGAGAAAAACCAATTTTGTAATTTTCACAAACTTTATTTCGCTGGCACGACGCCCGTTTCACCACACTGTGGCAGAATATGCCACAGTGTGGCGAAACCACATTTGAAGCCCCACTGCTTACACGCAAACTAATTTTGATAACATGTTGAGAAAAATCAAATTTTTTAATTTTCACAAACTTTATTTCGCTGGCACGACGCGCGTTTCACCACACTGGCAGAATATGCAGTGTGGTGAAACGCGCAATGTGCCAGGGAAATAAAGTTTGTGAAAATTACAAAGTTGGTTTTTCTCAACATGGTTATTAAAATTAGTTTGCGTGTAAGCAGCGGGGCTTCAAATTTCGGCATAAATACCGAGTATTCCTCCCAGTGAGGCCCACTCTCGCCGTTGAGGGTATCCGATTCTAGAGTGCTCAGCGGCGGAGTTTAGGGCCGTGGATGTAGTTGTGAGTAATAATAACAACAGTAATATATTTTTTCATCTTTAATGTTACAAGGTATGTCAGTCTAGCATAATAAAAGGCAAAAGATATACAGGGAAATCAATCAAAATCAAATTCTTCAATGCAAGGAAAAAAATATATTTTCCCAGCCATGACTTGCCAATCAGCAATAAACGCTTGACTGTCTGTGATAAATTCCTTAAGGTCTTAGCATGCCTTTATTTTCAGAATTATTTTAATCTGAGATCTAAACCTGGTAGTATACAATTTTTAAACTTGTCAGGCGATTTATAGTAATACTTTATTCCCACATAGAGTGGACTTTTTTCATAAGATGAAGTATTATATGGAATTAGTATAAGTGAGTTTGCCTGCCTGGTGTGGTGACCATGGGCAACAAGATATTTACTGAAACACTGAAAGTTTTCTTTCACGAAAGTTAGGGTATTCAGAATGAATATACAAGGTAAAGTTAGTATATTATAATTTATGAAATAAGGTCTTCAAGATTCATATGGCTTCAGATTATTGATTATCCTCACTGCTCTCTATTGTAATCTGAAAATTCGGCTTAACAGAAGACTGGAAGCCTGACCCCAGAAAATTATACCATAGTTAAGGTATAATATGGTTAAGGTTAATACATCGATTATCCCTGCTTGAAACCTTAAATGTGGAATTTTTAGTTAATCAGATCACTGTGGGAAACCACTGGTGGGTGGTACCGGAAAAAATGATTTCGTAATGATAGGATGCTGGGATCTCATTTTGGCCTTAACATGTGGAGACATCGTGCGATACATCGCCCAAAAAGTGTATCTTAAAATTACCTGTGTTTGGAGTCTTAACCATTAGAGTATTAATTTCCACGTTTTCGTCAAAAAATAACTATATCAACTTCTACGTTTGTTTATCTCCATCGTCTCAGGCTCAACCTTGTGGAAGTTCATTTTATCGTAAATGAAAAGGAAAACTTTGTTATACTCCACCAATTTCTTCTCAGGTACAACTAGTTTCGACGCAGCGGCGTCATCTTCAGGTACGGGTACCTGAAGATGACGCCGCTGCGTCGAAAATAGTTGTACCTGAGAAGAAATTGGTGGAGTATAACAAAGTTTTCCTTTTCATTCTACGTTTGTACTCACATGCATTAACTTCTTTCTTTCTCTGTCTCAAGATATTCACTCACTAGCATACACAGGTGGGGATAATCTGTTCTTAATCTGGAACCCTCAATTCCGAATTCACTCACTAATCTTAAATATGCGCTCATTATGATTCCTGTACATCTCTTCAATAATGGGCATGATTCTCTTATGTCTTATTCACGTATTTTGCGTAGAAAGTTCATAATCTCTCTCAATTTTCTGAGACAGGACTTCACAAAATTCGCGAGAAGGAAAAATTAAATACTTATTTAGATCACGAAATACCTGAGTGGCACCGACGCACAGTGGGCTCTGGCCAATTTTTAGTTTAGATCTGGAAAGAAAAAGCTGGCCAAAAATCGTATCTTCCACATTTTTTAAATTAGAACTATGATTTCTTCACAGTTGAATATTTTAGGCTCCTAATATTAACTCCGAAATATTTAGCCAATTGATGGAACCGAGACCTAGTTATAAACAAAATGGCGGAGACGGTAAAATCTGAAAATTGATTCTCTGAACCGTTAGGGTATCAAAAGCTAATTTAAATCAAAGGGTAGTGATTCAAAAGTAGGATGAGTTTAAAAAAAATAAATTTAATTGTTAAATAGGCAAAATATAAAATTAAAAACAAAAAAATAATTACAAATGATAGGTATGAATGCACTAAACTATTAATTATATTCATCCGAGTCGTCACTATCCTCATCGGAACTGGTGGGCAGATCCATCCATCAGGGAGGTCCCGAGCTTCTTTTGGCCAGCTTTTTTCGATTTCAGCCCACTGTGCGACGTCTGCCTGGGCCGAAACTGCTGCATTCAATACGAAACTCGTAGTTCAACACTACAGCGCTCATTCTTATATGCAGGCTTCCACGATTACATATTCGTACCAATAAAGTCATCCCTGTTCTACCCAATGCTCACTCATATCTTCGTACCAATCTTACGAATTTGACAGAATCAAGACAAACTTTGTAACTTTCGAAATGAATTTTATTTAATACGCCTGGTTTTATCGCTTAGGCGACATCTTCAGATGATGGCCTTTTCAGCTCTATCAAAGCGGCGTGTACCTCTCGTCCTACACACCTTTCGGCTGCCATGGTGATATACTACCTTGTAAATAAATTTTAACGGAAGACTTAGCATTTTCGTTTGAACACGCATGACTCAGACCTTTGAATTGTTTGCAAACCAAAGCAAAATATAACATTCCAATTCTTCATGTTTCCAAAATGCGCTAGAAATAAAATTATTTGAAGATGTCAAAGCTTACGTTAAGTTAGTTCTCCTTCAAAACCTTTTCCTTTTTGGATACAGGGACTCTGGTGCATTTTTATTCGCCCTATGAAAGTTTTTTAAATCCGTGGCGAAAGAATTCCAAGGCCTCAGGCTCTTAAAACTCTCGACCATGCCGCTCCCTTGGATTTGCTATTTTTTATTATTAACGTGAGGTGGGCATTCCAATGTACGAAAGCTTGTTTTTGATGGTGAAAGTTTTATAATTATTGAATCTTTGACTCGTCGGTCGTTGGATTTATTTTTTGCTTTCACAGAACAAAACTTAGGACAGAAAAATAATTTTGTAAATAGATGCAACTCAAACTGAAACTCTCTTCTTTATAATCTTAGCAGTACCAGTACTGAATACTTATTGAATTTAAATGCTCTGGTGGATAAGGATAATCTATAGCATCATAGCGATATATATGTTGCGTAAGTCAACACATAAACGGTGCGGAGTTCAACACCGTGACCTCGAGATCGGATGAATTATTCGTCCATTACACGTAGAGCTTCGTGGTTGAATTATTTGCAAAGCCCCTCTAATTAGAGTTTAGCTACAATTTTATTTCCCTCATTAGAGATCCGATTGTGTAAGAGGTAATGAAGATGGAGAATCAAGTTATTTGCAATTTCGTGCTTAATCAGCGTTTGATGTCCGAGGCCCGCTTATAAAGTCAATCATTACTATCAATGATGAACTCTTCTCGGGCTCTACACTCGGACAGAGCCCGAGAAGAGTTCATCACTGCAATTCGCCGGGAAAGCGTTAAATCTTACATTACTATCAATGTTTAAGCATCGGTTGGAAAACTTTGATTGATTTTACCCTAGCACTATTTTAATATTTAAAGTAAACAGGTAAGAAAGTGTTATTCAAGCATAATTTTATAGTTAAATCAAAGAATGTATTAAAAGAATTATTATATATTGTTCTCTGCACGTAGTAGTATCTCGTAGCATTCATAAATTAATATTATTAGTAATATTAACCAGTAGATGGGTCCTTAGCATTGTAATGCATGTTCATTTACGTAGCACTCTCCCAGTTTCTAGTTTGACTGCGCACTGTTCTCCTGACTGCTTTTGGTCTGCGCCTAGCGGCCACTGGAACATACGAGGTCCCGAATTGTGCTGGGACGAGTGCTGCTTGGCCTGTGCGATTATCGAAAAAAATCGATATCGATCAATTATAAGATTAATTGGAAATGTGTTCAATTCAATTGTCAGTAATTGAAGAAATGACAATTAATTTAATCCATTCAATTAATTGACAAATGCCAATTAATTGACATCGGAATGGCTGTCAATTAATTGTCATTGCTCAATTAATTGACACCAACCGATTTATTGACAGGACTCAATTGGATCGTTGTTTTTCAAAGGCTTTCCTTCGGTAATGAGAAGAATGAAAGAACTAATTTGAAAAACAACAAAATAATTCAATCAGATAGCTTTTATTAATTAATTTCAGGAATAGATTGCTATTTGAAGACAGACAGATGAGATCCTCAGCGTGTTCATCCGACAGACACTGGCGTGTGTCGATGAGAATTTTCCCACCGAGACTGAACAACCTCGCGGACACAGTGCTAGTTGCCGGGATAGCTAGATATCTTCTTGCTGACTACTGGAGGGAGGGGTAGGCGGTGGCCGTCAATAATCGTCAATTAATCGATTACCGGACAATAATTGTGAATTAAATAACAATTGTCAATTGAGCAACAATTGTCACTTGAAAATAATTGACAGCTGAGTCAATTACCGCAATCGACATGGATGTGCTGATATAATCGATCAATTGTAAAAATAATTGAATCGTTGATTCAATTAATCGAATAATCGCACAGGCCTGGTGCAGCATGCCTGGTGTGGAATCACATCGTGCCCTAGTGTCCTAGTGGCGGCTTGCACGGTACTTCGTAGACGTACATTTGAAACCCTAATATAGTGTTCTGAAACAATTTCTTCCGTTCTAAGGAGTAAAGGAGTTTATACCTAGCACTTATTATATCTTTGAAGGTGATCGATTAACGATAGCTACAACATATTTCCAAAACATTCACATTTTCCATAATAAGCTCTTTTTTCCTCATATCAATGTCTTAAATTTGCTTAGATGCTCACTCAGATTTTCTTAGCAGCCTACTACAGCCTTTCCATAGTATCCATAATTATCTTTTCGATCGATCTTTCACAGTATCAGGAGGGCAGCGATCAAATGTTCCTTACCTCTATTCACAGCTTTTTATAAGGCTGTAAGAATCATAAATCTTTTGCTCACGATTTTCAGTAAGGTTCATTAATTCATGCTATTGAAGGCGAATCATATCGCCTTTGCATGAATCTAATGTAAATAGGCTCTTACGCCATGAGAGATGCTCATAGATCATGTTATGATGATCACACAAATGATGTGTAACTGTTGATGGATCTGTGAGTTTCTTTAAAATGTCCAAATCATGCTTCATTCAATTTAAATTAAACCATGAGAAGAGTTTGAACCAGTGGAGAAGAGAATTACATACCTATAAGAAAATAATAATAAATGTCTTCAATTTTCATAGTTCGGTTGTGAAAATAGAAAAGACGTTTCACCGGCAGTTTGGAAATCCGAGTTAGAATCTCGATTTGAGACAAATAATTTATATAGTAGAGAATTTCATACTATAGTTCTAAATACAAGGGAATAATTCAGGTATGTCAAATATGAACCCCGAAATTTATTCTCACCCCTTGACTCCATATCCTCTTCGAAAAACATTATTGTTTTCCTGGAAAAACCTGAAATAGGGCTTGATGAGAGGAAAGAATACCTCAGTTGGAGCACGCAGTTGCGCCTTATGTAATTGAAAATTTCTTTGTTTTTAAATAAATCATTGCTCAGTTTTTGAGAGAAAAAATATCTTGGTTAAGAAGTAATAGATGATATTATCTAATTTCTAAATTATTGCAAATATATATTTTCCTCATCAGAGCTACAATTAATTCACAATATTGACAAGGAAATATAAATTAACATTTTGAAAAATAATTCAACGAAATGAAATGCCAATTTAACCGCTAATTTAATATAAAACCATTTACGTTTGAGTATTTTTTTAATGAATTTTTATTTTTTCTTGTGACTGCGTCATATATTTTGCATGGCTTACTTCGATTACTATTTGGTTACTTATATATTTATGAATTTGTTATTGAGGTATTCACCGGGACTTATTATTCATGTACTGAAGAATGTTTCCGGCTTCTCTGTGATTCCTAGGCAAATATTCCTAACTAAGAGACCGCGGAATGATGATTTTAAAAAACTACAGAAAAGCCGGAATAATTTTTAGGACATAAATATTTGAGAATTTTTATCGCTTAAAGTGGTTACAAAATAAACATTTTAAGTGATTTTTAATCCTATTAAATACTGTAGATTCATTTATGCTGCTTTAATTTTTAGTATGCGTATATGAAGTAGATTTTATTTAATGGTTAATTTTCCGACTCCTGTGTGTTACGCCGTTTCATTCCATGTGGTGGTTTATATATTTCGCCGGCCACACAGCAGGCTTCTTCCAGTCCAGTTGAAGTTCAACTAGACCTGAAGAAGCCTGCGGGATCGCTGGCGAAATATAGTACACCACATGAAATGACGTGGTGGAAATTGGAAGATCATTCCTCCAACCAAGCCCTGTGGAAAACTACAATAGAACTAAAAGATTTTAGGCTTTCCCGGTGAATAGAGTGCATGAAGGCTTCTCGGGTTTCCATCCGGGTAATTGGGTCTATGGCCGAAGTTTCGGCAGCGTACTCAGCTACAGTCATCAAGGTGATGAGTGGAAGATGGTACCGCGGTACCGTACCGTCTCATCCCCTCATCATCTTGATGACGGTAGCAGAGTACGCTGACGAAATGTCGGTCATGGACCCAGTTACCCGGATGAAAAGCCGAGAAGCGTTCGTGTACAATAGAACTAGGTAGTATTGACACTTAAAAAACACAACAATTTCATTGTAACTGTTTCGTAACCGGAACAGTTTCAAAACGAAACAGTTCCGTGAAACACCCTGTTGCGGACTACAGCTAGGGGCACACCAAACAGCGGATGATCGATCGGCGCGGTTACAACATGGCTGGTAGTTCTGTATTCTATGTGATAAGACGTCTTTCACAAGTAACAATTTCATGTGGATTCATGAAAGCTACTTCACAGTTCTAATTCTGTCCACAACGATGGGTTGACATGTGCTGGCTAAATAAACCGGCAACTGCCTACAACAGACTCAAATCCAACAAATTGTAGCTTATAACGGCAACGTAGCCACACGTGCAGTGAAACTGGAACAGAATAGAAGACGGAACAGTCAGCTTCTGCTATCAGTTGCCGCTGCCCAGCAAAGAGCGTAACGTCACGGCTGCGGCACGATCACGAAACTAACCTTTGCAACAGTTTTTTGAAGCTGATGTCTCACCGAAACAGTTACGGCTGCAGCCGTTTCGCTTCGACACCACTTTATTCCAACACTAGAACTAGGGTGTATTTTTTTCTGATTACTTATAGTTTTGAAAAACTAATATCTCCCAGGGTAGTGCGGTAAGTGGCTGTTTTCTTCTTTATCTTGAAAAGGGGAAGAATTCATTCCGTTGTATGTGAAGCCATCTCTCGCTGAAATTACCTGTAGGCGTACCGATCTTTCAAACCCTTAGCACTTCCCTTTAATGCGACGTCTGTTTCCTTCGACCGACCGCGACGAGTCGTTGAAAGGAACGAATCTGTGCGCACATTTAATAATAATAATGAGTTTATTACTTCCCAAAGCAACATTCACAAAAAAAACAAAGATTTCATACAAACATTTTGGGAAGCTGTAGGTAGCCTCTAAAAAAACTGGGTTGAGGCTGCCTTCACAGAAATGCATAGCTGCATACTTTCATAAGAACAATAAAAATTGATAATTTATAAATTCTAAAAAAAGGCAAAATAATTAATACAATGCAGTTTACAATGAGCCAAACAGGATGAATGCAATAAATAAAGAACTTCACAAAATAATATTAAATAAATAGTCTACATTGGGCTGAGCAAATAGCCATTCCACTGCCATTAGAAGGAATTTAGTTTTAATATTGACCTTTATATTCACTGGTATAAAGTTGTATACTTTAGGCCCCATATACGAAAAGCATTTTTTAAAGATAGTTTTGTTAGGTTTAATTGTAGGTACATAGAATTTATTTCGAAGATTATGATGCGTTCTTTGCAAAGCTTTATTTCAACTTCTTAAATAAAATAATCTAAGGACTTTATAAATGTATAAGTGTCTTAATGGTAACAATTTTAATACAAAAATAAGGGAACAAGTGACAGTATTTCGATTTACTTGCAATGATTATAATTATTCATTTTTGCAGAACTATAATTGGTTGAAGTATATTTCGATAATCTCCCCCCCCCCCCCCCCCAGCAAACTAATCCATAATTCAATTTTGACTGAACCAGTGCAAAATAAAGGGTTTTACGGAAATTTCTTCCCCCTCAGTTCTCTCTCCTAACTCGTTCCACTCATCCCCCTTCCTCTCTCTCTCTCTCTATCTCTTCATTCATTCGCTCAGTCTTCAATTTGCGAAAAGTCCTGCCACTCACCCTTGTGAATCTCACACCCCTTCAATTCGCTCCACTGATCACGCTCGGCGAATCTCATTCCGGCTCCCTTGATCTGGCCGACTGAAATCTCGCCGCCTTCGCTCGTCAAGGAGGATTATTCCGTCAATCTGAAAGCCTTTTATCGCATAACATCGCGTTATCCACTCCTTTCCTTGCGTGTTCGGCGAAGGAACACCTCGGTATACGCTCACTCGTCTAGCATCATCACCGATTTGCGGGAAGCGATAGAAAGGATTATTGGCCTTAAGAAATTCAAACCTCTCCTTCCAGCCCTCCAGTATCTTCTCTTTGAAATTCCATTCGTAAATCGTGAGTTTCACGTGAGTATTTTCCCTGAGATGGTCAATCAAATCCGCTTTATTAATCTTTCCGATCTTCCCAAGGAGGAATGTGGGAAAAAGGTCTTCTCTCTTCAGCTTTATTGCCGTCTACAAAATTTGAAATTGTAACTAGATGATTGTACGCCTTCATGGCTTTCACAGAACTTTATCTGGAGCTTTGACATTTATTCCCTCCATCCTCCTTATTTCATTTTGAGCTTGCACTGCATATTATTTTCTGGATAGATTCCCAAGTTTCCGTTCTTTGATTTTAAAGCGCCACGCATGGAGAAAAATCTCTTGATTAGCCGACGAATGCGTATGAAAAGGCTTGCTTGAGTTGAGCTACGGTAAAAAGTTTAAAATATGAAACCTTCGTAATTGGTCACAGAAGAGAAATGGATACCCACTTAATAATTCAACAAAGGTTTTATGCATGATTGTATAGCCTTAAAAATGTGATAGATGAACGAATGATTAAATATAGGAAACAAGATTTCGACAAGCTTGATCAACCCAATTCTAAGGTTGGTGACTGTTGATTTATTTGTGTATAAAATATTTTACTACTTAAAAAAAATTCTTATTATGACGATTATACAATATTTTTCCATATTTCTTGACTTTTATATGATAAGCATTTAAATGAATTTTACATAGTCCATATAACTGCAGGCAAAGGTAGACAAACCATTTGACATTCCAAGATGATTCATAATCTTCCAAAATCACTTCTATTCCGGTATAAATGTTTAACTCATTAGTTTTATTATTTTGGTAATTGTCCATCGTATTTATAGTGATATATATTAAAAACATTTGTCCGGAAAGAGTAACTGTGGCGGTTAACGAGAACTCTCAAAGGCTCGAGGCCAATATTTTTACTATAGTCCCTTTTACAATTAGCATAGAATTCTTGCATGCATGATAGGCACTTTGGAGATATTTGCAGAGATAGGCCTGATTTATCTTCATTGTGATTTGCCGATTTTTTATTTTTTTAAGGTTTTCATTCATTGTATTTTCTATATTTAAAATATAGTTATTGTTAATTTTAGCTCAGAACGTTCAAAAATTGATGAGGCGGTTGTTATTTTTTTGGATTGGGTTGTTGATATCACGGGAATGGTATGGCGGATGGTGTGACGAGGGATTGTCAATTTGTCTTTACTTTATTGTTAAGATATAAATTATAGTCAAAATTATTAATAAACCATTTATCTCTTGACAGAATCATTTTTTTAAAGAGCTTTGAGGTCATATGTGCACTATGGTGAAGAATCCCGAAAGGTTTAGCGCTAACACCAAGAAGGGGATCATTGGTCACAAAAATCATAAAATTATTACGGATCAAAGACGATATATTTATACTGAATAACAAGTTAAATAATTATATTAAATTTATTTAATGTAAGATTATGCTTTCCCACAGGTGTAGGTTGGAAACAGCACGTGTAAGGTAGAATGCATGTGTGAATAATCTTAAGTGTTCACTCCCCTTAGTAATGAATATTATCTAACTAGTTAAGAACTCGTCGTTAGCCCATGGAAACCTAAAATATATGCTTATAACAAATCTTATCTACCGACGAGATCATCAGTACCACGACTCAGTGACAAACGTACATTACATTTGCTCTGGGTCATCAGGAGCCATCAGTCCCAAGATTAGTATGCTACAGCTCTCCATTCTTATCTCTTCGGAGCTTACAACTTCATACTTCATAAATCTTCACTTAGACGCAGAATTCATAATTTTCCTAATGTGTTCCATACTTGGTGTTCCTCTGCAATTTTTTCCATTTCATTCTCCTTCCAATGCTATTTTCAAAGGGTTATTTTGTTGCAAAATATGTCCAATAAGTTGTTTCTTCTTCTTCTGCTCTTCAGATATTTCATTCTTCTTCTCTCTCTAACTCTCCGTAGGACTTCTTCGTAGGTGATTCTCTTCATCCATTTTATTCTCATCATTCTTTACAACCTCTCCATTGAGTCCAATCTTTTTTGCTCTGCAGCTGTTATTTTCCAGGCTTTATTGCTGTATAAGAATATGCTCCAAATATGTTTCACTAAATTGCTTTCATACAACCAGGCTAATGTTGCTAGCTATAAAAATACTCCTCTATTAGATTGTCTTATCGACGGAGGACAATACATATATTTTGAAACTTCACTCATGGAGGCAACGATTTTCCATCAATCACACGAAGCTAATGCCAAGTGAAAGAGGGATAAAGCCACATTTCTTGAATCCAAGAGATTATCCATCGAAGTAGTGGCGTGCAGTAACAATTTGCCTCTGCTAAGCTCTCGTGCATGAATGCTCTCTAGAATGGCATGCATCCCACGCGAAACCGACAATCAGAGATATCTTCATTATAAAACTCATACCTCTCATCCCGAGAATGATATTAAATTCAAAGTGTTCAACCAAAATTTAAAATTGGTTCATTAAATGGATGTCTGACCAATAATAATCAAATTTTCGTTTTTAAATATCTGTTCCCAGTATCTAGCAATGAGATAATCACTCCCAAAATATTTCTCCCTCGAGAAGTTTGCGCGTAAAAACTATTGAATGTCGCACTTGAGTCATACTGAAACGAAACACATAGCTACGTGTGACGTGCTATTGTGACCAACTTCGCATATTCTGAGCGGGCATCTTGAATCGACGGTGCTCTGTTTCCGGTTTTTATGCGAAGTCTCTGGTTTATATCTTTAAAAAAACAATTAGACTTCTGGCTAGATTTTTTTTAGTTGCGACCACTCCGCGTTGGGGCAGTTGACAAAGAGAAAATCCGCGAATTTGCTGATTTGCCATTGATTTTCGCTTACCATTCGTTAAGAGAGTTATATTGTTTCTATTATTTAATATATATATATATATTAAATTTATTTTTCATCTAATTATTAAATAATTAATATGTATTAGGTAATTTTTATTATTATAAATATTAGTTTATTTATTTATTATTTAATATATAGTTATTATATATATAAATATTTATATTATAACTAAAAAATGGGTGCTTACAGTTTGCAAGCAAAAGGAGGTGTGTGATTGTACATTGTAAATCATTAAAAACGAAAGCAATATGGTCTTATACATTATGATAAAAAAGCTGTTTGGTATCGCTTGGATCTTGGAAAACAGGGGAAAACGCTATAACCAAGCGTTTAAACTAAAATTGCAAAACATATGTATTAATACTTTTAAATCGGTGGAAAAAACTTAAACCTTGTTCATTTGGGTATATTGTTCTCTAAGTTTCATGGTTGTAGGGTGACCTAAGAATATAATAATGAGATACAGGGTAATTGTTAATTAGGCGATTTTAAATGAATATCAGCAAATAATATAACTTTAAGATACTAACCGTGAATGAATGAGTCCATGATCGATAAAAATGCTTTGGTTGTTGTAAATTTGTGTTTAATACACTTCTGTTACAATCCATGAGCCATTTATCTAGGTATTTCTAACGCATGTGCATTGAAAATCATAATTACTAATAAATAGTTTGGTATTGAATGAATATCAGTCCAGTTAAATGAAATGGATTTTCACATTTAAAAGAAGTCCGCGGGCTGTCTGTCGTTTTCTATCTATTGAGGTGTTAAGCAAGTTTAAGTTCAAGCCAAATAATAGTGTTTGCTTTTGTTTTGATCTTGGAAAAGAGGCGAGAAACTCAATAACCAAGCGTTTAAACTAAAATTGCTAAATATATGTAAAAATATGTTAAAGTCGGTGGAAAGAAACTTAAAAGTTGATCAAATGGGCATATTGTTTTCTAAGTATCATGGTTGCATGGTTTTTTCATGTAAAAATTCAAGAAAGAACGTTATCATACATGGAAACTTTTAATTTTATTCTTTAACAACAAAAAACACAATCCTTTTCGGTCTGGATCTCCGGTAAATACCCGTGGTATTTTTGTATTAACGCATTGAAAAACATATAAATGCGTAATAAATATGCTTACAAAGTCCACGCAAATTCTTATTGATGCGAGCAATAAGCAAGCAAAGATAATTTGCGAAGCCTAAGCTTATATTAGTGGACCATTGAAGATAAAAATGGCAATGTAAATGAAAATTGTAAGCGGGTTGCAAGTAAGTTTTTCATATGATATTTCCCTGTAAAACATGAAATGCGAGAGCAACATGCTTATGGACCTCTTCATACTTCTGAAGGTTACGTGCTATATCCAAGCCAAGAAAAGGATCAAGGACTTATTACCATGAATTACCTTGGTCTATAAATAAAAATGATTGCAGCCGTAAGCTATGCGGGCTGAAAAAATATTTTTTCGCTGGCTGCGTAAAATATTTCGTGGGTAGCAAAACGGCCCGCGAGCTGCAGGAGTCTCCTATTCTACATTGAATGTTGATGCTTGCGAGCAAACACTGTAATAATAAATAATAGTTAGACAACTTTAAAAGAAGATCAGCAAATAATAATACTCAAGGATTCCAGCCGTGAATGAATGAGTCCATGATCGATATAAAAGCTTCAGTTGTTGTAAATTTGTGTTCGATATATTTCTGTTTCAATTCATGTACCATTTAGCTACTTCTAACGCATATGCAAAGGAAATCATAAAACTAATTAATAGTTAATGAGGAATAGTCTCCTTTCTATCTATTGAGGTGTTAACCAATTCATGGTATATACTTCACCAAATATATTTTCTATGCATCCTTGTAATGAGAGAGCTGGTTATTTTTTCTCTGATTTGAATATAATATCAGAGCATGACTACAGTTTACAGATGTTGAGAGTGAAATTACTGTGTCGTTTATGTAAAGGAAATCGTAATTCGATCCCTTTCATTCATAGTTTGCATGACGAAAGGGTTATAAATGACAATAATTTATATATATCATCATCACAAAACATTGTGTCTTTTAGGTCAAAGGCATAATATCGTTGAAAGCTATTGAAATACGCACTGAGAAGGTTAAATTCCCTTAAATGCAGCCTTGATAGCCAGTATAAGGTACTGCAAGCCTCGGAAACAATGGAAAAATTGCTTAGCAACAAAAATGAAAAAAGATCGAAACTTGCATTAATGTTGCGTTTAAACTTCAAATAATTCAGTTTATCGATCGTTAGACAAACATCGATTGCAAAAATTAAATTCTTTGATGCTTTGGCCTCATTTTGGTCGAAGAATGAAACTTATATCTCAATTATTTCATATTTTAATGAATGAAAAAAAATTACTCTACACGGAAATTATTCGTTTATCCCCTTAAATCCCATTAAAAAACAAAATCCTATCTGGACTCGAAGTGAATGAAAAATGTTGCGATTTTCGACCAAATTCCAACTCTCCCCTGAAAATTTCAACCTTCTAGCTCGATTACAAATGCCCAGGAATTCATATCAATGAATGAGTCAGTCAGTTTTGTAGCTTCATATATAAGTTATAATAATGTATAATTAATATATAGTTATTAATTCTTTTATGTATTTTTTATCTAATTATTAAATAATTAAGAGGTAATACGACGGACCGACGGATTTCACTACCACCTTAACAAGTAAGAGTATAGCATCACAGGTACCTGTGGTCTTTCGGTTTAACGAATCCATGTACTCCAATCTGTCCTCATTCGCCTCCCTCGTCCCTTTCTTGGTAATGGAGGTGGTCTTTTCCAACGCAGCATTCTGCGGCGGTTTGGAATAGATCCTTTCTTTCCAGCAGTTTGAGTGGTTGCCAAACCCTCAAAGCTTGGGAAGATCTCCCTTCGTCCCCCCCCACTTTCACCACTCTCCATCGATACTGTCAACAACGGAACGCGTGTGCTGGAATTTACAGGAAGATAGTCGTGGTGACAACATAGGTCCCCCGGGAGGTGGGGGGGGGTAATAGTAATCCGTTAGGATGTTTGAGCTGTGGTGATAAAAAAAGCGAAGTGTGTTAGAGTAGGTAAATAGGGCACATTCCCTTTTCCGCACAAAAACCCCTGCGAACAAAGTCTTTTGTCGAGCAGACTCGGTGGTGCGCGAACGATTGGACTCTACTGCGAAGCTTGAGTAATTATCGGTAGACGGGGTTCTGTGCGTGGGATTAGGATTTGCAGTCGCATCTCCCGGTCTTTTAATTTCCGTGATTCGACCTTAGGGGCATTCACTGACTTCACGAGGATGAGGTCATGCAAATTGAGCTGAGTGCTCCACTGAGCTAATTACCCACTCTACCTACCCTACGTGAAGCTGTTGTCACCTAGTCTATCCCATTCTCCAGTGCTCGCAAGTAAAAGGATCACGTTCCTATTTTTGATACACATGCGTGCGAATTGTTTTTCTCACCGAAGAATCATGCACTATTGTTATGCCACCGTTGCCATAGTGATTACTGATCCAGAACGTGCACCCTGGAATCCAGTAGACCCACGAATTTTTTTCTTTGCAGTTAATTTTGTTACACTTTAAATATTGGTAGCTCACTACGATGTATATTCCTTTTCACATTCTAATAAGAGGTCCTTGTATTTTGCGTTATTATTCATATGTTGGGAATAGGTGGAGTCAAATATTGCAAAAATGGTCTGGAAGCCTGTAGACCGCAGGTTGTAGTTCATGGTATGTCTTGAGACATTATGTATTTAATTATGTATTTCCGTCATAGTATACTAGTTACTGAATGAAAAGAATCAGTTTATATTTTCAATTATTTTCAGATATGTCAATCTATATTTTAATTATATTTTGTACGAACGCCAACTGACCGGTAAATGGCTGATTCTTTTTTGAAAAACGTATCGTGGTTTAACCAGGAGTAATAATAATAATCAACAATCAGTTTTAATTTGAAATTATTTTCAAAAATGTCATACCATATTTAACTCATCTTTTCCACTCACGTCAACTAAACGCTAAATGACTGATTCTTTCTTGAAAAATGCATTGTAGTTTCATAAGTACTACTATGTAGTGGATTATTAAAGAAAACATATTAAACGTATCCTCAGTTACTAAACAATTGATTACTATGACGTGCTTTGCGATAATTATTTTCATGAGAAGCGCGCTCGGGATTTGGTGAAACTCGACATTAAAGTAGCACTAATACGAGCGAGGGGCAATTCAAAGCAAGCTGCTCCCACTCGAAGGAAACAGAAAACTCTCCTCTCTCTTTCCGCAAACCAGAGTAAATTTTCGCTTTTCAGTGACAACCCCCTCTCCGCGATCTTTTGATTCGCAGGCACGGCGTGTATTCTGAAGTTTCTAAAGATTTAAAAAAATAACATTATTATTTGTGCGAAATGCGTAAAACTTCAGAGAGGAGAAAACACACCCAATGCATCTTCCGCGTGAATTCCACTGAATTGCATTATTGTTCAGATTAGGGAAACAGAAGCGTTAAGGCTCGTGCTCAACAACTCGACTGGGTCACACATTTATGTGAAATTCACAGTGAAAAAATCATTCGTCTGGACTGGAATTCACTGTGAATTTCACACAATTGTGTGACCACTAGCGGGTGACTCCGTTAAAGTTACTGCGCGGCCAGTTCCGCAGTTCTTTGAACTCAACTGGGCGGAACTTGAATTATTCTCACTCCGAAAGCGAACCACTGCGCGAAATTTCTAACCAATCACAGCACACTATTGCTAAAATTGGTCCTACAATCGATTGGTGAGACATTTCGGTAGAGTGAGTCGCGACAATTCCCCGAAACATCTCAGTTTAGTTGTAGTACTAATAGCAAATAGTGATGAAAGAAAAAGCCTGGCAATTTTCCACAAGAATAAAGTTTTATACTTTATTCTTGTGGAAAATTGCCTGTCTTTTTCTTTCATGATGTTATTCCACAAAATCAAGCCTGAAACAACAACTTATATTTATAAGCAATTAGTGAGTTGAGCTACATAAGCATTAAAATGAAATATTTGTTGTACAGTTGAGGGTTGTTTCACACTAACTCGATAAACTTCTCCGTACCTATGTTCGCATAAACGTATCCACAGGTGACTTCACAACAAAACATATTTTCAATATGGCTGTACGAGGAGAGATGAGATATCGAGTGTATCAATCAGTCCCTTTCTGACTATCGATAATACAGCAAATTATTGGCTGGAATAAAGAGTAAGCTGTGCTGGGCTCAACTAAAGGCCATTCAAAGTCGTTCTACACCGCTTAAAGTCATTGTAAACTGACAGGCGCTCATCTCCTAAGTCGCGACGAGTAATCCCAACTTACGCCGAGTTAAGCTGTTTTGAACTAGGTTTTAGGGGTCAACCACTTCCTCACCAATTTATCACTGTGTCCCACAGAGCGATTCTTACTCGCTCTCCCGGAACGTATTACGTATTCCCAGATCTCGACCACTCCCAAGATATTCCAGCATTCGATCGAGAATTTCTTTCTGGAAAGATATGCGAATCATCCCGTGAGATAAAAATACCCGCGGGCTTACAGAGGCGGAGATCAGAAACGTTTTCCGCTCCCATTCCTCTCGGCAAATTCCTCTTTCAGGACTTCTTTTTATTGCATGGCATGCCTCCCTCATCCACTGATTTCAGCCTTGGTAGAGAGCTTAGAGAGAAATTTCCGGACCAGAGCCGAGATTTGTAAAGACGTGGCATGTCCTGGTGATATGCTGACATGCTGGTAAAATTGGCTTTTGGTCAATCTTTCTGGTACTTGTGGCACACCATTATGTCGTCATCTAGATAATTTTCTCGTAAATACAATGTCTCATAAATACATAGAAGACGGTTTTCTAATAATTTAGAGTGTTACAAGAGGAGTATGCGTGACTTCTGGAGGAGGTAATCGAGGTGATTTTATGTACTGTTTTTATCCGGTGAACTAATGGGGTCGCAACTCTTTAAGTTACGGATCTATGGAAGCGCAAGCATTTAGTCATAAGCATTTTGAAGTTACCAGGGAAAAGCCAGAAAGCAGTTTCGTACACTTATAGTGAAAATGTAAGACTTTTGCAAGTCATTTTTTAGACTTGTTTCTTTTATTTACTGTCAACATTTATGCTTATTTCTTCCAATATTTAAGACGGTAAACGAAATTTTAAAAAAATTTTCTTCTTAAAAAAATAACTATTTGTCTACATTTTTTAATTTTCAAAGATACGAAAAACATTAAATTGACCATAAGTTATAAAACTTAACGTTCATTCTGCACTTGTTGAAAATATTTTTCTAGCGGAGATAAGGCATCTTTCTTTCAAACAATTCCGTAACATAAGCCCAATTGATTAACGGCTCTCTCCCACGCATGGAGTTGGCATACATTTACGGTAAAATACAATTAACTTAATCGATCTAAGCCTTCTAATCGATCTAACCTTATCTTCTTGCATGAATGGGAAAGAATAATTGACCACTGACACCCTGATGGAGGCTTTTTCTTGGCTAAAGGAAGTAAAAAATAAAGAGGCATCAACGTTCTTCGCCATGAGGATTATTGCTATAGATTGATTTCCTATCATGTGCGTTGTGGTTTATAGTTCAAAAACTTGATTGAACTAATTGATGCAAATATCCTTCTTCAAAATGCTCCTGACAATATATTTGGGTTGCCAAAACTCCGTAACTTAGGAGTTGTGACCCAATTTTCAGTAGCTCCAAATCTTCAGGAAAGGAGCTTAAAATCACCTCTCCTATCTCCTCCAGAAGTTACACAGGATCCTCTTGAAACACCATGCATATGATGGCATATTATTCAGACTTTCTAGTACTATATCTTGCGCTAGAGACTACCCTAAGGGTGGGTTTGCGCTGGCAAGTTACTTCATCATATGTCTTCTATATGTAAGGTAGCAAGTACTTGCTACCTGAAGATGATGTATCAATATTGAAACTCGCGACGGAAGTAAATGTTTTTTTTTGTGGAAAATTGCTCGTGTTATTTCTTCATTTTGTACAAATTCCACTCAGTTTTGCAAGAATCGTCGGACTTTATACCATTGGACAGAATTAAAATGAGAAGTATATTAGGTATGGCTCTCAGCGATGTATCTGTAACAGCTGCCTGATTGAGATACATATGTAACGTATATTTTTAGTTGAAAAGTAGCAAGTGTTTTTCTGTCTCTATTGTGATAGTGTACCAGAATAAACCCTATTCTTTAAGGTTCCATCGTTTTGAAGAGGAATGCAGATTCCCTCAATATAATGCTGAACTCATTGATTAGGGTGGGATTACGATTCACGTATTCTGACGTCACGTTCACGGGCGGTGGCGTTCTTTTGTCCGTAGTCTTCCCGTCAAGGCGGATTGCATTACGGGTGTACCAACTCCAATTGTTAACTGTTTTGGAAAACGGAGTTTAAAACTGTTGCAAAGTGACTGTTTATTTTCACATTTTAAAAACGAATTATAGACAATCCGCTAAATATACTGAAAAATAATACTCCAAGAAGGGTAATTATCTTTCACTGTAAATTCTAAAAGTAAGATGGACGATATGGTAATGACACTTAGTCAAAATTGAACAAAAGCTCTCCTTTGATTGGCCGATGTTGATGAGGCGTGACGGAAAAGGTAGACTTTGACGAGGTTTCGTCCGTTGACGTCCGTCGTCAACGTACGGCCATCGTAATTGGCTCCACTAAATAACAGAATACGAACTTCGTGCAGGCCACCAACCGTTACCGTCACTTCAGAAAATGCTGATCGTAATCCCGCCCTTAGGTACTTCTTAAGAAATTATTCCGTGACATAATAAAGATATTGTTTCAAGTTTTTACTCTACTATCATTTCACGCGATTTTCCTGGGTGGTTAAAACGTTCAAATTTATTCGTCATTAACGTAAGCGAGCGTTGAAAATTAACGGAGAGTTTTACTGAATAAGTTTTTCTTTTGATATATGTCATTTTAATCGCTAATAATAAATCAAAGTCATTCTAAGTTCTTATAAATTAGTAATATCCTAATCTAAATTTTTTTATGCTCCTTAAGTAGTAATTAGAAAAGTTTGGCCATATAGAGTATATCAGTATATGGATTCTGATTCGTTTTCTAATTCCATTTTAAATATACTAACGACTTCATTTATTTTTAACATTCTAGATATGAGATCAATTTATTGGGTCATAATAAGTTATGAGAAACTTATTCCAGCGCTTTTAAATTTTTCCTTCTTGTCAGCAATATATATGAACTGGTCCCAGCTGAGCACCTAGTCCAACAATCAAAGCAATGAACGAATTTATTATTATTAAAGTGCTCAAGAGTAAAGGAATTCATAATATGTGGGGAAAAAATAACCACCCGCTAAATTTTAAATTTAGGCGGATGAAAACAGATGTTGCGAAGTACTCCCTCTTGAATAGCGGCGTGATTAAATGGAATAACTTACCAGAAGAACTCGCAAAACTATCTACCCAAGATTGTAAATCTTAAAGAAATACGATCTCTGTAGGTATTAGTAAAAACTTGAATTGTCTGCAATATTTTGTACTCTTTACCCTTTTCTTATTCTTTTCTTTTTATTTGTACCTAAACGTAAGAATTATTATGCCACCAGAATTAATGTCTACCTACAATATGATTGTAAATAAATGAATATTACGTATTAATGTGAACATAAATAAACAAAAATATACATTTCTGCGACTATATCATGCTTTTTGGGTAGTTTTTTCTCCTGGTTATCGCTTTTAAATCCCTATCAACGAGGCCAGTAGGTACTTTTTATATACGCCTTGGGTATTCTCTCCAAATCATAGCGTACTAATTAAATATAATATTGGGTTGGGTTTAATAACTAGGACTTTTAAATACACTGACTAATGAGGTGATACCGTGCTTTCTAACATAATAACGTAATCCTTAGCCATCCATATCCTTAGCTGAACTAGGATAAAAATCTGCGATCTTTGGGTTGCCAGAACGGTTCATTACCAGAGTGGCATTCACGGTTGATATTCAAATGTTAAAAAAATTATAAGATAACATCCAGTGTTTCGTATTAAATATTTCGATTTTTCCTTCGTCATATTACGTTTTTCAAATGCGATCCAATTCCCATTTACTCGTTTAAAGTGTCAATAACTATCTACGTTTCTTTTTTTATGCAATTTAATTTGTAATAAACCGTTCAAATATTGTTATTTTTCTAATAATGCACCTTCCTCTTCACCCTATTACCAATAACAGGATCTCACATGGTTGAGCATGGTTTTGTGTGGTGTCTACGTATAATAAATAGGTATTATTTGTCGAAAGCTGTTAACCATAGAGAAATTATTAGTATTTTTCATAATCAATATACTATTTAACCTTGTGTTGGAGAGGAATACTTTTTTGCGTCAAAATTTTATCATTGAACTTTCCAACAACTATCAGGTATTTGCTTCCTGTGGAAGTTTGTATCCTTCGGTCAAAAGAGCGAAACCCGCTCCTTTGACTGTCGTGTTGACGCTGCCCCCTTTCTTTCTTGCTTTCAAGGGATTCCCGGTAGGCTGCATACTCGAATGTTTTCCCTTTGAACTCGCACCGGCCTCCATGCTCCCTGAGGCATGAGCCAAAGGAGTCGACTCAACTCTTGTGCTTGGAGTCCGTACTAGAACCATAATCCCGAGAGTAGCAGGCGAGCGCGTTCACTCATCACCTGTATGAAGATATAGGGACGGAAACAATTTAAATCTCTCCTCTCTTTAATGTCGTAATGTATTCGATTGTTTCCTAAAGGTGAACTTCTTCGCTCTTTTCGCGCTTCACGATTCCTTGCCGTCCTATTCATTCCGTCGTATTATTTAAGTCGGTGAATGAGCGCTAGTGGCTGGATTAAATAAAATCACTGGTCATGTGAATAAGGCTTGAATGTAGTTAGGGGCCATTCAAGTATTGCGTAAGACGTTTGGGGGGGGGATGGAAATATCTTACATTTTCTTATGAAGGGGTGGAGGGGGGCAGGGAGTCTTGAACCAATTTACGTAAGATTTTTGTCCGTCTTGAAGCATTGTATCCATCGTTTCCGAATGAAATTTAGCAGTGACATCCACTCATTAATGGCGTATTTTCCGTAATCTCACCGCTACTTCAAAGCTCCTATTCGGTCGTCTGACTGTCTAGCTGCATTACCTCCATGCTCAATGAATTTAGTACTCCAACACTGCATAATTATACGATATCCAGGGCTCAAAGCTGTGCGATGGTTTCTAAGGAAAGATGAAACTACAGAATGCGAGCATTTAATGTAGAGTAGATAAAAATATCTAGCGTCTTACGCAAGACTGAGAGTGTATGGGGGGGGGGGGAAGTGTATGGGTAGGGAAAATCTTACATTGCCTTACATAGGGGGAGGGGGGAGTCAAAAATGGCATAAATCGTCTTGCATAATACTCGAACGGCCACTTATCTGGGAAAACTAAGACTCAATGGTTGGATGAGGATAGAACCAAAACCACTTGACATAATTCAGATCATCGGCTGTTTTCAAGAGAAATAGAGTACAGACTAGGGCTTGCTCATCACCGGGGGGGTTGTGTTGGGAAACGCTCGAGATAATTCTGATCATGTAACTAAGTTGTCACGTGGGACAATCACAAAGGTTTCGAGGTTGAGGTGTACTTTTAACCACTCGTAAAAATCTCACGCAGCCTTGCCGATCAGATTTTTCTCACCGGGATATAGTTGATGGAGTTGAATATTCCGGTTAGAGACGCAATAAATATCACAAACAAATGAAACGCAAAGTTATCCATCTAAGTGGTTCAAACATACATAAACCTCGAACCGTTCGTTATTGTACCAAGTGACTCCTTAGTTACGTGATCGGAGTTATATCGAACGTTTCACCCCCCCCCCCTCCCCCCCCCAGGCCATGGTAAATAAGTATAACAATAAGTCGATTCCAGAGCAGTTACCTAATGTGAACCTCCAACTCGCGTACGTTCAAAGCACCTGTTCCTCCGCGACAAATGAGCCGTTGATTTTGAGTCCATTTTGTTATTTAAAAAATTTACAGCTAATTTTCATAAGAAATTAGCTTTGAATTTCTGTTTTAATCAAATCACAATCATATTTTTTAAACAATCCATAGATATGATTGTAATTTGATTAAAAACAGAAATTTTAAGTTATGTTTTTCTGAAAATTAGCTGTAACTTTTTTTTAACAAAACGAACTTCATTTTCAAAATCAACGGCTGAAATATTCTCGTGCAACTTAAGGATTACCAGGTTATACCTCTTTTGACATCCCATTCGTCGCTTAACTTAATCCTACCCCAAAACATTGTATCTTATTTCACACTTAATAACTTTTAACGTGGTCACCAGAGAATGTTGACTCGGTTATTTTCACAGCCTTTCAGTTTCTCACCGGTATTCAACGGTGCATCGCCGTGCCGAACCCATGGTCGGTCGCTAGAAATTAAAAAAGTGTGGCCATCCCAGTGGGGAGAGACCATGCAAAAGACATTCATGAACTAATTCAAAAGTAGTTCACCACTGAATTATCCTGAGCATACAACTATAGAACGTTCATTGAATATTCAAGTGTGAACTATTCATTTGAGACTGTTCATAGCTCGTTCATTGAATGTTCAAGTGAGAACTATTCATTTGAGACTGTTCATAGATCGTTCATTTCCAGTCCACGAAGAATTATTAAAAAATGCTCCCTGGTTGGACATTTAAAGAACATCTTTAAACCATGCATATTTTAACTGTCATAAACGACAAAATATTAATTATTTATTCTAGGGAATATTCTATCATACCATATGTACGATATTATTCCTAAAATTAATGCCTGCATGTGAGATCGCATTATGTACGTTATGAGTTAAACTGTTAATTTTAACGGATGAACACTGAACTGTACGCATATATGCGTACAGCTCAAAATCTTGTTTATTCACAGTAGTAAGGTATTTATATTCGTATTATGTGACAACATAAGTTTCAATTAATTAATGCCGAATAACTGTTATCGAGATTTGATGGTATTTCACCAAACTATCACAGAATCGCCATTTAATAATTATAGTCATCGAAGTTACATTTGTCGACGGAAGTGACTAAATATATACGACTTTCAATCCAATTGTATTGCGATAGCGGATGCAAGAACATGCTTAGAGTCGTAGAGTACTTAATAAACCTACATTGGTACACTGACGTTAGGAAGATACAAGATGGGATTCTTAACGTTAACGTACTAACAACACGTACGCGTAATGGTACTATCATAGTGATTAATTGCAAATTATAATTTTTTTATATCGAGAGTGTAGGGATGTCAGTGAAGAGATAATACCATATGAATCGAGAATCAAATCACGAGAACTATTATTAAACATTCCTTCACGGTTCATATGTTATTAATTCAAAAACAGTTCAGCCGCAATTCATCCATGTTGAACATTCTTTGAACATTCTATGAAGTATTTCAATGAATGTTCTTTGAACTATCTGTGAGTGCCATTTGAACGTTCATTGAATGTCCTTCTTGAATGATCTTAGAACGTTCAAGTAGTCTTCACTGAACGTTCTTTGAACATCTTTTGGACAAAAAATTCCCCACTGGGTATGCATGAAAGAGAATGAACTGTGGAAAAGTGTGTCCTTTCTTACTCAATATGTTGAATATTTTAACGAGGACGCTATCGGTTGTCTTCTAAATGTCTTGCTCAGAATTTTCCATCCAATTAAATTTTTCATGCTTCGTAGGAATTAGTCGTTTTATGAGTAAGTGTCCAATGAAGTTTTCCTCTATTTTCCTAACTATTTCTATTGTTTTCCTATTTCCGGTAGTTGATTTAGCTTTCGTATGTACGTTTGTTTTTACACCTTTCCTCCTCTCTTAGCTACACCTCATACTGATATATTCTTCTTTTTCGGGCTTTGTGGCAGCGGGGTAAAGTCCTCCCCTGCTAACCCTAGGGTCACGGGTTCGAGTCCCTCCTGAGTGGACTTTTCATCACTCAGGGCATGGTTGTGTGTGTTTGTTGAGTGAGTTTACTCTAAATACCCCGATTTAAAAGCTATTGGTGTTGTATTCGGTGGCTATGGAAAATAAAAAAATAATAAAATAATTAACGTCCTCTAAAACCACATTTCTGCTGCTCCAGGTTTGGTCTCTTTTTTCTGTCCTAGAGCCCACGTCTAGCATCCGTATGTTAGCACACTACTCACTGAGGTTTCCATAAATGTCTTCCAATAATCAACACTAACGTAATAGGAGATTTCATACGAGAATTTTCGAGATATGAAAATTCACTTAGATTGTTATATGTACCATACCCACATATGTTTTCCTGGCGTTGGAATCCTAGTGCAGTGATCGCCAGCCTATAACACGCAATCCAACAGGTGACTCGCGAAGTTTTATGTTGATGGTACGACAAGAATACGAAGATTCAATTTAACTTTCCGATAGTTTACGCTATTAATTATGGGTGGCACGCACCCGGCTTGTAATTAAATTTTATGCAAAAATGTGGCCTTGGAACATATCGGTTGCCGACCGCTGCCCTAATGGGAGCCACTGTATATGTAAATTTGCTAATTTTAATGTACTAAATGGAATAATTAGACATTCAGTATAAGTCTCACTGCCTCTATGCCTGAAATCAGTGTCGTGAAACATTCGATCGACTTCAGTTTCAATGTCCTTTCATAGGCATTCTTAGCTTAGGGAAGCATAGTATATTCATTTAGATCGTAGCTATCTGTCAGAAAAAGTGAAAATAGCATTAACTTATACGAAGGTTTTATTTACAATAAGTCAAATTATGTTGCTGAGGTGGTCCTATTTATAGCTGTGGCAATTTCGTTTCTAAAGAAACTTAGCTTGACCGTAAATGTAAGCCTAAGCCAACAGAAATCTTCTCCGACTCCAAAGAAATAGCCTCGCAAGATGAGATTTTACGGATACGGAGGTTTCATGCAGTGAGAAATGAGAAATTTTCCGCTCAGCTAAGCGAAAAATCAATCTCCGCTCGCTTTTTTGAACTTACACTTAACCGTTTCATATTTTTCATCAAACGTATGAAAGTAATGCAACTCTATGTAGGGTTATTCTAGCATCTACTGCATAGTTCACGTGTTTATTTCATTATCCAATTAAAGTGGATATATGAAATTACATCATACTTTATGGCCTTTTACATGCAATCCTGAGGCAAGTATCTCCCATGTCAAGAGTGAGAGCCAACAGAATCACTCAGTCTTGAGAGATCAAGGGATATGTAGGAGAGGCAGAGTTGGGGAAACATGGAATGAAGGGGGAACGGAAAATGATGAAGAAACCTAGAATGAAGGACTGTAGGTAGAGATATGCGGTATTTTGAATGTATCGATATTCGGACATCGAAATAATCAAAGAGCATGTATCGATACTGGTATCGCAATAAAGTATCGATAGTACCCGATATCGAGTTGAATGCCTACGAAGGCCTGAGCCTTCGTAGGCAATAAGGTAAATAGAATTTCCCAACCTTTCGGAATTCTTTTTACCATACAATTCATAGAAATGATTGTAACACTGGAATGATTTTAACAACTTGATTCTTTCTTAGTAATACAAGTTATTCAGCCCTAATAAAAAATAGCTGTTCTTTTTTATGCTAATGCTCTTCTTTATGGTACTCAAACTCCTTGGCAAGTACTAAAAATTTAATATTATCGGCATTGTTTAAGTACCTACCTGATAATATAATGAAGATTTTATTTCATCAAAGGTTTTTTTAATTCAAGTAGAGTCACAATGAGTAATCAATGGAACAAAATAACTTTATATTCATACTTTAAAAATGCTTTAAAATTGCATTAAAATGTATTTTTGTCCTTCTGAGGTCTCTTGCCAATATCGATAGTTAATTCAATCAGAAGAGTATTAATATGATTCAAACATCAAATGCTTAGTATCGGTTCCGAAGTTTTTGGCTACAAATTAAAAGTATCGCAACTGGTATCGTATCAGGAATATCGGAACATCTGTAGGAGGGAGAGGAGCTCGATATCCTTCTATCTAGAAAATATGGTCTGTGTACGTGATAGAATCAAAACAAACTTTGTAAATTTTACAATCAATTTTATTCACTACGACCGGTTTCGACGCATAGGCGACATCTTCCGGTTGTAAAATTGTAAAAATAAAAAATAAAAAAAAATAAAAAAAATTAAATAAAAAAAAGAGCAAAAAAAAAATAATAACACCTGAAGATGTCGCCTATGCGTCGAAACCGGTCGTAGTGAATAAAATTGATTGTAAAATTTACAAAGTTTGTTTTGATTCTATCAAAATGGAATTTTACAAAGTAACGCCAGAGAGTATCGAGTTCGTCTGTGTACGTATTTGCTAGCTTCGCCGCGCACTGTAAAACATTTATTATTATTTATATAAACATCTGTATTTTAAATTCTTAGATACACAGTGCAAAGGCGTTTTATGCGAACATCTTTGTTTCATGAAAATATACCTTATTAAAAAAATGTGCACGCTTGGCAACGTGGAAGAAATACGTCATCAAGTTTGCAGTGGATGTCGTCACGGAGCTGTATCGCTGCCTGGAATATGACGCATGTCCTCGTGAGGTTCAGCTGGCTTATTCTAATTTGACGAAAATATTAGTTTAAATTTCATGTACAGAAGAACTAACTTGATTTGATATTTCATGTTGAAATACGCATAGAGCAGATGAACTAAAACGTGCGGTAAATTCAAACTATTGAAACTCCCTTTTGGATAATCTGACTAATTAAATGTTTATGCACAATTTAAGGAAATTGTTAAAGACTGCTGTCGGAAGATTTACTTATAGTTTACAAATGGTGATTCATAATTACTTCCAAGGTTTCTAAGGTTCATTATTTCGAAGCTTTCGTACGCACATTACGCGTGCTCGACATGAGTGAATTTTTTATGGCTCCTGGCAAATATGTATGTCTCGTACAAGGTAAAAAGATTTAACGGATTTGCCCGGCCAAAAAAAGATCGTTTAGCATCGCTCATAACCTTGAATTTGTTGGATCACGTATAAATTGCCTTGCCTGTAGGTGCTTCTGTTTAATATTTCACATGATATCTTCGTTGTACCGTCACAACCAACTCACATTTTGTTAATTCTAAGACAAAAAAAGTTTTGTTGCCGCTTACTACAAATGCTAACTTAGATATTTTATCAATCAACTGATATGCTTCCTTTTTTATTTTATTTGTTGTAGCTATTAAAAAATAAATCTACAAAGCCTTGGAGGCATTTGAGTTTAAATTTGAGTTTATTAGAAAATTAAATACCAGTATACTACTCAGTTATGAAGAATAAGTTTTACGTACTTTCGCAATTGGTATGTCTGGGTTGACTATTTTGCTTATTTGGCATATTTTTTATACGCTTGTAGGATATACTTGGGAAAAAAAGAAATTTTGAGTGCAGAGCTTTCATAGTTGATTCACATTGAAAAAAATTTCACAGGTGTTGTACATGGCGACCTACGTTTGTATGCCAGCGTATCATCATCCGATAATATATTGTTTCATTGGAAAAAAGCATCTTTGTAGCCATTCAGAGTGTTTCAATTCCACTTCTTAAAGCTTAAATCTGCAGTTTGGTATTGAGGTTAAGGGATTGGTCCAATGGTTTCCCGGTTTTTTTTATTGAGGTTCATTGTTTCTTCTCAAAATATTTCGTCGGATTCAATATGCATTTCCACATGCTTTAAAGGGGACTACTGAAATCCAATGCCATTGCTCTATTCCTCAAAACGGGAGCTCTCTGCAATGATGTTGGAACTAGTTCTTCTCGGAATGATTCACTAAGTTCATAGATCAGGCTAAAGGAATGCATTCTGCTTTGATTCCCGGGAGTAATTTAAAGAAGTGTCAGTCTAGATTTTATCACGCACGGCTTCCGTGCGTTGAAGGAATGGCGTTGATTCTAGGAGAATCCAGGTCCTATAACAGTGGTAGCATCAGAAAACTCTTCTGTTCAAATATTTTGTGCATAATTGAAAATATGCTGGAACACCATTCGACGTCCTGCGATGTTGTGATTCGAAGGTTTTACAACTGACGTATGTTGAGGTACTGAGATTTTTAACTAAATTTGGCGCATGTATTTACATGTGCAGTAATTCATTAAGTTTTATTAAATATGGAACTTTGCAATCGATTATTTGTCAATTGAGAACGCAGAGATTAAATATAGTTTTTCTTGCATCAGCTTCAAGATTTGCGTTGGGTGTATGGGAATCCAGGTATTACAAAAGTAGGAATTCCAAATATTTTCTTCATTTGAGGATATTTGTTCACTACAGCTATATATGTTGGAATAACTTTCTTTAGCGCTGGAATGTTGTGATATGACGTTTCTGTGCCGTGCTTGCTTCTATCGAGGAACCTAAATCTTTAAATCTTATGACTTAAACTTACATGCTATTCTACATTTATTCATATTATCTGTTTTACTCAATATTTTTTTTCAGTTTTTCAATTAGTTTAAGCAAATAGTATTTGCCAATTAAGAACTTCAAGATTCCACACCCAGCCTGATTATTTTGGTGGATTGGCAGAAGGAGAATGATAATTCAGTCACTGCTATAATTTTGGCTCTCAGTTAATCTCCTGCGCCAACATAGCGTGGGACACAGTGATACCATCCGACGTGTTGCGAGGCTGGGATCTGAAGTTTCTGTAACGCACACACATATATTGGAGTTGGTATAAGCAGGTACTTGCCATTTGTTATCTCCAAAATGAAATCACGTCCGCCTTGCTTACACCTAAAATTAGCGTTTTGCTCTTGGAAATTAATTCAGTGCTGCATTTATAGTTCCTTAACAAACCCCTTAGTAAAGATCTTTATTTTCGTGATAGAAAAGTGCAGCACAATAATTTTACACTAACTTTACTCACTAAGGGTTAAAATTGCCATAATGGTTACGCTAAGCCGATTGGATAGCGTGGCGCATGACATGAGGTGTACCATCTCTCCACTTCGCCTTTATCCTACTTCTATGTGGGGTTAGCATTACCTTTCTTTAATCTTTTCCTCCACTCCTCTCTGTTTTTGACTCCTTTGACGTACTAGCTGTCTACTACATATTTGATATTTCTGAAACGCCCTCGCATCTACTGAGGTAGACAGATTTGCAATGTTCAGTTCTATTATACCCATACATGCACAACTCTTTCACTGAGTTTTTAATCGATATCGATCTTTGGGAAAGCGGGTAAAACTGGAAAGCTCTTACGGTTTTCATCGTAAGAAAACTCTCTTCGATCTCTTTTTAAAGCTAAAAGCGCGGAAGACGTTCGCTTGGATGTGACGTGAACAAAGGCTTCGTGAAATAGAAAATAGAATCTAGAGGGACGTCTCGCAGTAATGGAGATGTGGCACGGTGATGTAGAGTCTTTCAATTGCATCTCCATTAATATTTCTGTTTTGGATTCTTCCGAGAAGCCGTGATTTTTTAGATTTTCGTCATGTCAAATAAAATGTAACATTTGTTTTCATTTCGTCGTTCCCAACGAAGGTTTCTTTAAGCCATCCCTACACTTGTGAAATGGTTTTAGTTTATATCAGCTTCCACTGGTAAAAAAATATTTCCAGAAGATTATGACACCGTGGGATCAAGAAATTTACTAGAGAAGAGACATCAAATGGTAGACTATGACTTTTTTGCCTATACTTGGGAAGTCATTGTCCCTTTTAAAAATTCCATGTAAACGATAGACCTAAGCTCGCCATGATCATACCATATTTAAGAACTACATCCAGCTGAGTGAGGAAATTTGGTCAAAAATATGTTGATGCTAATTTCAAATAATTGAGCGTAACTTCAACCTATATTTGTTGACATAACTTATGGAGTTTCATACCAAATAAAGTTAAACACTTCATTTAGCTCACTCTAAATTAAGGGTAGACCGTAGTAAGTGTTAATTTTCTGTTCTAGTGGTCACGCGTATTGGGAGCAACTAAATGTTTAGTCAAGTTTTCTCTGTTTAAATTGCATTACGTAATCCTTAATTTAAATATTCTGGTATGCATCGGTGATGTCTTTCTACTCATCATTATTGTACGTTCACTTTCCCATCTCCCTGACCTGACCTCACGTCAGTGGAATCTCAAATGTATTTCATTTTGGTATTCAGTTTTCAGTCCTGGACCTCTTTATAGAGATTAATTTTTGGTGTGCGTTAGGTCATATCTTCCGGCGTATTTTTGATACATTCGTTTAGCATCTTTCGCGTATTTATCTTTTTGATTGTTAATGGTTTTACCTTTGACCGATTATTTATGCCTTCAAGTCCTTGAGTTACCCACTTACGGTCAATACAGCTCCCCTCGATTCCTGTAGGGATCTTTAAAAATACTGTATGTGTGCGTGAATGATAAATTATTATTTTCATACTTGCATGCTCAATCGTACAAATTTTATTGCAATGCTGACACTGGGGTGTTTATTTAGACGGCTTTTACATGATTTTAATTCCTTGCATTGCGTACGTTCATTGTGGCTCTATGCGCTCTGGGTTTTAGTCATTCTTCTATTCTGTGGTGTTCTCTCGCATTTATCGGATTATTTTTCCATCCCCTGATACATTTTCTGCGATGGAGCACCCTATGCTGAAGCGCGAGAGCCTCAGTAGGACGATTGATTCCATGCGGGGGCCTGGAAGTCTTCAAGAGTGAACGTGGGAGGAGAAAAACGTGGCAGTGGAGTCTCGTGTCTTTTCTCTTCCCTCCTGTCATATAGCCAGGCAGCTCCCTCCTCTCCGGCGCCCGCTCTACAACCCGTCCAAACCCTAGCTTTTCTTCCCCGGGAATAAGAGTCTCAACCCTCGCGGCTCCCGTCAGAGCTCAACCGCACCCTCTTATTCCTCCTCCTTTCTTTCCTTTGTGTATCTTCTGATCTCCCCGATCTTTCCCCGCCTCATCCCTCAGCTCTCTCTCCAATTCTTCCTTCCTCCACTTGCTCAGCGATTTCCTCTTTCCTGACTGCCACGACAGGCGTCTCACGAGACTGCAAATATTACTCCTTTGTACGAAAACTCCAAAGTTGTGACGCATGTCTAGTGTATGACTTCTTAATTCAGTGATAGCCAATAATCACAATTTTCTATTTATTTATACATTCTTCTAATAGTGAATTAAATTTGTTATTTTTTATTGTTTGTTTGTTAGCATGTTTTCACCATTAATGATGATGTTTTCGGGGTATTCTGCGTAATGTTTTTATTTTTTTAAATTCAACGTTTCGCTTCTCCAACTGGAAGCGTCATCAAGAGAACACAAAAAAATCATAATTTTTTGACAAAAAAAGCTGCAAAAGTCTTCAAACAAAAATGTTTTCATAATTTTGGATTGGATTGAGTGTTACAAAAACAAATAAGGGGTATTGTGAGGAGAAAGGGCATCTTGCAAGAAGGTTGATATGTTCAATTAGAATTGAATTGAACTAGTGAGTTAAATATTGAATGCAGAAAAATAAAGTGTATATGGATATAAGGAATTCCATTTTAATCGCTTTGACACGATAGTGGATACATCGCACGCCTTAACCCCGACTCGAAACTGGATCCTTTGATCGCATCCAGATAATAATATATAAATTGGGTATTCCACCGGGTCAATTCTTCTATCGCAGCGGACGTGTCAATGAACGAGTCGTACATCCATCAGGGCTGAGTCAGTGATGACGCACGACTCGTTCATTGAAACGTCGGCTGGGATGGGAGAATCGACCCGGTGGAGTAGCCGAATAGCCTTTGTTAACTGTACACGTGTACACGCGGGAAAGGCATCATATCTTAATTTACCGCACCCAGTGCTTTAGCCCGTTACTTTAAGCCAAATGTATCGATTCGCCCTTCTCTCCTGTTGATTTTTGTGTGACGCATAGCAGACGGCTTATGAGTTTGCTCGTGTTTTGTGCGCCAATTGTAATGGACGGATCACGAATATACTTCTGTTTGGTACACATACTATTTTTACCTGTAGAAATTATTTTATAGAGATTAAATTTTGTGAAATAAGTAAATTCATACATGGAATTGCAAGGTATTGGCTCAGAATTATTCTCCTGATTTTGACTTCAAGTTTATAAAATGAACGTCTACAAAGTTGAGCCTGAGACGATTGAGATTTACTTCAAGTGTTGAAATTTTCAGATAAAGATTTAAAAAAGTGATAGGATGTGAATTATTTAATTGTCGAGTGTGAAAGAGCAGCCGGGAATAATATCCAGCCACAAATTAAATATTGAAAAACTGTAGGTATGCGGTCCTCAATGTGCTAAGGAAAAAGGTGTTTCCAGACATACAGTGCCAAAGAAGCAGTCAGAGCGAGAGCTTGGTGACACCATCCACGAAGTTAAAGCCACACTTTGAACAAAATGAGGTGTTCGCTCTTTTGGCAAACTTTGAGGATACCGTGACCATCGTCTTCATTTGTCAGTACTCCTTTGCGCATGTTGAAAAAAAATAAAGTGATTAAATTTGCATTGTGCCTCGAACTCTGGCTTGCCATCTGGAGGGCCCGGGTTCGAATCCCGGGGTGTGTATTTGTGAAATGGAGCATTTCTTATGGATGGAGGGTAATCTCTCAAACGCCTAGCGTTACGCGTTTTTGAGCTGGTTACGTACATGCATGCGCTTCGAATTAATTCGCAATACTATCACTATAGGCATAAAGTGTAATTTCAAATGAATACTTAAAGTCTATGTGTATTTCAAGTAGTTATCATTAAAGTAAAAAATTCATATTCATATTTTGAGAAATATTAATTTAATTATTTATCCATATTTACATATAATTCTGTGTATTCCCCACTGCCACTCATATCTTCACTAAGTGTTTCACTTCTGTCGGCCAGCCCGCGAAGGCCACATTATTTTTACAGTCGAACCTTGATCTCTACTTTGGTGCTGTATGAGGAACTATTCAAGGAGATTAGTCCACATGTCAGATATAGGTTGCTAGACTGCGGTTCTTTTGAAGGATTTTGCAGTTTCCAATGTACATGAAATAGAATTTTATTTCAAGCAAGTTTATTTCATTTTTCCTTGGTTCGCTATGTGTTGTAACTCCTGTTCATTTTCGTATACCTCTGCGGCGAGTACTATTCTTTCGGAGGAGCACGGATTAAATGTTTTGCAACAACATTCTACCCAACTTCAAATCGCGTGCTCCAACATCGACGCACAAAGAATCTCTAGAACATGGCGAAGTTTCATTGCCACCCAGAGTCCTCTGGATGGCCGTTCTCAACACTACTCCCTCATAGGTACTATGTAGTGTAATATCGGCAATCCAGAGGACTCTGTTGCCACCGAGGTTATGCTGCCACCTAGAGAAGAGCCACCGTACTTCACCATGGATATATCCCTACGCATTTTCACCTCCGATATTTATATCACGTTTTTTCGGTAAGTTCACTTTCAATGTTTATTTTTTTAATTTCATCGAGTTCTCCTCACGTGAGCACCGGGTTTCCCTCCGAAAAAAATCGCAATTTATGGCGTTTTGGGTAGGGGGGAGGGGGAAGTAGGTCCTGCCAGGATATACAGTTTTACCTTTTATTATTTCCATATTTTGGCTCACTTGAAATGGAATGCCTGAGGAACATTTCATAAGAGTTCTGCGATCACTGGAATTTGATGTAATAAACCCGCAGTTTTCGCTTACATATTCTTTCTTTCACCCCTTCCCTTCCACCTTCTCAGCAATATCTTTTTCCCCACTTCCGAGGTAAGGGGCCACCCCATGACACGCAGGCTTGAGATTCCTCTCATGATCGGAAGTATCACTCCTTTATCCGCTGAGGAGTTTCGGTTCCGATGGGATGAAGAGGGGTGGCGGTTTTTTACTAGGATTATTCTTGATATAAAGTTATCTCAGTACGTGAAAGCGAGACCTAATCTCATGTTTGATAATAATGTGTTGAGGGAAGATTTTCTTGTGATTTTATGTAGTACTGCTATAGTTTTGTGAACCATCTCCAGTATTAATGTGTTTGGCTAAATCATTGACTTCCGAGTCAGTTCTTCGACTGATCCTGGTTTTTATAGAATTAAATTCATACTATTTCATAATATTTTGCTGATTGTACATTTTAAATGTTTCAAGATTCCCTGTTCTATTGCGCCGCATGATTCCATCTGTCAATCTTTAATCAATTAGCATCAAATTCATCATTTTTTTCTGAATGTATGTATGAATTTTAGAGATTTGGATCTAGAAAGAGAATGTCCGGATATTGGATACAATCGCATAAGTATATATCACCTCATTTCTACTACTGCATTATTTGCTTTCACTTTTCTGATAACTTTTCCGCCAATGCCCAATAGTTGCTTGTTTTAAATGGTGATCAAATCATTATATGTAGGTAGTTAAAATTTAACGAGTTAGAAAATGGCAAACATAGAATCCAGTTGATCAGATTATTTAGAAAATCTTTTGGAGATTTTTTGGTGTTTATAACCCGACGTTCATCCATAGATATGAAATAATAATTTAATTTTGCTACCAACTTGAATTTCATAGTGCAGTAAAAATAAATTCTAAAATCTTAGCGATTCAACCTCTAGAAAAACGATGAAGTAAGTACAAATCTGGAAGGTTGACATGAATAATTAAACGGAAAAAGGAATTCTGGTAGATCTGAAGAGTCGTAAGCATAAGGTAGGAGGGCAGAATAGCGGCAGAGGATTCTCACGAAAAATGCCGTGGATACAGCGAGATGCAATATCCACTACATGGCTGTCAGGAGAGATAAAACGGATCAAGTAAGACAGCAGAAGAATAATTGGAAGTTAATAAAATATTAACTGGCGCGCAACGCAAAACCCTTGGGCAAAACACTTCGGAGAAAGACAACTGACAATGGTAAAAAACTGATGAGACAGCATTGAAATTAATGGACAAAATGACACTAAAAGCAGTTACGTAAGTGGCATTGAAATATTTTTTAGTCGAAGAAGTTAAAGGTGAATGAAAAATGGTAATCAAGACAATGAAAGACGAGAAGTAGAGAAACGATAGCATGAAGGTGGTCTACCCAATATTAGTATACTGAGTGTAAAACTTTTCAAATAAAACCAAATAAGCCTGCTGCGGATAAATCATCAAAACCTTAATGGAATAAATCGGAACGGGCCATTCTTTAGCAAAAAGAATATCAATGAGAACTAAAGTAGTTAGTAGAAAGAATTAAATGACGCATCTTTGGATATGCAAATTTAAGGTTTCCTCTCTTTCATGGAAAGTCCCTAAATCCAAACTTTTGTGTAGTTAATGTAATGATACACGACCTAAAAATGGCAGATTAATATTTGTAATTTTTTTAAAATCATGATGGCGCATTTAGTGAGGGCCATTACGAGTGAAGTTGGTGGCTTTACCATTTATTTTTTTAACTCTAGGAATGCCTGTGTCTATAGTAACTTGAAAGTACTGGCAATGCAGGCACTGAAATTACTAAGTTCTGACGAGCATCTGAGAAGTACGGAGTACACTTTCCAAGTTAAGTTCCAGTTGAAGGCTAATGTCAATTCACTGTTTTCAAAACACCGTGATTCACAGTTTAACTGTTGGTCAAAAGTCTTTACGAGAAACGTCAAATCAGTTATTCAGGAAAAAAGGACCGTATGATACTAGAAATATATATGTATTCTTGTTGGTTCCGCCTAAGCTCGAAATATTAAGTTATGAAATTGGAAACAGTAAACTCTCAGTGAACTACTAAGCTCTTATAGTGGGAGCCTTGAAAATTCGCAAATGAGTCGTACTGCCTTGCATTAGACGAGGGGATGAAAGGATGCCTGCTTCTTCATGTTTGATTTATAGTATTGGTAACAGCATACTATGAAGAGTAGGCTAGCAGAAATAAGTACCTAATGAGTTAAATGAATAAGCAAGGTTGAAGATGGTGTCGATTTTTCAGAAATGCAACCTCCTGGTCGCAAGCAACTTTGAGCACATAATAAAACCAGCACGAAAAATATAATGAGGAATATGGAAATCATACAAATACCCGAATAATGAGATTTTCATGTAAAGGAATATTTAATTGAAGTTAATACGAATGAAAAACTCATAAGTGGGTGTATCAGCGTGTATATCGTTAAAAGAATTCCTTTGTCAAAAGGAAGGTAGTTGATGGCTCAGGACCTTTTGTAATGAAGGAAGAACAAACGTTGAAAAAGATTTATTACATGCATTTTATCAGTCCTAAAGTATGATTCTAAAACTTCACTCAGGTGAAAGATCGAGAGAAAATATTGAGGGTTCTAGATGTCAGAATGGAGACGGAAGAAGGAAATAAGCGGAAGGGAGGAAGTCAATAAATATGTTTTGAGAATGGTATGGAAGAAAGGAATTGGTGTGCAAGATTCAAAGAAGGTATAGAAGCGGACGTGGAAAATATGATGAATGTAGCAGGGTATATTGGAAGAAGTGATAAAAGAGTGTATGCTGTATGGTCAAGGAAGAGATGAAAGCCGTGGGCAGGCCCAGGTTGTCAGGTTGGTAAATATCCGGCCTAGCAACGAAAAAGGCCGTGCGAGATTCTCATCTCCCCTTGTATATGTTGGCGATTTATAATTTCTAGGATAATGATTCTAGGTTTTATGACGCAAAAAAACCTTAGCAGTTAGAGAACCTTTAATCAAACTCTACTGATATCATGTACAGTGGCGTAACAACGGGGGGAGGTTACATATCCCCTCCTATAATGTCCCGAGGGTGACGATGGCGTCCATTTTAAACTTTAGTTTGTATTGTTGGGTTTGATTTTCTCCCGGCGAATACCTGAAGTAAATTGTTCACGGGTTTCCGTCTGGGTTATTGGCTCCTTTGACAAAAACATGAGGAGCAGATGGAGCCGCTAACCCGAACGGAAACCCGTGAACAATTTACTTTAGTTTGTATTTCTCAAAATTCACACTGGAGCGTTTCCTGTGAAAGCTGAAAACTTGAATGGATAATCTCAATTTCTAGATTGAAAATAACAAATTTTAGGATTTTAGAAGGATGGTTTGAATGTTAAAGGAAATATGTTGGTAGTAGGGGCGTCATACGGCCACAGTGGCGCCAAAATGGCTCCCCCAGACTTCCCGTCCATAAATCTGCCACGTTGTAATGCCGCTGGTCAGAAGAAAAAAGTGTTTCAGATACGTGAGCGAAGATGAAGAATACACCTTAGAGCTGAATAAGATTAATCATGAGGAGAATTGACAATTTTTAGCGCATAAGTAACATGTTAGGATAAATACGAATTACCTATACTATGTCAATCACTTTTGTTGCATGTGTTATTAATATACAAGGTGATTACAAAAGAATGCATCGGTTTCAAAGATCTTTATTTTTCAAATGGTGGGAGCTACAGAGATGTGCGACAACTTAAAATTACCTGTACATTCTCTAATTTTGTTGAGAAAAAGAAACATCACAAATGGTCTATATGTCCTCCTTGAGTAATCCGAATAATATCAATTCGATATTAAAATTCCTCCCACACTCTGTGAAGCATGTCAACATTTACTGTCTACACAGCCAAAGTTATGCGTGCTTTCAATTCCTCGCTGTTAGTAGGCAGTAGGTACCACCGTAAGATGTTCGATTTTTGCGGTGGATCAATGTCATATTCACGCCAAAAAGCACGTTGCACCATTGTAACAGACTCACTTTTCCCGTACTGCAACACACAAAACAACATTTGTTGAGCTGTTGACATCGTGAAGCTTGCGAAAGCAATAACTAAATGATAAAAGCTCTTATCTTGGCAATTAGTGCTTCCTAGAGGTAACCGAAAGAACTGGAGGCCATTTCAACCGGTCATTTGAAGAAGTTGCAAAGCTCTGTAGCTCGTACCGTTTGAAAAGTACAGATCTTTGAATCCGACGCATTCTTTTGTAATCACCTTGTATACATCATCAAGATACATTATGGACTGTTGTTAGTATTAATTGCTATCATTACTATTGCTATTATTACTAATGCATATTAATGAAAACATTTAATGATACCAAACCTTTTATCATTGAGTCGATTCTTTATCGAACTGGCCAATGGGTTCAGTTTTTTTCTTCAATGCCCGTTAATTCGGCCTGCCAAATACTGTTGGCAAAGAGAAACGTTCAAATCATATTAAATAATGAGAGATAAATTTTCCATCCAAAAACTTTCATTTACTCCACGCATTTCCACATTGTTCATCGACTCATAATTTAATAGATTGACTTTCCACCACATGAAGCCCGAAACGATATTGCCCGAAATTTTATATAAAACTGGTGAGGAATAATACCACGTTAAGCAGATTACGTGCTTCAAAGTGGACACGAGGTGTTTTCAAATATTTTCATGAATTTTTTAGTCTTGATTTTCTGACAACCATCAACGCTTCCCTCTCCTTTATGGTTTTTTCATGAGATGATATAGCGTTGGTAGTGAATCCAGGCTTTTGAAGCACTCCCCTATGACGCTTATTTTGAGAACCCGCAAAATTCGACGACGAATTTCCGATAATCTCATCCACTTTAACGAAATGACATCATTTTGGGCACAATCTCAGCATATAAAATGGAATAAAGCGGAGATGCCTAATTTTAACAGTGTGCGGGTAGGGGAGACTGTGAAAAGTGATAGATCGTTCCTTTGATATAAAGAGCGCTGATCTCCCTTTCGTTTCCTGGTAACCAAGGCACCGAATTTCATCGACGAACGATGAATTTCCAACTATCGTCGGGGAGTTTTATGAAGAGACCGCGTGAAAAACTTTGTGGTCCTTGGTTATCACATATCATCATATTATCACAATCAACTCTCGAACAACTTATTTTGCTAGAGCCTACGTATTAAGGGAGAGAAACGATCACAAGCGTAAGATGGATTATTTCTATGACCTTCTCACCCTTATTAGCTAGAGTAGTCATTGTTCTTGTGTGCAAAAACATGTCATTATTACTAACTCCTCACTCCGCTTGAACTAGTGCTATTCATGAATTTATAGCGATAGCAATAGTAACTAGTAGTAATATCTTAACCCTTATACTGCATTTTAGAGTTTGCCAACCTGGTACTCTCCTATTTTCTGGTTTGGCCGTGCATTTGTCTCCTGTCTTCTAACTGCTTTTTGGTCAGCAACTAGTAAAGAGGGGAAGGTTCGGAACTTGACTATGAACTGGAACTGATTTGGCTCTTGGCAATTTCATGCTATCTTAACATTAAGCCTCATGGCACATGAGAAATATTTATTTATATTTCGGTAAATTATGTACAGATTTTCTCCTAAATGCGAAATAATACATTCCATGTTGTTACAATGGTTTCTAACAAACATCAAAATGTTATTCCGAGTCTAAGATTCGGAAAAACATATTTAAATGCAGTGATCGTCTGAATTTCATATTCTGCACCGAAAAATATCAATAGCTCAAGTCATAACATTTTTTAATAAAGGCGAAGATTGAAAAATATAATTCTTGTATAATTTCCATTACTGCGTGTGTATGGCGAGTTCCACCATAAAAATATATATATTTGAATAAAATGTTGTCCAAGTATTTTTCCGACTTTGTGAAAAGCTATTAAAATGTGCATTCAATGACCCGCGTTACCACCTCAGCCACCTATAAGCACCTTTCGTTGGGTGAAAATTAATTTGTTGGGCAGGATTTCTCACCACTCTTCCACCATTTCCCAGGTAATCCCATGTATAACAACCTAATCTCATGTCTTTCATGGTGCACAAGACGTCTAATGTCGGTCGCCTACCCCAATAAATTCTACCCACTTAAGAAGGTATGAACTAACGTTATATGAAAGTTGTTTACATCATTATCATGTGCCATTCAATCTCATGATTGGTTTACTGCAAAGCTACTCTCTTTCCACTGTCCTAATTTGTGCGTTGAGTACGCTCCGATAGTTCCTATGATTCGCAATGTTTCATCTCGAAAAAAATACGTTATAAAGCTTAATTTATGTTTATGCTATTATACTTTTTTGTTTTCCAAAACAAAAGTTATAGAGGCCTATTTTTATGTAGTAGTTAATAAAAACTGGGTAACGGGAATGTAAGACTTGGTGCTTTCCTGGCGCACGATCTGAATAAATTCTTCACGGGATTCCCACCAGGTTAGATGTTCAGCCAGAACCGACGTTTCAATGGCTAACTCTGCCATCGTCCTCAGGGCGTTGAGTGCTGGGTCAAAATTTGTCCGGGTTTATATATCTTCCGGCCGTGCGTCAGATCGTTTCTGATTGGCCGTTGTCGTTCCTGTGGAAGTGGTTTTTTCGCGCCGTCTTAATTATCTTTAAAACTTGTTTCCATGCATGGCTGATCGCGTATCCCGTATCGCGGTTGAAGTTTTTATGGGTAACGGAAGCTCTGGAAAGTAAATGGAGAAGTTACAAAGCAAAAATTTGCGAATCGAGAAATCTTTAATCAATATTTTGCGCTAGAAATGTTTATTACATCTCAATTCCTGCACACCCAGTTGTTGTAATTTTGGTATGATATTGCTTCGGTTTTTGAAATATTTTTTCCCCACTCCGAATACATCTCATGCCTTACGGGTTTAACGCACTTGAAATTTTATTTTGAGGGTAGGTGCTCCGAACCAGCCACGGTTTAATCTGTAAGTGCATAGAAGACCATACTCATGTAAAAGTCATTCACCTTTAGGGTGACTTGAACCCATGTCCTTTGATATCACGTCGAATGCTTCAGCCATCCTAAGCACTCGGCGCGATATCGAGGAATTCAGGGTCGAATCCCGATTTGGGTGGATAAATTTTCTCTGCGAAATATTTGCAGGTACTTGGAATTGTTCATTTGTCAATACATGGTGATTCATGCGTATATGTTAAATCTTCACACAATTTTTGCTTTCAAAGCTGCTGTAAGCGGTTTAAAGTGTTATTGCGGATGCACTCGAAATTATCCAAACTTTGGGTATCGATACATCGGATATTATTCAGGGAAAAAGGTGCCCATCATATAATACCTGGTATTTTATATAGTGATCAGATCATATTATTGGTATTTTTGAAAGTTTTCAGTGTTTTCCCTCTCACTGAGCGTTCCAAAACCTCGTCTAGCGGTTCTGGAACATAAAACCCATCCAGAAATTGCTGTCCCTGGAAGTTTTGAGGTTCCTGGAAGCGGTTCTGGAACCAATTCTGACCCTTGATAAAAAGTGGGTAGTCGTTATGCTACTGGAAACTTCAAAGGAATCAGCCAAGCGGTAATTCCAAAGCGTTCATATTGAGGCCGTTGGCCGTTGGGAAACCTCGGAAATTCAATTTCATCCTTTGCCTCCGCGATTTTAGGCCGGTTATTTGAGATTCGGAGATTCGCGTTGGTGGAATCCCGTAAGCTTTCTAAACCCTATTTAGCAAAAAAAATATATTTGTGCCAAATTTTGAATAGAACGATCAGTATTAATTGAGGTACATTAAACATATTCGGAGAAAGATTATTTTTAACCTCAGAACTTCATTATTCATAAGATTTCATCATCATAGTACACGCAATTTTTGCAGGGAATTTGCACATATTTTTTGTAAAAGGAATTTAGTGAATTACTCTTAATATTTTTTACTTCCTAATAATTTTATTTTAACTTAGTTCATTTAATGATGGGTTGTAGCAGTGTTCAGCTTAGAAATGCAAACCAGAAAAATTCCCAATCATAGAAAATGGTAAGACTTGTAGGACTACAGACTCCAAATACAATCCCTAGATATTTATTTTTTACCGCGTTTAATGTTTTACTGCATTATTGACTACTCTGGAAAGTGTGTTCTTGAAAAGAAATAATGAGCTGCTATGAAATACGTTTTGACAATGGTTATTATTTGATATGAAAAATTTCATAGATTATCTCGCAACAATCCATCTTCCAGAAATTTCGAATTTTCCTTTCGGAGCTTGACTCGTAGAAAGTTGCTCGTGCTAAGTCAAAGCTTGTCCACGTGCTTTGAGCAATATATTTTAACACGTTAACATTTTTAAAACGTTTTTCCTCCTCTAAAACTTGATGCTTTTCTGAACTATTGAAAATGAAACGTAATGACTTCATGAACCCAACTGTGTGAAGAAATTCAGTCGAATGCGTAAATTTTCTATAGCTGAAGACATTCTTATCCAGTCGCTTTGACAATCTTTTCGTTTTCCCTTTTTGCAACTATCGTGGAGCAGGAATTATCTTGTTCCTTGGCGTTGTGGGTTCTTGACTTTCACATGACCGTTTCAAAGCACTTGAAGGTAATATACCGAGCGGCTGGTAATTGAGCACAGAAGGACCTCATAGTAAGGGTTGAATGATGATTAAATGCAAGTGGATGCTACTTAAATGGGTGTAAGTTTGGTATGGAATACGTCGACTTTGGTTTTGAGAGGTTTCGGCGCTGTTGATAACTGGGGGCTTATGGGGAGAACTCAAAGGATTCATCTCTCAAAATCTCAAATTTCACGTTTTCCTGAACCGTTTAAACTGTAATGTAATGAATTTGCGAACTCAACTGTGTGAGTAAATTCAGTCGCATATGCAACTTTCAAGGGTTGAAGAAATTCTTATCCGATCGTTTTGACGATATTTTGGTTTTCCCTATCGTGAAACCGTCATCAAGCATGAATTATCTTGCTCCTTGGCGTGGGTAGATTCTTGACTTCCACGAGGCCGTTTCAAAGCACTTGAAGGCATTGTACCGAGCGAGCTGTAAGTGAAGACAGAAGGATTTCCAGGCATCGACCTCATAGTACGGTCTGAACGTTGATTAAATGCTAGGTAGATGCTACTTAAAGGGAGGGAGGGAGGTTGTGCGTTTGGCGAGGAATGCATCTGCTTTGGTTTTGAGAGGTTTCGGCGCTGTTGATAACTGGAGGCTCATGGGGATAACTCAATGGATTTGGCTCTCACCTCGTTCCCCTATTCGCTCCCTTTAAATCACTTCGCATTATATTTTTTTCGTTGGGTTCCTTCCCTCTTCCAGTCGGATCTCTCTTCATCTTCCAACCCCATTTCGCACCTTCCCAATCTCCCTCCTTCCGTCCTTGCAACCTAACTATCCTTTTTCACCAACTTGCACCTTCCATTTCGTTCTCACCTCATCTGCCCTCCCAAAAGAGTCGCAAAAGTATCTCAGAAACGTGTAAAACTTGCACATTTGACATTAAAAAAGCGGATCATCATACGATAAAGAACAGACTTATATGAATATTTCTACGATTAAAATAACAAGTCTCTTTCTTTCTACTAATTTATTTTTCATGAGACTACCTCTCTCGACTATCATCTATCTATTACCTATATTTGATATATGTCTTGAATTTAATCAACGTTCAACTCGTAGTATGAGGTCGATGCCTGGGAATCCTTCTGATTCTCTTGAAGAAGGCCAGACCATTGCTGGCCGAAAATTTGATACTGTGTTTGTTCTTGTTACTGTGTTTCTTTTTTGTGATTTTCTATCCATCGTGCCATACCTATTGGCTCCACCAATTATTTATCGCGATTTGTGTTACTTTCATGAACTTATATGTATATATTCTTCTGTTACTCAACCACGCAAGACCGCTGAACCGATTACTTTTCTTGTGGCTAATTGAGTGCACTGGAACGAACATAGAAAATATCAAAATTTCCTCATGACCCCAAGGGCCCCTAAACGGGCCCCTAGATTTTACTCCCATTAGAATAGCTTTGGAATCAGTGCAGAGGTTGGTATTTTTGCATTTTTAAATAACTTGTACTCATGATACAGGATAAAAATGTTCACTATTGGATTGTTAAAAGGACAAAGTATTTCAATCTAGCTTTTAATTATGTTTTACGCTTCGTTTTTGCTATAAAAATAGGTTTTCAATTCCAAATTTATCAATATTTCTCTGATTTCAACATTAGCACGTCTCTCGATCTCTTATGGCAATCATAGGGACTCTAGGGACTCGCAATATGACAAAATGGTTTCACCTGAAGTTCGTCTCGCCACCCCTGTTGAACTGTATTCTCAAGCTCAAGGAAGTTCTCACCAACCCAAAACTTCCATTTCACTCTCTGCTCATCTGCCCTTCCAACAGATTCGCAAGACTATCTCAGAAGCTCACAAGTTCACTCATGTTCCACGGTCTATTCATTAGAAATCGGATGTGAATTCATACGATGAAGATATGACTTAGTAGATTACTTACGTTTTTAAATGAACACAACTATAAGTTTCCACTTATTTTTTTCACCAGACTACCGTTCTCGGCTGTTACACCATCATCAGGTATAATCCCGTTCAATAAATACAAACGGATTACACTTATGATATGTATCAGGCCTGACATCGTGGAAATGATGGATATCCATGTTGAGAAAAACCAAATTTGTAATTTCCAAAAACTTTATTTAGCTGGTACGACGCGCGTTTCACCACACTGTGGCATATTCATGTGCATTTAGCGGTAGGTTGCGTGGGAATATATAGACAGAATTCTAGCTGAGGAAAGGAGTGGGGAAGTTGAGGGGAGAGGATTTCGATTGAGTTTTAAAAATGCATGCCAAAGAGGGTGTGGATTTTAAGGAACACTCCTAAATGACACTTTAAAGGCGACTCCGATGGTTGGGGGAGGTGGGGTGAAGAGAGGGTTGCCAGGGGGGAGTTGCAAGGGGGGGGGGGAAGATTGGGGAGAGATGCATGGTGTAGGAGGATTTGAAGACCAAACGCTTTAATAACGCCCTGACAACCTTCTTCAACAGGAAAGGTCTAATAGACTCTAACAAATAAAATATAATGCACACATTTTTTAAAATCACCGTCATTACAGTGTCCTACTAAAAATTTAGACCAATAAGTAAAAAATAATTCTTCTCCCTAACCAAACAATTATGTAAAGGTAATATGGCCTAATCGTAATACAAGCTACATTTAAATAAATAAACCACACTCGTCACTTGCACACAATATGTACATCCTATCCATCGGAAGCATGATGAAAAAAAATGAAAAATTGAAAAACATGCATATTAAATCGCTGTCATTGCAGTATCCCACTAAATATTTACACAAATAATAAAAAACTATACACACCACACTCAGCACTTGCATACAATAGGTACTTCTTGTCCATCAGAAAATCGGAATGGTGAATAAAATAGAATAGTATAAATTTTAAATCACTGTCATTGCAGAGCCCTTTTAAAATTTTCACCGCCAGGAACAACAAATTCACTCCATAACTAATGAGAAACTTGAAAAAACCACTGGTTTCTTATGTACTACATCATACTCGTCACACCTAAAACTCGCGACGGAGGGCGGGGGGAGACGTCTTCGCTAAACGGAAGGAGAGAGGAAAGGGAAGAGAAGGTCGTTTGTTAGGGGAGGGAGAGGTTTGAGACAAGCCTAATGGATGGGGGGTGAAGGGGGGTCGTTCAAGACGGAGATGGTGAGAGAGAGTGGGGGGGGGGTGGAGGGAGGCACGGAAAACAGAGACGCGCTACTCCTAGGGTTGGCTGGGGCAAGGGGGAGGGGCAGACAGTGAGGAAAGGGAGCACTGCCTTGGGTTCGCAAGCAGCACTATTTGGAATAAGCATGGCGCAAGGAGGGGGGAAATGTTTTCTATCACGTATTCGTTGCACAAATACTCATTGTTCAACCTGTAGTGAGCGGTTTCTAACTCTTCGAGGGCGTCTAGTTTTGTGCCTTTGCCCATTTTCTGCAAAACCACTGGATGGAAGTCACTAACATGATTATTTTCATACAAATATTTCGCAACATTTGACCTGAGTTCGTAATTCCGGAAACATCTTTCTTGCTCTTTCATCCGGGTAGTTATAGCTTACCGGTTTGGCCTATGTACACTGTCCTGCAGTTTATCGCCCCACACGATAGCCTGTATACCCCGGCATGGGATAACAAAGGGCGCTCGTCATCGCCGTGTTTTTATATTTACCCATGTCCACTGGGGTATAGTAGGCTGCCTTGAGGTGAGTTGGAAGCAGTTTTGCGATTTTGTGGGAGAAGTAGGGGATGAAGGGGAGTTTGCACCCCTTGTGGGAGGTCGAGGGAATTTGGGTTAGGGGTGTAAGGCTTCTGACCGCCAATTATCTTCTTTTTAAGAAGGTTGTCAATTAGCTTTAGGTTGTACCCATTCCTGGAGGCTATAATTTTGATGGTGGCTAGTTCTTTGATGAAGTTTTATTCTCCAAGTATAGTCACTAGACGGTGAATGATGGAGTGGAAAGCTGCGTGTTTGTGTGAGTAGGGGTGGGAAAAATCTGCTGGAATAGCGTAGTCGGTGTAGGTTGGTTTCCGGAAAATGGAGAATTCGTTGTCGCCGCGAAGGATCGATATTCTCAAATCTAAGAAGTTTATAATGCCTGTATGGCTCTTTTCTATGGTAAATGATAGGTTTGGGTGCTGTGAATTAAGGAGTTCAAGAAATAGGCGATCCATAGACAAAGGATGTCGTCTACGTACCGGAAGTAGTAGTGAACGTACTTGCAGAGATTGTTGCTGCTGCTGAAAACCTTATTTTCTAAATTTTCTAAGAATATTTCGGCTAGTAAGGGGGATATAAGTAAACCCATTGTAATTCCGTCTGTAAATTGGTATTATTTGTTCTGAAATTGGAAATAATTTTGCTTGTAATGACTTCGAGAAGACCGGATATTTCTTTGGCGGCCGAGGTCTCTATGTTGGTGGTAGTTTCAAGTGCATTTTGGGCTAATTTAACTGCCTCTTTCACCGGTACGCAGGTGAATATGTTCTTAATGTCGAAAGACACCAGCTTGGCGTTGGGAGGTATGGTTCTTTTATGGAGTTCATGGGCCAAGTCAATAGAGTTTTTACGCTGAATTTTGGGATGAAAGAAGTGTAGTCAAGGAACAGCGTGTTTAGTTTTTTTGGCTATTTTGTAAGCGGGAGCTGATATAGATGAAACTACCGGCCTGATAGGTATTTCTGGTTTGCATGAATATATGGGATCCCGTATCATCGAGGGGATTCATTTGAATTAATTTAAATTTCTCCCGGTTGCTGAAAATTTTGTAATTGGACAGCGCCTACGAAACTGCGCTCTGGTGGAGTCTTTAGGAAGCGTGGAAATGTTGCTTGTGGAGATGAAGTAGTCGCACCTGGTGATGTAGCCTTCTCTCTCTAGGATCACTGCTGCACTTCCCTTGTCGGCCTTCTGTATAATTAGGTCTTCGGAATCGATGAAGTCGCGGAGCCCCTTCAGCGTCTGGGATTCGGTGAGGGCGGCCCTGTTGGTGGCTGCTCGCTGGTCGCTGTATTAGCAGTGATGACGTCACTAACCATCCACTTTATGGCAACTCCTTTTTTGCGTAAGGTGACTTCACAATCCGCCGCAAGGTTTTTAGGGCACTGAGGTTCACCGGTGAAAATATTACGCTTAAACCAATATAGAATGCTGGAATCCAGTCGCGAGACTTTTATTTCACTTATTTCATTTAAATTATGATAGCGGTCGAGACGTTGCAAATTTCTTAACATATATGATTAAAGCGAAACTATTACCATGAAATTAGCATTAATAACTACTTGCGAACTTATTTTATAACCAATTCATTCGTTTGACTCGACAATCAAATGATGTTGCTTTTTCCGGTGAAATGCAAGGACTGCAGTGCCGATGTCATTGTGACGCCTATCTCCTGTTATTTGTTTTCTGGCCACTTGGATATGAAGGGATATCCATAGACCTTGAATATAGGGTCCGTGGGGGCATCATGTTCCGTCGATGGTGATCGGAATTGCTGCCTGTCTCCACCACCGAGCTATGAAGGCACTCTTATTCCTGAGGCCTTCATGCCTTAGTTTATGTGATCAATATGAGAGCTGCAGTGAGATTTTAATAGGGGTATGTTCCACCTCATCGTCTCAATTAGATTATATTGTTGTTGGGGGGGCCTTCGTCAGGAGCCCGGGCACTTAGACCTTTCTTGGTCCAATGTGCCAACCCCATGCCTGTCTACCACTTGCAGACAGGGGACAAGAGCACCTCGGTAGAGGTATGGAGGATAGGCCTCCCCCTGCCTCACCCCAGTACCAGGTATAGAGGATGTCCTCCCTCCAACCGGCCCGGGTCTCCCTCCGGCCTCCCGGTATAGGTATGGAGGGAGTATCACCTCTCCATCCATGCCTGGTCGAGGTATGGAGGAGGGTCACCCATCCAACCACCGTCCGGGCTCAACGTTGCTTAACTTCGGTGTTCTGATGGGAACCGGTGTTTCAACGTGGCTAGGTCCTTGCCCCATCCTCTAAATTAGTGGTTAATGAATGGAATATGGTGTTCTTAACGGTATTTGAAATTTGCACGTCACACCATGGGGATTCTTTTCACCATATGAAGCAGTTTTAATTTTTTCTTCTTCCAACTGATTTTCAACGGACTCCCTATTCTCTTCATATGTGGTTATCAGCCCTCAGGCTATTCTCTCCTATTCGTTTCATTTCGGCATAGGATGTGCAGCCGACGTCTCGTATTATTTGCCTGATGTATATCAGTCTAGGTCGGCCTATACAATTTTTTCCGGGAAGAGTACCCTATACTAGAACTATAATAATAAAGTTGTTTACGGCTGTTGGAGTCATTACCTTAACTAAGTATTAAAGATAGGCATAATAGCACTTTTATTTTTAATTTGCATGATTAAATGAACATAACTTTTTGTTTCTAGTGATTTATTTTTCACAAAGTTGGCGGTTTTGGTTGTAAGGCCATAATCAGATCCAGTTATGTTAAACAAAAAAGTAACCGTACCTGATGATGGAGTATCAGCCAATACCGGTAGTCTCATGAACAATAAATTAGTAAAAACACAAAGTTGTGTTCCTTTAATTCTAGAAAACCTGTATTTGTTTTTGACGGTTAGCAGCATAACTCTCCTAAAAGCTCCTGATTCCCGGCTTCTATAAATAATAACTGAAACAATAGAGGCTAGTGTGGTTGAAATTCTCCATATTGATGAATAAGGCAATCTCTGTATTTCGCTTTGAGTTACATTAAATTTCGATGGCTTAAATTTGTTATCTTACTCTTCGCTTTCCCTCTTCAATTTACTCAATCGTGGTAATTTAACTCACCATTTCTCTCTTATCACAGGAACGTTTTGTACAAGAAAATGATTATTGTATTTCTCCTTAGCCCTAAACAGGCAAACAAGTCTTCCTCTACGTGACCATGTTTTCTGGTAATGATAGAGGACTCTCTAAGACAAGTTATAATGAATCCACCTATTTTTCAATTGGAAGGAGTTCATAGTACTTAAATCTTAGAGGTAAAATAGATGGAAATGATTCCTCGAGTTAGACAATCGTTTGATGTTGAGCACGAGATGGCTGGCCCTTCAATTTTGAACTATTTAGACGTAATACAGACATCTTCGATGTCATTCATTGCTCATCTGCCCCTAGCAGATTTTCCGACATTTCTGGGAAATACCCCAAATTTATTAGGGTTGATCGTTCAGTCTTGAAAAAATACGAGTGTTCATAATTTATCACACTATCATATCCAATTCTTCTCTCCTCCGGAATATAGAACATTTTAGTGGAGTATTATTATATTAACATATATATCATTAGTATGCGCTGGTCCTTTCCATTTTACTCTTTACTGAAATAAAATATTTCATTCGCTTTTTTTGGAATTTTTAAATTGGCAAACTTTTTTAATTCCCGTACTCCAGAACGTTTTAAAGGCAAAAAAGCCCTTTTATCAATGTATGAATATCAACACTGCTTCTCGCCGCCGTATCCTACTTCCTGTGGACAAATAAGGGTATAAACCCTGAATTATGCTCGGTGAACAAATGTATCATAATCTTTGAGTCGTTCTGGTGAAACAAAGAGCAAGAAGGCAATGGAAAGAAAAAAAATACATAGTGTTTGCGAGTTTTATGATTATAGATACACAAGCACTTGAACCCTTTCTCTACGTTAAATGATCAACTGTTTCACTAATTATACATGCCAATTTTGAACAAAAATGTTTGCACTGTTTTTGTGCTAAATAATAAAATGTTGCATCATGTTACATATAAATTGCAAAATTATTTTCAAACCGTTGTTACGTGGTAGTAAATTCAGCACTATAGATATAATACCCCTGGGGATATACTCGTGAGTCGCAGTAAAGGGAAAATATTTTTGAGCTGCCGGGATAAAGTCAAACTCCGCAATCAGTGAATCAAAATATTCAATTCCATATGTAGGAACATCGCAGCAAAATGGTTAACTAAAAGCAATTATATGGCTACTAAAAATTATCTTTTTACCCACCAAAGATGCACACATATTTAAGACCTGTGAAGGAAAACTGTAATATTCATATCATCCGACCCACCTCGTTTTCAAATCAAGGTGAGTTAAAGGGAAACAAATGCTGGGGGGGGGCGAGTATTGCTGAACATTTTAACGCTTGTAAAATAAATGGCTTAAATTTTAAACGAGCCAATGCTAATTCTAGCCAGTATTTAATGAGCTTGTGCGTTTAAAGGAGGCGATGAACTGGAGTATTTAATCAACGGGAAAATATAAATAAAACTGCGAGGTCCGGGTACAAAGTTGCGAGATTGTTTTCGATCACCTGAAACGTTTTCCGAACGAACTTTATTTATGCTCAACTCACCTTCTTTACGCTTTCCTACTCCTGTATACACACACACACACACACCTTATATCCTTCGTCGTCTTACACGTATCGGCGGAGCCCTTGAATCTATAGAGAGTTCGGTAAGATGGAAGGGTGGGCCTTTTCGGGAGTAAGATAGGATGGAGAGAGGACGCGGGTTGGGGGATAGGTGGAAGGAAATCGTATCTCCTTCTCCTCTTTTGTGAGTGCGTCCTTATCTACCTATCCCTCTTCAGCCCCGAGGGAGTTTTAATGCCGCGAAATGAAGTTTTTTTCCTGGCGAGACGGAAAGAGCTTTTGAGTGTGGAGGGAGCTGCGGCTCCGAGAAACGGTTCGTCCCTCTCAAATCCGCCCACTTCGAGACCGTCACGCGCCCACATGCTGGTGGGCGGGTGCCCTTACGAGGCCCTTTGAAGTACCCCGCGGTGACAAGTTTCTACGTGGCCGTGCTCAGAGAGAGCGAGTGAAGGAAAGAGCGTGGGCATGTAACCAGTGATTTCAATCGAAGGGGAGACGGCATTAACCAAAACAAGCGCACAACCAGCTTGTTTATAGACATTAAAAAGACATTCGGCTCCTTAAATCATGACATTCTCTATGGTAAAATGTATAACGCAGGAATTAGGGGCACCGCCCTGAATTGATTTAGAAGTTATTTAAACACTTGTATTCAATGTGTTCGGATGGGGAATAGTTTTTGCGAAGACAAAATTAGAAAGGTAGGTGTCCCGCAAGATTCTGTGCTTGGTCCTGTTCTTTTTTTAGTGTAAATAAATGATTTATGTAACTAGATTTAATGGGCTTGTAACTGCTTTTGCTGACGACTTAGCTTCATGTTATGAAGATAACTCATGGGAAAATGTCCAAAGAAAATTTGACAGCGACTTGAAAATGCTTCGTAAGTGGTTTGATTGTAATATGTTGCAGCTAAGTGTTAACACAAAGTATTTTATATATGACTTATGTAATAGATTTAATGTAAACTGGAACTTGATGTATCACACAAACAACTGTAATCTTATAAACTGTGAAAAATGTATTGACATTGAACGTGTTACCAATTTTAAGTACCAAAAAAAACAATGGAAGTGAATTTGGATTCTGCGCTAAAATGGAGCGTGCATATCGATGATGTAGCATCAACCTTAAGGCAATGTCTAACCAACTTTTACTACTTACGTAATAAATGCCCATTATCCTTTTTAAGGCAGATATATATATTGTACTGCCTATCCTTAAATTAAGTTATGGATGGGTTTGTTGTTGGTATTTTTATGTGTATTAAGTGTCGAAAAACTTTTTTTTGCGTAGTGGGCAATTGAATGTCACATCGCCCTGGCATCATAGGTGGAACCATCGCTTTCTACTCTATGTTCAACCCCCTATGCCACGTTTGACTTTATTTCAGAGAAGTTTTATTTAATATGTCCCGAAAATTTTTAATCTGCTTCCAATGGTAGTTAAAATGGAAAAAAGTTAACTATGTATTCTTCTAGCTCGGCGCATCTCATTTTATGCGTGTAATTGTTTCAAAATGTTCTTTGTGCAGTAAACATCTTATTTATACTCAAAATACCCCTTTCAATCATTCATACAAACATTTCTGAAAACAGAGAATGGCAGGACTGAAAAGGAAAAGAAAAAATATGTCATCTAAGTCATCTTTCCAATGATATCATAATATTAGCCACTTACTGCGCTTTTTTTGGGATATTTGCCAAAAATACCAGCCATTTTCCTTGGGGCATGGTACAACTGTGCGGTTCAGGGTGATTTTACCTTGAAAAATGAATTAGTTCTGACGCATTGATCCCGTCATACATTCGCGTCACGATGTATAGTTCGTAAATTTTAAATTTGATCAATTTTGTTTAGAATATAGTTTTTACTCGCCGTAATACTTTTTAAAAAATCTCAAAAAATCAACCTTCATTTTTTAAGGCTTGTTCAGCGTGCGACGTGAGACAAATGAATCAATTTAAAACCTTGTATATATATTATATTCAGTTATTTACTGATAATTTCAGCCAAGTATGTACAATATTTGCGTCATTACATTATGACATATTATTCATACTTCTTAGAGCTGTTTACATTTAAATGTAAAATTTAAATTTAGTCTTTATTATGTTTAGAAAACAAATCTCGCTCAAGCTATGTCAGTTGGTCTACAGATTCAGGCTTGATATAGAGGGAGTTCGTTATTATGAAATCAAACAGAATCACACTTTCCTTTGTCGTCTTGTACCCTATGATGGATCAGTGAGTTGTAACGCATTGCTGATGATATATAAAATTTTGTGGAAAAGTGCGATTCTTTTAGATTTTCTAATAACTTAACTGTAATGAATTTTTGTGCTTGGTAATGATAGTTCCCCTTTTCCCTATTAGGATCAGGAAAAAACATATCACTAAAGAGTGAGATAAAATACATACATACCTTACGCTTCATTCCCTTTCGGAGTTGGCAAATTCAAAGAAATTAATAATCGATGTTAGACATAGAAAAATAGTTCTCTTTCAATAATGTCCTCCATGATGCCCTATGCTCTTTCGCTGCTCTAAAAATCATGCGTTGCTTCATACACGATCTCCTACGCAGAAAAATCCAAATATCACCCCTCTTTGGAGTTCCTTACACCACCTTCATCGTTAATTTTAAAGGTCTACCGCTTCCTCTCACACCTTTATTAAAAAGTTATAAAGATAGAATTAACTATGTGTGCCTGAGCCGTTATAACGGCTCACGCACGCATAGTGAATTGAGAGTAGAGTAGAGACCCTCAGCAAACCAATCTTCGGATTGGTGACTGCTGGTGACAAAAAATTGCAATGTTATTATCATTATATAAAAAGTACTCATGAACATTTGATCGGTTCATTTCTCACCAAACACTGCCTTACAATAACTCAACGATCGAATTCCGAATTTTGGCGCCCAAAGCCACCACCTGACCCACTGTGCTTAATTTCGGTCTTTGAAACGTTGTGCTTAATAAAGTGAAGCCGATATTTTGGCTTTTACCATTAAGAGGTTTAAATTTTGATCCTTCTTCGCCTTAGCTTAGGGCAGGCTCTACCAAAACCCGCATCCTCTCCAACTTTCCACAGTTTCCTTAATAATTTCCTGTTACCCGACCCACCTAGACTGTGCAAATCACCTCAGTTGTCGGTCGCCTCCCCAGAGAACTGTCCAATAACTCCCCACTCCACTCCCGAGACGCAGTTTTGAGGAATCCTCCTCTTTGAAAGCATCTTACGCAACAGTTGAATGATCCATTAAGAGCACTGGGACGGCAGTGGAAGAGTTTCGGAATTCCGAGAAACCAGACTTACGAGCCTCATAAAAGTGAAGATGTATCCTATATCCTTTGCAATATTAAGGCTGTAGTCGGAAAAGATAATGAACTTTAGAAGGTCTTTACTCGACTGAGTAGGCAGAGACTTTGATACTCGATGCCTTGTTGAGTTGGGCAAGCGATATTGAACTTTCGAGAAAAAATGAGGCCGCGCCGGTTGAGGGGATTCTTCAACAATGAAGATAGTAGCGGGCTTCCAAATGCGTGATATTCATGTTGTTATTGAAAAATATAGAAAAACATTACTAGGTATTTTACATCTTTTTAATAAGCTTCACTCGTCTATCTGTATTTGGGTTATGGACAAAATTTGTAATTTGACCCAACTCGTATCCAGCAATGGCTCTGAAATTTGGCAGGGATAATTTTATTTGACAGAAATAAATTTATGTAGAGAACAATGGTTTGAATGAATGAAGAATGACTGTTGCTATATATACTAATAACAAATTCAATAGTTTGAAAACGCTTTAGCATAGATTTACATATATGGCAGATATTTATAGCTTCTTTAGCATGTTTATATGCAAATATAACGAGTATAGAGCAAATGACAAATTTTAAGTTAAATAATATTAATGTTATGAAATATCATTAAAATCATTTAAGCATAGATGCAAACCGTATATAATTATGAAATGTTTTCAGTGAATTTCTATAGAAACCAATAATTTCTGGTGGACATGATATGTTGCTATAGCAGCATAAAAAATAGTGGGACAGACAAAACAGAAATAAATCCGCATCCTCATATATAAGATTGTAAATAAATTGTGAATAATTTTTTTAATTAATAAATATTTTTAAATTAATAATTACTAGTGTTTTAATTCAGGTTTAAGCAATACACCAAAGTGAGCTTAGAATCGACTACAACATTTAATGTGACTAAGGCTAAAATGTAGAAAACAATATATTTTTTTAAATTGCAGATTTATATAAATAATGCATTTAAAAAAATTTCAACACAGCTACAAATTGATAATATCTTATCAGGGCAATCATTATCTCATGACACTAATATATATATCAATAAAACAGTGAAAATTCTTTAGTTTCTCTTGCATTTTATTAAATAATCGTACTTAAATAATGCCGAGATAACATTGTAGCTATAATTTGGAGTTTTACAAACAATCTTACTTTTAATGTAGGTATAAGGATTTCTTCGTGTGAACAAGAGCAGCTTTGCGGCATGCTTTTATTTTTATTCACATACGCATATGCTGTGATCGCTCGTAGTACTTTGGCGGTTCGCAAAACTTATTTACTCCTTTTTAGTGCATTCTTTATAAAAGCGTGTTTTTATTTTTTAAATATGATACTATTAATATAGTATTTATGTGTTTGGAGTGTGTCGCATGAAAATCGTTTTTTCATGTTTTTCGCTTTATTTCGGTTGTTCTGCACTCTTACTCCTAGTAACTGAGATGTGAAGACTGTTACGATGAGATTCAGGAAAAATTTGTCATTCCATATGCATTTTAAACTGTGGTACAATTCCTGGTTCTAGATCACTGGTTTTTTTAGCGCAGTTTACAGTGCATTCTGATGCCATTTATTCACATCACTAGGCCTAGCGGAAATTGAGGTATCAGCAGATTTCGATGAAATCGGTACAAGGGATATTGCAATCCATAATGGAATATTTTTTTCTGGATGATTGTGGTGATCAGTATGATCCAGCGGTTCAAATGAGCCTCACTTGGCTTATCATCAGGTTTCCCAACGACCATGCCAACATAAATTGATAGAGACAACCATGACCTGGGTAGAAAAAACTTGTCCACGAGGACTCGAACAAAAGACCCCAGGATTTGCAGCCGGGGACTTTACCCGACTGCCATCGGGGCAAATGCATTACCCTGCCGTCACATAGTAACATTAAAAAAATAATGTATCACATTTAATGACAAACTACATCACCTCAAATACCTGCATGTGAGTATGCGGAACAAATCTGGTATCGCTGCATCTGCCTGTGCGTGTTCAAATCAATTGAGTTCCACGTCCTCAATTTTTCTGTACTGTGATATCATGGAAACACCACTTATGTCAGCAATAGTTCACGGCTTTGAAACAGGTTTTATAAATGTTTATATCTTAAAGCTAATTCATTTTATACAATAGGAGCTGGCAAAATGTCACATATTCAATCAAATTTAGCCGAAATTCATTTCATCCGATCAACAAATGTGAAGTCCTTTGTGAAATTATCGTATTTATAAAAACTTAATGCTCTTTCTCGCTCACTTATTAACAGCCACATTGAGTTGATCCATCACTTCAGTGACACGGAATTATTATTTTTTTTAAGTTTAGGATTTAAATTAGCGGTGCTTTACTCAAAATGTAATGCATAATTCCTATCACCGTATTCGGTAGTGTTCCCTGAATTTAAACAATCGCGCAAAAATTGTATTTAAATATATTTTTCCTGGGTAAAAAAGGAATCCATTGGCTCAACCTGACCTAAGTACACTTAAAGCCGTAAGATCTTGAGAACTGTCGAGCAAAAAATGTCTGTAAAATAACATTAGATATAAAATATCCTGTAGCATTAATAATGCCTTTAAATAAAAATACTTCAATGCAAATTTTAACTCCTACTGTTTGTTTATTTAGTCATTGCATTATTCTGAATTTCTGCATATGAAAGTCCTTTTTTTCTCGGAAGAAAACGTCCATATCATTCTTAAGTCTTGGAACGACTCTGCCCTTCATATACTGCCATCGTTTCACTTCTTAGAGTTTCATCATACTCCTTGCATATTTGATTTTTTCATTCATCTAATATATGCAGTACGGTGAACTTCCTCTTAATTCCAGTTTGTTATACTTTTCTCTCTCAATAACTCTATTTGGCCGAGATCTTTCATGAGTTTCCATTTTGCCAGAAACGATGAACGTTGATTGAAATTTGCCTGAAAGAAGATAGAAAAGATAAAAGAAAGTAATTTGACATCATCGATGTTCCCCAGGCTGCTTTCATATGGAAGTCATTGAGCCTCAGCGTACGGTGATTATGGCCCTTTTTTGACCTCCCCATACCAACGGCACAAAGTACGATTTAATGAAACCAGACATCCAATTCCAATCCTTTGTAATGTTTACTATTTTTATTGCGTGTGCATAACATTTTCGGGCAATTTTGCGTAATCACGGTAGACTTCGGTGAGAGTTTAGCCATAGATATTGAAGGTGAAGCTTGAGCTGTGCACCAACAGTGTAAACTTAATCTGCCGACCATATAAGATATTCATTTCCATTGTGTTTAAAGCTATAATTAGTTGAAATATAGAATAATTGTCAAAATACCAGTGGGCTAGGATCACCTAGCTATAATTTAATTTGCTTGGAGCGGGTGGAAGTTGTCCTTTCCAATAGAGTTGTTAGAATGATGAATGCAGTGTTTTATTATGTTAGCCGAATCAAAAGTAACCACCCCATGTACCTACTTGTGCCCGAGTACTACTGCCTAAGCCATGGTTTACGAGTGAGGCTAAACTTCAGCAACTTCCTGCATAATATATAGGTGCATAATTTCATGACCTCAGCCTGGTCTCTGAAAATTTAATAACCTATATTTTGTGACTATGGGATAGAGATTTGGTACAATACTAGATTTCAACCCCGTTTTTTAGTATTCCATGAAAAATTTAAATGTGGCTTCCAAATTTTAAAAAGTCAACATTTTTTTATTGGGAACAATAAAACACTCTTTGATAATGCATAGATTTCTCTTGAAAGCCAATAGTTATTTTACGCGCTTATAACTATTATTAGAGAGCATGAACCAATATTGGATGAAGCTTTGTTTTCATAAGGTAAGCATATATTATTGTAGTCGTAATGGAAGCATCTCGGGCAATATATAGTTAGAATAAGCTAAACGCTTAAGCGTTAGTTTACACTGCAAGAGTAAATATTCTCACTCGCGCCAATATTTGCCGTTCACTTAATATGTTACTACGTTTCAAATGACAGAATGTTTGTATCGCTATTTTCACCAACGTGTTTTGAAGTTATACTTCTTTGCGCCCGTTGGAGACTTTTGGGATGGGATGTTGGTCGAGAAACCGCGTCACGCTCTTTTCCGCGTCACGCTCTTTTTTGGGTGAGAAAAATCCACAATTGTACTCATTGATACGAATTCCTGGGTATTTCTAATCGAGCTAAAAGGATGAAATTTTCAGGGAAGGGTTCAAATTTGGTGTCGAGTCAGGAAAAAATCGAAAATCCCAATATTTTTCATTGGTTTCGAGTCCAGATAGGATTTTGTTTTTTATTGGGTTTAAATGGGAAAAACGAATAATTTACGTGTAGAGTAATTTTCATTCATTCATTAAAATATGAAATAATTTAGATACAAGTTTCATACTTTGACTGAAATGAGGCCAAAAGATCAATGCATTTACTTCTTGCAACCGATGTTTCTCTATCGATCGATAAATTGAAATATTTGAAGTTTAAATGCAAAATTAATGCAAATTTCGATCTTTTTTCATTTTCGTTGCTAAGCAATTTTTTCATTATTCCCGAGACTTCCAGTACCTTATACGCGTGCTATAAAGATTAAACTTAAAGGAATATAACATTCTCCGTGCGTATTTCAATCGCTTTTAACGATATTATGCCTTAGAAATATACTTTTTACATGTTTTTATATGTTTTATAATTATATACATAAACTGTTTCGTAGCTTTGACACTCCTCCATTTGCTCATGCCTACGAAATCCGTTGGGATCGCTCCAGATTCCTCCATTTTTCTTCTGAAACACTCTTTACACCTTATTCCGGGTTTCCCTCTCTCTGTTTTTCCAGGAAACATTAATCCTTGCACCTACTTTCTGAAATGTACCTCGAAACTCCATTCTACAAGTCAAAACCATGTAAAATGATAATGTTCTATGATGCATTATCTCTTGGATTTTGAAATTATAATAGAGAAACAGGCCCCAACATTTCGAAGAGAAAAAAATGTCTTTTATTTCATTTATACATCCTGTCTGCCTGTGTGTGTGAGCGGGTGTGTGCGACCGGCCAAAGAAGTATAACTTCCACCGTCTGGTCCGACGCAGACCACGTTTTTTATTTCTAAATAAGCGCTCTATATTCAGCCCTCCTGAATATCTCTTCCGTGAATGGCGTCCTTCAAATGGCTTAAAAGATATTTGATATATGTAGGGAAATAAATTGCTGATCAATGTAAGAGACTACTTGCCCAGCGTAATTTCGTCCACTTGGTATAATTATACGGTTTGGTGTGAACGGTTTAACCGTTTCCCGTTACTTTACAAATGACCGTGGTGAAGCAAATCAGACATAGTAACGAATTGGTTAAAATACCAATTCAGACAGAATATTGTGGATCAGTCTTGGATTTAATAATTCCCATCCAGCTGGTAATTTTTTGGTCGAACGGGAAATTTGTTTCAGTGTAATTTTAAGGCATATATTTTTTCCCAGTCAACTATGAAACTTTATTATTGATGTTTATAGCCTATGAATAGAGAGAGAGCGAAAAAAAAACGAAAGAAAATTTAAAAAACCTAATATGCAAAGCATGACACAAAAATTGAAGTCGGATCCCCTGAACCTCGTTACATGATTAGAATTTACTTGTATTGTCCGTGTTTGGAGGGACATCCACCCTAGTTAAACCAGTACCCCTCTGGCTCTTTGTTTTTTATTAAAAGATATTTTACATGCTACAATATTTTACATATTCTTCTTTATTGCCAAATTTCCAAGAAAAATTATCTGATAACAACATCAGCTCATCATCATCATGTGTAATGAGTCAGATATGCATGGTATGTAGTCATACAAATTAAAATGAAGACATAGTTGAAGAAAACAGCCGCAAAAAGCGGAGTCCAAAAAAGTAAAACGACATCTTTGTCTCTCATCACTACATTTATCCATCATCCCTTTAATGGAACCAAATAATATTTAATCTTAAAAAATATTTAGAAAATTAAGGAAATATGCAAAGGAGAATGAATAGTTTGTTTTTCTTCGGCGTGCATACAATGTGGAAGTGAGTAAGCCCTTTGAAAACTAGTTGGGTGTGAATCGGATGTTGAAGGGCAAACAGACAGACTGGCAACAGCAGCAGTTCTTCGGCGCGGCGGTGTGAAGGAGATAGAGGATTTATTGATTGCCCCCTGCCGTTTTCGGACTGGATGGGGGAGGATTTCCGCTGTATCAGTAAAACGAAAGAGATGACGAGCACACATTAGTTTCCACTCTGGATTGGACCACGCCTTGGATGGTAGGACATTCTTATTTACGCAGTAAAACAAATGCTTAAAAGAGAAAATGATTTAAGGCACATTTACCATCCTATCCATCCTCTTGGGAGGCTAATGCATCGACTTACGAGTAATATACGCCGATTGAGCTCACTTTTGTTAATAAACAAAAATCATGAAAAAAGTGCGAAACATTTTACTCGGTATATAGGTATTGTCGCAGTTTCACACTTAGTTTAATTCATAGGCTGTCCTTTCTTTTCGCCTCGATTGGCCAAAGGTGAGAGAAATGATAGTTTGGTAAATTCAGTAAAAAGATATAACGGACTTTATGATCTATGGCCAAAAGCAACGCATGACTTACCGGTAGAGACGTTGAAAACTGCAGGTGCGGTGATGTGTGAGGGTCTGATGCTCCCTCGACGGCTATTTGTTCAGAACTGCACACACACTCACAAGCATACCCACGGACACACACAAAAAAAGAAAAACCTCCGCGATAAACGGTCATGGCATGCATTATCCTCTTGTGGCCATAGAGAAAAACAAAGATTTTCGCGAATACGAAACATAGGCTGTTCAAAACAATTAAAATTCTTTTCAATCTAATGATACATTGTTCCCTTACTCACTGGTATTTCTTCTTATGTTCCTACTTACCTCTTTATTAGGTCTATATTTCTTGACCTCTTAAGACTTTTCCCTCTATTTTTTTCAATTATATACACTCTAGATATGCATAAAATTTGTCATTACAATCTGAATAGCGATCTGAAAAGGTAATACTGTAAAAAATATTTTTGTGACAAGAGTCGTGCAATGAGCTACGCTCTTTGCGAATGATATTCTGGAATACCTCTCATAGAATTGTTTTTCGCATCCTTTTTTCTTTTGTGGACATATTCAACATCATTTCCCATACCATTTAAAATATTATTTCATTATCATCAAAACAAATATTTTAACATCTGTGGGCGTGTGTAGTTTTACTGTAGATTAAGTGATTAGTTAAAACAGAAAGTACTGATTCACAGAAATCTGAATGATATCTATTTTCCCTAAGAGATTTTGATAAACTTCCTATATTCCACGCATCAAATAATTTAATTCAAAGTGAAGCAGATATTTCCCTTGCAAGTAATAACCTGAATTTATATAGTACTAGCCAAAGGGGTACATGTCAGTGAGTGTCAGGACAACAGAAATCCAAATGTGAGTGCATAGGGAAAGGGATGCAGAAAGGGTAAAGGAAGTGGACTAAATGGTGGTACAGCTATGATTGTGAACTTTTGAAGAAAGAATTGCGTAAAACGTTTACAAAAGTAAAAGTAGGCTTGGTAGTTAGGGCCGGTCGATGGCTAAAGTAATTTTAGACCGCACACTACCAAATAACGTGTTTTAAATTATAACGATTTTGATCAATATTTTTTCTATCGGTGGACAAGCGTAGTTCTAATTTAGAGAAAGTGATAATAAGGGAGTTTGGGTATAGATGAGAACTATAGCACGAAAATGGAAAAAAGATCATTTTTATAATCAAGATGTGAAACATTTTCTCGACTGCATCCATACAATTAATAATGGAGGTGCATTTCTTTGCGCCGGTACGTCTGTAGGGAAAAATACGCAGATCTTGGAGAAAGCAGTTGTGAAGGTAATAGAGAAAAGGAAATAAAATAAAAAACCAGATCAAGTGGGTGGGAAAACTTGCAAAATTCACCATTATTTGGCCAGTGAAGCTAACTTTTAGGTATTACTCAGGGCTGTGTGTCCTCTAGGAGGCGTGAAAGTGAGGTATAAAAACAGACAATTGGATGAAGGAGATCACACAACTCTAACGAAAAAGCCCCCAGGGCGAGTCGTACTCGTTCACATCACCCTTTTAAACATCCTCAGGCAAGTCCCAATAGGAGTGGAGGGAGTGAAAATCCCCAAGGAAATAAGGGTTGACGAGGGAAATTGCGTGAACGCGAGGGATGGTGGCGTTCAGGGAACTTGGTTGGACACCCATTTTCCCCTTGTCTCTCGCATCTGCAATCGAATGAGGGACGGACGCTTTAAACCAGAGGCTTCATCCCTTTGGGAATTTTATGCCACAAATTCTCGCAATTGGTCGGTCGCTCTATTTCACGAAAGGTTACATTTAATGAGAATCGAGAATTGACAGATCCGAGCTTCCCTACGTGTTTGGAGCCCTTGTCACGGCGGTCTAGACGAGTCACGGGAATCCGGCGAGCAATGCAGGATCGTGGGATTTCACCATTATGCCAATTTCAGAGAAAGACGTTGGGAATCGAATCGTACGTAGGAGTCACGTGTGAGCAGACGGGGTTTTAGAAAAATAATTATTGAAAGAACTTTGAAAGAAGATAACGCCACTCAAAATTAATAAATAATTGAGGAAAATCTAAAAAGTTCTTGAAAAGTCTCACGTAAATTGAGGAAAAAAGTTATTGCATTCATTGTGTCATTAATTCAACAATTTTTTCAACATGTCTTATCTAACTAGTATTAAAAACTTTTAATAATAGTAAAATTTTACACAAATTCAAGATTTCATATATATCACGATGACAATAGGATATTTTTTTTACAAATTGCCTCCTAAATTCTTAGGAACATCCTTCTCCGCTTCTTGGTTCCTTGTTCCCAAAACTAATCAAAAATCTCCGATCTATTTCTCCATCATATTCTGCCCTCCTTCTGTCCATCATCTCTGATCTACTCCTTTAGCCTCAAGTTAGCTGGCGAGGGCTAAATCCGTCGACTGCTCAGAAAGAATAAACCTCTTACCTCACATTTTTCCTTCTTTTACGGCCTTTAATATACATCTTGAAATGCCCTTCATCCACAATTTCTGCTTTTTTCGAATTCCCCAGGTATCCTTTTCATCTACCTAAAAGGGACTAACACTCAGTAGACACATTGTAAAAAAGAGTTACAAGAAAGAGAATTGCTTTCACAAAAGATATTTTTCCTAAGATGAGGAAACGCGTGCAAAAGCTGTCTAAGATGTTGATAAAGAGGTTGTTGAGGAGAGAGTTCAATATGTATCATGGCTTTGTATTGAAGTAAAACGTAGACCCGGGGAAGGGAGGTAAATAAAAGATTGCTGGAATTTGAAATTTCGATTTGGAAAGGAATGAAAAAGGTTTGATGGGTGGAAAGGAATGAAAAAGGTTTGATGGATGGAAAGGGAAACAAACGAAGAAGTACTTTACATGTTAGAGGAGGAAAGAACGCAGCTAGAAGAGATAAGGAAGAGGCATAGGTGATGGTTGTAACAAGTGAATTAAAGCCACAGACTGTTAAAGAACGATATTATAGGTAGAAGACCATGAAAGTTGGGGAGAGAGAGCCAAAGAATAGGCATGCCAGACCAAAGTACGCCGAGTCGGAGATAGAAAGTATGCGGGAGTAAATTATGATGGACAATAACAGTAAACGCAGTGACTCTAAACCAAATACTGTCAACTATTATAATACAGTAAGGAATATCATTTCAACAATACTCTGATTTTTAAACTCTCCTCAATACCCACATCTCCTAAGGTGACATAGTTAACTCATCTCAGAACTTAAAAATCAAGCTTCGGCAAAATAGCTTTGTCTAAATTTATCGAAGTCAACTTTCTCCAAATTATATTCATGGAGTCGTTTGGATGTGTTTCGATAGTAGTGGCTTGTCATCCCGATACTGTTTTTGTGATCCCAGGCTGTGTGTTGACCACATCAGCCTTCCACCCTGCGAGCCACCGTAGATGTATGTGGCAGGGGTGTTTGGACAACTGCCATGACAGGGGAGGGAATAAGGAAAAGGATAGGAAGAGGACAAAGGTGAAATTCGTGTTAACGGTGTCTTGTGTTAGTGTCATGCTTCTTTTGTTATAAGCACTAAAAGTTCGTGGATAGAAGGAAACATTTTACCTATCAGTTTGGCAGTTTACGTCTCTTATTTTGTCTCATCTAACAATTCTTCAGATAGAGCTCAGGGTCAAATTATACCCTCTGCGTCAAACCGAAACTCGCTAAACCTGAATTTTTCAAGTAATCAAACCCTAGTGTGTAGCCTCCGAGTCTCTCACGGCTCCCAACATAAATCTTTCCACCAACCGTGCACGGTTTTACTTCAAATTCTCGGATTCAGGCGTGAAATTGTCAAAGTTCATAATTAATTTGAAGTCAGAATTTCGTACTAGTTCACAGTTTTATTTTAAACCACGACGCCTTTTTATGTCTTATAATACCATCATCAGATAATGCTTTCCACAATACATTAGAATGCTCCAACATGAGCCCGGATAATTTGGTAATTGACGGTGCCTTCCCGGGATCATCTGTGGAATATTGAATTATCTTGCGTAGGTTACGACACGAGCACATCTTTCTATTTATTGTGCACCCCACTGTTTTCATCTCTTCATTATACAGTATTGTGAAAAACATTACCTGATGATCATCACCTGATGATCGCCTGAATCAAGGTGTCATTTTAGAGAACAATATCTCAGGAAATATATAAAGTAATTGTTTTGATTCTATTAGAACCCTGATTGTGAACCCTTGCGATACGGCAGACATCCCACTTAAAGTCAATAAACTGCAGCAATTGGGCGTCACTTGGCGGAAAATTTAACGTGAATTCGACATCTCAGCTCAGCGAGATTGCATATCTCGCTGAGCTGAGATGTCGAATTCATGTTAACGGTGTCTAGTGTTAGTGACATGCTTATTATATCAGAATTTCGTACTTGTCCAGAGTTTTATTTTAAACAACGACGCCTTTTTATGTCTTATAATATCATCATCAGATAATGCATTCCGCAATACATTAGAATGCTCCAACATGAGTCCGGATAATTTGGTAGTTGACGGTGCGTTCAGGTTTTTTATACAAGGGTGGATCAGACACTCTAATTTTAATGAATACCCAAAAGAATAAATCGAGAGGGGTCCAATCTAGGGAGTGAGGTGGCCAATGCAATCGGCCCAACACGACCAAAGCAATGATCTAAGGAACGATTATAAGTAACTCCCAGGAGATCTTTCTTTTCGAACAAAACTACATGTCTCAACGAACTTGTTGCACCAAGAGAAAGTTGTAGACCTTCTTGGAGGATCCTAACCATACTGGATACGAAAACTACGCTGGACTGCAGTCACAGAGTTTGTTTCGTGTCACCAAAATACATATCGATTACGTTTCGCACCTGCGTAAATAGTCATTTTGAACCGCACCGATGCCAGCGATAGCGCATTTGGTATTGTGGCAATATATGAGCAATTTCGATTGTTCTTGCATTAAAGTGACACATTAACCGTTTCTTTAAGTGACATTTAAGGATTTCCTTACATAATATTTTAGCTATCAAGTCCTTATTGAAAGACCCTACACTAATGTGAACCTAATGTACCAATGTGGATGTATCAAGCCGTAGGGAGAACGCTGATGCTCTCATTATCTTTACTCCGCGAGTTGAAAGACCCTACACTAATGTGAGCTTAATGTACCAATGTGGATGTATCTAGCCATAGGGAGAACGCTGAGGCTCTCATTATCTTTACTCCGCCAGTTGAAAGACCCTACACTAATGTGAGCCTAATGTACCAATGTGGATGTATCAAGCCGTAGGGAGAACGCTGATGCTCTCATTATCTTTACTCCGCGAGTTGAAAGACCCTACACTAATGTGAGCCTAATGTACCAATGTGGATGTATCTAGCCGTAGGGAGAACGCTGAGGCTCTCATTATCTTTACTCCGCGAGTTGAAAGACCGGAAACACACGTCAAATAAATTATCCTCAAACTGCCTTTGTTTTCATTACGATGAAAATATAATTTACGCCCGAGTACCTTTGAACTCAAAAGGAAATTAAAAATCAATTAGAAAATGCTATTCCATCGAAATACCACTCATCACAAAGTTACTTCGAGGGACAAGGGTTGGTAATGAATAATTTTTCACTGGAGAGGTTGAAGGCATAGTCAAAGTTACTTCTTAAATTTGGCTAAATTTATAGGGCTAAGGACCCTGATGAAAAATGACTTAAATTCGGATATTTTTCTAGGAAAGTTGTGTTTGCAAAATTCTACCACAAATCCACCTTTCAATTCTCATTGTCTATCACTTTACACGAAGGATTCTCAAGGAGGGTGATTAAATCATGAGATTTGAGTCAGGGTTCCTGAAAACTGGGCAGCTGGGCTCTAGAAGGAGATTACATTAAAATTACATTTACAGACATCAAACCGAACATTAAAATTCTAACTAAGAAGCGTCAGGTTCATAGATCCCACTGAGTAAAGAGGTCAAATACGTAGTACTTTCTTGGGTAAGTGAAAACAGTAGCACTTTTCCACAGTAGTACTTACTTGTGTGCACCTGGTGATGGCTTGGTAAGCCGAAACACATGTTGTGTAATTTTATTAATTTATTTTTCAAATGCAAACTGGAAAATTGCTACTGTTTTTACTTACCCAGTATGTCTCACTTCCACAACGTGACTCGCCACGCCTGAGACAGTGAATTGCACTTTCTTGTTCAAAATTTCAAAGGGACGATTAGGAAGCATTATGTCTAAAAACCCTAAAAGGAGGCGCGATATTCCACAGTGGAAAAATGAGGGTCGATAGTTAAGAAAAGGCTGGGAAACCCTGCTGTAAAAAATCCTAAAACATGGTGAAACAACGGATGCACACATCTCGTTAAAATTTTCTACCATCATGAGAATGCAAATATTACCTATATTACTTACTCTTACTCCCAGGGCCATCTATATCTTAGGCGATATTTAGCCGCATCAACAAATCCCCTCCACCTGGATCGATCGTCTGCCTCTCTTTCTGTTGCTCCAACTTTTTTCATATCCGTTCTCACTTGGTCCCACCATCTTAGCCGTGGTCTTCCTCGGGGTCTTCTTCCTTCAGGAATCCCATTTAGTACCTCCTTCAGCAAACATCCCTCCTCTTTCCTTAGAATATGTCCAGCCCACCTGATTCTTCTTGCCTTTATTTCACTTGTTATGTCTGGATATTTATATAGATTCCTGATTTCTCTGATGTGTTTTTTCCTCCATTGTCCTTCTTCATATGTGGGCCCATAGATTTTTCGCAATATCTTATTCTCGAACACTATTATTTTTTTTCTCATCCTTCTTCGACATCCTCCACGTTTTGGAGTAGTACTGGGAATATTATTGTTTTATAAAGTCTAATTTTGGTTTTGTGCGACAGGGCTTTAGAAGATAGAATTCGGTTGCATGCATGCAGACATCTGTTAGCGAGGTTTAACCTGTTTTGTATTTCTAGGTCTACGGTGTTAAAATTACCCCTAAATATTTAAAATGGTCTACTTTTTCAAATGCAAGACCATCTATTTGCAGAGGACCTGTATTTCTATTTTGGCATCTTGAAAAATACATGTATTTAGTTTTTGTATTATTTATTTTCAGTCCTATTTTTTCCGCTTCCTTCCTAAATATATTTGTCAACATTGTTAAATCTTGAAAACTTTCTGCGAATATCGCTACGTCTATCGTCTATATCACTACGCTAAAACGTTTATTTTGGTCCCAATTTTGTTGCCAAGGTCCATGTCTACTACTTTTTCCAGTGCTTCCTCAATTGCAATATTGAATAGTATTGGGGAGAGCCCATCTCCCTGCCTTACCCCTGTGCTTATTTTAAACGGCTCGGAAATATTTCCATTGATCCGTACAAAGCCCCTTGATTCTGTGACTCTCAGCTTTGCTAAATTTATCAATTTTCTTGGGATCCCCATCTTATCCATTGTTCTCCACAATCTATCTCTATTTATACTGTCATATGCCTTTTGGAAGTCGATAAAAATTGCGTAAAACTCCTTATTGTACTCCCAGTATTTGGATATACATTATTTTATAGAGAATATTTGATTTGTAGTCGACCTGCCTGAAGCTCTATGATAATTTTGTTTTTATAACATTCTAAGCGACTACTGATTATTTTTGCGAGGACTTTTTATGGAATGCTAAGAAGTGCAATACCCCTGAAATTATTCCTCCATATTTAACGATCATGCCGATCGTTAAATATGGAGGCATGCATGCAATTCTTGTGCCAAATTTATTCGGATCGGAATTCATTTATTTATAAGACAGTGAATTAGTTACATTGATTCACAGCAGCTCAATTCTCCAAAGAACCAGCGGTTTGGAAAAAAAACGTTACGTTTAACATTAAATGACTGTGGATATGGAATTTTTTCTACTATAACACGTCAAATAATCTGAGGAGACATACTATCAACAAGAATTTCATGTGGAAAGAAGACTTCCGCGGAGTGGCTTCGATGAGACAGGCCTTCCGGGTCTTTGCGTGGGTTAATAACTGTGGACGACATGTTTCGCGAACGTTCCAGTTTGCGAAACATGCCGTCTACAATGATGAACCCACGAGGAAGAGAACTCGAAAATTTTCAGCCTTTGACTCTATTTTTAGCTATTTAAGCGATCAAAATTACGGACTGTCAACGCCGATATCTGTCATCGTTTGCACTCCGACCAAAGGACAATGCACTTGGATTGAAACACTTCCCCAAGAAGGTGTGACGAATAACTTAATTTACTCAAATTCCAAATCCTTCCGATGAGAAACAATGACATCCGCAGCAAAGGAATGCGCACTTATAACGAGAGGGAGCGTCGCTGTTTGTAACTAATTACACGCGGGAGTGATTGACAGCAAAACGAACTTAAAAGCACCGATTTGTTTTCGTTACTATTGCAATAACACTCTTTCTAGTGCGAGAATAAATTTGAAATGCAATAATTTACCAGACTTGACGCATATCGATTGTGTGAATGGTTAAGTCCTTGATAAGCAATGATAACTTTTATGTGTATATTTATTTATTAATTTTTATAATATTGAATTTTTTTGTTTTTTCTTATTGTTTGTTTATTAACATGTTTTAATCATTTTTTGTTGAGTTGACTGTCATAGTGATGGGAAAATAAATAAGGGCATTGTGAGGACAAAGGACATCTTGGAAGAAGGTGGATGTGTAAAAATGAAATTGCATTGAACTGGTGGATTAATGATTGCATGTAGAAAAACAAAGAAAAGTGCAAAGGGATATAATACATTCTAATTTAATCACTTTGGCACGATAGGCTCAAGGAATTTTATACATGGAAAAATTCCACAGTAGATATGTAAAAAACATTAATATGAAGCTGAGATGTCACATTCGGGTGAGCGAAAAATTGAAAAGTGTTGAAACTCCTTTATCCCTCCACAGTTATCGTAAACACTAAATTAGTCATTTTTGCCGGTTAATTTACAAAACTTTGTAATGTGATTCAGTTATTTATCATTCATCTTATTTCCAAGTGACAATTTTGGCCCGTAAGGCAGTGTGACCTTGGCCTCGGGATTACCTACTAATACCCCAACGTATATCTTGGCTACATGGGGATCCTCGAGAGTATTAAGTCTAGTCTTAGTTGCAGACAGTAGATGGGCTGATAAGAAGCGATGGGGAGGGGCTGTTGAGGACAGCTTTTGTTTCTAGTTTAGTGCTTGGGAAAAGGGTAATTTAGCAATTAGACGCTCAATTTGCCTACATTTCGTCTTCTACAGGTTGCCCTAAAGCACTCAAGTTGCCGATACATCGACCAATACGAAATTTCCTTTGTTTATACTTCGTTTACAAAAATAATACTTCTTGATTTCGTGTTACTGTGTGTATTAACAGAATTATATTATGAGAATCTAATAAAATTAGAAATAGGTACTACATTACGGAGTAGATGCAAAATATATTTAAATTAGTTATTCAAATTTTCAAATGTTAGTCATAAGCTTTCTAAGATTGAAAGATGAAGTCTTCATTTGAGCAAAAAGGTTAAATAAAAGTCTCGATTGCCATTCTTACACTTTTCTCTCTTTTTGCTGTAAGTGTTTGCTGTGAAGTTCAAGTACTATGTCGTTTACTGCTCCAGAAAGTGGAAGAACATTGAATTCCCTTCCCAAGCTGCATACATGCTTGATTATTCACTATTCTAGTTGCTATACCCAATCCCAATCTTAATTTGCACTGGTGAAATTAAAATAACTGCTGGTCTCATGGTTGACAACATTGGATAGAATAATTGGATGGAAACATTTATGATATCGTGAGTGAAAACACCAAAACACTCTCATCGGCTGCAACCTTGAACTACGTACATTATTCAACGCGCAGTTTGAGTTTATGCATTCAGGATTCATCACTGGTCGATTGATAGAGCAAACATTGAAGAAAAAAATTGCAATCGATGCAGCCATATTGGATATCACAGGGTCCGCTCAAATTACCCTTGGGAGTGCATCAATTTCTTGCCCTGAATGTTTAATTCAAACCATTCCTCTACGGGAAGTTTCATTTCAATTAATTACAATTTCGAATATAGGGTTTCTAGGGCTTTCTACGGGAATCTGGGGCTTAGGGTTTTAAATTGCTTTTCATTGAGCTTCGACTTTAATTACGTGTATGTAGAAGTTCATTTTTAATTACAGAATAACTTACTTATTCAAGTTCCGTCAAGGCTATTTGGCAGTTTTCATTTTGATAGCGTAAGATTTTTTTTTTTCAATAATAAAATGTTTATTTTACCAAAAAAAATTTACAAATTACACACTTTACATCGTAAAATACATGATCTTATCCCATTTTTTACAACTAATGACACAAAAAAAAAATCAAAATTACATCATTAATTGTTGTGTTGCAATCACATGGAAAAAAAATAAATATGGAGAAATAAAAATAATAATATTGCAGTTGAGGTCCTGCTAAGCCAAAGCGGCTTGTCAGCAGGTGCCTAAACATATTTAACAACAATGAACAGAACAGATGAACAGATGAATGAAAAGATAATGAACAAAGACATATTTAACTCTTCTACCTCAGATAAATTCTCAAACAATTTTTCATTTAGTATTCCTCGCAGCAAGTAAAACACGTAAAAAGTTTATCGAATGGACTTTATTTAAGGGTGAAAAAATAACAATCATGAACTTAAGGTACATTGGTATTATTTAATTAAGAACTGTCGTGATTGGGTATGTTCTCGCATACATTTTCATGTCAAAAAATAGTGTTAATCTTTTGGTGTTTAAGTTTCTCACAGATTTTGAATAAAATTATTTTCTTATCGGCGATGGACAGTCGATTATCATCAAGTATGATAAAAATTACCAATTTTTATATTTCTACTTACTTTTGACGCATTTCTCCGGTCGATTTCAACGTCTGTTGCGAAATTTTCAAGGGACATTGGCAATCAAGCCTGTCAAGTGTCTTTTATACCATGGATGAGGCTTAACACTTTCAGCCCGAATTTTAAAATTAAAAATTTACCAAAATCCGAAGAAAAAAATTAATTTGTGTTTTAAAGTGTTCTATAATGCCGCTGAGAACCGAAGTAAGTCATTGCATCGAGCATTTTATGCATTTTTTGTAATTTTTTGTAGCCGTCATCTATAGATGACGCTCGGATCCAGACGAAGTCAAAGGCACCCGGCAGGCACAATATTCTTAGGTAAATTATTTTCAGAAAATGTTTCAACCCGATGTTACTGAAGATTCCTTTTTTTTGCTAACTTGAAATAGTTTTTCAATTGAAGTGTAATAAATTTAAGGAGATAGCAATAATAATTGCAAGGGGGCGTGGTTGTGGAGGGTGATGTGATGGGGTTGGGGAGGGAGTTTGTTTTGAATTAGGGGCTAGGGAGGAGGGAGAGAAGGAATGTTTGTATACGGTTTAAGTGTTATGGGCTTTGGGGGAAGTGGAAAGATATCAGAATGCTAAATGAATAAAAATAACTGCGACCTTTTAAATTCCATCGAAAAATTTAAAAAAAGTATATTTGATGAAATTCATAGCCTAGTAATGTTGAACAATTCCATAGAAATTCAGTTGCAACTTTTTTCTTGAACATGTACAAAGCGATTTCTTTTCATCGTGTTTAGCGTTGCAAATTCCACGAAATATCGGCTGCCTCCATCAATATAATCCGATTTTCATTTCTCAGAAAACCTTGCCGGCCTAAATTAACTCCATTAATGATTTATTGCAATAGAAGCTCTCATTTGTTTGTATTTATTGTTTTAATTCCACAAAATAGTTCCTTATTCACCCATATTTCCGAGGTAACTAATTTTTCATATTTGAGCTATTAATTGTAGAGTCAGTTTTATTTTATTAAGCCTCTAAAAGTAGCCTTGCGGCTTTTTTGCTCCATCCCACCGTTCAGCCAGTCAAAAGGACTCCTGTGAGCTACCATTCTTGACCTTGACCCACTTCGTTACTAATTACTCACCCTTCTGACCCCCTGCTTTAAGTATGTAGACTTTAGAAGATCAAAGCTATTGAGATAGAACCATTTTAACCTGACGAAATCAATATACCAATACACCTACGTCATTGAAGTTATTATTTTAAGCATTTTTGACTCGCCTTAAAAAGAGTTCGCTGTCACCTGTGTATTTTTTCAAAAATCAGTAACGTTTCCACGTCTCCATACTTATTACCATATTATTACCATCCCCTATTACCAAGCCATATTACCATACCATATTACTAATCTTTTATTACTACGTATTTTAATCTTTATTACTTTTTTTCCTACTGAATCTCATTACTTTTGTTTCCTTATAATTCATCTTCATTCCGTATTTCCCAAACTGAACTTTTAATCAATCTACTTGCTTAGCTTGCAATACCTTCAATGATCGACTTATGAACGCCTGGTCGTCAGTGAATCTAACCGACTTTATCAGCTGGCCTCCTACCGTGATTCCCACATCTAGCTTCTCCCGTGCATTTCTTACCATTTCCTCAGCAGTAATGTTAAAAAGCAAAGGCGACAACGGGCACCCTTCTCTTACTCCGCGACCTATAACTGCTCACCTTCAAGCATCGTCAGCCTGTGCCCCCTCGACCATATAAAAGTTACGGATGAGTCTCTTATCTCGCCAATCTATTCCTATTTTCCCAAGTATCTGCATTATCTTTTCCCAATTTACTCTGTAAAACGCCTTTTCGAAACGCTTTAAGTATCCCCATCACCGCCATTGCATCCCAAGTTGCTCTACTTTCCCTAAAGCCAAACTGGTCCATCACCCAAATAGTAATTTTATTTATTATTCTAAGCAAAACATTAGCCACGTTAGAAATTACACTTATCAATGCTCCTCGTATTCTGACTCTCTTCTTTTTCTGGATAGGTATGAATATTGTTTTCACGAAGTCCTCTGGCCATATTTCTTCCAGGTAGATCCTACGAATAAGTTCTAAAAAGTTCGTCATATCTTATTACCTAAATTCTTCAGTAACTACGTAGATGTGTTACCAACTCACACGGCCTTTCTTACCTTCATCTCTCGTAATGCCTCTCTATTTCACCGTCAATTAACTCCGATACGAGGTGATCCTTATCCATTGTTCTCTCATTCTCTATGTCTAGATTCGCAGGTCTATTATCGCTGTCATATAGCTCCTCCACGTATTCTCTCCACCCATTCTCGATATATTCCTGCTCAATTAACATCTTCCCTGTTTTATCCTGCACCTTTTAAAACGTTTGCAGTCTCTTACCGCCCGATTACATTTTCACTTAAACGTATAGCGCACCCACTTCCCCCTATTCCTGCAGCTTTTCCATTTCCTTGCATTAGTCTTTCCACCGGGATCAGATGCAAGGGTTTTTTTTTGTTATTTGATTGAAATCCCGCATTTGTCCTGGGCACCAGATCCTCGCTGCGTATTCTTAAGGGTGCTCGTAGTGTGGGAGTAAAACAATATACCTACACCATGTCGACTTTGAATCTCGTGTTAACTGAAATTTTCAATTAATCTTAGCCTTGCCTTTAACCTTTGAATCTCTGGCCGCTGTTGACGAAGTCCCTGCAATAACTGGGTCACATTTCCTATTTAATTTGGGCTGTTTTAATCAAATCGCACCTTTTTTCTCGTGCTAGCCTTGTTCGCAAATTAAATGTTTTTGTTCTGGGTCCAAGGTGCCTCCGGTGCACTGGAGATGAGGCCTCCAGCTATGTGACGTTAATCATTTACCTTATCGTCCGACTGCATTCCTTATTATCATTCACTTGATTAAAAACACAATCTCTTTCATTTGGAGCCGAAACTGTTTTTGTTGTGTTTTCCTCGCGTAAAAGCGGAATGCATGGTTAAGCCCAGGTGTTGGACTTAATTCATCCCATTGACTTCTACGTTCCCTCCTTCAAATATTTGGCGTTGATGGGATGTCTTTATTTATGAATTATGTTAGCGTACTTTTTCTACATTCATCTACATATCTTCATACTACCTAGGGGGCCGCCACAAGGGCGGGTGTGTGGAAGGGGGTGTTAGGAATCAGCAAAAAAATGACGCATTTTTTCTATACTTACATATTCAAAACCGTAATTTTTTTAAGTGAAATATGAAAAATCTTCATCCATTGCGTTTTAACATACATTCATGTTCAATAGTCCATATTTTGAGACTGCATATTGCAAGAAATTATGTAAATTTTCCCTGCTCAAAAGCTTACTCCACGGTTGAGAACGTTATGTACATAACACATTTAACACACATGTACACATTTATTACAGTACTGAAATCACATGACACATCACAAAGTAATGCATCCTATACAAGTGAAAACATTTAATACATAGCTCCTCCTCATCGGTATTTTGTTAAAGATGCAGTCCAAAACAACAGTCGCTACGCATTGTGTACAAAATTCCCAAAATATTTAAGTGAGTAATTCATTAGTGGTATTCAATTTCCGATTGACAAAGAAGAAATTCCCTGTGTACTAAATTACTATGTACTCGCTCGAAAATCGTGGCATCTCATCGGCTTTACGCTGGTCGTAACCGGAATCGGCGCCCACTGACAACGAATAATCACTCGGCTTCCATTAGTAATCTGCTTCTCCTCCTAGTTACGCACCACCTTAAAAAAATAACGTTCTAAGTTTCACAAAGCCAGGCATTCCTGGGCACCTGCAATCTCGATTGGAAATGGAAATCCATCCCCAATCCTGGAGATTAATTTCACACCCTGTTGGGCTAAGAACTTGGAAAGTTCTAATCTCACTCATCGAATCAAGCTACGTGCTGAAGATTGCTGTATTCATCCATGATCTATACTGCCTAAATCCACTCCTTAACCGATATACAAAAACATTAATAAAAAACATAATTGTGATTGCAATAATTTATTTACGTTAAATTTAAAATAAGTGTAATTAAAAAAGTGATACTGTGAAAAAATGTATGGCGATGATCATCCTGACGAATTACGTTGATGAAAATACGTGGAAATTTTCACTATAAAAAGTCGATCCGAACCGCAGTTTTTTATCACGGCAATTTTCTCGTTTAGGATACAATCTCACGAGTTGTGACTTCCTTGAAGTCCTCGTCCACCTTGCTTTGCCATCTTTGATGAATCTTCTAACCACCAAATCTAACTCCCTTTTTATCTTCCAAATTTGTCACGAGAATCAGGAATCCTGGATAGCGTAGTGGTCTGCCAAAGCCAGAGATCCAGGATGATTTTTTTTCTCGAGACAATTTTCGCTTATTGAGAATCATATTTAATCTCTGCAGCAAGATTTTGACAATGCAGAGTCCATTTCAGAAAATATGTAATAGAATATATTTGCTAAAGAAGACTCAGTGTGTAACAGCGTTAATGCATATCACCAGAATTGGAGTCCATCTAAAACACGAAGGAAGGAAGCGGAACTGAAAATTTTGAAAAAAGTCAGCGAACCAGAGTATGCTTTTCTTAACCGATAAACTACCTCACTGCTTCGGTACATATGACCGCACGGATATAATATGGGCGATAGGTTTCCACTAAGATGGATAGTTTTAAAAACTTTCTTTCTCTATTGCCCAAATTTTTACCATATCAAGAACAACTTAAAAGCACCAATGCATTTAAATAAAAAATGAGTGGACATGCATAAAATCATTCTGTCCTTCAAAGATTAAACTAAACATGCACTTAAATTTACGATAAAGTGACGCGGAAGAATCAATATAAAAGTTTCAAATTAAATTAATTGAGATAAATGCATTAAGGGCCGCTGTAAAGAATGATATTTTGGGTCTTTTTCTGACAGCTCCAAGCAACGAAGGTAAAAAAGATGCCGTTGGAAAAACGACTATATTTACTGATATCGATTAAAGTGCACATAAAACGCAAGACGAATCACCGTATGAATAATTATGAAAGCAACTACTAGTGTAGGTACATATTTTAATTATTGAAGCCCTAATTTCTGCATTAATTTATCCTATTTGTCACAATTTTGAACCCTTTTTCGCACGAACTGCTTATTATTTTCAGCCATTAGGATGTTTTCGAACGACGCGGGAATTTTTCTGAATATCCTATTCTGATAGTGTGTAAAAAGTAGTTTCTGGCTTTTGTCACAATTTTAGACCCTTTAAACCCTTTTCGCATGAACTCCTTATTATTGTCAGCCATTAGTATGTTTTCCAACGACACGGGAATTTTTCTGAAGTGCCTTTTCTGATAGTTTGAAAAAAGTTGCTTCTAACACCGTTTTTCGTTCGGTAACTTGTTTTTATATATTTGGTGATGAAACACAGTACTCCGAATCCGGCATTTTCGATTCGTCTCCGTCATATCCAACGTACCTCACCCTTCCCCTAATCGCTGAGATATATGCGAAACTCACATATTACAGTCCTCATGTGCCCGTGAGTTGTATTTGGATAGCTAAGTAGTTAATCTACATAGCATGCTATCTGAGTACCAGATCAAGAATGACATTTTGGAGTGTGCAAATGTTTTGTAAATAAGAATTCCAAGAACAATTAACTGTTGTTTTCTGTGCAATCTAGTGAGTGCTTTGGTCATTCAATGGACCACCCACCCGTTTTCTTTTAGAGTTAGGAGGGTAACCAGATCTCTGATGACTAAGCTAACTTCATTTTACGGCAACTTTCCCGTGCTGAACGTTCCTGTTCGTTTTTTTAGTGAATGCATGAGTTTCAGTGTAGAGGACAATATGTTTCACTAAAATTCAACTGTAGGCTCAATTGTCAAGAAAAAAATCAAATTCAACTGCCAAGCAAAATTCTGGCAAATTCAGACTATTTAAAGAGTTTATGGATGCACTAATTTTTAATTTGGAGTGTCATAACTTGTGGAGTTGTCCCTAGTGTGTTGTCGGCGACCCAACGTGTAATCTATCAAGTCGTAATTCGGGATTTTTTTCTTCATTTTTCGCAAGACAAATGACAGAAATTCATTCAGATTCACCAAATAATTTTGTCTCGTGAAGAAATACAAGTTGGGCATAAATGGGTACGGGTGTGTGTGCCGGATTTTATCCATGAGAAACCCTAGAATTTTTTTAGACCATTGCTTTGTTTCGTCTCTGAGACCACGTAGAAATAACTTCGACCCGGAAAAAGGCGTGACGCATCCTCTTATTGAGCTTTTAATAGGTGCCGTGGCAATAGGTAGCGTATACCAAGAGGTGAGGTTCATAGGAGTACTAAATATGGGAAACATTCAAGTTACCCATATACCAACCAACGTAACTTGCCTTTGTACGAATCGCCGCGATCCCTCGTGAGTCGTTCTCGAATGGAAAAGTAGTTGATTAACATAGATTGAAGTCTAACTGATGTATCTATCAGGTCAAGAATGAAAATTTCCAAAGCTGAGCTGTTCTTTAAAATTAGTATAGCAAAAAATATTGATTACTGTCATCGTCACACTCTAGCGCACGATTCGCTCGTTCAATGGACCACCTGTTCTCCTTAAGGAGGATAACTAGATCTCTGATGACGTTCATTACGGTTGCGGAAATTTTCCTGCATTGATTTTGTTTTTGGTTTTTGAGTGATTGGTTGGGTATAGGGGAAAATTAATTTCAACAAAATTCATTTTATGGCCCCGAGGTGGTAACATCTAGCCAGTTCATGGATACAACAGCTACTCTGGGTGGAGAAAATAAATCTCCATATTATGAAATAAATTATTGGTGAAACATATTTGTCAAAGTTGAATGCTTGCCTAGTTTCCTGATTTTATTCAGCGCACTGCGCGACCACCTGGAAGGCGTTTTTTAAGGGGGAACAACCGAGAAATGCTTTGTTTCGAGGTTGTTTGGGTCCCCTAGGTGAGTCCAATGAATTTTTTTCCACCTGATGAAAACTTCCTCAACTTCAATTCTTATCTCACCATATTGAAAAAACTTAAGTAATCGCCAAGAAAAAGTTAGCACTTGTATGCCTTTCAAACTAAAAACAGTAAAAAAAACTTTTCAAATAGAAACCATCCCGTATTTTAACCTATAGACTAGATACCCATCAAAACTTTTATTTATTTTTAATTTTATGTTTAGTATAATTACAAAACGTTAAAGTAGGCAATCATCTGGTGCTGATATTAACATAAGCATAAGAAAATACACATGAAATTTTCGAAACACTTCCAAATAAGCCATTACAGAATCGAGGAACACTTATTTTTTTAAATTTTAACGTTAGCGGGAAAGATCTCAAAAATTACTTCAGGTAACTCATTCCACTCCTTTATACTTCTATTTTAGAAAGATTGCTTTAAGATATCCATTTTCTGCTTTCTACATTTAATTTTGTACCTGTGGTCATTTCTTCCTATGTAGCAGGGTGAGTCTAGACTTTGATTTATTTCCTCCAAACCCCGTTCTTTTGTAATTGCTTTGTATATCCCGCATAAACTGTTTATGTTCCTCCTTAATTTCAAAGGTTTCCAATTCAGACACCCCAGAATGGCTGTGACACTGTCACACCTTTTGTGCCTGCCTAAAACATACCTGGCTGCCTTCCTTTGTACTTTCTCCAGCCTGAAAATATCTGTGTTTAAATGAGGATCCCACACTACCGTTGCATATTCTAATACCGGAAGAACCATAGTCCTGTAGGCCATTTATTTGGTTTCTTTATTACTCTCCTTAATATTTCTCATCACCCAGTACAGAGATTTAAAAGCTTTTCTTACAACCTTATCGATGTGTCTTCCCCAATCGAGTTTTGACGTAAAATTAACACCCAGGTATTTACAATCGTTACAATTGTCAATATTTTCTCCGAGCAGAATATATTACCTATTTTCTTTATTTTTCCTTCTCGTGAATGTCATTTATTTCCATTTATGCAGGTTAACTTCCATTTTATTTACTTTTATCCATGAGGACAATTTGCCTAGATCATTTTGAAGGGTACACTGGTCCTCCTTGTTACTTATCTTTCTATATATAATACAGTCATCTGCAAAAAGACGAATTTTGGAGTCAACTTCTACATGTATGTCATTTATGTAAATTAAAAACAATAGCGGACCCAGAACGCTTTCTTGGGGAACTCCAGATGTTACTGCAGTGTCACCGGAGAATTCTTCACCGACTCTTACTCTCTGCGACCTTCCTTTCAAAAACTCTCTAATCCATATTTCTACCCTGCCATCTATTTGTAACCTCTCTATTTTTTCTATCAAATTAATGTGTGGTACCGTGTCAAAACCTTTTTTGAAATCAATTATCACCGCATCAATTTCACTACCTTGGTCTAGGACTACAGCAATATCTTGGCGTAATCCTAGTAATTGGGTTTCACAAGAAAAGCCTCTCCTGAATCCATGTTGGTATTTGAATAGCCAGTTAGTTTTGTCCCAGAACTCGCGCAAGTAACTAGCAATGGTTTTTTCAATTAATTTACACACTACAGACGTTAGGCTTACAGGTCTTTAGTTTTCTACTCTAGTTTATCTGCGTTATTAGTAGATTTGATTTTCGCAAGCATTTTAGGCCACTTTTTGTCAGAAGTAATTTAATGACTATATGTAGAGCTTATATGCATTTTATACACTTTTATAATACTTTTAAAAGAATCTGTTTGTACTCATCTAAGATAGACGGTCACATTCATTGCACCAAAGCCAGTTATGGATTATATATCTCTCATTGAGAACTGGTAATAACATTACAATGAGAGCATGTCCCTTAAAGTCTGTAATATTGCTTAAGACTGCAAGCATGACATTTTTCCTGGCTTTAGAGAAGCGGCTCATATCTAGGAAACTAATCCCTTGAGGAACTTCTGAGAGGAAGAAAGTCAACTTTTCCTCCATCAGTTTCTAGGTTTAGATATTATATTATCTTTTGTGTTGTAAGCTAGTTTTTTTACGATATCAATCACAACGTCCTGTGTGCCATATGGCGAATTATTTTTTAAGTTTATTTAAAAGTTTATTTATTAAATTAATTTTTAATAACCCTAATTTTAAGTTACTATTCAATCATATTCCCATAGTTGCATGAGATTTGATACTTTTCATTACTATTTAATGGAGCAATATGAATCTTTCCACCAGCTGTTTTCTATATTTTCTAATGCCAATGAATGAGAAAAAGGAAGTTGAAATAAGCCTAGTAGTATATAAAAAAATAAAATAGGGAATATCCTATGCTATTAAAACGAGCAAATCTTGTATATATATGTGTGTATATATGCATAATTTATTTCAAAAACGGCTCTAACGATTTTGGTGAAAATTACAAATTTCCTAATATAGGGTAAAAAATGAGATTTACATAGGTATTCAATCTGGGTAAACTCTTTTGTACAGGATATAGGGCAAAACAAATTCGCATTTTTAACATGTAAAAAGGCTAGGATTCTCCATTTTCGTTATACAGAGCTTTCTTTGTTTACTTTGTTTAATTGCGTACACTCCTGATACAAATTTAAAATGTTACTTTTAGATAAATGAAAGAACAATTTTTTTAATTCTTTCATTCAATTTCAGTATGCCCATCCTTTTCCTGGATTTTGGTTTTTAGCTCGAAAATGTCAACTTTTTGCACTACTTTAACAATTGAATATTTTGTTTACTTGGAAACTGCAGCATAGGCATGGAATGGTAATTCATGCCTGAAACATTTACGCCTCTTTAAAAAACTCTCTCTTACAGATGTACTTTGAAATTTTAGCTGGTATATATTTCAACCCACCCTCTCCATGTGTGGTTAATTGGCTGCTACAGAGTAAATGGTATTGATCACGTTATTTTGAAAGTGTTTACGTGAGTCTTACAGGGACTGTAGAATATTGATCCGATCTACAGAACAACCTGAAAGCAGGAGCAAATGGTACAAGGTTCTGACCCATTGCCCAATAGCTCAAAGAATTTTATTCCGGAGCAAATAGAACAAGTTTATGGCTCAATACCTGGTACCTCAAGTAGTTTAATTCCTAAGAATGAAGAAAATTTTCTAACATCAGCAAGCCTAAGGCGAATAGCATAAACTTCGTGTAAAAACAGGTTATTTGAAATGATGACTGAACTAAATGATTCTTACTCTCAAGAGAGGAACAATCAGAAAAGAATGATGCAAGAATATCGTCAAGAGCATTTAGAAATGATACGTGATCTTGCACGAATCAAGAGAAGTTGAGAATCAAACGAACAAAGGGAAATACGTTTGTAAAAGATAAGGCAACAACAAAATTATCAAAGAACAGAAGAATCTGACTCACCAAAAATTAGTGGCTTCAAGGCATGCATAAACGAGCGGCTCAGAGGCGTACAGAAGATTTTGATGATGATCATCATCAACGATTGGATGAAGAATGCCAGAGAAATTCAAGACGACAACATGCATAATAATATCCGAATAAGTTCCTACAAGGCAGCTACAACGACTGATATTCCTTATCATAGTTTGCAACCTTTTAGTGTTGCTTGTATTCATTACGGAGCATTGCATTTTTCCGAAGAACGTGTGACAAATGAAATTCATTGAGATTCAGTTTGGGGACTGCTGCTTGCATGGTAGGATAGATCTACCACATCCAGAATTTCCGAACGAGTTAGCGCGATCGTTTCTTCGACGTCATTCATTTTCTGATGACTTTTATAAAATATTCTAAATTTGAATTTATGTTTTGCAATGGCCTTCATTCACCGTAGATAACGATGAAACAGTCAACGGTCGAGGATTATAGTTACATTGCTAGCGGTCAAGTTTATCACAAACTTAATGTAACAGCTCACCCTACTCAAAATTATGATGGAAAATTTTAACGGCCTCAATATGGACAGATATACATTTGGATAACAAAGATGCTGTTAGTGCACGCATAAAAAATGCCATTAATCAAGGTATCATCGAGAACCTTATTAGTCTCTTGGATCATATTTTGAGATCTGAAAATCCGTTTTCTCTTGGATTCATGATAATACGGGAAGTAGAAGAAGAAGCTTATAGACGTGCTGCTGCAGAAGGTGTAGAGCCGCCTTATGTTAGACTGCTTTTTGCATTACCTGATGCCGTTGATCACTTAAGGTTTAACATCCCCCTTCCAGAATGAAGTTTGTGCCATTGTTACCCTCAACGCTGACCAAAGCTTTCCAGATAAAGAGCTAATTATTCGTAACCTTGGGAAATCTTTAGTTACCATGAACAATATTGACTGTCGTGTTCGGCCCTTTACTTATCCACTATTTTACCCAAATTTTGCAATTTTCGATTCTCTGTGTTAATATTCCTTTAATAACACCTAATAACAGTCATCAGAATTTGACTAGATTTGATCTAGCCCTGTACCGATTAGTATTTCGACCTCAACTTGCCAAATATTTTCCTCCAGACATCAACCTAAGAAATCCTGATTTCCGCCTTTTGAAGTTCAATGCTCTGCATTTCGGTCGCCGGTTTTTTCAGCAATACCTGGTTGATACTTATATGAGAGTGGAACATGTCCGTATCCAATGGATTAAAGCAAATTTTAAAAAATTACGTTCAGAAAATTATACAAGAGCGTTTTATTTTTTGAGTGAATTGGCTGAAAAAAAGAATACTGCATTTGGTGAAAGGATTATTTTTCCTACTTCGTTTCCGGCATCTACACGTTTTAACGCTGAACATTTTGAAGAAGCTATGGCCTTTGCCCGTCGACTTGGTTCATCAGACTTCTTTATCACATTGACGTGCAATCCAGAATATACAAAAGCAACTCGTGCAACTTATGAAGACGGATCAACCTTGCAACAATTTGCCTAAGAGCGTCCTGACTCAATAAATTTGACACACGAGAAACGTTGTATGCAAAGAAATGTTGGATAATTTTTTATCTAATAATAACAATAATCTGTCAATGAACATTGAAAATAATGAAAACAATGTAAATATTGAATTTATTGATGTTTTCAGAATTTCGTTGGACGAACATTTTTTTATGGTGATGTTTTTGAGTTTGCTTTTTACTACCTAAATGCATCATCACTACAATATTTAATATAATAAATATCCACCATGCTTTATAAAATTTGTTTTATTAAAATCTTTAATCGCACTATGTGAATTCCCAATATAAATAAAATAGACAGTAAGTGGCAAAATAGGAGCATACAAGTTCTTAGCACACCAAATAAACATCGAACAACGCTCGGTAACCAGGTACTCCCATATTAATCGGGATATTCGATTTTCGTGACGTGAGATTTTAAGACAAAACTCCGCCATTTTCATTGTTTTTTAACTTTTCGGGGGCTTACGACTCATGTTTTTGTTGAAAAGCCGAATTGATATATACCTCTATAAGCTTCCAATCGGCCGTACAACCACCGATGATAAAAAAATGAATGGAATTGAATCAAAACTCGTTTAAGCCGGAGCTGAAATAATAGTCCCTCTTTCTTTTTAAACAGTTCATGATACAAAAAAACATCATAAATATGACAGGGAAGGTATTTCAGTGAACCGGTTGACACTATTATATTTAAAATAATAAATATCCACCTTGCTTTATAAAATTTGTTTTATTAAAACCTTTAATCGCACTATTTGAATGGCCAATATAATTAAAATAGACAGTAAGTGGCAGAATAGGAGCATAAAAGTCCTTAGCACACCATATGAACATCGAGCAACGCTCGGTAACCAGGTACTAAGTAATATAAGCCTAGTATTATAAACAAGTAGCATTCGCTCTAAATTCGGGAATAGCTCGACATTCTCTCCAATCCCAAATGACATTCATGCTTGAAAATCCGGTCGTGGACATTCTATAGTTGTACGTAAATTTTATGTACAGTGGATGTGAATAATAGAGCTGGATGAAAATTTCTATTTCCCCTATAGCTAAAATCTACGCATTGTTATTTGAGGTGGATATTTATTGATTTATTTATTTATCAACTACTAGCGGAAGGATGCCTTTTAAATACAACGGGGGAAGAAAACACTGAATATGATGTAAGTCAGATAAAACAAACATTCCACTTTGCTGCAAAAAGCGTACGGTGCAGATATCAAGCCATTCAAAAGATCATGAACAAATATTGAATCAACCGCAATATAGAGGGCAGGAAAAAATTTACGTTCTCAATTTTACGAAATAAAAATAATTATTTTCAACATCCATTCGTGAGCACTATGAAGTAGAATTGCCGGTAATTCACGGACACCTTAATTCACTGAATACCATAGTTTATATTACATTCCATTTGATTCTGTTTTATATTTACCTCAAAATATTAACTACTCAAAACTTAGAGGCGTTAAAATATAAAAATCTCCATCCAGTGTCATGAGTGCAAGTCTTTAAAAAGGTTTGGAAAAAACGTCTGTGCCGAATTCAATCTACTATTTGAGTAAAAGCCAACAATAATGGGGTAAAAAGAACGCCATACAATTCGGGTTAAAAGAAAGCGTTTTGTCACGTCCTGCTTTCTTGTGAAATGTTTTATTAATTTATTTTGTAGTTTTAGTTATCACATTCATTTGTTCCATATTGTAACGTTTCTTTTACCTTTTACCGTTTTATCCAACTCATGGCGGATCACCTTGATAGCGCTGGTGCAAGCCAATCACAGAAGAGTGGATTGGAATGCATGAGATGGGAGTCGCTCTCAGGTTCATCTCGGCCTCGTATCGCCTGTGTTGCCAAATTTACTGCGTGCAATCTATACATCGTTGGTTGAGGGTTGACACCAAGGAGGTTAAAATGAAATGGAGGAGGCCTGACCGTGAATGCTCATGGGCGAAAGTGAAGCAAGAATAGGGGTGCTTGGGAAGGATTTTGTGCCGAGTAGGTGTTGCCAAACCAGTCACAAAACATCGCCTTGTCTGTGGTTTTTAACTTAGTTTTGACGAAAATCGAACACGACCGCCGGACACGTAAGCCAGAGGAAGGTCTAAACTGTGCCTGCAATGGCGGAATTGGCTTCGAGAATCAAGTGGTATGTAACCTCCATTTCTTTTCTAACCTCCTTGGTTAACACGACTCCTCGCCGCCCAACGTGTATTTAACGAAGAACTGACCGCGCTGTTCGGCCTCCGAGAGCCAGAAACTGAAGTGGATGTGGAAACACCTTTCATTGGCTACTCACAATGTGACGTCCACTCGTAATGAGCTAGAAAAATGGTATATAACATCAGAAAGTTTAATTTATTCAGATTCATATATTTAAAACGAAAATCCAACTATTTACAATATAAATTGTCTTTCAGAAAAAAACTAACATAATCGATAATTTCGCTTCAAGTGAGTCAAAATAAGTATGCCTTCCTATGGAGTTGGCTTAAAGTAAGGTAGAGACCCTAGGGCTGATGTTTTGTAATAATAGAGTATATCATTTACATTGCTGTTCGATGTTCATATGAAATGGATGTGCAGTAGGGTATCCCTCATTTTCGAGTGATTGAAACATGACAGTATTACCCATGATTTTTTCTCCTTTTCATAGGGTAGGGGAAAATGTTTAGGCCTTTCACCTAATACGCCTAACACTTAAAGTTGGCGCAACGACGTATAACTCTAACCGCGAAGAAGATTTTAGTTCAAACGAGTAAATGTCGTGGCTCAGTGCCTCAAGTGCTTATAGTCTATTTATTTTTACAAATTCTTTACTACTACTGTGTTATTACTGCATCGAAACGTCGAATTAATGACTTTTGCATGTAAAAACAATTTGGATAGTGAGTGGTGACATTTTAATCAATTTTCTCTCTGCACGAGTACTGGTCAAACATGCCCCAGGCCTATTTTCCCTTCATAGCTTATCCTACGCATTGATATTTAAGCTCTGGTCTTTTTTTCTGTACCCTGTGACATGTCTGGTTAGATATTTTCTGATATAAAACTATATTTACCTACATAGACTAAGACGTATAACCAAAGAGATAAATTATTCAGCTTTGCATGGAAAGCTTCAAATCATTTGTACCCATACGAACCTACCCAAAGTAGAATATTGTATATTTTATTAGCTAATTAATTACTCAAATTGAGAGGCGTTTGTTAATCGTATATTGAATGCATGTCGCATCATCAGTAAAACATAAAGCATTTCCATTTGATAAGGTGCCAATAGAAAAATATTCAACCGTATTTTTAGTAATCCAAACGTACTAAAAACTTACATAATAGTACTGGAACATGTTTCAAGAACGGAGACGGGAAACAAGTAGTTTATTTCTAAATTACACATGGCACCACACGTAAAATGTGTTTTTAACGTTCCCCAAAGGAATCAACGATTCATTAAAGAGTTGCGAACGCAAGTTAACAAAACGTAGAGCCATTCTAAAAACTGTTGCCAATTTAGGATATCCATCGGTAATTTCCAATGCTTTATCCTATTCTTTACGGCAAATGACACTTTTGGAACTCGTCCTACCCTTGGATCAACAGTAACAGTGTCCCTTGTTTCAATCACTCGAAAATGAGGGCCACCCAACAGCAACAGTAACAACATTTCGAGTGTTGTGACATTAAAAAGTTATAAAATGTGGCAACGCATGGAATTGGCATTTATTCACCGGAATAGACAAACTCGCTGATTGAATCTGACGTATTTACTTTAAAATTTATTGAATGTTATAATCAACCACCCACACCGGCGTGAATGTCTTTTGGTGGGCTTAATATTGTAAATAATCAGGTGGCAGCAAAGTTCTCAATTTATTGCTTGATTGATTGTCGATTGTATGTGTTGATATTCATTGTATAAGGAGCTGATTGAACTAATTTTTACATTTATCATTAATCAACCAATGGCATCAATGTATACAGGCTATTTCAGGAGGAATCTAATTAAATTTTAGATATAGTAGTGGAGTTTATGTTACGAATTATTTGCTAAATACATGTGTGGTTGCTGCTCCTTAGTTACTGACAACTGTGATATACTAACGCACATAGTAAACGCACGAAGTAAACATCTCCTCGATCTTACTTTTTAGTTAATATTTAAAACGCCAAAAATCAATGGCGTCCATCAATACTAGTGAAATAAAACTATCCAAGTAGACCTGGTTTCAGAAAAACTTAATTTCGTTTTCTGTAGTCCTTTACGCTCGTTCCATGCAAATTATTTTCATATTTTAATTTTTAGCGGTTATATGCAATCAATGGCGGTGATACTACAGCTCATTGATGGACAGATCTCTCCCCTTCGTAAAACTGGCATTAATTCATCAAAGAAGACAGTTCACTTCATCAATCTAAGGTTACGTAGTTATTTTTAATCGTATTTAAAAGTATAATCACCACTGATACCAGATGGAGATTACTTTGAGGACTAAAGAAAGTCATAATATATAAATAATAAAAAGGCAAAAAAGTCATAAAAATTGGATTATTGGCATGGATGAATTGTCAATCACATGCGTTGCACGGTTTAAGAAGCTGATTGAACTAATTGAGCACCCTATCCCAAATGGATCAATTAGATTAATAATCGAGAACATTATATATTATATTCAAATTATACGTAAATAATACAAATAGTTAAGTTAAAAAGTTAAGTTAAGTGAAGTTAAGAGAAGGATAAAGGAATGGCTGCTGTGCACATATATTATGTTGCCAGTGATAAATTTAAACACTACTGATAAATTATAAATGGCACCTGCTGATAAGCCACGAATAGCTTAGCAGGACAATAACGTTGTAAAATTGAAAATTTGATAAAATAGTGTGCATTTTACATGATTTATATGGTATTCCTTTTTATTTGAGTTTGATTTTGTGAGGTATTGAATTTGTACATTTTTGTAAAATTAGAAAAATGTTTAAGTTTTGAACCTGGAATTTACGCCATTTTTATTATATATTTGGTTATGGTTGTATTTGTAATTTTGCATTATATTGTAGTATTATTTTTCATTTTAAATGTGCAATTTTTCATTATACCTTTTAAAATTTGTAATGTTCTTAAAGGCTTCTTGCGCCTACAAAAATAAGCATTTTTTATAATATTTATAAAAAAACAAGAGAAAAAATTGGGAAAATATTGAATAGGTTCCTAGCATTTTGGTTCATAGATTTGTCACACCATAATCCACAATCCATGTCCACTGAGCACTTCTCAATGATGAACGATAAAGTGGGTATCAGCTATTCTAAAAAGCTCTACCTCTATTAATTTGATGTATCAATTGATGGGCTAGCGGGTGGACTAAAATCTGGAGAATCTCCTAATACCAAAGGTTGAAATTAAAGTGGGTCCATTTCTCGCCTCTTATCGAATTTAGATTTATGGGTTTCGCTTGTCTGTTTACCTTTCACGCCCGTTATGAAAATTCATCAAGGATCTAACTTTGGGAACTCCGAGAGAGAATACACACATTAGACTCGGTGTGCAAACTCAAATCGTATATTGCCGAACTTGGATTGAGACCATCACACAACAAACTCACGCAATAAAATACATTGGAAAAGATACGAGCTTAAATGACGTCATACAGAGAAAAACAGAGGAACCGTTACGTTTAGCATTAGTTTAATTTATTTAGCTCTCTTTAATAATATTCTTTTTGACATATTTATTCATTATTGAAAATAATTCGAACCATTTTTTGCGGTTTACTGCATCATACTATTTAAAAGCTTCATTAATAACCTGTAAACGCTGCAAAAGGCTAAACCTAGAACTCATGATTGTGTAATGAACCTCTCTAATTATTATAAATAATTATGGAGCTTAAAACTCATGTAAATTCTCACTAATCTCTTGGATTCACTTATGTTCGAGCATAGCTGATATCTTCTGATAAGAAACTTTATTCACGTTTGGATACTAGAATTTTGTATAAATATCCTGAAACCTAAATTATATCGTAAAGTCATTATTTCTATAATAATTAACAATATGATTAGCTATCGCGGTGTATTCCTTACTTTGCCAAGGAATGTTTATTCATGCCTCACCATCACGAGACTATCCAGAGCCTTGTGACGGTGGTCTACTTTCGTCTCGCCAAATAGCAATTTCGTCCTGAGTCTCAGCGAAATACTAATGTCTTTACCCTCTACATTTGTACATTTTTCCATATCATGCAAAATTGCAAGCGTTTGATGATGCGTTTGAGTGAACCCAAGGATTGCTTGCACAGTAGAATTTTCATCGAAGTTACATTGAATCATCAGAGTTCAAGGAGCATCCCAATCAACTTCAGCCCCTTGAAAATGTAAATGTAGCAAAAGAAGGGAGAGGAGGATATGTATATAGTTCTATTTGACGTGATCTAACATTGAATGGGTTCGTTTCGCGAATTATTTACCACGCACATGTAACAATCACGCCCTTCCCTTTCAGGACAGGCAAAGTCAAAGAACTTATTCCTCGAAATTTTTCGAATAAATTCCAGGGTAAAAAATTCCGCGAAATCGAGGGATCCGTGTTCGAATCCCGGTCAAGGCGAATGATTTTTCCTCTGTGGAATATCGCACTTACGTGCTCTTGCGGGTGACTCCGTAATAGTTAATACCATGGCTAGTCCCGGTTTCCTCAAAATTAGAGCTTATTCATGATTTGTGTAGGAAACTAGCTCTCTTTCAATGAATGTCCTCCATATTTCCCCATCCTTGCATTCCACTTTTGCTTCTATCACATTCATGCATTATCATGCACTGCCTCCTATTCTTAAGACTCCTCTTCATTGTGTCTTCCTCCACATTCACCCATGTATTTCACGGTCTACCACTTCCTCTAACACCATCCACCCAACTATCCTTTATCTTTTTCGTTATTCAACTCTTATCCATTCTCTCGACATGGTCAAACCAACGAAGCACACTCCTTTCATATGGGTCCATTGCTGGAGCATCCAAAACACATTCTTTCATGACCCACTACGATCAATCAGAAAGGACGCAATGTCAACCGGTTCATTGAAATACCTTCCCTGTCATATTTATGATTTTTATTTGTATCATAAACTGTTTAAAATTAAAGTGGGACCATCATTTCAGCACCGGCTTAAAACGAGTTTTAATTCAATTCCATTAATTTTTTAGCATCGGTGGTTGTACGGCCGATTGGAAGCAATTCGCCACTTTATCAAAAACATGAGTCTTAAGCCCCCGAAAATTTAAAAAAAGACGGAAAATAGCGGAATTTTATTAATCGGAATACTGGGCATTCACATAGTGCGATTCTAAGATTTAGAGGGCTTCCTCGCGATCTAACTGAAATGAATGTGATGACTAAAACTACAGTTTAAATTATTAAGAAATTTTACAAGAAAGCAGGACGTGACAAAACGCTTTCTTTTAAGCCGAATTGTATGGGATACTTTTTACCCCATTATTGTTGGCTTTTACTCAAGTAGTAGATTGAATTTGGCACAGACGTTTCTTCCAAACCTTTATAATGAATTGCACTCATTATGCTGGGTGGAAATTTTTATATTTTAACGCCTCTAAGTTTTGAGTAGCTAATATTTTGAGGCATATATAACAACAATCAAATGGAATGTAATATAAACTATGGTTGCCAGTGAATTAAGGTGTCCGTGAATTACCAGCAATTCTATTTCATAGTGCTAACGAATGGATGTTGAAAATATTTTTTTTTCGTAAAATTCAGAACGTTGAATTTTTTCCACCTTCTATATTGCGGTTGATTCAATATTTGTTCAGGGCCTTTTGAGTGGCTTGATATCTGCGCCATACGCTTTTTTTATTCAGTTTTTTCTTCCCCCGTAGTATATAAACTGCATCCCTCCGCTAGTAGTTGATAAAAAATCATTTGATATCCAGCTCAAATAACAATGCACAGATTTAAACTATGGAGGAAACAGAAATTTTCATCCAGCTCTCTATTATTCACATCCACTGTACATAAAATTTACGTACGACTATAGAATTTCCACGACCGGATTTTCAAGTATGAATGACATTTGGGATTGGAGAGAATGTCGAGCTATTCCCGAATTTAAAGCGAATGCTACTTGTTCATAATACTAGGCTTATATTACTTAGAACCTGGTTACCGAGCGTTGCACGATGTTTATTTGGTGTGCTAGGAAACTTTATGCTCCTATTCTGCAACTTACTGTCTATTTTAATTACATTGAGCATTCACGTAGTTCGATTAAAGGTTTTAATGAAACAAATTTTATAAAGCATGGCGGATATTTATTATTTTATATACAGTAGTGATGATGAAATGAGATAGTATAAAGCAAACTCAAAAACACCACTAACCAAAAAATGTTCGTCTAACGACATTCGAAAACATCAATAAATTCAATATTTACATTGTTTTCATTATTTTCATTGTTTTCATCCTTTCACCAAAAGCAGCATCCTTTTTTTCAGCCAATTCACTCAAAAAATGAATCGCTCTTGTACAGTATTCTGCAATTAATTTTTTTTATTTGCTTTAATCCATTGGATACGACCATGTTCAGCTCTTATATAAGTATCAAACAGGTATTGCTGAAAAAGCCGACCACCGAAATGCAAAGTATTGAACTACAAAAGCCCTAGGATATCTTCGGTTAATATCTGAAGGAAAATATTTGGCAAGTTTAGGTCTAATTACATCGGCACTGGGCTAGTTCAATTTCAATTCAAATTTTCATGACTGGTATTGGGTGTTCTTAAAAGAATATTAATACAGAGAATCGAAAATTGAAAAATTTGGGTAAAATAGTGGATAAATAAAGGGCCCAGCACGGCTGTCAATATTGTTCATGGTAACTAAAGATTTCCCATGGTTACGAATAATTAACTCTTCATCTGGAAAACTTTGGTCAGCGTTGAGGGCAACAATGGCAAAAACTTAATTCTGAAAGGGGATGCTAAACCTTCTGTGATGAACGGCATCAGGTAATGCAAAAAGCAGCTTAACATAAGGCGGCTCTACACCTTCTGCAGCAGCGCGTCTATTAGCTTCTTCTTCTACTTGCCGTTTTATCATGAATCCAAGATGAAACGGATTTTCAGATCTCAAAATATGTTCCAAGAGACTAATATTATTCTCGCTGATACCATGATTAATTCAATTGTTTATGCGTGCGCTATGAGCATCCTGATTATCCAAATAGGAAAGGGTAATCTGCTACATTAATTTTGTGATAAACGTGACCGCTAGCAATGTAACTATAAACTCCTTGATCGTTGACTGGTCGATCGTCATCCACGGTGAATGAAGCCATTGCAAAACATAAATTCAAATTGTGAATACTTTCATAAAAGTCATCAAAAAAATTGATGAAGTCGAAGAAACGATCGCGCTAACTCGTTCGGAAATTCTGGACTTGGTTGATCTATCCAACCATGCAAGCAGCAGTTCCCAAACGAATCTCAATGAATTCGATTTGACGTACGTTCTTCGGAAAAATGCAATGCTCCATAATGAATACAAGCAACATTAAAATGTTGCAAACTATGGTAAGAAATATCAGCCGTTGTAGCTGCCTTGTAGGAACTTATTCGATTATTATTATGATTGTTGTCGTCTTGAATTTCTCTGGCGTTCTTCTTCCAATCGTTGATGATGATCATCATCAAACTCTTCTGTACGCCTCTCAGCCGCTCGTTCACGCATGTCTTGAAGCCACTAAATTTTTTAAAGTCTGAATCTTCTGTACTTTGGTTATTTTGTCGTTGCCTTATCTTTTACATATGTAGTTCCCTTTTTTCGTTTGATTCTCCACTTCTCTGGATTCGTGCAATATATCGTATCATTTCTAAATGCTGTAGACGATCATCGGAAGACTCATATTCTTGCCTCCTTCTTTCCTGATCGTTCCTCTCTTGAGAGTATGAATCATTTAGTTCAGTCATCATTTAAAATAACCTGTTTTTGCATGTAGTTTATGCTACCCGGCTTGGTCTTGCTGATGTCAGAAAATGTTCTTCATTTTTAGGAATTAAACTACTTGAGGTACCAGGTATTGAGTCATCAACTTGTTCAATTTGCTCCGGAATAAAATTCTTTGAGGTATTGGGCATTGGGTCAGCACCTTGTACCATTTGCTCCTGCTTTCAGGTTGTTCTATAGATCGGATCAATATTCTACAGCAAATTACAAATAATCTACATCAAATATTTTGTTCAAGTAGTGCAAAAATTTGAGATTTTCGAGCTTAAAACAAAAATTCCAGGAAAATGCGATGAGTATACTGAAATTGAATGCAAGAATTAAAAAATATGTTCTCTTATTTATCTATAAGTAACATTTTAAATTTTTATCAGGAGTGTTAGCAACTAAACAAAGCAAACAAATAAACCTCTGTATAACGAAAATGGAGTAGCCTAGCCTTTTTTCATATTAAAAATGCGAATTTGTTTTGCCCAATATCTTTTACAAAAAAGTTTTCCCAGAGTGCAGACCTAGGTAAATCGCATTTTCGTTCCCTATATGTATTAGTAAATTTGTAACTTTCATCAAAATCGTTAGAGCCGTTTTTGAAATAAAATTTACATACATGCACACATATATATACAAGATTTGCTCGTTTAATAGTATTGGATAGTGACCTCAAATAACATACCTTTCCTCTGTCGAGTCATACTTGCGTAATAATTCACTTTCGCTATATGTATCGTCCTTTCATGATAATTATTCCCCTGATTAATAATAGGAAACAAAACTCGCATGATTTGAACATGGTTTCTCTTCGAATGATTTGGCAAGTAAATACCTACCTTGAAATTTGACACGTAATTGAAAGCATCCACATGATATGTGTATCCTAAAAACATTTCAGATAAATATGTGCGAGGATGTGATGGTGTAGCATTAAAAAAATGAAGTTGAATGAATCATATCCGTATTAAATAACTCACCGAGAAATTATTGCTCATATGAGCCGATCAGGGCTTATGTAATATGAATCAGTGTTCAAACTGTCTCGCAGATTGATCAGTGTTTCAGGGATCAGCCAATCGACCTGTTAAAAAGTCAGGTATTTTTAAAATCATAGGTTTAAGGTTAGTGCAGGTTTTGGGGTATAATGCACAAATGATGTTTCTGCACCCCTAGGAAACGTATGAGTGAGGCGTGCACAACTGAAGTCGTTTTTGAAACAGGCCGCCGCCACCATAATTTTCACGAGAGAAGATGTTCATTAATACACTCCTCTCTTTGTATTCCGATTTTCAAGTGAGCTATCAAATTACTTCCATTCAAGTCGGCCACCACTTTCATTCAGGCGGGGAGACGCAGGATGAATGCTTACCTGATATTTCGAGATAAATATGCTGGGAGTGTATATGAAGTTAAAAATCAATTCTAAGATAGAGATAGTTTAAACATTTATGCCCTCACGTTGAACTGAACTCAAATCTCACGTTCTTGGCTCGGATCATAATCACAAGTTATCACCTCACTCGTGTATCCCGAAAAACATTTTCCACCCGTATAGAAAATATCCCACTTATCTCCTGTTGTCAGTTGATTGGCAATCTGAGTAAGAAACTAACTAAGAGATATTTTTAACCGTTTAAGAATAGGATTTCAAGACGGTAAGGGAAAGATTTTTGGTGGATTGATGGAGAGTGATTAGAAGCCCTGTGCTGGGACTACGCTGCTCTTGTCGAATAGCTCCACAGGGTACCCAATGAGGAACTTTCCTGCTTTTGCTGCAGTATTTTATCTACCTTAATCTCATACATTGCTATAAATCTTAAATTACTGTGAAAATGCCTTCAGTTTTCCGAATCACAAATATATTTATTTAACTATAGTCGAATGAAAATTCAGTGGCGTTTGAAAAGGAGGGTAGTGCGCGCCATGCTGAAATTAAGAGGCTTGACGTCACAACTGCCGTTTTCCGTCGCGGCCGGCCGTGATTCACCAGCTAGTGTTCGATTCTTAGCGTTAATTGCAATTCCGCACCTGCTGCCTTCCTGACAATATTAAGGAACCTGTATCATAAGATTTACAAATCATCTTGAAAAGTGCAAAGTATTGCAGCTAAAGCGTTATCCTCGAATCACTCAAGTAACGACCGGGATTCCACTGAAAATTCCTCAACACTGCCAGGAATTAAACTCAGTCCCTCAGGATGGGAAACCAAGGGTAGGATCACGGTGCCTTCTTTCGCTTTGTCGTTAGTATTATTCGCAACGCAAACTGTTCTGTAAGAGTAATGCTCACAATTACCACCATAAGAACGCACTCCATCAGTTGACACTTGTGGTGTAAGGAACCTGAAAAAAGTTGAAAGATTTACGATCGCGTTATTGCTATCATGAGCGCAATTGAAAAATAACAATTTCGCGATCGCACGCGTTATGGAGAACCGTCAAGGCGCCCCAGTATTTCAAAACATCGTATTACCATCACATGGAACAGCGCTTCTTTCTCTTTAGCGACTTGGATCTCAATGACGGACATGCACGTTCGACCCAAATTTCAGACCTCACCTCATGGGTATATCCCGACTTAAATTTCGGGCTGTATACCGACTTTAATGCACACACACACAGTGATGAACTCTTAAATTAAATCTTACTTCTCACACACACATATTTCCAAGAGTAAAAAAAGAGGAGACGATTGGAACGCTGGCGGTAGCACAACGCCTTCGCTCCGGCGTCTACGCCCCACATTTCACGCTAGTGTGTTCCAATACTCTCCCCATCTCGACCCACCCTCAGCTCGAGGATTGAGTCGAGTACTCTTTATTCTGAATGAAATACAGAAATTCGGAGTTCCTTTTGCTTAACCCCCAAAGAAATCAAAATTTGAAATTTAACTTTTGATACCTTCTTATTGTCTGATGGACAGCAATAACATTGTCTTTTGAATTACTACAGATTAACTGGCAAATTTTTAGTTTCATTAACATAAAAAAGAAATATAAACAAAGTTTTTTATATATATTAATTTTGTTGCGTTGATTATTGACCACTTTTAATTAAATGTATGCGTATTTTATGGAGAGTTTGTCAATGTTTTAAAAAATCTAAAAAAATGAAAAAACAAGAAAATGCTCTCATATCACCATAAGCCCTGATGATTCTTAAATTAAAGAGCGATACGTTGGCTAAAGGATTAAATGATATTGGCAATTTTCCACAGTATAAAAAAACAAATTGTGGAAACTTAAAGTGGAAAATTGCCAATATTATTTAATTATGATATTCCATCAGTTAAGCGTGAAACGACTCTTTTTATTGACAAAAGGAAGTTGAGATTTTTTTAAAACATTGAACAACTCTTAATAAAATAAGCATACATATATTAATTTTGTCTGAAGGACTATAACACAATATTTTGTCACAATTACAGTTCAGATTTTCTTCTTTTTTCGTTCTTCCTTCTTTTCCTCTTCTTTTCTTACTAGAGTAGACCTAGTGAAAGATGGGAGTCTCCATCCAAGCTGGAACGTTAGGAAAGTGTCACAGGAGAGAAGGGGGAGTTGAGAGACGGGATGGCCGTCCGCACCAAAACTCTCCAATCCCACGTCAAGATTCTCGCTTTGATCGCTAGCCCTCTCCTTTGGTTTGGTTCAGCAAAGGATCCTCCTCTCCAAAGTCATACGCGTCTGTCCAACCCTTCGGGCGCCCTGCCGCGCTCACTGAAGATGCGAGAGATGTCTCTCTCACCTTTCAAAGTGAGTTTCGGGGGCTTCCATAAAGCGTCTGTGTGTATGAAAAGCTCTCGGGATATGGGGAGTGGCTTTCGACCTTAACCTCTTCGGTCATTCTGGAAACGTAGAATGATAACAGGAAGTCCGCAGCCTCCTTGGAGAGATTTAAAACCAGGATAACATGTTGGTGCCACTGCTGGAAATACCCGGTAGTTCCCCTTGATTTAAACACAAATCATGATGCACAAAGGGTAAGAAAAAAGACTTTGCTGTTCCACAAAATAAAATATATTTGCGACCGGTTTCGATACGGCGTATCATCATCTGGCAATTTCACATATTAGTACATAGAATTTATACCCTTGAAGAAGTTAGAGGGGCGGTGGAGTGGAGGTGGGGAAAGGGTGCTTCCCAAACCGACCTTCCCCTCTTCCCACCCTCTGCCCTCTACCCTCTCCAAAAAAACCCTCCCACCCCTCCCCCCCCCCCTTTCCCCACCTCCACTCCACCGCCCCTCTAACTTCTTCAAGGGTATAAATTCTATGTACTAATATGTGAAATTGTCAGAATATGATACGCCGTATCGAAACCGGTCGCAAATATATTTTATTTTGTGGAACAGCAAAGTCTTTTTTCTTACCCTTTGTGCATCATGAAGGAGTTCCACCATGTTACGCCACCCACCATCGCACAAATCATGATATTTTCCTTGATATTTCCCGGATTTTCTTTGACGGGAATAGTGTTTGGGCCATTTACAAAATATGGATCCGACTCCCAGCTATGATGGTGCAATTATGGAGGAACTGGATCTAGTCATAATAAAAAATATATGAATTTAAATGTTTTAAAGTAAGGAGTTTTAAGAAGCATGGAGTAAACGCATCAATATCAATGACTTAAAAACATTGTTCTATACGACATATTCTCTGTAAAGAACTTATATGCAAATATGTGGCTCTATCTTGGCTCATTTTTTGTACACCATACGCTTCACTACCGAAGATTCATTGTGATATTGTTTAAACGTGTTACGGCGAGACGTAAATATATCTTTAACATTAGTTCATAAAGCATACGAACTACAAGCAGTTACATTTCTGACGCGATGCATGTGTCAAAACTTCCTCATTTTTAAAAGATATGGCTGTTCCATGCCTAATGATACGAAGAAAATTAATTGGCTGCATGACCATTATTGAATAAAATCTAGGTTTTGCACGAACATACCTACATTTCTTGGCAGTTGAATACAGTGATTTTAAAATTTTATGCCTTCTCGTTTTCTTACGCTAACAATTTCTTCAGCGTGGAATATGCGAATGTTTAGAATTTTGGTGTTTACTCTATGCTAAATATCTTTGGAACTAAATATGACGGAAGAGAGGCAATGAATCCATACTATTTTAAACATGATGGATAACATTTCCTTTAATTTTTCCTTTTTCTTTGTACACAATTTCAACGATGACATTGATCTTGAAGTCATTTTTTTCCAATAAAATTTGTTTTTCATTCTAGAAAACTGTGCAAATAAGGAATGTCACAGATTTGAGTTTTCGTACTTGAAGTAATTAATTTGAAGAATAATCAAAGAAAGCTTTATACGTGTGGCAGTTCTTCTAGAAGAAAGCGAATATGGTTTCACGTTCAAAATAAGCCATTTTTTTACTTTATTTTCTCCGTGAGCTAGTAGCTTGTATGTAGCTTGCAGAATACAAATATGTGCAAAAGTACAACATATAGTTAAAACTTTAAGTTTCAGATTCCAATCGTAGGAGATTTATTGTTGTTATAAACTAGTAGGAAAAGTAATATAAAGTATTGTGGTAGTTTCTGATATTTTAGTATAATTTGAAATATAAGATTATATTCTTCAAAATGAAACCAACTTAATTGATTTATATGTCATGTGCTATCTCGTTTGAACCACCTTAATACCTATGGGGACATACCGTCCAACTATGAAAGAGTATGGTCGATATATAAAACATATTCATTTTTTTGCGCTCATTGCTTGCTGAACTTAAGCTTACCTCATAGATTGATTAGCTGAAGTGCTTTTTGCATACAATTCCTGTATATTTTTCTGCAGAAGAAACAGCTGCCATAGCTATCATCCTTCCCAACCATAATAAAGACGACTTTCAATTATCTAAAGTAAGAATACTTCTATTAATATTTTACTTCTATTAGGGTTTTAATGATCTTTTGCCTCGGCTAAGAAACACCACAGGACTATGCGCCTACAGCGTGAATATTCAATCACAGATACGGTGCACGGGACGACGAAACCGATCGTTATTTCAAATTATAAATCTGTGCAACAAACGAAGTTTCTACTTGACGTAAATCATGATGTTACTTAGTTGCATCCTGAAATTATCGCATTCCTTGTGGTTCCGTTTGTAATTTCAGTTCGGTAAAATCAGTCGGAAAGCTACTTAGACAAAAATGAGAAATTTCAGCAGTTTCTTTTTTTATAGCATCTTAAATCCTTATTATCAACATGAAACCATCGAATTACAGTTTTAAATTGTGATTTAGATTCGACGAAACTGCCTGCAACTTTAATGAGACACAAACCTACCACGCTACTTTCACTTACGTCGTAAGTTGGCGCAATATATGTCTGAAACTTTATAGTTTTTACTTAACTGTTTATTCGACTAAACCGGTAGTGATTTAATGCATAATCTGTACAGCTTCTCTGAATTACATCCTTAGGCTTAACGGCATAAGTTTGGAGACATTGAAAAAGTATTTTGTATTGTGTATCATATTTTTCAAAGTACGTGAAAACTTAAATAAAAATATCTTAAGTTTTATTCGCCAAATTTACTTATGCCTCATCTGCTCACCTCGATTATAAAAAGATCCAAATCTAGGTAAATAATATTTGAATTTGTTTGGAGAATGTCTTTTATCTTTTGAAAATAATATCTATTTTCTGACTTTGTTTTTATTAAATTTATTATTTAGTATTGTTTTTGTATTTGTAAAATTTAATTTAATGCATGTAATGTCAGCAATAAATGTAATATATGATTAGCAAATAATATTTATATTATTATACTATTTTATAACAATGGATTTAATTATAATGTGTAAACAATTATTTAAATTCTATAATTAAATTGTAATTGGCATTTGTTTAACGTTGATGGTGACTCAATTTAGATCATGGACCTTGGTGTCTACCTCACGCTACCTTCCAACATTATAAAAAAGGAAAAGCCGAAAACTGGGACGTTTTTATGCAACGCGTGGCTACAACGCTTAGATTTTTTCGAGAGCCAGAAGTTGTGTGACTTTAAAACTTTACACGTTATTAAATGTCACCACTCCGCAGATAATAGGGTCCTTCATGCACACCGAAGATCTCAGGTTCAGCTCTCACATTAACTTCCTTTTTATATCCAGCAGGCTTTGTTTTGTTCACAAAATTAAATTAGAAATAATAAAGGTACGAACTTGAAATAAGTGTAGTATTAAAGGCAACTCATTGAAATTTTTTACTTACATCATCAAATTTTATTTTTCAGTCAAAATTGCTTTCACGGTAAATTCCAAAATTTCCTAAAATTCAGCGCTAATTTTGAAAAGCGCCCCTTCAGCGACCCGTGCCATTGTTGAAGAATGTGTCGGGGGAAACGCCAAACACGATTCTTTGGAGAAATCAATTTTATCGTATGCAGACTTTCTTTTGCAAAACTTAACAAGAAAAAATGTTCCTCCGAAACTGTAGTACTTTCAATTAAATACTGTCCAGGGTTAAAGTAATGGAGGTAGGCGGTATTTATAGTGGAATTCAGCTACATTTAGGGCGGTGAAAAGAAATCACTTGGTACAATTCCACTTGGGTTTTTATTATTCCCGATTGATATCAACGTCCATGAGCCAATGTCCAATTGACCGTTGTCAGTGACATAATTGTCAATGAATGTTTCCTGGGTGCGTTCAAAAGTTGAAAAATTTACTTGGTGGGAGGTCGTCATGTTGATAGCAAAACGAACATTGTTACTTCCACAAATAATCATAGAATGTACAACCGGTTTTGGAAGTTACGCCATCTTCAGGTACATTCATGAAACTAAAGATGGCGTAACTGCCTAATGTTCTACGTTCTGTAATAAACTATGGAAGTTACGTTCGTTTTCATGTCCGTTTAAAGTTCGTTTTACTATCAATATTTCTCGGCTGTTCCACCGGTTTAAAATCTCAATCCCTGCCGACAGCGTTTCGAAAAATCTCTCTTCATCACCAGGGCTTTTGATTGCCGTTCCTCAAATTTGGCCATTCTTAACATAGTGTCGTCTTCGGATCAGGTTTCGGATTGTTGTCTTTGCCAGTCTTTTACTTTCCCGCCTTTATACTAATAGTTTTATCGGAGTCACTGTCTTCCGCTTAAGTAATACCTGGAAACATATTGTGAAATGCATTAAGAATGAAATAAAAAGCGGGAGACAACGGAACAGCAAACCTCACGACACCTGATCCGAGGACTAGCGGCCAAACTCGAGAAACGGCATTCAGAAGCCATGGTAATAAAACACGAGTCGTTCTTAGGAGCGTTGGCAGACATGGTGCCTCAGACCTGGTGGAACAGCATTGGAGAGATTCTTCGAGTTTCGGTAAGAACAACGAACTCAAGGGACCTGATAGGGAATCTGAGGCTTAAAATGTACAAGTCTCAACTTGGGTCCAACCCTTTCTATTCTCGTGCTTTGAGCACGAGAAGATAGGGATGAATCATTCCGAGTTCAGAGCCTCACCACAGGAAGCCACTTCCAAGGAGCCTATCAGTGGTGGAGGGAAGAATCCTACCAAGAAGGGTCGGGCTACACCGGGAAGACCCGAGAAACCTTCATTCATATAATTTGCCGGGAAAACATTGAATCATCAATGTCGTATATGTCGATCGGGAATATAAAACCTAAGCAAAATTGTAGTATGTTATTTACTTTCACCATGCAACTGTTTAGTTGTATAAAAATTCTATTTTTTCTTCCTTAACTTGAGTGGCGGCGGAGTGATTTAAGCGAGGCCCGTTAGATGGCATACTTCTTTATTTGTCTTTTAATTTAATGATAGTTACATGATGTATTTGAAGTGAGATAAATGATCACTCATGAAGATAGGAAAAGAAGGTACTGCAATTCCACATAAAAATTGCATGTACGACCAGGGTTTCGCCACAGTGCAACATCATCACGTACCTTCTTTTCCTATCCCCATGATGGATACATTCCACCAAGTGACGCCTGCAACCGTTACCTTTAAATGATCACTATTATATCCTCCCCCCCTCTTAATATCTTCCCCAGGTACTGGCTGGACAGGCCGTCCGCGTTGCTCGTGGACCTCCGCGTGCAAAAGGCCCTTTTCCTGTTCGCGTGCACCAACTCGTGCGCCAACCCCATGGTGTACGGTGCGTTCAACATCGGCCGGGGCCGGAGGCGTCGCCGGGGGCGGCTGAGGCGGTCGTCGCGGCGGAGCGCGGCCGCAAACGGCGCCGGTGTGGTCGGCTGCGGCGGGGGCGGTGGGGAGATGCAGGTGAGGTCGCCTGCCGCCTCGTCGTACCTCTACAGCACCCATTCGCCCTCCGACGGGAGCAGCTCCAGCGTACGTGTCAGAATACCGCCACCCTCCCCCCAAAAATGTGTCCGCCCCCCTTTCCCTAGAGCCTGCCCACCGGCATACTGGTTTGCAGGGTACCTTTTCAATTGAACCCCCGATGGTTACACTAGTAATCCTAAATTAAGATTATTATTATTATATTTGTATTTTGATTTACATTCATAGTTTTCACTATTAACATTCAAATTTAATACATTTCTTTGCAATGCTTATTAGAATGAGTGAGTATTTTATCTTCAGTTCTCCTTCTGGTTATCCTATGTGGCTATCATTACAATTTTAGTTTACTATATACAATTATTTTAACCTTCTTCCTTATTTGTACTCCAGTATGCTGGTGGAGTGATTATACACTCACTAATTCTAATGAATACTGCTATTGAATGTATTCGATGGAGAAATTTCCTTAGGACTGGGAATAAAATTTTTGGATTGCCGGGGAAATGCGCAGACCGCCACAGTGTCCAGGCTTCCTGATTCCTAAGGCAGTTTTGAGAGGAATTCAAGGAAATTAGATGTTCAACTCCTATGGTCGATCAAGAATCCACTTACCGCGAGGATAAATAATGTAAAATCACATACACCGTGATAAGCTACGAATGAGAATATTTCATTTATGCCGAATGATATATTCAATTAGATTTTATGATTATATAACTATAAATATAAACAAAAGTCAAAAATAATAACATTTTTGCATTAAAATTACTGTTAAAACTAGCGGGAATTAAATTAAAAAGTAGCCCTGCAAATCATGTTTAAGTAGTGGTATATAGTTCCACCCAATCCTTGAGAGGAGGGTGAATGGATGATCATGCCCCTAGAACATCCCAGAACACAAACGCTTTATAGAGAAACCCTCTCCTTCTTCTTGTGTTTCCATTTGAAACTCCCTTGCCCCACCCCAATTGGCGCTTTTATCTTCCTCTCATCAAACGGCATGTGCAAAAGGGTTTGAGACAGGTTTAAGTGAACGGTCTCCGACGTAGCCCTGAGAAACGTTATCATGACGATGACATACATGGTGACCCACAATGAAGAAATCTGGAATACTTTCATAAATAAAATAGAGAAAGAAGTTTACCAAGTGTAGAAAATATATAAAATTTTAAAAGTTTCTGTTTCGTTAACGATTTTCGTACCTTTGGAAATTAATAGTGAACATAATAGTAATCATTTACGAAAAACATACACTGAAAATTTCGGTTACTATCCTAAATATTGGAATAAATAAGCTTTAATGTAGGAAGAAATAATACCTTTTCATATGAATTAAAATATAATAAGCCTCTTACGCAAGTTTCACTACTTTAGCATTACTGTACACTACTACTTTCTTGTGTTTTACTGGTAACTGCAAAATTCTTAATGAATGAAATGTTTGCGCTGCGATAACTCTGTAGCTAAGGAGTTGCGATCCCATGTTCGCAGATCTAAAAATGCTTACAATCTCTTACCACTTACCATACTAGCTCCTGTAGCATTGCAGGTATTTACATTGTAAATCACCCTCGATACTAAAATTGGCATCTAAAAATTCCACAAACTCCTTGTTTCATTATAAAAACAGTCACTTTTTTCTAATCTATGATACCAGCTATTTGCACATTCCCACGCTGTAAAAAGCTAAATCCGTGATGCATTCGTGTGTTCAATCTTTCAGTGGAGCATTAATATCTTCATGATATATCAACATTTGAGATAATAGTTTTGAGAGAGACATTTGAGGTGGTAATAAGGATTTACACCGCTTATTGCACCATGCTTTAAAATAAGAGCTGTAATGTGCTATCCGCCATTACACGCTGAATTTGCTTTTTTTACTCCCTAAATATATTATTTGCATGGAAGGAATGTACCAACGGAAAAAACATTGAAAGAGATGTGTTATTAAGGTGTAGTTGCTCCAATTTTAAATTGTGTTCTATTAATCTCATTAAAATATCTCCCCGTTAAGGCCAGTTTATATAAAATACCAACGTCAAATTAATGTAAGCGTAGCCAAAATTGGAGTGCCGTTCCGGAGGTGTTGTTATTCATTAACATTTATGGTGCGGATTTAAATTCCCGCGGTGAGCTTTCCCTGCCAGATTTCATTTTCATGAAAAGGGATACGGTCGGATAGCGTACCCACATTATAATGCACGCAACCCCGTGGGGCCCCACATCCCGTCGTGCACTTAAATGCATGCTTGTCCTTTGAAGGTTAAATTCATAGCGCATAACCGTTTAGGTGATTTAAGTGAAAATTAGCGTAAACCTTAGGATAATTTGAATTTACTTGCGGGTAGCTTTAGGTCGAAGTCCCAAAGCCGTTATATCTTTCTCTATCTAACAGAACATTTTTCAAATATCCAAATTGCGGGAGGAAAAAAAAAGAGATGAATAATGATTATGTTGCTAATCAATCGAATATAACCATTTATGTATTAAAAGAACGGCGTGTATACGCCTAGAATAAATAAACAATAAATATAAAATAATTGTTCTAGGACTTGTGTCCTATGGAACAGTAAACAATGTGGCTTGTTAGATTTTGGTGCAGTTACAAGTAAATAAGACGAGTTCAGACAATACTCTAAAAACTATTACATTTTCAGAAATACAGATGTCCTCAGATTGCAGGATCATGTGTAAAAATATTGATTTACATAGTTAATTTACGCATATTGGTATATAACATGTCCTTATATACCGATAGAAACACATAAATATTCATACAAAAGTATAGATACTTTCATGCACATACAAAATAAACATGTATATAGATGTACAAATATACATATATACACATGTAAAAAAATACAAATTTACATATATTAGTATTAACCGGACAATGGATAAGACAAATCATTTTAATTTAGGTTCGGTCAACAAAATGTTTTTTATAAAGATTTTTTATACAAGTGAACTGACACGAGCCTTTTAAACTGGTAAGTATGTTTTGCATTGACAATTTGGTCAGGGATATCATTCCAAATTCTCGTTTCTGTATTTATTGGTGATTGCTGGCATGAGTTTTTTATACATTTAGGTAGTTTGAAGCGTCTTCATGCCATGACAACCCTGTCGGAATTACTTAAGTTGACATTTATTCTTTCAAATAAATACTCAGGAGCCTTGTTTGACAATCAATTGGACATAAACACAATGAATTTTAACTGGTAATTTTCCGTTAAATGCTAAAATTTGACATCTGGTCCGTTCTCGTGCCTTGAACTCTCAAATCATTAGGCTAATTTCAAGTGAAGTGTTTAAAAAAATTATTGTTACATTTTTTATGGAACTGACAGTTAATTGGTATAATCTCCATGGCAATAATTCCTATCATTCTTTCCATATATTCATTAATTTGTAATTAAAATTGCTATAGCTCTAACTACCCGCAATTATTCATTGATTTGGCTCTTTTCCCTAAATAGATAATGTTCATGAAAGATACATTAATTTTTGGATGCACCCTGTTGTGCAAAAGTGCACCCTAGAGAAATGACCACATCATGTCATTGATAGTACATCATAATAACAATTCATATGCGCGCAACTGAAGGGTATACCCGTGACCATTTTCAGGCTTAAATTTGTAGCTTAAACATATAAAATTGACGTAGCCATATCGTATTTCACTATTCATCAAGAAATTTTCATTTTATTACTACTCGCAAACAGTTTGAGCTGATTAATACCGGATGTATATGTGTGTGTATTAATACGGAATGTTTTTATTATATACGGAATAAAATATACGGAATACGGAATGAAACGGGTTTGAATTGCATATTTAACTCAGTGTTAGGTTTGTGCCTCGAAGCTTCCTGTGTCATTTCGTAATTTCCATTTAAAAAATTGGCCAAATTTTATTGAAGTCAGCATGCCCGAACTTACGTGAACGCAGCTACTTGTACGATACCTCTTCTTCATGGAAGCGACATTGACCGTGATATTTCCTCAGAACTTGAAAACATGCAATTGTAGTGCCTCATATTTGATCACTGCCTATTCCACACTCTGCATCAGGAAATTAATTATAGTGAGGATACAATTTATTTACATAGGAATGAATGACTTCTGCCTATGAAATTATGTGAGAAAAGGCTTCTGAAGAGTCTATTTTATAGGTGAGCAACAGAAAGGGAAACCAAAGCGTTGATTTGTTGAATGTGGTGCGCATTGAGATTAATTTCTCAAATATCATGATTTAAAGTGACTTATTGTAAGTGTGCCAAACTATAATGTTTTATCTTTCCTTTTTCAAATCGTCTCAGTACTCCACAAAATTCATTCACACAGATAAATTAATAAGTATGTAGCTTAAGACAATTCTACCCCTTATAAATGTCAATGATTTGTTTGTAAGTTATATTATATTTCCTTATACATTGCTAATATGTAATTTCCTCACTGATGACATTATTTAAAAAATCGTGGTGATAATTAACTTTATGCTTTTTAAGCGAATCTACTTGGCAGTCTTCAAGCATAAATTCGTATCTCGGATTTATTTAGTTCACAATGTTAATATCATCAGTCATTCATAGAAAAATATTATCACCGCATTAATTCTCACGAAAACATAGAATTTTGCTTCCTACGGTAAAAAAGGTAATATATGAGCTTTTTCCCTCTGCCAATTGCTCCCCTCGGACTCCCGACAGACTCAACCCTGTTTCCACGTTCTTCTCTTGCACCCATAACATAAACATTTATGTGATGTATACCCAATATTAAAAATCAATTCCACTTCCCTCCTCCTACCCTCATGTTCCAAGTTATCTTTCAAGCGTCCCGCAAACCTTTGTGATCCTAACATCTTCTCTTCAACGTACATCTACCTCTCCACCATTCTCCTCCACTAGCAACCACCCTAGGTGCAGATGCTGCTCCCTCATCCACTCTTTTGCTACCTCCTTTTCCAACGGATCTTCCTCAACGACCAATTGCACATCCAAAAATATCGTTTATTCATCTCTCATGCAATCTTACACGCAATAGCGTCTCCCATACAATTTCTCCCCTCATTCTATGTTGGCGAATGCACTACCCCTCTCTCCAAATGTACAAATGGCCATCGTCACTCCACCAAATCCCTTCCATGATCTCATCCCTAAACCTACAATTTCCTATCGTCAAACTTTCAATAAGTATATATACTTGAAGTGTATATACTTCTTTATATATACTTGAAGCCCTCCCCGAATATCCGACTGACATGGATTTGAGATAGCTCACATATGGGTGACGAGGGCATTTGAACCGCCTGGGCTAAATCTGACCTATCGATCAATAGCCACCTCCCGTTTTCCACCATTCCCCTCCCCCTCTCCTTTTCTACTGTTTCCCTACACCCTACCGAGTTAACAAATTACTATTCAGTCTCTTGATGCCTACAATGGTGGCATGGCAGCGGAAATGTCGATAGATTTTTTGTGAGAGCTCTTTTCATTTATTTACGTGTCTGTGTTATTAAAACTTTCATTATTTTTGTGTTAAATATTCCCTGGATGTTTCGAATAAGCTCCAATAGATAGCTGCTTTATTCTAGATGACCGTGAAAATAGCCGTTATCTGGTAAAATCTGGGTCGGTAAATTTATGAATATATGGTAAAAATACAGCGTGATTATACCAAGGGAAACTACAGCTCCACGCAGTTCAACTGTATAGAACTTTACAGCGCAAAGGAGTAATACTCTCAGGTGTTTTATCAGCTGGATGAGATAGGTGTTGAGTTTAAAAACATAATTTTTAGGGAAATATATAGGAGGTGCGTTCAAAAGGTTAGTACAGCTTTTGTATTAAAATACATAAAGCATGATAATGAAGTTTAAATTTATTTTTACGTGACAAAGCAAATTTTAAACTATTTTTCCACGCAATGTCGGCAGTTGTAGAGGCTTTATTTTGCATCTGGAGGCCAAATTTTTTTTCATTTATTCTTCAATGAAGAACTACGCCGACAATGACGACAAAGACTGCTACACGGCTATGTTGACGTTATCACCGTTGTCATAGTGCTGGCTCGGAGCGAGGTCCGTACGATAGATGGTCGATTAGTTCTCAGCAAAAATCCGTGATAGGTCTATAGTTGGCACCAGAAGCATCAAACCAAACATTGTCATAGTTAAAAACTAAGCATGCCGCATCGCTTGTTTTTAATTACACGACGCACTGTTTTCAGTCTCACAGAACAAGTGAGCCTTCACTGCCTTACCCACAGGTTACTATGTCCCAATGAATTTCAGTTGGTATTTTGTTTCTCGCATTCCGATAACGGAATGCATACCATATTGCACAGCCGTTGGGATCTTCTATTCACTTAAACATTGCAAACAGCCGAAATTAATCGTAGAAACACCTATTTTCGTCCAAAATTATTAAAATGGAAAGCCGACATATCAAAATAGCTAGTGAGCATGCGACTTACAGCTCTACAGCCGAAATATTGCAAAATGGTATTTACTTTTTCTTAGAGCCTCGTATGTAGGAAGCTGACGGAAATAAAGCTTTTTATGTAACACTGATATTTTATTTTCTTTGTAATCAAATGGCTACTCCGAGGCCCGGAAAGTTAATATAATTTAATAAAACAGTAAAGTAGTATGACCAATCACAAATTAACAATATGAAACCAAGGACGCGTGGGAAAAATCAATATTTACAAGAACTGAATCTAGGAACAACGGATAAAATAAATATTCAGCAGAGGAAAACTAAGGACGCGCGGAGAGAAAAAAAAATGGACAACAATATAGTAAGAGATAGGAGAGATTGAGAGTCGACCGTAAGAGAAGGACGCGGAAAGAGCAAAAAGTAAGAAATCTAGAGAAAAAGCGGCGTGAAGTGGGCAAAGTCAAATATAAAAGATTTACAAAGAATTGATATTTATCGGAGCATTTTTGGAAAGACCGCGGAAGAAGCGGTGAATATATTTACTACGAATATATGCACGGTCCAGCCAACTGAGGAGAGACGGAGATAGGAGAGCTGACACACACATACGTCAATTTTCCAGATCACGATAGATGAAATAGAGAATAAATAATACTAAAGTTAATAAGAACTCTTAAGCTCAAATAATCTTAAAAATCACGATAATTAGGGTGATTAAAGACTCTCTCTCGAATATTGTAAAGTACCGTAATAAGAGTGTTCAAATTTTAAAGAAAAGCTTAATCGGATATCTATCATTTAATAGATAATAATTTAATACATAAAATTGGAATATTTATATAGTTAAATTTGTAAATTGAGCCTATTATGAATTCTTAATCAAATTTAAGTCCATTTGTGTTTCAAAACTTGAATTTTCCTCTAATAAATGTGTTTATTATTTTGCTAATGAAATGTAAAATGTTTTTTTAGTTCATGTGGATGTTTTAATGGCCATGAGTTCTTTTTAAAAAGAGGAAGAGTCACAGTTTAGTATCAATAATATTTGCACATACTGAGTATAAAAGCTCCTCTGTATTTCAATTTAGCTCCCTCCCTAACTCCCTTACTAACCATACGTAAGCGCTCCCATCCCATCTTTGAATTATCTCACTCTCGCACTATCTGCTATTTCTTCCCTTCTCCCTCACCTCCCCGTCCCTCCTAGTTTACGCGAATAGTACCAAGTGATTGACGCACTGTGACAGAGCGCGTCAGAGGGTATGACGTGCCCAGAGTGTAAAAGCATGCCCCTCAAACACTCTTTTTCTCTTTTCCTCCCTCTGAGATATCACTCAATATACTTCCCGCTGTTCCGTAGGTATCTGAAGCTATTCGCGAAGTGATCAACAGTTGGAATCTTTAGACGGGATGTGCGGAAGAAGACATAGTAGTCATATACAGAATGCGTCCACTTTTTTCGTAGGAATTTTTTGTCAATGCTGAGTGGTGTTGTCTGTTCAGTGCTTGTTCTAATTTGTGTCTTTGCCATTACGTGTTCTTGTATTTAATTTTAGCGAATTATTTTTTTTGGTGGCCTTTAGCCCTTCAAAAATACGAATCTAGATATCACCTGAAGCACACTCGGTGCAGGTTACGTCCTCAGCATGCATAGTGGAGTAAAACATATATTTTAATGATTTTTCCTTCCTTAGCTGACGAAAATGTGGAAATTATAACCTCATCTGGAGCACCTTCATGCACGTTATTGGCAAATTAAGTGGATTAGAAAAATGTGGTTGCCAACGCTGAGTAGTTTTGTCAATGTGAAGCTTGTCTTAATTTGTATACTTGCCATTTCGTATCTGGATGTGAAAATTAAATGTATTGTCGATTTGATATTATCTGACTTTAAACATAACCTACCTCTAACAGGTATATTACTCTAATGAATGAATGAATTACTTCCTGGCACTTGTATTTTTTCCTCGTGCTACTGAGTTTACGATATCACCTGGAGGTGTTTTATGTGGGTACAATGCAAATTATTTAAAAAATATCTTCTCTACTTCACTGATTTAAGTACAAAATCTGCGAAAAAGGTATTACTGAGTTTACTTTATTCATGTGCTTGGTAAAAATTAATCTAAAAAAATTTTGTTGTAATCCTGCATGAAGCTGCGTAATGCATTGAGTAAAAATCTAAATGGAAATGGAACATTTTTTCACGCCGAATTTTTAGTCATAAAGCTTCATAGATAATACCGCTGCAAAATGAATTTGAAACTGTAATTCTTATTTTTTGTGGCCTTCGAACGATTTAAATTATTTTTTGTGGCCTTCAGTCCCTCAAAAATACGAATCTAAATATCACCTTAAGCATATTAGTTGCATGTTACGTTCTCAGCAAGCATAGAGGAGTAAAACAAAAATTTTGATGTAATTTCCTCCCCCAGCTGACAAATATGTGGAAATTATAACCTCATCTGAAGCACTTTCATTCGCGTGTTTAGCAAATGTGGATGAGAAAAAATTGCTTTCCAACGCTGAGTAGTTTTGCTAATGCAAATCTTGTCTTAATTTTTATTAAAACATATTATTTGTAATAAGTATACTATTAAAATTATAAAGATAAGCAAAACAGAAGATTTTTAATGTACCTATATTTTTTAGCCATCCTACTTCAAAAATAAAAACAGTGCACTGAAATTGAAATAGCAATCAAATTGAAAACCTACTTCGAAAAAGTCTGTGATACCGATTCCATTTTGTGAAGCAAAACGACAAATAATCTAAACTCCGCGATATATTTGCTGGATATTGTTCTGGCTCCTGTTTATCAGCGTGTTATTTTCACATGCAATTTCTTTTTTGCTTTCTTTCCGACTCAATAAGCGTTCGAGCTAGATTAAAATTCAAGAACTTTTTAAACCTTCTCCGTCATATAATGTTTGTCCAAGTTGGCATTGACAGCAATGTATCGAATAGCTCATATTGAATCACTAAGTGATTCAGAATGATTTGATTACCTTCATCTGGTCTCTCGTGCTAGCTTTATTATTCTAGTGCTAGATTTGACGTGAGGGCTCTTTCAATTAAGCCACTACTACTGTCTATTGTTTCTTTACATACTAAATGAGCACGATGATAAAACGACGGGGACATTTCGTCGTCAAAGAGGACTCACATTCACGTTTTCACCGGCAAAGCGAAACACTGATGCTATTTTGAATATCAACGGGCAGAATATAGAGTGACGGATGTGACTTGGATGAATTATCCATTATTCGAGTAGAGGAAAGTTAAAAGTTAGGCATGAGGAAATGATAGACATCACCAATGTTTTCTCCCACGCAGTCAAATGTGAATCACAATGCTGCTCACAAAACTAATCAGGCTCAGAAGGGCGCAACTCCTACTCTATGTATCAACCAGTAATGGGAATTGGCCGTATTACTGTGGCATTCATTGAAATTTTCATCCTGTGAGCTTAGTTTATGGCGTATTAATCAGCCCTTAGATTTTGAATGGTAATCGGATAATAAATGTTCTGCTAACGCTGTCCTCTCATCAAAAGTGTTGGCAAAACTGGCTTTTTTTGTAGAACTACTTTAGTGTCATTATCTATTTTACACTCACAATAAATGCGTACGCTTGTTGAGGAATAAAACAATCTCATGAATGACACGTGAAACGACGCGGAAAAACTTAGATGACCTCAAAATCTCTTTAATTCAAATTCCTGGGCATTTATAATCAATTTGGAGGGCTGACAATTTCAGGGAAAGATCCTAATCACCCAGTTAGCCGGGAAAAAAATCTAAAATCGGGAAAGCCTCCATATTTCGTGCATAGAAATAATTTAGTTTTTCAATGGGATGAAATGGGTGAACCGAAAAATGTTCTTACATATCAATTTTCTTTCGCTCATTAGAATACGAAACAATGTACCTACAACGGCTAAACTTGGAAAAAACATGCCTAAAAGATTCTATTTTTGTTTTCTTGCACCTGATTTTTACGTAGTGATCTAAATTGCAAAATGTAAGTAAAAGCGTACAATTTTAGAGTTTTTCCCTCTCTTCCAAGATTAGAACTATGACAACGACCATTATTGGCCTTAAATATTCAGATTTTTTTATAAATTAAGGTTAACCTTTTTTTGGCGTCGCTGATGCTTCTGCACTTTTCTGCACCTTCTTGCTCCTTTTGCTTTCGCGTCGCAGAAGGTGCAATTGACGTACGCTGTTTACGTCGCAAGTTCAGGCGCAAAAGATGCAGCTTGAACCTTCGCTCCTTGCTCCTGCTTTGGAGATGAAGCAAAAGTGGCAGAAGGAGCAGCGCTGAGAAACATGGGAAGTAACAGATAAAAATTGGATGGGTTTCGTCTGCAAATGGTCCCGGGGAATGAATAGGAATCAAATCGAGGGAATTTTCTCGTGGTTATTACTGAATATTTACTGCCTCAATCAAAATGGCCGATGATTTAAAGTTCAATTGGAAATTTAAAAAAAGCTCTCGGCATTTAGTACACCGTTTGTTAAAATTAGAGAATCCTTGATAGGCACTCGCATGACGAATGAGTTCCTGTGCATCACATGAAACCAGTGATTGTCGAAAGGTTAGATCACTTATAAGAATGCATTGCTTGAACGTCTTTTTCCTTAGTTTCACGACGAAATTTGGAGAAAAGTAGTTAAATTAACGCGGTTCATTTACTTAATACTGCGACCATTTTATTCCACATATGTCCCAGAAGGTTCACAGAGTTAATTTATAATTCACGGCATAGTTTTTAAATTGATTTTGAGTCATGTATTGAAAATGAACTTGAGAAAAGGAGGTTTTATACAATTTCGTAGTTCCAGAATACCGTGCATGTATTGAAATAGTAGAAGTTTACCAAAAAGCATTTTGAACACTGAGATAACTAGGGAAAAACATGCTCACAATAGTCTTTGAAGAAGTCATTCATTTGCTAAACCACACAATTTCAAATGAGTTCTCACTTCAACGCTTTGCATCACTACTGGTAGGTGTTACACGAACTGGGCAATGATAATTCCTCTTGAATTTTATACCCACTCTAAGAGGTATAAAGGATTTAAGGTTTTCCCGGCGAACAATATAAGTGAAAGATTCTCGGGTTTCACACCGGGTAAGATTATATAAATGTATCAACGTTTCGATGGTTGACTCAGCCATCGTCATCAGGATAATGAGTCGAGCGAGGATGCTGGCGGTTATATATAGCCACAGATGCCCCATTGTTGTGGGAGCCGTTACGCGCTCTTTGAATTTCGTCAATTACTGGGCGCCAAGTTCTACTTAAGTTGAAGCCGTTGTCAACAATGGGGCATCTGTGTATATATCTGTGTGTATATATAACCGCCAGCATCCCCGTTCGACTCATTATCCTGATGACGATGGCTGAGTCAACCATCGAAACGTCGATCCATTTAAATAACCTTACCCGGTGTGAAACCCGAGAAACTTTCACTTAACCTAAGAGGTGTCCATATTTTGTTATATTTGTAATACTTTGATACCACCGAATGTTTGATGTGAAACATGGAGTTAATAGACATGGCAAAACTATTATAATATTTATTGTAAAGGCAAATCGGATACCTCAATGCACAAATCTAAATAAAAAAGACAATAAATACGTTCGTCATGTTGTTGAACTGCTTTCTTGGAAACCTTTCATGCTGTAAAAAAATATACTAAAGGTGTTTTTAATGCTCCGTGAAGCCTGTCACATTATTTATTTATTTGGTACTCCTACGCAGTTTGTAATAAAATAATAGAAGCAGAATTATGTGCCTCTTTGGCAAGTACTCAACCTGTAATCTGGGACATGGTGTTATCTTTATCCTGAGCTTTATGGGAGTGTATAATTGAATTAAGTTAAAAGAGTTCAGGCTAATGTTTGAAAAACATTGTAGTGTTATTTTTACTATATACAAGTTAAAGTAAAAACCTGAGGGCTCCTGTGAAGAGAGGTTTTCCTGCTGTTCTGGAGGATAGTCTATATATTGCCTTGAGAAACAGAGCAAAGAAGTAAACAAAGAGATTTAAATGTAATTTTATCAAAGTTGTCAATAGTCTTTACTTATCGTTTTTATTAATTAGATAAAAGTGAACTTTCGTGACGCCAGCAAAAACGTGATATTTTCTCCCACTTTCAACAGACGTATCGCCACCAAATTCACCTCACTTATTATGCAAACCTTGCGCATTTGTGAGACAGTTTGAAAATAGCAATACATCATTTATTCTAGGAATGGCTAAGTGCCAAATCTGAAAAGTGGAAGAAGTTTTTCCTCCCCCTATTTCAGGGGCTATTTTTCAATCTGTCGTTCTTGCATTTGCGCATGCAATTCACCGTTTTACACGACGCAATTTTCAATACACATCCATACATACATCAGATTGTGCAGTGTACCTCGTGTCTAACAACCTTTAACGCTTATGAAATTAGCGCAGCAAGCCAAAAACGTGACAGTGACTGCAAAACGCGCAGGATACAAGAAAGAGCATCACGTTCGCGACTATGTAACCACAGTAAAACTATCACTGATAATTCAGCAGGTGTAACTGCCCAGCTGCATGAAATAATTACGTGACGTAAAAGTTTTGCAGGGAAACACATTATCTAATAACATCTTTAATGTGAATGAAATATGGCTGGAAATACATTACATATTTTGCAATATCTTTGTCCGAGAAATCCTTCTCGAGAAGCCTCTGTATTATACTGGCGTAAAATAAATCATCCGCCATTTTTCGGAAGCAAAGAGAAAGACAGCATTTTCGTCGATTATCTTGATCAGTGTTGATTCTCTCTGACGTCAGCTGTTCTCCTCTGTTTCTTCAGTCACAGAAGGAGCAAGCAACGCAAACAAAGCTTACGTATTTCTAAGTTTATCTTGCTTGAGGAACAGAAATGTAGAAAGAATTCAGGAGCTTATGTTAGTTAAAATTAATCGTTTCATAGCTTATTTTATGCGGTAATATTTCTTTTTCACCGTATATTCTGGTCCGATACAGCGTTTTTTAAATGAATAAACATTTGCTTGTTTTATATTTCTGTGGTTACTATAAACTACTTAATGAGAGTACCACTTCTGTGGTGCGTCCATGTTTGTTTTTTGTTTATTTGTTTTCGCAATTCTGGAAATTTTATTATTTTTATTATTAATTTGGTTAATTTGGAAAAAACTTATTCGGTTTCCGGGTGCTTCAGAAACTATTTATTGAACCTCTTCATGGTTTCACTTGTTTTAGGATTGGGTCTTTTAAAAGTTTGAACCGCGAACGTTGTGGATTTTACCCTTGACCATGCGTTTTTCGCTCGATCTAGGTTTATATGTCTTGATAAACCTCAGAATCTCTGAGATACCCTTCGATCGACATTACTTTTTTGATGAAACCAGTTTGTTCACTTCCACTGGTAAACTTATTTCCCAAATTTCCTCCACCTAATTGAATTTTTATTGCTTGCAAGTATTTTACGATGCCAAATACCCGTGGAAAGTTTTTTTTCAGGGCATCTCAAAAGAATATATCACTAGGAGCAAAATGAATTCCCCATTTTTAGTCGTTAGTTTAATTTTTAATTTTGAAATTGGTAAAACATGTCAAACTAAGTAAACTGAAGGGACAACTGAGTGAATTGGAGAGCCGTAAAAAAAACTATCAGAAGACCATGCGTTAGCATGTTTCTCGTTCTATGGTTGTTATTAATGAGAAATATGCAATGCGGAAAGAAGAGTCCACGATGTCACAAGTTGAAGCATTATTGTGAAATAGATATACCTGTATATACCTGCATGCGTGTAAATGCCTGGTTTTTTTAAATTTTATACTGCTTATATGGTGAATTTACAGCCTCATCTAAGTACGTACAGCCACAAAGAGGTGAATCCGTGAGCGTATCTGCGCTGCTTGTGTGAATTTGCACTGTACACCTTGATAATCATTTTCTGTTTACTTAACAGAAGAGTATTCGATCCTGACATTTAATAAACAGTGAAAACAAAAGAAAAGAAAATAGAATGAGGCAGGAATTCGCGATACCTTATGGTGAGGAAGTAATCTATTATCGCTGATTATTCTGAAGTTTTTCAATTAAAGATTAATCCATACTGTCAATGAAAGCAAAGAATTTTTTACTCCTATGCATGCATTATGCATTCGATTAAAGTCTCGTAAACACATACGTGTTGTTCGAGGTTCAAAGTCCGAGTGTTTAGAAAGTGGGTTTACAGTTGTTGGTTTCGTGACATCATTGTGTACCTACCTGTTGTAATTTTAATTGTACAAAGCAATACCGTACACAATTTTGTCACCACACCAACACTTGAAAACCCACATTCTGAACACTCGGACTTTGAACCTCGGACGTGTTTACGAGATATTAACTCTCCCTGTCAGTGGTCTTCTGGACGACCCAAATGCATGCATAGAAGACAAGATTTATATGGATTTCATTGTCCATTTGGATTAATCTTTAATTAAAATTTAATGGTTATTTGCTCTCTCCTTGAATGAAATTCTGGGTTTAATATGATTGATGCAAATGAGGAACAATAAGGGTCGATCAGTCGTGCTGATCTACGTCTAACTCTTTGTTCCCTGAATCATCCTATCCTGCCTCCCTAAAGGGAGGCAGGATTGAATACTGCCTCCTGCTGAAAGACGTAGCTGCTTCCCTTTATCTTTACTCTCCCGGTAAGTGGCTCACCCTTCGAGGCAACGGATTTGACAGAGACGTCAAGCTGGTCCCATCCCAAAATGTCTCATTCCGCCAGTCAATAGAACCACGAGAGGATGTTGAGAACAATGTGCAGTTGTGTGGCAGGAAGAGAAGGGGGAAGTTTATCGTGTGTCCTTCCTTATCCATTTGCATTTCCTAGTTGAAACTCTGAGTTCCTTCTGTTCTCTCTCTTCAATCCGGTGCCCTTCTCTTTCTCCTTTCCCTTTCATTGTTCCGCGGGCCGACAGCGGTTCTTTCATTTGGAATCGGATGATATACGAACACAGGACGGAGGAAATTCTGTAGTAACACGAGGGTATAATCTGTAGACCTTGAGGGCTATACGCTTCTTGGTCCCCGTTCTGAAATTCTCTCCTGGTGCTTCATATTGGATTCTCAACCCCTGTGTTTGTATATTTTTGGGTCAGATGGAAGGTCATCAGTGGATAATTGAACGGCCTTGTAGATTCATGCCCTGAATTGATCCTATCAAATCACGCAAACGCGTTGTTCAGTTTAGAGAGACGGGTTATCGGAATTACAGCTCGTCAAACAAATGAGTGAAATTTACAGATAAAAATATCCATCGCCCGGACTGAGAATAGACTCCGCCTATAGTGGTAGCGGAGCATGGCTGCAGTTGCGCAGTAGCCCCTTTTCGGTGGAAGAGTCCATTCCCTACCAACTAGCTCCTCACGGGGAGTGAGGTAGTCTCCAAGTTTAACCAACAGAGTTCCCAAGGTTGCAAACCTACATTTCCACCTTTAACATGCTCAATCTTTTTTTCACATCAACTTTCTTGCTCTCTATGGCACTTAACCCCTTGAACTGATAACAATTGTGAAAAATAATTTTTAAAGTAAATAATCGTGTATGTACTTAACAGGCATAACAGAAATTATTGTTTTAATTCGATAACATTTACGTTCTATTCATTAAACCCTACCCTTTATTTTCAGCACTAATTTTTCCATGGTAGGTATAATCGGGAACTGCATGGCAAATTTCGGCACTGTTTAGCCAATTGTACTTAATATTCACCGTTCAAGGGAGAAAATAAAAGCCATAGATAATGAAAAGCAAATCTGGAAGTGATTGCCGAGTAAGGGGGATTACGTCACAGCAGTCGCAATATGGCAGCTGTCCGTTTGTGCACAACGCTCAATTTATGATTTTTTATTCACTTAATACTAAATAAAAAATGTAGGGAAGGTGTAAATGCAAAATTTTGGATTTAGGGTTTTCAAGTATCAAAGTTATATTTCCCGTTTTTTCCGAAGGTTTTACAAACAAATCTATTGTTTGGATGGACCTCCCCGATGGGTTTTGAACACTAACCATTTGATCTTGTCTTATTTATTGGATCATAAACCTTGAGGTGGAATGCGCTGCTGACACTTTCCCGCCCTTTAATGTTAAATGTAGTTATGTTGGCAGCCTGCCAACCATTCGCTGTACTCTCCACTCCGATCTATAGCCGACCCCCTTCAAGTGAGCCTTCCCTTCCTTGACGTCAGACTTCGCAAACCTGACTGCCGCGATGTTTCACTATTACTATTACCCCAAGTTTGTTCCAAGTACTTCAATCAGTTAAACTGCCCATGCAGCTTTTTAACGTTAGAATGGAGGCTTTGGATATACATATGGACAGAATGGAGTAACAAGATGATCACAGGAGGTACAGGTCTCGCAAAACCTTGTGGCAGTTGGATGCGCAGGACATTGGTCACGGAAGGATAAAGAAGAGTAAAGGCCCACAGCATCAGTTCATTCATCCGCAGTGCCAGGGGTTATAGGAAAGAGACCGCTTCTCTCCCAAAATCGTCCACTGCGAAACTGCTACTGATTAATTATAAGAATATACCGTACATGTAATGTTACGAAGTACTCTTAATCCTGATCACTGCGCCACAGTCCACGATGCATAGGCAATCATTGAATAGTTATGTTATGACATTTGAAAAAATTAATATTGTGGAAGTAGCGGCGTCGGTGAGTTTTTTGGGAACTATAAGAGCGGTTTTTTTTTTTCTCCTTTAGTCACCCTATTTATTCAATGTTTATCATCATCATCTTTGATGCCATGCCGATCCGTGCCAGGCGCATTTGCGTCACCAACTTAAGGTCATACTCACACTACTCATACATCCAATCGTACGAGAACATATTCATTTCAATCGTTTTATAACTCAAGAAGTTATATTGTCAGAATGAATCACCTTGTTGGCGTTACTTCTTTGTTTCCGTCCAAAAACTCCATTGTCGGTCTGATTTTAAAGACGTACCCACGTCGAAAAAACTAATTCACTTGGACACTGATTCGAACCCAGATGTCCCGAATCTGCGACAAGGTCTGCTAATCTATACTAATCAAAGCCAGTGACCGAGAGGGGGTGTTGCTAAGCGGCTGAAACGATTTCAGTCTTCTACCGCCATCTACAGCCTTCGGCGTTGTTTTGAAGGAAAGCGATGATTTCATCCTGAAATTCAGGATTTGGGTCATTGGAGACAGGGTGGTAAGACGTGGTGTCGGAGAGTTGGCGGAGTGCCTCTTTGTGGTAGTCGGAGGAATTCAGGATGACTACAGTGGAGCCTTTGTCAGAAGGGGTGATGACAATATCAGGGTTAAGAGTCAGTTTTTTGAGGGCCGAGATTTCTGAGCCCTTTCGCAGCTAGATATTTCCCTTCTCTCCCCTCCTCACCCCCGCACCCATATTTTCTATATCCTACCGAAAATCCACAAACCCAAAAACCCTGGCCGGCCGATAGTCTCTTCTTACAACTCACCCACTGAACGCATTTCTGCCTTTGTTGACCACTACCTACAACCCATAGTCCACTCCCTGTCCTCCTAAATCAGAGACACCCATCACTTTCTTGACCACCTCCACTTCACACCCCTCCACACCCCCCCCCCCCCAACCGTGACATATCAATGGGCACCATCAGTGTCACCTCCCTATATACTAGCATTCCTCATTCTGAAGGATTGACTGCCATTCGCCACTTCCTTAACCAGCGCTATACTCCTCAAATCCCTAGCTCATAATTTTTCCTTGATCTTTCTAACTTCATCCTCACCCACAATGCTTTCTCTTTCAATAACAACTTCTATCTTCAAACCAAGGACTGCGCTATGGGGAGTCGTTTCAGTCCTTCATACGCCAACCTCTTCCTTGGTTTTTTTGAACAATCTTTCCTTCCCATCTGCCCTCTAAAACCTCTTCTCTGGCTTCGCTACATTGACGATATCTTCCTCCGGTGGCCACACGACGTCAACTCTCTGAACTCTTTCATCTCATCCCTTAATGCCTCCTCATCCCTCTCTTTCACTTCCAACTTTTCCGCTTCCAACATCACTTTTCTCGATGTCAACATCTCCCTCTCAGGTCACAAACTCAGCACTTCTGTCCATATCAATCCCACGAACAAACAACAATATCTCCATTTCAACAGCTGCCACCCTGGCCACACCAAACGGTCCCTCCCTTACTGCCTTTCTGTCTGCGGCCACTGAATTTGCAACAACCCTGAATCCCTCGACAAATTTCTCTCGAACCTCCACCAATTTCTTCTCCGTAGGGGTTACCCGGACTCTCACCTTCACAAAAAAATTTTGAAAAACCCCCTCAACTGCCTCCTCCAAAACCAAATTCTAATCACAGCATCTCCCTCACCACCACCTACTTCCCTGGCGTGGATTCCATTAGGCGGATCATTAGAAATCTCTACCCAATCCTCTCCGAAAATCCTACCAATTCCAAAATTTTCTCTCACTGCCCCTCTCTTACCTCTATCGGCCATTTTCAAAACCACCAGTTCCCTGTCAAAATCTTTAAACCTACAAAATCCCTCCCAACACCTTGCAATCACCCACGTTGCAAAACTTGCCCCATGCTCATCACCGCGCCTTTGCCGAATAAGTTCCTCTCCTATACTCTCCACTCTGTTTCCTCACCCTCCTGCGTCACGAATAATATCGTCTATATCCTCCTGTGTCAACTCTGCGACTGGTTCTATATTGGCTTATCAACTTTGCCCCTAAATATTCACCTTAATGGACATGGTTCTATTTGCAATAACACGCTCTCCCTTTCCTCTCCTTTCCCTGTAGCTGAACACGTTTTTTCCCCACAACTCCACCTTCAACCACATCTCTAAGGTTGGTTTACTCGCCTCTCTCCCTCCCTCCTGTCCTCCGCTCCAATTGAGAGATCTCGAGGCCTCACTTATTCTTTTTTTTATCGCCCTCACACCACCAGGCCTTAACAAATCGCATTAAACCCCCGTCCCCCAACTCTCTTCTCTCCACTCCCCTTTCTACTCGCTCCGCCCCCTCTCCTGGTCCCTTCCTCGCTTTTCCCCTACTTCCTCCCCCGCTTCCCCTAACCCCTCTCTCTTCCTCCCTTTCTTTATCTCCAACCCCTTTCCACCACCTCCCTCCATTTCCTTGCCAACCGTCAACCAACTTGTCATTCTCCTTTTGTCTCCACACTGAGTAAGATGGTCTCGGCCCATCGAAATATTAGAATTTTTTAAGTGTAAGTGTACCTATTTTGGGTTTTCTGCCACCGCATCAGCCAACGCTTAAAAGAAACTTTGGGACATAAGGGTAGGGGGAGGGAAGTAGAGGTGTTGTTTTTAATGATTGGATATAGACCATTCAATATGTTTTTGATTTTGTGTGCTCCAGGGAAGAATGAGGTGACAAGGTTAAGTTTGTCAGGTTGGTGGGTCTTGGTCCGAGGGGTGTATTTTGCATTAGGAGGCAGAATTATATGAAAACGCGATTTTTCGGGGTACTCGCGTTCTCTGAGGGAGTGATGAAGAGTGTCGATATATTCTTTTAGAGAGGGGGCATTGTTGCAAATCTTATGGCCGCCGATAGAGAGGGAATAAGGGATGGAGCGTTTGGTGTGAGAAGGATGACAGCTGTTAAAATAGAGGTATTGGTCGTGGTTAGCGGGTATATTTGTGGACGGAGGTGATGAATTTACTGTCCTTAATTTGGATATTAATATCCAGGAACGAAATTAAGGAGTCAGAAATGGAAGACGTGAAGGTAACTGAGAATGAAGAATTCAGTGTGGAAATGAAAGAAGATAAAGAATCACGGCCGTGAGGCCAGAGGACGAATATGTCATCAATGTAGCGGGGCCCAGAAGAGAGGTTTAAGTGTTTGGTTTTTTAAGAAAGTGGTTTAGAGATGGCCCATGAACAGATTGTCATAAGATGGTATCATACGAGTACCTATGGTGGCGCCTTTTGTTTGAAGGAAAATTTGATTTTTAAAGGAGTAGGGATTTTTTATCAAACAATTTCGGCCAGGCGGATGATGAACATAATGAAATCACTTGTCTATTTCCACACTGTTTTACTTCAATGATGATGATTTTCGGATGATGAAGTTTGTGGAGGGAAGGTGTGGTTTTGGGCGTTGGGATAAATAAAACTTAAATGAATTTATGCGTTCATCGTGAGGAATAGACGTATACAGGGAGGCAACATCCAAAGTTTAATAATAATTTAATAATCAAACTGTGAAAATTCGATAGTATGCTCAGATTTAGGTAACAAGGGCATTCGAAAACCCCGGGCTAAACCTAGTCCACTGAAAATAATAGCCCAATAGCCAGCTCTCTCTCCCCACCACTACCCATTTGCACTTCCCCCCCTCCCTCGCTTCCCTTTCCCCCTCAAGGGAACAGAGCAGTTTCTTCAGTCTTCTACCACCGATGATGACGGCTTGACCATCGAAACGTCCAAGTTTTCATTTGTAAGTGTCATTTTGTAAGTGTCCTTTTTGCGTTTCTGTGTTTGTTTAGTGTATCGCTATTTTATATATATATATATATATATATATATATATATATATATATATATATATATATATGTATACACTGGACAGGGGAAAGAAAAGTAAAAAGAGACGACTTACTGGGTAAGAACGTTTCGAGCCTGAAAGCTCTTCGTCAGCTGGAGAAAAAGTCTTTCTACAGCTGACGAAGAGCTTACAGGCTCGAAACGTTCTTACCCAGTAAGTCGTCTCATTTTACTTTTCTTTCCCCACCCCCTGTCCAGTGTATTTTTTTTATTGTTGTGGCCTATTGGCGAAACTTTCCCTGTGTGTATATATATATATTATATATATATATATAACATATATATAACTTCTTGAAGAATCACTCGAGTGATAAATATAATATATACCAAGAGGGTGGTCGATGAAAATATAGACACAAGCGAAAGACTCAAATTAAAACTTCCAATATTTGGGTGGTATTGGCATCCACCTTACTCAAGATAAGAGGTAGGAATGATGATGTAGGATCTCTTTGATAGAGGTTGAGGTATGAGGGGGCAAAGAGGGGGAGACGAAGGTGTAAGAGGGGAAGGAGGGGAAAGATGGGGAGAGGAAGGTGTAAGAGGGGAAGGAGGGGAAAGAGGAAGAGCGGGGAGAGGGTAAGCGGAGGGGAGAGAGGAATAAAGGGGAGAAAAAGGAAGTAAAGAGTGGAGGAAGAGGGGAGAGAGGAGATGAAGGGGAGGGAGAAACTAGTGCGATTTATTGATTCCAGGGGGCGAGAAGGCCTGATGGATCAAAACACAAGAAGATTCAAGATCATTGAGCTGAAGGGTAGAGGAAGAAGGGGGAATGGAGGCAAGTAAAACAACTTTAAAAGTATTATTAAAGGTGGAGTTGTGGGAGGAGACATGAAAGGCGACAGGGAGAGAAACAGAGAGGGAAGGGGGATCGTTACACGAAGTTCGGTGCCCATTCATACGAATTTTAAGAGTGGTGGATAAGCCAATATAAAATGAGGGGCAGTGTTGACAGAGGATGTAAACAATGTTTTGTGTGGTGCCAGAGGGTGAGGGGACAGAAGGGAGGGGAAAAGTGAGGAACTTGTCCGGTAGGGGCTGGGTGATGAGGATGGCGCAAGTTTTGCATCGCGGGCGGTTGCACGGGGTGGGAAGGGATTTGGTGGGTTTGAGTGATTTGGACAGGGGTTTGGTGATTTTAAAAATGGCGGATAGATTGGGGGACGTCTGAAGCTGTGAGAGGGACACTGAGGAAATATTTTTGAAGTGGTTAGGTTGTCTGAAAGGATAAGGAAGAGGTTTTTAATAATGCGTCTAAGAGAGTCATCACCTGGGAAGTAGATGGTACAGAGGGAGAATTTGTGTTGAGAAATGCTGTTAGTGGGAGGCAGTTTGGGGGAGTGTGGTTTTTTGAGGATTTTTTGTTAAGAAGGTGCTCTGGATATCCTCTGCTAAGAAGAGATTGATGGAGGTTATTGAGGAATTTATCAAGGGAGTCAGGGTTATTGCAGATTCGGTGGCCGCGAATAGAAAGAGAGTAGGGGAGGGACCGTTTAGTGTGGGAGGGGTGGCAGCTATTGTAATGGAGATATTGTTGTTGGTTGGTGAGCGTGATATGATCGGAATTGTTATATTTACGGTCTGAGAGGGAGACGTTTACGTCTAGAAATATGACGTTAGAGGCAGAGATGTTAGAAGTAAAGGAGAGGGAAGAGGAGGCGTTGAGAAAGGAAATAAAAGAATTAAGAGAATTAATACCATGTGGCCACAGAAGGAAGATGTTGTCAACGTAACGAAACCAGAGAAGAGGTTTCAGAGAGCATTAAGATAGAAATGATTGGTCCAAAAAAAGGCTGGCGCAGGAAGGACTGAAACGACTATCCATGGCGCATCCTTTAATTTATTATTGAAAGATAGAATTTATTATTGAAAGAGAAAGCGTTATGGGTAAGGATGAAATTAGAAAGATCAAGAAGGAAATCAGAGCTGGGAATGTGAGGAGCAGGGCGTTGAGTAATGAAATGGCGGATGGCAGAAATTCCTTCAGAATGAGGAATGCTGGTGTATAGGGAAGTGACATCAATAGTGGCCATTATGATATCACAGTCAGAGGGGAGTGGAGTGGAATGGAGGCGTTCAAGAAAATGATAAGTGTCTTTGATATAGGAGGGCAGGGAGTGGACAATGGGTTGTAGGTAGTAGTTAACAAAGGCGGACATGCGTTCGGTGGGTGAGTTATAAGAGGAAACTATGGGTCGGCTGCGGTTGTCAGGTTTGTGAATTTTGGGTAGATTATATAAGTTTGGGGTGTGTGGGTGTGAAGGAGAAAGAAGGATGATATCTTGTTTAGATAGACCTTCATCTGGGCCTTTGTTGTGAAGAAAGGATATTATTTCATGAAAAAATTCAGGATTAGGGTCATGGGACACAGGCTGATAAGAGGAAGTGTCAGAAAGTTTCCGGTTGGCTCCATCGAGGTAGTCAGAAGAGTTGAGGATGACTACTGTGGAGACTTTGTCGGAAGGAGTGATGGCAATATCTGGATTTAGAGTGAGTTTTCTGAGGGCCGAGATTTCCGAAGGAGATAGATTAGGTTTTGGTTTAAGGGAGTTGAAGAAAGAAGGCTCAGAGAGCTTTGAAAGAAGGCTGGTGAAGATTTTAAGAGGATGGTTGGAGAGGAGTGGTTTCGGCTTGTGGGAAGAAGGAGGTTTAAATTTGGAGAGAGCGTTGTGAGGAGAGGAGGTGGGAGACGGAGGAGTGGGCCGCGTTTCCCAGAAAAATTTCCATTTGAGCCGTCGGCAAAAAAGAAGGGTGTCAGAGAGGATTTGTTGTAGTTGTAGTTGACCATTTCCGAAGTCTGCTCCATTCACCTAATCAAGTTGAAGAGTAAAGTAACTCCGCAGGTTTGTTTGCAACTTTCCTTTTCTTCTTTTTCAGAGTCCCTGTTGGGGCTTCTGGACTTTTCCTCCAACCTGATTCTTTCATCCACCGCACGGCATTGATTTAACGGGTTGGCCTTCAAAGTGAATACAAACTACTTTCTCACGCCTTTAGGCATATTCCTTCGGGCTGAGTTTAAAAGCAAAGTTAGGTGGGCTTGAGTGCTGAAAGCAAGTTCACGTATCCAGTAGCAGGAAGACCACTACATAGAGTGTGTATTCGATACAAATGCCTGGGGAATGGTTGTATAGGAATTCACACACCACCTTAACACCAGTTCTGAGGCAGAAACAGAAGGAAGGTAAAATTTCCGGGAAATAACTGGGGTGCCTTTTTCCTGGAATGCTTTGGCTCAAACAAAAACCCAGTCGTTACTCTCACTAAGCTATATTAATAAAGCCAGTATGTGCGGGTGGCGGTGCTAATGATGGAGAAAACTGATTTACCCTCTATAGTTTCAGGTTTCTCTTCGTGGAAGTATTTAGTATCCATAATAAATAATATACTTTGTACTTTTCCACAGAATTATTAGACGGTACCAGTGTATTATTATTAGTTAAAACCGATTTAGTTGCTTTTGTATAATTATTTTCGTATGGCATCTCATGTATCTGGATAAATCATCGAATTTCATTTTCAACCCAGATAAATTGAAAATATAAACATGCCAGAACTCAAACTCATAAGCGACATGTAAAATGTGCATATCAACCACGTAGGTATCGTGAAAAACGTTGTATTTTAGCACAGATCTTTCTATTTTGTAAACATCAGTAATTACCTCCATATATTTGACTGTTAACAGTGAAACAACTTACACAAGACTTGTACTCGTATTAATGAGAGTTGCGTGACTGGGTATTTTTCCCGTCATTTTTACGGGTTATCAGCTTGGTAGTTTGTTTTGGTATTGTACCGCATGTGTGAATAAATCACCAATTATCCATTTTCGACCACACCTGTTCAAGATGGTGTTTCTTGAGGAATTTTAAAACAAGGAAATTATTGAGTTAGGTCTAATATTAAAATAAATTCGTTTATGGTCCGAGTTTGAGCGCAGAAAAGGTTTCCAGGTCAAATCGTGTAAACTATGGGAATCAATTTTGGGACTTCTTGGTGGAGTATTCTATTCAAAAACATTAAAATGTGTTAAAATACATACTTGAAATTACGAAACTTGAACTAAATTGGGAGAAAATTTTAATTTTATAGCTCCCGATTTAGACTTACTAGTTTGCAAATTTATATAAATTAGGTTAATAAACTCTACTCTAACGCCATTATCGCTCTTTCCAAGATTAGAACTATGGTTATGCCCATTGTTCAATTCGTGGTTTTGTGATTTCGCGTTAGATTTTTATGAAAAAGGATGACACATGCCGTAGCAGGAGAAGTGAGAAACTGTTGGACTTGTGACAATATGATTTACAACGTCATTTTAAATATTGGTATGCTCAATAGGTGTGATTTGTTCATTAATTCGTCTAAAGAACAAATATAGTCCAATAAAATCCAGATATTCAGTCTTATTATCGTACAATTGACGAGATCCGCCTCCAATGAATTGGAAGGCAGATATAAGACTAAGAAGGAGAAGATGTATTGCATTGGCTAAGACTTGTCATCAATATCGTTATATATCAGCAATAGAATTCCAATGAGGGAAATAAGAAAGGAAGATTTTCTCATTAAATTTTCCTCGCTAAGTCGAGTGAGTCAACCTTCTTATGGTGCCTGAAGATGACCTTTTCTGTCGAAATCCGGGTCGTGAATAAAAAACCTACAAGTGAAATTAGCAAAGTTTGTTTTTTTCCAACTTCTTATGGTGTTTCCAACGTAAAATTAATTCAAAATTAATTCATTCATATTTTGGTTAATTGAAGAAAAACATGCTTTCCTTACATAAATTCCTAAACTACATCTTTCCTCGCTATTTTAGTCTCAAATTGAATTTGAAATTATGCAGTGATGCTAAATGCAAGAATGGTTGAAACATGAGTGACTGCCTAATATAAATGACATTTACGTGAATATCTGGAAAGCAACATTTCCAAGGAATTGAACTATAATGAAATGCAGGCTTCATCTTATTTGTTTAATTCATTAGCCAATTAAATTATTGAATTGGTCGTGCATGGTAAAAATTATATTTTTCTATCTAGTATAAATGCCATTTTAAGCTTTTAAGAAACTGCTTATAAGAAGCGGAAACTATTTAGGAAATTAAAAATCTCTTCATATTATACGGTTGGTTATAAGCATATTGCTGTAATATTGGAAGTCGAAAGGCGATGATTCGGTAGAAATGGCGATGCTGTCGATTTCTATTGCTGGAAAAAAGGGTTTATTTAAAGTATATTCGTTGAATAATCTTCATTTATTGTGCTTCTACTTGTTTTTTAAGTGATGCATGTCATCAATGAAAGGTATTTGTTTTCAAACATAGTGAACAAAAGGGCTGTTGAGTATTTGTTTTGACTGAGAACATCGCGGTGATACGTCCTTAAGTTTTATGCCTTGACCCTTTTTGACTTGATTGAATCAGCATTGTAATGTTTCAGTCACCCTCTGCCCAAATAACAAATGTTTGTCCATGCGCACGTAAAGATATCTTGCCAAATGCTTTTCTTTTGAAATTCCTAGAACTTCTCAGAGGGCTCCTTTCACTCCTATTTTTCTTCGTCTTTAGATCGAGGCTGTACATTATTACATTCCCTGTTTCAAGTTTTAGATGTATCTCCCGTTATTTCTTAGGGGTTATGTAACCCTATAAAAACAATGAAAGGGCGAAAAAATTTGCTTTTTTTAAGGACATTAGAAGTACCAAGAATGGTGATGATTACATGAGCGTATTGAGTTTTAAGCGAGGGTTTATTTCCTAAAGTACAAACATGACTCTCTTCGATTCTTCTGGTTCGTCTTCTTGAAATAGACCAGTTGCCTGTTTGAAACTGGAACTTAGTCCTGATATTTGGAGGTGGTTAGCCAGATGTCTGTTTTTTATGTGAATGCGAATTAACATTTTATAGTTCGTTCTCGGTGTCATGTAAGGTTTTGCCGCGACCAATATTTGTGTACTTTCAAGGGCCTCGTGTGCAAAAACTATAAGGATTATAGAACATCTAAAACTATGACTGGATAGCCCGTTTTGTCAACAACCGGAAATAATTTGTCGCGAGCGGAGGTCGGGTTGCGAGGTGACGTCACAGCGTTGCGCGTGGGTATCTAAATTTGGGCTTGTGTGGGCACGGCGCGCGCTAAGTTCAATTGTATCTCCCGAACGAGTTGGTCGATTTTATTGATCGAGGTGTCTACGGAGAGCTGAGAACGTGAGTTAGTCGTTCATAACAAAAGAATTATAAAACTAATATTGGAAATCAGAAAATATTAGTTACCATCATTGTTCACCAACCACATTGACCAATTGTTCAAAGGTTAGCCATTTGTACTAATAATTTCGATGAATAAATGTTAGATATAGCGTAATTATCTTTCTTTCATTTCAATTTTCTTTCTGGCACACAAAACAAAATCTCCCAATAACGAGAGTAACGTGTGTAATTACACATTTACGAAATAAATATCCGACAGGAGTATCAAGATTGTATTTTTGTATTGTTTTTCTCCCTGTATTTTTTTGTTGTATTCCTGTTGGTCTCCAGCAATGGAGGATACTATCACTGGCATTGTGGGGGAGTCTGTTTTCCGTCATTCTACCATTGTAAGATTAAGGTAGTCTTATTCACTATATCCCTATCTTCTTTTTTCAGGTTTAACTATAGATTTACTTTCCCAGTTAGCCGAACTGTATTACTTGCTCAATTGTAGTGTTCTTAATGTTTAGTTTACAACGCAGAGGTCCTTTGCTCATGGGTTTGGTTTTGAATTTGGAAATAATTATATCATATTTGGTAGCAGAATTATGAAATGAAAATAGAAGACGTTGTAGATCATCCTCATTCAAGGCAATTGAAATAGCGTCGCGTCGTTGGCATAACACAAGATTTGTATCGGATGGTTGCCAAAGTGGTACACGATTTCTTTTAATCCAAGAAATTGAATTTGGACATTAAATACAACCCTTACATTCAATGGAAAATATTAGGAAAACATGCAATTTTTTTCCTAATCATTTCCATGCTCACGCTTTCTCATGCCTTCCATGAATCCTAATGCTCACGGGATACACTGAATGCCTGGCTGGCGTTGCTTCAAATAAATGTGTACCTCGAAATTGCAGCGAGTAAAGTTAAACGCTACAGTATGCTCCCAAACTTCACCTCTCTCAAAATTTTCCCTCGAAATCCACAATGTAAAAATTACCGGTGAGGTTTACAGTAACAAATAGGAAATACTTAGTTCAGGCAAAAAGGAAAAGGGAAGCAAAATTCTCGTCCTCTGGGTATTCAGAGCTATTGTGACGACAAGGAAAGCCATGAAATTGTATAGATTTATCGTCATAATTTCGTTTCGTAATTATAAATCTTTATAAAAGGCATATAAATTAAAGTATAAAAATAAGGTTTTCTATGCAAAACAAATAATTTAGTTAATTTATCATCCCAGTGGATTCAGTGAGAATGCCTCGCGCCAACATAAAAAATAAACTGTCATTCAAAAGCCAGGTCAAAGGTTATTTTAAATTTTATTTGACGTAGAAGCAGACCCTTTCATGTACAAAACATTTGTCACCCCAAATGAGCGCGAGAAGCTTTGGTTTTTCCTGAAGTTAGCGAAGAAAAATCCAATCAACAAAAGCCACGGGCTGAGTGACGGTCTCATTTCTACTTTCGAGCTGGTAACAGTTGGAACCGTCGTAAACGCATACTGAATTCTTTAAAATTTAATTTATAGGCGCGATCAATTATTAAAGACCCTATTTGGATTGTAATAAAAAATCATAATAATGACATGCATATTAGAAATGGAATTTATGGATATTTAAATGGATAATTTTCCTATACTTGAAATGTTATTGAATAGTGAAAATGTTGTTTGCGTTAATTTTATCCAATAAAAGTAACCTAACCTTAGGTTGGTTGTTATATTTTTTCTGAAAATAGTGAAACTAAATGTGTCAGCTGCAGACTTCATCAATCATCAACCCAAGATTAGTGGTCGAACTTAACGAAATAACATAATGTCCAATCAACCCGAATTAAAATCATTTTTTACATCTCCTTAAGGAATAGTGTAGGTTGGGAAAATTCTTTAAATAATTTTTTTTCGACACTGAATATTAACGAAGATAACGTGAAAGTGTGGATTTATCAATTTTAAAATTTACTTCATCGTCATTAAGTAAATCTGGAGTTTTCGTTTCTCTGAATATTTCAACCGTCGATTACTGATTTTCTCTAAAATCCTTTAAAAAAATAGGTACTTTTTTTAAGTTACTAAAGATAACTGAATTAAGTTCTTATTTTATAGCACAAGAAAGTTGGAATTTCTTCGTAGGCACTTGAAATATTCTCAGAATGGACTGAAATCGTGTGATGATCCAAATTTTCTCCTTTGCTAAAAACTTGCCCAATTGAGAGGATAGAACTTCTCTTCCGCCTTCCAATTACGCTCATCAGTTCCAACTTTGACGTTTCTTCGAGATGCTGTTATATTAAATTTAAAAGTTGGATCACGAATCGTTTTCGGGGTTCGCCTGTGGCGTGTCGTCAATTGGGATTGCCATCCCAACCCACCCAACCCCACGAAATTCATTTCAACATCTCGGTTGACGCGCTGTCTGCTCTTTCATCATCCACCTCAATTCCTTCCGATTTCCTTGAATCGTCGCCACCACCACTACTTTCGTCCCTCAAGGTGGAAAGAACTCCCTGCTCAATAAGATTCTCCCCTTGTAGCTTTCTTTTTTCTTCATTTGTAAAGGACTGGGCTGGAAACCTTAAGCAGGGATTTTATTTTTAGGACTGATTTAGGAACCGCTTTTGATGCTGATGTTACAAGCTACTCTCAGATACCTCAAATAAATGTGAGTACACGAGTTGAAGGTTGGCATAATGGCTATTGTTTTACTCCTTACTATTTACTATTGGACTATTTACCATATCAATTGTGCATTTCGCAGTGATTTGGAACCTTTCAATTTCAATATATTTATAATAGTACCCCTACGCTTGTATAGTATTTAAGACGGTCAAAAATAAATGGCTATACAATTGCCGAACAAATGAGTAGAAAAATTCCTTTTTCTCTTGCACCATTTATAACTTCAGCATGAAAACGTAATATGTGATCAGAATATGTCTAGATGCACCTCACTTTTTGTCCACTCCCTCTTTAAACTCCTTTTCCCTTTTCTTCTCATCACTAAATGGATCTTCTTTTGATATATCCTTGCACCCATGTGCGTGACTATTTACCATATCAATTGTGCATTTCGCAGTGAATTGGAACCTTTCAAAAGTTAGTCGTTCTACGGCGACAATGTTGGGCTTATATCCTCAGCAATAATGACACGGCGGTACATTTCTTGAGGTGACAACTATTCCCATTTATATGCTGTGGATGGTGAAGATGAAGTGAAGTATCTAGGAGTTACGATAACTTCGGACCTATCGTGGGGAGCACATATAAGAAATATTTGTGGCAGAGCTCAGAAGAAGCTAGGATTCGTCAAGCGTATTGTGGGAAGATTTTCGGATGACAAAGTAAAAGAGAGGTGCTATTTCGCACTCGTCCGGCCACACCTTGAATATGCAGCGAGCATATGGGATCCGGTGCAGAAAGACTTAGTTCGGGAACTTAATAAAATACAAAGGAAAGCTGCGCGATTCGTCAAAAACTGCTACGGGCGTACAGACAGCGTTACACAGATGTTAAACGAATTAGGTTGGGAGCCGCTAGAGACTCGGAGGCTGTGCGCTAGGCTTAGATTGCTTGAACAATTGAGAATAAATATCTTTCAGAACGACTTGGAGAACATCATATTAGAACCCCACTATTTTTCCAGGTCCGACAGAAACGATAAATTAAGAGAGATATTTTGCCGAACGGATAGGTATGGGAATTCGTTTTCCCCCGAACAATACGGGACTATAATAAATGCTAGGCGTAATTTCATTAGAGCGTTTCCTTTTTATATGTAAACGGCTGGTGTCCTAGCACCCCCCGCCACACGCCTATTGAGGCGGTTTGCGGGGTAGTATGTAGATGTAGATAATGCTCGACCACGTCACCTGTTCTAAATAGTGATCTAGAGACGAGAATAGCTAGTTTTAGTAAACCTCCGGTAAAATACGTCTTATACTAAATCAGCCTGATGTTATAAGTGGCTGACACACACGATGAACAATTGGGAGATCTACGGTTGAAGCCCAGTCAAATGAAATTATTTTTTTAAATGGCGAATTTAATCCCTTAATTGCACATTCTTAAATCTTATCCATGGCTGTTATTCTTAGACAGACAACAAAACGGCCTCGTGGCGGTCCTCAGGGCACAATGTTTTGGATTTGTCTAAAGAAATTCCAATGCCAATTGCAAGGCTACCCCTAAAATATTTCTGGCATATTTGGGAAAAAATAATTTAGCGGGTAATATCAGACTGAATTCTAAGTAGGGTTAAAAGTACAGTGGGTACTCAGCTATGTAGTTCAGGTTATGAAGTCGTCAATCAGGTAATTACATTACCAAAAGTATTGGGATACACAAGGATGATGTGCTGTGGTCTACGAGCGTTACTGTGATCAAATAAACCTCGATTTTAATGTGGTTTCATGGAAAAATAAATTAAATGCTATTTAATTCATATTTTTGCTGCCCACAGGAAAATTCGTCCTCTGTTTGATAAGAGCAACAAAAGTTTCACCTTTCCATGCTTTTTTACTAATTGAACTTGAAATTGCATGGTGTTCAATGTGAATGTGAGTGCAACATGGGGAAAATAGTGTTTTTATTATCTCAATGGTTTCAGGCTCAACTTTGTGGAAGCTCATTTTTCATAATGAAAAAGAAAACTAACCTGTAGTAGGTACCTGAAGATGACGCCGCTGCGTTGAAACTAGTAGCACCGTGAAATAAATTTATGGAATAAAACAAAGTTTTCTTTTTCAGTATTTTTATGTCTAATGTTGATGTCATTTTCGCTAAGAATTGTTTATAATAAGCGAAACTTCTGGGAAAATTGAATAAAAGTAATATATATATAAATGAATATCTGGCACTTTAATCATTGTTTTCAATTGCTAATGCATTTTCTCATTGAAAACAGATTTGTTTTACAAAAACGAACAAAAGAGTGTTCGTTTTAACTCACACTGAGGTTAACTCCTACGATGCTTTTAGCTGGGGCAGATATTTTGGACCCTTATTCGGGTGTATGCAGTAAACCAATAACAGCCATTAGCCCCGTCTCGATTCCTGGGCTCACCATAGAATGCCAAATTCCTCGATTTCCCCTCTGCCTTCCCCTCCCTTTTGCCTTTTGCGTGCCCTGTGTTTCCCGTCGACAGCGATTTTATGAGATTCTCCCACCGTTGCACCCCCCTGCTCTCATCTCATCTCCTCGTCTTTCAACCGTTGCTATTGGTCGGTCCACCATCTCTTCCCCATCTCGTTTCTCCTCCCTTTGAATTGGAATCCCTATAGTCCCATCTCATCCGCGCCCGCTAGATTAACATGCTTGGGTGGACAGCTCATTAGGTTAAGGTGGCTGGAGGGATTTTTGTTTTTGCACAGGTTTGTGAGAAACTGTGCGTACGTGTTCTCATTAATATTGATATCTATAGATAAATGTGAAAATAATTGAATCCAACCGATTTAGTTTTTTGACAATTCAGTGCTATTTTAACAAGTAACCTTATGGATACTTATGTGTTATCGTAACAAGTATCGATACTGTACTTTTAATTGGTATCTAAATAAATTTATCGATGCCACATAAGTTCTAAAACCAAGATTTCGATACTTATAAGCTCCGAATCAACAAATAGTAATAACTATTTGTTGCTTCGAACTATAATAAACTAAGTAACTGTCTAATTAAATCTACATTATTTCCTTGCAAATAGTTTCCATGGAAGAACAAAAAAAAATATTTTTATGAAGTAGTTTTAGTATTTTTATTTAACGTGCTTCGACGGCTAAGGTCATTTCGCACATAATGCCTGCACGTGAAGACAGGGACAACATCACTCGGACGAATCGGAGGAACATCCCTCCAAATTCGAGCCGAGCCCAACGATTGCTTTACTTCGTTGACTGATCGGGAACCGGTGTTTCCATCATGGCAGGCCGTTGCCCGATTTATCTGAAGAATAAGAAAAAAAGACGTTAATTAATTTACTTAATTTGACTAATTTTGAGGATACCGGGACTAGCCACGGTAGTTACCTTTACGGAGTCACCCGCAAGTGCACATAAGTGCGATATTCCACAGAGGAAAAATCATTCGCCTTGACCGGGATTCGAACCGAAATTATCCACAGGGGAGAAGGACGCCTCGGTAGCTTAACTGGTTAAAGCACTCGGCGCGAAATCGAGGGATCCGGGTTCGAATCCCGGTCAAGGCGAATGATTTTTCCTCTGTGGAATATCGTACTTAATTTGATTAACTAAGTGTGAGGCTTACTCATCCTTCTCCATTTCTCCAGCAGTTCCCATCTTTCTCTGTTTCCCATAGACCAAATTATTATGTTGGCTCCAGAGGTCATATTTGGGAACTGTTAATGAAATTAACAACCGCCTGGTAAAGGAATCGCACGGAAGACTGAGAAAGCATGGCCACAACGACCTCAAAATTGAACATGAATTGATTATCCCTCACTTACTGTTATCCGATTGGGCTTCCCCCTCCAACTCCAACCTCCAACTCCACGGACAATCGTCGATCTACTGTATTCGACACCAAAGGCTTCGATGCCGAGTACTCATTCAAGCAAATTATCGAAAGAAAAATATCGAGTACGAAAGCACTTAGGATCGAAATAAACTTATCGATATTAGTAAAGTAACGAGATTATTTCCGTATCCCTGCTTATGGCACATGGCATATAATTCGTAATATTTCGAATAAATATGCACAGAATCTCTTCTAAACGCGAATAAGTACATACCATATTATTATAATTGTTTCTAATAAATATTAAGGTGTCATGCCGATCCCAATAATCCAAAAATTCATATTTCAATACTACTTCGTCTAAATTTTAAATACAGCGCCGAAAACTCTAGTTATAAACATACTTTAGTGAAGGAATAAAAAAATAAAGTATAATTCTTTTATCATTACAGCCTGTGTATTGCGCTCCAACGCATAAGCAGATGCACTTGAATTTAATGTGGTCCAAGAATTATTTTTGTTTTTAATTTTATTATTAAAATGAGCACTAAAGGACCCATGATTACCGTTCCAACCACCTTTAAGCACCCGACGTGGATTCTGGATATCTGAGTTTGAGACCCATTCCAGAATGAAACGAAAATGCAAAAATGACTTTCATTTTTACAAATTCGTTTGTCTTCCCTCTCAGGTGCGAGTACTACGCGACATTGAACCCTTTCCATTATCTCTAGTGCAGTGTTCGCTTCGCAACACAACAGCCTACTTTCTGTCCATTCGTTTCAGAACCTGCGCACTACTTCCCCGCCTCTCTGCAATAGATTGTTCACCTATCTTGTTCGAGTGTTTTCCCTACATTGAGTTTCTTTAGCTTAAAATTAGAGCCAAAACGGTAATATTTTGCTACAAAAAGTTTTTCTTTTTTATTTCGGTTAATATTTTATATTCTGCCATGTTACTTTACAGAGTGAAAACTTTATAAGACAGAAGACTGTTGATTATGCCAATTTATGATTTTCCTGATTGTAAATATTTCTAATGGTAAAATTTAAACTGCTGAACTTCCTTTTCCGAAAACTTGATAGTATTTTTATGTTGCGTTGAAATTTAATGTCTGTATTTATTGCCTTAATTCAACTTTTATAACTTGATCTGCCACGTGACAAGGTGCAAGGTTGACGAGGGAATGTCTATAGTCTCAATCTCATCCCTCGTCATTTGGCTATTTATTCATCCATCTATATATCTATCTGCCTTACTAGTCATCTATCAATATCCACTATATATCGTATGTTAAAAATATCGTATATTATTAATATAAATCATATATTAAATTATTGTTTTATCTTATAAAAACACCTAATTATGCTCAAGGATTGTACCCCAGTTCCTCAGCCCTGCGATTTGTAAACGTTTTCGACCACCACAAAGTTTTGAAACTTATGCCCTTCCAACTTTTGGGCTGTCATGCTAATTCCTAATTTTTGAAGCTTTCACTATTCATCTGCCTTCATTTACAACAATCTTATATATATATATCTATCTGTCCAATTTCAGAATAGAATGTAAGGGAATCGTTTAACCTTATAAATACACCTATTAATTATGCTGAAACATTTATCCCGGGTGGTCTATTCTTTGCCCTTGTGATTTGTAAAAGTTTCCTTACTCCAATTACTCTCGGAACTTATGGCCTTCGATTTCTGGGATCGCCCACAAATGCCTGATTTTTGAAGTTTTATCCACAGTCCATCCCCTGACTCCTCCTCTGCCCTTTGGGCGCCTTGTCATTCCCCATTTTGTGAGATTCTCTCCTTTTTTGTCACCTCCTCTCATTCCTCAGCTTCCCACCGCATTTATCGGTCCATGCGAGAGGCTTCCCCTCCCCTCACTTTGACTCTCCCACCTCCTTCGTCCGAATTGAAATCCTCAGCCTTCGTCTCTCTCCCCCATTCGCTCTCCATTCCTCTGCCTTTGTCTCCTGAACCTCTCCCCACCTGTCCCTCAGGACCACATGACCTTAACCCTCCACACAGGGGAAAACTTGGCCCACACTCTCCTTGATTTCTAAGCGCGGGGGATCCACGCCTTCGCCCACTCAATGCTTCCCCTGAAGTGGAAAGATTCCGAAGTCAGGAGCGGGGATTCCTTCGCAGTAATCAATTTCTCTCACACGCAGGCCATTTTCTCAATTCGATGTTCCAAATAGAATCTCTTTGTTGTCCACTTCATCGGGACATATTTTTCTCTCTCACTTATAGGACTCACCTTTGACAATTTTCTTGTTATCGCATGCTACAGTTCCTACTGTTTTTTAAGTAAGGCGAGCCAAAACCTAGAGTCGTTTGTGCGTTACCTTAAAATGTTCTTTTATGGATAGTTGCGAATATATTTATCCTCCCATAATAGTCTAATTCCATGTAAATCTTCCCAAACCTTTTTTAATGCACGCAATGGCAGTTCAGTAACATATGCAAAATTAACAAGTCCCGTTTATCTTAAATTTGTCCTTATTTGTGGAATATTTTTCAAGTCCTTTATCCATCCACACTGCAAAGGAGAGTTTATAATTCATCTTAGATTATTTAAAATTACGGTTCCGTAACCCTACGGCAAAAAAAATCATTGTTTTTACAAACATTAAGTTAACCTTTCCTGTTCCTCGGTCTCCGATTGTATGAACACACTGTTTTTATGTATTACTTTCTGAGTCTCGTGCATATATAATTTTGTATAACTTTGGCGTCACCAGCCTGCTATTTGCTAAATCTGAATAATGATAATGGCGACGTTTCCCCAATTCGGCTGGGAGCATCCTAAGGCAAGGCTATTGCTGCCGAGAGGCCGCTATCCGTACAAGGCCGCGGGGGTGTCTGCTTCTCTCCGATTGGATGCCATTTCCCGCAACCGCCTGCCGTGTAAAAGCGGAGTTCAGCCCTGACAGTTGGAATGTACGTTTCCAAGTGTTTGAAAGGGCGTAGAAGTTTTCCCTGTTTATATATTTTAGCCTATTTATTATTTTCAAGGAATAGAAGATTGGCTTGCAGGGAGACCTACAATTTTGATGGGTAATAATTCTGACAATTCTTTTCTGGATTGTAAAAAAATGGTACATGACATACAATTACATTTCCATCCCGAAGGAACCAGTCTGAGGTGAAAAGGACTGCCTTGAAAATCCGCCTGATTCAATTTTTTCTCTATTTACAAAATTCCAATCCATGCTGTTTGGTCAGGAAACATCGGTAGTAATACCACCCTTATCCATAAAGTACCGCAAAAAATCGTTCTTTTAACAAGAACATTGTTTAGCGTGCCACTTATCTTCAATGGCTGTGCATATGTTTAATAAGTGTTAACCTAACTTGAAGTTAAGTTAACCTTAAATTAGGTTAACCTTCGCATTAAAACAATATGAACTGGCACTTTCTATTTAAATTTTATTAGTTGGTTATCTCGGTGTAGGTAAAAAATACTCTTTACTCTTTAATAGAAGATTTTTTTATTTCATCACTATTATTGCTGCATGCAAAAGCTGATAAAAATACCCTTTTTAAATAGATTACTTAAGATTTATATTTTCAAATACTGATCGGTATTTAATAAGCTGAACACAGTGAACGCCCATGGTAATCCCGTCTTTAGCGTAACTCCCGTTTCATCTCAATTCGATGGCAATTACCTTTGCAACGAGAGCTCAGTCCCAAATCCGATATTCCCTCTCCTCTTTCAATCTATTCCTCTTTGTCTCTTCGGCAAAATAGGGTGTCCCTTCCAATATTCCCCCACCTTCGTCGTTCAACCTTCTCTTACTCCAGCACCGGCCTCATTCTCATGCGAAACCCTAGGAGGCTCATCACCTGACACCTAAAGCGCTCCTCACAAGCTTCCCCATCATTTTCCTTCCCGATCCTTCAATCTCTTGTCTGATCACACCGCCACATGATATTCAAAATTTTGATCACAATTCACGCCAACTCTTGTCATATTTTTCTTATAATTACCTTCGATATTGCTCAACAAAGTAAGCTTTATTACTTATGAATGTGTAAATTGATTCCCGACAGAAAACCAAAATTTCTTGAGACCACTGCAAAACCTCTACAAGATTGAAGAAAGCGAAAAAATGTTAAATACGATTAGGAAACAAGAGTTAGGTTCTCCGTCCACGTAATGAGCATTTACAATACTTGACTAACAAAACAAATTTTTCATCATGTATACAAGAGTAAAAATTGCAACCAGTGGGTCCCAGGGATAAATAATGACGTGGAATACTGGAAAACTTGTACAGGATAAAAAATGATAATACTTAATTTAAAAGATTTTCCAATCACTTCGAAAATTCACAAATAATGAGGCACTTAGTCGCGCGCACAGGTGCAAAGATGAAATATGCCATGAAGATATCACTTGACTTGACAGAGATGCGAACCCGGATCTCCCAATTGCTGGTCGTGTTTTTCGCCAACAAAACGACCGAGCCATCTTCATCCAAGGAGGATATCGGCGGGGGTTTATGTGTTACTGGATTACACACCCGACCGGCAATTTGGATATCCGGCTTCGGTTCCCTGACAAGTGAAATGATTTTTTCACAGCGAGTTTCATTCCCTTGTTTAATAAATTTAAAAGGTTGATAGGAAACGTAAAGAGTTTTCGGAAGAAGGATAATAAGTAAATAAGTAACACCTGGGTGGAAACAAGGTGTAGAAAGGAATGCGAAAGGAAGAATAACTATTGGAGAGCAAGAAAAGATGCGGGAAATAAGAAACAACATTAAATGCTTTGGGATGTTTTATATGGCCCTTTGAAGGCCAAAATTGAGGGAAGAAGACGCCCAAAATAATTTAAAAACATCCTTGTCATTTTATTTACATTTAATCAAACATCTAAAAAATTGATGTTTGATTTCAAGCTTTCCCGGCGAATGATTCTGATAAGTTCTGCTCGGGTTTCCCTCCGGGTTAGGCCCTCCATGATCGCCGACGTTCCGGCAGAAGACTTTCCTGCCATTATCAAGGCTTTGGATGAGCATTGATAGTGACAGGAAAGTCTTCTGCCGAAACGTCGGCGATCATGGAGGGCCTAACCCGGTGAGAAACCCGAGAAGAACTTATCAGCATCTAGAAACTTGTTTTACCCTGAAATTTAATCGAACATAATGTATTGAAATTCTAGCATATGCGCCCATTTTCGCTGAATTTAGTAAAACTTTTCATATTTCCACAGTCGCAAGAGTGGTGTTGATATGAAAATTAGTCAACTCTCGTTCTCTTACAAGTATAGCTCTTCTACAGGCGAGTCCAATGTAATACTTCAAATAACTTCACTGATCATTGGAAAATAACAACCTATACTTCTTGCCTGAGTATTATAGTGCTTACCAACGTAGCTTCAAGGTACGCTTAATTTTTTTCACTTTTGTTTTATCTAATTCTGAATTTAAGTTTCCCTTGAGTAAATGGAATTGGTGGAACATACATAATATTCTGATAAACTAGTCCGATCGGCCAATAAATTGTAGAAAGTACCCAAGAAGATTTATCTAAAAGAAAATCATGAGTGAATCAAGTGGACTAAATCTGGAAAAAATATAAAATTGTATTGATTTATCAACACTGTAATCAACATTATGCAGGAATGTTTGATTAGATTCCCTGCTGAACTTTAGATCATATGTGAACCTGTGGAAATAAAGAGGAAAGGAATGGAATTCGTAGTTGCAATAATTAACTTTTTTTATCAGAATAAATAAACACTTTAAAGTATGCGGTATTTATTAATCTCTTTGCCATCCAATTAATATTTCATGATATATTATGACGAAAGCTCAAATCAAATATGGACCTTCAAGTTATCAAACTAGCTATAAACTTACCAGTGGGCGTCTATATGCTGAGGTGAAGACGCAGGGATTACACGTGATTATGTTGCCAATGCCAGTAGAAGCGCAAATAAATAATTAAAGAGTCAGGCTGCAATATTTCTGAAGAAACCGACCGATATCAGGAGTTTTCATTATCCGTAATCCTGAGAAAATACATATTGAAAAATCACTTAGTAAATTCCACACTTTATTTACGAATAAACCGACCCAGGTTTCGGCAACTCAGTGCCATTTTCAAGGTTACCTTGAAAATGGCACTGAGGTAACCTTGAAAATGGCACTGAGTTGCCGAAACCTGGGTCGGTTTATTCGTAAATAAAGTGTGGAATTTACTAAGTGATTTTTCAATATGCATATTAAACATTTCCACCAAGTTACGCCGGAAACAATTTCTCATACTGAGAAAATACCTCCAATATGATGGGACCACTCTCTCATTGTCGCGAATATCATCTCTGAATTGTTTTTTCCCTGTAATTTGGTCTTCTCAGTATTCGAATATATCTTAATGATTTTTCCTTGTTCATTTTTGGTCATTATTACAGCTATCAAGCGAATTTAATATGAACAACATATTTGCCTATTTTATAAATAAGTAATATTATCTTTTGAAAAAATATGAGTACTTATGTTACTAAGTATTCTCAAAGGATGTTATAGCATTTTAGGAGAATATCTTTTACAAAAAATACAAGTCCTTGTGCATTTAATATTAATATGCAACACTTTCCTCAGTGAGCGTGAATTAGTAAATAAGTGTTAAGAGCATGAAAACACCTAATCCCAGCCTTGGAAATATCGAATTCCCCATCTATCATCATCATTAGCGATTCATCCTAGGATTGCTTGACTGCAGCCCTCCACGTCTCTACGGTCCATGACAGTTCTTTTACGATACGATATCTATTCTGTTTTATGTCCCGTGTGATCTAGCTTATGTATTTTGTACTCTTCTCTCGGCCTTCCTCGCGGGAATTTCCTATTCCCTTCCATCATTTTCCTTCCGAGTTAAATGCAGTAATGGCACTAAAATAACGCAACAGTTTCAAAACAAAACAATTCCGCAAAACACCCTGTTGCTTACAACAGCTAGAAGCTCACCAAACAGCGGGCGATCGATTGGCTCTGTTAGAACATTGCTAGTAGTTCTTTATTCTATGTAAAAAGAAATATTTCACTAGAAAATGTAACATTTTCATTTGGATTCATGAAAGATACTTCACAGTTCTAGTTCTATCTGCAACAATGGACATGTGTTGGTTAAATAAACTGGCAACCGCCTGCAACAGAGTCAAATCCATCAAATTGGAGCTGGTGACCGAAAGGCAGCCACACGTGAACTGCAACTGGAGCAGAGGAGAAGACGAAACAGTCAGCTTCAGCTTTCAGTTGCCGTTGCACAGCACAGAGCTCAACGGCGCGGCTGCGGAACGATCACGAAACTAACCTGTTGTTTGCAACAGTTATTTGAAACAGTTGTCTGACCGCAAAAGTTGCGGCTGCAGCCGTTTTGCTCCCACAACACTTTATTCCACCACGAGGTCAATGTATCTAGGGGTGTGGCTAATCGATCTGGATCTTCTCCTCCATGGCGTGCACCGTATAGTTTTCTCCTCTCTGTTCTCCTGCATACTCGCATCGTTTCTGATTTAATCCGTCATTTGATGTTCAGGTTTGAAACGTGTATTCTAGTATAGTGTTTGAAAAACTTGGTGGTCGTCGCCAGCAAGTGGATGTTGGGCAACGCTGCCAATATAAGTGTATCTAATTTCACCGGGCGGGAAAGTATCAACAGTGCGACTGACGACAGTGTTTATCATCCAAGCATAGCTGTATCAGAATACGCTGATATTGTTTCAAATCTATAGGAGAAGTCAATCTAAAACATTTGAGTAAAACCATTGAAAGCTATAGAGTTTATAAAATATTAAGAATTTTGAAGTTGTCAATGAATATTTAACCTTGTGAGCCATTGCACAGTCACAGTAAAGTTCTCGTAGTGAGCAGACGTGTGTCTCTGACCCTTGTGTCTCTCGAGGTAGTTATGCTGGGTTGGATCAAGTGCGGAGCTACTGTTACAAATCTTAGTAAGAAAGTCATAGCCTGGGGTCGGTGCCAAGAAATTTTTTCACTTGAGCTGTACAAGCGTCACTAAAAGTGGCGCTAAGACCCTCCAAGGACCTGCAGAAGTCATGGATTTGTCAAACCTGTGAGATGAGCGAGCGTTCCTCAAGCTGTGACGAGACTCCCACCTGGAGCTGCGAGCGACCGTAGTCCAAGAGTTGAGGACAGCCTTCTGAACCTCGTGAAAGAGTTACTATCCTACGTGCACCAGTTATTGGACGAGCTGACTGATGTGAAGAAAGCCATCTCCTCCTGGGAGAATCTCCTGAAAGAGCATACTTAAGTGTCGAGTACAACTACTACTTTGAAAAACAGTGAACACAAAACTACTCCTAAAGAAACAAAACTCTGACTTTGTAAAAAGAAATATTTCACTAGAAAATGTAAAATTTTCATTTGGATTCATGAAAGATACTTCACAGTTCTAGTTCTATCTGCAACAATGGGTGGACATGTGTTGGTTAAATAAACTGGCAACCGCCTGCAACAGAGTCAAATCCATCAAATTGGAGCTGATGACCGAAAGGCAGCCACACGTGAACTGCAACTGGAACAGAGGAGAAGACGAAACAGTCAGCGTTACAGCTTTACTCAATCCCACGTTGTATGGTTCGCTTATTAATTCAATTGAAATCTGATATTTTAAAGGTGCAAAGGTTTAGAGAAATAAGAAGCCGTGCATTCTTTAGTCAGACAACAATACAAGTGACGATACACACGTATCGAACCTTTTGTTTATTTTCATTAGAGACGTCTTATAAGTTGATAGAATTGCATATATTCCAACACTCCACCTCAATTCTAGCAATGTTCAAAAAAACCAAAAAGAAAAGAAACAAGCATCAAATGTGGAAACACACATGACACAAAAAAAATTCTTTTAAATGTGTTCACAAAAACAGAAATATCTTTCTTTCTGAAGAAAAAGAAAGCAACTAAAAATGGAATCAATTTATACAAGGTCTAGTTCAACCTATTTGTTTCACACCCAAACCAGTGCGATGATTGAAGAAAGATTCACCCACTAGTCCTTTAGTTAATATGTCTGCCTTGTAGCGCTATCGGGAGAAGGAGCAGATTTTCTCGCCGATAACACTCTTGAAAACACAAACTCTTTCCAAGCTCGGGTGAGAAAAATGAGGAAAACGAACGAAACACAAGTATTATCAATCATAAACTTAACTTATCAATATATTTTACAAATCACAAAATAGAACCAAACCAATTACAATAATTTACCCATAGGTCGAGTGCCAGGCGACCGTAGTTAAAGTTACCAGTCGGAAAATAGTTTAAGTTTAACAAGTACGAGAGGTTGAACTTCTCTCTTAAGTACAAAAGTGACTTAGTCAGCAGGCTCACACAACGGTGTTACCCGGTCGGCGTCTCGGAAGCAATAGAGGGCGAGCTTAGACACGAGTCAGCTGAGGAGGGGGTCTGTCGACAAGGACGAAGGTGGAATGGGTAAGGTCAGGAGGTTGGCGATTGGTAGCCTTGGAGGGGAGGAAATAATGGGATGGGTGATAGATAGGGTGGCAGTTTTTAATTGGAGCGCCAGGAACTGTTTTCTGGCGTCGGCCGCAGAATACAGGATCACAGCCTTTGAGCCTTGGTCAGGATGACCGCATTTTTGGTATCCTTCCTCACTTTACTGGCTATAAAAACGGTGCAGGACCTGGCGAGGGAACGGCGCGGCTGAACGGCGCGGCTGAACGGCGCGGCTGAACGTCGTGGCAGAAGTCGCTGGCAGTAGTCGCTGCATTTTGTAGTCGTAGGCATTTTGGCCGTCGTTGGCGCACATGTCGTTAGCGCGCATGTCGTTCGGGCAAGTCCTTCGGCTAAGTCCGGAGGATAAACAGTCCGAAGAGGAGTAACTGTCCAAAGAGGAGAATTGCCCAAAAAAACAGGGGGGGAAAATGCCACATCCACTGGGGGAAATCAGGCACAGAATTGACTCCCGGATGAGGAATGATGATTGAATCAATGACACCTTTTTTCTTGCTGGAGGGACACTTTCACTGAATTCACAATGCCAGTTTATGGCTTAAGAGGCAATTTACTGAACAATATTGCCAAGATACTGAGCACACACACCCACAGACAAGAAACTCCTCTCCTTTCTGGACCACAAAGGTGGAACAGCTGATCATTCAGTGTAGAAGGATAATCACTAATAAACATGTTGAAGTTAATAACCCAGTTTAGTAACATTTCAGATTCATACAAGCTTTCAGTATGACACTGGTTCACACAGCCATAGCCAACCATAGAGGGAGAGACACTCCTCGAAAGTTGCCAAAGTACAGGAAACATGAGAGCAGTATACCACAGCTGTGATTCCAGGCGACAGGTGAAGATTGCAGATAAACACATTAAACAATAGATTTTAAGTATTCAACAGCCTTCAAACAAATGATGAAAGTATATTCTGACTGTCACAAACATGGACCAGTAGAATGATATGATAGCATCTTTGATATCAATTATCATAAATAATTTGGATGTCCAGCTGGCAACATCCAACAAATGAGAAATAAATCTAAGTAACAAAAAACCAACACCCAGTAGACGAAACATCTGACTCGTCAGGTGTAATAAATTAACTAGAAAGAGAATATTGCATAAAACAAAGCAAATATTCTTGAAGGCAGGATTATACAATTGTTCAATGAAAGTAGACTTGTATTCATTGAAAGTAATAGTATGCAATTGTGTGACATCAGTTAAATATACTTTAGAAAATTATAATAATCATACATATATACCAATATTATTTTATATTCAAAGCTCACCCTAGTAATAATAATATTATAGATAATTAAAGTATAACAATATCATTGTGTATTTCAAGTTCACCCTAGTATTAACAATATTAATGATAATTCAAGTATAACAATATCAGTCTGTATTCCAAGTTCACCCTAGTATTAATAATATTAATGATTATACAAAATTTGTGAGTGGATCCCCCATATTCATGAACCATAAAAACTAATTACATGGTTTTATGCAACCACTTGGGTTGCACTGTTAAGCATAAACACAGTGATTGAAAAAGTTGGGTTGATAGAACGACTCAGAATGAGAGGTCAATCAATTTCATGGACCTTAAAACTAATTAAATTTTTTCGCACAACCAATTGGGTTGTACTGTTAAGCATTGATAACTCAATGAAGGAATTTGGGTTGATAGAAATGACTCAGGATAAGATTTGAGTCATTTTAATGACAAATTAGATTGATATCTCTTTAATGTCACCACCCATATGTAAGAAATTGTTTTCCATGAAAAAACAGCAAAAAATGGAAAATTAATTTGGGTAAGATGAGAGATTCAATCAGTTCTCGGGCCAGGTTAAGTCAAACGTGTTAGAAAAAGCTAATAAATAGAAAAATAATTTAGTGGCCACCGTCATGGATTATTCAATTCAAAATTTGTTGGGGGTTGGAACCCCAGACCAGCTAAGCATGATACAAGAGCTGGGTGCTGTTTGCGACAATCATTATAATTGCCGGGCGATGGGATCGCACCCCCTACGCCAGAGACATGACCTAACAACCCAATATTCAACATACATAACCTGACTACAGAAATTAGATAGCCAGGTAGAGACAGAAAATGATAATGTTTGCAACTACACAGTTAATCACCATAAAGAAAGCAACTAATCACCCTGGGAGGACAGTGGATATAATCACTGTCGATGTCACACACATGAATCTTAACAGCCATTGACCCTCCGCAACTTATCTGGAAGCGAGTCACCTCGGGAATGTTCCTGGCTGTTCTCTTGTCTGCCTTTGAGCTAATAGGATGATTTTTACAAAGAACTAAATCCCCAGGGGCAAAATTTACTGGAGAGTGGAGTTTGTTAAAAGCCTCCCCATACTTAGCCCTTGCCTTTTTGAGATTGGCGACCACTTGTTGCAAGTAGGCTTTCCTCTGATCATCCTTAATTTTATCCTCGAACAGCTCAATAGGAATTGACCACTGATTTGTAAGAGGATGTGGCAGTTGTCTACCAAACATTATTTTGGCAGGAGATTGGCCAGTGCTACCATGTATAGCAGTATTGAAAGCAAAGTTTAGATCATAGAGGAAAAGGTCCCATGTAGAGTGAACATTGTTACATAAAATGGTCAAGGCAGATTTTAAATTTCGATGAAGTCTTTCGACTTGGTTAGCACAAGGGTAATATGGAGATGTGAAAACTTGTTTTATACCAAGTTGTAAACACATCTCCCTAAGCAGGTGTGACTTAAAAACTGAAGCATTATCAGAGACCAGATATTTTGGAAAACCAAACTTTGAGAAAACTCTTTGAGTGAGAACAGACACAACAGCACCAGCTGTAGCCTTTCGTACAGGCTCCAATATACAAAATTTAGAGAACCCATCAATCAGTGTTAAAATATACTGATTACTACCCTTTGTGGATGGGAATGGGCCGACAAAATCGATATAAATTCTTTCCCAGACATCAGAAGGGATGTTAGAAGATAACATGCCAGGCGAAGAACAATTTCTAGGTTTACATGTCTGACATAAGTGGCAATTTCTGACCATGTCAAAAATTTCCCTTTTCATATCCTTCCACCAATATTCCCTGCTAATTTTCTCATAAGTTTTGGACATTCCCAGGTGAGCGCCAAAACTAGAGCAATGAAAATATTGGAATATCATTGGTCGAAGCACGACAGGTAAAACCACCTTCCCTCTAAGAGTTTTTGAATTGCCAAAACATAGCAGCTGGTTCTTAACAAAATAATTTGCACAAGACAAGGGATCTTTCTGCAATTTCTGGAGAACCTCCCTCAGAGTAGGATCTGACCTTTGATGGTCTCTAATATTAACAAATGATAAAGGAACATTATTCAATACACAAGCCATTGGTGGAAATAGATCATCACCAACTTTAGATGAATCAATATCACTAGCAACATTATCACTAGACACAGGAACGACACGAGAAAGGCAATCAGCTACATTATTGGCAGTTCCCCGTACATGATGGATGGTGAACTTATAAGAAGAGAGTTTAAGAATCATTCTACCAAACTTTCCCAGCTGTTTGGGATGTGAAAATAACCAAGACAATGCTCCATTATCAGTATACAAATGAAAAGGTTTTACTTGAAGGTACACATTGAATTTCTCGACCCCCCAGCATATAGCCATACATTCCAACTCATAAGTCGAAAACTTTCTTTCATGGTCCAATAATGCTTTACTAGCGAATGCCACAGGTATGAAATCACCGTTTACTTTATGGTTTAACACTGCAGCTAATGCGAGGCTACTAGCATCAACAAATAAGTGAAATTCATCCTCGAAACGAGGGAAAGACAGCACCGGGGGCTTAATCAAAGCTTGCTTTAACTGAATAAAAGCTTCATTCTCTGCCGTTGACCAGTGAAAGGGAACATTCTTACGTTTAAGGCGATTTAAAGGAATAGAAATTTCAGAATACCTTGGAATGAACTTGGAATAGAAACCACATAACCCCAGAAATCTCGCTACTTCCTTCAAACTCATTGGAGCAGGGAAATTTTCGATTGGCTTAACTCTATCAGGATCAACTTGAAGTTTTCCATGGGATATCAAGTGGCCCAGGAAGGTGAGAGACGTAGTGCCAAGTTTAACCTTCTCCTCACATACAGTAAGTCCAGCCAAACGAAGTCTCTTAAGGACAGCATCGACGTGATTAATATGATCCCTGGAATTTTTTGAATAGATACACAAATCATCGATATAAGGATACACACAAGAATACTTTAGATCTCCCAGTACCTCGTTAATTAAGCGAGTGAATACTTGGGGAGAATTGGCAAACCCGAATGGCAAACGAGTATATTGATATATCCCGAATGGTGTGACAAAAGCAGTATATTTCTTCGAATTTTCAGACAAAGGAATTTGATGAAAAGCAGAATTAAGATCAAGTATGGTAAAGTATTTCGCGTCAGCTAAATATTGAAATGCATGTTCGACCGACGGAGTGGGATAACCGTCTATTTGAACCTGCTTATTAAGCTTACGATAATCCACAACTAACCTCTCCGTACCATCCTTCTTGGGAATTAAAAATGCTGGAGAAGACCAATTTGAGTTAGAATTCTCAATAATTCCCTTGTCGAGCAGCGACTGCACATGTTTTTTCATGATCTGTGCCTTAACGGGAGATAAAGAGAACGGATGACTCCGAATCGGGTTACAGTCAGTTAATTCTATTTCGTAAGTCATAAGCGATGTGGTCCCCAAATCGTGGGTCATGACATCGGGATATTGCGACAACAAATATTTTAACTCACTTATCAAATTATCCGAAGATTTCGATTCATTTTCAATGAGAAAAGGATTGCTGCAAGACTCTGTCGACCGACTGATGCTTGGCACTTCGGGATACGCACTCGATGCGCAATTGTCAACTGAATAAGCGATAAAATTTAACTTAGTAGCGGGAGACGTTTCAAAAGAGACAGCTTTCGGATGAACAATCATATTGGATTTCCGAATAAAATCAAGGCCTAGAAGAATTGGAAATGGAATATTGGCTACATAAAATGTATGCTGCCAGGAAAATTTGTCGATTTGAACCTTCAGTTGGATCGACATCCTTAATTGAAACGGTTGACCAGAAACTGTTAATAGCTCGATAGAATCGGAAGACTTTTGAGATTTGCCACCGCGAATTTTAAGAGTCTTGAAGAACTTTTCGTCGCAAATAGAAACGGAACAACCAGTATCAATGAGGGCATTGCAAGAAACAGACTGAAGTTTTATCGGAAGAAGGGGCAAATTACTGTTACAATTTTGACGTACGCTCATGAAACTCACGGCTGGTTGGCGTGTTTCACGGGCTTTCTTCCGACATTCCCTTGCATGATGCCCAATTTTACGACAATACGAACAAATTATTTGCCTTGCGGCAACTGGGGAGACATTAGGAGAAATACTATGAAATGTATTGGCGTACTCGGCACAATCCATCAATTGCTTTGACGCCTGGGTTATGACAGAGTCTAACTCCTCAAAGGTCGTGGGCTGGCGAGCAAACATTATGGCGGATTTAGTGAGAGGATTTAACCCTTGAATAATTAACCGAACGGTTTGGCACTCGGTGAACTCTAACGCCAACACTTGAATCGCGTTACGAACAGAACATACGAAATCATTAGGAGTTTCACGGGGGAACTGAAATCTCTTTACTTTAGTGGTAACAAGACGGTCAAACTCTCGATCACTTACAATTCTTCCCCAAATTCGTTTGGTAATTTCGGCCCACGAAAGATTCTGATTTAACATAGAGAGCCAAAACTGATGAGAACTAGCTGGCAGCTTGGTAATGACTAAATACAACAACGTAGACAAAGGAACTAGCGAAAGAGAGACAATTTCTGTCAGTTTCAACATAAAATTATACCAATTTTCTGTATTGGAAACCTCGAATGGAGGAAAATCAGCGATCAGCTGCTTAACTATGACCAGACCTTCAGACAGCGGCAGAACAGGTTGCATTGGGACTGGCGGTGCGACATGGGTTGGATTCTGCTCGTTCACCTGGCCTCGGGGAACCACGTTGGGTGTGGATTCCGCCGGAACACCAGAAGTTTCAAGTGTAAGCCCAGATCCCCCATTAGATCTAGCACGCCTGTCCTCGGCCGTGGTCAAGTAAGCCCTTGCGTACTGATCGACTGAATCACCAGGCATACTGACGAAACTCCACTCAAATTGCCGGAAGATAAGACGAAAATACTTCGTCACACAAGAATTTACACACTAAACTCCGACAGGAATTTACAATGACCTATTCTAGGGCCTCGAACTGGAAAACCAGGAACACGAAATAAATTACGAAAAAGAAAACCCTTGCTTATTTAGATTGCCGTTAGCGGCAGAGACAAAACTTCCGTGAAGGAAGAAAATGAAATACCAGAAATAATGACGATCACAGATCCTCATACAACACTCACCAACTGCGTTGGAAAGACAGGAAATGAATAACCACGCTCTGCTACCAGTTTGTAGCGCTATCGGGAGAAGGAGCAGATTTTCTCGCCGATAACACTCTTGAAAACACAAACTCTTTCCAAGCTCGGGTGAGAAAAATGAGGAAAACGAACGAAACACAAGTATTATCAATCATAAACTTAACTTATCAATATATTTTACAAATCACAAAATAGAACCAAACCAATTACAATAATTTACCCATAGGTCGAGTGCCAGGCGACCGTAATCAAAGTTTCCAGTCGGAAAATAGTTTAAGTTTAACAAGTACGAGAGGTTGAGCTTCTCTCTTAAGTACAAAAGTGACTTAGTCAGCAGGCTCACACAACGGTGTTACCCGGTCGGCGTCTCGGAAGCAATAGAGAGCGAGCTTGGACACGAGTCAGCTGAGGAGGGGGTCTGTCGACAAGGACGAAGGTGGAATGGGTAAGGTCAGGAGGTTGGCGATTGGTAGCCATGGAGGGGAGGAAATAATGGGATGGGTGATAGATAGGGTGGCAGTTTTTAATTGGAGCGCCAGGAACTGTTTTCTGGCGTCGGCCGCAGAATACAGGATCACAGCCTTTGAGCCTTGGTCAGGATGACCGCATTTTTGGTATCCTTCCTCACTTTACTGGCTATAAAAACGGTGCAGGACCTGGCGAGGGAACGGCGCGGCTGAACGGCGCGGCTGAACGGCGCGGCTGAACGGCGCGGCTGAACGTCGTGGCAGAAGTCGCTGGCAGTAGTCGCTGCATTTTGTAGTCGTAGGCATTTTGGCCGTCGTTGGCGCACATGTCGTTGCCCGAACGACATGCGCGCTAAGTCCTTCGGCTAAGTCCGGAGGATAAACAGTCCGCAGAGGAGAAACTGTCCAAAGAGGAGAATTGCCCAAAAAAACAGGGGGGGAAAATGCCACAGCCTTCTGTTGAGCAGTTGGTATATATTTTACTGAGAGAATTTTATTCTCAACTAAGTCTCTCACAAAATGATACTTAACATTAATATGTTTAAGTCTTTTGTGTTCCCACTTAGTTAAACAGGCAATACATGAATTATTATCTTCATAGACAATAGTTGGGTCCTCTACCCTAACACACAAATCAGCAAGAAGATACTTCAACCACAAAAATTCTGTACATGCCATTGCAAGGGCTACATACTTGGCCTCAGTTGTAGAAATGGCTACAGTGGTTTGTTTACGAGTGGCCCAGCTTACAGTTGCTCCATACACTTGGAAAAAGTAGCCGGATGTTGACTTGGAGTCTGTAGTGTCTCCAGCCCAATCTGAGTCTGCATATCCTACTAATATTGGTGTTGAGCTTCGTTCAAAAACAAGACCATAGTCTTTGGTTCCCTTTAAGTAACGTAGGATTCGCTTGAGTCCCACCCATTGGGCCTCTGTGGCTGTAGTTTGATACCTGCTAAACATGTTGACACAAGCACTAAGATCAGGCCGTGTGGTGTACATCAAATACATAAGACATCCTACAAGCTCTCTGTATGGCTTCTCATTAATTATACAAGGGCCTTCCAAGGTTGTTATAGGTCTGGCTTCCATTGGAATCTTGGTTGGATGACAATCTTCCATGCCAAAACGCTGCAGCAGATTGTTGATGTAGGACTGCTGGCTGAGAATGATTCTGATATGATTCTGTCACTGTACCTGTCAATCTTTATATTCAGGAAACATCTCAGAGGGCCTAGATCAGTCATTTTAAATTCATTCTTGAGTTTCTCTATGACAGTTTGAAGGTCCTCTTGAAGACTAGCTGCAACAATAATATCATCAACATAACATAAAACATATATTACACTGTTATCGTTACCTTTAATATACAAACACCGATCATGTTGGGACTGAGTGAAGCCCAGTCGTTTTATGAAGGAATCAAACTTCTTGTTCCATTCTCGTGGAGCCTGTTTGAGACCATATAGGCTTGTTTTAAGTTTGCAGACTAGTTTTTCATTGCCTTCAGTATAACCTTCTGGTTGTTTCATATAAATATCTTCATTGAGGTTCCCATGAAGGAATGCATTTTTGACATCCAGTTGCTCTGCAAAGAGTCCATCTTGATTGCATTTTGCTAGCAGGATTCGTAGAGTTACAAGACTTGCTACTGGTGAGTAGGTTTCTTCATAATCATACCCCTTGCGCTGAGCACATCCCTTCACAACAAGACGAGCCTTGTAGCGATCAACATCCCCATTTTCAGTCCGCTTTATTTTGAAAACCCACTTGCAATCAATTGCCTTCCTTCCAGGGGGAAGTGGAGTTAAATACCAAGTTTCATTTTCATGAAGAGCCTTCATTTCTTCATTAACTGCATTGTACCACTTGTCTTGATCCTCTCTCCCTTTGATACTTGAGAAATTCTCGGGTACATCATCAAGGAATGCTTCAACGCTCATAGCACAACCTATTCCATATTCTGTGTCATAGTCTTCTAAATAAGCAGGTCTTTTCCTTTCTCTGGTTGACCTTCTGACTTGATCATCTATTTCCCATTCTCCACCTAAATTCTTATCTCCACCTGAATTCTGCTCTCCACCTGAATTCTGGTCTCTCTCTGCCGGGTAGTATTCTTCATTTTTAGTGATACCTTGTTCTTCAAAGTAGGCCTTAATTTCATTGGTAACGTACTCCCTGCCATTATCACACCTAAAACGACTTAGCTTTGTACTAAAATGAGATGTTGCCATTTTTTCATAAATCTTAAGGTAATGAAAGGCTTCTGACTTTGATTTCAAGAAAAACACTGCAGTAAAGTGGGTATAATCATCCATAAATGTCATTATATACTTCATCCCATCATATGACATAGGAGATACTGGTCCAACCAGATCACTATGCACAAGTTCTAATGGACGTTTTGCTCTGAGTCTTTCATGCAAGTGTGGTTGTTTCGTTTGTTTTCCAGTCACGCAATGCTCACATGTACTCTTGAATTTGTCTTCTTTAATTCCATCCACCAGTGTGGTTAATTTCTTCAAACCATCTTTGGAGATGTGTCCTAGTCTTTGGTGCCACAGATGTTCTGCTTCTGTTGAAAGGCAAGCTGTGTGTGCCCTCTGAAAAACAATCCTGTATAATTTTCCACAGCACCTAGCAACTGCTACTGTTCGACCACCTTTCAATATTTTTCCTATTCCATCTGCAAACAGCACACCATAACCATAAGAATCCAATTTTTGGACAGATAGAAGATTCATCTCAAGATCAGGTACCCTTAACACGTTGGCAATGTGTAACTTAACCCATTTTCCATTCGTAAAAATAACACCATTAATATCCCCTTTTTCTTTGGCAGTCATCAGCTGGCCAGTTTTAGCAACTTTAATGTAAATGGGTATCTTCAGTGGAGTGACATTACTGAGAGGAGTTAGTTCCCCAACTAAATGCTCGGTAGCTGCAGAGTCTAGAGTAAAGCTTATTTCACCTTCAGACTGTGAGCTTGTTCCCATAGCAGTTGATTCCTCCTCCACTGTCTTCTCTTTATCTTCTATTTCCACATGTGCTGCAAAACTGATCCCGCCGATCCCATAGTCGTCTGCTAAAGATTCCTCGTCATCGTTGGCTGCATAAGCGTGCCCATTATTACTTTTACCCTTTCAGCATTCAGCCCTCAAATGACCTGGTTTACCACAGTTGTGACAGCGAATATAAGATTTGTGATATTTATTTTCATTCTTTATCTCAGCGATGTCATTCTTCGGTGTATTCTGAGGGTTGTTCTTTACTCGTTTGGACTGTATAGCGAATGCTGTCGAAGGTTGAACCTCGGAATTCATGTGCTGCTCTCCGTTAGCCAGAAAAGATCGCTTGGATTCCTCATCAAGTAATCTGTTCTTCACAAAGGCTAAGGTTAGTCTATCAGTAGAAATAGTCTCTATGGCTGTGACAACCACGTTATATTCCTGCGGCAGGGTAAGCAACAAATGACAAATAATGTCTGGCTCACTCACATTGGCGCCCGTTGATTTTAGTTGACGAATCAGTCGATCGAAATGAAGAAAGTGAGTTTCCAGATTTTCCTTTTTGGGGTTATGTTGACAAGCTGGAGATAAAAGCTGTCTTCTAATTTGTAGCTGAGTAGCTAAACCTTTCCTTTCAAAAGTGTCTTCCAACTCCTTCCATACGCTGTATGCTGATATTTTTCCTTTTGCATATTCCAAATGACTGTTTGCTAGCTTCCGAATTATAAGTCCTTTGCATCTTTTGTCTCGACTCCGCAATTGAGTGTTCGCTTCTTCTCGAGCTGTACATTCCGACGCTGTTTCATTTAGGATCGGTCCTGGATAAACTGATTCTTCCTCGATGAGTGGTAAGAGATCTAGTTCATCCAATAATGTTTCCATACGAAATTTCCAGTCGTCGTATTCGGTTCCGTCGAACAAGGGAACTTTGAATCTGTCGTCTTGATATTCCGCCGCCATCCTTTAGCGTAAATTTTTCCAACAGGATTTCAACGTTATTGATCGCGGAAAAATATATTCTCGGAAATTAAACTTATTGAAGCTTAATGTCTGGGCCCATAACCTGATATTTTAAAGGTACAAAGGTTTAGAGAAATAAGAAGCCGTGCATTCTTTAGTCAGACAACAATACAAGTGACGATACACACGTATCGAACCTTTTGTTTATTTTCATTAGAGACGTCTTATAAGTTGATAGAATTGCATATATTCCAACAAAATCCAAGGGATTTCGTACACCAATAGTGAGATAGTTGAGACTCTCGTATGTCAATTAGATGTGGCTTTAGGCTTGAAAATAACGGTTGATGTAATAGAATATGCTCATCAAGTTAACTTGAGCCAGGAAGAGAGCCCCAAAGACCGACCTCCTTTGCCCGGTTTGTAGGACGTACAGTTGCAACATATTTAACAACCTCTCAAAGAGTCAAACGGGGTCTATCCACACATGATACTGGATGTAGGACCTTGTTCAACAACATATTTATGTTAACGAGATACTTTCACTGTTGAACCGGAAACTTTATGTCAGTGCTCGAGAAATGAACAGATCTAAACAAATTAAATATGAATGGGTCCATGGCGGAAAGGTATATGTAAGGAAAGAGAATGGTTCACAAAGGTATTTAATTCGAGGCAAGTATCATCTGAGTAACTACCACCATATTTTGCTCAGACTATACGATCCGTTTTCCAGTATTCCATGTCTCTGATCCCTAGCACTCGGCACTCCACTAGCAATGGTCTATGCACACTACTTCTTTATTAATAAAGATCTTTCCTAATAAAATTTCACACCTGTGGCCCTTTTGAAATCACTGGCGAAGTTCCGACCGGATTATATTTTAACAATTTAAAGAAATATTCTTTCGGCAGTAAATGGATAAATAAACGCCTTGGGAGAAGCAAAGCATAATAGGCGTTGTTTTTAACAAGATCCGAATCGTAAACACCATTTCTACTGATTACTGGAGGCCAAAATCTCGATAGCAGTCCATCAAATTTCGAACGTAACAATTTTAGTCGCTCTATTATTCTGCTCAGGTCCTCTTTTGACGAGACCTTTCCTATACAGTTCGTTTAACCTGCGACCTGTTGCGGTTCCGCCCCTTTTGATTGGCGAGGCTCAGGCAAGTTAGCTCGCTCCCTTATAGCCAATTTACTTCGTTTATTAGTTCCCCTTCACTCTCCGTCTCGTTTGATGAGGGCCCAATTGCTCTCCAAGGGCGTTTCACTCACCGCATATCGCGTACACCCAGGGGATTTCTAAAGGAAAAACGAGTAACGATCCTGTTTGGGACACTTTGAAGAGAGACACGTCCTCTAATCAATTGGAATTACTTTTTAGGTGGTCGTATATTACCATGAAACAATTGACACTTGGGTGGGGCGAAGAACCAAATGACATAAAATATCTATTTGTTATTAAATATTGTATTTTGATAACGAGTGTGATAGATAACAGGGATTAACTTTGTGAACCCACATAAAATATTTTTTTTACTACCTAGTCTTCGCTAATGTTTTATTTGCGGCTCAGTTCTGCAGTACAGCATCATTGGGTAAAGCAATTCCAAAGCTCAGAGTATATGCACTCGAAGTAGGGGTGAGGTATTTGTCAGTGAGTGAAGGGTTGGGAGTGGGATTACACCGTCATTGCAATAAGTTTGGCTTGTTTGGGATAAACTAAGGGAAGAGGAACAGTCGGATGGTGTGACACGGGGGTCGAGCCCCACCGAACTATGGCCCATTGGCACATGCGCTACGCCAACCCGAGGAGTGGGGAGTGCGAGATATAAACAATCTCATTTACTATAGGATTATTTTCAGCATAGCTTGTTAAAAAATGTCGCACTGCTCTAAAATGCCCATACTGGGTCCTTCTTTCTCATAGTGTAGAATCTTAGTGCTAATCTCACATGAGTGATGGTTTTCCAACATATGTTTGACGAAAAGTGACGCCGAATTTTCCCTCCTAAAACATGCTTCTTGTTCTCTCACTCTGTCCTTGAATTTCCTCCCCGTTCACCCAATGTATATGGCCAAGCAGTCGTCGCAATCCAAAAAATAAACCCCAAACAGGTCCATTTTTCTCTTTGTCCTTAGTATGGCTTATGATGCTTTTAAATTTGCATTTATTTTAAAATTCAATGTTAAAATTATGAACATGCATTTTCAACTTAAGAGAAATACTACCCAAACACAGTTACTTCCAACACTTCACTGTTTTATCCTTTGCAATACAATAAAAATGCCCTGTGGCTTCATTTCCCTTTTCATTTATTTATTGAAACGTTTATAAATAATTTATATGTATAATTTTTACACGAATGAGATACCTCGTTTACATTACTAGTTTCATACCATTGAAAAACGTTGGTAACGTCTTCCCGCATGAATGTTGGCACTTGTCTTTAATCACCATGTTACTACTTCTGTTTACTACCTTTAACATGCACCATAATTTTTCTCATCACTCACCGGTAACGATGTAGAAGATGCTGGCGGTTGATCACTTGACCATTGTAACTAACGTGCATTCGTTTGGCCAATTTTAATAACGTAGATGGATAACTATGGTAAGTTTACTCGAGTAGAAGAAGTTACCAGCGTTGGTGCCAACTGGGAGGTCGCATAACTAATTCTTACCCTTGTAATGGATTACCATGTTAAAAAGTCAGTAATACAAACGGAGTATGGTTGTCCTTTGTCTACAATTTGCATAATCTATGAGATCAAAGTAGCTGTAGTCGTGAATGTTATTTTTTAAATTTATTACGCTATGAATTTTCATGCACATTACAGGAAATGGTTTTGAAAAATTGTTTTTGGAATTTGTTAATATTCTTTCAGTGCTTTTAAGTTTATGTCGAATCAATTCTATTCAAGGGGAGAGTACCTACTTCAAACAACATACGCTTCTTGCCGTAAACATCGACAACATTCAAGAATAACACCATCTCTGTTATCGGCATGTAAAATCATAGCATTTAAGAAAATTATATTCTCAGCTTAAACTCGATTTATCTCAGAAATGACTCAATTTGCAGATGAACGGCGATTAGATTCATGATCAGCCTATTGAATTAATTATGTTAATGTGCCTTTTAGTTCATTTCGTCATTAGCACCAAGAGTGTTCATGAGCAATGCGTCGAGCACTCCTCATATTTGCACATAATCAGTTGACGTCATCTATCCGAAAATAGGTCTCCTGTTGCCCTCCGCTCACTTGTATTTTAATCTAACAGTTTGATTCCATCATAGTGACTTATTTTGACATCTATTATAATTATATTCGTTCATTCGGTCCAAGAACTTTCTTGTCTATCATTTCCAAATCTTGCTTCTTCCATTCAATGTTTGAGGTTTATTATATTTACGCAATCGATCGTAATTCCATATCGATGTGCGTAGTACATTTTTAACTCTATAAGCAGTATCTTTATTAATGATATTAGGTTTTTATTCCTATGTTTAGTAAAAGGATTAGTTGGAAACAGCAAGTCATTATTAAATTGAATCATTCCCAAGCAGAAATGTTTTCAAAGAATGGATCGCACTTAAGAATCGATGTTCATCTGCAATGCTAAGTTTACTAGAAAAATCCAAGTCAGGAGTTTCAATATGAAACGAAGAATATCTCTTTACCCTCACAACACATCTCCAGAATGTAAAAACGTGAAAGAAATGGGATACACTGTCGAACAGACAGATGTGAGAATTCCTTATTCCCATGCAGCGCTCATGTGTAAAACAGAAAGAAAGTGAGACAACAATTTCAAGTAAAATTTTCCCTTCTTTATCCCAATGTCTCTTTCTTATCCTCAACTTTTTTTTCATGGCTGATGCCTACTTTCCTTTACGTAATGCCTTTGCAGCAGCCCACACAACAGTTGCTATATTAAATTATTTTAGTGAACAGTGAAACTTATTTAGTGAAACCGGTTTTTCGAAATCGAAAAATTAGTTTTTCTGCTTGGGAGTTTTGAAAATTGACAGATACGCTATTTATCATTCATACACTTTGTATGATATATATATAGTGACATGAAGTTTATTCCGAGACAGTGACATTCCAGCGTATGTTGCTTTTCAATATTCTAGACAATTTATACCTCCCCTCCAATAACTTAGAATTATGTTTTTATGTATACATTCTCACTTAGTAGCCCTCTTTTTTTAAACTGCAATGGCCGTTGAAGCTCTATTAAAATATGTTAAATCAACATGTATATGATGAGCTTCATTATGAATAACTTATTTTTGATCAGCTCTTTCTAGAATCCCCCCCTAACATAAATGGAGTTCTCTCATGGTTCACTTACTTTGAAAATGTTCAGACTGACAAGTCAAGCAGTGGAGATTGTTTGCTTTGCTAATGGTAATGCAAAGTTCTGAGAGTTTTTCTTTGCGAATGCTTCAAACCCTTTTGAGTATTAATGCATTATGGGTAGGAGTAACTTTGATCCACTTCACAATCCTTTCATTATAAGATGCCTGAGCTTTAGATTTTGGCTTTGCTGTCCCACGCAGCTTAAATTTCTGCTTGAAAACTAGGTATCAACTTTGATTTATATTTAAAAAAGCTCCGCCAACCATCCTCACGATTTAAGGCGACAAATCTATCAAAAACTATGCATATCCTAAAGAACTACAAGTATGCTTAGTTTTGTACCACGGAAGTAAATACTATCAGCAATAGAAATAGAAATAAGCAATCCTGGTATGATGTTCTTGAGTGATTTATTCTACCCAAATCAAATGCATTTTTATGATAAATGAATTTATTGCATCATAATTAATAGTATGTACAAAACTACCATCACCCGACTATTACATTTTTGTGATTATTCTCCGCGGTGTGTTCATTATCCTATCATTGCCATGTCTGGGTTTTAATATTGTTGGAATATATTTATATAAATTTAGAGTAATTAAAAATCTTGTGTAATTCAAACTAGACTTTCAATTGTACTAATTCGATAAAACATATGGGATAAGTTATTACAGATTTATAATTGCACTGTGCAATAAAATTGCAATTGAGAAGGGCTCATTTACTATGCATGAAATACTTGGATCATTCTGTTTCATTTTGAGCATACTTCTGACCAAATGTTTTGAATTTTCAGAAAACTTGCTTGAAAAGGAGAGGAAGTCCATACCTGTGAGCTGTCGAGTTACTAAGAGTTCGTAACTTATAATAATCTAAATAGCGCCCTCTTTTCTGATATTGTCGTTACTTTTGTGCACGAACCCCTTCTAGTAGAAATACTGATTGGTTAAGTGGCATTCTTTTTACTTAGTCACAGACATGTATTGTTTTTCAACTGTCTTTACTGGCTAGGTCATGGGTTTGGGTTAGAGTAGAGATTCACGTAATCAGTGCTTAGTTGCAGAGGAACGAGCTTCGTCTAGTTAGTTCCAGTAACAAAGCCTTTTAATATTAGTTACTGTATTTTCGTATATGCGTCTAATTAATTAGTTTATATTACTTTTCACCCTCTGGTACACTTGTGCCTATCCATCACTCCGTTTATCTCTAAATTTCGATCCTTTAAAGTATATATTGTGCATTTTCCTGATAGATACCTTTTGACAAATAAATTTCAGTGACAAACACATTCCATCATTCAGTCTTATGCTTCGAGTGATCAAAATAAATTTTATTTTAATAATTTCATTTCAATTTGTTGGAAAAGGAACATTTAAACTTCTAAAAAAAACTTCTAAATTTATCATTTTTATGCTATATATTTATTTTATTTTCGAATGTAAGAAGTTTTTTAGTGCTCGATGATTACTTCTGGCATCTTAAAGTGCTTAAGCACATTACCAGTGACCGCATGGCAGTATTATTTTGTGTTTCAAAGATAATCTTTTCTCTCTGAAGGTAGTTTGAGCAAAATGTTTCCCCAGTTATAATGTAAACCAAATTCAAAATTTATTTTTTTTTAATTTCAGCTGCTTCAAGAAGCATGAATTAACTATTGTAATATAAATGGCGCGAATGTTTTCTTTTATATGACTGAAGTTCTCAGTTATTAATTAAATATGTATTAATAGGCCTTTAACTTCACTCATTTATTTCTGCCGTGCCCCAAAAACTGCCGAAGATTTTTATGCGATTCTGTAAAAATTACTGCGGTGAGTGATTGATTTATTTTTGTAAATAGTTGAGAAAGAATTAAGACCTCACGCTGTTAAATTTCTGACAACATCTATAGGTTAAAAATTCCTAATTTTTTAAATTAAGTCCCTCTGGAATGTATACCCTATCAATTTCCAACGCATAGTGGCTGTTATTTTTTGGCAAATGTATAGAAAAGTATAATCGTAAGTTCCTAATATTTTGCTATCTTTGGAAAGATGAGATATTTATCTTTATGCCGTGGCAAAAATTAATCGAAGTAGAAACATATTAGGCCAAACCGATAAGTAGGCCAAGCGATATCTTGTTCGTACTACCATAATTCATATGATGTGATTTCTTGACCTCTTTTATTATATGATATAAGATTCAGGGGTTTAGGCCAAATAAAAATGCAAAACATCCGCCAACGTTTCGGATGTATTATAAATCCATACTCCGGGCTATAATGAATGATGTTACATAATGAATATTTTTCATTATTCCATACCATGTAATGAATGTGGCAATAGCTATATAGGCCAATCATCTTAATATTTAAAAAATAGGATTTCCCAGCACAAAACATCGATTAAAATTAAAGTTCAGCTTTGTCCATGCCATTAACAATAGTCACTCATTTATTTTCGGAGAAGCTAAAATTATGGATTCAGAACAAAAGTTATTAAAAAGGTCAAACAGAGAAATGCTGCATATTTCCAAAAACAAAAAGTGGTAATAAAAGGACATACATCTCCAATCTAAGTAAAATGTAATATAACTGAAGGTGGTTTCACCGTAAAAGGACATAAATATCATTTTATTCATATTCTGGATACTTATAGAAAAACAAGTCCTCCGTCTGATGTAGTTTACAAAATTTTACCTTTCCACGCTATTTTTCTCGAAAATTTAACTTAAAATTACGTGGTGTTAAATGGTAGATTGGGAGAAACACAGTAAAATCTAATAATTTTCGATCTAATATAAATGCTATTTTTATGGAAAACTGTTTATAAAAAGCAAAAACTACCGGTAAATTGACTAGAAATAAAATAGATGCACCTTACCACCTTATATTTTTAGCTATTAGCTAATTATAGCGATAATTGAAGTCAAATGTGGCAATTCCACAGAAATGGCACTCCAGTCAGCGTCTATGGCTATTTTATAGTGTTATTTAAAAATACATTCTTGGAATAATCTGCAAATGTTGTACCTTAATTTTGTTTTCCATTAGCTAAAGCAAGCCATCAGTGAAAGGAGCATATTTTTAACTATATAAAAAAAGAGTTGGAATATAGTATTTGTTCTGACTCAAACAGTCACGGTTGAACCTCCTTAATAAATGAAACTTAATTATTCAACAAAGAAATAAGCCAAGAAACGAAATTACAAATGCTAATAAAATATCAAGAAACTTAAAAATTAATGGAATCTTGAAGATTTCTATGCATATATTTGTTATTAATGACTGTTTATAGTATATTTTAAACCATACTGTTTTTTAAAAAAGGAAAGTGGAAAAAAATTCATTGTGTAGTATCATTCATTATAGCCCTTAGGGTGGATCTATAATAATCCGAAACGTTGACGGAAGTTTTGCATTTTTATTTCACCTAAACTCCTGATACTTATATCGTACTACCTTAATTCTTTCGAATTTCCCATGCGGGGATGCAGCTATTTCTTTTTCTCTCTCTCTCCTATTTTTGACGTTTCTCTCTCATTCATTACCTTTGTATTCTTTTTCCCGAAAATTTCTGAAACATTTGCTTTCTGTAACTTAGCTCGTCTTACTCCGTCTATTGTCACAGCAATGTCGAGTGTGTCCTCGCCGCCAGATTTTGCTCTTGGATTCCGCGTTTCCAATTATCCATTCCTCCCCCGGTACAGCCCGTGGTTATCTTCATTTAAAATCCTCCAACCCATGCACCCTCGTCTTCCGCGGAAGTGGCAGCCCGTTTGTCCTGGCCCTATTCCTCTAGCGCAGCCTTAAGCAACACACGATCCGATGGCATATTTAATTTCTCCCTTCATCTAAATTTCCATCTCCGTGATTGAGCCCGAGAGTTCTGATACCAACCCCGCCGCGTGTTACCCCTGTACGAGGAAATGCGATGTACTCTGTTTGCATATTGATCGTCCGTCTGCGCGAAAACGCCATCGTGGAAGGTTCCAACCTATCGAGCGGTAGAGTGATAATGCGTAGGAATGAGGGGATTAACATTTTACCAAGAGTATCGAATTTCACCAGAAATCACCCTTCAGTCACTGCCGATAAATTCCATTTGCAAAAAACGTGGGATGTCATAATTGATTTTTTTCAGCAAGCGGTCAAATCCCGATAGTCAAACCCCAAACCCCGTCGTGTCAACGAACAAGGCACCAAAAACCCCTACCTACTTTTCCAACAAGTTAATTCATTCGCTTTTTTCATTCGTTTTTTTCATTCGCTTTTTTCATTCGTCTTTTTAATTCGCTTTTTTCATTCGTTTTTTTTTTTCATTCGCTTTTTTCATTCGTTTTTTTTCATTCGCTTTTTTCATTTCGCAAAAGTTAAAAGTTTTATTTGTCATCAAGTAAACGACATTCAACGACTCAGGAGTACTGTAGTTCTTCCTCCTGTTTATATCCTAAATTGATTCAGGATGAGCTCAAAATGCGATTGATATACCTCAATATCGGTTCCGAAATTTTCATATTTTAACCCTTTCCCCTCTGTTGTCGAGCGGTAATCTACATAGCATAGTTCGTGTGTCGAGGGAAACTCGAAACGCAGATTTTTCCATGAAGTAAAGATCTTGATTAATATATACAGCTTTATTAGGTCATTTGAAAAAAATAACACTATGCAAAAATATAAAAACATCAAAACTGATGATCTCAGGCCTGACCTCGTGGAAATTATGGATATAAAAACATTGTTCGTAAATTTAAAAAAATTAAAAAATCCCCTTACCTTAAAAAATTAAATTCCGGTTGGAATTCCTGGTATCGAGTTTTAAGGCATCCGAGTGTAAAGGGTTAAAATGTCAAAATGGGACAAAAAACATTTCTTCATTATGTATCCTTTATGGTTTATAATATTCTTTATACAAGTCATCTGTTCGGGTTCTGTAACGTTTGATAATACCGAGTACTACTCTTTTATCAATAGACTTTCACTATTTAGACAATTAGTTCAGGCTTTTTTCCACATCAGGGTGATCCTTTTTTTTAGGAATTCCAATTTTTTTTGAAACACCCCCTTGTTATGTCCCACTTGGTTAGAAAATAAATGGCGTTAAATATTATTGAAATCGGATGAAGGAAATACGTGCCGTGTCGCACTCATAGTTTAGAAATTTCGGCAATTTTCTCTGTTTTCCGGTCATGCCTGGCGCTTTCAAAGCACTTGAAGTTTTTAAATGCTTTTTGTTATTAACGACTTTTAATATTAGGGAAAGAATTGGAATGTCTCCAAATTTTCTCCCTGTCTTTGTCGTCTTTTAACAATATATTACTTTGTATCCGGACAGTAGGTACAGTAATGAGGGTATGTCCCCTTCATTTGCATATGTTTTAAATGATACATTTTCCTTAGAGCATGAAATGTTTATTTTAATGAAGCTCATATTTTTAGTGGTCAAACATATTTTTTAATATTTATCCATCCCGTCTTCTTCATTCTTACTCCGCTAATTGGTTAATTTTTTATTCATCCTTAGTCATTCATTTTTAATGGTTCCGTCTTTAAATAATATCACATGAAAAGTTGCCAATTAAATATTCATTAATATATTCATCATATTCAATATTAAAAAGCTTTCTCATCATTTTCTGTAGTGGTTATTTTAGCTTTTCCGAAATGCTTAATCCAAATCCAAGCTGCTTATTCGTTTCGTTTGGTAATATTTTTTACAAGCAACATTTTTTCCTGGTTTAGTGAACACAAGATTATGGTTATCATGTTGGGGTGGAGCTTACAAAATAATATCTTTAATGCTAAAGAAATTCTCCAAAAACAATTGTTAAAACAATAATGTTCAAACGGAGATATGAACATTCTCTTCCTCTGATTTTTTATTTGAAATTGTTGCCTGAAAGGTGTACCTACACATAAAAAGTATTGACCTAATTTCATGTTTCATGTTGGAGTCACTTAGCTATCAAATCAGAAAGGCGCACATTTTATGTTAGAAGAACTCTTGCCCAAATCGTCACTGAACATATTTGCATAAAATATCATTTTTTGTACATGCGGTCAGAAAATATTCAATACGTTACCAGGCAGCATAAATATGAAAATATTTTTTTGGAAAGTCTCTTATGTAATAAATGATTAATTTTACTGTAAGCAAAATTCTGGTAGCTTAATTAATGTAATTTTGAGATAGTTAGTGTATATTTGTATATTTATATTAATTTCTATAGAAAGTAAAATTTGAAATTGAAATGAACCTTTAAAGGATACCTTAAGCTTCCATTTAATGATGTTTTTGCTCTCTCGGACGATTCTGGTGGTCCGTATACCCCTCCAATCCCGATAAACCATAGGAGTATCGTCATCTTGTATTTATACATGAAATTTATTTATTTGCACGGTTGAAGCAATACAATTTATTATTAAATAAATATTATACTATTATTGATGGATGCACCGGCCTATATAGGAAGCTCACTATAATTTTACACAGCTGCAAACTACACGTCATCCAAAATTGTTTAATAAAATAATAAGAATTGAACTTATTGGTTAACAGTAGGTTTTTACCGTCATATTTTAATGTTCTGATTACTTAAGTAATACACCTAGTACGAGAAAAGACAATGCGCCACATGAAAGCAGACGAAAGAAAGCGTAGATTTGAGTGATGGCGCGAGAGAGTACGCCCCGCGACTTGAGTGGCATGTGCTCACAAATGTGGGTCCGTATTTCTGAAACTACAGGACATAAATGTAAAATATTCGAAAGGAAAATTTTCAAACGCATAATAAGTTGTTGGTAATGATAGAAAAGCAGTAAAAAACGCCAAATCCTCCGTAACCACCAAGAATGATCGGAAAACGGCGAAAAATGCCTTTTCTAAACTTTTGAGTGCGACGCTTTGAGTATTTCCTTCAGAAAATTAATAATATTTAACGCCATTTATTTTCTATCCAAATTGAATTAAATTAGGGGGGTCGCAAAAGAAATTCAAGTTTCAAAAAATAAGGACCACCCTATATTATATATTCTGCTGCATTTTCATTTAAGTCTTCATTAGCCATTTTCAGTTTCCGGAAACAGTGAAGTTCCTTGCCTCCATACTACATAATTGCGTAATATACTTCGTAATTGAGACCTTTCTCGTTTTTCCGTCTGTACACATTCTTTCCCACATTTCTGCATGTATTCCATGAAATTTCCATGCAATGCCTTGAAAAGTCTTTTTGATTCACTTTTATTGGTGTTTTTTCATCCTCAATTTTTATTTTCTCATATTCCATTCTTTATTAGTAGAAATTATTCTACTTAAAAAAATGTATTATTACTTTCATAGATTTCGTTTAGGACAGCGTAGCGGTGAGCAACCAATATGTTCATCGGCCACATTTTACTTAAAATTTTATTGCAAGCCGGGCGCACGCCACCCCAAGTTTTAACTATATTTCAGGAAGATGATGTTGAAAATATCATGTATTATAGTGATATTGTGTAATGAAAATGACCTTTATTATGATAAGTATCAATGACAAGTATTTAGCTTTGGTAACAATGATACATATAACTTTTGTTTAATAATTTCATCATCAAAGCAAATATTTACAGCCTATACTGAAGTTGGAATAAAATATTATTAAATTTACCCCTTCCTTATTTATAAAACAATTAGGCCATAAAATATCGGAGACTATTATTAAATTTTCGTTTCCTCTGCGTGCAAGCGACACACCTTGGGGTGGCATCCGATCGCTAGTTTAGAATTATCTCACGTAGCTAGGAAATTATAGAGGATAATTTATCTATTAAAATGAATCCACTTACGAATAATTCATGAATTCAGTGGGAGTATAAGCTATGATTAAATTAGTATTCTGAACGCCTTGATGCTTCAGTTGATTAAGAAAAATTGACGCCCATACGTGCGGAAAATGCCAGGAAGGCGAATTCCGAGGTGTTCACACGTGGTTGCTCAAGAGTCAAGAAAGTTATGCCCTAGTTGCTGGAAATACGGGACCTTTAAATTATTTTCCGCAAATTATGTGTGCCTGTTTGACTCGTGACAAATTCAGAATCATCCGTTAAATTCAGCGTGGCAAACTCTTGAATATTTTTGCATGAATCTAAATACGCTTCTACAAACTCAATAAAATATATCGGGTATAAATTGTGTGAACTTGGTTGACGTTTTACATTTTTATGACCTATTTCTGTCACTTCTTCGAAGGAGTGAGTGAGATTGCCTTCTATACCTCGTAATAGTCATTAACAATAGTTGGAGAAAATATGGGCCATAAACCCTAACTTCTCGCTTCGATTATCCAATGTATTTACTGAATCTCTGACTCGCTATTTTATGATGGAATCTTAAGAGCTTACCTTCCTTATAATCTCTCTCACTCTTCTTGAAACTTTGAAGACTTCTTTAAATAGCTACCGCTTTAAAAATCTAGAGTTTTTCTCTGAATTTCTTATGATTTGGTAATTTCTCCTAGATTTACCCGATTTTTTATGGCACGCAAAAACTTTAGTGGGATTTTGCAGAATTAAACATGTCTGTTGTATTTAAACCTTAAAAAGTCAAAACTCCGCCTCATCTCTGATCGTTTGTATTTTTTTTACATTTTCAATGATTAATAAGCAATGATTTTTTTCTTTGCTTGTACTTCCATGAAACCACCTCAGATGTTTGTTAAATAATTTGTCTTCTCAAAGTTTTCATGCAGGGGCAGCCCTATGTGCACAGAATGTGTACTGTGAATAGGAAGGATCACAATACTTCACATTACGTTTTAATTATAGTATGTGATACGTAAAAAGGTCACTTTCCAAGTTTTACCATCGAAAACCAAATAATTACGCTCCTAGAGCCGTTTGAAATTTCAATTTTAAATCCGCGCCGAAAACGTATTTCTCGGCCGACGCCATGTTGATGACGTGAAAGTATATTATATATCGCTCCTCTTATCCCATGGAATACATTGCTGGTGTCGGTCACAAGAGTTTAAAGTGGTTAGTGTGGCCGTGTGTGTTAAATATGAGTGAGAGAAAATCGTATGTGTACTGATGTGTGCCGAGTGCCAATTTCTTTTTGGTTCCTAACAACCCGGAACGAAGAAGAAGTTGCACCACCGTGCATCTGAGAGCCCAGTTTTTCTGGTCAAAAACTGATTTTTTTAATTCTCTGAAATGTCATCATAATTGTCCGTATACGTCACGGTTGGAGCCAGCCAATAGAAATACGTTTCGCGGGGTGGGCGTGGTAACAGCTCCACGGCGACTTATAAGGCTGTATATCTCCCGTAAAAATCGATCAAAAACACCAAAATTTGGAGGGTGTGTGTTTTGTGCATACCTTATTCCTTCAAACGGTTCAAATTCGATTTTTAATTTTGAGTGATCCCTTCTATTTGTCAAGTCAAGGTTATTGTATTAACGACTGTCCGTAGCGACTTACACAGTAATTCTCTTCACATATTTAAATATCACAACACAATAAATGGACTGAAATAGAGCCCCATACTCATGATGACTACAGGAGGCAGTTAAATTAATACGAAAATAATTTAGATAAGCCAGAAACTAAGCCCGCACCATTACGAACTTTCTTACACAGTATGTTTTTCCTCCTGGAAAACTTCGAATACTCGTAGATTTTGTTACGGCAAATCCAGCGGCCAGACTGTCTCGGTATCTCTGAGTTAATATTATCTTATTGTCGTACGCAGCCATTGTACGTGGTTACCTATTCAGTAAAGGTAGCGTATATTTAGTTCCACAAAGAACAGTCACAATTGAACAACAATCCCGAGATTTACTCTTCGTGTTGACGTGGGCATTCTTTTGAATCCATTGAGTCGTTTACATCACCGAAATCTGGGGATGAAAGTAAAATGCAGCCCTTCGGAGACGCACAAGGGCGCTTTGCTTGACTGGCTTGATTAGATTGACGGGACTAAATCCAGAACCTATTTTGCTCTCCGAGATTTCCGGAGAATTCTTTAGGGTTTGCGCAGTTCCCCTTTCTTTTTGCCCCTGCCTTTCTCTTCTCCCCCTTTATTGCTCAACCTCCCTCTTCCTCTCTCTCTCTCTTTCTCTCTTTGTATCCCAGAGCCAGCAGCCACCACTCCAATCTCGTTCCCTTAAAATCCTCCCTCGAATGTCTCGGCGTGGCTTGATCCTTGACATGAGTGCACGTTAATTATATAGCTTGTTCTCCAAGCGTCAGAGCCAGAGTTGGTTGGAATAAAGTGCAGTACAATTGGGGGATTTAACCAAAGAAGTTCCATCAGCTCAAACAAATTTCCTTCTTTCTTGAAATTTGCGAATGTGTTACCGATATTTTTTGTTTTCCTGTATTTTTTTCTCCTGCACAAACCACTACCCTGAAATTATCCAATTACTCATTATTTTTCATTTATCTTAGTGTATTTTTTTTCCAAAATAACGATTTACAATAATTTTTCAATACCGCCAGGCAGTATTCCTAAATATTCTAGTTATAAATGATATACTTTTACATTATCTTTGGCATGAGAATGGGTGCCTAAGGAATTTAGCTGAAGAAGTTCCGTCAGCTCAGTGACCTTCCTGATTTCTCAAAGTTTTCGAATGCTATATGTTACCATGAGTATACTTTGTGCGTGTACCGACACCGTGGTTTTGGTGTGCAGGTGGGTGGAGAAGGTGCGGTGGACGGAAAGGAAGACGAAGTGATTGGTTTCCCGACTTTGAGCCGAGCCCAACGATGCTTTACCTCAGTGTTTGGTAGGTAATCGGTGTCTCAATCGTGGAAGGCCGTTTTCAGTAATATGTAGCGATTACTTTATGTTCACCGAAATGTTAGCACTACCTACATAAACCGTCACCCTTAACTGATCCATTTAGTCATTATGTCAGTTAGTTTTCCATATTTATACGAAAGAAATAGCTAACGCCAATCATTTGTTTTTTTACATTACCATATATAACATGAATAAATATTATGGTTACTGTGTGTTATCTTTGGACCTACGATGCCTCGGGAATTTTCCTGGGATACATAAGGCATCTGATGATGTTACCTTGCAATGAAACCATACTCGTGATCAATAAAGTACAATATGGAAACTCCAGTGTTGTTGATTAACCTTTTATTTCTGAAAATGAAATATCTCTATATCATTCAGCCCGAGACTGTTAAAAAAGTTAACTGTCGACGTTTCATCAGCTCAGAGACCTTCCTCCTTTTTCTGGAAGGGCACAGTCATTCGGCGCGGTTCCAAATTTTAACCCCAAAGCCTCACGATAGCCTTCTTCAACTCCTAATCTGCTAATCATCCAACCTCGACCTTGATCTCGCATGACACCGTCTAAATTCTTGCGAGGTAGTCATGAATACAATGGTTTGAAAGCACGCTGTCAGCGGCGAATTCGGTCTCATTATTTGAGCTGATTCTCCTTAGCAAAGTTTAATCCACGAGATTACTAATTCCAAAGGATTGCGAAGTGAGACAATTTCTTGATGTCGTTTTCCGGGCCTAGGATCATTGATTTTCTGAGAGCCAAACGTGCATGACATTCATCTTGAGTTTTGGATGAAGTCAAAATTTCGACGGAATCACAAATTTTACAAGTAAAAACGCTCAAGTTCATTCGCTACACCGCAGGTGCCCTCATCCGCGGGGGAAAAAAATATGGGGACACGGTAACTATTGTGTGCAAGTAATCTTCCTTGCAAATCAAAACATCTTCGCCTTCAAATTTTACATTAACGCAAAGCAGATTTTTTTATGACTAACAATTTAAAAAAAATGGTCTTTTCGGATACTGGATACGTCATATTGGAGCATTTACAGATATTTTATGATCACCAACATAAACCCTGAAACGATTCATTTTTTCATCCCGTTAGCTTCGTTTTTAAAAATTTTCGGAATAACAATCGCCAAAAGTTTTTAACATTATCGGAGAGCATGCCTTGATATTATGATACAATGATTGTACCTTACTTTTAGACTGACGATACTTAGAGGATACTTCTAGAAATTATTGTTGCATCCAAAAAACGTGAACATAGATATATTATTCTTTCATGTCAGTGGTAATAAAAGGGATTTTCTGTGGATAAATTCATAATCCTGATGAATTTTTATTCTGAATGGCACCTTATTGAAAGAAAATAAAGCTTGGGGGTCTCTGTAGTTTTTATTTTATCTTTATATCGGAAGAGAGATTGAAATCAGCATTTAACTCGTGAAAATCTGAGTCTAGTGAAATGCGAACTCGTTAACCTCTCAAATCTTGTAATACGAACACTTTTTTTGTATTACACGTTGAAATTGTAAGCTTTAACCATAATTAATATCAAGGAGGGATCTTTAGGCTGTAAATTTAGTTGATAACTCCACAAAGAAATCCACATAAATTTGCGCACACAGAATTAATTCATGTACACCCTCCCTGGGGAAAACTGTGCTCTTTAATGTTGAGAAATGTATCGCTGCTGCAGGTTCCAAATTCTCTTCTTTCCATCCCACTAATTACTTGTTTACCATCGCCCTTTTCCATTTCCTTCCCGTGGTTCAATTCTTCCAACGGTCCTCTCCTAATTCCCTCTGGTGGTATTTGCTTCCTCTCACATCACGCTCACCCCACACCACTTATTCAATTTTCAGCCAATAGTCTCCTCTGACACATGGCTCGGCCACTCTGTTTACTCCCACAGACCTTAGCAATCTCCATCGGACCCTCGTCCTTTCCCCATTAAGGATTGGTCCTTCTCGTTTTATCCCTTCCCCCACATTTCCCTTTAATTCTTCTCCACCCCATCCCACTCTTTCTCATTTTCCTCTGGCCGTTAATCTCAAGCGGGTAGTCACATCTTGTGCCTAGAATTTCCGCCCATTAAATTTTAGATGTACTCTTTGCGTTTGACTGAACGTTTTTCTTTCGGGATACCCACAACTGTTGTTTAGTATTCACCCTTTGCCAGTGTTCCACACCTTTTTATCAGATTCTGAACCTTAGAAGATAGATATCCAATAACTATTTTTTCAGGAGCATCCTAAGCCAGTACCTCTACGGAAATATGGAAATTTTTCTCCTACTCGCCATTTAGATTTGCTGCTTCCGAAAGTATCTCTACCACTCTAATCTTCAAACCCATTTTGCTGAATATAGAGTTGGATTGTAGAAACCCATCATTATTATATAAATGCGAGTATGAATGAACATTGTGCCGCTTGCGAAATTGAGCTTATATTGTTTATTTAGCATTTATAGTTTAGACGATCGGATATGCGTGGGAATATAAGTGGTAAAAACATTGGACCAATTTATTTTATTTGTATCTAATTGACTGTAATGAAATAGAATTAAATTAAAACAATCAATAGTTTATTCATTTTGTATGGTGAGTCGTTGTGTAATTTTTACAGGACATTTAATTATTGAGTGTTCAAGATGTGAACACTCTTTTATGTAGTTCCAAAAATTTTTTCCTGCATTATTTCATTAGTGTTTTCTTTCTGCATGAATGGAATATTACTTTTATGAAAAGTATCACTGAATCTTTATGTTAAACTTTCCAGTATTCTTCTCATATGAGTTTACAGCATAGTTTATTTTGCGGAAGTGTCTACGTTTTTAAATAAAATCAGTAGCTTTGTTATATTTCACAAATTATTATTATCATATCGACCGGTTTCAACGTTTGAACGCCATAGCTTCAAGCCATGCCTTTTCCATTTAGTAAATGAACCATCTCCGGAAGTTTTACTGCTTTAATTAATGTCATGAGTGCTTTTGATGAACTTCACTGAGACATAGTGGTTACATGTGATACGGTTTCGCAAATATGTTTAATTTTTCCATTAATTTCTAGGTAGGTACTTACCGTTACAGGAAAAAAATCGTAATTTTTCTCTCTGCTTCCATTTGTTTCCTAATTACTTGTATAACCCTCGAATTAGCATGCTTGGGCGTCCCCTAGGAATGGCCGTCAGGGTGCGCTTGCACAGGGATATTTAAAAGCTTGAGAGGCATTCCACCCTAACACAATTAACCCCTGAGCTTTGAGGCAGTTAATCCTCTAAAACCAGAGGTCCGCTAGGTGTAAATATTTCCTTGACTGTTCACTTCCCCTCGAAGGTTTATTCAGATATATAAAAATAAAATTGCTATGTGATTCTTTAATATCCTCTGGGAGACCCTGCGGCCTCTTAAAAAATTCCGCCATTCGAAAAACCTGAGGATGAAGTTCTGTAATAGGAGTGTGTACATATTTTATGCTGACATCTCCGAGAATGCCTAAAATTTACATCAGTTCCGACATCAGAAAATAATGTTTCCTCGACGAACCCGTAAGATACTAAAACATTGGGATTCAAATTTAATATTGAAGCAAAAATACGAATCGAGAGTAAAAAGAGAATTGTTAGATGGGATGAAATGGTTTCATAATATGAACGTCAAGCAAACGTTCAGAATAAATTTGCCAACCCCAACTACCAATACAATTGTTAATATATGGAATTATATTAGACTGAAATTTAACATTCAATTTCAACAATACATCTACATACTACCTACCCAGCGAGCCGCCGCACAGTGGTCTGAAATCGGAAAAAGCTGGACAGTAGTCTAAAAAGTTAGATTCTTGGTTATTTCTAGTTATTACTTGTCTTATTCTTAATTAATTAACTGGTTTTATCGTGAGAGAGAATAAATATTATATCATGTTCAATGCGTAAACAACGGAACAATAATGTTTTTATTTATGTTATAAAGCCAAAGTAACATACCTATGTAACCAAGTAAATGTTTATATGTCAACCTTACAACTACATACATAAAACTGACTGAGTTTAGCCAACTTCTCTCAACACAAAATTGCTTCTATTGAGGTACACACTTGAAAATTGACGAAATACTATATTGAAGACATAGTACTTCGGGTCAATAGAGACTATACCATGCTTAAAATGACAATTTTCAATAATTAGTTCCGAACAACTTGAAATATCCAACGGAGTCACCGAGTCTCTAGGCCCAGCGTCGCGGAGCCGGGCTGTGATGCGCGATCGAAAAATTGCGTTCATTTTCGCAGCCGAAAACATTTTTCCAAGCCTTTTGCTTTATATTCTTAAAATATCTAATAGTAAATTCTTTGATGAAATTTTTCGGGCTGGAAATTTTCTTTAACTAAAGATATTGTCTACTTTATCTCAAATTTGGCACGGAAAAAGGGTCCGCCATTTTGCGACGTAATACCACACTAGTATTACCCAAAATCTTTGAAACTAATGGATAATATAGATAATGTACCTTATTACCGGAATGTATTGTGTTTTACTTCATAAAAATCCTTCAAGAACTCCAACAGCAGCTTAACTTCAAATATTTTTGAAGAAAAACGAGATCGGGCGTGTTTTTGGAAACTGGGCCATGTTTGGGCCTCTGCATCTCTTAAAAGGATGAGATCTTTCAAAAGTGACTTAATGTTCCATGATCAGCGATCGATTTTCAGCGTGTTTGCCGATTTTCAAGTGTTTACTTCAAAAGAAGCAATTTTGGACTTTTGTCCGGCTTTTTCCGATTTCAGACCACTGTGCACCACATTGGTGTGTGGCAGGGAATGTTAGGGAAACTTGAAGTAGAAAATATTGTACAGAAAATGTCCACTATTTTCTCCCAAACCCAAAATCCCATGCCAATCCCAGATAATCTCCTCTAAAAATTGAAATTTTTAAAACACAGTTGATAAACAAAATCTTTGGAAATACCAAAATACTATTGAGCATTTGTTACACTGTCATTGTTCACGTACAAGTCATGGTTTGATTTAAAGTTTAGCGTTTCAATAATAGGGAAATTGAAAGCTAGTGCCTTTATTTTTTCTCTCACACGGTCATTTTTGTTTTTTCTAAAAGCATCATTTTCGTGATGTTATAAATCTTTATTTCGTTAACACTTACCTGTATCGTTATATATCATGTAGTAACTAGGTATGGGGTTAGCGACAATGAGTAGATTAGATTGTTGTTGGGGGGCCTTCGTCAGGAGCCCGGGCACTTAGACCTTTCTTGGTCCATTGTGCCAACCCCTTACCTGTCTGCCACTTGCAGACAGGTAAGGTATGGAGGATTGGCCTCCCCCTGCCTCACCCCAGTACCAGGTATAGAGGATGTCCTCCCTCCAACCGGCCAGGTCTGGGTCTCCCTCCGGCCTCCCGGTATAGGTATGGAGGGAGTATCATCTCTCCATCCATGCCTGGTCGAGGTATGGAGGAGGGTCACCCATCCAACCACCGTCCGGGCCCAACGTTGCTTAACTTCGGTGTTCTGATGTGAACCGGTGTTTCAACGTGGCTAGGCCCTTGCCCTGGCGATAATGAGTAACACTTCCGTGAAACTTTTCAATAGCCTAATATGGACTTCCTCTCTCCTCACGTACAACCAATTGAATACACACCACACATGGGCACTTGTGTGCCTGTCAATTCTTAAAAAAAGAAGGAATTCTCGTAGTTCCAAATATCACCACCAGAGCACACTAGAATATAGCCTTACCACCATAGGTATGATAAATTGCTCACACTTTCATATCACCTATTTGTTGCCGAGTATTTTGGTTGTAGTTCGCTTCACGTACGTTTTCAGGGACGGAAAACGGGACGGTCAAAAATGATGGAAAAAAGTGTAAAGATCCCTTTTACTGCCACTATCCCTGAAAATTGTTGCTTCACTGTGCAATCATTTAAACTGTCACTGTCTCTGTCCACGAACTTGTACATGAAAAATAACCGGGTAATTCAGACTCAAGAAAAACATTCTGGAAATAATATCGGTGGTTGGTCTGATGTGAGAAAAAAATGTTTGGTTCAATATTTCCTCTTCAATTTTATAGTTGTGGTGTCACAATGATGATGAAATTATTTGTTTATTATTGTTTCGTTGGTATTTTGTATTTGTTTGTTCATTTTTTATTACGTTTGTTTTTTTGATAATGTTGCTGCATAGTTTCTTTCCGATTCTTCTTTTCATATTGGAGATGGAACGGCCGTAAGCAACACGTGAGAAAAGAACCAGGTCAAAAGCCAAAAACTTAAAATGTCCGTAGGACAGAAAAAAGGAACAGAAAAAGAAGAATACTTCCTTTTTCAGATGTCCGACCATCCCCTACTAATCGCTAATGGATGCAATTTTTGAGGTATATTGGCAAGTAATTGAACACATTTAAAAAATGGCATAGTATTAGTCGGCCTACATGAATATATGGAATTAAATTGTAATTTTTCCAGTATTCATAATTTGTAGTGAAAGGTAAATACCTACAGTATGTCTAAAAGCGGATGGACCAAATACGCAAAACGGTAATGAGTGGAGCGGTAGTTTCTGCTGGGGCAGGAAACGTGGAGATGAGGCACAATCCTCTCTATAAGTACCCGAAGGATGACTTCATACCCTCATGCGGAGGCTATTCATATAAATTGACTAGTCTAGGTCAAAAGCGATGTTCTGCGCAGAGGACATTAACTTCCACGTAAGCTCTACACTATTTACCATCTCTTCCTTTAATCCATCATTATGTTTGGAGTACTAACTTGACTGTAAACATGCCTCTCCTGTAGAAATTGCCTCCCTCCACACACCTTCTAACCTATGAAACGTGCTCGCGGTTCCCGCCGAGTCGCAGAGTTGGTCAGCAGCGACATTTGAAAGGCCAAGGTCTAAAGGCCAACATAATATTTGGTGGTGAGTGACATGAGTTACTGCTAGAGTTACGATTACATGGAATATTCTAAATTATTACCATGACTCCAGCCGTAGTTAGACGTTGTGCAACCCACCCAAATGCTGTCATTTTCTTCAGGTTTATGACCATTAATCGCATCTTAATTGCCTTCTACACCTGGAGAAGATAAGAGCATGGAGAAGATAAGGGAGCCATTCACCCTTGGGTGAATCTTCTCCATGCCGACATACGGTGACTAAATACGCAGAAATATGTAGAAGAATGATAGAAAGGCATAACATGTAGTTCCCTTGAATACTTATAAAATTACCTCGTGAATTACAAGGCCTGGGTAGCGTTTTAGTCTGCGCTTTGGAGCCAAACGTCCGTGTTCGATTTCCGGCCCAGGTTGATTTATTTTCATGGCAATTTCTACGTATTTTACTGCCGTATTTTCGGTAGAGATGAATGTTTTCATATACGTTGCTAAGCACGGTTTGGATACTGGCATAGGATGCAGCCTCATGGGTTGTGTTTTCATGGATGTCCTCCCTTATGTTCCAATCTCGGTACCCATTTGCATAACGTAGCCGACCAAATCGTTATTTGAAAGTATAAGAAATTTTACGTGGCCCAAATTTCTTAACAATGACGAAAACTTCCATTTTTAAGTAGTTTTTTAATAATTGAAAGGTTTGAAATGCTCTTTGACAATGAAGCCCTCTGTTGATTTTCGTTTAAGTACATTCATTTTGAAGACCAGGTTCTCTGTTGTAACATGTACAATTTTTGTTGGACCAGTACTTCATGTAAGAAAAAAAATGTTTTTACTGTGAGCATGCAACGCAGCCGCCTGACGCCAGTCAATAGAGCTGCTTAAGCATTTACTCTGTTGTACGTGAACTACACTGCAAAAGTTGTTTTCTGCTTGTAAAATTATTGTGTAACCCAAGTCACTCGACAATGCTTTCAATATGGTTGAGAATCTGCTAATGAGGTCTTTGTTGATGCTTTAATGATAAATAATGATTCATTGGGTTTATAAAAGACTAAAGTATTGTATTGCAAATTTACTTCGAAAAAATCTTACGTATTCAAAACTCCACTAAAATATTATTTAAATTTACTCTTTCGTGAAATGTTTTGGCGTTTCATACGATCGCTGTTTAGTCAAAATCTTCAAGTCCGAACTACATAGACAACATGTCTTTATGAAATTCCTACTAGTTATTTCAGCTACCAGCCTAGGAGCATCAAAGAAGCGCCTTCCGGTATTTTCGTCGTTAGTTGTCCCAAATCCTTGCTTTGGTACATGCATCTACAATCAAGCTCATCTGTTTTCTAAACTAATTTGAAGTAAGGTCTTCCGAGTTTTTAGTAGCTCTTTCTGTTTTCACACGCGCTTTTTTGACATTTTTTAATTAAGTTAAAATATATTTTAAAGAAAAACAATATTTTAGACCTTGATGATCCCTACTTACCTGCCATTGCTGAAAAACTAGGTGGTAGGAAGCATGCAAAACACTCATTACGTTGTGATCAACAATGAAGGATAGATATTTCAAATGAAAATTAATCCCAAACAACATCTCGTTCCTTTATCTTCTTCTGTTGGTTCATATTGAATGTTTTTCCCCGCAGATGTAGCATCTCATACTCCCGATCTCAGCCAATGTTGCATACCTAAGTCAGACAAAAGTTGTTAATTTTTAATGTAATTTATTGCAACAGTATAATCATACTTCCATCGTAAAATAATGACTACTCACCTTTGTGTTGACCGTTGTGAGCAACAAGCAAAATTTAACGGTGTTATTTCCCACTTTTACTTCCCGTAATTTTTCTATTTGTTGTTTAATGTAACTATCCTTTTTTTGGGCAATTTTCTGGGATTCCATGACCCACTGCGGGCTAATTGGTCTACAGAATGTTATCGACGAGGATTCATACATATTATTACTCAGTAAATGTATGATAAGGTGTTGAAAGTCACATATTTAATATTTAAATCAGCAAAAATATATTCTTAGATTCGACTGAAATAAAACAATTTTGCTGTCATATTAAGATTACCCTTTGTATTCGTTTAGCATGTGAAGTAGCAAAAGCATGTGAAGAAGCATGATGGAAACTTCGTCCGAAGAATCATCTCGTAGCAACCTATGCTTATACTGAGAATGACCAGAAATTCCGTCAAAACCATATATTCATACTAATGTACAATTTATATCCCGCCTAGAAAGAAAAACTGTCCCGCCTAGAAAGAGAAACTGTCAAAACGCAAGTATGGATTCAGGATGCTGTATGAGAAAGAAGGACTTTCAGGTACCCTTTGCATGCATCTTCCAATATTAAACTCCATTCGGGGAAGTAGCATTTTTAGCAAGCCTCTCTCGTTACTAGCATACAGTTTAGTATGGCCATAATCGAGGCCTATATTACGTACTGTTTTTTTTGTTAAAATTCATTTAGATAATCATTGACAAAGCCTCTTTTTCTGGCATCTAAGACTGTGTAAGGTCCGATCGTACTCTCTACGTCCTTTTCGTTGTGGTCTTGGCCATTTATTTAAACAAATTAGAAGCCGATTTATCTCTCTCCTATCTTGAACTCTTTGATACTGCAAATGACAGTATTTCTGCGGAGTAAGAAGGCCGTAGACTAGCTGCTTTTCTTCTTTTTGATGTACCTTGTAATAAAATATTTTTCCCGTCAGTACTGTATACAGAAACAACAGTTCCATAAAACGAAAAAAAAACAATATGAAAGCGTCTCTTATTAGCTATATAAGCCATGACGCAAGTAAATCTGACTGTAAATGTCAAAGATAAAGAGAGTATCCGAATTACATCTCCATATTGAAATTATGGTAGGCAAGGAAGTATTACAACACAGTTAATTTTTGCCTAAAAATCATAGCGGAGATCGAAATTATTGCTCCTATGTGTACTTTGTATGAAATTTCTATTGATCAGAGGATACTGGCCAAACATATTTCCTCCTCTTCAACCAAAAGATTGTGCACCCGAGCTTAGCCAAAAAATCGTTGAGAAGTAAACGTTTCCTTGAAGCATAAGGACACGACAACACGGACACAAGTATTCTCATCCAGAAACAGACGAAAACTTAATTCATATTGACTTTCCAAGCCTGACATGATATTCTTCTACCTAAAATGACCCTCGCAGGCCGCATATGAGGCCCCACAGAGTCATATAACGACCCATTTCGCGGAATATTTTCTTCCTTAGAATCCGCTTTCGCAAGACACCAGCCCCTGACTGTAGCAGCGGCATGAGACACCAGTTGCTAGCTGGTAGAAGTATTTATTTGATTTTGAGTGCACATTGCCGACAACAGCCACACGTATCTCTTAAAAGACGATCAAAACATAGAGTAACGTAGAAATGTAGCGTGAAAAGTTAGGGTTAGCCTCTGCATTAAGTGCGAAGAAACTGGTTCTTTTGCCTTCAGGAATCTAATCTTTTGAAAAAAAGCATTACTTTCTCCATGATGTCTTCGTGGAAATATCTGTAGAGGTTTTTTTAGTAGATGTAGTTACAATTCAGTGATGCACCCGCTATATGCCAGTATCGTATCAACTCACTAGCCGCGTCCTTGCTGTGTCCAACTCCGGCGGGCAGAGCCAGCTCCACCGAGCCATCTAAAATTCGATTTCGTTTTTGGGGACGCAAACGGACGCAAAAAAATCTCTTCTGATTCACATTCTGAAGGCTTTGAAAAATGCCGTGTTTGAATAACCCGGCGTAGGTCGGTGTTTAACAAACTGCTGCTTATTTCACTGCGTCAGTTAAAAAAATAGATTCAATACTGTGTGCACTATTTTGTTTTAAATAAAACTTAAGCATGGCGAAAATATGGTAGATTACATTTATTTGAAAACAATAAATTTTTAAATAGAACAAAACCGAGTTATATTCCATATGTTAATTCCAAAGGGTTCAGTGACAGTTTGAATTCGGTGGTTTTCAGAGATAATGGAAGACGGGAGTTTTTCACGAAAACTGTTGAACTTTGAGCCACTGCTAATTTTCAATGAGTGAAAACTGTGGAAAATGGAATGCGAAATCACATGCAACAATCAATCAGGAGTGACCTTGCAAACTTTCAACTTCTGGGCTGAATAAAAGCATATTTTGAATTTTTGCCCGCTTTTTTCGATTTCAGCCGACTGTGCAACTGTGGATTTTTCTCCACCATATGTTCAATCCCTACCAGTAATCCTTCCACTAACAACCAACTCACCTTATCCCCAATGTCGCAAATGACCATAGTTGTTAATCGCCTCCTAAAAATAACCAACATCAACCAAATCCATTTCAGAGGTATGTGAGCGGCGCTGGGAGTAGCGACGGCGGTCGGGAAGACCTGGAGGCCGCTTGCCTCGTCAGCTGGCGGAAGAAGGTGCCACCGGTGACGGCGGCCTCACTGCGTCACGGGGGACTGCAGCCTCAGCCGCCTCAGGGCCATCGGTGCCCGGGTAGGTCGCCGTCCGCACGATCGGCACACTCCGACATCGGCTGCGGTCGGAGGCGGGAAGTGTGCATAGTGTATGGTTGCCGGGAGACACTAAGCGTCCCCGGACACATCTGAGGGAGGCATCAGCCGTCCTGTAACCAGTGAACTACCCACGTCTTCAGAGAGAAAGAGGGAGATGAAAAGAACAGAGATCAAACTGTACATATCCACTCCCCGTGGTTCACTAGTGTCCTTGATCTCCAACTCGTTCATCTTGGGTACTTTTATTCCAAATAATATCATTCGGGTTCTCTGTGCTTTTTGAGTTTACATTCAACGCTTTGCGTCCTACACTGTGCGCTTCGTCAGCATCGGCCAGCAGAGGACGCGGGTGCTTCATCATTATTCCTGAAGAAGCGCCCAGCAGATGACGCGAAACGTTTAATGTGGATTTTTAAAACACGCAGAGAAGCCAAGTAATATTCTTTAGAATACGAATTCCTATGAAAACCTAAAAATATATTGGGTACTTGTAATTGGACCTAAAACGCCGCTATGAATCATAGTGGGCGAGCCGAAAGCTATTTCCTAAGCGTATCACGGTAAAATTTTCCGAGAATCATTTCGCACAAAGAATTATTGAATTTCTTTGTGCTTGAATAAAATTGTTAAATTTTACTAAACTGTGTTTGCTCACGATTTGGTAGTACTGTAATACCTGATTTCATGAAACATTGTGTTGAAGACAGCTGGTTCTTTTTCCATGAACATTGTTGCATAAAACTTTCGGAAAAATGTTATTTTTAAAATTATATGGAATGTTCCAAAGTCAACGGTAGGCATGAGAGGGGAGTTTGCGACTTCCTTCTTGTTTTTTAATCAATGTATATTCGATGTCAAAAGTGTGGTGTATATTCTATCGAGTAATTTCGCAGTACAAAAGACAGTTATAATACCGGTGTTGTAACGCTTTCAAACTTAATCTTGTCGTCCACTTAAGATATTTCTGCTCTCTTTCCCATCTCCCTTTTCACTTTAAAGCCAGGGCCAGAACGATAAGAATGGAAGATGCTTAAAAATGTAAATCCAGGGTTATCAGACCGTCCAAATTTGAGTCACTTTTCGTCTGTAATCCGAGCTTAAAATGGTTGCTTATTTTGCGAATCAGGGGATGTCTTTATAGGTATATAAGTGTACCGTTTGAGGAAATGTTTGTCTGGGACCTTGCTTGTCTTCATGGAAAAGCAAAGGGTATCGCATATCCGTTTATCGGTGCTTTAGTTTCGAAAGCGTTATTCTGTGATATGCCAACACGGTCTTTCGTAACGATTTTTCGCCTTTAAGGTCCATATCCAGCCAGAGAGCAGGGAGAGAATTTTATAGTTTATGTGACTTAAAATGTATTTTAAAACGTTGTATTAAAAATACATTATGGGAGGTAGAATTTCACTTTGAATTTCTTTAAGATCAGGTATATTGTCACGGATCTCTTGAAGTTGAACAGCGAATGGAGTTAGCATCTTCAGTTATTCTTCTTCTCCACCTCCTAGCTTCCTCCATCATCCAAATAGGCTAGCTTCATTAATCAATGCGAAAATTTATGCCTTTCAGCCTTGACCTTAAAAAGGTAAGCTCTGTGAGCACAAAAAGGATAGATCCCGCTGGACTATCTTCTAATGAAGATAGAAAAAATTAAATTTAGTAGTTAATTTTTTAAAGTTAAAAAATTAAAAACGTTACAGTGACCTAATATCCTAACATCCTTGAAATTCAGCAGTAATTCTTGTCCAATTCCATCTTTTTTCTTTCTTTTGCCCTTTATCCATCATCCAAAGAGACAAATTTCAAAATACAATAGGTAGTTTTTCTTCGAAATCGACCTAAAAAGGAAGCAACAAATGAAATTATGCGTGAGCAGTGGCCTAGTATCTTGAACAGCGTTTGGGACACTCAGCACGAGTTGAATTAAAGAAATAATTTAATGGAACTATACGTGAGCACTGGGCTAATGCCTTTTTAACCTTCATTTATAAATGAATTTTGGGCCGTGAACATGTATGGGATGGATCCAACTAGATTAGCTTTAAGTGAACCAATGAAAAATGGAATTATATGTGAACAGCGGTAAAAATACATACACATATACATACCCCTCATGCCGTTTTCTTTCGGGGTAGGCATTGTCAAAAAAACTTAATTCTCGGTATTAGACATATAAAACTGGCTCCGTGTTATTAATTTCCTCCACCCTGCCCTATCCTTGCAAACATTATTCCCTTCTGCCGCATTCATGGATTGTTTATTGCACGCTCTTTTGGTCTTCTAATATTGTGGGCAAGGCTTCTAATATTCCTCCTCTTCAATGTCTCTTCCACCACATTCACCTATTACTTGCTCAGTCTACCTCTGCCTCTCAGTCCATTCACTCTACTTCCATTTATCTGTTTTGTTATTCGACTCTAATCCATTTTATCAACATGGCCAAACGAACAAAGCCCTTTATTTTCATATGCATCCATTACCGGAGCATTCATTTCTCATTCTTTCATCACCCACTCATTCCTGTAATCATCCCTCCTACTTTTATAGTACGCATCTGCAATATAAAAGGCTACCCGTGTATGAATCAGTTGCTAGGCGAGGTGATTCCGATGTGCGCCAATTGTTGGCAAGCGATCTCCCATACACGTTCTTCACTGATACCTGATATACTGATAACTGACATTTGGCGCGGGCGTGTGAATTTTTCAAAATACACGTACCATTTTTCAAAAAATAAATAAATTTTAAACAGGTTGACATCTATCTCCCGCAACCCATATTTAGCCACGGACGATTGTATGTTGCATTCTCCCGTGTACGCAGGTCAGCATACACAAAGTTCCATGCAATGGATGGGCATAAACAAGGGAAGCTGCTTAGTAACAGCTCGCTAAAATGCTTCACTAAAAATGTTTTAAACAAAGAAATCTTTGATATTTACATATCATATTTTGTTTACCATTGTTATCTTTATTGCTTTCATTAAAAATAACACACCGCACATTAATTTCTATTTAATTATTCACTTTATTCATTACTTTTTGGCTATTTCGCCAATCTTTTAGCCCGTTTCATCAGACTTTTCAGCTAGTTTTTAAGATAACTCATTCCCACGGCATTTATCTTGCAATTAAATTTATCCTGGCTTACCTAAATTTCATTTCAATTCAATAAAGTCGGGAAGAGTACAATTTTGTGCATTGTGATTTTCTCTTCCTTTCAAACACTCATTCTTTTATATGCTCCACAAGCTACCTACGACTTTCATTCCAGCATTCTCACTCATTTTCATCTCCCCGTCTATCCTTCCATCTTTTACAAACGTTCGGAGTAAGTACACAAAATCATCCAGATTTCTTGCAGATAATTTTGATAGAATTTTTTGATGGTATTCACATATTTAGTTAAAATGAATAGCAGAGTTTTCACTTCATAACTGGGAGGTGTGCGGAGAGAAATAGCTGCCGATGGTTTGTTTTTTTTTGTGACAGGAGGAACATTTTTGGCAAAAGGCTGGCTGAATAATTGCCTACGTTAACTTAATCCCCATAATATTGAAGCTTTCGTATGCCTTTGAATCACTCTTCTGAATTCGGACGAGAGCAAATGGTGGGATTGGCGAAAGGGAATGTCGCACTGAACGTGATCGCACAGTGAAAAGAGACTTTAATCAATCAAAATATCCGATGAAAGAAATAATTGTTTTTCAATACTGGGAAGTGATAGGAAGAGAAACTTCAAATTAACATGCTCCGCATGTTAACTAAGAAAAAAGTGGTGAGGACCGCAAATAGGGTGGCTTTAATTAAACGAATTAAAATTTAAATGAAATTGTGCGGGATCTGTGGCCTCAATATCTCCAAAAGCTGCAGGGAACGGCCGAAGCAATCTGAATAGAAGGCGCGAGCCTCCGTGTGGAACGGAAAATACTTCGCTTCCTCCTGCCGCTTGCATGTCACGTGGTGTTGTGAACGATTCGAGCCGTGCTGGCGCATACGGAAAATTGTATTTATCCGCACAAAATATCCACGCGATGCGTGTGAATACTCCTGCCGCGAGCGAGTATGCGTGGCTTGGACTTGTGATGCGATTGTGCGTGTAATGTAAAGCGGGTGAGTGTTTGCAGAGGTATTGTGAGAGAGGCAGTGCTGCCAACCAGTGTCTGTAAAGCCACTAAATCCTATTCAAAATTCGCTAGAAATTTGCTTAATTTAACTTATATTTCATCTGTAAGTAACCCAATAGTTAAAAAAAATACATAAAGGTTATAGCTCAAATAAATAATTCTTCACGTTTTCTCAAAACATTGAAAGATTAGTTCAATTTACCCTTCATAAAAAATATATCCTCCTCTTCCGTTTTGCAGAACTCCTCCCCTACTTCCACAGTTGTTGTTTATGTTGAAACACGAGATATGTCACTAGAGGAATCTGAATAGCCTGGGGTATTTGAAATTTAACGCATAGGGAGGTTGTAGCAATAGCAGATCTTGCCCAAAACCATTAAAAGATTCCTACAAGGACGTATAGCCTAAACGGTAGTGCACTGTCGTCCAATCTAATATGATAGCCGCCAGAATCGTCACCATATAAACTTTGAAATCGCAGGAAAAGTCACCCGTCGCTATTTGGACAGTTTTGTCATCTACATCTACAAAATACCCTGCAAGCCACATCAAGAGTGTGTGGCAGGGGGTGAGTAGTCACCAACATGCATTACACTATACCTTATAAAAGTTAGTGTAACTACGACTATTGATGCATTAGCACAAATCACTAATGCTTGTCAGGAGGTGAAGTCTCACAAGCATGCACTACACTATAGATACGTATGCTACCAATGTTAGAGGGACCGCTAGTATTTATGTATTTTGCAACTACATAAACGGGCAGAGATTCAAGAGTTATGCCGAAAACATGCACGGCGTGCTGTAAGAACTCGGTAGCAGATAAGTATACAAGTATTAGGGACTACTACTACTATGAGTTACACTAACTATCGACCTAGTTAAAAGTCTCATTGGCAGCTGTTATCAGACGATAACCAAAAACCCCGCAGATTTAGCGATTGGTCGTCAGAGTTGGCAGCACTGGAGGGAGGGCAGGCAGTTGGGATTTCGTTTGAGGGACGGCGTGGGAGACAGATGAGATAATGGCGTGTCTATTCAGCCCTCCCGCGGCCGCGCGCATCATTTTAACGCGGGAAACTGTGTCCGGCATGAACAGCATACCCTCTCCCCCCCCATTCAAACCGCGTTATCGTCCACCTCCCCGCGTCCATTGCATATCTGCATCGGTCCACTTGGCGCCATCCCTTCCTGCTCAAATTCTCGCGCACCACCGCTTCAAAGCCTTTGTTCCATCCTCGCTCCATGTGCGACGACATCCATTTCGATTCGCAGCCATACACTTTTTTTACCGCCCAGGCGGCGTCAAGGCCGGTTCAGACACATCTAGTAATTCAGTTGACCATCGAGTTATACAGGCACTCAACGTGCTCGGACATTAAAATTTATCGAGTTGTTTAGATAGTTGATTTAGTCGGGTAGATTCATATCGGTCTATGTTTACATGGTTTTATCTGACTTGAGATCTCTGTCTGTTTGAATTACATCTTACTACCGATTTTTCACCCACTTTTACCGAGTCGATTATTTTGAAACATTTCCCACATGTTTTTTTAATGAAAATACAATATTCTCTCGATTTAAACAAATTAAATCAAAATTTAAAGATAAATTTAACACAAAACATTCGTTCTATTTATTTTCATATAAAATTTACCTATAATTTTTCAAAAATATATAGTTTCAGAATGACGATAATAATTGAACGAAAAATAGATGTAAAGTTATTGAAAACTAATAAGTATTAAATAAAATAAATAAATATTTTTAAAATATAGTATAATGTTAAAAATTTCCTTAAAAGTAGAAAATAATTTTTGAGCTGTTATAACTGTCCTACAAACTAAATGTGACTCAAAATAAAATCATAGGGGCGCAACAAACATTTGTGATGCTAAAGACTTTTCACCGGAAACACCCAAGTCCTAATCACAAATTGTGACACTAAAGACTTCTCAACATATTCCCGTAAAGGTTGACACATGCTTTGGTTGCCAAAAATTCCTCGTCCTGCACAACTTGGAGTATTTACGATGCTACGTAGTTTGTAATGGTGAAGTAATTTGTATCACATATGTTGTTTGCATCCTCATGGTTTTATCTTGAGTCAAAAATTATCACGTTTTGCCTGTTGTAGGCCAGTTGTGTCAGCTCAAAAAATTATTTTATACTTTTTAGTACATTTTTTAATGAATCCATGTTTTTTTTAAGTTTTATTTATTTATTTTGTTTTTTTCAAGTACCTATGTTTCTTCTCCCAAAGACAAATGAGTGTCGGTAAACGCCTAATTACGTCTGACATTTAGCTTTGATTTTTCGGACCTCAAACCGACCTTTGGTTTGAACGATGTGGTTTATTGGCTGTGGTTTAGCGGTAGTGGTCATTAACCTTCATCGGAAGTTATTGAGTATCGATCTGCGAATGGGGTATTAAATCGATTAGCGCAGGTGCTGTGAGAGATTAGTCGTCACCGTCGGGATTTCCTTGAAGGGTATACTACTACATATAAGGAAAGGCCTTAGCGGGTTTTGAAAACATCAGATAACAGGAAGAATTGTCTTAGCATAATAGTGCGAGTAATTAGAGACGGTATATGAACGCGGAAAGGCTCTTTTTACCATGAATTCAATTATTGAAGCACTTGCGAAGTATGGTTGAGAGTCTTTCTAAAGTAGTCAGTCATCTGTTAAGTTAAAGGCTGTTCATAAATATATTACTTCATTGCATACTGGTAATGGAGGAATGGATAAAAGTTGAATAGTGGATATGTGGAAGAGTTTCTGAGAGTGGTTCAAGTTCTTTAGAAGTCAAAATGTTGAGCTGGAATTAGAATGACACAATTCGCTTTGTTTCTTAATATTTACTTCATGAATCACTGTTACAGGTAAAAAAATTTTTGAGGTATTCCTTTTGCTGGAACTGCAATTAACATAAGTAACTCTTCGTCAAATTTGAGCGTTAGTACTGTTAAACGAGTAGTCAAAATTATTTCCGATGAAACTTTGATAGTACAAAATTTCTTTTGGATCTGAGATTTCTTGTTATCAGAGAGCACCACTTGATACTCCCATCATTGTGTCTTACCATCCCACTTTCTAACCCATCGTTGCTATTGCTCACCTGCAATTTCTTCTTTGATTTTCTTGAATAAAATATTAACAATAATTTAGGCACCATCATTTATCACTGCTCCATTAAAACTCCGTATATTACAATCTTGAAATTAAACAATCAACTATACTAGACCGAAGACTTTTAAAGCGAATAAACCATTTAGTGATACGTAGTGCTCGCTACTCCACTAAATTACTAGCCGTGTCTGAAATGGCCTTCAGCGACGGTGATTTTGCATCGCAATTTAGGCCAAAGCCACCGCTGATGGCCGATGATAAGAAAATTTCGGTTGTCTGTGTAGATAGATGTATGGGCATTGTTGATGTTGTTGGAATCTTTGCATTTCAGGCGTTGAAGTTAGCGCAGATAAGAACGCATCAACGCACACGAATGGCTATGTACTGAACGCTTTTCGCAGGTGCAACGTTCGGTAATCTGTTGATACGTAGAATTCTTTAGGTCCGCAGTATTCACGACCGATATTTTTATGCAGTTATCAAATTCACGCAGTACGCGCATTTAAAATCTAAAGCTTCATATCATTGAGATAATAAATAACTGTTCGTTGTAAAGATCTGGTCTTTCGGGTATACTACCACGAACGTCCATACGTACATATATGTTGGTCTGACATCCAACACCAAAAAACTACAAATAGACAACATATCCGCCTGTCCGCTGTGTCAGTGGACATCTAGTCTGGACACTCGCATAACATCAACTTTGACGAGGTAAAATCAATCACCAGAGAAAATCTTTACTTTCCTCGTCTGATGAGAGAAGCCATTGAAATTAACAAGAATCTCAATAATGTCAATAGGGAAGACGGTTACAAGCTTTCAAACGTTTAAAAACTTATTTTCGGCAACAATGGGATATCAACCAATCACCGCGCACCTTACTCTAAAGGCCGTTTTACAAGGTACATTTATTTGTGCAATCTATCGTGCGAACGCATGTACAGTCAAGTGTGCAAGAAAATATTGTACGAACGACTGAATCAGACTGAATGTCGCTTTACACGATGAGTGCAATTAGAGTGCAATTTTCCGTGCAATTTAGCGGTAGAAATCGATCGGAAATCGCGAGTGGTTTTTTATTTATGTTTATGTTTCAGTCATGAACATATGCTTCACTCACGTATTTGACACCTTGAAAAGCTGTTCACCTGAAATTTGGAACCTCGACTCGACCATCTGCCTACTGATAATTCTCCCGGTTTAGATATAGCTCTCTTGGACTCTTCTCTCTGGATTTATATTCGGCCTTTGCATCGTTTCGTTTTTTCTCATCTGAATTTTATTGCGACATGTCATTGACGTTTCTCGCCGGATATCCACTCTTGATAAACAAATTTCGTGGGTTTATTATGTGTGTGACAAATGTTATTATCAAGTGGTATAGCGGAACAATGGGCCTTTTTCTTAGTCCCTCCAAATTTCCCTCTCTTGTAATTGTACCGATGTTTTAATGTATTTTTTTACGATTTCGTTACTTGCTAACCAGCAGAAATAAAATTAATATTATTATATGACGCGGGATATCAAGAACTCTACTTGAGGATGCGACCAGTTATAAATTTGGGGGAATAAAATAATTATAAACCCATAGATCGTGATTACACTGAAAAACCAGAACACCAAATAACACGACGAAATGACGATGTAAACACTTGAGCAACTTTGAGTCAACTCATCTCGGGTTCTCCACTGGTTCAAACTATTCATAATTGTCGACGTAATTAATTATTACCTTGAGAATGAGTGACGAGTCGTCTCTCAATACGTCGACAATTATGAGTAGTTTAAACCGGTGGAGATCCCGAGAAGAGTTTACTCATTAAAGATTATATACACAGGATAATAGTTACTCATATTATTCGACGGGAAAGTGTTAATCCTTTTTATAAACAACTTTATTTTCAATCGTAACAAGGCACCACAGTTTTCGCCATATCTGCGCCATCTGTTGAATGAAACCGGATCGAAATTGTACGATTGTCTGAATGGAATTGGAACAGGTTCTATTTTCCGATCAGTCATTCATACATTCGCACAAGCGTTCGCACAATTTGCCGCTTTACACGGTACAATTTCCTGATACATGCGTTCGCACAGTAGATTGTACAAAAAATGTCCCGTTTAAAACGGTCTTAACGGATGATTTATGTGTAGGTATATATGAGACTTTTTTTTAAAGATACACTCCTATGAGACTTTAAAGCAATCTTAATTCTCAATTGACCAGAAGACGCCGACTGCAACGCAAGCGAAACTGTTGTTCCCAAGAATATGGACGTACCAGGTAGAATACTCGAAAGACCAAATATTTCCAATGAAATACTACACGGAATCCATCACAAGAACTTAACGTTGCCCACGTTTGACACCTTGGATGAAAATGAACACAACTACAATAATCGCGGACGCGTTTATCGACGTTCTTTTGTTGTTTGGCGCAGACCAATGGTGCTTTCGATTTGTGGCGATCCCCACGCCGCGGTGCTTTCGATTTAATGAAATAACCGTCTATCGCCGGCTATCGGTGGTTCTTCTCTCCGAGGTGAGCCAAAAAATTGAAGAGCTTCAAGCGTATTTCTTCACTTCTATTCCCTACTCCTTGTGTGTACGCGAGACGGACTGCGCATGCGTGAATAGCCGCTTTGAGCTGTTTAATTTTATTTGGTTCCCTGGCGATCGACAATCGCTTTCGTCAATTGCCGGCTATCGCCATGCTAAATCAAAAGCACCCCAACTCTGCTATCGATCTGTTTTGAAGTGCGCTGCCTAGTGCGCAAGGTCTGAAGCGAATGGAAAGTAAGTGAGCTGTTTTGTTGCGAAGTGATTAGTGCACTACAGCGAATGGAAATATCCCTTTATCTTAAAAAATAAAAATATTATTGATCTGGGAGATTTAAAATTGTGAGAGTTTTATGAGCCGTGAGGTCAGAATGGTTGGGGACAGCTGATTTTAAGCGATATAGTTCCATAATAAGTCACTTATTGCAGAGTTTACCGGGTAAAGGTTATTCCACCGTTCCTGGAATCCGAGTTTAAACATTCCACTGCTCCGCACCGAATGATTTAACCAATTATGCGACACGTAACGATACCTCCTCTCTCAAATTTGAATTCCACTGAAAAGGCATTTTTGGAATCGGGTTTGGGATCGCAGGGAAAATTGATTTTCTGTCACTGCGAATTTCATACATTTGTATCTTCTCAACGAAAAACTCCCGCTTAAGTTCTGTCGATAAGAATTTTGATCCCATTTATTTAACACATTCCTCTAGATTTAGGATCAGCAGAATTACTTGCCGGTCCCGATACTGCGCAAGTTTATTTTTTCTTTGAGTTTAAGTTTTGATGGCTTCTATTGAATTGAAGGTACCTCAGGACTCAGTGGCACTTGCCTGCGTTGAGCAAGGAAAACAGGTGAGGATGATAGATCAATGTATTAAGTTTCCTTATAGAGCAGTGGTTCTCACCCTTTTTTGTTCAAGTTATCCCTTCCACAGTAGTTCAGAACATCATTCACCCCCATCTCCTTCTGATCATTAAATAGTCATTTGAATCCGGAATTGAAAATGATGCGCGTGTCAAAGAATCCATTTGAATCTGTGGCTTTCAATAAACTTTATAAAACGTGACAGAATTCATTCAAAAAAGCTACAGTTTAAAATATTTTAAATAATATACAAAACATCTTATTATGATGTATAGTGGTCTCATTTACCATATTAACACTCTAAATTCCCCCTGGAATGCTTTCCTCTCCTCGCTCATCCGTGCTTGTTTCCCTCACCGAAATTTATTTACTCGCTGGCGAGTGCCACCATGCTCTGCGATACCTAAAATTACTATAATTTAGAGAAAATTCAATCCAAGCATGAGTGGCGCTGCATTTATTTCGTAACTATCGCGCATATACTATCTTTAAAGTTGGATCCCATGTTTTCAGGTTCAACTGCGTGCGTCAATGTTAAGATGACAATCGTTTTCTCCTCCGTTACAGGAGGCGTCTTCCGGTCGAAGTGGAGATGTTGGATCGTAGCCGGATAATATCCAACATCTCGACTTTGACCTGAAATAACCTCCTGTATTGGAGGACAAAACGTTTGTCATCTTAACGCTAACGCACGCAGTTGAGCCTGAAAACATGGGATCCATTTCTTCAAGCCACTGTGGAAGCCTTTGTTCCAACTATCGTTCAAGTTCTTAGCATTTTTTTCCACGGAGCTAAAAAATATTTTAGATGCTCAAATAGTGGTAATACCAAATGACTCTTTCAACTGCAATTCAATGAATTCATTTAGCACTCCAGAACTCTTATATTTTCCCCGTCCTCAATCTCGCGATAGAAATACCAATTAAAAACGCTCATGGATAACATTCTGCATATTTCATTTTCAATTTCTCGGTTGAAAAGTGACGTTGAACGCATTTATTTTTACTGATATGTCGCCTGAGACTTCAAATGTTTGCGTAAAAATGATAAGAGTGTTACTTTGAACACCATTTATTAACTAATGGTCACGCTGCTCCGCAAATGGCAGTCGACTAGTGAGCTGTTCGCCATCATAAGGACTAAAAAGGGCGCGTCGATGGGGAAGATGCTTTGCTAAAGGCAGCTGTCCCAGGATCATCAAAGGGCCACCCAGCGGCCGTTTTATAATATAAACATGTGGGATATTGAAAAGCCGAAAAAATAAAGATGTATGCAGATGGGATCTGTCAAACCGTCGATCTTCCCAGCCGAAATGAATCTAATGCTTTTGAGTTGAAAACTTTCTCAGATTTACAAATGTGATGTAGGTATAGTAGTAGCGAGGCACAATGGCAGTAGCGCAGAAGGCCCCCTTTCAATGGAATATTCCATTCTCCATTAACTTGCTCCGCACGGGGGAGTAAGGTAGTATCTTTTTTTTATTACTAAGATACCCAAGGTTACAAACATACAGGGATGACCACCTTCAAGAGGCTGATTTTTTTATTCTTATCAAATTTCTAACTCTCTGTCCGTTAATTATATTGTTTATATGGGCTTTTCCAAATATTTTTCGAGCAATATTAGTGTGTTTTGACTCGGCTTGGTTTCTATTGTAAATAAGGACGCTCATTGCAGGTTACTGCCATCATGTTTCGCTACCAAAATAACGAAACTCATCTTTAAATTTTATTTTTTACATTTGGGCGTTAGAGCATCAATGAACTTGTACCTCAGCGTATCTAATCAACTTCGTTGAGTTGACTGGCCTGGTGTTTCACGGCGCTGACTATAGTAACAAGGATTAGTATGAATTGGGCACCGAGAAACATGGTCTGGGACTGACGTTCCAGCAGCAGGCTCTTCTACCGATTAGGCCATTATAGCACCATCATTTCGAATTTTACAAATGTATTGGTGCGTTTTACGATAGTTTTTGCTATTTTTTCCATCGAATCATAGTTATCTGTAAACCAGGTCTCATGAACTGTCTACATATCCGACATCAGGTCTCTCTTTGACCGCTCATCCAAAATAATTTCTTGCATTAACCAGGCGTTAGGAAGCGACCGGAGATCTTCCCGAGCTAGTATACCTAATCTAATGACTTATGGCTTGACCATTTGGCCTGGGGGGTCTTCTTGGTGGAAACTCTGAAATATGAAAGTATTACACACCGCATCCCAAATGAAGCACTCCCACTGACTCATCCATAAAATTATAGTTAGGCAAATGTTTGCCACACGTGTTCTATTCCTCATTCCAAGAAAAGGCGCAAATTCAATAGCCTTATTAATGACCAAATCATTTTCGGCGAAACGTTAGCTACTCCTTGCTTGATATTTTATCATGAATTATATATTTCTGGTCGAAAACACTTGGTCCACACCAGTTTGTGCCATGTGGATTCGGCCGATATCAAAGTAATCAGTGCTATTGGATTACTTGGACATATGTATATATTATTATACATCGATTTACTATTATATAGTATTTTATTTCGATATCATCAAAATCTACAAATGAATGCACGTTTTATTTACTGAAAGTAGAAAAGACCGTTCGTTTTGATGCCTCACCTAAAATCCAAACTATCAATTTGACAATTGTTTTATTTCAATGTAAATTTGTGTTAGGCTGTGTTCGATGACCAATCATGGTGTGTACATGTAAATATCCTGTATAATAAATGTATACTTTTGTAATTATCAATAATTCAATTAAAATTACTATACCTTCTCCCTGTCGATTCCTGTGAATATAGCTACTGAAAGTAAATGCAAAACTTGGGTTTAATGCCCGGCACACGACTATGCCATATCACAGAATGAGGTAGGTTTAAGTAATTTCCGGCATCAGCACCTTGAAGAGATAGCATTGAGAGGTAAGAACTAAGTGATTACTTTTTCTGTCAAAAAAGAGAACAATTGTGGTTTTTATCTTATGTACGTATATATATTCTTCCTTTACCTCCTGCTAAAGAAGATGGTAACGATCCACCGAAATGTTCAAAGTCATTTTGAATATTTTTTTATCTGTATTTCTCCTGTGTATGGTTACCTTCTTAATAATTATGCTGAGATGACTACCACTGAAACGGCGGTTTCAATTCTGAACAACGCTTCCCTGGATATTAATTTTATCGATAACTTCATCGTCAACCGACGGCCTTATCGTCTGTCGACGAGTGACCGCGCAGAGGTTCGCAATATCATAAATGACTTGCTACTCAATCGCGTAATTCGAAAGAGTGAATCACGATATGCCAGTACCATTCTCTTAGCTAAAAAGTAACCTGGGACTTACCGAATGTGTGCCGATTTTCGAGAGTTAAATGCTACTCGGTTAAGGATAAAAATCCCTTGCCACGAATCTACGTTCAATTGGACAGGCTGGGGAGAGGAAAATTTTTCACGTCTTCTGATATGGCGTCGGGATTTCACCAATAAGTCAGTAGTTTTTCCTATGATTTAAGCCTCTCAAAATTTGAGAATATTTTGAAATTTTTACTGTGAGATATGATTCTCTTAGTTAACGATATTTTATATTTTTTTTATTTTAAAATGTCCATAATTTTGAGACCACCAAAATGAGGTTTCTCCTTAATACCGCAACACTCACTTCGCTTTTATCCTCTTAAGTACTGCACATATATACTTAATGATTCCATGTACTATTTCTGATACATACTGTGCCGCCTCTATATTTCTCCTAATTCTTTTCTGAATACATCAATACTTCCTCCTTTGGTGAATTCTACCAAAATATCTTTACAAGACCTTGTGAGCCAATCGCGCCACCAGGATTAACTGATTTTAATTTTTTGTCGAGTTCGCCGTTTTTGCCTAATTTCTAGTTCCCTATAACCTTTATATAGAGGTTAATGAATGGATTAAAAAAATTCAAATAATAATGTTTTGAGTTGGGTACTCAAGAGGTTAAAGGCAGATTAAATTCATCAATGAAATCACCTTTCTAGTCCGGTTTTGAGAAAAATATTTCCATGAGTGTGGAATAATTTTATTTGCAAGTTTTTCCAATAAAAATACGAAGTTCCAATTCCGAGTATGATACAATTTAAACGTTAACATTAAACATTCACAAGTTTCACTCACTTGATGGCTGCCATCAGGGGTATGGAAAATGTTGACAAGGACCCAATTACCACTCAAGATGCGAATATGTCTGTCATATGTCAAAATTTAATCCGTTAATCACATCAATAACACATGCAATTATAAGAATGGATATTTTTCAGATGAACACTGAATTTAAGATAAAAAATCAGATGTTTTTTTTCGTTTCACATCCAAAATTCATAAACCAATTACTACTTTCTTCGGAAATGTTAATTGATAGAAGTTTTGTAGCACTAGCTTATTTAGAGTACAGATTTTTTTGCCTGAGAGGTCATGACTCTACTCACCACCACCATACAACTTATACTAACATTACTATTGCTTAGTGCATCTTTTATGCGTTTATAATTTTAAATTTCCATTTTCCCCATAGATACTATTTGTATGGGGAAAATAGAAATTTTCTTTTTTGACTTTATTTACGTAAAAACCCCAAGCTATAATTAATGAAATATTGTGTTGTCATCGAAGATGCAACCGTCTGCCAAACTTGAAGGAAATCTGATCACTGTATGTGGGTGACAAATCGATTAACAGATATCGCCCAAGTGAACAGACAGACAAAGCAAGTTGAATAAAACCATGTAAAACGTAATAAATACAGAAAGTAAAAATGTTTTATTTCAAAACATAATACATAATGTGCAATATACTTACCGAGGAATCAGGGCTTGGGTCCCAGTCAAGGCGAATGATTCCACTCTGTGAAATTTCGTGCATCATCAGACACGATATTTACCTTTATATATAATTTCTCATTGCATGGATTTGATGCCAAGTAATCAGCAGGGGCGGATTAAGGGGGTGGGGCGGGGGGGTTCGCCCCCCCCCCCCATCCCACGTAATTCCTGGGGAAATAGAAAATATGGTAATCATTAAGGTGGTTCTCCAATGCAAGTTTTTATTTCACCAGCTCAAAATACAATGCTTAAAGACAATTGGAAAATATCTACATGCCACTTGTTTAAACAGACACAGCATCCTCAATGTTCGAAATTGAACTTTTGTAGGTCTTTTGATGAACAATGTTGATAAAGCTTTGGTGACGTAACGGCAAAATTATAAGGTATATACTATGTCTGCATAGAATCGTGTCGCGAGTTTGGGCAGTTGAGCTGTAGTAGGTCTGTGAGAGGGGAATACAGGCGACTCTCGACTCTTGAATACAGTCGAGATCTCCACGACCTCCTTCAGCACTGCCTACTATGCCACACTCTCCCCTCTCGTGCTCGTCGCGACATTTCAGTTGCCTGGCTCTGGCGAGTGTATTGTTCCAGTTGCAGTGAGCGACAAGTTCAAGAGTTCTTCACATGTTTAGGACTCTGCGTTCTTTTTCCTTTATTCTGTGATATACCTGACGTGAATATCAACCTTTTTCAGCCATATATGGTAAGTTCAGTCGATAAATTACAACAACATAACTTATTTTCTCTTTCTCGCGCTCGCCATTAGGGTCGGACGGCCGGCTACAAGCTCGGGCCCACATTAGCCACTATATATCAAGTGTTAGACCTGACTCCAACGGGTGAGATATAGAAGACGACGAATGGCTGCACCATCACTTCACCGACCTGAAGAAACCGACTGAAACGCCGCCGAAACTGTCGTCCGATGAATCATGGACGAACGCGGAGTAAAACCCGGAAGACCTGCATCTTCACAAGAATGGCATTCTTTACATCATTTGTTTACCTACGTTTTTCAAATTTGATTAGAGAGCTTTACTCAATAATTTATCACAAAAACTATGTAATACAGCCACACCAAAACTACGTTCTAAGCGCTACATTTCTTTTAATTTTCCGAGCGAGGTCCACTCGGACCCCAATTTAGTTGAGAGGTATTGCATACCTCCCAGGCGCCGCGGAAAGTAGTGAACCGCTCCCCCCCCAAAACAACGACCTTAATCCACCCCTGGTAACCAGTAACTAAGTGAATGTATTCACAAACAAATAAAAATTTGGCATAATTGGGTGAAGAAAAACGTTAGGACGCAAAAGGTTGGCATCATTGGGTGAAGCAAAACGTTTGTACGCACGACGTTGCCATTATTTCATGCAACATACATGGAAATCAAGACATTCATCCTTTTTCCACCTTGAAGATTATAGGTACTTTTAACATGCACATGCTCTCGTAATAAAAACAATTGACATAATTGGGTGAAGCACAATGTCAAGATACAGATCCTCTTGCCATTATTTCATACAATATACATGAAAATCAAGATATTCCATCCTTTTTCCACCTTGAAGATGATAAGTACTTCTAACATCCCCATGCCTGCATTTAATATGTCTGCTTCGTTGTGTCTGGACTTCCAGGCGTCAATTCAGCACCATAATACTGGAAAGCAAAATACGGAATTACTATGAAACATTTATCTGAAGCAGCAAGCAAGGGGTCATTCAAGTATTACGTAAGAGGAGAAGAATGTTGGGTTCTTTTTGGAACGCCCCGAGGTTCTAATTTTGCTGCTAACTCGAGAAATCAAGTACTTGATATAAATATTGAATTAGAAGGGGTCGATCACACTTCCTTGTGGGATGCTGGATGTCGCTCTAACCATATCATAGCTTATGCCATCAATAACTACTTTTTGCTTGCAATCACTCAGAAAGTTATGCATCCAATTAATTATTTTTCTGTATAACCCATATGATTGTCATTTGAATGCAAGTTTTATTGTGAGAAACCTTGTCAAATTGCATTTTAGATAGCCCCAGTCCGTTTAAAATAGTGTCGGATCACAATCCCATACGATGGTTAGATAGAACAACATGGTCCATCCAAGGCATATGAGATGGTCATAGCTGCTCCAACAGTATGATTTTGAGATCATGCAACAGACAGGGTCAGCTCCGCAGAATGCGGATGTGGTGAGCAGAGGATTAGACTGTGCACAGGGAAGTTAGGAGCAGTGTTCAGGGTGTGGCGCCATTTGGTGAAGGATACACCAGCTGGTTCCAAAGAAGATTTTGTCTAGTGATTTAATCATTGTAAATATTAGGACAAAATTCTTTGGAGGGTGGAAGAGACTAATGTTGGATGCTTTGGCATTAAGTTTTTGGACTTCTTCTTATAATTATTAATTGTATTTTTATTAATAAAAAAATTAGTTTTCTTAAATGTTGCAATGTTTTTTGGCTAGTTGGTTGTCAGGGGTTTATGGAGTAGAGGAGAGGTGGACTGTTGTAATAGTTGGGACAGATGGTATGTTCTGTGGACTCCCATAAGAAAGTTGATTTGTATAGCAAAGAAAGTAAAGAAATTACTGCATCGAGGACTGCAGAATCCATTGAAAGTGGTCTTTTGGTGTTTTGTAATCTCCACTGTGTGACAAACTGAGTGTTTAATACCTACTTTACTTTTGGGCTCAATTTTTATCATCTTTTGTTTTGAGCAGTCAGCCATTTTTTGCTTTCTGTACACCAGCTACAATGTCATTAAATGTGTCCCCTCAAAACGATTATACTAATACTTCTTCATGTAAAACTGATGTTTTTTAATTAAATCGAACCAAGAATTAACCTGCAATCCCACCTGAAAATTTGGCTGGATGTTATAGGATAGATAAACAAAGACAATTACAACATTGATGATTAAGAAGAGAAGAGAGCAGTGGTGGATTAATGTCCTTGTTTTGGGAGGTGGCAGATTGCTATTTCTGGGGGTACTGGAAAATCATATGACCACTATTTTTTCCTATTGTACCAGGAATTACAGGGGCAGCGGCCGACTCCCCCCCCCCCCTCTCCCTAACTCCTTAATTCACCACTGGAAGAGAAGCAGTGAAAACAGGTGCATACATAAAACATTCAGACATTGATGAGACTCAAGAAGTGGGAAAAGCAAAACATGAGGTAGGAAAATGAAATGTTATATGTAGATGTTTTGAGGTTAAGAGAAGCAAGATGGTAGGACATTGGACTTTGATAGTGATAGAAATAGACTTAAGATACTGTATGGGTTTGTTTAAGGTAGAGAGGAGCATCTGAGGTGCCACAGGATGGGATGACTTCAACTGCACAGGGTCACTTTGGCCATACAGGTTCAACGGTGTGACCATAGGGTCAATCGTCCCCGCTCCCCCCCCCCCCAACGATGGAGAAAAACCTCAATTTTAATAGGTATCCTACATTCAAATTTTGATAAATGCAAATCAAGCGTGAACAAACCATTTTGACATGTTGAAGGTAAAGTCCTTATTAAATGTATGTTTTCCAAGGAACAACTGTGGCGATCATCACTGGTAATAGTTGCCAAACGGGACAAATACTAATCATTCCCCCCCCCCCCCTTAAGAGATTTCCCTGGTTACACCATTGAGGTTGACTTCAGCCACATGCCCACTGCTCCATAAATTGAAACTTAGTAGCACAATATCTTAAACATCATGAGGTGGCTATTTATTCCATATTCCATAGGGAGGATCAATTTTGCTGCAAGCTTGGTGCAAAATTGTTATAGCGCCTTCATTAAGATTCCAGTAAGGATGCACTTGAAGTTGCAGGAATCATGCAGCACCTTGCCATGGCATGATTGAGCTTTGCTGAAATCTTGCTTCAAGGTTGGCAAGATTATCATTCTACCCACTAGATGCGAGCTGAGCATGCACAGAGGTTGCCAATGTTGGCATGGTTACTACAAGCTTGCTGCAGGATTGGCAATCTTGTCTAGCTTTATGCAAGAATTATGTAACATTGCAGCAACCTTCCATGCTATGTGGAATGTCACCAGCAGACCTAACTTGCCTCTTGCTATGCTCACGTAACTATCTTATATAGGAGCACAGTTGAAAGTTGTGTATTCTCGAGAAAGTCTACAAAACCTCAGTTGGCTATTGTCTCATCTCTGCAGAATTCATGAAAGATATGTTTATTTTTACTTTGTTAGTTTGTTCATAACCAGAATAAAAAAATGTTTATATATTTTACTCAAAATTGAAATAAAATGAAACATTGTGGGATGGCATCTACCATGCTCAGGCACTACCAGAAAGTCTGTAGTGGGCGTTCATGTCAAAGGTATGATGAAAGTCGCTTATAAGAAGTATTGGTTACAGTCAAGACAGGGAAAATGACAATCCAAAGGGCAGTGGAGCAGTATCAGGTCCTGAGGAACACAATGCAAGATAATCTCTCAGGGAAACATAAAAAAACAAGTCTAAGACCAGACAGCACTTCATTGTGAAAAATAGGAAAAACTTGCAGAGGTGCTCAAAGCGTGCCAAGTGGGTGTTTCCAATGAGTGATTGTGATCTCCTAACTTACTACAAACTTATTTAAATAACAAAAAAGTAACTGCCCAGTGTTTTGATAATGGTTTTCCAGGAATTGATTAGGATCATGAATTTATCTTCATTAACAAAGCACTGACACTAAGGTTCAGGGAAAATGTTTGGAGGACCTACATAGTATTATAATTATGGTTACCAACTTGGTTCAACTGGAATTCCGGACAAGGCACTGTTTCTGTTGGGATATAAGGGGTTTGGGGCGAAGGGGGCGAAGCAAGAAGTCTGTTTCAGCCGCTGGAGGCAAATATATTTTGGAACCATTTTGCCTGCAAAACAGCCGGACACGTAATTTAAAGATTCAGTGACTTGTACATATGGTTGGATTGGAATCTGGGATCAACTCAAACAATAATTCTAAATACATACTAATATCATAGCCAACAATTTAATTCTAGCATTTTGTTAAAATTTAATATAAAACACATTCAAGCACAGTCCATAAAAATATTTCAGGAAGATGAAATATAGTTTGAATTAATAAAAAACTGAAATCCAGTCTAACGTTATCCAATTTGTAAATTTCTAGATTATATTATATTTGATGAACAATAACTATTTACTAAATTATGATAAATACTCTTAAATTCAATAAAATGTAGTGCACATGTGGCTTTTTCACAAATTCTGGACATTGTGCTGTCCGGAATAAGGCAATTCTTCTTTCTGGAAAAAGGCATCAAAATCCGGACTGTCCAGAGAAATTCCGGAGGTTGGCAACCCTAATTATAATATGAAATCCCAAGAATGCTGAAGCCAGCACTGGATGACATTGGACCATCCCTTGCAGATTAAATTCTGGCCGGGTTTAGAGCAGGTGGTATTGTGCCTTTTAGTCAAAGGAAAGGGCTTGACAAATTTTTAAGAATCTTTTCTTGGCCAATAATCTGATCAATCTGGATAGCAAGCATTTGTTCAAATTATGCAAGATGCTGGACTAATTAAGGTTCCCAAAATAATGAACTGAAGAAAAAGAATGCCTCTAATTGTAGGAAAGAGTATGTGTGCATGACATAAGAGTAAACTCTTATGAAGGAAGAGGGGAGGGCTTACACCCTAGGGTAGGAGTTGGTGCAAGGGGAAAGCCAAGCAGCGTTGTTGAACCTTCAATCATGGGCACCTCTGCGCCTACTGAGGGCATTTGTAAGCTGGACCATGGACCAAATTCGGGGAGGAGCCGACCACTAAGATCAGGCGGACCACAGATCCTGCCTCGCTGCTGGTGCTGTGGCCGAGTACACAGTCCTGATACTTGTGCGGTATGGACGTGGGAATGCCACCGTTGCGGGAAGAGGGGCCACATTGCTAAACAGTGTAGACCAGGATGACACGCACAAATTCATGAAGTCGATGGCGTCGTCAACCCGGACGGAGAAGCAGCAGCAGCTGGTGCGCACCCTGAGTATGAAGGGTACAATGGAATACATTCTTCAGGTGAAGTGGGTGAGTTTTTGGGCCTGGCGGTTTGTAAATGCACTCTTGATGTGGAGGGTACAGAAATAGTTTTTGAAATTGATAGCGGAGTGTCTGTAACAGTCATGGGTGTTAAGCAATTTGAACGGCTCCTCCGAGGGGTAATGTTGAGGAGGTGTGCATTAAGACTTAAGTCAGCTTCGGGATCCGAACTGGGAATCAAAGGTCAGACAAATGTCTCCGTCAAACGTATCTCGGATAATAAGGGGATTGAAAACCAGTACCAGTTAAGGTTAATAGTAGTCGATTCAGATCTAAGATTTCCACTTTTAGGCAGGGCATGGCTGGATGAATTAAAACCAAATTGGAGAGACCTCATGTCAATCAATCAATTGGATGCATCAGCTTCCAATTTGGCCTTCTGCTACCCTGACGTATTTGATGGCAACAGGCAGGCGAATATTAACTATTTTAAGGCACACATAGTTTTGAAGCTCAATGCGACCCCAATTTTTTGCAAATCATATGATGTGCCTTTCAAATTAAGAATTAGGTAAAGCAGGAACTAGATAAACTGGTGGAATGTGGCATTTTTGAGCCCATAAGACATTTGCAATGGGCAAGCCCCCTAGTCCTTGTCCCTAAGAAAAATGGGGAACTCCGACTATGCATTGATTACAAGGGTACTGTAAATACTGTGATTGAGAGGGACCAGTACCCACTTCCACGATTGGACGACATACTGAGTGGGCTGTCTGGGAAAGTGTTTGTAACTCTTCACCTCAGCAGGGCATTTATGCAGCTCCTACTGTCAAATGAGTCTAAGGAGGTATTGGTGGTGAACACTATATTTGGTCTGTATAGGATTCATTGATTACCATAAGGGGTATCGAGTGCTCCAGGCATCTTTCAGTCAATAATGGACTCAGTGTTGCAGGGCCTCGAAGGGGTACAATACTACATTGATGATGTGGTGATAGCAGGAACAAATTGGCAGGATTGTTACGATAAGATTGATGCAGTGTTGTCTCGCCTGTCTAAGTATGGGATCCGGGTAAATGGAGAGAAATGTAACTTTTTCAAGTCTAGTGTAGACTACCTGGGGCATACTATCGAAGAGTCGGGCATCAGGCCAATGGAGGGGAAGCTGAACGCAATAATGAGTTGTCCTACCCCAGAAAACGTTCATCAACTGAAATCGTATTTGGGGATGTTTAACTTCTATGGGAAATTCATCCCCATGGCATCCACCGTTTTGAGGTTGACCGAAAAGGATGTTCCATTCACTTGGACGGCTGTAGAAGAATCAGCCTTCTGTAAAACCAAGGAGTTGTTTGGGCAAAATAACATCCTCACACATTATCGGTCGGATGTTCCCTTACTTCTAGTTACGGATGCCTCACCCTATGGAGTTGGTGCAGTATTATGCCATGATATTAATGGGTCAGAGAGACCAATTCTGTGCACATCTGCCACCTTAAGCCAGGCAGAAAGAAACTATGCTCAAGTAGAGAGGGATGCTCTTGCTATTGTTTCCGGGGTACGAAAATTCCACAAATATTTGTATGGGCAAAAATTTTCCATTTTAACAGATGCACAGGTTCTAAAAAGAATTCTGGGGCCAAAAGTTGGGATCCCAACCCTGGCTGCCTCAAGGCTGCAAAGATGGGCCATCATTCTTGCTGCCTACGACTATGATGTCATGTATAGGAAGACTGTCAGTAATGCGGATATGCTATCTAGATTACCCCTCCCTACGGAGACCACAGGAGACACTGAGTGTGTACTCCAGATTGAATCACCCTTGAGCTGTTTAGGCATTCAAGAATCTTCAAAACAAGATGTAGTATTGCAAAAAGTGATGGGTTTACTCACTCAGGGTGGCCACAGCAATGAGAAGATAGTCTAAGGCCATATTTTGTGCAACGTTTGGAACTGACTATTACAGAGGGATGCTTGTGTTGGGGGAATAGATTGGTAATTCCACTAGCTTTGAGAGGGCATGCCCTAAGGCTACTCCATGATCAGCACGTAGGAACTGCTAGGATGAAACTACAGGCAAGGTCACAGGTATGGTGGCCAGGTATTGACAAGGATGTTGAAGAAATATCAATAAATTGTGAGACTTGCCAAGCAACGCATGCAAATATCTCCAAAGGGAAATATTTAGTGTCGTGGCCCAAGACAAATTCCCCTTGGGAATGCATCCATTTGGACTTTTGTTACTTTCAAGGGCATAAAATTTTAGTTCTGGTTGACAGCTTTTACCACTGGATTGAAACTTGGGTTATGAGTCTTACCAATGCTCAGAATACGATATTGAAACTAAGAGGGTTCATGACAGTGTTTGGTATTCCCCAGGAATTAGTTACTGATAATGGCCCCCCTTTCCAGTCAAGGGAATTCCTAGAGTTCTGTGAGAAAAATGGCATTAAGGTAACCAAAAGCCCCCCTTACCACCCTGCCTCGAATGGGGTGGCAGAACATAGCGTGCAAACAATGAAGGAAAATTTGGGGAAACAAATTGTAGATATGCTAATGAGCCATTTTTCCACTGTCCCACAAGCCTAAACACAAACTGAAATAGAGGGTATGCTGCTGAACTTCTAAGGCACATACCGGAATACTCCAAATTCTAATAAATTCAACAGATTCAGGCAAGATATCGTGGAAGTTCTTCATAATATAAGAGAAACAATTGCACTTTTCCACAAATTGCTTTTCTGCGTACAACGAGTTTCGGCTCACAGAGCCATCATCAGGTACAAGACAAAGTTGTAAGAGTATACATCACATATATATCTATTCAGAGGAGGGGGTAGTGAGAGGCAGTGGCAGATAGAGAAAAAACTCAAGGGGGGGGCGCAAGTTATCGCGATGATTGTAGCTTTCAAACTGGCTGCCTGGCAGCGACTCTGCTTCCCTTATATATGTAGCTCGGTTGTTTCGAGAACATTCGGTGCCAGAATGTTTGCTTCCAGACTTTTAAGGAGTGTGAACAAATACAAACAGTAGAATATTTGCGACTTTTCTCGAACAAAGGCCAGACATAATAACGTATCGAGATCACTAGAATGGCCGCGACTTTTCTCGTAGGTTAGCTATCTATGTGCCAGACAGAAACGTATAAAATACGATGACGCGGACGCGCGCGCGTGCTACATAAGAAAGTACAACTACTCGATAACTCGACTCAGAGTCGACTGACGAAAGATGTGCGTGCGTACGAAAGACGAACGAATAGCGTGCGGGCTGACTGGCGGGGGCGGCACAGGTGGCAATGCAAGCGGCCCCTCAAGGGGGGGGCACGCGCCCCCCCGCGCCCCCCATATGTATCTGCCACTGGTGGTAGGAAACTAGAGGAGGGGGGAAGGAGGAGGTAGTGATGGAAAAAACCTGGGAGAAATCAGGAAAAACCAAGGGAGGAAAGGGGTGAAAGGACTAAACCGTGAGGGAAATGCCAAGAAACGGCAAGCTGGAAAAATGTAGGTGGGGGGGGGGGGAAAGGCAGGGAATAGGCATGTTATTAGAACGTAGGGATGTGGCGCTAGGGAAAGGAGGTGGAAGAATGCTCCCGAGGGTAATTGGGAAAGGGGGTATGAATGGGAAACAGTTCTCGGAAGGGATAAGGCGGAAGGTGGGCACCGCCCGGATAAGGGTGGAGGGCCTGGGTGGGTGGATTGGAAAACCATCATGGGGAGGGGGGGAGTTGGTTGGGGGGAGGGTGAGTGGGAATTTGGCTGTTTCTTTTAGGAAGGGGGATCTTGAGGAGAAGAGTATGGGTTACAAACACTTGTTCATTTAAAAGAACATCCACTTCTGACTGTATAATTTCAAGGGATTCTAAAACGTCCAATCTTGTGCCTTTATTTTCAAAGTGGAGAATTTCAGGTTGGAATCTGCAGGAATGAGAAGTTTGTACCAGGTGCTTGGCTAAAAAGATGTTTCATCACAGTTTTTCCAACACCTTTTGTGTTCATTAGTTCTGGAAGTTTCTACCTGTCTGGCCGATGTAATATTTATCACAAGAGTAACAATTTATTTTATAAATCCCAGATTGAAGGAGGGGATCTATTTTATCTTTATTGCTACATAGAGTTTTTCCCAGGATAATAGGATTGTACAATGAAACGTTGAATTTATCTTTCGGAAATTTACGAGCAAGCTAATTAGAAATATCACCCACAAACAATAATAAACACCATTTCCTAGGCTTATCATACACGGGTGAAAGAGAGCATAGCTGTGAAATAGCTTTGGTTTTTAATTTTTTCTTTAAAATTTTTGTTATCGTGTTAACGCTGTACCCATTAGAAACTGCAATTGATTTTATGGTGGCCAGTTCATTATTGAAATTGTTTATTGTTAAGGGTAAATTTACAAGACGATGCAGCATTGAATGGAAAGCCGATAGTTTCTGGGCAGTCGGGTGGCATGAGTCACTTAGGATGATCACGTCACTGTAACAAGGTTTTCTGTAAACACCAAATTCATGTTTATTGTCTTTGATAGAAATAGAGAGATCCAGAAAGTTCAACTGTTTTTCGGATTCTATTTACATGGTGAAGTTTATCTGGGGGTGTTGGGTGTTTAGAATATTAAAAAAGCAGTTTAATTGTCTTTCACTCCCTGTCCAGCAGCAGATGTGGAAAAGTGCAATTGTTTCTTTCATATTACCCCAAATTCTGTTTCTGGGCATAGTATTTTTGACTAATGTAGTACCTACGCCAGAAACCGAAAAACTGTCTTTCAAGAAATCTAATACAGCAGTTTTATAAATGAAATAGGTTGCTCCTTAGCTTAAACACCCTTTATATCTTCAAAGAAGATGATTTTTTTCCTCTGATATACAGCTAGAATTAGTAGAGGGAAACAATCCTGATTTTCACTTTTGAAAATTTAGAAATCAAAAGATGAAAACATTATTTTCTATCCCTTGCTTCTCTCAGTACCTACGAATAATACCTAAGTACTTAATAACAAATGTTAGCATTACTTTAAATTAAGTGTAATTTAGGAAGCACATGTTGTGGCTGGAGTCACCCTGTGGGTTGGGAAGACTTCAGCCATTGTAATTTATCATTTTTAATGAATGCTGTCAATTCACAGAAAACGTTTTAAGCATTATTTGCTTGACTAAGGTTTTCTTCTATGCAATTTAAATTTTCTTCTCTCACAAACAGCCAAAGTCATTCCTTTTGAAGGTATTAAATGCAAAATTGGGGAAGAGCTTTGTAAATATGGAACAGATTTAAAGATGCTGTCAGTTTAAATAAAAGCATAATAAATAATTTTGTAGAGGTTGATGTAATGATTACTACATGCAAACAATATGGAAGAAAATGTGGATAGTGTGAATGACTAGAAAAAATAATTATGTAAGTCCTGAGTAAGATAAACCTAATTGTTATGAGGGATTAAGGGTGTGAGGGAAGTGTGATCCCTGGTTGGAACAACAGGCAAGAACATGCCCATTTCTCGCCAAGATCTAATGCTAGGTGAATAGTAACATCCTCGAATAGGTGTCCCTGGTTTTTGCTGTAAATGACAGAGTGCAAGGTACCAAGGTGACTCCATCTTTGAGGTGGAAGGCAAGAAGTGCAACAGGGAAACTCTGGATGCAAGGTAATCTTCGGTTTTACTTTAGCCATACCCATGCATATGGACTGTGGAAGTCCCCCATGGTGAATCAAAAAAATGATAAACTTTGATTTTTCGACAATTTATGACACATTATTAAATGCAAGAGCTCGTTGCTTTGATTCAGGGGCGTGAATACGAATTTTTCATATGGGGGGATAAGACTGATATTTTATCAATTAATTTTGCCTAATTCACAGAGGCATTTAGGTAAATTTGTATGAAACTGTTGCGAGACATGGTTTATCCTTCATTCAGTCACATTCATCCTAAAAATGCAGCAAACACTATTGATACTATTGGGACTCAAGTACTTAAATTGCTCAAAATATTTTAAATAAATGAGTTTCATTTTAAAAAAATTAGCAAAAAATGATGATTCTCGGTCACCCTTGACATGCAAAAAAGAATTCTGGCCAAAGTGAGTGGAATCAGAGGGGTGCAGATTGGGGGGTGGGGGTTTAGGGTTTAAACCCCCCCAAAAACATGTTTACCTGAGTTTGATTTTGTTCGTTTACCTGAACTAGCATTTAGTATTTTGCTTATTGGGCTGAAAAATATCGTTGAATTGTCTTCACGAAAAGAGAATGTTCATTTAATTATTGTTTTAGTGAATAATAATCTAAATATCATTTTATAATGATGCTCATCATAAATATTAATGAACCCACCCCTAGAAGTCAACTCCCCCCCCCAGAAGTTGATCCTGTGTAGGCTACTGGGTGGAATGACCCCCTTGATGGTGTCCCCATACAAACGCCCCTGCTTTGATTTCACCATATTGGGCTCTAAGTGGACCTCTCATTTCTCTAGTTACTTGTGTGACCAATTATGAAAATATTTAACTATTTTACCTAACTACCAATTATGAAAATATTTACATAACTATTTGATAACATGCAACTGGTTTTGATACAAAGAATCATCTCTTGGCATAATTTAGCATATTTTGTCAGGTTACGAAAGTTTGCTTTCCTAATGAATGACAGAGGGAAATTGCTCTCGGGCTTCACACCATTGTCGGGTTTTCCATAGTGGCTGAGACTTTCTCATCTTCAAGGCTTGTGATGTACCTTGCCCTGCCAACATCATCAGCGCTGAAGATGATGGGAAAGACTCTCTTCAAAAAGTCGGCCGCTATGGAAAGCCTGACCTGGTGTGAAGCCCAAGAACAATTCACCTTGCCTGGTTAATGGTACTAGATTAGATTGTTTGTAGGGGGGGCCTTCGACAGGAGCCCGGGCACTTAGACCTTTTTGGTCCATTGTGCCAACCCCATGCCTGTCTGCCACATGCAGACAGGGGACAAGAGCACAACGGTTAAGGTATGTACTGTCACCCATCCAACCCCCGTCCGGGCCCAACATTACTTAACTTCGGTCATCTTGCGGGAACCAGTGTGCCAATGTGGCCCTTGCCCTGATTCATGGCACTACAATTAAATGTATTTCTAGTACAATGGTCAGGGCCGTCCCAAGGATTGAGGGGCCCTGTGCAAAGGAAAGTTCCCACAACCACCCCCATTTCCCTGCAATGTTGCCATTTCTCCGGTGACCTAACACGGAATTCTTAGCATTATATATTAGATTGTTATTTTCAATCATAAAACCTCAATCAAAAGACTTGCACACTTGCATAATTATCAGGAGTACCTATCATTTACAAATTGATTTGTTGCTGTGTGCCATGATTGTTAAAGTTTAAATTATACTGGGTGTGGTTGATTCTGGATGGGGAGCCTGAAGATGGGAGCGTCGTGGAGAGAGGGCCTTGGAACTCGAGGAAGGGTTATGGATTAGGATGCTCCTTAGCTCCGCCCCTGCCAACACTCTAACTTTGAATTCCCTTTTTTGATATTGTAGCATCTTTTAAACGTACTTAATGGAAAGGAGGAAATTAACCTACAAAATGGCTAATGATTTCAAGCAATTTACATATGTATTAAGTTGTAGGCAATTTCAGGAAATCGGCGGGTTTCCCTACTTTGTCTGAAAAAGGCAAACCCGTGCGGGGCCCTCATAGACGCGGGTGCAGCAGCACCTGCCGCACTACCCTAGGGACAGCACTGTCCATGGTTTGGTTATTTATGGATCACAGAAGAGGGAGGAGGGTTGGGTGGATTAAGGAGGTTTTGAGGAATTTCAGGGGGGGGGGCAGGAGAGGTTGTACAAATCAGTGCCCTTGGGGCCCAGTAGGGGTATTAGGGCAGTGGGTAAATCTGAGAGGTAGAACTGAGTGGGGAGGTTTTGGAGAGGATGATTAGTATTAAGGTTTGGGGAGCAGAGAGATTTTGGGGTATCAAAATTAAATATAGGAACAAGGAAGGCAGAAAAATTAACACAATTATGTATACTCATGGTGCCTTGAGTGGGGGCTTGAACTTTACCTTAGCAAATACACTCCAGTATACTTCTTACAAAAGAAGTCACATCGACGCTATATATGCACATATATTTTTTTTGTGGGAGGCTGCGTATTCAGTCACAGATACATTTCATAAAAACTGCAAGTTGGGAGCTTTTTCCAATGTCTTTACACACACAGGTAGGAATTTCATCAGCATGAGGATAAATGACTTACTTCTCATAGATTCTACACTACTTATAGTTCATCGCGTGTAGATTTCTGTCCATAATTCACCTCTGCTTCACTCCGGTAGATTACATATCAGTTTGGTTTATAACACTGGTTCGAAGAAGAATGTTTCTCGGAAGGCTCTTACTTCCCACAACCACCCCCATTTCCCCACAATGTTGCCATTTCTCCGGTGACCTAACACGGAGTTCTTAGCATTATATATTAAATTGTTATTTTTAATCATAAAACCTCAATCAAAAGACTTGCACACTTACATAATTATCAGGAGTACCTATAATGAACAAATTGATTTGTTGCTGTGTGCCATAATTGTTAAAGTTTAAATTATACTGGGTGTGGTTGATTCTGGATGGGGAGCCTCACCATGGGAGGGTTGTGGAGAGAGGGCCTTGGAACTTGAGGAAGGGTTATGGATTAGGATGCTCCTTAGCTCCGCCCCTCCCAACACCTAACTACCTGGGCCGTAGCCCCAGAAAACTTCACTTTAAATAAATATAGTGTGGAACTAGCCAAGTGTATCCTCATTTAGATTTATCATGCATGTGGGGCTCTGAGAGGGCCTCTTATACCTCAAACCACAAGTGAGGCCAACTATGGAACCAAATAACAATACACAATAAAAAATAATGCCTCATCACAATGGTATGTTCAGTAAGGCATATTCTCTATGAGAGGTTACTCTGGGGGGAGGATCCCTGGAGATGCTCTACAGCTAACACAAACCTCACCGAAGGTAGGCATTGTGGTTTATAAATAATATTTTTAATCACTACTAACCACTGTCTTTTGAGATGACAATGATGCCAACCTATTCAAATCTTCATGTGCTCAAGACTAGCCAGATGCCCAATGAGAGGATGAAGGCAGAGACAGCTTTGTTAGGGCAAATATATTGTTAGTGCCTTCCCCTGCCCTAAGTTCAGGATGGGATGACAAGTAATCTATAACATTACACACATTCATAGGAAATGTTAAATATTTACTGATGCAACAATTATATCACAGGAAAATTAATGTTTTGTTTAAATTTTTAATCCCCAAACCCAGTCATATGATCAGGACTTTATGGATGTGATACTATTGCAGAGTTTAAATTCTAATTGCAGGAAAAATGAAAGCCAGTTTATTTTACGTGCAAGTGAGAGAAGAGGTCGATTGTGTACCGGATGCTACAATGATAGCGAATCTTGATGGCAGTGACCTGCGTGAGGAGACGTCAAGAAGGGAAGGTGCATGTGGAAAGGGAAGGCAAAGGAGAGGAAGGGAGATGATAGCGATATGGTAGTGACAATGCTGCCAACCTAGTATCACTAACCCCGAGAATGCAGGTGCAGGATTGTCGACTGCACAATACAACAATATTTACAATTCTAACAAAGATACATCAAAAATAGCTAATTATGCTCGAAACCCATTGGAGAAGCCCGCCAACACAATGTATGACCAAGAGCCACAATGGTAATTTATAAGAGATGATGATGATTAGTAGAGATAATGTAAGTAGACCTTTTTTTTAAATTGACTTCTCCCTGTTTAGGATCCACTTATATGTTGTGGAGTGTATAATAATGGCATTCTTTTCATCATCAATTTTATATTATTGATCTTTTTGAATTTCTCTTTCGATTATCCTCTTTTCTCCAAAATGTTTGTCATCAAACCATGGCAACACCTCGCCACCGTCATTCAAAAGTTGCCGCTCGCACCAAAGGCGTTCCGTTTCGATTATCGCACCAACTGCTTCAATGCGCGAAAATGAAACGGAACGGTGGTGCATCAAAGCGGTTAATGCGTGAAACGGAACGCACCCCTGCTGGACACATTGACACCTCAAGGAAACACCTACCAGATGAAATTATCACCAAAAGTGGAAAAAGAACAGGTGAAATTCAAGTATTCACTGCCACGCAATCGCAAATAGAATACTAATATTCATAGCTTCAGTAAAAATCACTTCACCAATAAGGTATTGCCCAAAAGCACACGTGAAACTATAGATTCATAGTTTAAATAAATATTTCAAACCAAATATGTAAGACATTCATTACAATCCACGATATATCTAAAGCTTATATGTATATCTAAAACTACATCTTATTGGTATGGAAACTCCGTTAGTATAATCAAGACTTAGTGCTGTAGTAACAACGTTACCTACAGCCTTTATTAAATCTTACGACAATTTCCATAAATGCTCAATTTTAGTATGAGGTCCAATTACTCAAGTAAAAGGCTCCCACATACAAGCGTAATCAATAAATTTAGCATGATGGCACCATCAACATGAAGAATTACATAAAAAATGTCCCTACTGCTATTATATAGCTTAAGTAGATGCATTATAAAACCAGTGCGTGAAATACAGCATGATGATAAATCATTAGAAAACAAAAGTATTCAGATTGTTTAGGACAAAGAGAGCGAAGCTGGTCATAAAAGTAGGAGGGCACGAACTGGAGCAAAAAGATAAATTTTATTACTTGGGTAGTACGCTAGAACTAGGGGCATTGTTGCAGAGATATTGAAAGGAGAATAGCGCTAGTGAAAGAAGCATTCAGTCGCAAACAGGATAATCTGTACAGGGATAATCTAAGAGTTAACTGCATTGCATAATTAATGTCACTGCTTTCGTACAATAGTTGTCGGCTATAGATTAAAGCATTCTGATGACACCTTAGAGGGGAGGCTAGTGATAGGCTGATGGCTATCGAGTCCCAGTATCAATATAAGATGAGTAAAAGTTGAGTACTCTTTGATATAACTGAAGAACTCTACTAATTTTGGTATCATAAGCGGTAGCTACTTAGTTAGTAAATGATATTTGGGCTCTACACAGGGTCAAAATCTGCATTTCCACCGACGTTTCGAAGGACCCTAAATACGACGGACGACTCTTTATGGTTTTTATGCCTCAAACCCCTAGGCGGAGTGAGATACCCCTTGTTGGTTCAATACATGGAAGGTGGGTCTAGATAGCATGTTTAAAGTGGTAAAGTGCGTTTTAAATTTAGCAGGTCGAGGAATTTAAAGTAATCTCAACCGCTGTTAAAATGTTTTTAACATTTTTTAGAGTGGGCCAGGCACGTGCCCCTTGGCTAGTGGTCCCCTTGGCTAGTGGTCCCCTTGGCTAGTGGTCCCCTTGGCGAAAGGCAATCGCCGCATCGGGAAAAATTTGGGGGGAAAAAAAGTCTGAAGCCCCTAAACACTTACCCCCCCCTGGCTACGTGCCTGGAGTGTTTCCCCATATGTTTGTTTCCCCATATGTTTGGCCAACTAGGTTATATTCATTTTTGAAACAGCTGGGCCAATGCTTGAACAATGAAAAATGTTTTCACGCAAATTGTACACATAAACAACCAAATTAATGTGTAAAAAGAGTTGGTGAATTTTAAATTTTTTAACAGAGCTTTTTACATATAGTTTACTGAAATAGACTCTTTTATCAAGACTTTGGAGGTACAGTTCCTTATTTTATGTCATTCTAATCGTTAAGAGGAATTGTTGTTCTCCTTGGGACATTTCCACTCACACCCACTTCCACTACGAAAGTAAGGGCTACATCTGCCCACGCATGAATATGGGACAAAATAGCCAGTATGCCGGAGGTTACCAGAGCTTATGTTTTAGATTGAAATTATTTAAAAAAAACGCCAAACTTGGTTATAATCATACTACAGTTTAAACACATACACTTCCTACATCAATTGGCACATACCAAGTTGGCAGGGGATGTATTAAAGATTGGCCTGTCTAGATTGCAAATGATGAAAAACAGAATGTTACAACAAATTCTACCAATATCACTTCCAAAATTACTATTAGAAAATTATTATAGACGTTTTATCATCTAATCCTTTAGGTCCAAAGTAGTCTTATTTCACGGTACCCTATAGAAAATTAAATGGTGTATAGTTTCAATTATAAACTATTTATCAATTTTATAAATAACGGCCAATTTTGACTCATGCGGCACTCAGAAGTACTGATGATGACGAACAAGTCGTTCATCGAAACATTGGCAGATATGATGCCTATTACCTGGTGTAATACCCGTGAAGACTTTATACATCATGTATAGCCGGAAGACCCTCAGTCTGACTCCGCCAACCCTTTCCCCCAGGAGACCCTTGAGGACACCGCCATCCTACCCAGGAGACCCACGCTTGGACTCCGCCACCACCCCCTCGCCGCCCGGGATCTGGCCCACCCAACCTTGGGGACCCCCGTTTGGATCCCGCCGCTCCCTCCAACCTTGTGGACCCACGGGCTGCCCGTTGCTGGTCCGCGCCCAAGAAAGTACCTCTCCGTGAAAGCCTTCCCCGTTGCAAGGCCTCATTGTGTAAAACAGTAAATATAAGATCGTTAACCTATCGACTCCGGATGGTTTCAATTTGTCTTTGCTCCCTTATTTAGACAAACATCACAACAAAGTCACTGCTGTGCCAGTAAGAAACAAATGAAAAAGTGTGGAAAATGTTGCAATTTATTTAGAATGTCAAAAACCCTAATCTTATAATAACATTAGCTTATGGGATTGAGTTATAATTTAAGTAGTAATCCCAATTCCAGGTAAATCAATTTTTGCAGTTTAACTTGCAGACTTTCCAAAAGTGTAAGTGAGGATGGAGGTTAATTAATGACTAAAGAGTGTTTCATGATGAGGTGCTGATTATTCCACTACCACACAGGAGGTTATCAGCTTGGTATCATTTCTCTTTTTGCACTGGCTAGACTTATGTGGAAAAGAGATCCCCATCACAGGAAGAAAGACCGTACTCAGCTGTATAGAAACATACACTACTGTATAGGAACGTACAATGCTGTACAATCACATACACATGCTTCTGCAGCCGTCTGTGTAAGTACCTATATAGCCAGTGCAGTTCAATGAAACCAGAGTAAGGACTTAATCGAGGGATAGGTATATGAGAAACCACAGTGTGCCTAAACCATTGGAATGTAAATGGTGAATCATCACAGAAGCAACTTAATAATTTGAACAATTATTTAGCCGAAATAAACTTAACACAATGATCTACATTTGGGTTGAAATAAAGTATGATAATGAGGGGAGTTAGGGAAACTTTCATAATTCATAAGAACTGCAGAGGAATGGCTTGGATGGAGAAAATAACTCAATATCCTAAACATTTTGTGAAAGGGTATTGGATGCATTGAATATATATGTTTAGACCTTGAAAGAATGCAATTCATCTAAAAACATTTATGAAAAAAAGAAACACATGAAACCAATAAAATTAGAAAATAAAAAATAATCTAGGGTGTAATACCTACATTAATTTATGATCATGATTGCTGATTAAAAACTGCATCAGTCAAATTTCCCAAGAAAAGTTAAGAAAATTCACAATAAGACCCATCCAAATAGAGGTAATATATTAAATTAAATTAATACAATTTAGGCCAGAATTCATCATTTTATTACTATTAAAATGTAAGAAAATGATAAATGCCAGAGATAGAAAATAATAAAAAATGGAGTCATTAAGAGAAGCTATAATAAGTAATAGCTTTAATATTATAATAAAGAGAAATCAGGATGAACGTTATCATCAATATCCTTTTGCCACAAAAGCATGATGTAGGTTTTAATGGTGAGAAAAGCACTGGCAAAGTCAGTAGGGAATGAAATATTGAATGACACAGCTGTTTCACATAATCATTCATTCATAACCCAATATGGCAAGCTGCTTGGGTTGATGCTATGTTAAACAAAGGTAATTCAAGGAAACCCTCGGTAAATAGTGGCTTTGAAAAGATCACATTCGCCTCATCCCAATGTATTTTGTGGTAGATACTTTCAGACAGCACGAAAATGAAGTAAAAAAATAATATGTAGGTATTCGTTTTAAAAATTTATTTACCTTTTTGTTGAATCCTTGATTTTAATTAAAAAACAAGTAAAAATGATATGTGCTCAATTTCTTATTTCAGTGTAATATTAATTACGATAAAATTTGCTGTCAGTTTCCATATTTAATCTATTTTCATATTTTTAATGTGACATTTTTAGAATTTCCAATTGTTGAAAATACTGTGTAAATAAATATAACACATTCATGTTCTTCTAAACATAAAATAAAGTTTAATATTTTTCTAGAGTAATTATTCTCCTTAAAGTATAGGTGAAAATTATTGAACTCCGCTGTTGGACAGAATCCAACACGCGGGCAGTCTTGTCACGAAAAGAGACGCGAGTGATGGAGTGGTAACTCATGCAGTATTAACTGAAAAAAGCGGCAAGTACACTACTTCGTTCTCATGTACCACATATAAATATCATGAATATCCATCCAATAACTACATTAATTACGACCAGATTAGCCTTAATGATAAATCAACCGAAATTGGGCAGAGCTAGACGTTCATGGGTTATGAATTCTGGCAAACGATGCACATACCTCTCAACAGGCCTCGGAAAGAGAAAACACGATTCTTCACTCACGTCTCAGCCAAACACATTTTACATGCCACCACAGGAGAAAGAAGTACTTCACAGTAAAAATAAACTATTACTCAAATAACACTACATAGCAGAAGCACAGACACAAAAGCAGGACATATTAGCGCACCGGCTGATTCTCTTATTTCAAACCACAAGAGAGGAGAGGGGAATCGGGGGCAGCATTAATCCCTTCCCCTCTTTCAAGCAGGGGAGGGAGGAGTGTTTCTTCTTCCTCGTCCTTTCTCACCCCGACGATTGATGAAAGGGATTAAGGTTCAAGGAAGGCCGTGCCTGTGAAACCCGAGTCGTTCCATACATCACATACAATCCATTGTACTGCGAATAGGAGAAAATGGCAGTTATTTCTGAGGAATGTGTTTCAGTTACCAAGTGATCATGGAGTGAGTGATGTTATTCCCCTCTGCTGTCACAAAAAGGATTGTTGGCGGTTGCTAGCCTTTATCCAGATTTCGCATCGCCTGGCGGAGTCTTCATTACGAGGTCTTATGCGACTGTTATTATTTCTTGTGATCACTTCCAAATTTAAATATGACAGAATCGCGTAGTAATTCTCTATTTATTAATCACCTAAATCAGCAATGCTTGTCGTACGGATACTGCTTGTGCAACTGAGGGTGTAATGAAAGGCTAAGTAGGTGACTCATTGCCGTGTATTAATCATACAAAGTGCAATTGGTAAAAATACTTCCAAAATAGAGAATGGTACTCTTGACATTAGCCTCCGTGACTGATACAAACATACACCTACCTGCACAATAAAGGCGATTCTTCAGCAAGTAGCTTTAGCTATTTACTGACCTTCGAGAAAGTAAGGTACACAGTTCATGTGAAAATAATAATGAAGTTTATAGTGCTCAGATTATTTAATTCCTATACAATATATAAATTAGCTAGTTCCTTACAATGTTAAACATTGGAATTCACAAAAACCAACTACAATTTTGAGGTAATAGACATTCACCACTCATGGCATTCAAAAGCTTGATAACTTGATTAATAGGAATTGACTAACCACTATTCATTCTCTATGGTGCATAGACTGTTTTTCGGCCAAATCACAACAACATTTCTAATTATAATTATGTAATACATATATGTATGAGTATTACAACGTATTGTTTTATCTTGCGTATTAGGTGAGATATCAGTGGTTCTTGTGTCGTCGTGACATTAGGGTTAGAAATGACAGACTGGTTGGCCTTAGGGGAGGTTTATTGCTCATGCTTGTTTTTACAGTGAGATCAACTTTTACAATTAGATCAACACTTGAGACACAACACAATGAGTGCGACAAGGCGGCGTTGGGTCGGAAGGGACGGAAGCTGGTGGCAGTCTTGCGGGTTCTCGCCGACTGTCCCGGGTGCGGAGGGTGCAGGGCGGATGGCAGTCGTGCGTTCGCCGACTGGGCCGGGAGCGGAGGGTGCAGGGCGGATGGCAGTCGTGCGTTCGCCGACTGGGCCGGGAGCGGAGGGTGCAGGGCGGATGGCAGTCGTGCGTTCGCCGACAGGGCCGGGAGCGGAGGGTGCAGGGCAGATGGCAGTCGTGCGTTCGCCGACTGGGCCGGGAGCGGAGGGTGCAGGGCGGATGGCAGTCGTGCGTTCGCCGACAGGGCCGGGAGCGGAGGGTGCAGGGCAGATGGCAGTCGTGCGTTCGCCGACTGGGCCGGGAGCGGAGAATGCAGGGCGGATGGCAGTCGTGCGTTCGCCAACTGGCCGGGAGCGGAGGATGCAGGGCGGATGGGTGTCGTGCGTTCGCCGACTGGCCGGGAGCGGAGGGTGCAGGGTGGATGGCAGTCATGCGTTCGCCGACTAGGCCGAAAGCGGGAAGCGAGTTCGGGCAGGGCAGTCTTACGGTTCTCGCCGACTTGCCGAGGAGCAGGGAAGGCTTGTCGCGCTCGATGCCGACATAGCCGCGGTACAGGGTGGGGATGAACTCTCCCAGGTCTTACCGTCTTCTCCTTATATACCCAATTTTTGGGTGCAGGGGGTGGCGAAAGGGGGTGCGTGGGTGGAAAAATAGGGGGTGTAGGGGATGGAAACGGGTGAGCAGGGGGTGGCGAGAGGGGGGGCAGGGAGTGGTGAAGGGGGCAGGGGATGGTAAGAGGGTGGCGACCTTCCCGGGTGTCAAGAGAGGATGGACGGGGTTGAGACACTGACCCGCGGTCCAGGATGGCCCACCCTGGCCGGACGCTTCACTCCTTTGTCTCAACGCCTCTCCGTCACCCAAGGAATCGCTCGCCCCGACCTCGGAGTCCGGAAGGGGTTGGAGGGGGGTGGTGGCTCCCTGGAGCGCCCAAGAGCGTGTGAACCCTGCCGATGGCCTGGCCACGTGTGGCCCGTGGCGACGAAGTCCTCCATTTCTTGGTTCACATACTCTCTGGACGCCCCCGAAATCTCTTTACCACACTTGTAACCTATGCCATCCATTCATTTACATGGAAAAATTTGAATTCCCGCTGCGATCTGGATTCAAAATGGTATCTATATTTATGGCTCCACCATAGCCAAGAAATAAAAGAAGGGCGTTAACATGGCATCAAGCAAAAATGCTAGAGATAAAACAGGGAAAAAGAAAGGTTAATTGCTACAAAAAAAAACAAACATTTTATTCCTGATATTTTGCAATCACGAATTGAAAATATTTTAGAGCGAGTTAAACGGCTTTAAAAAGGAATGGAAAATCTCAAAATGACATTTTAAAATCTGCCAAATACAATACTCAAGAAAAAGAGAGGAAATTAACGTTTATAACTTTCAAAGACGATTTAATTCCCTTATTTTTGCTGCCATTTATTATTTTTTTAGTGAAATGAACGAATAAAATAAGCAATCGTTCATCATAAAATCAAATTATAAACATGCAATATGCATCCTAGAGAAACAGGAAAAAATCAATATTTACATTATTCAGTAACAGTTTTATTCACAGTTTCTATTTAAGTTGAAATATGATAAAACATTTTTATAATGAAAACAATTAAAAATACTTAATCCCTCATTTTTTAATCAAATTCAAAAGCTGAAAGATACAGTACTTACTAAGGAAAAAACGAAAAAAATGACGTTCCTACTCTAACAAGACCGTGAGCTCTGCTCCCACTTATGAAGATATTTTGAGAAAAAAAAACTTTTGCATAAAAATTGATAAAATATTTTTGGCGTTAACATCCTCATTTAAATTTAATTTGCTGCTTTAGAATTCCAATACCTATTGTTTATAAAATGATGTAGAATCTTTACCACTTTAAATACATTTTTCATGCATCTAAAAATGCATGACATTTCTCGGATCCATTAAACCCTTAGAAGAGTCTTTTTTTAAGATAAAAAATAAAAAAATCTTACAAACTTAATTGCACTGATTGCACCACTTATAGCCACCAATTCGCGAAAGAGTATTAAAACTGGAAATTCACAAAACTAAAACACTACGGGCTCCCCTCTTCAATGTTGCCGTGTATTTTTTTCCGAACGTATAGACACGAGAATGTGTAATCAACGAGAAGAGTGGTTCATTTATGAGATAAAAATGTGTTAGAAGAAGCAACATATGCAACAACTTGGAAAAGTAGCCACAAAAATGGGATTCCCGTGAGATACACTACGCGCCAGCCAAGCCGCCGCCCGCGTCAGCGCACTGCATCGTTTAATTTAAATTCACCTTGTGGTCGAATTTGCAAGTATTAGCAAGATTTTTCTTTACTGCTATGTTGCATACACTATGTTCTTTTAAATAATACAAAACACTCTGGGAGAAAAGAGGCATTAAAAACGATATTGCACTTTTTATTTGAAAATTAAGGCAAAAAACGCTAAAAGTTAAATAAAATATTAAAAATAGTAAATAGAACATAATTCGTACAAAACTAGGTTTAAATGCTACGCAAAGGTTTAACATTATAATGTATAACGTTTGTTGGCTAAATATATAGTATCAAAGTTGTCCTCCATGAAGGTAAACTTATCCGAAATCTACTGATTTCACGCGAATGGCATTTTCACACTGAATGCTCCACGTTTGACGGGTCCCAGAGGCTGCTCTGATCAACGTAAATACCAATGTAGTGGCGTATATTGTAGACCATATCGTGTATAATCCGAATACGCCATTCACAACTTCCTCGCCGAAAGTTGAAAAAATGACTTTTTGCAATCTTTTTTCGATTTGGAACCACTATGCGCCGCCCGTCTGAAATGTACAAGCCCGCGCGGGGCCCAGTGCAGCGGCACCTGTTGCAATACCCTAGGGACGGCACTGGGTGGGGGCCGCAAGAGACTCAGGAAAGTACAAGCTAAGCTTAGCTTTCAACCTCCTGAGTCCTACCTAATTGACCAATTCTGATCAGGTGAGTTTCAGATTGACACGGAGAGTATTATTTTTATCTCGCGCTATATATATTTAGAACTGACAGAAGCGACAATCGAAGAGAGATACACTACAGAACTGATAGGTATAATAGTGATTACACCTTTCCACGCAAAATTAATGATTATAACAAGAATAAGACGAGACACTAACATAAGATACATTTTTTATTCATACTATTTTTTTCGAATTCTAAATTTATAGTGGATGTGTTTTCCGTTTGAATAGCATGCAAACATGATCCTGCGTATAAACGATGCCATAAAACGAAATTAACTGGTTGTCTATTTTCGAGCCAACTAGTATTAGACGTTGATTGTAGCGCGTTGTAGTATGTTTCCCTCGCTTTTGAATCGCACTCTGGTTTCGAAAGTCTGTCCCCACGGGCTAAAAGAGGTGCAAAAAAGAAGGCAGGGGTCGATCGGGTCGTATTGGCCACACGCTTGTTTCTTCGCCGTGGTGATTGTTCCATTCGACTCTCGCAGATATACTCGAATGCTGAATATACCTGACTCCTCCACGGGCCCATCTACCTAACGCATGCCCTTCCCTCCCTCTGCTCCCCCCTCCATGAATATGCTGCCTCCCCTTAAGCCTTCCCCTGCTACCACTGAAGCTATAAAATCACGAGCGCCCCGTCAACCCCGTTTAGTTCTATTTCATTTCAGCGGAGGAGGTGAAAGTTGTGGCTTGTCTTTTACGTTTTGAAGATTTTTATATCCTGCAATGCTCTGTGATGATCTATCTGCTCTAGCTGCGGAGAAGTTTAGCACGATGTGCTCCCGTTGTATATCGTGAATTCGCGTATTATTCGTTCTAGTGTTTCTTGGGAATGTAATACTACCAGCGCAGTTATACCTAGTTATTTAATGCATAGGTATTTATTTCGACGGCAATAACTCGAGGGAAGGATTGTCGGAGAACATTTTTTATCTCAGATTATGGACTCCCTGGACGACGGCATGGTCAAATAACGCGTTTGCACGTGTTTTATGGGTGAGTGAATTTGCCTGTATATTTCTCATGCATTAAAATTATATATGGTCCCATTTTTTTCAGTCCTAGTATTCTACTTGCTTTGCTATGGGATGCAAGTTGGAAGCCCTAATTGGATCAACAAAGTTCACCTCACTACCACGCGACAACTCTCGAGAGAGTAGAGTTCACCGTTGTCAGTTGACATATTTGCGGTATTCGGCGGGAGAAGTCGTGGACACCAGCGCCGTGTTTTAAAGTACATGGGACCACCAGAATGACCACGAGCGGCAGGCGGAACGGTCGTGGTGAAAGAGCATCGTGGATTCGAAAGGTAACTTTTGTTCTATTGAATTAAAAAATGAAGCTGTAAATCTCGTCAAATTCATCAGTGGACTTGTAATCTTTATTTTATCGCAGTAAACACTGATATTTTTTTGCTACCTGATTGAATGAAAACTTAATTTGAATTTCGTCACATTTTCAGTCATAACCAGAGGATTGACGGAGGGGACTTAAAGAGTTCCTGCAAACTAAGTTTTCTCTTCAACGGAATGCTGTTTCATAATGGGCGGTTTGCTTTTCAAGAACCATCTAGAAGGTCAAAATCTTCATGATCGCTGCCAAAGTTTCGAAGGTCGACGGTTGAAAAAATCACTGTGGCGATTCCCACAGGAAGACTGTTCATCGAACGTAAGGACTCTGGAAACTGGCTACCAGCGTTTATTGTGGAAGTGGTGAGTACCTTTATTTTACTTACTGTGTTAGTATCCGTGTTGTCTGACGTGAAATATCTATGTAGGGACATTTCTCATGATGCATAATGATCAAAGCTGTGTGACGTTTGGTAACTCTTAAGCAAGCGTTTCGAGAGTAACCGACGGGAACTATTTTCATAATTAAACGCGCTATTGTTTCTCATGACGATTAGATTTAATAATTAGCGTATACTGTTGCTAGGATTTTGTTGCGTTGTTTGTTCTTGTCAGAATCATTATATTTCCTAAGGCTAGGCTAAAAGAATTGTCGCTTGGGAAGTTAGTTTAAAATGATACCGGAATAAAAAGGAAGGCAGAGAGCCAATACATAGCGTATTCATTTGCGTATTTTGAAGACTAACCAATAATTCATGAAAGTGGCTGTATTTGCGTTAATTTAGAAGCATACTGAGGTTATGGTTATAACATTTAAGAGTACCTACCTCTACTGATAAATGTCTTGAAACATGTGACGATTACTGGAGAATTCGCCTTTCACTCAGATGTGTGACGGAAATGTCAATGAAATATGACCTTGAAATAATAATATACCACATTTGTTGTAAAGTTTTGTCATAATTTCTTCAAGTTTAGGTAAACGGCATCAGCCTTGTGCGCCGCAGTGAATACGGCATTTTTAGCACATTTCGCGAAACAATTTTTGTTCCCCTGCCTCCCCTTCTCTCGTAGCTTACCTAACCTCCCCTTCCTCCGTTTCATTCTCCCCTTCCACTCCTACCTCTCTTCATACTCGCGCTGGTCTGGGCCAGGAACTATTGCGATAGCTAAAAGTCTGCGTATACTCCCACCGAAGCCGCCCCATGGGGGAATGGCAGGGAGTGTTAGTAGAGCAATAAAAATAATTTAGGAAAAGGAGTGATTACATAGTGTTTTAGTTGCGATAATCTTTATATTCTGCCCAGGAAGTCGCCGAAGGGGAAGTGGCAGGGGTGACGGGACACCGAAAGAATCATCATGGTTGACGTTTAGGCCTTAATTGAACTCGCTTATTCTCAACTTTTCGAGTTACTTAGTCTAAATCTACATAATACCTACTCTACAAGGTACTTCAAGGATGAATATGCAGCGAGCATATGGGATCCGGAGCAGAAAGACATAATCCAATGTTCGTAAACATTTAACATTGCGTTTCTCAACCCATTATTTAAATTTATACTAAAATAGTGTCGCTAGTAGAAGGAAGCGTCTAATTTACTTTCGAAATTTTATTTCATGAGTTTTATCTTTTTCTCAGTCCCGTATGTTTGTTGTGCCAAAGTGCCAGCGTAACTGTTACGTTATACCATTTTCTGTTAGGATCAACATCACCGTAATTATATAATGCTAGTCACGCTATACAAATACGAGATTTATTCACTGTGACTATTACAGAACGGTAACTACGAACAAGATAGCGATTCTTACAAAAATTTTCCATCACCACATAAAAAAGTTTTTTAAATTTTCCGTCTATGGTTCTTCCACCTAATAGTTATGTGAATTCCTTGGTTTTTGATCCAATACCATAATGTTCCTAGCCAACTATCTCTCGATAGGTTTCAAATTAAGGAGATTTTTTGGCAACCTAAGAAATTCTCTTTTGTGGTATTAGCGCGGTAGATATAATTCAATCGTCCGTTAGCTATCTCAAGTTACATTTGATTAGACGATGTGGTACTAGTTTTTTTTTGCGTAACCATAGCTTCGTGTCGCCCATGCGTCTAGTGCTTTCTAATACACCGTTCTAATTTAAGGCTCGGTGGTTAACGTGGCGGCTAGTACAAACTTGCGTTTAGTTTCCCGTTCACCGTGGTACCGATGCTTGTGACCTCGGGTGAAGAGTAAAGAATCACCCAGGCCTACTTCTGTCTAGTTAACGTTGATCGGATGATGACGTAGCCCTTTCGCTAGCTTGTTTATTAAACATACATTTTTGTGTAGGTATGTGCACTCGTATGATTTGGTTAGTTGCAAACTCTCATATGTTTAGTTTAGATGCAATTAGTTGTCTCAGGCGTGAATTATTGGACTTTTCCTATGTACTTTGAAATGCCAAGATTGCCTACTTCTCTTAAATGAGAAAAATAACTTATTAATTTCACAAATTGTAAATAAAAAATGCGAATCCTAAGTTGTTACTAATGAATTCAAAACAGATATGGTACTTTTTTCACAGATTTTTATTTCAAGTCGACCGGTTTTGTCGCATAGGCGATATCATCAAGTCACCTGATGATGTAAAGACCTGATGATGATCAAGACCTGATGATGTCGCCTATGCGACGAAACCGGTCGACTTGAAATCAAAATCTGTGAAAAAAGTACCATATCTCTTTTTAATTCATTAGAATGGAGTTTCACAAAGTGAAGCCTGAAACCATCGAGTTTAAGTAGTTACTCTCTTTTCATGATTAGTTTTCCCAACTTATGAATAATGATTGACGCTTAATTTTATTCCTAGGTCTTGTTAATCTTCCGTCTGGTGTCATGGACATTTCCCTTTCAAGTTTTATTTAAAAAAACTCGTGTTGTTCACCGAGTATCCGATGAACTTCATCAATTGGCACAGGGTGTTAGCTTCGTGTGTTTGTTATATGTATACTGAAATGCATATCGGAAAAAACTCTCCCTGCGAAACCCACCTTTGAGGTGACTTTCAGGGTATTTCGTAGATGTGGATATTTTTAATAGTCCAGCATGCCTTCGAGGTATAGACCGAACGGCTGGAGCATACATAGTTGACAGAAACTGATTTAAGTAGAATAATATTGCCTCCTTAAACAGCAGGGCAGAAAAAAATAATTCATCGTAACGACAGGAAAAAATAGTTAAAATAAGCCCTCGTAATTGAGTGAATAGGATTGAGTATGGGGTGGCTGTATGCAGCCATTGTTTTGTGTGAAGTCACGAGTAGTTCTGGAAATGAAAATGCTCCATACAGACGCAGATGTGAATCAAATAATATTAAATTCACCAACAATTTTTATTTTTTACAAATAACTCAATTTCGGGGACGCTCTTATACCTCGAATGGAATATGGAAAATAAAAACAAACTGCAGATTTTTTCGGCATTACGAATGAATCTTAATTAAAATTTTAGGCAACCCACATTTTGAGCGCCGTATTGTTCCGCGAGTTGCCAAATTGATTAAAATTTCATATATTTCGTGCTAGCAGGCATTTCAGCGCAAAATTTGAGTTCCAGATGTAAGTTAGCAAGGCTAGCGTTAAATTTCCTGCCCGGGGAGATACTTACTCTACTATTTGCCGATTTTATTGAAGAATATTTCCGGAAATGCTTGATTTTTGGGAAAACTTTAACATGCAATTGCTCGAAGATAGAGGGGGCGGATTTTTTTGACGGAATATGGCGTACTTAACTAACCCAAAAAAAAAGTTTTCCGCCCTGAGGTGTAGTTGGATATTCAAAAAATAGGAATAATTCTACCATAGTGTTAAACAGTCGTGAAATATCAATGCAAAACAGCGAAACGCATTCAGGTTTTTCGGTAATTATTCATGGTATTGTTTAATATTTTGATAGATAAATTTTGCAAGTTACTATGCTGTGTAGTTTTGGTTTTAATTATCTTTTCTCATTGTTTTCAGTTGTCATTTCAAGAACCTCTACTTTGAATTCTCTTCCATGTAATGCAGTTGCAAGACGCGCGTTCGACAGGAAGAACGTTTTCGGAAGAACTCTGGAGATGGGCGGTCGGCGATCATCTTAAAAGTGAGTACCCGTTTGAATTTATAGCGCATTGTCAGTGAATTTTTGTTCAGACGCAATTTTTAAGGTTGCAATTTTCCTATTTTAATCATCTGTGCAATCACGTAGATAAGAGATAGATTTAATAGACTTCGTTTTTTAGTTTCGGAAAAGTAATACAAAGCCAGGGTAGCTTTTTGGAGGTCTGGGAAGATCTTAACTAGAACGCCACATTAATATGAACATGATATCTCAATTTTTATTATATTGTAGAGAAATGAAATTAACTTACTACCGACAAGTTTCTCGTTTACATTTAACTTGATCCTAATTTCGGTGTGTCAGTCTAGTTCTGCATCTTAAATTGCGCGAATCACAATCTCGAGAAAAGCCCTTTAGCTCATGTAATGGCCACTTTGATCATGGAACGAATTGAGAGCAGTGATGAGCTTTGAACAAATTTTTAGTACATTCAGGAATGTAGTTTATGTAGAGTAATTTGACACGTGGTTTAGGCTAACGAAACTTCATATTAAGACGGAAGTTTTTCACTTAATCACGCCAAATTCTTTTAATCATTTCAGTGTTTAACCAGCGCCTTATTAGTGGACTTCTGAAACGTTTTACCTTGAATTGGGTTAGAAAAATAAATTTGCTTTAGGTATTTTGACGGTTCACAGAAGGAAATGTTCTCAGTGACTTTCCTAATAGTGTCCCAGATCTTCCACTGGTAAGACTATCTCAGCGGATAGTCAAGGGCCAGAATATCAATAGTCAAAACTTACTACTACGGAATACTCTCTCGCCCTAGTGAAAATTTAGTCTTAAGCCGGCCCTGCAGGGGCAGGTAGACCTTTTGGGCCATTGTGCCATCCATTTCGAGTTTTCACCTCTGGAGGCCTAATGCAGTGCTTGTGGCCTACCTATATGCTTTCTATGAGGAAATCCGTTATGTCCTTTGATTTGCGTGGGAAGTGCGTACCAAGGTATTTTCTTACCTGGGAGTTAAGGTGCTTAGACATCTAGTTGGGCCGTTGTGCCAACATCTACCTTATTGAGTTTTAACTATGGCGACCCTTAGCTTTCCCGAAGACTAGAAAGTCTCCAATGGTCGTTTGGTCCTGCAATGGGCATACTCGGGTACCGATTCCAGAGGTCCTTTGATTGATAGGCATTCACATAGTAGTGTGAAAGTAGTAAGTAGTAAGTAAGTAGTAGTAAGGGGAAAGATCCTTCCGGAACGCTCCCAATTTATTTTTACAAATAAATTTTTTTACATTTGAGGGTTCCTTTAAATTTACCCCTCTTTAATACTCGTTTTAAACTTTTTTGTTTCTTATTTTCATATTTTGGTATAACATTTTACAGAAAGTTTATTGCTTCTGCTCGTTTATGTTTCTAGGCAGCTCCTCCCCGCTCCGTTGTCCCTTCGGCTCAGCTGTTCTCCGGCTACTCACTCTTCCTCGCCTGCTGTTCCTTCGTCCCCCTGCCTTGGCTGCGCTCCATCTACTTCATACTCCTAAGCTGTCCTCCGGCTGCTCTCGACTCCTTGGCTGCTCATCGGCAACCCGCTTCTCATCGGCTGCTCTACGGCTGTCTATAGCTCCTCAGCTGTTCCTTTCGATTTCTCAGCTGGTCCTCTGCTCTCCAAATTCTTTATGGGATGGGGGTTCATCATCCTCTTCGCACCGTCTACTATCTTCAATTCCTTCTGTGTGAAGATGATTCTTTGCTCATTGTCAGTATTGGCCAGTTAACAGTTCCACTATTGTTCTTAAGATTAATTAATTTGCTTTATTTAATGATCGGAGGTTTGTTTGCATAACCAAATTTTGGCCCATCAATTAATCTCCTTGCATGCATCAAGCCTTGAATTGAAACGCGCAGGAAGTTAGCCCCCAAAAAATCCACCCCAAGTTCTAATTTTCAGTGCTGCCAACATAATTCATTACTTTTCATCTTAGACACTTTAATTACACCATTTCACTTCTAAACCGTTAAATAACACGCTAAACCCTGAAATTACGCACCCTTTAAATACTACAAGCAATGTACTCTTTACAAAAATTACACATTTCCAGACCGCCCAGGGCGAGTCATACGCGAAGCAAGCGCCCACATATTGACCTCATACGGAGTTATCCGTCCAGAAATCCTATTGCAATTTATTGTACGTACTGGCAGTAATGTTCTATTCAAGATAGGAATATGAGTAACTTTTGTTTAATCTAAGTTTGACACCCAGGGCCGGCTAACCACGTTACCACCCGAGCCCCACATGAGGCCAGCGCCCATATATCGACTTATTACTAAGTTATCCATCCAGAGATCTTATTTAAATTTATTGAACATACTGAAAGTAATGTACTCTTCAATATAGGATAAACAAAAGTTACTCATATTCCCAAGTTTGACAAAAAGGGCCGGCTAACCACGTTACCGCCCAGCGCGGGTCATACGCGAAGCAAGCGCTCACATACCGACTTCATATTGAGTTATCCGTCCAGAGATCCTATTTAAATTTACTGTACATACTGGCAGTAATGTATTCTTCAAGATGGATTAAAGAAAAGTTACTCATATTAATAAGTTTGACACCCAGGGCCGGCTAACCACGTTACCGCGCGAGCCACACACGAAGCAAGCGCCCATATATCGATTTAGCAATGCCGTTGTTGAAAACTGTTTTGGCGTGGTAAAAAACTTAATTTTCGAAGGGAATCTACATATGAGACCGGGATGCTTTATTCGCGCAATGAAACAACATGTTCTTTCACGAGCTAAGGAAATTAGATTTAGAATCCCTAAAGTCCAGAAAAGGCGCCGCAAGCGTTCCTTAGGAGAGGAAGAAAAAGCGTTAATGGCTGAGGAGTGGGGAAAGCGTGTAAGGAGAACAGAGAAACGGAAGGACATCTCTTTCCGCGCCGAGGGGATAACTTTGTATTCTGGGGATGAAATCTAAATTGCCGTAAAGCCACAGAGTTGCGTAAAACCAGTAGAGGACTTCATAGGAGGTAAGAAGTGCATTAAGGGGGGAGTTGAAATGCCCGTTAGACACTGTCCATTTCAATTGAATGTAAACGGTATAGTTGCAGACATTAATTATTACTACTGTAATGAGGGTTTTAGAATGGTTTTTTTAGGGTTCTTGACTGGTAACACCCGAGTTTATTACGGAGATTTTTTAGCCTTGTATTCTAGTAGATGGCTGTGCAATTTCATAATCGTTGCTTTCGCGGCCGTAGTTTTGCACGAATGTGACAGCGACGTACTATATTTCCCCTGCGAAATTGCCACACATGCTCTAAATAAAAAGATGACCTCCAAGTCCAAAATTGTCAGACGTTAATTTAAAGGGTAGGAAGGTACTCATGCCGTATAAAAAAATCAGGAAATAACTGGTGTCTTTATTTTGCTGACTTTGACAATTTCATGAGTAACTTTTGTTTAATACAACTTGAAGAGTACATTACTGCCAGTATGCACAACAAATTTAAATAGGATCTCTGGACGGATAAATCCTTATGAAGTCGAACACACAAATTTCTTATTTTTTGTGTTTGCTATTTGTTGACTACTGCAAATTGTATTTTATTTAATGTCAAATAAATATCTATCTATAATGATTTTTTTATTGTTTTAATTGAAATTTTGTTGAGGTCCTTGGAGTGTGAATGCTTCATTCATTTATATCAGTCAGTCATTCCTGGTAGGTCTTATTAATGAAAGAGCGAACGTGTACAATCTGGCAGCAAATTATTTTGAAGTTAAGGCATAGGTATTTAGTGCATCCTGCTGATCATGATTTTTTTAAGTACTTTAAGGGGTTACTGAGGTTTCGCTGCTGTGCTGCTCTTCAGTCATGGGCTGCCCACCGTTAGGACCTGTCTACAGGAGTTAGTTTCTGGGGAAAGTGTTATCATGGAATGCAATGTGACCATATTGGTTCTGATTTCTTAACCTATGAAGGTAAAATTGATTGTATCGTTGATATTCATGGAAATCAGGGGACAAAATGTAACAATTTTACTTAGTTTTTTTAAGCTGGTGGTTGGTTTTGGCATATGGTATTTGTGTAACATTTGGTGGGGTTCCTCCCAAGTAGTCCCCGAGGCACTTAGACCTATTGGTCCATTGTGCCAGTGTGATATAAGAGTTGTCTTGTGTATTAATATTTCGTTCAATTTGTGTTATGCTATTTCTGAAGGCGTTTAGGACCATCTCTTGTCCAGCTTGCCCTCAGAGATTCTCGAGCCCTTTGTGACAATCTCCCACTTCATCTAAAGTCCTTCCAAGGTAATAGCTCAGTTGAGCATTCAAACCTATGACCAATAAGGGTACCAGCATGCAAATGCCTATCAGTGATACAGACATCACGTAGTCTCGATGCCATCATGGATATTTTAAATTAATTTTTTCCATGTGGAAATTTTGTTCCATTCCATTTTCTAATTCCATTTTCCAATGCATCCATGTGGCCTATACATATATTAACATGATGATTTTAGTAAAATTCAGTTGCTGTAGGAAATGGTTAAACTAATTGTAAAAGGGTTTCATGGTTTGCGAAAGTGTCGTGGCCTTCAGCACCCCCTATCCCCTCATTACCTGTTTAAACCACCTGCTCTGCCTCCTCCGCCTCCTCCTAATCTCTTCCGGCAGTTTCCTTTCCTCACTCACCATTCCAAGCACCACCTCGTTTGTCTTCCTCTCTGTTCACCACACCTGCTCCATCTCCCTCCCCATATCATTTTGTACTATTTATCTGGAAAGTCTTCAGCCTAATCTCCTCTTTCCCAAGAGTTCATTTTATTGCTCCTCGCAATGATACACTTCATATTATATTCTTTGATTGTCTTTTCTTCACATTGTAACTCAATGTACCAATATTTATATTCTCCCATTGTTGAATGCCTTATTTGTTAGCTCAGTTTCTCTTATGTCTCCTTCCAGTCCTCCTAAAATCTTCGCTACTATATATTATAATGTCATGTTGATATCCATTTTTAAAATCTGGCTGTCAGTGCCTGCTGGAGGAATTTTTATTCATATGATTAAGATGAAAGCTACCGTGTCCCACTTAATTTTTATTTGGAATTTTGAATCTTACATAATATTTCATAAGTTTGCCCTAGATTATGATTAGAATCTATATCTTCTCTTAAAAAGATGCATTAAGTTTTGAATCAGTTGCCTAACTTCTGCCTGAACGTATTATAATCTATTTTATGCTTAACTTTCTCTCCCAGCCTTTTACATGGCTGCCTTTGCCTCTGCTGTTGTCATAACCATTTTTATTCCATTTTTATTATATTATGTTCGCTATTATGTATTAATAGACTTCTCCAGCAAAATTCCACGATCTTCTAACCACAGGTATTTCCTGTGTATGGGCCATATTCTCCCCTTCTTTTCCGTCTTTAATCCTCCTTTCCCCAACCCACGGATACTATATACTGTACTATATACTGATACTGTTTATAGTATCCGTGCTCCAACCACCAAAAGCCAATGGCGCATCATTATTGGGTATTTCCTGCCTGGATCTTCCCTTATTGTTTCTTGTAGTTGCCATATCTTCCACCTTGTGGGTAGTTGTCAGTATGTAGGTATATAGATTCATTATCTTTGGTTTATCATTGAATTTGTACTAATTTCGTTTGTCCTTTGTACTTAATGAAGGGCATTTTGGTAGGGTGTAAAGCCCTGTTGAATGGCTGCTTGAAATGTTTTTATGAAAACTGAGTAGAAGCAGTGGTGGATGTTTGGGTGAAATTATCAGCTTGATCTGTCAGCAGCTGTTCAGGAACTGTGCTTCATGTGTACCTCGTAGCCTTCTGTTCAGAAGCTGTTCATAATTGAGTTTTTAGAATAAAATTAGCATAAAAACTGAGTGAAATTGGATAGTAGCATTGTCATCGCATAAATTCCTAGTTAAAAGGGTATTAATTTCTTGACACTAACAAATGCATTTTCATTTGATTTTTTTCAGATTTACCCAAATCTCTTTTGGGAAAAGGAAAAATGGGGCAAGTCGGAGAAGACTGGAATCCAAACAAAAAGTACCAAGAGTGATTCCTGTGATTGCTGGACAGCAGCTGCTCACTGATGCTGGAGGGCATCGCATTTGGGCAACTGGCTTACCCAAATCTTGGATATCTCAGAAAATGTAGTAAAAATATATTCAATTTGTGAAGAACTCACCTGGATCCTACTGGGACTCCTTACTCAATGTATAAATGTTTTCTTCAACCATTAAAAATGAACTCAAAAGAAATATTTTGTACATTTTCATTTACCCCTGGGTAATGTAGTTTTTCCATATTTTGTTACGAAAGGTGAAGAGCAAAAATAAGGCAGATATCTAAATTTTTGCAATTTCAACATTGGTAATTTGGTAATTTCCTTTAAATTTAAGATTCCTGTTTCAAAGGGTAATTGACCAATTTATTTTCATTAAATTAAGTACATCATTTGGTTGCACTGTGCATAACCTTGTACTTTACATTAATTCAAAAATAGATTTTGGAAATTAACTTCACTTGAGTCATCTTAAAAAGTTCCAGTAACGGCCTAAAATATATCTTTGAACTTCCACCAGTAAAAGCACATTATTCTGCAGATGGTCAGTATTTCTGAAATATGAGAGGTAAAATTTGGCTTGTGCCACCAAGTTCTGCGATGGTGCCACTGTTTCCTTAAAAAGCAGGGCCTCCGAGCAGTGAGGAAATTAAGGGTGGAGGAACAAGGGGACTACCGTCGTGTGCCACCAAGTTATGCGATGGTGCCACTGTTTCCTTAAAAAGCAGGGCCTCCGAGCAGAGAGAAAATTAAGGGCGGAGGAACAAGGGGACTACCGTCGTGTGCCACCAAGTTTTGCGACCATAATGCTTCCCTTAACCTTGGTCGGAGGCTGTATCTTGCCAAGTCTGGTTCAGAAATAAAAGAAATGATACTCAACCTTCATCGTGGCATGGCTCCTTCCTTATTAATGGCTCGTGGTTAAATCAGTTTAATGGCTCTCCTTCGCGGCCAGTCCACCCGACTTGGCAGCCATTGAACAATCCAAGCGTCCGGCCGCGAGATCGGTGACTCTTCAGAAAGAAGAGCCTCTCATCTGGGTCTCATGACAAAGCAAACGATTCGCGAAATCGCCGGAGCAGAAAATTATTCTAAGTCCAGAGCCTCCCTCACAGAGAGAGAAGGACTGCCAAGGGGTTGCTATGCCTCGAGACCCACGGACGGCAATTCGGCTGCCTTGACCAAAATTTTCAGAAAAATGACCAAGTACCCAATTTTTGAATTTAAGTACAAGTTTTGACTCCACTTTTAACAAGAACCCCGGTAGCCTGGGGGATAAGAGGCAGGAGCAGTTGGTAAGATAATAGCGCATGTTACATCGAATCCTTTTGCCGGCAATTTTTTTTTATTTCTCGAATTTTTTTTAAAATTAGCAATTTATAGAAAACATTCTCCTGGGGCTTTTACAATGTGTTCAGGACGACGTGAGACGTCCAGAAAACCTTTAATTGTTGATCATTTTTTGTAAATCCGCCGATTTTTTCCCGGCGGGCCGGCCGGGCGCCCGGAAAAAAATCGGCATTTTTACAAAAAATGGTCAACAATTAAAGGTTTTCTGGACTTCCCATGTTGTCCTGAACACAATATTAAAACCTGGAAATGCATTTATTATAAAAATGCAGGGGGGGTGGGGATTCTTGGGGAGAGCCCTAGTTCAAAATTTGATCAATAGATGGCGTCCGCATTTACTAATTCACAAAAGCACTTCCCGGAGACCTCTAATTTAAAACTTGACCAACAGATGGCGAGTGCCTTCACTTTTCGTGAAGTCGGTATAAAAATTTGGATCACCTGATTACAAACGCGGGAAATTCGATTTTCCGAATTTAATGTCGGAATCGCTTCCCACAGTTGAAAGATATAAACAAAACACTGTCATAATTCCATTCGATTTAGGCTGATTACGTAGGTCCTGGCAGAATTATGCTATTCTAATGCCCCTGTGATTATCCAAATATTATCTTAGTGTTAAGAAGTCTTTTTAAAATGACTAGCTACCTACTGAGTGAATAGAGTTACATTAACACCAGCGACAAATTGTTTCAATTATCTCCTTTTTTCGTAAGAAAAAAAACCAAAGGCAGCTAAAGATCACTCTCACATACCTGCGTTCTCCCTCGTTAGCGATGTAACATTTGGTAAGTCATTCAACTTAACATACAATTCAACCCCCCGAGTAGTGATTTCTTACCCTTTTCTTCCATTAGAAATTATTTTCAATCGGTGGAGATCGCTACACAATTGGAGTAGGTAAGTTACCCTTAGTATTTTTGATTGCCAAATAAAGCATAACGTGTCGAAATCTTTAAGTACGTCACATTGTTCATTTTACATGTTTTTAAAAATATCGAATCTTTTGCATATCTAATATATGGTATACATTTATTTAAAAAAGGCATAATTTGCATTCATTTTTCTATTTCGTATTTTACTTTGGTTATCAAACCTATCACAATTGATATATTTTTGACTCAATTTTTGTAGTTAGATTAGAGTTAAATGATAGTGAAAAACAGATGGGATAGAAGACTTCTTACAGTAGAAGTATTATCTCGCTCCACGAATGAAGTCATACAATCCCTGCCACTCCTTTGCGGCGTGGCGGCCCACAGAGGTATATACACTATTAAAGACTTTTGAAGTAAAGGCTCAGTGAGTGAATATCGAACCTTAAATGTTTCAGTAAATTTGATAAATAGTATTCTCCCACTTAGTTATTAACATTGTTTTTCAAAAATTTAAGTTGCAACAGCGAAATGAAGATTATAGCATGTTTTACTAAAGCAGCAAGAGGGGCACCCATATGTATGTAGGTAGGCATATGAAAAGAAGCTCCTGATCCTAATTAAGAAATTAATGGAGAGGAAGCACTGCGGCTGTAATAGTAATACCTTCCTACTTACCTAATAACTATATAATATCATATCAATGCTGGTCACTTGTCCTGAAGCAGTCCTTTGTGTCCACTGGATGACTACGTCCGGAATGTTACTTACCACAATAGTCATTTTTTCACTATATTTTTTCCCTGACTTATTGAAAAAACATTTCCCATACGTTCTGTGCTGCAAATTACACAAAGTTTTATGTAATAATACTGAAATTCTATTGGAGGATGGTGTACCTACGACACCTAGTTTTCCAATTGCCCAATAAAAAGGTACGAAATTAATGCAAGATTACATTATTAAAATAATCATTTACAATGACTACGTAATCATATAATATTGTATAATTAAATATAACAACCCACTACTCCCATTTGATTATGCTCCAATACTGCTGAGGAGTAGGAATTTATGTTAAACTATGAACTGATTAAATTTTATCACTTTTTTCAAACATTTTCCATCCTTTTCGAAGCAACAACCCAAGGATACAAACATTCTAATAATTCGAATACTTTCTTCCTTCCCAATGATAGGCATCTATTATTTCTATAACTGCTATGATGTCAATTAAAACCACCTGATTGGATAGCAAACTGAAGTTTCTCACACCCAGACAGTAGTATATTATTCCTGGAGCACATGACCTGAAAAATGAGTTTGGTAGTAGTTTCAACGCAGCTCACATCAACACCAATCATATTTGTAACAACTACCGGTGCAGTGAAAACACCGCTAGTCAATTTCAGCAGAGCAAAATTGAAAATCCACATGACTGACAGGAAATGTTTGAGTAACTGATGATAAAACTGCGAGTGGCTAGTCCTACTCCGTTGAATGACACACCAAATGTTACACCGCTAACGCATAAGCCTCACCAACAGACTTAGGCACCACTAAACTCTCACCTCTTCAACTCAAACCTCATGGAATATGTATGCCCCACTTACCTAGTGTACTGAGCCTTTAAACCAAAATCAGGACTTCTACATGAGGTAAACTTTGGATCATGTAAGAATAGGAATACAGAAACAATTGTGAGAAAAACTAATTTAAATTATCAGGTTTATTGACAAATGGTAAGGATAACTTTTGAATCAAACAACTCTCATGACAAGTCCAATCACTGGTTTGATTTGTAGTACATTTAATTGCTAAAAGAATCAAATTTTTTATTCAAACAATCACTTCCTCACCATATTGTGATTGCATGGTAATAAAATGGTTTGAAGGCCAACCACATCCCACCAACCATCCAATGTCATTAAGGATACATCAATTATTAAACAAATTCAATGCGAATTGACATACATGATTTCTTGAAATAATAAAACATTTATATAAGCGGCAAGATGCTTACAGCTTTTAAATGGAAAAGGGGCTCGTAAGAGTTTATAAAGCCACAGCGAATACAGATCCGGTACATGAATCAATATTGAGCATACCAGCAGTATTTTTAACATTTACAATTTAACAAACAGAACATCCAATTAAATATAAACCCGGAACCCGGGAAATAAATATGGTGATGACCCAAGTTCCTATCATCCTTCGATCCCTCGCCCAAGACAAGAAGTCACAATGGTTATCTTTGTATCAATCTCTTTATAAATGTACATAGTCCCGAGCTATAATGGGAGAGGAGGGAGAGGTACTTAAATTAAGGGAAAACAAGGAAAGAGGAAGGAAACCGCGAAGGAATGAAGGGAACTAAATGACAGGAATTGAAGGGAGGTAATTGAGTGGGTTGGCTTGGGATGATGGGAGGGCACCAAAACATAAGGAATAGAATCCTAAATAAGAAAAAGGGACAAAACTTAACTGAATTTACGTGGGCGTAGGGATGAAGTGACTTAAATGAACCACTCAGTTTAACAAATTTCAGTTAGTATAAAAATATGAATGACGTATAGGAGTTCTGTAGAAGCAATAATTCAGCAAGCTGCGAACGGAACGAAGTAACGGGCAGCAATAAGGACAGCAATGAACAAAAGCCAAGGCGTGGTTGCATCATGAGTCCAGGCGATGCAGCAACAGACTGCAGCAAAAGCCGCAGTCTTCCAAAACACTATGTCCCACGGGGGAGAAAAGGCGAAGACCGCTCCACCAAGGTGAAAGATAAAAAAAGAGCATTAGTATTTGACAAAATGAATAAATACATCACAATTAAAAGAAGCACAGTGAAAGGGATACTAAGGGAAAAAACTAGAGATTAACATCTGAAACGAGAAAAATATAATTAGGAGCTTAAATGTAGGGTTTCATACCATAAACTACATTGAGTCTTGAAAAGTGCCTTTATAAAATGACTAGGGAGAATATAATATTACTTAACACTTGTGAAATATATTTCACTTAAGTATTGCTTTGTACGTTCCAAGTTCATACACACTTCTATGACAAAAATCATACATTGCGAGAGCATGAAAAAGTATTATATTTCATCATAATGCAAAAAATATAAATACAGTATAAATCCATCAAAATACATGCTTGCCGTTATATTAAGTTTAGTCTTAAGAGTTACATGACATATGATTGACCATAAATGTGATATGCAACGTTAAGCTGCAGTACGGGCAAACAAATGTGCTACCTGGCCATAACGTGACCTAAATGCTTACATTACAATTGGCATTCAGCTCACGTTAAGCTCAAGTGATTTCAATTTAAGGACTATTTGTTCATAAGTTCAATATCCCACCACTTTATTTGTCCTGCCTACTTCGTCAGGTAAGTCACCTTAATTCACCCCCCACTTCTCTAAATGAGCTAAGTCCCAAAATGATAGTCCCCTCTCAGACATCCCCCAGTTATAAGAGGCGGCCCTTTTACCTAACCTGAGCCTAACTGCCTAATTGAAAAAGGACCATGACTATCAAAGCCGTGAGACACCTGAGAGAGGATTATCAATAATGGAGAAAAACTTTTAATATACATGAATGCCGTGCAGTAAAAAATTATAGCTATTAGTGTATGGGACATTTGTATACATATATGTATGGAGGATAAAACTCTGCTTCAATTTTGTATTCGAGTAGGTAAGTTACTTGGGTAAAGTAACTTAACTCCAGGGAAATTCCAGTCGTGATAATAAACCAGGAAAAAAAATCTTACTCTTAAACCGTAAAGACATTTTCGAGGACCTAATTCCTACCTCTTTGAATCTGGTTCCCATAAGGGAGGTAACTTATTTTTTAAAGACATAATTCCAACTTCTTGGAATTACGAGTCATTTCCCTTAAGGGAGTTTACTTTAGTTTCCTTTTAAGTTAGGTTACTTTAAAGCCCGTGGAGGGCCCTACGATGCGTTCATGATGGGAACCAATTTCATACTAACGCGATTCACGGCGTACAACTAGATTGCATGCAAGGAGAGGAGACGACACCCTACCACAGTACTGCAAGGTCCAACGGCGGCCGATTCTCAGCTTTCCATCGACGATCCATCGATGCACAAGCACTTATCACAAACAATGCAACATCACTGACCACCACACAATAATGACCATACACAAGACACTTAGCACAACACTTTCCATCGAAGATCCCCTCGATGCACGTTGCACAAACATGGCACCAATACTAGACACACTAACACATCACTTTCACAATCATCAGGAAGCTGAAGATATAGAAAGGCGAAATGAAGAGCTCCAGCGCCGATAAACTTCATTGCTGCGCCGGTGACCAGCATGATGATATCCCCTTACCATGTGTGCGTGTGAATGTTTGATTATCCCTACACAAATGGCTGGTGGTTATGTAAAATCTCACAAGAATGTATTTGAGCTAAAACAAGCGACTAATTCTAAAAATATTTTAAAGAACTATTTTAGTAGAACCCATGTCCGCTAACTGCATAACGCAATTTGCAATATTTGCTTCAACAGCGCTCACAGAAAGATTTTTGATTTCACAATCTTTACAAACAGAAAAGAATTTCCAGCATTAACATCCTTCGTCACTGGCATTCATCGTTTGTGACGAGGGTCCCCCTTAATTATACATTTTATTTCGAAATACTAACAACTTTCGCGTCCATCAGTCATCAACCCAAATGTTCTTCAATAGTGTGGTTGAGTTGTCTCGACATTATCAAAGCATGACCTTTTGAATGTATGCAAGCTTGACGAATTTAGTTTGGTGAGGCATTAGTATTGGTCATACAATTAAGGTACACATTCTGAACCTAACTTCCAACTTCAAAGATCAGATAAGACTCCTTTAAATAATGGACTACCGTATGTGGAAAAGTAGATCAAATTTGGTATATTCTTCCGAAAATTTGTTGCGATCTTCCATCCATCCCATTTCCCGTATGAGTTACCTTCTAATGAATAGTGTCTTTAAAGAACTTTTGGAAGAATTCAAAAGGAAAGCACATGCTGAGTTTTATTTTAAAAGTAAAAATTGCAGAGGCAACTAAAAAAAACCAATCCATTTCTCTTGTAAGAGGGAGATTGTAATGGAGAAACTATTTTCGCCTGACCACTTCGGGAAGAAGCTGAGAGAATAAAACTCACTCACTGCAAGAAAGTAAAGAGATGGATATACAGCTGCAGATCTCAAACCAGGTCAAAAATCGAATGGCATTAGATGTAATATGCCAAGAAAATTTACCCAAGTATTTTGATTAATGATCATACCGAATAATATGGGTTTGTTGGAATTTTCGTGGCATATTAAATGAATGGCTAGCGAGAGTAGGCCTGAAGATATTATTATTCAAAGAGTTCTTAAAACCTTTAACGAAGAGATTTTAAGAGAGATGGTAACCCGAAAACTGAATGAAACTGACGAAATTTTGAAACCAGAAAGAAATTTATTCCGAAAAAATTCCAGAAAATATTTACATTAATAAACAAATCACCGTCAAGACGCGGAAAAAATATCGAAACAATTTTTTGCCATGTTCCAGAAGATTATTGAAGAACAATTAAAAAACCAAGCGAAAACAACAACAATGCCATTATTTCAAAATATTTTCACACGGGAAAACCCATGTGATTTACAAATGAAGGAACTTTCTGTCTGTTTCATGGAAACTAACATGCCGCTTGCCTTAAAAGGTAATAGACAAATTAATAGATTCTCTTGCTGGCTATAGGTTGCCCACTTGAAGACTAGCTGGATTATGGCGTCAAACGTTCTGTTTCATTTGAAGCTGATGACGTAAAGAATTAAAAAAAAATAAGATTTTTAGACCAGGATCTTAGTTAAGAGAATGCCAATAACGTATAGCAAGAATGCAACAAGAGTGGACCGAAGATTCATTTGAAGATCTTTGCCATGAATATTTAAATAATGAAGACTGTTTGACTAGTATCTTACTGAAGAGGATGCTCATATTGCATGCTAAGAATGCGGACTAGATAAAAAGAATATACACAAAGGTTTAGACCGAGGATGTTTTTGAAGAAAAATTGCCAATCGAGAAAAATGGCAGACGATTATGTGGATGATAGGTCATACAGTCATTTTGCGGATGATAGGTCATACTGTCAATTTCAAGAAAAGTAACACGTCACTTGCCTTTTTAGGTAACAGATATTGAAAGTAAATACATCTGTTTTTGGCTGTAAGGATCCCATACAAGTGTAGCAGGATTAAGATAATTTTAATTTTCATTTGAATATTTAAATAACGAAGACTGTTTGATCAGTATCTTACCGAGGTGGATTCTCATATTGCATGCTAAGAATGCGGACTAGATAAAAAAATAAATACAAAGGTGTGGACCGAGGACGTTTATGAAGACATTGCCAATCGAGAAAAAACATATGATTTTGTGGATGACCGGTCATACTGTCGGTTTCATGAAAAGAAATACGTAACGTGCCTTTTTAGCCAGCAGACATTGAAAGTAAATACATCTCTTTTTGGCTGTAGGGATTTCCCACAAGAGTAGGCGGATTAAGATTAGTTTACTTTTCATTTGAAGATCTATGCCATGAATATTTAAATAATGAAGGCGTTTGACCATTATCTTACTGAAGTGGATGCTCATATTGCATGCTAACAATGCGGAATGGATAAAAAGAGAATAAATACTAAGGTGTCGACCGAGGCTGTTTATGAAGAAACCTTGCCAATCAAGAAAAAAGCATGTGATTTTACGGATGATATATCATTCTGTCGGTTTCATGAAATGTAACACGTCGATTGCCTTTAGGTAAGAGACATTGAAACTCTTCTTCTTGGCTTTAGGGAGCCTAATAGAAGTAGTAGCCAGATTAATATGAGGCTAGTATTCATTTGAAGATCTCTGCCTTGAATATTTAAATAACGAAAACTGACCCAATGCTAAAAATATCAGACAAAAGCATTGATTTTTGCATATGATAGGTCATGCAGTCGGTTACATGAAAACTAATATGTATTTTGCCATTTTAGGTTACAGACACAAACTCCTCTTCTTGGAATTAGGGAGCCTACAAGAAGTAGTAGCCAGATTTAAATGAAGCTAGTATTGATTTGAAGATCACTGCCTTGAATATTTAAATAATGAAGACGTTTGACCAGTATCTTACCGAAGTGGATGCTCATATTGCATGCTAACAATGCGGAATGGATTAAAAAGGATAAATGCTAAGTTGTCAACAGAGGTTGTTTATGAAGAGACCTTGCCAATCGAGAAAAAAGCATGTGATTTTCCGTATAATATGTCATTTTGTTGGTTACAATAAAATGTAACACGTCGATTGCCTTTAGGTAAGAGACATTGAAACTCTTCTTGGCTTTAGGGAGCCTACAAGAAGTAGCAGCCAGATTTAAATGAGGCTAGTATTCATTTGAATGATCACTGCCTTGAATATTTAAATAACGAAGACTGTTTGACCAGTATCTTACCGAAGTGGATGCTCATATTGCATGCTAAGAATGCGGAATGGATTTTAAAAAAATAACTACAATGGTGTGGACAAAGGCCGTTTATGAAGAAACATTGCCAATCCAGAAAAAAAGCATAAGATTTTGTTGATGATAGGTCATACTGTCTGTTTCATGAAAAGTAACACATCAATTGCCTTTTTATGTAGCAGACATCGAAAGAAAAACTTTTTGGGTCTAGGGATCTCTTACAAGAGTAGCCGGATTAAGATTAGTTTACTTTCATTTGAAGATCTTTGCCATGAATATTTAAATAATGAAGACGTTTGACCAGTATATTACTGAAGTGGATGCTTATATTGCATGCTAACAATGCGGAATGGATTAAAAAGGATAAATGCTAAGTTGTCGACCGAGGTTGTTTATGAAGAGACCTTGCCAATCGAGAAAAAAGCATGTGATTTTCCGTATAATATGTCATTCTGTCGGTTTCATGAAATGTGACACGTCGATTACCTTTAGGTAAGAGACATAGAAACTCTTCTTCTTGGCTTTAGGGAGCCTACTAGAAGTAGTAGCCAGATTGAGATGAGGCTAGTATTTATTTGAAGATCACCGCCTTGAATATTTAAAATACGAAGACCGACCCATAGGTTACCGAAAAGGATGATTATATTGCATACTAAAAATTTAACAAGAATAAATACAAACAAGCGGTATATATGGTATATATCCAGAAATTTTGCCAATTGAAAAAACTCATGTGATTTTGGGAATGGAAGTTCATACTGTCTGTATCCTGGAAATTACTATGTCAATTTTTTTATTAACCTAACAAGCACTAAAATTAAACGATTACCTTGCTGGATATAGGTGCCCACTAGAAGACTTGCTGACAAGTTCTGTTATCATTGGATGATCATCAAATGAGTGGACAGAGACTGTTTATTAAGAAACATTGCAAATCGAAAAAAAAATAATGTTTAAAAAGCTCTTTAAAGATCCCTCTCATAGAAACCAACATGTTTCTTGCCTTTTAAGGTAACAGCTGTTGAAATGAAATGATTTTCTTCTTGGCTGTATGGAGTCGACTAGAAGACTAGCCGGATTAAGATGAATTTTTTAAGTATTCATTTAAGCTCATTGCGTTGCACTATCTTGCTGGATATAGGAGTCAACTAGAAGACTTGCTGACAAGTTTATTTTTCATTTTCAGTTTATTGCGTTATGGGAATACACTGACCGGTAATAATTAAAGATTAGGTTGTTTGATTGAACCGTTCGGAAACGGGTTTCAGAGGCGCGGCGGTTGGAGTCGGACTGACTCTACCCTCGTCCCCACGGCCACGGCGTATTGTCTGGTGGCCTCTGGTAGAACTATAAAACAATTGCCTCTGGTTCGGCGCCATTTCGTCTGCCTCCTGGTCCGCCACAGCGTTATTATGTAAATACGGAAGAAGTGTTGACCACTAACTTACTGAAGTGGATGCCCATATTGCATGCTAAGAATGCAACAAGAATAATTATTGAGGAGCGGACCGAGGCCATAAAAGAAGCCAGTATTTTACTGAAGAGAATGGCGATATTTTTTACTATGTATACAACAAGAATAAAAACAGAGTGGACCAATGTCATACATGGAAGCATTGACACTCGAGAACAAAGCATACGATTTTGCGGATGAAGGAACATGCTGTCGGTTAATTGGAAGTATACCATTTGACAAAGTCAATAAAAGGTAAACTTGTTCTTTATTTTGCGAGAGATAGCCCACTAGAAAACCAGCTGGATTATGGTGACAAGTTCAGCTTTAATTATAATCTCATTACGTGGAATATTCAAATGTCAAAGACACATTGACCAGTATGTAACTGAAGATGATGCTGATATTGCATGTTAAAAATGCATCAAGAATACGTGTACCTATATAAATGAGCGACCTAGGCATTTAATGATGAAATATTTAAACTAGAAGAAAATTCGGAAAAATGCAAGTGTTTTTGCGGATGGCAATAATATGCTTTCGGTTGAAAGAGACAGGAAGTTCAAGAAAAAAAGGAAAAAATTTCATTTCAACAAGTAGTGTGATTTTTAGCAATGTCTGATAGGCAAAACAAGGTTTTGACCTAACAAACGGTGAAAAATCTGTCATTTCTATCTATTTGAAAAAAAAATATGAAAAATTTAACTTGAAAATTTTATCTATGAAAAATGTAACAAATTAAGACAAGTGTGTGTGAGGAGGAATTGTTCTGGGAGACATTATTGAAGCGAGCCCATTTCACGTCGAAAGAAGGAAAATTCTAGCCATGAAGAGTACCTAGATAATGAGTGCCATTAAGTTAAAAAAAAGCAGGGCAAATGGCAAGGAGGTGCAGTGAGATACTGAGAAATTAAGTGTCATTAGATGAGCCTAAACAAGGATTTAAGTCGAACCCCACTTTTTTCACATATCGCCGACATCTTCACCAAGAAACATCAATTTCACAAAGATGAAATATTGATAGTGTCCTTTTATTTAATGTGTTAAAGTTAATTTTTCAACGACAAATGATAAGAGTCAAAAACTACCGTATAGAGTATTTTACACAAAACTATTTTTTTCGTGTAAGTAATATGCTTGGGTGAACGAACATGGTGTGTCCTAATATCCCCTTTACAGGCATAGATTATTTGTGACGTGAGATCCCTTTATTTTTAAGTTTTATTTCTGACAGCGAACGTACTATTTAAAGAGTTACTCCGTTACAGGAATTCAACATTTTTAACGAGCATGGGCCTTTAATGAAAGATTGTTGCGTTTTAATATCCCTCAGCCATGTACGACAGTAGGAATGTATTACATTCCGAGCAGCGATCAAACTGATAAGACCCTACGTCACGAAGTACGCCACGTAAAACGAATTAAGGTTATATTTTTTAGTTTTGAATAACTAACGAGCGAATGAGCGTCCAATCTGTAGCCAGTTTTTTCGTTCATTTTCAATGAAATTCCGATTTAATTAATCTCTAAGCCACGTACAAGGGCGATTTAGCATTTACATTAAAACAAAATTCGCTTATATTGGTTTGTGATCAACGTAATATCTTTTCAATAATTTTAATTTCAGATTACCCTTCCATAGTATCCATTTAATATCCGCAACATTAACCTTTTTTAAAAGACATTTTATTCCAATTGTCTTTCGAAAACTTTGCCATTTTCAATTTGAAACTTTAACTTTTGTCTACATAATCTATTGTTTTCATTTTCTTAGAAATTGTGTTTATGGTTTCAAGGTGTGTTCAGCCCCATGTCCTGAAAACAAAAGGAGAAATACAATTGTAAATAGGTAAACAGCATCATACACTTTTCAATCAAATTTTTTCAGATATGCCACAAGTTATACGAGTTACATCAAAGTCGTGTCAATCAGCAGCACAGTGAAAATTGACCGACGAAAATTGACAATAATATAAATTATTTAAACAAGACGACGGAGACTTGTAAATTTGAAAAACATAAGCAAGTTAACAAATGTTCACTTTTACAAATTTTAGAAGGCTTCATGAGTTCCCACGAGTCAATTACGCTATGAAAATCATATCCATCGAGTAATGCATGTTTGACTGACTAAACGCCAAGACAATTTTTGTCTATTGATATTCTGGCCCTTAACTATCCGCTAAGACAGTCTTAACTGTAGAAAATCTGAGACACTCAGGAAAGTAACTGAGAACATTTCCTTCTGTGAACCGTCAAAATACCTAAAGCAAATTTATTTTTCTAACCCGATTCAAGGTAAAACGTTTCAGAAGTCCACTAATAAGGCGCTGGTTAAACACTGAAATAATTAAAAGCATTTGGCGTGATTCAGTGAAAAACTTCCGTCTTAATATGAAGTTTCGTTAGCCTAAACCATGAGTCAAATTACTCTAGATAAACTACATTTCTGAAGTACTACAAATTTGTTCAAAGCTCATCAATGCTCTCAATTCGTTCCATAATCAAAGTGGCCATTACATGAGCTAAAGGGCTTTGCTCGAGATTGTGATTCGCGCAACTCCAGATGCAGAACTAGACTGACACACCGAAATTAGGATTAAGTTAAATGTAAACGAAAACTTATCGGTAGTAAGTTAATTTCATTTCGCTACAATCTGAATAAAAATTGAGATATCATGTTCATATTCATGTGGCGTTCTAGTTAAGATCTTCCCAGACCTCCAAAAAGCTACCCTGGCTTTGTATTACTTCTGTTCAAAAAAAAAAAAAAGTATGAAATCTAACTCTTATCTACGTGATTGCACGGATGATTAAAATAGGAAAATTGCCACCTAAAAATTGCGTCTGAACAAAAATTCACCGACAATGTGCTATAAATTCAAACGGGTACTCACTTTTAAGATGATCGCCGACCGCCCATCTCCCGAGTTCTTCCGAAAACGTTTCAAACGCGCAAACGCGCGTCTTGCAACTGTATTATAAGGAACAGAATTCAAAGCAGAGGTTCTCGAAATGACAACTGAAAACAATGATAAAAGATCATTAAAACCAAAACTACAGAACATAGCAACTTGTAAAAATTATCTATAAATATATATTAAACACCTGAATTAAAGACCTGAATGCATTTCGCTGTTTTGCATTGATATTTCACGACTGTTTCACACTATGGTAGAATTATTTCTTTTATTATAATTATTATTTTTTGAATATCCAACAACACCTCAGGGTGGAAATGTTTCCTTTTGGGGTGTTAAGTACACCATTCATTCAAGTATTCTACCAGCTGATTGGTAGGTTCTTGGACAGTCCCCATTTTGTATCCCAACCTAATAGAAATTGTCTCGCTTTCCCTCCTAAGTTATTAGATCCCTCTTCAATTCTTCATATCTTCTACCTCCTCTTATTTCGTCCAGAATTCCTATCCTTTTCCTTCCTCTCCCACGCTTCCCCAGTGTTCTCCCCTCTATCACTCTCTTCAGCATGCCCTCTCCTCTCAAAACCTCCTCCATCCATCTCTTCTGCCTTCTCCGAATCTCTGCCACAAGCTTCCTCTCCTCTCCGACCATATCCAATACCTCCTCGTTCGTCTTTCTCGCCATCCAGCTAACCTTCTCCATCCTTCTCCAAACCCACATCTCAAACGCCTCAAGTCTACGCACATCCTCCCTTCGCAATGACCACGTTTCCGACCCATATAGCGCCACACTCCATATTAAAGTTTTCACCAGCCTCTTCTTTACGTCTCTTCTCAGACCCCCCCTCATCAATTCCCTTCTCTTCGAAAATGCTTCTTTAGCGAGCGCAATTCTGCATCTGATGTCCTTACCACTAAACCCATTCGCCTCCAAAATACTTCCGAGATACGTAAACTGCTCGACCTGCTCTATCTTCTGCCCTCCCACCCTTATATTCAGCCCCGCCTTCTTACTTCTAGAAAATCTCATTACTTTCGTTTTCTTGTGATTGATCTTCATTCCATACTTTTCGCACTGCACCTCTAATGCATTCACCATTGACTGTAACCCCTTGGCCGACTGACTAACTAATGCTTGATCATCTGCAAATCTCACTGATTTTATCAGCTCCCCTCCTACCTTTATTCCTACCTCCTCCTCCCCCCATGCCTCCCTTACCATTTCCTCTGAATACACGTTAAAAAGCAACGGCGATAGTGGGCACCCTTGCCGCACTCCCCGTCCTATCGTGGCCCATCCCGATTCTCCATTGGCTACCCTAACCTGCGCCGTCTGGTTCATATACAAATTCCGAATCAGACGCCTGTCCCTCCAATCGACTCATAATTTCTTCAACACTCCCATTAATTTCGTCCATTCCACCCGATCAAACGCCTTCTCGAAATCTACGAAGCATGCAAAAACATCCTGCCCATACTCTAGGTTTCTTTCTACTAGCGTCCTCATCACCGCTATAGCGTCTCGCGTTCCCGTCCCTCTCCTAAACCCGAACTGGTCGTCACCCAGGTATTAATTTGCCTTCTTCTCTAGCCTTCTGTTTAGAATCCTCAGAACTACTTTGGCCGCGTGGGATATTAAGCTTATTGTCCTATAGTCTTCGCAAGTTTTTGCCTTACTCTTTTTCGGTATAGGAATTAGTACAGTCTTCGCGAAGTCTTCCGGCCACACTCCGTCCTCATAAATCCTACGAATAAGCGCAAAATTTTTCCTCTTCCGTTCTTCCCCATGCTCTTTAAAAACTCTGCAGGTATGTCATCTATTCCTACCGCCTTATTCCTTTTCATGTCTCTTAGAGCTCTTTCGATTTCGCTATCTAGGATACTTGGTCCGATGCCATCGCTGTCGATGTCGTCTTCCCTTTCTATATCTAACCTATTGGGTCTTGTTTCTTTACTATAGAGCTCTTCAACATACTCCTTCCACCTCTCCTGGATCTCTCTCGGTTCTACGATCATCTTTCCCGTCTTGTCTGTTATCGTTGTAATTCCCCTTCCCTTGTTACCACCCGTCAGTTCCTTTACTTTCCGATATAATGCATCTGCTCTTCCCTCTTTTTGGTATTTCTCTAACGCGTCGATCTGTTCTCTCCACCACGCCTCTCTTGCTTTCTTTGTTTCTCTTCTAAGCCTGTTATTAAATTCTCGGTATTTTCTCTTACCTAGCTCTTGAGTTTACGCTCTTCCATTTCCTTCTCTCCTCCATCTCCCTGATCATCTCCTTCGTGATCCACGGTTTTCTAATTTTAGTTGCACTCACTACGCCTACCGTTGCTTTCGCCGCTTCTATAATTCCGTTTCTCAAACTTCCCCATTCATCTTCGACTGATTTAACTCCATGGTCCTCACCCATTCTCTCATCCACCTTCTCCCGATACTACTACTTCATTTCCCCAGTTAATGCCTCCGTATTCCACTTTCGTACCCTCCTTCCCATTCTTATCTTTTTCAGTTTTACCCGACATTTCATGACTAATAAGTTGTGGTCTGTGTCTGCATCAGCTCCTGGATAAGTATGCGAGTTTTTAACACTATTCCTGTATCTGTGACGTACCATTATATAATCTATCTGGAACCTATCTGTGTCTCCCGGCTTCTTCCAAGTGTACCTACGTCGAGGATGATGTCTGAACCATGTATTCGTAATTACTACGTTATTTCTGCGGCAAAACTCCACAGCTTTCTCGCCCCGGTCGTTTCTCCTTCCTAGCCCGTAATCGCCCACCTCCCTCCCATCTCTTCCTTCACCCACCACCGCGTTCCAATCCCCTATTACTACCAGGTGCTTACTTCCTGGTATCCTACCAATTATTTCCTCTAGCTGATCGTACACCCCATCTACCTCCTCCTCTTTATGATTAGAGGTAGGCATATAAACCTGGATTATAACTAAATTCGTTGGTTCTGCTTTTAGCTCCACGACTATTATCCTATCACTCACCTGTTCTGCATACACTACTTTTCTACCGATTTTCCTCTTCATTACGAATGCAACCCCGCGCTGACTTCATTCCCTCCACTATAAATTACTCTATAGTCGCCGCTCCAGTAATCCCCGTCATCCTTCCATCTTACTTCACCGAGACCCATGATGTCTACACCCACCCTCTCCATTTCTTGCTTTATATTCTCTAGCTTCCCCGCCCTCAGCATAGTCCTAACATTCCACGTGCCTATTCTGATAGTTTCGTTCCTCTTCTTTATCTTCTTTTCCTCTGCTGCTGCTACGTCTGAGCAAGGATTTCGTGTGATGACGACCGCAGGGGCCTTGCTCCCACCGCTGCCGGGCACGACACCCGGCCCTCTTGGCCGAGTCCCGTAGTTGCCAGGATTCATTATCAATTGAGAACTGTCCATAATTTCAAGGTTTTTGTTTTAATTGAGATAGTCTTCCGTGGCCTTACTCAATAGTGTTTTTTACGTGACACCATCACTTCAGAGGCCGCCCCACTGGGGTCAGACGCCTTTTGCAGCCGCCTCACTGAGGTACAGACGCTGCGCGGACTACCATTCGTCTGTCTCCTAACCTTCGACCAATCTGGCATGGGTGACCCTACCAGGAGCAATGCTCCCGCCAGTGCAGCTCTAGGGGTCATCGGAGCACGCAAGCCCTTCAACCACGACAAGGTTGTAGTCCATGAGAAGAGAAGTACACCATATTCCGTCAAAATCAATATATGCCCCCCTCTATTATTCCGTCAAAATCAATATATGCCCCCCTCTATCTTTGTGCAATTGCATGTTTAAGTTTTCCCAAAAATCAAGCGTTTCCGGGAATATTCTTCAATAATATCGGTAAATGGTATAGTCAAAGTATCTCCCCGGGCAGGAAATTGAACGCTAGCCTTTTTAACTTACATCTGGAACTATCAATTTTTGCGCTGAAATGCCTGCTCGCACGAAATATCAGATATTTTTTTTAAATTTGTCAACTCGCGGAACAATACGGCGCTCAAAATGTGGGTTGCCAAAAATTTTATTTAAGATTCATTCGTCATGCCGAAAAAATCTGCAGTTTGTTTTTATTTTCCATAAACGAGGAGTAAGAGCGTCCCCGAAATTGAGTTATTTCTAAAAAATAAAAATTGTTGGCGAAATTAATATTTCTTAATTCACAGCTGCGTCGGTATTGAGCATTTTCATTTACAGTACTCGTGACTTCATTCAAAACAATGGCTGCATACAGCCACCCCATACTCAACCCTATCCACCCAGTCACGAGGGCTTATTTTAATTATTTCTTCCTGTCGTTACGATGAATTAATATTTTCAGCCCTGCTGTTTAAGGAGGCAATCTTATTCTACTAAAATCAGTTTCTGTCAACTATGTATGCTCCAGCCGTTCGGTTTTCATCTCGTAGGCATGCTGGAATATTAAGAATAATTACATCTACAAAATACTCTGAAAGTCACCACAAGGGTGGGTGGCTGGAAGCGAGTTTTCTCCGATATGCATTTCAGTATACATATAGCAAACATTCCAAGCTAACACCCTGTGCCAATTGTTAAAGTTCATCGGATACTCTGTGAACTACACGAGTTTTCTTTAAATAAAACTTGAAAGGGAAATGTCCATGACACCAGGCGGAAGATTAACAAGACCTAGGCATAAAATTAAGCGTCAAACATTAGTTAAAAGTTGGGAAAATTATCATGAAAAGAGAGTATCAACTTAGGAAATTCGCATTTTTTTATTTGCTATTTGTGGAATTAATAAGTTATTTTTCTCATTTAAGAATAAGCTAAGTATGCAATCTTAGCATTTCAAAGTAAATAGGAAAAGTCCAATACTTCACGCCTGAGACAACTTTTTGTATCTAACCTAATCATACGAGTGTACATACACAAAAAGCTACGTGTCACAAGCATCGCTACCACGGTGAACGGGAAACTAAACGCAAGTTTGTACTAGCCGTCACGTTAACCACCGAGCCTTAATTTAGAACGGTGTATTAGAAAGCACTAGACGTATGGGCGACACGAAGCTAAGGTTACGCAAAAGAAAATAGTACCACATCGTCTAATCAAATGTAACTTGAGATGGCTAGCGGACGATTGAGTTATCTACCGCGCTAATACCACAAAAGATAATTTCTTAGGTTGCTAGAAAATCTCCTTAATTTGAAACCTATCGAGAGATAGTTGGATAGGAACATTATGGTATTGCATCAAAAATCAAGGAATTCACATAACTATTAGGTGGAAGAACCATAGACGGAAAATTTAAAAAACCTGTTTATGTGGTGATGGAAAATTTTTGTAAGAAGCGCTATCTTGTCCGTAGTTACCGTTCTGTATTATAGTCACAGTGAATAAATCTCTTATTTGTATAGCGTTACGAGCATTATATACTTACGGTGATGTCGATCCTAACAGAAAATGGTATCGTAACAGGTACGCTGGCACTTTGGCACAACAAACATACGGGACCGAGAAAAAGATAAAACTCATGAAATAAAATTTCGAAAGTAAATGAGACGCTTCCTTCTATTAGCGACACTATTTTAGTATAAATTTAAATAATGGGTTGGGAAATGTAAGGGACTTGCGGCTAGGATAACATGTTAAATCTTTACGAACATTCGCAGTTTTACTAATGCGCCAACAGTAGCCTCATTAACTTTATTAGACTGCAGTGCAGTGCACATTAGTGATAACTGCCCCCTGCCACACATCCTTTACGTACCTTGCAGGGTATTATGTAGATTTAGACTACGTACTCGAAAAGTTTAGAATAAGCGAGTTCAATTAAGGCCTAAACGTCAACCATAATGATAATTTGGGTGACACGTCACCCCCTGCCACTTCCCCTTCGGCGACTTCCTGGGCAGAATATAAAGACTATCGCAACTAAAACACTTTATGTAATCACTCCTTTTCCTAAATTCTTTTTATTTCTCTACTAACATCCCCTGCCATTGCCCCATGCGGCGGCTTCGGTGGGAGTGTACGCAGACTTTTAGCTATCGCAATAGTTCCTGGCTCAGACCAGCGCGAGTATGAAGAGAGGTAGGAGTGGAAGGGGAGAATGAAACTGAGGAAGGAGAGGTTAGGTAAGCTACGAGAGAAGGGGAGGCAGGGGAACAAAAATTGTTTCGCGAAATGTGCATAGTACATAGGCTGAAGAAAGATTCACATTGACAAAATGCGGAAAGCTGAGCGCGGAGACTTTAGACTGATGGGCGGAAATACGGAATGCGGTTCAGAAGGAGATAACGGCAGAAAAAATGAACTGTAGGTGTGCGCATTCTCACTGAAAAACAAATTCCTGAAGCGATGGCGTTAAAAATAAATTAAAAATAATCTAGAAAAGAGATTTTTTCCATCTAATAACATTTGTATCAAGGTCTTTGGTATGTACATACTAAGATTTAAAACAATGTATCAACTAATACGGAAAAATCTTTGTGGCTTTAAACTAAATCGAGGCATAAATGCCAAGCTATTATTTGATACAATAGCAAGTGTTAGTAAAATATTTCTATTATAATTAGTCAAAAACGTACGTAGAGATGTGCTTTCATGAAAACTACCATTTCCGTTGTGAGTAGATTTTGTATCGTTTGCAAGACTTAGTTCTTCTTTGTCAATAAAATTATGTGTTCCTCATCGGATTATTGTCCCACGACCGCGGCGGATGTACCTGTTATTTCTGGTATCACATTCCGCCCACGGAAGGCAGGTATCAAAAAATTCTTTTCGCCAGTTCACCCATCGCCACGACTTTGCTATAATATCACTTTGAGAGCAGTTTAAAGCAAACTGCAGGTATTACCCTCCACACTAAACCCGTCTCCCCCTCACAGCCACATCACATCTAGGAACATGATAATGCTGGAAAGGGTATCACAATGACACTACAGTTGACATGTCTCCCCATCCTCCCCCCACTGTCTCGTGAGGTTTTCAGAGTTCCGCAAACCACGTCACTTAATCCCGCACATCGCAGCGCCAGGAACTTCAGCGATCAGTACCTACTACCTCCATTGGCCCCGGTGTTAGTAGCTGAGGTCACGCCTATTCTCATATAATGGTGGTAGAGGCCAGTTAAGATAAAAACTAACTCGCTAAATGAAACATTCACGGATTTTAAAAGTTGATAATGATAATTCCGACTGCGACATTCTCATTGTTTCAGGCAAAAAATGACCACAGCTGTCACAAATAAGTAGGTAGTTCATTAAGTTAACATATCTACTTGGCGATAACGCTTTTAACACGGGGGTACCGACCTATTCTCAAAAGGTTATTCTGTCAACTACAACGCAATTAACACCTCGTTCCTCTCTCCCATCCGTAAAAATGGTCATTCATTTCCAACAACTTCGAACATTAAAATTCACCCATTGCATTGGCTCGAATTTTCGGCCTTAACAATTCTCGCAACATTAAAAATCACAGCTGTTAATCATGCAGGAAGTTCACCATCTGCAAAATACCACGAACATGAAATAAACTTAAGATTTAGTTTCATTAACTTACCAAGAAAGTAGGCAGTATACTAACATAGAAAAACTAGCTAGATGAAACTAGATAAAACGTGTAAGACTACCTAATTATATTTTTAACTAAATCCTTCTCGCAACAAAATGCTTTCAATTAAAAAAATATATATCTAACCAAAACTCAGTTTACCTTAACTTGAAGAAAGTATGGCAAAACTTTATAACAAATGTGGTACATTATTGTTTGAAGCCCCTAATTCTTTAACATTTCCGGCACACAACTGAGTGAAAGGCGAATTCTCCAGTAATAATCACGTGTTTCAAGATATTTATCAGTAGAGGTAGGTACTCTTAAATGTTATAACCATAACCTCAGTATGTTTCTAAATTAACGCAAATACAGTAATTTTCATGAATTGTTGGCTAGTCTTCAAAATACGCAAATGAATACGCAATGCAATGGCTCTCTGCCCTCCTTTTTATTCCGGTAGTAATTTAAACTAACTTCCCTAGCGACAATTTTTTTAGCCTAGCCTTAGGAAATATAATGATCCTGACAATAACAAACAACGCAACAAAATCCTAGCAACAGTATACGCCAAGTATTAAATCTAATCGTCATGAGAAACAATAGCGCGTTTTATTGTGAAAATAGTTCCCGTCGGTTACTCTCTAAACGCTTGCTTAGAGTTACCAAACGCCACACAGCTATGATCATTATGTATCATGAGAAATGTCCCTACATAGATATTTCACGTCATACAACACGGATACTAACACAGGTACATGCAAGTAAAACGAAGGTACTCACCATTTCGACGATGAACTGTGTTAGGGAGTTTCCAGAGTCCTAGCGTTCGATGACAGTCTTCCTGTGGGAATAGCCACAGCGATTTTTTCAACCGTCGACCCTCGAAACTTTGGCAGCGATCATGAAGATTTTGACCTTCTAGATGGTTCTTGAAAAGCAAATCGCCCATTATTAAACAGCACTCCGTTGAAGAGAAAACCTAAGTTTGCAGGACCTCTTTTAAGTCCCCTCCGTCAATCCTCTGGTTCTGACTGAAAATTTGACGAAATTCAAATTAAGTTTTCATTCAATCAGGTAGCAAAAGAATATCAGTGTTTACTGCGATAAAATAAAGATTACACGTCCACTGATGAATTTGACGAGATTTACAGCAACATTTTTTGAGTTCAATACAACAAAAGTTACCTTTCGAATCCACGATGCTCTTTCACCACGACCGTTCCGCCTGCCGCTCGTGGTCATTATGGTGGCCCCGTGTACTTCAAAACACGGCGCTGGTGTCCACGACTTCTCCCGCCGAATACCGCAAATATGTCAACTGACAACGGTGAACTCTACTCTCTCGAGAGTTGTCGCGTGGTAGTGAGGTGAACTTTGTTGATCCAATTAGGGCTTCCAACTGGCATCCCATAGCAAAGCAATTAAAGTACTGGGACTGAAAAAAATGGGACCAGAAATAAGTTTAATGCAGGAGAACTATACCAGCAAATTTAAAATATGAGCAACATCAGCATTATAATAATGGCTAGACTAACAAAGACTTTCGCATTACATTATAAATTGAGAATCCATGAGTTAATAGTACTCACCCATAAAACACGTGCAAACGCGTTATTTGACCATGCCGTCGTCCAAGGAGTCAATAATTTGCGATAAAAAAATGTTCTCAGACAATCCTTCCCTCGAGTTACTGCCGTCGAAATAAATACCTATGCATAAAATAACTAGGTATGACTACGCTGATAGTATAACATTCCCATGAATCACTTGATCAAATTGAACGGGAATTGGCGATGTACAACGGGAACACATCGTGCTAAACTTCTCCGCAGCTAGAGCAGATATATCTTCACAGAGCATTGCAGGATATAAAAATCTTCGAAACGTAAAAGACAAGCCACAACGTTCACCTCCTCCGATGAACGAATAAAACAGAACTAAACAGGGTTGACAGGGTTGCTCGTGATTTTATAGCTTCAGTGGTAGTAGGGGAAGGCTTAAGGGGAGGCAGCATGTTCATGGAGGGGGGAGCAGTGGGAGGGAAGGGCATGCGTTAGGTAGATGGGCCCGTGGAGGAGTCAGGTATATTCAGCATTCGAGTATATCTGCGAGAGTCGAATGGAACAATCACCGCGGCGAAGAAACAAGCGTGTGGCCAATACGACCCGATCGACCCCTGCCTTCTTTTTTGCTCCTCTTTTAGCCCGTGGGGACAGACTTTCGAAACCAGAGTGCGATTCAAAAGCGAGGGAAACATACTACAACGCGCTACAATCAACGTCTAATACTAGTTGGCTCGAAAATAGACAACCAGTTAATTTCGTTTTATGGCATCGTTTGTACGCAGGATCATGTTTGCATGCTATTCAAACGGAAAACACATCCACTATAAATTTAGATTTCGAAAAAGATAGTATGAATAAAAAATTTATCTTATGTTAGTGTCTCGTCTTATTCTTGTTATAATCATTAATTTTGCGTGGAAAGGGGTAATCACTATTATACCTATCAGTTCTGTAGTGTATCTCTCTTCGATTGTCGCTTCGGTCAGTTCTAAATATATATAGCGCGAGATAAAAATAATACTCTCCGTGTCAATCTGAAACTCACCTGATCAGAATTGGTCAATTAGGTAGGACTCAGGAAAGTACAAGTTAAGCTTAGTTTGTACTTTCCTGAGTCTCTTGCGGCTCCCACCCAGTGCCGTCCCAAGAGTATTGCAACAGGTGCCGCTGCACTGGGCCCCGTGCGGGCTTGCAAATTTCAGACGGCGCGGGCGCACAGTGGTCCCTAATCAAAAAACGCTGGCAAAAAGTAATTTTTTCAACTTTCGGCGAGGATGTTGTGAATGGTGTATTCGGATTATACACGATATGGTCTACAATATATGCCACTACATTGGTAATTACGTTGACCAGAGTAGTCTCTGGGACCCGTCAAACGTGCAGCATTCAGTGTGAAAATGCCAGTCGCGTGAAATCAGTCGATTTCGGATAAGTTCACCTACATGGAGGACAACTTTGAGACGATATAATTAGCCAACAAACGTTATAAAATATTGATATAAACCTTTACGACTATTTTAACCTAGTTCTGTTAGAATTATGTTCTATTTACTATTTTTAGTATATTTTTAACTTTTAGCGTTTTTTGCCTTAATTTTCAAATAAAAAGTGCAATATCGTTTTTAGCGCCTCTTTTCTCCCCAGAGTTTTTTTATTATTTGTGTATGCAACATAGCAGTTTTTTTATTATTAGTGTATGCAACATAGCAGTAAAGAAAAATCTTGCTAATACTTGCAAATTCGACCACAAGGTTAATTTAAATAAATCGATGCTGTGCGCTGACGCGGGCGACGGCCGGGCTGGCGCGTAGTATATCTCACGGGAATCCCATTTTTGTGGCTACTTTCTAAGTTGTTGCATATGTTGCTTCTTCTAACACATTTTTATATTAAAAATGAACCACTCTACTCGTTGATTACACCTTCTCGTGTCTATCCACGGCATGCAATTGTGCTCAAATATTATCTGTGAATCCCGATGTTCACCTAAAAATAGCGTGAGATCTCCAACGGAAGTAAATAGACGTAGGTAGGGAACAAGTAATTTACAAAAAACTTGAAAGTATTTAGAATGGTAATGGTATTTAGTTTAAACGATTAATGAAGTAGAGTAATTATTATCAGATACAATTATTACTAACTTCCATATTATATTCCTTAGATATAAAATACATTCAAACCATTGCGAAGCAAAAAAAAATTCATTTGGTACATTTAACATTACTTGTTTAAAAATTGTCGAAATATTAACAAAAGTAATCAATAGATAGTTGCAAGAAAACATCAAATTCAGATTTATCGGAAAAATAATTTATATTTACAATTGCGGAAATACCTTAAATTACATTTGGATTTTTAAATTCATTGTTTAAACAAATGCTGCAATGAGAACAAATACAGAAAAAAATAACTTAAAATTCGAAATTACTGGATAAAAAACCCATAGAGATCTACCTTTATATGAAGTGAGTAAGCAATACTTAATAGCAGTGGTATTAATTTTGGCCAGCTTTTTTCGATTTGGGACCACTGAGCGGCGCGTGGATACCCACATTTTTACCCGAAATTACCTACCTACTACCTAGCGTAGGTACATGTAAATTTCTTGAAACTCTTTGCCTGTTTGCCGGTAAATTTCATTCTTTCCATGAAATATGCTTAAAAGGTGATAATATATCAATAAGGGAATGCGAAGTTACGGGGAGCCCCCGACTTTCCTTGCACAGGGCCCGTCAATCCCCAGAGACGACCCTGCTCCCACCCGTGTCCTTCAATCAGCTGTGTTTCACATCACTGTTCCCTCGTAGCAGTTCTAAACTAATCGTGCGACTTTCCTTCGTATCTTATTTGCTTCGCGAGCTGAATATTACTGAGCAAAGTCCAAAAATTCTCGCGGCGTCTTCGAGATGAGGCCTAACTAGAGCCAAGTAGTGCTTATATATAAATTTGTCATCGGAGAACCTTCCTATAGTTCTCCGAATTCGATTTTTGTGAACTAAATGGCTTAGCTATCATTTTCCCACTTGTTCCTAATAAAATCAGCCGAAGCTGTGAGGCGTTTTGCCGGCCAACGCTTAATGCTCCACCTATGGTTAATTTATTGTAATAAACACGATAGTGCTCTTTCAATTTTTACTCGCAATACTTCCACGGCCAATCTATCCACACTGACCTCTGACTCACTCCCGCCCTCCTCCCTCTCCCCCAGTTCCGCGGGAAGTGGAAAGAAGTGGGGGTGAGGTCAGGGGTAAGGACGTGTTTGTGGACGAGGAAGGGGGTGGGGAAGGGTCGAGGATGGGGGTGGGGATCGGCCGGGTTTGGGTGTGGGGTAAGGGGCAGGGTTGGGGGCAGGGTTGTGGGCGGGGGTGGGGGCAGTGGGGAAAGGAGTTCATCACGGCAGTACAACGGATTACCAGTCGAGTCCATCTCCCTCCCTTTTGAGCGAAAAGATTTCGTAAGGTATTATTTAAAGATGGGCAACGGCCGCTGGCATACAACTGAGGGTTTAATCCTTCAACCCTCAACCTTCCTCGAATCATACCTTCGTTTCCTCCTATTTCATATTTATTCGGGAATATGGAACGTTATGTACAAAAATATTTGTACTTTTCCACAGGTTTTTTCCCCGTAGAACGCGTTTCGATGCTTATTCATCATCCTGAGGTACTTGGTGTAGACACAGGGCCGGATCGAGGCCCAAGAGAAGCAAGCAATTGCTTGGGGCGCCAAAGCGTGACCAAATAATAAAAATACTAAGTCATTTTTTTTGCAAATATACAATACATCAATATCTAAATTTTAATCATAATGAATATAGCTCTAACAGCGATAATATATATGCGGTTCGCGAAAGACCAAACGCTGTGCGACGAAGAATAAACTATATGTATATATATTTAATGCCACAGGCCCAACTTGGTGGAAATTCATAGTTATTAACAAAAAATACTTTGTAACATCCCACAAGATTTATTGAGTATACGACCGGTTCCAACGCATAGGCACCTGATGATGTCGCCTATGCGATGAAACCGGTCGTATACCTACTCAATAATCTCGTGGTACAAGTTACTAAGTAATCTTTGTTCTAGAAGACTTACAAGAGATACCTAACAAGTAACAACTTATTTTATTTGTTTATTGCTACTTTGTTACCAAACTCACGCTCTGGTTTGTATTTTAAAAATCAAACAAAATTTAAATGAATACCTACTTTTTAATTTTACAACAAAAAAAAACATTTTATTAAAATCAGGAGAAGTTATGCCACCAAATACGCAAACTTCAATGGTAGCATTACAAAAAGCTTAGATAATTGTTTTATTACTTTTGAGTAAGGATGAATAAATCCTGTCTCTTTGTTTTTATCGTAAAAAAATAGTCCCCGATAAAAAATTAGAAATAGAAACGGAACGCGACAGTGTCAGTGACTTGATTGGAAAAGACTGAATGTGCCGAACCAAATGATAATCTAGATGGACCCAATATTCTTGTTTTGACAAAGATAGGGTAATTTTCAAAGCATACATACTTACACATACAGTTACATACAAACCATATATACACATACATACAATTGTATTTAATATTTAAAACTTACGTTTGGTATTGTAACTGTAGGAAGGATCACCTGCGGCGCCTATTGTTGACTTGTCAAATGATGATTGCGGAAAATGGCCTAACAAATTTACTGATAATACGCGACAGAAAATTGTAGAAAGAGGCCCTTTTCAAGTAGCTGATGCTGAGCTTCCTGTCGATAATACTGGTAGAAGATTTACTCCAACAAACTATAAAAGAAAATTATCTAACGGAGAAGAAATCTGCAGAGAGTGGCAGGTTGATTCTGTTTAAAAAAATTCACTATTTTGTAATTGTTTTGAACATTTTAGTGCTGAAATTTCAGTCACTTTCAGGCACACCTAGATTTTCATACTGGTGAAATATGTCCGGATTTCTTGCCCAACACGAGAAATCCCCAAGCCATATAAAAGCATACCATTCATGGCGAGAATTACATCTGCGTCTGCGCCTAAGTAAAACATTTTTAATGGTGAAAATCAAAGACTCATTTAAGCTGAGTGTGAACTATGAATATTATGTGTGAACTATGAATGAGTGTAATTATGATGTGTTAAAAAGGTTGCTTTGTGTAATGCAATACCTTGGCATTTCGAGGAACAAAAGATACACTTTTTATAAGAATAACGGGAATTTCTGGAAATTAATAGAGCACATTGCCACATTTGATGTTGTCTTGAAAGAATATTTGAAAATAGTAAGTTCTCACGAAGCCAGTTGTCATTATCTTAGTATAAAATTAAAAAATGAATTTATCACTGTGTCATTAACACGCATTTAAGATTGTATTGTTCATCAACTTAAAAAGGTGTCATACTACTCAGTTGTATTAGACTTTACCCCTGATGTCAGTCGTACAGAACAAATGTCGATCATCGTTCGTTTTGTTCAAGCAGCGATTGGCTGGACTGTCAACATTAGCCATTGAAAGCGACACCTTGAAGTTGATTGACACAGATTCTTTTGGAAGATTTTGCGAATTTAAAGGATAGAAAATGTTCAGTATATTATTTTTTTTACTTAAATGAACAATAATTACTAGTATATACATCGTAATTATTATCAAATTTATAAGCTACAGGATTAATTCGTTTCATTTATAATCTATTAAAAATATGAATTTCATCTCACTATCTACTCTCTAATTTCCTATAAGTTTATAAATTAGAATTAAAATATATTTTTCCAAGTTTTAAATTTATCCAAAAGCATACAGCCGTTCGTTGTGCTTTTAAAATGAAAAATAAATCTATCCTCTTAAAATTTAAAATTCTTGTAATTTTCTTTCCATTCTGTAACAATTTTGAAACAGGGCAGTAGCCGATTGAATAAATAAATAAAATTACTGTGGAATGTCTTGGCTATATTTAATTTAAATGAAGAAACCATCCATGCCCATAATGTGTAAGTAAGACTTCATTATTTTAATACTCGAAGGTCCTATTAAGATTGCTAAAAACAACAAAAACACAAGAGTTTGGGAGGGTGGCCAAAAAAATACTTGGGGGGCGCCAAACGCTATCCCGCTTGTGTAGAAAAATGCTTTCGGACCGGCCCTGTGTAGACACATACATCAAGTACCTGAGAATGATGTATTTGCAGCAAAACACGTTGTATGATAAATAATAAAAGCCTGTGGAAGAGTACAAATATTTTGGTTCTTAGATATTGAATTGCACTTCCACATATTGGAGACAGATTTCTTCAATTAAATAGGGAACTACTATCGCCGCAAAAAAGGTAGAACGCTGAACTTTAAACATTCGTACGAAATTCCGCCGGAGCTCCAAAGAGCCGTGTTATATATCGTTTTACTGCTTGTTTATTTGACTACAAAATGCATTCATTTAATAGTGTGTAAGTGTAAACGTTTAGCTCCTACGGTCGAAAGAGTGAAGAAAAACAGGCGAAAAACTAGGAGAACGGCGAAACGGTCGTCTTCCTCATCTCGTCACGGCCAAAATATTTAACTGGTTCACTTCATTATTTTTTTACGAAGACGACGACATCTCCGCATTACAAATATACTTTTAAAATTTTATTTTACCCATTCTTTGATTTTTAAATGGCCGAAAGCTAGATTTCATTTTCCGAGGTGTGGAAAAGTATATGAATATCGAAATTACGTATGCTTTATAGAAAAAATATTACAAAACTTCTCATGTAAGGAAATTTTTATATTCTTCCCCTTACTTAAAATAAACGACAAAGAAGAAAATCGCCCCGCGGCAATGCTCACTACCATTTTGCTCAGTTGGCAATGGTGATACTCCTAGCCGCGCGTGACTCAAATCTCATTGCCAAGACCCCTCTAGAGAGACCTCTGTCCAGCGCTGATTGGACAAGGAATGGGAAAGGCTTTAGGTGTTTTATATTCTTTTAACATTATGTGGATGGATTTATATTGAATATTTCGTAATTAGACATTAAAGTCAGTCTCAGAAATTACACACTTTAATTCAGTTCGTGGCAACAATACAATCCATAGAATCAATATACTTCTAACACATAAACAAACAGTATTTTGCTGAATTAATGTGTGTAATTTCGGATATGGAATTAAATATCTAATTGCGAAATATTCAATATAAATCAATCCACATAAAGTTAAAAGAATATAAAACACCTAGAGCACCTAGAGCCTTTCCCATTCATTGTCCAATCAGCGGGACAGATGTCTCTCTAGAGGGGTCTTGGCAATGAGATTTGAGTCACGCGCGGCTAGGAGTATCACCATTGCCAACTGAGCAAAATGGTAGTGAGCATTGCCGCGGGGCGATTTTCTTCTTTGTCGTTTATTTTAAGTAAGGGGAAGAATATAAAAATTTCCTTACATGAGAAGTTTTGTAATATTTTTTCTATAAAGCATACGTAATTTCGATATTCATATACTTTTCCACACCTCGGAAACTGAAATCTAGCTTTCGGCCATTTAAAAAATCAAAGAATGGATAAAATAAAATTTTAAAAGTATATTTGTAATGCGGAGATGTCGTCGTCTTCGTAAAAAAATAATGAAGTGAACCAATTAAATATTTTGGCCGTGACGAGATGAAGAAGACGACCGTTTCGCCGTTCTCCTAGTTTTTCGCCTGTTTTTCTTCACTCTTTCGACCGTAGGAGCTAAACGTTTACACTTACACACTATTAAATGAATGCAATTTGTAGTCAAATAAACAAGGAGTAAAACGATATATTACACGGCTCTTTGGAGGTCCAGCGGAATTTCGTACGAATGTTTAAAGTTCAGCGTTCTACCTTTTTTGCGGCGATAGTAGTTGGACCGCTTCCCATTGAAACCAATACCTGTTATCAGAAACGACAGACACCCGAACAAATATTTTGCGCAAATAGTCACTACACATTTATGTGAACAACTGTGTTTCTTTCAGACAATGCACATTACGTTGTTTTGTGCCGAGCATCCGCCTTGATGCATTTTCAATGCTTCTTTAACTGTGCAGCTCCTCAGTTTTACATGACAAAGATTTAGGTAAATAATAACTCAACCCTTCTTTCCCAGGACTTGGTCTCCGCTATGGAAGGTACAAGCCGTGCATCCACACCTGGGCTCTCTTTCTTCCACTCATCTCCTCAAATATCACGCACACCTGACTTTTATATTAGGTAATTTTTGGGACAAATTTGAAACACGTAACGCAACGTAAATGCTACGTCGACCTTACCAATGTTCATGAGCATCACTCCTCCGTTCGCCCAGCTGATCTGCAAATCATTTCTTTCTTATTCAGGATAAAAATGTGGATAGGCAATCCCTGAATGTAACAACAGTAAAGAACTCATCCGGTGGAGAAGGTGCAGAGAAAAACTTTTCTTATCGACTTTCGTTCCGGGATAACAAATCCTAAGGAACTGGAAGAAAATACTGAATCTTCTCAAAGATCATCAATTCCTATCTCGCGAAGGCATACTCCGTCCAAAGCAAAACGTGGATTTCATACTTTATAAATTACATACAATTATCACAGTTAAAGTGCAATTGTGTCACACCATACTGAAAGGCAAGGGCGAAGTTGCTAGGGAGCGTTTGGCCGCCGAGTTCGGTTTCGCAGCGAAGGGGTGGGAGGTTATGATGAGTGCTATCGCTGTCCAGGCGGGAGGCGATGAGCGGATGGCGGCGGGCTGGTCGGTGGTTGAGGGGGGGGGGACAAAATTAGGAGGGGAAGGGGCGATGGAAAGGGGAGTTGACGGTGGAACGGGAAGGGGCGGGGATGGGCCGGGGGGCGTGGGTGAAGGGTAGGTGCGATTGGGAGGGATGGAGAGGGACGGTGTGTGCGAGGCTTATGGCGTGTACACCAGATATAGGCACAAAGGGAGCGAGCGATAACTGCGCAATGCATTGCTTGTGGGGCCAGCCGATTGTAGCGGCGTCGGATCCCTGTTAGTCACTGGTAGTAGTATTGGGTATCATTTGGTGCGTCAACTGCAGGATCCTTCCGCACTTTCCATGTGCTTCCAAGCTCACTCGTTCGAGTGGCTCCTGACGTCACGAGCTTCCTAGTCGCTAAGAAATCATCCATTTTCCCCGAGGACGAATCTTGCCTACATGTGATTCATAACGAGAGGACTGAAGGTTGAGGGAAGGTAGTCGGTAGAAAGTGGGAAGGGGAAGAGGTTGGGAAGGGGAAGAGAGAGGGAAGGGGAAGATGGAGGGAGGGGAAAGAGTGAGGGGTAGGGGGAGGAGGAGAAACGGTGGGTAGGGAGGGTGGAAATGTGAGCATGGGACGTGGGGCGAATGAAATCCTATTCCATTGCACATCTGTTTACGCGGAACTTCTACGAAACCAAGCAGCAGGGGAATGTTTGACCTTCCCTCACCCCACTGCCCACCCATCCCCACCTCCCCGTTGTCCGATGAGGCTCCCTTCGGCCCATCGTGAGGTTTTAGGAGCTATATCCTACGGCGAAAGTCAAATGGCGCAATACCGCAAGGGACTTCAACGGCTGTTTTTCTTCGCTCGGCAGATTTTTCGGACTTTGAGAAAAGACAGCATTTCGTTCTCCAGAAAAGCACATATTCCCGAATAATTGACAGCCAAGCAGCCGGAAGTTTTTCACCGCAATAAACAAAAGAACATCTAGCATCTCTTAATTATCGAAATTATAACAATATTCACTAAGTTGCATGTTCATAGGTTAACCATAAGTTGCAAGAATTTACCTGTGCCCATTTAAACAAGTCTGATTTTAATCCGATTCTTCGGTTCAGCGATCGAGCGTTGTGTAAAACTGAAAAAAAGTGCCGGTACTTGGATGTAATTGTAAAATCTCGCTCGCAACTTGCTATCACCAATGTGCATACATTAGGGTCTTAATTACGAGGAATCATTCATAGCTACTAGTTTTTTTTAAGGGGGAGGTCATAACGGAAATAGATTTTGTCACCTCATTTCTACATTTACATTTTCATTATTTTTCTGGCAGTTTCCGTTTCCGAAAGCGCAGGGATGTGGGTGGCGCACAGGGTTCCGCCGAAGGGGCTTCTAACGACCATCTTATACATTTCTCTTAGCACATGAAGTGTCCCCCTCTACGTAGAATAGAATGAGTTTATTACAATACTTTGGGTGCACAAAGCCTTAAATCAACAGCGTAATACATCACGACGTACATGAGGTTTTTACATCTTAAAGGACAACATTAGTTACAAAATATTACATCAATTGTAGCATTAAAAAACCGGATATAATTTGCCATTTTCTGAGTAACGATTTAAGTAACTTATTGGTGGAACAGGGAATTATAATATTCGCTCTTAAAGTATGGCAATTTATCATAGGTTTTTCATTCGCAAGGCATTGCAATTCATATAACGGTACACCTGACGACGAAGGATTTGTTAAACTTTGTGACTCTGTGTGCAGGTAAATGAAGGCTAGATAGTTTCGCGTTTAGTTTACATGGTCCTAGTTTCTGACGGAAGCTTGTAAATTCCGATGTCCTCCTTGTTCGTCAATTGTCTTCTCCGTCACCCCCACAACCTCAGCTCGGCCGTCGCTGTCCCTTTATAGCATCCTCCTGTCCTCCAGCACCCTCCTTTCATCAAGAGTCTACTGTGTGGCTCATACTGATAACAAGTAGATATCTACTTAAATTTACCTATTATGCAAGTAAGACCGTTTCACTCAAGCTTACTAATCCCGAAAATTAGTTAATATTTTTGTAAATTATTTTTTAAAATACCTATGTAGATGTTTGGGGCTAAAAGCATTACACCTCTGTAACTACGATAGTATTTCATTCCATCACGATATTGTTACCTAATGTATTATTTCATCAGTTAATATGTCAGTTTGAATTGTTGTGGAAGTTCATATGGTGTGGATAGGTGTGGTCAGCAATTGTATCCAAGACAGAGCTAATCAGTGGATTTCCTTTGTTAATTGCCTTGGTTTCTTCAGTGCTGCTTAATATTTCTAGAGGGAAATTAATATTTTCCGAGTCTTTTTTCCGTACTAATCTCCTAATCGGACAAGTTGAAAGACATACGATAACGAAATGGCTGTGGTGGTTCAAATATTCATCCATGGGCAAGTGGTTCATCAGAAAGTAGACAAGTAGACAAAATAGGCATAGGTACGAAAAATGCCTTTGTCACGTAAACGCAATGTGCTCACGAAATTCATTGGGACCTGGTTTTGGTAAAGCCACTTCGTGATTAATAGTTCATCATTAGCATAAATCAATCCCAAGATTGGTTTGCTGCGTTAAGCAGTCTTCAGAAAAACAGTAGTAGCTTTAAACCATTACCCCACGGTAATATTTTTCTTCAATGGAACCATGAAATCCATATTCATAAAACAAGTTACATCAACGTTTATGCCTCGATGTGACACGAGTAGGAAAATATCAAGAACTTGGCGCTTATCGCGTGACGCTTTTCTTTCGAAGGTTTCCTACCGTCTTACGAATAAATACGTCTCCACCAATCACGGCTGACATTACCTGAAGGCTAGAGTATCTACTTATCCCTTTCGCTACGAACGCCGTGTTAGCATGGCGTAAATGTTTCTATGGAAATGGACAAACGATTATTTTAAACCGACACCTTATACCGGACGCAGAGGACTAATGTTAAAAAATTTTCCTACCTCAATAAAACAATTGTAGATTGGAACAGCTTGCCTGCAGAGTTATTTGAGCCCTTTCCGGGTAATGTAAAAATATTCAAGAAAAAGCTGAAAAAATTGATTTAGTTTTTTAGAAATTTCAATTGAATTTTAAATTTTGTTCACTGTCTAGTTTATATGTGACTTTGTGGACATGTTGTGTTTTTCATTTTGGGATGTTACCACCTGGCCATTTGCCAAATTGTAAATGATTACGATAATAATAATAATACCACCCGGTATCAAGAGCCCTGAGGACGATGGAGCCATGAAAACATCTGCGGAAATGGAGAACCCCGTCGGAAGCCCGAGAGAATTTCACTTCAATAATTCCTTCGTCGGGAAAGCATCAAATCGCACAAGGCAATCTACCATCAGAGTCTACCATAAGAAAGTAGTTGGTTGAAAGATATATTTGGAGCGTGACCTTACATGGCAGTGAAACATGGGCAATAACCATGAGCGTAATTTTAGCTTTTTAACTGGGGTGGCAATGTCTATCGGGGGAACGGGGGTCCTCCACCGGAAAATTAAAAAAAAGCTAGCGTTAAATTGTTAGTTTTGAAGTTGAGGCTAAATTATACATGATTAATGAAGAATCAAGAAAGTTCAAGAAAGTACCGTGCATGTGGAATTGTATTTTCCAATTGTTAGTAAATTATTGAGATTTTTACTTCAAAATTCTGGTGTGGCAAAATACTGGGTTGGACAATACTGGGGTGGCAACTACCTCCCCTTACCACCCCCGAATTACGCCACTGACAATAACTGCTGCAGTGCAAAAGATATTGGAAACAATGGAGATCTGGTGCTATCCGTGGATGATGAATATTAATTAGGCTAACAATGAGAGAATCGCCAACGAGGTAGTCCTACGAAGTGTTGGAAAGAAAATAAATATAATGAAAACTCTGAGAAGATGAAGAGACAAATTGGACATCTTTTACGACAAAATAGCTTAGTGAAAACAATAATGGAATGGCAAATGGATGGGAATAAATACAGAGGAAGAGGATGATTGGAATTCATTACACAAATAATGGACGTGAAAATGAACAATTATGCTGGAATGAAGCGGTTGTCTGTTGGACTGCGGAGTGGGGAGCTGCAGCAAACCAGTCTTCGGTTTGATGACTGCTGGTGATGATTTCACCCATAAAATATATGATATAATATATAAAATAATTACATATCATCCAGACTTTCTTTAGTAAGATGCCAAGAGAATGACACGCGCCAGATATTTATAGCATCAACGGAGAAACGTTGAACGCAATGAGCAGAGGAAATCCACTCTCATATACGAGGCGTATTTTTTAAGTAAGTACCGTTTTGAAATTAATATAAAATTAGTACCCTTTCCTTAACTATTTTATTTTTACGTGAAAACCTATGCCTTAATCTATTTTTCTAAATAATTTACACTAATATTAAGGCACTTCTCGTATCGTAGAACCAGCTTTTGAATCCCTTCCTCATAGAAGCCTGCCGCCTGATTTGCAAACCACTGTAACACGGTCGTTTTGGTTTCATCATCATTGTCGTGGCACTGACCACCCAGATGCATCTTCAAATGCAAATACAGGAGTCAGAAGGCACTAGATCTGGGCTGTACAGAGGGCGATCAAGTTGTTCCCAGCAAAATGATCCGATGAGATCTTGAGTTTGATGGACGGGCATTGTCATGGAGCAATCAACATTTTCCGTACCCAGCGTGAGCAAACTTTCGATAACTCATAACACTGGACACATCTATCACATTCACTGACTGTTCATACTTATAAAATGGCAGAATACGAACTTAAAAATATTGCCATGGAATAAATTATGAACTGGGACGGGTGATTACAATGTTATGCAGGGGAAGGAAGGGAATGAAATCCAAGAGGTAAACACGTTTTAAAAAATATATTACAAAATATTATAAATTATTAAAACAATCTCACTTGAATATCTGATATCTTGAAGTGAGGCTATTGCTCAACATGATACACAAGTTTTTCTAAAGTAAAACATGGTGAATTAAAAACTGGCGGCTAGGCTGTCATTCACTCGGGATCCTGATGCTTCTAGGAGAAAGAAAAGCCCTCTAATAGTCCGACTCAGATTCTCAAATTCCGAAAAAAATCAGTCGAGCGAAAAAAAAACAGCCGCGGAAGTGACTTAGGTTGATGCGCCATTTGAGCACGACGTAAGGTGATAGCATCACCGATGGGTCAATTTTTACTTTCCGGATAGAGAGGAGAGTTTTTTCTTTGGTTTTTTGCTGCTTGGTTTCGGGGAATACTCGAGTAAACAGATACGCAATGGCGAAGATTTCATTCGTCCCTCGTCCCATGCTCACAATTCCTACCCCACAGTCTCTCCCCCCTCCTCCTTTTCCCTCTTTCGTCACCGCCCCTCTTCACATTCCCTTACTCCTGCTACGTCTGTTCGCCCGAAGGTTTTCCTTCACATCGATTCCAAAGCGCGCGAAGCCGCGCCGGGGACGGAAGTCAGCCGATATGACACAGAACACCCAGGCTTCTTAACGGAACTGATTGTGGATGTACGAAAGAACCTAAATGCTCAATCTATCCTCATTTTACTACGACACGGATAAAAAATATTCTCAATGATAAGATGCAATATTCTTAATAAAGTGAAAGAGGGGTCAAATACGCCGACCAACCATTAGAAACAAGTTTTAACTAGAAATCTGCAGAATTCCTGGATTCTAGGAGAACTAAACGCCATTCTGAGTGACCCGCGCGACGTAAGCAGAATTCCGTAAAGTAGGCGTAAAGCTCCTACGATGGAGCTCTATAGAGCAGTGGTCGGCAACGTATGACCCACGGGTCACCTAGTGATTCACTGGGAAAATTGAAGTGACCCAGTAAACACATATTTTCTGTATTCTAAAGCCCGTTTCACACGACACTTGATCCAGCACAAGGTCTAGTACACTCGCTAGTATGCTAGCTTTCCAGTATCGTGTGCACGGAACCAGTATACTCGCTAGCAAGCATGCTAGCTAGTATACTCGCTGAGCTACTGGATTTCGTACTCGATGCGGTACTAGTTTGCTCTTAGACCCAGTAGGACCCAGTGGCCATCTACCAATCACGTTCACAGTACAGACGCTGTGCGATCTTCTCTTTTTTAAATTAGTATGGAATCATATGGAATAACTGCTTAATAGCAAGCACAAGGTCGATGATCTTGTGAAACCTCCTAGTAGGGTTCCAAGCATGCTAGATTCCGTCCTCAATATCAAGTAGCGGCTAGCACACTAGGTCTTGTGCTGGATCAAGTATCGTGTGAAATCTAAAATAGAAGTGATGTGACCCACCAGCAAAACCTTTGTGAAAAAAAAATTGCAAAATGAACCACTTGAAAAAATCGTTGCCGACCACTGCTGTTGAGCAGTGATGGGCAAACTTTTCGAAGAGGGGGCCAAAGGAAAGGAAAAAAAGCATTAGGCGGGCCAATATAATGTATTAAAAATTAAGATGATGCATTTTATAGAACTCTTGTGTTTTTGTGATACAAAGTCCTAATAATGACTGAAAGATTATGAAGGAGAATGTGATGAATGAAACTGTGACTGCATTTCTAAAAGTTTCTCATAATTTGGATGGAACTGGGATGCACTTATTCTTAGAAGAGAAGTTAAATGCTCATCTATCAGTCTGCTTCTAAGGCAACTCTTTCGAAGTTTCACTGTAGAAAACACCTGTTCACATATATATGATGAAGCAAAAATAGCAGTAACTTTCTGGGAATGTGATATCGGATTTGGGAAAGTGGATTTCGACAAGTACTTGAAGAACTCTAATTTTGGAACACTAAAATACAACTGTTTGAGTTGAGTGTTACATTTTAATTCAATCAATTCAAGTTGCAAGTCCGATTTAACTGATTCACAGTTCATATAAAAAGGCATACTAAATATTTCAGTCTTTTTCAATGAAAATGAAGTCTTCAAATCTTCGAAATTCAGTATGGAATCTTCGCAGGCTATCTTCGTAACTCTTAAGCTTCTCCTTCATCACCGGGGCTATTGAATTCAACCTCGGGAAGTCATTATTAGCAAGCAGATTTGCGAATAGAACAAGTTGTAGTTTAAACCTTTGAGATGGCTCCAGATATCATCAATCACTTGATTTCTTCCTTGCATCTTTACATTCGACTTGTTTATGGGGCAGAGAAGATACGTAAAAAATGCTAAGTCCGAAAGCCATGCGGTATCTTCGAAGGTTTTATACTCTCCAGACCCCTGTGTCTCAAGGAAGAAAGTCACTATTTCGTCTTTCAGCTGCCAAACTCGCTCAAAGACGCGTCCCGCGCTAAGCAACATTACTTTCGAGTAGCGCAATATATCAGAGTACTCAGATTGCATGGATTCTAGAAACTCCCGAAATTGTCTGTGAGCAAGTCCTCGAGATCGAATAGCATTAACCAACTTCACAATAACTTCAAGCACAGGCTTCATATCCAAAGCAGATTTCCACAGGTACAGTGGCGGATACAGAAAAAACTCAAGGGGCAAGCTATCGCGACGATTGTAGCTTTCAAACTGACTGCCTAGCAGCGACTCTGCTTCCCTTATATATGTAGCTCGGTTGTTTCGAGAACATTCGGTGCCAGAATATTCGCTTCCAGACTTTAAAGGAGTGTGAACAAATACAAACAGTAGAATATTCGCGATTTTTCTCGAACAATTGCCAGACAGAATAACGTATCGAGATCACTAAAATGGCCGCGACGTTTCTCGTTGATTAGCTATCTATGTGCCAGACAGAAACGTATAAAATACGATGACGCGGACGCGCGCGCGTGCTACATAAGAAAGTACAACTACTCGATAACTCGACTCAGAGTCGACTGACGAAAGAAAAGAACGAATAGCGTGCGGGCTGACTGGCGGGGGCGGCGCGGGCGGCAATGCGGGCGGCCCCGCAAGGGGGGGGCGCGCGCCCCCCATATGTATACGCCACTGCACAGGTATCAGTCAGGTCTTGATGTATGTTGCAGTGTAGAAATATATCAATGTTATCTGGATATTTTTCATTAAACATTCCAAAAAATCCAGATTTTTTCCCTGTCATATTTCTCGCTCCATCTGTTGTTATATTACACATGCAACTTATAGGTACTTTCAAATTTGAAATTCCTTCCATAAATTGATGAAAAATATCTGACCCTATTGTAGTTCCCTTCAACGACCTCATGCATGATAGTTCCTCTGTAAAGGCCGTTTTACACGGTACATTTGTTTGTACAAACTCTTCCGTGAACTCTTGCATGGGGCAAAATGTATCGTGTAAAGCGGCAAATTGTATGAACGCTTGTGCGAATGTCTCAATGCCTGCACGGGAAATAGAGCCTGTTCTAATTTCGTTGAGACAAACGTACAATCTCACGTACATTCGTTTGTACAAAATCTTTCATCGTGTAAAGCGGCCTTGATACAGAAGTTTTCGTCAACACCTCTCATAAATAATAGAAACTGTGCAGTATCATTTATATCAGAGCTTTCATCCATAGTAATTGAGCAGAAGTTAAAATCTTTGATTCCAATTGTGATAATATGTTTTTATCTATTGCTTCAATTCTAGAAGTCACTGTTTTCCGATATAAGCTTATTGTTTCAAAATATTTTCTTTTGTCAGGATAAAAAATATCGCAAACTTTGAGCATTCAGTGAATTTTGAATGAACGAGTTATTTTTCATACCACCGAATCGAGTCTCATCGCCCCCAAGACGTGTTACACCGACCGGCGGTAGCTCTCCAACCCCCCAGTCCTGAGAAAACAAGAAACTAGCCTTAAGTACTCTCTCATGAGAAAGCACTAATAAGGCAATACCAATCTAGTAGATTGCTTCATTCAGCAGCATGCTGTTTCCACAGGCAGGTGTTCAATCGCAATATCAATAAAAACTTAAATGAACATAGAATACGTATATGAGGTTAATCTAAATTATACTCGTAATAGTGAAAAAAGAGACTAGCCTTCTCCATCATGTAATCAAATCTGTTTTAAAGTGGCAGATTTAAAAATAAAAAAATAAGGAACACAATAGGTAATGGAAATCAGTCTCATGTATTTTTTATTTATCAAAACACGAAAAAGAGAAAATAAAGCCTTTGCATTCAATTGACAGAGTAAATAATAAGTAAAAACTAAACAATTTAAAGGAAAATAACAGCAGTCACTAAAAAATGTTCAAGAGCATAAGTATGCAAGTGTGAGGCCGGGGAAGCTCACAATCAGTGAGAAATGTTACTCAGAAAATATATAAATTATCATTAGTCACTTCTGTCTTCATTTGCTTAGCCAGAGAATGCCTAACTTAATTATGAGATGGTACACAATGATGCACGGATAATCTCATAGTTGAAAACTTGAATCGGTTTTACACCTCGTGATGTCATGAATTGTGTATGCTACTGTAGTAGGGAATAGAAAGTTTTGCCTTTTACCAAAGAAAACAAGTTATAGGTGAAAGTAACATTATCAGAGGTGAACTATCACATGGAAAGAAAAGATCTTTTTGCAGTGTTGAAGTAAATGTTGACATTTGACAGCAATGTTGATTCTGACTATTTCCAACTATATCGGACTTTTTAGTATGAAGTTTTCCGGAAATTTTGGAAACGTTGCTATTTGATGAAACCAATACATCAAAGATGTTGCACTCTTGCTTTGCTTCCAAATTCTGGCAAACTTGTTGAATGTAAACTGATCCTTTCTCTCCTTCGGGATCTTCTAGCGACATTTTTCCTGCCATGTAAATAAAAAAATCATAATTAATTTAATAAAAGAACATTAAGATGAATGAAGTAAGCGATAAAATTTCCACATCCAAATTTATATAGACCAATAGAGATTTAACCTTTCCATTTGAAAATACATGATCGTTATTCAATTAAATGTTTACGCTGTTGAATAAAGTCACCAATGTTGGTTGTTTCGTGTGGTGATCAAATACTTAAGTATTTTCATACTGTTGCGGATGGATGGATAGATTGGTAATGGCAGGATTATGTGTATGAGAGAAATGAAAATAGATACCTTGGATTGGCATTCATCAACTCAGAAGTTTGTAGAATGTGTTTCACAAATTTTATGACTGGTTGCTCTCATTCCAACTAGAGAAGTACTTATTTTTCATGCAAGTGTACAAAGGCATTGCAGCGTACTCCACTTGGAATCATTGAATATTTAGAAACATTTTTGAGGAATCTGAAACTGGCCTTTTCATAGCATCAAAAGAATTTGGGCCCTTTTTTATCGTGTGATGGATTACAGCACGTTGCATTAAGCTAAGTCAAATATCATTGATATGTTAACAAATGTTTTATTTAAATACAATATCTACTTTAAAAAGTTAGATTTTAGTTAACTATTATGAGACACAAAAAATTACATTCATATTTATGATGTCACCTCATTTAAATGGCTCACATAATATTTAGTCCTAACGAGACCTCCAGCAAAGGAGAAGGAACGTTGGTTTTTTTTAAATCTTGACGCGGGTAATCCCAAAATACAGTGATTTATGAGCATGGACCGTGAAAGCTTTTATAGTTTAAATTTAGATTAGTTTCTACTTTTAGCAAAATTAGTTTTCCATCTTATAACTTATCGGGGATACTTCATCTTTAGTGGCACCGATTCATGAGATTATAGACTGATAGCTTTCCCCCAAAGCATGGCCCTGGCTGGCATTTATTCACCAGAAAAGGCATTTAATATCACTGATTAAAAACTATGTCTCCTTTTAAATGCTTTGAAAGCTATTATCACTTAAAAACATTTAAAACACGATGGATGTATTTTTGTGGGGCATAGAAAGTAAACAATGAAGCTTCAACTAGGCCCTTAAGCAGCCATTACAGCCACGATTTGATTTATGATGTACCTATCCTCGTTTGGTGGAGGCGATTCTGGAGTGATAACGACACTAGTAATTGATTCAATAGATTTGATGTTATCGTCTAGTTCTTCCGGATTTCTGTTATTTCTTTCTATTCAGGTGTAACTCCACTTCGGCTTCAAGTAAGTCTTCGTGAATCGATAAAATGCTTCATCTGAGTAACAGCATTTTCTCCGGAGATGGCGTTACCGTATTCCGTGATGGCCGGGAAAACTAATCGAACTAATCTTTTACGAACCCACGTCTAAAACGCCTGCTCTCCCGATGCAATGAGGGCGTTAACTGTTCGAATGGTTCACTCCGCCAGTAACTAATGGCCTTTGTTGTGACTAATGGTGGTCGAGGTGTCTTCCAATTGTGCCTTAGAAAAATCATCCAGGATATCGGATATCTTGAGAACCGTAAGAGTTATGGACTAAAATTTCACAATTTAAAGGGGAAAGTCGGTTTGGCCTTAGTTCACAGGGATTGTCAAAAATGACTTATCACTTAAATTCATTTTCCAGGAAATCCTGTATAAATAGGTTAACCAACATTTGATATGGTTGACTGAAAATGGAATGACAGAAGTTCACACTGGCATACTAACTTTATTAGAAAAATGGGGCGCCCTGCCGCACCATATCCCACGGAAATCGGTTTCTTATTTTTGGGAAATACCTCAAAATGTATTGCATAAGTGGCTAATGTTTTGGTACAAATAGAAAGATTTAATTTTTTACTTCATGCTGAGGCCAAATCCTCTGAATTTCATTTATAATGTTCAATTTTTCAAATTCCCTCAGTGAAAATTAAGACAGATCCATGTGCACTAGCTAGAACGCAAGTCCAAAAATTAATGTAATGTTTAAGAAACAAAAAAATCCAGTTTCAGGCTCTAATTTGTAGAATATTTTTTCATTTTTAACTTTCTACACTTTATTTTTAAAATTCACAACGCGTTTCACCAAAATAATTGGTGAAACGTGTTGTGAATTTTAAAAATAAAGTCTTGAAGAGTACAAAAAAGTTATTGAAATGGATTTAAAGAAGCAATGAGTTATGCATACCTTGAATTGTCGCTAAACCAATGATAATATCAGAATATTTTGGTGCCGTGGTTTGCAGTTCGTTCTGATGTGACTCTGCAGTGTCACTTGTCGTCGGGGCATTATCCGAAATTTTTGGTCTCCTTGTTGCCAGGCCAGCAACACCCGCTCCGTAATTTCCTCTTTTGAGAGGAATCATTTTTTCCGCTCTTTTCTCCGGAGTTACACCTTGGCAAGCCTGTAATTTTGAATGCAATATGAAACAAATTGAATTCCTTGTTTAATTGGCTGGGTATTTTGGCTTGAAATTTATTAAATGTTTATACTTGTACAAGCCTATTCAGTCGTACACAAAATTTCTCGATTCTGAATTGCAAACAAGGTTCAAATTAGCGGACATCGGGTTTGTTACCGGTTTGACTCCGGCATATCGGGTAACGGATATCGGGCGACATCCCACGGGAGGAAACGGGTGTGAAGAAGAGGAGAAGACATTGGTGGCAAGACGAATATGTAATGAGAACTGGGATAAATTTCCCTTTATTATTTCAGTCCGATGACTTCATTGATACTGTTCTAGAGTACTCGTTCAGTAACAAGAAATAAACACCACCCAGAATAACTCGGGCTTATCCGAACGATACGTGATGGCCCGATATATCGGTCTAAAAACTGATATATCTGGCAATACGCTCCAAAACAATAAATTTAACGCTGAGTCGGTTGCGGTTGCAAGCAGTATACTGGTATATTGACCGGTATATCAGTCGCCACAGCCGATGCTTAGAAGCTTGACTGCAAAAGTAGATAATCTTATAATAGGAGAATTTTAATACTACCCCGCAAGTGGCCTGGGGCCCGTGAAACGGAGCCACGATCGGCCTAAGGCCGATGGTGGCTCCATCCCACGTTCATAACGACAAATGAGATGGAACTAATGAAAGGCGGAAGCAAATGAAACGGATCAAGAGTCGAAAGAGCGGATGAATCAAATAAATAGACCGGCAGTTAACCACTTAAGAATTCAGTTCACCACTTGATTCGGCACCCTTGAAAGCCCAGGGTTTGCAGGAAATGCAGAATTTTCTCCGTGAAAAGTCTATTGTTTGCGTTTTTTTAGATTACTTCCTGGGCGGTGTTAAAACCAAATCCATATCCTTTTGGAGTCAATGATCGCAGTGTTCTCTTACTTCCGGGCTGTTTTTACTTGTATACCTGTCGTGCTAGCTAATAATAGTTGTGGCATAATTAGCTATATGTTTGCTAAATGTAAATTTTAGAAGGTAAACATGGTTTCAAAGGCGGTGGACCCGGTAGACCCATGCAGCCGTTGACCTTGAGCTTTCAGCAGACAAACATGCTCCAATGTTACTTCCAATTCAAGGTTTACTTCGACCCTCACCGGCTAACGTGTTTTGTTTATTCGCCCCTTGGATAAACGTAATAAATCAATATTATGTTACAAATGCTATATTGGGACACACGTTGGGTACATTTGTTTGTGAGTACTTACGTCGACGATGAAGATTTTCGGTTTACCCCTGAATCCGTCATTTTCTGTGAAAGGTGTCCAGAGGTCAGACATCATGAACGTGTCATCATAGGCAGAGACCTTATTAGGTGCTGGGGCGTGTGTGGAGACAAAAATCATTACACAATCAGCCTTCATTGGATTTTCGGCGACTGGAAAAATAAAAGGACTATATTAAATTTGAGTGGAAAATGTATTTTCTCAAGTTTTTAAGAGTAAAGCTGCACATTATAATTCCTCACATTGTTACATTAAATGGAAAGATATCTAAAAGCACTTGTCTCTAGACCAATGAATTAACCCTTTGCCTGATTTAAACAATATTAACATTGCCTGTGTAATTCTCTTCTATATCAGAATAGTTGTGTCAGGCGAAACTTTGTGGAACTTGCTTAATTTTGTGAAATGAAAGCTGTAACTTTGTAATTCCAAATAAACTTTATTAACGACCTAGGTTTCGACTTATGAAAACTGCTCACATATATAGACACTAAATGGGTGAAAGCCGGTAAGGGGGGGAGGAGGAGGGGTGGGGGAAGGGAGTACAAGGTTATTGGTGGGTCGGAAGGGATGGGGTGAGTAGGGGGAAGGAAGGGGTGCTCTGAGTTAGCTGTGGAAGAGCGGAAGGTCTAGGAGTAGGGAGTGGGAGGAGTACAAAAATTCATTTATAATTTTTGCATTGTAAATGAATTTGTGTACAGTTTTTCGATCAACTCTTCTGCATAGCCATCGCTGATGGCATTCCTTTTAATTATATTTAGTTCCTTGTATTAGAGATCTATATGGACCACTTTGAAAACGTTTTGTTCCCTTCGGAATTACCCATCACCAAAATGAGTGTTCCTGGCATCGATATGCGGACGATTTTTTTTGCATTAGAACTGGTTCGGATAGGCAACTTGGTTAATTTCTCTATCACCTAAACTCATTAAATTGCAACATAAAGTTTACTCGTGAAAAGGAAGAAAATGGTCTCAATTTTCTTGGCCTATTCATCTCAAAACTTGAAGATGGACTACATTACTCAATTTTCCGGAAGGATATCATCATTCATCGCGATACGGACCAAATCATTCATCGCGATTAAAGGCACTGCTACGCACAGAAGCTTTCAGCTTTCCGTTCAATGATTCATCGGCTAACCTCCATCATGTCTCCCTCCTACATCAACCAGGAACTAAACAATTAAACGGATTGCCATCAGCAATGGCTATACAGAAGAGTAGATCGAAAGTGTACCAGAGGAAATTAAGGAGAAGAGCAAAAAAAAGTATTTACTCTCAACAGTCAAAGGATCTTACTACCAGATGGTGGCGAGTTCTATACTTAGGAAACATATCCAAGAAGGTAAGCCGCAAAAGTTCCAAGGAAACAGTGCAAATTGCCTTTTATAATGTACACAACCTGCATTGTATGTAATCACAGGTCAAGGACAATATTCCTATCAACGAAAGAAGTGAAGTGTATAAGCTGAAGTGTGATTGCTCTGCAGTGTACATTGGACAGACGGGACGCAAGTTCAAGGAACTGGTGAAGGAACATGAGATGTGTGTGAAGAACAAGAATATGGCTTCACACTTTGCACAACATATTTTAGAACATAATCATAAGAGTGACTTTGAACCAGAGTTCCATCATGCGGAAAACAAAGGAAGTAAGCTGGATGGGTTGGAACAGATGGAAATTTTGAAAAGTGTCCGTAGCAATGAAAACATTGTAAATGAATTTTTGTACTCCTCCCATTTCCACTCTTAGACTTTCCGACCTTCCACTACATGTTAACCCCTCATTGGGTAATCCGTTCTTCTTAGAGCACCTCTTCCTTCCCCCTACTCACCCCATTCCTTCTGACCCACCAAAAACTTGCACTCCCTTCCCCCACCCCTCCTCCTCCACCACTCACCGGCTTTCACCCAATATGTAACCATAGATTTGAGCAGTTTTCTTTTGCACGTACCTGATGATGATTTCCTAAGTCGAAACCTAGGTCGTTAATAAAGTTTATGTGGAATCGCTAATTGTAAGTTACAGCATTCATTTCACAATCTCTACTAAATGCCATAGTTTTTGGTACAAATCAGTGTACAGTTAAAATAATTTAAAAAAATCTTCTGTATTAAGGAACTCAACGTACGCTGTCACATGTGCGACATAACTCAACAATATTCATAAAATATGTGATTTTTGGCTCATATTATTATCGCTTCTCTTATCAAATTGTATTGACCTTAATTCAATATTTGATAAGAAAATGGTGGTGCATTAAGATTTTCCTTTCACCATCCGAATCCAGCCATCATTATGCTATTTCCATAACTAATTTATGTGGTTGTCATGGATATGTAACCAGTCATGAAAGCAAACTTTGAGTTTCGTGATGCGGGTTGAACATAGAATGATATATAACAGTCATGTAAATTGTATCATATGAATTAAATTATAATAAATCACAATAATAGAAAAATGATACAAGCACCGAATCTTGCAAAAACATGGAACTTACTTTCATCGCATCGTATGTGGATACGAATTTGAAAATATTATTGAAATGGGAATTGGATACAGATATTTAATTATCCGAAATCATCATAATTACATGGCACATTCAAATTATCATTAGAATTGAACTCTGATAAATTAAGGATATAAAATAAGCAAAACTTCTTACTTTCTTCCAGTTTGTCTTTCCATGACTTAACTGTCAAGTCCCCATCTTGGTTACAGTCCTCATAAGTAAAGCCTCTTGCTGTCATTGCTTTTTCAATTGCTGCTTTATCTACGTCCGCTCCATACAGCATATCTCCATTTTCAAATGTTTTGAAAACGAAAGAATAAGCCATCCGGTTTCCGGAGATGTTGTACTGCTCCAGTGGCTTATCAATGGCAGTCCCTGAAGCATAATGTCCGGGAGGCCTTTAAGAGTAGACGATTACATGGAATTCAGTGGCTGCTTCAACAATCAGTGATATGCTTAGATGCTTTACGCGCGGTCAACCGCTAATTAAAAAGCAATTTAAGCAAAAAACTCATGAAAGTATTGCGTGCTCTACTATAAACTGAAGAAGAGAATGAATTTGAGTCAATCGTCACTTAAGAACAGCGGGAAGGGGAAATATAAGTCATTGCAATGTGCATTCGACCATAAGGAATGACCTATTTATTTGTAAAAAATAGTCTGACGACCTCCTATTACAGCCCTGTCTCAAATGTCTCCAGACCTGAATTTGTGGATGGAATTCTCTCCTTCCACTACGATAAAGGCCCACAATAAAGCCTACCTAACAAAGCTATTACCCTTCTACTCCCTTCTATTCTTCAACATGACGAATCGCGTAAAGTGTTTTTGTGTCACATTGGCACACGTTTGGCATATCTTCTTCGATCTTGGTGATATGTTATCTTGGTTCCCATGCTGAGCACTGGAAGTTATTTGAGGCACGAGGATTTGTAAAAAAACATAGTTTACCTTTGCGTTCATTGCTAATTGGTCAAAGATCCTTTTGAATGGCAATACTTAACTCATTAATGCCCTCGTTTTCATTAAGATGCGTATTATTTACCTATCTTAAAACATTATATATAATGGTTTTGCCCCATAAATACCAAGAGATATTGATAACTTCAGTAAAGTAGTAAAGACAATAAAGTATGACCTATTTTGAGCCCAGAAAAATTTATGTTACTCTTTTAAAATCTGATAAAATACATCTATTACGGTGAGATGAGCTAAAATTTGCGTGAAAGGCCATTTGTTTTATTTTCTGTAATCGAATTTCATTTAGCACTTTTAAATTACGGAATTTTAGTTTTACCGCAAGATTTTTGTCTTTTTTCCTCCTTTCCAAGAACCATAGCAACGATCATTATTTGCTTCAAAGACGCGAATATATTAACAGACAGATTAGACGAATCCTGAATAGATGTATACGTTTTTGTGACTTGAAAATAATTTCTGTAATTAAGTTGTGAACGATTTGTGTGACTTTTATTTCCTTAGTGTGTGGCTGGAAATCATAAAATGCATTTAATGGCCCATTAGGTACACCTATTTTGCGTTAGATACGTGTTTCAGTACGGGAAATATTTCCCAATCATTGCGGCTGCACAAATGATGTGGTACGTGGTCACGCGCATGCGTGCGCAAACATATCGGAGGATGCAAAGATGACCCTCTGAATTGAAGGGAATTCGAGTGACCCGGAATTCGAACCACGGAACTTACGAAGTCACATCGGACGCATATAACCTATGCTACCAAACTCTCTTAATAACTTGGAATGGTTAATATCAACAAATACCCGGAGGGGTAGCCCCAAGAGTAGGCTAAGAGATGACCCAAGGGTGTTTTGAGGTATTTTGCGACCGATTGGGGAATAGGCTTTGCGATACCAAATGATGGACATTTTAGAGTGATAGTTAGGGGGAATCATGAATAAAAGCGAAGTTTGTGAGTGAGGGCGTGTTTTGTGACTGGGAAGTGGGAAGGGAAGGCATTTTGGCCGTCGATACGAGTGGACAGGGTATTGGATGTTTCACCGATGTAAAAAGATGAGCATTCTTCATACTGTAGTAAATAATGACATTGTGAGAGGTGCAACTGTCCTTGTAAGTGATAGAAACGGGTTCGGTTTGTTGGAATTATGAAAAGCGAAAGAATCCGAATTAAGGGGCAGGTTTTGCTGCAAAGTTCATGGCAGGGACAGGTATCGGGGACTTCAGGAGAGATCAAAGTGTGAGAAGACTGGGACGTTGAAGGTTTTGAAGGTTGGTCGTTCTTTTGTACGTGATTCCAGGAAATTTGGGAGTTAAGTCGGATGTGAGTGGACTATCGCACAAAATGAGGAAAAGTGACTTGAGGGCGAGTTTAACGTTATTATGTCCCATATTGAAGGTGGTGGATTTAGGGCGTAGAGTAGGGTGGACTGCTTTTAGATGCAGCTGCTTGCAGAGAGTAGGTTGTAGATTGTATGGGTGGGTGAGGGCCTTCTGAAGCCCTCCCTGGAATTCAGATCTCTTGGTCCATTGTGACGTCCCACATTAAACCTCCCTGCCACTTGCAGACAGGGGACAAGACACGGTAGAGGTATGGAAGGGGGTCACCTCCCTCCAACCTTCCCGGCCTGGGGCTTCCCTCCGATTCTCCCGATAGAGGTCTGGAGGAGTTTCACCTCTCCATCCACTTCGGTAGAGGTCCACCCTGGACCCAACGTTGCGTAACTTCTGTGATATGACGGGAACCGGTGTTTCAACGTGGATAGGCCCTTGCCCGCTTGCAGAGAGTAGTAATGAATCTAGATGCATCACTTCATCTCATAACAATATTTTCAGATTTATTTTCCAGAGGGGAGGCAGGAAAGAGAATTGGAAGTGATGGGGGTGGAGTAGCGGCTGTTGGTATTTCACTACACCACATTTGACTCGGGTGGTTGAAATGCCACCGTTAGCCACCTCCGGAGTTCTCGCCTCTTTACGTTTAGCGGATACGAGGAGGGCTTATATTATTATGAGAGCGAAGAACTTGTTGTAAGTTTGGCGGTGGGAGGCGGCATGATTGGGGATGGGATAAAGTATGGGTGGAGTTTTTGAGGGACAATTAAGGGACTCAAATTCCACGATAGAACCGGCGAATATATTGTGAACTTTTGAAAAATGTTTAGCAATGATTACTACTTTAGTAAAATTAACGGAATTATGAAGGATTTCCAGCATGGAAAAGTTGCTTACAGGACCATCTGTTGACAGAATGTAGAGGCGAATTTAGGTACATCGATCCAGCTTCTTCCAAGTATTGAAGTCATTATTTGGTTCATTTCTCGTGGTTCAGACTTACTCAATTCCTCGCTAATGAAACGGCCCATGGAAAAACCTTTGTCCTCTCCTGGAAGAGAAAGATTAGTTAATTAAGCTTTAAGCTGACCGTAATGGAGGTGTATGCTTAGCCAGGAAAGGCGTTTTCAGATCATCAGGGTTTTCAACTCCTCGATTACATGCTAGCAGATGGGAAAATCCTGTTATCGCATTTCAGCACTTTAATGATGGAGCAATGTAGAATATTTTTATTTTCTAAGCCGATACTCGTAATTTTGTAAAGAAAAATGAAATTTTACTGTAATTTGACTAATTTCACGGAATAAATACTTTATAATGGGGATATTTACCAAAACCAATATGTATACTTGTCATGCGAAAATCCTTCAACTACGTATTCGATAACATCTCGAGAATTTTGGTTTTATGGATTTTTTAAAATCAGATCACCTTGGAGGTTTTTCATCTTCCTCGACGGTGTGCCGAGTGAAAAGCGTCGAAAAGTAACCACACTTCTAAGTCGCAACTTCAATTACCATTAGTTTTAAATAAATAATTATGTGACATTTTTTCCCAGATATGGAAATGAGTATTTATGTTAATTGTAATTTGGAGCGTCCATCATTTAAAAAATATTTCTTGCTTTCCCAGCGAAAATATATTTTGACGAAAAACTCTGAGTCATCACGATGTTATTAGAGGCGGTTCATAACTTATATAACGTACTAGTATAAGGTGCCCGTTGAAATTCAACGGGAAGAAGAAAAAATTATAACTGTGCCATACGGCAAAAATAATCCCCTTGATGTGACGTGCAAAATGCATATACCCTTAAGTATACTGTAAATAATTAATTAACCAACCATTGAGAGGATGAGGTGAAACATAAAACCAGTAAAATCTCACTGCAATTCTCATATTGATTACATAAACATAAAGGCCACAGGTATAAGTACGTGCCCATCAAAATCCCATGTTGCGTTTGCCAAGGAAATTAGAAAATTGATATCGTTAAAAAAGTGGATTATTTTAGAGCCAAAATCATCAACTTCAGACAAAAGTGGAGCGTATAGGGAAATTAAATGCAATTATTAAAACCCCCATTTTTTAAGCCTTATGTCTTGAGTGCAAGTAATTTAATAAAACATAATAAGGAAGAACTTAAAAACTTGACAAGAGTGCTACTAAATGAGGCGAATAAAGTAGGTTTAAAAGTAAACGAAGGCAAAACACAGTACATGAAAATAAGCAGAAATGAAGATTAAGAGAATTATCTACCAGTATTGCACCATAAGTTTAAAAAAACTGACGAATTTAAATATCTAGGAGTACTAATAACAAACAACAACAAAGAAGAGACAGAAATAAACGCCCGACTTGCCTCAGCTGACAGAATTCAAAAAAGATATGGTACTTTTTTCACAGATTTTTATTTAAAGTCGACCGGTTTCGTCGCATAGGCGACATCATCAGGTACATGAATATGGCAAGTGGCAGAATATATACAATTTTTAAGAGGGTGGGGGGAGAGGAGGGATAGGGTGGGGGGGGAGGGGTTTGGAAGAGGCAGTGGTAAGGGGTGGGGGTTGGTGTGTGAGGGAACGTGGATGACTCGATGGGAGGGGGGTGGTGGTGGATGTAGGCTAAGTGGACGCTTGGTCAGGTACGCTGTTCACAGCGGGGGTTGGGGCGTCAGGTATTGAGAGTCAGGGGAATATCCAAGAGGGGGGAATGGCTCACAAAAATGTTCTCGTTAGCAATTTTTCCTGCCTTTAATTGCTTTCTTATCTCCAGCTCCTCCAAACAGTCCATTCTTCTTCCCTTTTTCTCCAGGTGGAGGACCTCCGGGACAAAGTCACTATTGTGGTCACTTTCCCATAGATGTTTGGCAAAATGGGATCTGTTTAACTCATACTGGAGCTTAATAAAGTTATTTAAGAATAAACTCCTATCAAAAAGAACAAAAATTAGGATTTATAAAACAATAGTGATACCAATACTATTATATGGCTCTGAAGTGTGGACTTGTACCAAAAAGTCACAAAAGAAACTCATAACGTTTGAAAACAAAGTATTGAGAAGAATATTTGGTCCCATTAAAGAGGGTGAAACATGGAGAATAAGAAAAAACAAAGAGTTTAGAGAATTGTATAAAGAACCAAATATTGTGGGAATTATCAGAAGCAGGAGATTAAGGTGGCTGGGACACGTCCATAGAAGAAGTGAAGAAACAATGATGAAACAAGTGCTAAAAGGAAAACCAGAAGGTACAAGACCGTTAGGAAGACCAAGGATGCGCTGGAATAACGAAGTAGAGAAGGATATGAGAAGGATGGGAGCACATCTGGAAGTGACAGGCGACCGTAGCGCGTGGAGACGTGTGGTTGGCGAGGCCAAAGACCTCCTAGGTTTTCAATGGCCACAGGAGTAAGAGTAAGTATAAAAAGTAGCCCCTTCTATCCCCAACTATCAACTTAGTCACTGAACCTGGCCTTAAATTTCCTCAGGCGTTAATAATCATTCATAAAAACGCAATTAAATGGATATTCACGCCTGGTTTCCAAGGGAACTTCTATAGTTGAAAATGAAGAAAAATCAATGAATTAAGAGCTAAAAACGGAATAATGAGACAAAAACGAAGCGTATTAGAAAATCAAATGAAAAAAATAAATTTTGCATTCTTTTATGCGTTCGATGATATAAATTTCCATAGAATATCTTGAGTGCAAATAATTTAAAAAAGCAAAGAAAGAAACACCTGCACCGAATCCAATGCTTTTCTTATGGGAGTAAAAGTTAATAAAACAACCCCAAAAATTGCTTTTCGCAAAACTCCTTTCTTAGTGTGCCTATACACCACAATTGGGATATACCCTCAAAATTTCACGTTTATATCACCAGTAGTTTGGGCTGTGCGTTGATGAGTGAGTGAGTCAGTCAGGTCTTTCCCTTATATATATAGAGACTAGGGCAAAACAGTATTTTACTTGCGCGAATGTCAAATGGTACCAATCTACATTAAGATAACTTGAATTAATTACTTCTAGTAATATTCATAAATGCAAAAATAGTACTTACATTAATTTATGTTCCTATGCTTGTCATACGTTAGTGTTAAAAGAGGAACACCATTCATATCACGTCACTGAATGCTTACAGATAAACCACGAATAGTCATAAAAATATAAAATAAATTTTCAAAGAGGTGAACAGGTTTCCATCTGAACCAAATCTATTCTACCCAGAAAAATTGGTTTACATGGAAATCTTTAACTCTTATAATTATTTAGTAGCCACTGGCTCGTATCTCTTAACACAATTTCTATTTTCAGTTCGGCATTCAGCCTACCTCTCTTCATCTACATCTACATCTACATACTACCCCGCTAGCCGCCTCAATAGGCGTGTGGCGGGGGGTGTTAGGACACCAGCCGTTTACATATAAAAAGGAAACGCTCTAATGAAATTACGCCTAGCATTTATTGAAGTCCCTTATTGTTCGGGGGAAAAACGAATTCCCATACCTATCCGTTCGGCAAAATATCTCTCTTAATTTATCGTTTCTGTCGGACCTGGAAATATAGTGGGGTTCTAATATGATGTTCTCCGTGTCGCTCTTAAAGATATCTATTCTTAATTCCTCAAGCAATCTAAGCCTAGCGCGCAGCCTCCGAGTCTCTAGCGGCTCCCAGCCTAACTCGTTTAACATCTGTGTAACGCTGTCTGTACGCCCGTAGCAGTTTTTGACGAATCGCGCAGCTTTCCTTTGTATTTTATTAAGTTCCCGGATTAAGTCTTTCTGCACCGGATCCCATACCGGGTCTCTTCATCTCTTCAGACCCTTCTATCATGCTCTTTCCTATGTGTCCACGTTTCTTTATATTATCTCGCCTCATATAAGAAATATCATTTTCTCACTAGGGGCCCGATTCTGATCTTCCACCAGTCAATGACTGGTGGAAAGTTCCACCATTCGTTCATTGAACGACTCTTGATTCGTTAAATGAACGGCTCAATGGCCCCCTCTGGAGAGCCGAACATCACAAACTTATGCCGATTTCCAACTTACCTCGAAACCGTGAACAAAAAAATGTCACCTTCCGCACGCTTAGTACTTCCGTCGGAAAGTTTCCACCACGACACTTGCGCTGTTCCACCAAGTGGATGACGGGTGGAAGGGAAGCTTGACTTTCCACCAGTCATTGAACGATGAACGATGTAGTGAACGATTCTCTGGTGGAAGGTGGAACATGTGACGTAGTGTCGGAAAGTCATGACGTTTTGGTGGAATCTACTGACGTTTTGGTGGAAAAGTTGAGCATCGGGAAAGCATCAGAATCAGGCCCTGGATAATGCTTTTTCTAATCGTTTTTTTACAAGTTTCCCGTAAACATTTGTCTCATACTAGTGAGCACATCGTTCGTAGACGCAATTCTCTTTCAAATATCCTTGCCCAAATTTCACCGAGGTTTTACGCATATATATTTAATATTTTTATCCTCCTCAAGTTCGTTCCATCCTATTTTTATGATAAAAATCACCTCCTTTGTCCTGAAAGGTATTATTGCTTTAGATTTCTTGTGGTTGATCTCCGTTCCTAACACTGAAAGGGTTCCCATCTTTTACTGATTTACTAACGCGTCTAACAATGCTTGATATGCTTTCAATGACTGGTTGACGTCATACTTAGCACGCCGGAAATGGCCATTATAAACTTCTGTTTTAGAAAGTGCTTCGTTTTCACGGAATTAAACGTTCCTATTATTAATGATTTGTTTTAAATGCATGCCATAATTTTCAAATGCATATGGCAATAGTCATGTCCGAAAAACATTGTTTAACGACTATGCAAGAATATGAAAATATCTCATACTTACCGTGCCTTCTGAATTTAGCCAGCATGATATCCGAAGTAATTGGTAAAGCGCAATGAATGTAGTCGTGACGTGGATATGCAGTAGTATTGTTCATTAATGGCGATAACGCAGTATCTTGTTTCTGAACGTCCACCTGAAAGAGGTCCGAAAAACAAGTGATACTTCCTTACAAACTTTAAAGAAGTTATAATTATCTAAAGAAGATATAAATTAGCTTCTATAAATGACTTTTTAAAATTTGATATAATCCCATTTGTTGTCAAATATGAGACTATGTAGTCTCATATTTAACAACAAATTGTACAAACAAACTTTACAGTTACATTCGAAGTTCTCATTTATGTTATAAACATAGTATCGAGTGTTAGAAAACACGGTACCTCTTCATTTGAAAGTGTTTTTATTGTAAAGTTTGGATTGTAAAACAATGAAAATTTTATTTTTAACAAAAGTTTACGCATTTCCACAGATCGAGTTCGGCATCATTAACAATTCCATAACTGAAATAAAAATTTTCTTTACGCGATCAAATTTTTAACTTTGATGCACAACTTATTCGGTAATAATATTTATCCTGACAATATACACATACCTGAACAAAGAACAGCTTCGGTTTTCCGAATAATTTTGTGCACTTATCTCCAGTGAATGGATCCCATAGCTCGTTTAGGCTGACCGCTCCCCTGTTGCATAGGATATACTCAGAATCTAAGTCCGTGAATATAAATACCCAGCAACACGCCAATTCCTCACAACCTCCGGCGACTGTAAATAAAAATACTTATTATAGTTATCTATAATAATTCATCAATCATTTGCCGTTTACTTCATATTTTTATTCTTATTAGTTGATGAGATATGAGCCGTTAAACTATTTAACCGTTTCATGGGCGGGCCACCGGCCTGCAGCTTCAGAGCGGATAACCCCTAATAAATCGTACAGTGATATACAGAGAGCCTTTATTTTGCGCATCATTTGCCGTTTTCTTCAAATACGTTTTTTCTTATTAGTTGATGAGATATGAGCCATTAAGCCATTTAACCGTTTTACGGGCGGTCCACCGGCCTGCAGCTTCAGAGAGGATAACCCCTACGAAATCTTACAGTGATATGCAGAGAGCCTTTATTTTGCGCATCATTTGCGTTTACTTCGGTCCATATTAAAAAATCTAACCTTTTTCCGGACGGCCCGCGGGCCTGGAGCTTCAAAGCGGCTCACACCGTGCAGCATGTTTAGAATATGGATTTTGCGTGCCCTATACCGTTTATTTAATTCTTCTATCATTAATAGTAACCGAGATATAAGCTGAAAATAAAATAAAAATCCCCTGTGAAAAAATTTATATAATTTCTGTACAGGATCTAGGTATACAGTGTATACACTTTGTATACAATTGTATACTATGTATATGTTCTATACAAATGTATGCATTGTATATAATGTATACATTACGTACAAACGTTTACACAAATATATACATTGTAATCATTTTATACAAAATGTATACATTGTATACATTTCATACAAAATGTAAAGAAAATAGTTCTAAATCTGTGGGTCGGAGGGCCGATTAGAAATCAGTAACATTTTTAAACAGCCCCAGTGAAACAAATGTATACAATATATGCATTGCACTAGTGCACAAAAGGTATACAATTTGTATAAATTGTATACTAATTTGGACCTATACAAAATGTATACAATTTGTGTACAAAAAGTATACATTGTATACAAAATACACACACTGTACACATTGTATCAAACTGTATACATTTTGTGCACAAATGTATACAAAGTATACATTTTCTATAAATGTATACACTGTACACAAATGTATACATTTGTATATAATGTATACTTTGTATGCATTCTGCACAAAATGTTTTCAATTTGTAAATAATGTGTACAATGTGTGTATTTTGTATACAATGTATACTTTTTGTACACAAATTGTATACATTTTGTATAGGTCCAAATTAGTATACAATTTATACAAATTGTATACATTTTGTGTACTAGTGCAATGTATTGTATAAATATTTTTCATTGGGGCTGTTTAAAAATTTTACCGATTTCTAAGCGGCCCGCCGCATAGTGGGGCCAAATCGAAAATCGCCGGACAAAAGTCCAAAATTGCTTTTTTTGAGATATCGACTTGAAACTTGGCGTATTTACACACAAATGATTGTTGATTATGGAATGATAAAACATTTCTCATAGGTCTTACCCGTTATTTAGATACAGAGGCTCAAACACGACCAAATTTCCAAAAAAGCGCCCGCTCTCATTTTTCTTCGAAAATCTTAAAAGTTGAGCAGATATAGGAGTAATGAAAGGATTGTTATGAAATAAAAAACATTACTATTTGTAAACAGAGTACGTCACCTATACTATGCATAACTTTCAGACATATTTGCCCATATTTGAGTGCTTTTACGTCACAAAATGGCGGACCCTTTTTTTAGGCAACATTTGACATAAAATAGACAATATACTCCTTATTCGGAAAATGGTCTCTGGGATACTTCATCAGAGTATAAATTAAACATATTTCTAGATTATTCCGTAAAAATATTCGAAAAAAGTTTGCGACGCCGAGAATAAACTCGATTTTTCGATCGCGCGTCGCGGCCCGGCTCCGCGCAGCGGGACCTGGAATACAGTGTTCCCCGTTGGATTGTTCAAGTTGTGTGGACATTTACTCCTCGAATTCAACTTTTTCAGGCTATGCATGTTGTCACTGATATCTAAAGATTCCAAACTGAGGATTTTGCAAGGATATTGAATCGAGAGAATGGATCAGTGCACGCGTAACTGCGACACATTTGTTTTTCTTTGGATAATTTTCGGAATCATGCTGCAAATTATGAACGTCTTTCAACTCTTGAGAAAGAATGCGGGTTCTCGGGGTGCCATGCAAGTTTTCCATCAAAAAGCAACATTTAAGATTCCCTTCTTTCCCTTCACCCTCTCCTCCCCCACCCCGAACACCTTTACCCCCCCGAGGAGGGAGGCACGAAAAGGAACGTTTTATGACAATGTGCAGCCTTTAAAAAAACATACCTGCTAGACAAATTACAACTTGTTGTCACTCTTCGTCATCTGACTCTTTGATGCGCCAGAAATAACAATAGTAGTTACTCTCCTACAAATAGATTGGAACTGATATTCTAAAAAAAATAAATATATTATTTTAAGGAGTTACCTAAAGGGAATTATTCTCCCAATATCATTCTTTATAGCTTCTTACAATGAAATTCAAGCTTGAGTTTAAAATCAGCATGATTTCATGTGTTTTTACAAAAAGCTCTGCAATGTAATATCTTTGTGCGCAATGTAATATCTTTGTATTGAGTGACATACTAGATCATTATGTTTGAGGGATGGATTAATTTAAGTTTGAGTCTCCAGTGGCTTTGCATTTTTATTTCGCAGTACTGAGCACACAATGTAATGATATCAATTTACTATGCTCTCGACGAAAAGTAAAGGAATATACATAGATGAAAACACAATTAGATTCATCGATAATATATTAAGCAAAACCTGAAAACTGATATTATTCTATATCGAAGTCGCTTCGCCAAATCTTACGCAGAATATGGCAAAAAAGAGAATGTATTTTGGAAATAGGATGGCAATTAATGAGAATGGCTTACATTCGTTTTGATGTCACCAGTACCTTATATATGAATTCAATGACATAAATGAAATGCCATTACTTGTAAGATACTGAAAAGAAAACAAATATCATTTTCTCAAATGATTTTCACCCTCAGAGCATCCTAAGTTTTAACTCACCTAGTCATCTTCAGGTAGTTGACAAATTTCTGAAAGCACACACCATGAATATATTTACGAATGTGTAAGAAGGTTAAGAAACAGCTAGAGACGATGGGTTTGTCGCACGTGTACCAACCATAAGAGAGAGAGAAGAAAGTGAGAGGAGGTCTGTTTGAGGCAATGAAGGGAAAAAACTCAAGCAGGGAATACCCGGAGAAAATGAAAGGAGAGGAAGTTGGGTTGGCGGGAGGGATTCTTATGAGGGATTAGCAAGGGTGGGTAAGGGAGCGGTTTAGCAAAGGGTGGTGGGTAGCGGGCTCCTTACAATGCGATCACCTTTTCACTATTCTTTCCTTAACCACGTTAACCCATCCCCGCGAATCCGTCACTACAACACCGTTGACCCAACTTCCTTTGCCGATTGTTCGTTTCAAGATAAATTCTTAGTCCTCGGACGAATCGTAATTACTACTCATACTCATAATCGCTGTTTGATTCTATTGCTTCTTTGTCTTCTATTAGTATTAGTTCCCGTAATTCCTTTGGAAGCCTCCTATGAGCCTTCGCAGTCAAAGTAATGGTGGAGGAAAGCAATGGATCGGACGTGATCAAAAGTCTTTTGAATAGGTACTCATTGGTGGCCATCCTGGAGTGTTTCCGCGTGAATCTTTCTCGGAATATCCTGGCGTCCTTATTACGAGCCTCCATCGCCTCTTCGGAAAGCTGGCTGAATTAGCCTCGATAATAGAAGTATATTACTCATCAAGTAAACTCACTTATGATGCAGCAAATATCGCTCGTTATTCCGGGAAAACTATTTCCACTTTATCATGTAGGGCACCAAAAAAACTAATCCAAATGAATTCACTAAGACTTTTTAGAGCGTCATAATGTGACCCTAAATCTAATCTTCGTGACAAATAATCAATCAAATATTCTTTTTTGTCATTTAATGATTTTCCCTTCATATCCGTAACTTTTTTATGGAGCTCAAGACACGTGATCTGGTGTGAAGGCAAATCACAACACGTTTGAGGAAAAATCTGTGTAACGGTCCACTAATTTAAGGATATAATATATACGAAGGATAAAAGAAAAAAACGAAGATACTTTGAAATAATAGTAAGCAGTAAGTACGCGTGGTAAAGGAAATACCACGAGAAGTTAACAAAATATATATGAACACTAATGAGAAAACTACGACGCATAGTGTGGGTAAAAATCGTCATTGGTGGGAAAGAAGAAATTAATATAAATTGCTTACCTTAAAAAAGAGGTACACATTTAAGAAAATAAACAATAATGCTGTCACCACAGGGAACTGGAGGAGGAAATATGTCAGTATTTCACGAGCCAAATAACCAAATACTATGGGTTTTCCAAACTCACGAGTGCACAGGCACCACACTACTTCACCAAAACCAAACTACAACTGCCTGTCAATATACATTTCTTATAGAAAGGGTGCCAATGGAAATACCCGCTATTTTCCGTCAACGGCAACCCGGTGTCATAAAACGTTCCTTTTCGTGCCTCCCTCCTCGGGGGGGTAAAGGTGTTCGGGGTGGGGGAGGAGAGGGTGAAGGGAAAGAAGGGAATCTTAAATGTTGCTTTTTGATGGAAAACTTGCATGGCACCCCGAGAACCCGCATTCTTTCTCAAGAGTTGAAAGACGTTCATAATTTGCAGCATGATTCCGAAAATTATCCAAAGAAAAACAAATGTGTCGCAGTTACGCGTGCACTGATCGATTCTCTCGATTCAATATCCTCGCAAAATCCTCAGTTTGGAATCTTTAGATATCAGTGACAACATGCATAGCCTGAAAAAGTTGAATTCGAGGAGTAAATGTCCACACAACTTGAACAATCCAACGGGGAACACTGTATTCCAGGTCCCGCTGCGCGGAGCCGGGCCGCGACGCGCGATCGAAAAATCGAGTTTATTCTCGGCGTTGCAAACTTTTTTCGAATATTTTTACGGAATAATCTAGAAATATGTTTAATTTATACTCTGATGAAGTATCCCAGAGACCATTTTCCGAATAAGGAGTATATTGTCTATTTTATGTCAAATGTTGCCTAAAAAAAGGGTCCGCCATTTTGTGACGTAAAAGCACTCAAATATGGGCAAATATGTCTGAAAGTTATGCATAGTATAGGTGACGTACTCTGTTTACAAATAGTAATGTTTTTTATTTCATAACAATCCTTTCATTACTCCTATATCTGCTCAACTTTTAAGATTTTCGAAGAAAAATGAGAGCGGGCGCTTTTTTGGAAATTTGGTCGTGTTTGAGCCTCTGTATCTAAATAACGGGTAAGACCTATGAGAAATGTTTTATCATTCCATAATCAACAATCATTTGTGTGTAAATACGCCAAGTTTCAAGTCGATATCTCAAAAAAAGCAATTTTGGACTTTTGTCCGGCGATTTTCGATTTGGCCCCACTGTGCGCCGGCCCAAAGATTTAGATCGTCCCGCTTTAATAGATTTGCAACGTCATCCCAAAGGTCTGTCTATTACGCGTCGAATGCCGTTCACTGCTTGCTTCTAGTGCTATTTCTTTCTGAGATATCGCATATAAAATATTTGTGCTTTTCCTCATGTGGATGGAATTTTTGTACATTTCGCCATGTATAATTCTCATATGTTTATACGATCGATTGCTAGCTTTCGTCCGTACTTCCGGTTACGGGTTAGCCGTTTTCCAAATTGTACGTTTACGAAATAGCAGATTCCGAAATGTCTGGTTACGAGATGTCGTGGTTACGAGATATCGCGGTTACGAAGTGTCCGTTTACCACTTGTCGGTTGCGCAGTGTCATTTACGAATTGGTCGGTTACCACCTGACGTAATACCGTGCAAACCTACGCACTAACATTGCGATTAATGTTAATTTTACATCTGCATATTACCCCGGCGAGACGTGTGGTAGGGGGTGTTCGGCACCGCAGCTACAGAAAGAGTGAGGGCATAAGGTAAAGGAATTTGTAAAGGAAAGGACTAATGTAAACTGTGTGATAAGGGGATATCTTAGTTTCTCGTTCTTTTTTTGTCTGTCTCAGAATATTGGTACTTAGTGAGAAGGAAATACTTTCATCAGTTCAACTCGACAGGGATACATGCAATCTTCTTATTAAATCTCATTTGCTCGATTGCTCTTTTTCTGGTATTTGCGTCGTACAACTAAAACGTAGGGTACAGTTTGAAATTAATACTAATATCCGCATTATACCGTGATTATTCAAACGGCTATATCGTAGTTTTCGCCTAATAGTAGTAGTAGGTACAAACGAGTTCCGCTGATAACCTTAAAAGTGGCATCCTTGCCTTCAAGAATATTGAGAGGATTCCCATTGGGATCAGAATACTAAAATAAACAAAATTTCTTTGAAACGTTTACATAAATTACCAGAACTACCTGTGGAATTTGTTATGTTTCCCCCGTTTTTTCTCAACATTCATAGCCAAGAAAAGGACAAGGTGCATGAGGCGCCGAAAAGAGGACAAGGAGGGATGGAGTGAACTTGGTGTACACCGGGAGGATTTGTACCCAACACCACGGCCCTGGTACGGCTGCTGTGAGTGGCACGGACTGCTCTAGCTTGCGGGTGGTGGCCCATGTTGACACCAACGGTGCCACTGAGCGCGAAGTCGAGGTGATATTGAGTTGCTTCAGAAATTTAAACTCGGAGGTGGAACGCGTTCGGAAGTCTGGCCATTTGCAGCATTGTTCCACTGGCTGTGGTCCTCGCGTATGGAGCAGGATTGACAGCCTGAACAGGAGGCTGTGGAAATTCTATGAACATAGGGACGGAGTTCGTGAATCTTTGGCCGGTGCTTGGATCGTGCCGGGCTCCTTTTAACCGTTCTGAGGCGCATTACTCCACCTAATCATCAGAACGGGTGGCTCTTAAGATATTCGAGCACTGAGGGAATTTTTTAGGCCAATGCTTCGGTCAGTTTTTGGGATAAATATTCTAGAACAAAGCTCCGATTTTAACCTCCAATTATACTCCTTTAATTAACCTCCTTCTCCTCAGCATTATAGCGTCAATCACCAATGCTAAAATAAATTTTGTGACGCGTAAACTTATAAACATAACCGAATTAACGAGAAAATTTCAGAATATACAGCCCGCATTCATTGAGCGTGAAGGCAATGTAGCTAAGAGCCAGTCATGCGACAGAATATGAGCATTGGTGTAGTGGTGAGATTACCGAAAATACGCCATTAACGAGCGGATGCTCCATGTCACTGCTTAATTTCATTCGGAAACTATACAACGTTTCAAGACGGACAAAAATCTTACGTATATTGGTTCCAGACACCATACCCCCTCCCCCCTACATAAGACAATGCAAGAAGATCCCAACCCCCACCCCCCAAAATTCTTACGTAACTCTTGAATGGCCCCTAAAGACTGACTAGTTTTCTTTCAATCCTGAAAGTACTGAAGGGACTGCTTATAGGATACTTTCTCATCCGAACGCCTTGCTACATTCGATTTTGTGCGCCATAGAAGACCCATGTATGATATTCGCAGTTATTACTGGGAACTTAAAGGGCAGCGTTTGAATGTAAAGGCATAGACACCATGTGTTCCGGTAGACTAATGCAGCCGAGACACTCTTCTTACGGAGCGGTTCAGAGTATCTTACAATTAGAAGTTTGCGTGTGATTTCATCGCCTCCACAAAAAAGCGGAATGGCTTTAAAGCTTTTATAAAATATAAACATAAGTCACCCTGATCACTGCCTCTTTTGCGCTCCAAGGCATGTACACAGGCTTTAATTGGAATGGCATCTAAATCCATGTATATCCATGAGCATGTCGTAGGTACGTCAAGTGGGACAATACCGTTGAATCGACTATTTCTTATGTCATTTATGATAGTCCTTCCCTCCGAATAAACTTGAATTCCAGAAATACAATACGAGCCTTAAAGGCCATATTTCAAATAAAAAATAATATTTACTTCCAGCGAAACCAATCAAAATTGATACTACATGGTGAATAAAAAATATGGGATTATATATGCGACAGTGCAGCATTCATAGGACATTATTAAGCAATTATAATTCAGCTCTTCAAAAGGACTTATGTAAAACCTCTTTGACTCTTTGTTTCATGGAGCCTTTGATTGAGGGATATGAAAAGTATGGATGCAATTCAACTGGGTGAGATAAGATTTTTTGTTCAAAGATATATTAACCGTTAAAAATGAGCTCAGCAACGACGAGTTTTCAAATGGCTCAGCGGCTAAATAACTAAAACAAATTTTGGGGTTCGACGATATGGAGATATTCTTTACAACAGCATTGTTACGGTTTAGTATTTTATTATTACTTGTCACATCACTACTAATGCATTCTTTCTAATCCAGGGGGCTGTTAATCAGCTCCCTGGATTAGAAATGATACATTAGTGGTGTTGAATCGCACGCTTATATAAAATCGCCATCCCCCTAGAAGTTTTAGCCCCCAATTTAGAACTAATTTCTCCATTATCACAATAACAACCATCGCAAAACTGTAACGAATTATAGCTAAGGTATCTTAGCTGCAACATATAAAAAGCAGCAAAATATAAATAGTACATGTTTTAAGAAAATCGCTTTTGAAGTCTTCGATACGAGATTGGTCCTTTGAATTACAAAATTTTTAATAAATGTCGTCATACATATATGATGCGTTATGGCTTTTTTCTATCAAAGGTGAATTTGTAGTCTGGCATAAGTATTATATGTCCGGAGAAACAAAGCAAACGAAACACGAACTCAGGAGAAGCTCAATTTTGCTTACACCCATAACTAGGCAACGATGCATATTTTTTTTAAACAATTGGGCACGGCCAACAATGAAGGAAAATGGAATACGTCCTTCAAATCTGGCCGAAATTGGAATCCCCAATGGCCAAAGGCAATGTTGGCCTTTTTTTGGTCGTTTTGACATGGAATTACCGTATTAATAAAATCAGTTTGACACTAACTTAAGACACATATTTTTCACTAAAATCACCTCTATTCTCTCCCCCTCCTTTGTTCTACCCCCCTCCCCTTTCCAAGGCTGGTGACCTAACACCCCTTGCCACAAGCCTCTGCGGCGCGGCGGCGGCTCGCTTGGTAGTATATAGATTTCGGTGTTACCTTTCTCTCAATTTTCTCCCGAGCAAGACTACCAATCCAGTATGTATATCCTAAGCTCATCCACTCCACCTCGACCTCGACCTTGCCGAACCGTCAACTGCATCGGCGGATTCCTGCTATCAATGATCGCTGCTCGGGACTAGACGTCGTGGAGTTCCACCCAGTATTTTTTACTTGAGCTTAACATCTCGCACTTGTAGAATGGGAGCATTTACTCGGAACCGAAAATGCAATTTTTATTCAAGAAATCGTTAGATAAAAACAAAAAATGAATTTTACTGATAAAATCAATCTTCTAACCGTAGCCATTCACTCATAAATTGAAAATTAAAATACGCAAAAGGTGACGCCCATCAAATGAGCTGCGCTGAGACCTTCTACGTCATCCACCTCCCCTCATTGGCTGTTTTGGGGAGTGGAGTGGGGGTGGAGTTTGGGAGGGGAGGTCTGCCTACACACCACAGATTTTGATTTGGCGGAGGAGCTGTGCAGTTTCAGTTGTGATTGGACGAAGGGATGACGTAAGAAGTCTCAGCACGCCCATTCCAGCGAAAGGGTTAAGGACATCAGTTTTTCGTCGCTTATAACTCGAAAGCTAGGTGACGGATCGAAAAACGGAAAAATAGAGGTGTTTTTATTTTACAAACTCTATCAAATTCGGAAATAAAAAAATAGTAAATGTAATTTTTGTAATTGACTCTGGAGGGGAAGTTCAAAATCGGTTGGCTGGCCCTTGAGTTGTTGGTTAGTATTTTAGTTGATTTTGTGAAATATGCTTAAATTTATTAATTTTTGATTGGGAATACTTGAGTCACGCTCATTTCCTCATTTTATCTCGAACTAGGAAAGAGTTTTTTAAATTTAAGACGAGCGTTATCGGCGAGAAAATAAATTCCATCTGCTGTCACGCTTCTTGCCTTCAAACCAATATGGACGATTTGTGATAACCTGTGAGACCTGAAAATGTCGCCTATGCGATGAAAACGGTCGTATTACATAAAATCCATTGTGAAATTTACAAATTTTGTATTGATTATTTCGATTTGTGATCGGTTTAATTATCGTTACTGTGCACATATCACGCTTTGGCACCTATTCTGGCAACCATAATTCTAAGAAGTCGCGAATAATCAAGCAGCTCACGTAGCTCACGATAGAAAAATCATGACTTATTGGTCGGGTGGCTCACACAGCTCATGAACTACAAGCAAGAGCTGTGATTGACATGGAATATGGTATCTTTTACTCCTGTCGTAATCGTTGAAGATGAGCTCCTGCATCTTTTCCGAGATCCAAATCATCTATCAATCTTTTTCGAGGGCCGGATCACGTGATTTGGATGCTCACAATCTACCCGTCACTTGTTTCAAACCCTCGACCGTCGGCTCCCAATTACTCACTCTATAGGTGACCTAAATAGAACGATATATCATTACTCTTTCAGTTTTATTTATGAGACCTTCCTAAAATATCCCGATTTATTCTTGTCTCTTCATTGCAGAGCGAAGATATTTCAATGCAGAATGAAACTGATGATATCAGGCCTGACCTCGTGGAAATTATGGATATCCATGATGAGAAAACCACCTTTGTTATTTCCACAAAACTTTATTACGCTGGCGCGACGCGCGTTTCACCACACTGTGGCATACTCATGTGCATTTAGCGGTAGGTTCCGTGGGAATATATAGCCTGGGCAGGAAAGGAGAGGGGGTGGGTGGGGAAGGGGGAGAGGATTTCCGTTAAGTTTAAAAATGAGTACCAAAGAGGCTATGGGTTTCTTGGAAGACTGCTAGGCGACTCCGATGGGTGGGGGGAAGGGTAGGGGTGGAGTGTTTAGAGGGGGTTTTCAGGGGTGTGAGGGGGAGTTGCAAGGGGGGGGGGCGAGGGTGTGAGAAGAGGTGCATAGTGTAGGAGGATTTGGGAACCAAGCGCTTTAATATCCGCCGTGACCACCCTCTTAAAGAGGAAAGGTCTAATTACCTCTAACAGAAAATATACAATACACACATTTTTAAAAAACCACCGTCATGACAGTGTCTGACTAAAACTTTGCACAATGAAGAAAAAAACTAATTCTTCTCCCTAACCAACAAAATTATCTGGAGTTTATGGCCTAATGGTAATATAAACTACTATTAACTAAATAAACCACACTCGTCACTTGCACACAATACGTACCTCCTGCCCATCAACAGAATGATGAAAATATGAAAAATTGAAAAACACACATACATGTTAAATCACCGTCCTTACAGTGTCATACTAAAAATTACACCAACAAGTAAAAACTAATTCTCCTCCCTAACCAACAAGATTATCTAGAGTTTATATGGCCTAATTTTAATATGAACTACTTTTCACTAAATATACCACCGTGGTCACACTCTTCTACTCCTCCCACTGTCTTCCACCGATTCACTTTCCTTCCTTTCCTCTCGCAATTTTCCACCACCAGTTTCTCCACATTCTGTAAGTAAGGGGTCGGTGTACTTCAAGTCTTTGCCCAACTCCCAATAGTTCTCGGCCTCAGCCTTGCTATGTGCATAAAAAGTGCTCTCCCTCCCAGTTTTGTCCTCACTCTGCCATGCCCTAACCGCCCTACTCCTTTCTCCTCCATTTCAAACCAACCCCCACCATTGTTAAACATTCTCTGGATGTTCTGGATATATATATATATATATATATATATATATATATATATATATATATATATGCCTAGAGGGTGGCCGATAAAAATATAGAAACAGAAAAAAAAGGACACTCACAAATTTAAACTTCCGATATTTCGGTGGGATCGTGACCATCTTTCTCAGGGCAGAAAGTAGGAAAGGTGTAGGTAGGAGTAGGTAGTGAGCTTTGGGCATTATATATATACATATATATATATATATATATATATATATATATATATATATATATATATATATATATATATATATATATATATATAATGCCCAAAGCTTCAGAATGTTCCAGATGATGCCTTATGAAGGTGAAACCGGTCGCAGTTTTAAAATAAAATGTGGAAAAGTACAAAGTTTTTTATTCAAAATCGATATGCGTAGCTAATAATTCCCACAATTGGCACTGCAATTGACTATTACTATTTATATATCCCATAATGTCGCTATCATATCTCAGTTGTACAGTAGAAACATAGTAGTACATAGTTGTCCTGTTGAATTTTAAAAAACTTGTATATGCGAGTGAAATGGAAATATTTACCTTTTCTCAAGTCTGCCGTGATTTCATCTTCGTCCATATTTATGTGGTGCTTAACTTCAAATCCAAGTCCCTCCAATGTTTTCTTCAGTCGTTCGACATGGTTTTCAGGTTCTTTTTGGTAAAACTCGTAGATACGGGCAACCATCTTGCCATCCAAGTCATATTTTTGAATCACAGGTGCGATGTCACTCATCTTTGATTCAGCCTTTCAAATCTGTTGCCAAGCTTCAACAAAGTTTATTTTTTAAGATCACCCCTAAAACATTAATGCAATTTGTAAGTAAAGCATACATGATGATTGAGTATATCATTAAAACAAAACCTAAAGCAGGTAATGGAAAAAGAAAATAAAAAATAGAACTTAAGCGTGCATGACAAAACAATCGCCATGAATGACATTGCTAATGATAGTAATTTTGGCAGGGATGTAGTGATATTTGGCAGAAGTACTGGCCGCAGTAGCCTGAGAAAACAATTTACTCTTCTTGGAGAGTATTTTACCCACAGATACACACTCTTGAATGTAAGATGTATGGACGGAAGTGATTCTTAGGTTATTTAAATAGCGAACCTAGAATATTAGGAAAACAGTGTAAAGAATATTTTGTGCCTGTATTGGAAGCATTCTCCCTGCATGGAATAATTGATCATTTATCCGTTGCACTAAATATAAGTTGGGGAGGCTCCAGTATCATAAATAATTAAAAAATATTATTTTGTGTTTCCGCGGATGGCCAACGTAGAGGGATTTCAAAGTTAATTAAGATCTCAGTTCAAGAACTGGGATCTCTTTATTGTCTTTGGTGAATGAAGCATGGATCAATTTCAAAACAATATTAAATACAGAAAGTAAATGTTGTGCTCCGATCAAGCACTAAAGAAATAAACTCAACCCCGAACATTGCAATAAATGTGTCCGTATACTTCGGCATCAACTTAGGGCTTTACACGAAAGTAATAGTCGAGGAAACAAGTGCCGGAAAATATACCAGAAAATTTCAAAGAAACTAATAAAAATTTTCTTTTTAATAATATTCTTAAAAAAGCTTATAAAGTTTCTATGAATAGTCTACTTTCCAACAGGAATGGGAGTGCGTTTCACAAAACTATCAGGAATAGATAAATCAAGAAAGAAAGCATTCACTTGCTATTTAGGTCAGACGAAGAAATACTTACCGAGAATGAAGGAATGACAAATGAAATGCGTCATTTTACGAGAGTGTGGACGTTCAAATGATTCAGACGAGAGCATAGTCAAAGATAATTACGGCGAAGGAGTAAATAAGTTTACTCCCCTCATCTTCCGATGAAAAAATATATAGAGTAAAATGCAAAAACTCGTGTGGGCCGGACAGTATTTGTGGAGAGAAAATAATACTTGGAGGATATGAAATAGTGCATACTCATCATATCTACACTGGATTTTATGATAGATAACTGTTAATAGTGGCTACTTTCCTTGGGACTGGAAGGATGTTACTCTAAGTAAGACCAATGCATACCTATTAGTCTTATAAAAGTAGCAAGTAAAATACTCGAAAGATTGGTAGCAGACTACATAAGGTGTTATTGGTACGGTAACCAATGGATAGTCAAGAATAAGTACGGTTATAAAACGGTGGTATTCATGGGAAACACAGTGAATAGTATTTATGTCAGATTTAGTTGAAGCGTATAATAGGGCGGAACAAATAGATGTAGTTCGCCAGCAGGACAGCTGGCGAAACTGTCGTATTTTAAACATGAACGCGGCCGCAACCCGGAAGATGCCTGCCACAACATTGATTCGCCAGGGAAACCTGAGACTGAACAAGTAGATGTAGTGTTTATAGTCATTGGCAAAGCAATCGATTAAGTAGACCATGAGATAATTATACATAAAATTAGGAGAATGGGGTAAGACCCAAGAGTTGTCAATTAGATTCAAACATTTACAACTGGAAGAAAAGAAAATGTAGAAGCAAAAGGAGTACTGTCAAATGCAACCTAAGTCCCATCCGGCGTACCACAAGGCAGAGTTCTGCGACTTAGCGGATGGCTTCCGCCAACTATTTTGGGTGTTGGGTGAACGTAAAATTCAATAAATAAATAACTAACAGGCAGCGGAGGAGGGTCCTTCATATAAGTGTACGTGGATACCACGTTGGTCGGCACAGCGACACTCATTACGCTACAGACGTAGTAAGATATTTACCTAAATGACTGTTGTATTGCGAGGTGTAAGACAACGGGAAACCACCTTGTTATCCTAAGGAGAAGCAGATATTTAACTTTTTCTATTTAATATTTTATAATAAAAGACGTGATATAATTCTCTCGAGTAAAATACTCCGGAGGTAAACTACTACTCATTCACAGCTCTGGATGGAGACAATTAGTTTGAGTAAGTATAAAACGTGAACAATTAGCGGCATTTGAGGATTGATACCTGGAGTATAAGACGAATTTGAGACAATGGACAACTTGAAAACCTGGAAATTGAGATGAGAACAGTTGGTGCAGATATCATTAAATTGAAATGGCGAGGTGAATGGGGATTTTTGGAGCGGATTATGCAATCCAGATCTACGTGATCTATGACGAAACTGAGGAAATGATACTACGGAAAAGAAGCCGGGTTCAAGTGAAAATCTATCTTCAAGACAACGAAAGAATAATTATTGATGGATCAAAAACAAAACCTAAGCTCACAGTTCTGGTGCAAGTATACAAGTTTACATGATGTACTGTAAATGGTGAAGGAAAAGAAACGATGAGGACTGTGAAAAGGGATGAAAACTTAATTATTCTGGGAGACACGAATGTGGGTGTTGGAAAATGTGAATAAGGTTAGCCAGCAGGGAAATATGGTTTGGGAAAACGGAACTATGGGGGAGAGAGATTGATTGAGTTCTGCGTACACAATGTCGTCACAAACAAATTGTTTGGCAACCACCTGCGAAGAATTTACTCGGGGAAAATTCTAGGAACCAGAAGAAAATTCCAAATTGATCATTTTATGGTAAAACAGCAATTTAGACAGATTGATTGAAAAATTATAAATACGATCTGCTGTAAAGCTAGAAAGGCCAAAGAAGAATGGATGAAAGGCTTTTGTGAAGAGGTGAAAAACTATCTCTCCCAGGGGAAAAGTTGATGCTGCTTACAGAGTAAGGAGTTAATTTAAAGAATCTCCAATTACATAATACATATAATGGTGATTTCATATGGAGAGAAGGAAATGAAGTTATTATTAAAAAGAAGAAAAAGCGAAGAGATAGAAAGAGTACTCTTCAACCCTACGATCGCAGTTTGATACTTTTTTTGTGTTTTTGTACCGAAGCGTAGTACGCAAAAATGAATGAACCGTATTCGTTCCGTATCAGATAATGAAAAAACACTCGTTTCAACGTAAATAACAAGTAACTTACACAGGTTCTTTTAGAAAACAATCGCAAGGCATTCATGTTCATTGTCGTCTCTCTTACTTTACTTTCTATTGACTATTTTCTACAAAACTATACTCGTAGCCTTATAAGGCTACGGATATAGTTTTGTTTTATTTTTCTAATTTGGCACTAACAATGAATCCACATTATTTGAAATGCAGTCAAAAATCCATGATAGTTTTTCAATTGATATAGATTCTCAATGTAGTTATGCTGGATTAAGGGAAACTTGTAAAATGACAGAGAGATACGTACAGCGTTAAAGAAATCACAAATCTCTCAGGAGGGTGTTCCGCGGTCCGCCATCTTGATCAACAGCTTTCCTAATATCGAACGAGCTGGCTGTCTGCCGCAATTAGATGTCCCTGTGGTCTGACCTTGTGTTTTAAATACCAATGCTGTGACATTGAAGACAATCTAGCACATTTCTATTTAAAATGGATGGTATATTAAATCGATACAACATCAAAGGTTACGTTTGGTGTTGTATCAATCAGTGTTGATGTTTAGTTTAGTTTAGCTCAGTTAATTCAGAAAATATGGTTGCATTACGAAACTATTTTTATCAGCTCACATTTGTAACCACATGAATGAGTGTTATTCATGCGGTTAGGTATATCATAATCTTGAAAAATAATTCCTATTCATGTACCTTTAAAAATGAGGATTATTTCAGATAAATATTATCTCATGAAATGAAAATCATAGCCCAACTTACGGTATAGACCGGAGTCAGAATCAAAATTGTTCCCTCTTGGTTAATTCTTCTTCGGGTTCTGATCTTTTCTCACGATGAGCCATGTTTACCTGGTATCTTTAACGATAAGATTAAGCTCAGTGGAAGTGTAAGATAAAGTTTTTGCAAGTGTCCGATTTTGCCAGATCAATTCTTTCCATATTTTCTCCTCGGATTTTCTAAAACTATTTAATGCAGATATAAAGATGCATCAGGTCTAAACCTCAACCATCCAGTCAATAATATTTAGGTACTTCCATTTAATTTATGTATTGGGGATCTCGTGAGTGAAATTTTACACCAAACACCTAGAAAACCTATCACCTGAAACCAAAGGCTAAACTCGTAAATTTGTGCGATATTCCACAGAGTAAAATTCATTCGCCTTGACCGGGATTCGACCCCGGATCCCTCGTCCGCAGTTCGATAAAGAACTGAAATTTATATGCCAGATGCACGCCTTCGTCATTGCCATAACCGTTTCAAATCCTGCTAAGATTTATTTTGGAGCCTCCGAATGCAATGCCAGCGCTTCAAGTGCAAAGCAAATATAGCAATATGCGCTATATTGCTATATTTCAATCGTTCTTGCAATCCACCCTTCACCTTCGTTAATATTTACATACGAATTTAACTTTCAAGTAACTATTTGTGTGTTTTACTTATTCAAGTAAGTTTTAAGTGAGACAACTTATAATTAAACTCGGTGAAAATACATTGGAGGTAACCGAGTATTTCAAACTAACCGCGGTTTGCAAAGTTGCTAAATCAACAGCCGACTGCAGCGCTATTTTAAACTCACTATTGCATTTCGTCTGAAATAATTGCAAAAGAAAGCTAATATCTTACAAAATAAGATGGATCATTGCCTTTGTAAGATTACAATTTTATTTCTCGTAAAAATACCCACATTATATCAGTTTTTTGAAAAAATGGCATATGTTTGCGATATGAAAACAGCTTTTTCCAAGGTGACTCCCATTCTCCACACTAAGCATATGTAATTTCAACTGCAATTTATGGAAAAAGTAGTGTGGCATGAGGGGTATCTTTTGACTGATAAATATGATGGCATTTTTTTCTATGAGTACAACATATATGAAAAAATGACATATATTTCATTTCTCGATCCTACCTCCTTAAGCTACCGAAGTATCCTTCTCTCCGGTGATTTTTTTAGGGATTTATAGGAATAAGGTGTTCAGGACTGTCAAGGGATCGGGCAGGAAAATCGAGGGATCCGCGTTCGAATCCCGGTGAAGGCGAATGATTTTTCCTCTGTGGAATATCGCACTTATGTGTACTTGCGGGTGACTACGTAAAGGTAAATAACGTGGCTAGTCCATGTATCCTCAAAATTGGGCGTAGATTAGAGCGAAACGGACCATCCATTCCATAGAAATCTTGCCTTACCTCCCGACCTATAACTGCATTAGCTGATTCGGTCAGGAACCCTCGAGAACCTGTGCCGTCTGGTCTATGTATAAGTTTGGAATCAATCTTCTCTCTCTCCAATTGACTCCCAGTTTCATGAGTATAGTCACACGAGGATTAACATTACTTCCACAAAGTCCTCTGACCATATTCCCTCCTCATTGATTATTCGAATTACTACAAAAAATGATTGTCTCCCGCAATATTCTAAAATCTATATTAACCCTGAAAGGATGTCATCTACTCCCATAGCTTTTCTTGTAATCATCTCTCGTAATGCCTTCTCTACTTCGTTGAAGAGTACATGCGATCCGAGGATATTCTTCTCTGCTTGTTATCTCATTCTCTACATCTAAGTTCACACGTCTATTATTGCTGTCATAAAGCTCTTCAATATATTTCCTCCATATTTGATCTAGGATCTTGGATAACTTCCCAACCGATTGCCATAATCCATTTTTTGTCCCTTAATTTTTGTATCATTTTTTCTTTCTCTTACCGCCCAATAACCTTTAATTAGCGTACAGCGAAGTCACTTCTCCCTCATTCCGTTGCTTTCCCATTTTGTCTTCTATACCAGGGATCCGCAATGTTTTTTAGATAAGGGCTACATCAGCACATGGAAAATGCTTGGCGGACCGTGAAAAAAATTCTGCTATTTCATTTCCCTATAACTTCACATGACATACTAAGTGATTAAATGCAATTTGTTAAACTTGAAGGTGGCAGGCCTCACTTCGTAGAAGTTTTTAATGTCAGTATTCATGATAATGCAAAACACTTCGTTTTTTTATATAATATTTTATTAGTAGGACGGGTTTCGTCAATTTTCGCGGCATCGTCAGGAAACGTACTGTACTGTGTAAGAATGCGAGCAAGACCTTATTTGCTATAAATTAAAAGAATTCAAAGGGATTAAATTTGGGTACAGAAATTAAATATGGATTGTAAAGGCCTTTTTTCAAGAAAACATTAATAAGAAAATCCGTCAAAACAGTATGAAACTGCTCATTTGTAGCATCACACCCTTCCTACTGATACTATTTTCTCCCGCTTACGTCATGGCAGGATTGGAGGAGTGACGTAAAACAGAAATCCTCCCAGAGGATGAGGTATGCTGCGGACACAGGTGGTGGGCCTCAACTCGCACCAATTGAGGAGAAACTTCTTGCCCTCCTAGGGGGAAAGGAGGAAGGAGGATCTGAAGTGGTGTGACAACTGTGAAAGATGCCTTGGAGGTATACATTTTCACTATATATGACTGCAAGAATAATTTACAATATTACATTAAATAGAATTTTATTGCTCCCTATAATGTATCCTTCAGCACTGTGCCCAAATGTTTTTCATTACCTTGTCAGGGCACCACCTTCCAAGACGGCAATACTCCCCATACCTTAATGTCTTCCCCATCCATCAACACTTCCCACACCATCGCTGCTAACCCTTCCAAATCTACCTCTTCAGCTTCGTTACCCTGCCCTACCTTCTCCTATGCCTCTTCCAATCCCTCTCCAATAACTCCTGTCATGAATATGTGTCCTCTGCTGTGGAAGAGCCTGTCCTCCATTCCTCCCAATCCTGCCCGAATTCAACCTCTTCCACGAGGAAGAGACGGTATGATAATAGTGTGATGGATAATTCTCCATTGTCTCTCTTAATTCATTGGAGTTATTTGCAATAAAACAAGGATATTGCCATGGACAGAAAAAGATGGTAGTTTATATTATGATATGCATTGCAATACTCTCTTTGAAATATATAATTGTCATGAAAATTTATTCCTCATGTTATTACATGAATATATTTGTTATTTTGTTCTCAATCCCTGTCTCACAGTTACTTATGAAGACCAGCTCCTTGACCTGTGTAAAGCAGATCTAGAGCAGTGGCAGTTCTATACAGAGTACGCCATGCAGACTGCTAAGAGTGCTCGACAGTCAGCTGAGTTTGCTCAGTAGACTGAGGAGCATTCTCGGCAGAATGCTGAGTACACACAGCAGTTGGCCCCGGTCAGTGTAGTGTGCCTCACGAGATCCCTGGGGGGCATTTAAAATGGGTTTCGGCAGCCAGGGCTCAAGGGGATAGCCAGAATCTCCTGAAAATAAGAATACGTCTGGGTCAATTCATGAAATCAGGGTTGGCATTAACTCCGCCAAATGTTTACATAGTAGATCTCAATGTTCTTTATATTTCATTGTCGTCGTAGTAGCCTATACTCTCATACAGCTGTGAATTAATAGTTTTAGGAGCATTGAGGAGCATTGGGGAGCGTGGTGGCCTTGTGGGTAGAGCGGTTGGCTACTGGCCCCCCTTAACAAAAAAATCCTCGGAGCTCGAGGTGGCCCAGGGAAAGGAACGAGAATACTCCTCAGTCTACTGAGCAAACTCAGCAGCCTGTCGAGCACTCTCAGCAGTCTGCATGGCATACTCTGTATAGAACTGCCACTGCTCTAGATCTGCTTTACACAGGTCAAGGAGCTGGTCTTCATAAGTAACTGTGAGACAGGGATTGAGAACAAAATAACAAATATATTCATGTAATAACATGAGGAATAAATTTTCATGACAATTATATATTTCAAAAGAGAGTATTGTAATGCATATAATAAAATAAAGAAGCTAGAAAATAAATAAGGAAGCATTTTGAATCTACAAAAGATTGTCAAGAAACCATTAACACTGATACTCGAAGACAATTTTTAATCGGAAATAACTTTTACAAAGACCACTTAACAACACATCTAACTCGACACGGGTTTCAACTGTTTATCGTCATCGCCAGGTGTTTTTTCGGGATAACATCTCTCTTTATATACCTTTCCGCAGACAGAGTGAAGAGCTGATGGGCTTCATAGCTAAATAAATTCTCACCACCTCCCAACATTCCCTTTCCTCCGCCTCCCCCCTCTGACTGCGGAAAAGTATACAAAGAGAGATGTTGTCCCGAAAAAAACACCTGATGATGGCAATAAATCGTTGAAACATGGGTCGCGTTACATGTGTTGTTAAGTGGTCATTGTAAAAGTCATTTCCGATTAAAAGTTGTGAAAATATGTAGTGCCACCAAATAACTGAAGAGAGGGTTTTAATAATTCGAAACTTGAAGAGGTAACAATTCCGAAATATACAATTAGGTATTATTGACAAAATTTATTTGGTTTGACAACAGAAAATAAAGTTCATCAGGTCAGAATACCACATGAACACTGTAAAATATTGGCATAAAATTTATTCATTTAAAGATAATACATGCGAATATTCATTAAGAGATTTTTTTGAAGTGGCATTAAGCTAACTTTATCCTTAATTTCTCTAATGTTATATATGTAACCCAAATGCGTGTTAGTATTTTTAAACTAACATCGAGTCCCGCGCTCGCTATGATGGATAATGGATTACTTGGCAAATGACAGCGGATTACCTATTTAAAAAATCGCAAATCCCTAGATTACCACCAAGATGGCGGCTTTCCGCCTACCTGGTAATTAAGCTTTACTTAGTACTTACGAAAAGCTTTACGGCTATCAAACGAGAAGGTTGACGGTCTACACCAATAGGCTCATCTCGGGTGTCGTAAATACCAATGCCGCGATGTGGAAGGGATGCCAGCGATCGTCTCTTTAAGGTAGTTTTAGCGACATATAACTTCAGATGAAATTCGATGATGTGGCCTCATTAACACGAAAAATATATCATCTATCCAATCATAACAAAAACCAACCTCTTATACTTTTTGATTTATTTTCCAAAAAATACCAACTATTTTCCATGGGAAGTGGCTCGGGTACGCTTTCCAGAGAGACTTTATGTAACAAATGAAGAATTTCTGAATCACAAATCTCGCCATAAATTTAAATGTTAAGTTTTTAAATAATTCTCAACTATTAAATCACTCACTGCTGTAATTTTTACAGAGTATCAAAAAAAAAAGGAAAACAAATTGAGTCAAGTTAAAGAATTACGTAAGCATCTTTAGTTAATTACTGAGAATTTCATTTAAACAAGGTATTATCTTGCGCCATCACTACGTCAATGTTTACTTAATGCTTCTTACGTCTGCTGAAATGAAGACATAAAATTTGTATATGGTCTCTATTATGACTAGGAAAAATTCCCGCTCAAACCACCTCAAAATGGATGGAACAAATATTCAATCGCCTCAGATGTTCTAATGATTACAGCTGATAAAATTCACAGCTTCAGGCTCTACTTTGTAGAAAATTTTAATATTCATTATAATAAAGTTTGGTACTTTTGAAACTTTTTATTTTTAAAAACACACTACGCGTTTCACCAATTTTATGTGAACACATATGTAAACAAACTACTACACCTGACGATGCAAACTTTATTATAATGAATATTAGAGCTGATGTTACGGCCAACTTTTGGCTATGCAGCAATAATTTGGATACATCACGCAACCATTTTTTCAGTGCTTGTTTGCTACCATGAGAATGAGTGTTTTTAAGCACACCAGAATCCAGAAAATTATTTCCTAAAAGTATCTAGGACCAACTTAATTGAATATTATATCGTGGAATGAAATATTTAGCTAACCTTACAGTTTTGAGAGGTTTAAGATCCAGAAACTCCTTAGCGCGATGGTTCGTATACACGTTATGAGAGAATCTTCTTGAGACTTCCATATATATAATCATATTACGATAACAGGTTACCTACGTTAAGATAAGATTATACAAGGTGTGCTACAGAATTTCTTTGTATTTCGTCTATATTTCCTCCTCGATCCTTTCCTACATTTTTATATACGTAATATAAAATGACAAGGCTAAAACGTCGAGGCTTTCCTGCGTAAAATATAGCTGCGTAAGGCAGCGGGTAAGGCTGGGAAGGGAACCATCTTGAACGCAAAATTATAACTCTCTTTATAAGTCTTTCAGTGATAAAAGAAGAGCAAAGTTTTTGGAGCTTAAACTCTCTATTTTAGTGTAACATTAAGTATTTATTTCAAATATTTTTACGACCAATAAACAAGGTTATGCATCATACTTATGATAAAACCTTAGTACTTCCTGATCAATTTCAATATTTTATGTCGATATTATAGTTTTCTCTGGTGGTATCTTTTGACATTACGTTAAAAAATGAATTGATATTACGGTTAATAGCTTACGGCATATTAAGAACAATAGCGATTTGCTAATATTCATAAGTTGATCTATCATCTCAGCGATCACGCTATATGGTCATCGATAAGCTTACCATAACTGTTTTAACATAACACTTTTAAGAAAATCATGGAACACGGAAATACGAAAAAGGTGAAAATCTATTAAGTTACCTACTGAGGTTGCATGAGTGCACTTGGATTAAAATAAAAAGTCTTTTCAAACATAATAACAGCGAACTCCATGCTAATTTCGCGGGATATCTGCAAATTCGGAGACGAAAGCAGCGCCAAATCGCCAAACAGTTATCAGGCGATATGAAAGCTCACTTCCACGACCGATATGAACTGGAAATGAACTATTCTCGGCCCAAATGAACGAGTCGATGGTTTCGCCGTCTGGCGGGCAACACGGTTTACAACTCCACTTACGGAAATTTTCTCCATGTAAGGAGCGATCCGTGACGCCACGTTCCGTGGGGTGCAATTACAAAATAACTCCCGACTTCTGATGCAAAGCCTTATTTAATGCTCGTAAAAATATTTGAAATAAATACTTAATGCTGCCCTAAAATAAAGAGTTTAAGCTCCAAAAACTTTGCTCTTCTTTTATCACTGAAAGACTGATAAAGAGAGTTACAATTTTGCGTTCACGATGGTTCCCTTCCCAGCCTTACCAGCTGCCTTACGCAGCTATATTTTACGCAGGAAAGCCTCGACGTTTTAGCTTTGTCCTTTTATATTAAGCATATAAAAATGTAGGAAAGGATCAAGGAGGAAATATAGACGAAATAAAAGGAAATTCTGTGGCACACCTTGTATAATCTTATCTTAACGTAGGTAATCTGTTATCGTAATATGATTATATATATGGAAGTCTCAAGGAGATTATCTCATAACGTGTATACGAACCATCGCGCTAAGGAGTTTCTGGATCTTAAACCTCTCAAAACTGTAAGGTTAGCTAAATATTTCATTCCAAGATATAATATTCAATTGAGTTAGTCCTAGATACTTTATTAGGAAATTATTTTCTGGATTCTGGTGTACTTAAAAACACTCATTCTCATGGTAGCGAACAAGCACTGAAAAAATGGTTGCGTGATGTATATAAATTGTTGCTGCATAGCCAAAAGTTGGCCGTATCATCAGCTCTAATATTCATTATAATAAAATTTGGTACTTTTCTACACTTTTTTTTTAACACCTTTAGTGCTAATGACGTTTCATTACGTTGCCCTTTATCTCCCGAGAACTGCTGGCAACGTAAGATTACGTTCCTTTTAATTTTAACAAGTATTTCGAATACATTAAATAGGTATCATTTAAAACTTTTAACTCCCATTGGAGGAATCATTCTACTATGATGAAGCTATGAACTTGAAGTTATGTACAAAAAGACAGTGTAATTAAAATTTTCCTGTTTTTTATAGTGGAAATTAGCAAAAATTTCTACAAAATAGAAAAAAATAGTCAGCAATTCAGGCACAGCAAAAATTAAAATGGCCAGCACTCAAAGCTTTAAACACACTACGCGTTTCACCAATTTCATGGCATCGTCAGGTGTAGTAGTTTGTTTACATATGTGTTGAAACTTACCAAACTTTATTATAATGAATATTAAAATTTTCTACAAAGTAGAGCCTGAAGCTGTGAGTTTTATCAGCTCTAAACATTAGAACATCTGAGGCGATTGAATATTTGTTCCATCCATTTTGAGGTGGATTGAGCGGGAATTTTTCCTAGTCATAATAGAGACCATATACAAATTTTATGTCTTAATTTCAGCAGACGTAAGAAGCATTAAGTAAACATTGACGTAGTGATGGCGCAAGGTATTACCTTGTTTAACTGAAATTCTCAGTAATTAACTAAAGATGCTTACGTAATTCTTTAACTTGACTCAATTTTTTTTCCTTTTTTTGCTACTCTGTGATAATTACAGCAGTGAGTGAAGCCTTGGTTACACGATACATTGACATGTACAAGTTAATGTGTGAATGCATGAACGCAAGAATGAACGAGAAAATTCACCGTGTAAACACACGAAAATATACGAATGCATGAACGCGTGAACATAAAATAGAACCTGTTCTAATTTGGTTCATGCATTCGTACAAGTTGCGCTAGTGCTTCAGTGACAACTGTTGGTAGATATAATAATATAAATAAATAATGTTTTCTGCTCGTATGGTGTTTGTATACTTCTACATTTTGGTTTGTTTGCGTTTGATTCAGCTATTAGTATTTATTTTGACCTCTGCTCCAATAGGACTTCACTCTACTATTTGAACTTGGCACTGTTAGCACTTCCTGGAATACCTGTGCGCTACGTTTATTGACCTCTCGCTATCGTTGGACCTCTCCTGTAATAGACCATTGCCCCTCGCTTGGACTACACTCCTACACATTCCGTCGGAATTAGTAGAATAAAGATTCAAATGCATTAATTAGAAGAGCATTCCTTGTATTTCGCGCACTTATCTATTTCTTTTTAGAGCTAAACGCTTTCTCAGCAAGGTCATGAATGTCGGGAGGGCTAGTCCAGTACTAGAATATGTAGTGAATTGCAAAATGCCTTGTTTGTGCAGTGAATATTTGAGAAGCTCGCGCCACGAATGTGTGATTGGCCGTTAATTACTTAGTTTTATACTTTTACAACAATTAATGCTTGTACGACTCTCACATAGTTATATTTTCTCGGGTACTTAGCCTACTGGCAGAGCATCCAATAAACAGCTTCGTGCTCGAAACTGGATCAACTGTTTTTATATACGTCCAATTCTACATGAAAAACTTAAGTAAGTAGGAACCGGAGAGATAATTAAAGATTACCGCCGTGTACATGAGGTAACGATATCCATTTAAGAGCAAGTTTTTACACTTCTTTCCAATATTACTTCCGACTTCCTTTCCCAAACGTGCCGAGAATAACTTAATATTTGTTTCTACGATCCATTATGTCACTACCCATATTAGTTTTTAGTTTATTCATTAATTGCATTCAATACATATATATTCACAAGCGTTCTTATTGATCCTGTATAAAAAGGGTTTTTTATCGCACTTTTTCTCAACAGGAACTTCCTCACGTATCATACAGCTAACATTTAAATAAGATTTTGATCCAATGTATTCGTTCTACTACAATAATTTGATTTTCGAGATAAAAAATATACCTCACTATTTCTTCAAAATAATTCCCGAAGCGTATAAAAAGGGACTTAGCAAGTCCATTCGAGTATCTTTCATCCGAGGAACTACCACTCGGGAAAACAAATGCGGAATTTGCGATAGTTACCGCTGAAAATAGGAATCTGAATTTGAATTATTAAGTGTACCTATGTAATTATAATAATATAGTTAGATTATTAATATAATATAGGTAAGTTGAATTTACCAACGCTTGAATGGTTTGAATGTTGCTCTTAGTTAAGATAAAAACAACATCAATCGCAAATGCGTACCCTGAAAATTGTGTGAATGCATGTGCGGCTTCATGTACCGTGTAACTACTGATTCATCCATTCGTTCACGCAAATGTACATGAAACCATTGACGCGATTGTACATGAACTCGTCCGTAGTTATGTATCGAGTAAACAGTGCTTAAGAATCGTAGTCCATTATTATTTATTGTTCATTGTTTAAGTTATTATTTTCATTATTAAGGTATACTTTGTTCAATATATTTGAAAAACCTTTTTTTTCTTGCCATCAATTAGGCCAATCTACGTACATTATATTTAAAGTGTGCTCCATGTCCCGTGGAAGCAAAAATATTTACTTATAAGCCCAGAAAGAAAAAGTTTTGCCAATCCCAGATTGACATTAATGGATTGACATTAATGATTATACTTGACATGTCAAGTACATTACTTTCCGTGGCTAAAACATTATAATTTTTTTTGAAGGTGGAATTGCGCGTTTATAATAACATACAATTAGTAGTCCTCAAATTGATCAGTGTTCAAAGAAATGGAATGGAGGTATCAAATAAAATGGACTTCTACGATGATGGCTGACTATTGCTGGATGTTACACCGAGATGAAACTCATATAGAACGTAAAAGGAAAAGCGCGGAGCACAGCATGAGCGCTCCAAATAAATTTCGACACATGGAATAAAATTGTAAGTATTTTACATACTTCGTCATAAAGGGTGGGTGAAGAGTGGGAGTGGTTTCTAAAGGCATGACGTACCTTATAAAAATTAATTAAGTAACTAAAAATAAATTAATTAAAAAATGCCCTAAAATAGAAATTTAGGCTATTTTTTGGTAATTTTATAATAATTTAAGGGCTCAATGCCCCCCCCCCCGCCTCCTCTTCAGACCCCTCAACTGTTTAGCTATGAGAATGCATACATAAGCCAAAAAATTAAAATAAGGAAATACGTTTTTAGTACATTTTGAAGTCTCATATTTTCGCAATTTTTCGACTTTTTACAAATTTTTAAATTTACGATTTGCGGAAAATCCTGACGTGATGGAAGTAAATGAAGATCATTTTCGGATTCAGCGCTAAAAAATATAATAGAATCAATTATCAAAAGTTAAAAAACATGTCAAAACCAAAATTTTGCAGGCTGTATCTAGTAATTTGCAGGTAATTAGTAAGTTGTTTATAAAAAAGGAAAAGGCTTTCTGAGTGTCATTTTTTTAAGAAACCTTCCAGCATTACAACCTGAGGATATCACTAAGATCATGATATCTGCAATAAAGTCTTGGAAGGGCCATTTTAGTGGTGTAGAAAGACAACTTAGATAGCAAAACAAGCCATTGGCGACCCCAAGGGGGGATAGCAGTAAGAGCAATTGCCCCCCAAAAGAAAACCATTTTGCAGATAGTTTGTTACGAATTTCCGGGACGAGATCCACGAATCCCCCTTTTCCATACCCTAAGAGCCACTGGTGCCCCCCCCCCCCGCCGAACCTCTGGTCTGGAGCCGCCCCTGAAGCAAGCTGGAATCCCACTAGATCCAACTTGTACCCTCCAGTGTGCAAGCTGGAATCCAACTGGAACAATCAAGCATGCAAGTTGGATTCAAGCCAGATTCCAGCTGTGTTTTTTACACTATTCTCGCTGTTTGCATGGCGGATTTCAGACTGTAATCCAGCTTGAATGAAACTGGATTTTTAGGAAACATTCCAGGCTTGCTTGACCAGCTGGATTCAAGGCTGCAATCAAAGTTGTATCCAACAGGATTTTAAAGAAGTATTTCAGGCTTGCTTGACCCGCTGGATTGAAGCTACATATCCAAGCAGAAATACAGCTTGATTCAGACTTGCCACGCCCAGCAGGACTGAGGCCACATATTGAAGCTGGAATCAGGCTTGATACAAGCTTGCCACATCCAGCTGGACTATTCCAGCCAAAATCGAGGCTGGAATCCAGCTTGTTTGCTATCTGGGAAGCAATATCTCATGAACTTTGAAAAGGTGAAAATGGTGGTTCACATGACAAAGAGACATAATAAAAATATAGAACAATGTGGTTTTATTTCCACGAGTTATAAGATATGAACATAGAAATTTTAAGTTATTTTGTGATTATATCAGTGTTGTCTGACACAAATATATATGATATTGGTAATATATGATAATATATGATGAGACATAATAAAAATATAGAACAATGTGGTTTTATTTCCACGAGTTATTAGATATGAACATAGAAATTTTAAGTTATTTTGTGATTATATCAGTGTTGTCTGACACAAATATATAAACATATATGTATTGGTCAACAATATATGGTCAAGTGCCCTCACAGGACAAACAATTTACATGGTCATTATCCACACAAAACACTCAATATAATATAAGAATCCACAAATACTATAAGAAGTACTCTTACAAGTCAAAATCCTCTAACTTACTTTTAACTTTGGGTTGGGTGGTATTGCTTTAAAGCCTGGGGGTCGGTTATTGAAGATGACAGACGCTGCATGGTGAGGTTCTTTTGGCGACCATGAGATTCGGTAACTTTTTGTATGCATGCTATTTTGCTTCTTTTATGGTATAGATGGATTTCTCTCTTTATGGAAAATAAGGGGTTTTTAAGACAAAAATAGTAAGAGAGCATAATGGAATACATATAAGGAGGGAAGGGTTAATAAGAATTACAACAAACCCAAAATTGGAAGACTACGTGTACGGATTGGCATCTGGAGCATCGCTTTCATAGCTTGCTTTTGGAGTGGAAATGCTTTCCTGACAGGGCGGTCTCGCCCCCAAAATAAGATCACGTGGGAGAAATGGGTTTTTACTTTGGCATTACAGATAAGCTTCAGGGTATCAAGAGAAATGATAGGTGCTAGTGTCCTGATCATGTATGTGCCAGTGGCAAAGGGCGGATAAATATCGAAGTTTTTTGGGGGTGGGCAGATTGCTAATTTCTGGGGGTCGGGGGGGATGTACCGGGGGTAACTAAATAACTATGATTTATTATATTTTCCCTGAAAATGCGGGTGCGGCTGCCTCCTTCCTCCCTCTCTGCACCTCCCCTGCCAGTGGTACGATTTGCTGCAATTACGTGGGATTTCCAATTTGTACCTTCACCAATTTTGAGACCTAGAAATTTCGTAGTAGGTAAAGTGACATGGTTATGCCATTTACTCGTTGGAAACGTCTTGAGTCTTCATAAGATAAAATTTTATATGTACGGTTTTTGAGTGTCTAGGTTTAGCTCTTTGAGAGGCAACACTGATACATATTATGTGAGGATTTATTTACCTGGGTGCTTAAGGTGGATGTTATTACATAGGACATACTAGCATATCATCAGCGTATAATAAGGGCAAGAGCAAAGGCAACAACTGTTGGGGAAGGAGACCGTAAGCTTATTTCTGAAAATTAGGAATGAATGTGGCCCAAGGATGAGCCTTTGAGGTAACTCTAGGAAAGATTTCAGGGATTTGGATCAGGACTATGTTGGCTCCATTAGGGGTATGATGAGATCAGAATGAAAGCTTTTTTAAAAAAAGTGGGCTTCTTACAAGCCATCGTATTGTCAGCACTACTCTTGTTAAATGGGTTAGTTGACGTTATCACCGTTTTCACTCATGGAAGAGATTCTCCTCTTTTTTGAAAACGTTGGTTGGTTATCCAGCAAAATATCCAAGACACTCCTTCCTGCCCTATTCACAGATACATGTACTCTTATAATCGCCTCTTCTTTCCATAAAACTCTAGCTACATCATAAAATCCCATCCAGTTCATCAATTCCTTTTCCCTGGCTGAAATATGGAAAACTGTGTCACCATTTTTGTCCATTGCCAAAAGCAAATCTTCCATTTCTTCATTCGGTAAAAACTGGAGTAAAATTCCACCGATGTAAGCTATTGTGAATGGGAATTCAATTTCCAGTAAATGGTACATGATGCTGGGATAAGGAATGTTATTTGAATAACTGGGGTAAGTTAGATGACTCATTAAGTGCTTCTGGTTATATATCTCATAGTAGAGTTTGACATATTTGTGAAATGCAACCACGAACGATTTGAAGCTGACAGATGTCATTACTTTCCACGAATCTTGGTCCATGATGCATTTTTCGCCATAGTGAAGTACATAAAGCTTGGCAAAGGTCTCCGAAGAGATTATAAGTCTGAATTCACTTTCTATCTTATTCTTTGATTCCTCCGCTATATGTGCATATTTGCGTTCAAATAGCCATTTGACTAGCTCTGCAAATGAAAAGTCAATGTTCCTCACAATTTCCACAGTATTTTTCAGAAACTTATGTGACATAAGATCATAAAAACTCAATAAAGATTCCACCATGTCATAGAAGCACTTAAAAGTAAGTAAGAAATGGTTACTGCCGTCATCTTTTGAAAGAAGAATTGACGATATTAGCTCTCCATAAGCAGTCCCTCTGCTAAGCAGCTTATTGAAAAAGTAGTAGATGCCTGATGGAGTATTTTTGCAGTCTAATCTACTGGGTCTTCCTCTGCTAAAAGAATCCAGCAGCCATAACTTGCTTTCTTCATGATGAATGAGAGAAATTGCCAAATCCCAAATGAATTCTGCCACTCTAGGGTCCTTATTCAACACAGCTTGTGTCAATACATTGTAGTTTTTATACCCCTTCCTTTTTAAGAACTCTACTCTTTTCTCTTTCCTCAGCTTTTTGTCTACATAATCCCACACATGTCTCACCTTCTCAAAGTCTCTGTACCGAACAGTCCCAATCCACAACTCAAAAAAGTCACTGCTTTTCAATAGCATTGACTCAAAACCAGAGGAATCTAATATGGCATCAGCCAATTTAGTCATTAAATTGAACATTTTCACTCCCTTTCCAATAACTGAAAACCAAATTTGGTAAGACTCCAGGAACTCCAGTTTCAGAGTTTCTCTGAAAGTTTCTTTGTGCTTCCCAATAAAAAAGTAAACTATAGCCTCCAAGTACTTCATGCATGGTTTTTGCTCATGGACAAAAGGCAGTATGAATCTCATTCCACGCTCCATCAGCATGTTGTTCATCAATTGTGCCAAGTTGAATTCTCCAACCAAATAAAACATCTTCTGAACAATAGCAATGTATTTCTCTGGGGGGACATTAGTTACTTTTTGAAGGCAGTAGCTGGCAAATGTAAAAGCATTCAAATTCTGAGTGCCACTATAGTAACTTTTATAATTTTGTAGAGCTTTTGTTAGGGGCATACCTTGTTTAAGATCCCAAGTATTGATGTCAATATCCTCAAAAAATAGCGTAACGAAGGGCTTACCCAAGGAATCTGCAAAAAACTGTAATATTTCTGGGTAACAATCTAAGATCAGGGCATAGAGACACTTTTGAATCTCCTCCTTTTCTTTTGGTGACACTTCTTCGAGGTTTCCTTCAGATCTTAAGTATGTGACTTTATCTCCTGAAAACCCTTCCACTCCGCTAGATCTCAAGGAGAGCAAATCCTCTAAGAAGAGCCTAACTACTGTGAACTTCTCTTCAAAGAATATTTTATGGACCCACAAACTTACAATATCCTGATTTTTTGCTTTCCTTAAAAGCCATTTGGCGAAGAAAAACTCACAAAATGTAAGATGCACAAAATGGTGGTCCCCAAACCTCTCAGTTAACAACCCAACAGCTAAAGCATCCTCTATGTCTCTAGGTTCCAGTTCATATACTTTACTCCCATGGAATATATTGGAGGAAAGTTTCTGCAAGGTAATCGACGCCGTTATTTTGGCCATTCTTGCGCTCTTCTTAGCACTTAAATTTCCATTTGAGCTGGCCTTTTCTGAGTGAAAAACCTCGATTTTCATATCAAAAATCCTTTGGTATAAATAGCCCAAGTTCCATCTTTTTCCAATGGTCATGAAGTCCTTGAAAACAATGAAACCTATGATTTGCACGTGCAGTGGAGTTTGGGTAAACTGCTCCACCCCGTCACATATAAGATTACACTTAGATAACAGTTTTTCCAATAACATTTTGAAGTCCACCTCCGTAAAATCGCACGCAATGTCCTTTTCTAACTTAGATATATTTTCAGCCAGTGCTGCAGTAACTTTGGTTAAGTCCACGTCACTATCATCTGCAGCAATCCAATTCTGCATGCCAGACATCAGAGATTTCATTTCATTAAGTCTGTGTTCCGGAGGGAGACTTTTGAAAAGCCTGTTCCAGTATTTGTTCAGGAACATTACCTGCTCTTCAGTACGTAATGGAACCAAATTGAACGAGACTCCATTCAGGGACTGCACTAAATCATGCTTTTCGTGCAGACGAGTTGTGACGCATATTTTGGCCTGAGTCTTTGTTTTCAAAGCCACCAAAAAGGAAGTGACTGGCTCCCTGAAATCTGGGCATATTTCATCGAAGCCGTCAAACATAACCACCAATTGGTTTTTTCTTCGGGCAAATATTTTGAACATTATTTTTTCAAATGTGGTCTCAGAGCCTTTTACCATGCTAAACAATAAATCCAAAGCATCGTGGCCATTTTCAAAACGCTGGATAGAATCAGGTTTTGCCCAACATTTCAGATCTAATAAAACAACCCAAACTTTTGGCATGGTTTTCTTCAGATCAATTGCCATCCTGTTCAAAAAGACAGACTTCCCACATCCAGGATCATCTGCAATGACTACGGCAGTTGAATCATCATCTAAAAAATTTGAATCATCCAAAAGATTAGTTACTTCCTTAGTAAAGGTAAAGTCCCCTTCCCCAAAATGTCCATTAGCATCCTCTTTGAGATCCTCTTTGTTACCTACGCATTGTGAATCAATGGATTTTATGAATAAGAAATGACCAGAATTAAGTTTCAAGTAATGTATCTTCTTTATCTTATCTATGGTACTGTATGTCTGGACTATCTCCTCGAATACTAAAGTCTCTTCTTTAGGATCCAATTTTGCATCATATGCGTAACATCGAGTATTGCTATGGATATCAACAGGATTCCAGGTGTTTAGATACTCTGTTTTGATCCCCAAACGTTGCAAAGAAGAAATGTCTGCATTGCTGACGAAAAATATGGAATCCCATTTCCTATCAAGCAGTGTCGTAGTCAAGGCCACGTACTTCTGGCAGAGTGAACGCGGAACGAAACAGTCTGGGTGACTTTTGAATATATTGCAAGCCTGGAAGCCTATAGTCCAGCCTATTGGTTTTCCAAAATCGATGGAAGGCACTTCCAGTAGATAAGAGATATCTTTGGGATCTAATGAGTCTGACATAAACCTGTCTAGATTTTCTCCTTCCGTGACTGAGAGGATGATATTTTTAAAGGACATTTGTGATCCTCCAAAATTTACATCTTTCTCTAGAATCAAATATTTTGTTTCAACTGATAATTCATTCCAACTGTAATCTACTCTTTTACTGTTGTCCAGAAGAGGCAATTCCTTGTCCAGCAACATTACAACATGTTCCGTCATTGTACCGAAATGGTAAGCAGGACACTGTTCACTCCAACAAGTCTTAGTTTTACAAAATTTCGGCTCATCCATCAAATCCCACATTACTGCTAATAGTCCAATTTCATCCTTCTCTAAACCATCAATTAAGAGTGTCTCACACTCTATAAATTGACTCCAGTCCACAAACAAGATACTTTTTCCCTGGTTTTGATACCAGACTCTGAGATGACTTCTTCCCAGTTTTAGGCTAGAAACAAGAAAAGTTTTCAGATCATTGTGCTTTGAAAATTCAACATTTTTCGTCTTTTGGCTTATTTTCACCCCTTTTTCCTGATTAACTGAGAGTAATTCTTGATAGTCAATTAGCGTTCTTCCAGTTATTCTATTGCTAGTATATATTTTACGGACATACTTGAAAAACTCAGGCATTACATAATTTTCATAATATGCCAACAGCTCAGAGGTCTCTTCCCTAAGTATACCCATCCCATCATGCCCCACAGCTTCACATCTAAAACTCGCAATTATCTCCGGAACTCTTACGATTAGCTCATGTTCCCACTGCCACTTCACGTAATTATTGAAGACTCTCATGATTATTTCTTGGCTTTTCTTAAGTATATTTGAAGATTTCAATGTGCCTAGTATTTTTCGGTATTCTTCACGATGACTATTGTCCCCATTTTTGTAAGGCAGCCCACCATTTTGGAATACGACAAAACATGCTTTGTGAGCAAGCTCGTGGGCTAAGTTACCCAAGAGATCGGACCGTCGGCAAGATTTTGTTTCCAGGGCTCTGACGTATATTCTGTTCCTTCTAGGATCCGTCAAGCCAATGATGTCCCCGGAGCATGGCAGCATCCTTCTGAGATTTTCAGAGTCAAAATCAAAAGCAATTTTGAAACCCTCAACATCCTGAAGGACTTTAAGCAACACGGATGTCAACTCATCTTCATCCAGGTGACGAAAAAAGCCTTCTATCTTTTTACCAACATCCTCAAGTTTTTCTTTATCACCAAAGACGATGGACTTGGCAACCATCTTCATCACATGGCAACCCTTGACTGTATGGAAGTGTCTTTCTAGAGCTCGATGAATTTCGTCTTTGTACGATGATACTTCCTTTTTCATGTCTTCCTCTTCGTCCCAATTAGCGTACTGCATCCCCTTACTCACCAAGAATGCCCATGCTTCAAAGTTCTTGTTATTACCTGCTGTGTATAGCAGTGAGCTTCCCTTTCCATTGACGAAGTACTGACTGCAACTCTTCTCTATAGTATTTTGTAATTCACGATCAAAGTTTCTAGCCTTTAATGCCTCATGAATTTCGTTTCTGTCATTGAATAGCTTCTGAATTTCAGCACAGCGAACCATAAATAAGTTAAACTTTTCCCTTTTATCGCCTGTGCTCAAATCAGGAAAAACTGAATCGTTTCTGAACAAAAGTAGGGTGATTTCCGGATCACTTTGATCTAGGGAGAAATCTACCGCCAGTTTTCCAAACTGTGTGCTGGCATTCACGTCTGCACCACAGGATAACAATAGCGACAGGCATTTTCTCTTTCCATGAAGAGCTGCGGTCATCAGTGGAGTCAGTCCGTTGACATCGCCAGCATCCAGGAGAATGTACTTGTCAAACGACTGTATTTTTGTTTCATTCAGAGGATATTCAATCCCAATACGTTTTGCTAACTCTTCCACGTCTGCCTTCTCGATGATTTCGTTCAGGGTTCTCTCATAATTTCCAGGTTGAGGAGTCAAGTCTGAATTTGAATCTAATGGACATATTCCTTCATCAGGAGTTTCTTCCATCCTCAGTCATATCAATTCCTGCAAAAAAATTGAAATTTCCACTTAGTAAATAACAAAGAAGATTAATGAGAAGTCAGTTTTTATTCTAAAATCTAGGGAACTTGAGCTCAACGGTCTCTTAAACGGCCGAAATACGCGTATCTGACTTCCGACGCACACCCTCGCCTTTTCTTGTTTTTGTGGCGTTTTTTGAATACGCTCATTTGAGCTATATTATCCCAGAAGTTGGGCCCGTTTGATTGTGTGAGTGAGTGATTTCGTGAGTGATGTGTGTTTGTGTTCGTAACCCAGGCATCTTTAGCGGGGTCCCATTAACCCTAGTGTAGAATCCCTATTTGGGTTGAGTGTTTGTGTCTGTGGTTGTCACTGGCGAGGAAGTTACATTCCCGTAAATCGACATAGGAGGGTTTTCTGGTCGAGCGGTTGTGGTTGGTCACTGGCGTGGAATTGTTATTTTTTTCCCGCAAACCAACACAGCAATTTTTGTGTAATTTTGACGAGTGGTGCTAATTTATTACAGCCATTGGAGATTTGTATAACTTGTTAGTTTATCTTCTGTTTGAAATAGAAGTACTATATTATTTCTTACTTTTATCTCTGCCGTTGAGAATCAACGGGCATTTCTACCGGTGGTTAATATTAATTAAAATATTGTTTGGAAAGTAATCTGACGTCACGATTACGCCAGTCCATTAAAAGCCAATTTCCGGGGAGTTGGACTACGATAATATTGGAGAAAACAGATGTAAAGAGCTTTCGGGCTTCACAGCGAGTCAGGTTTTCCATGATGTCCAAAGGCAGGTATTCCATGGCGGCCGACGTTTCGAGGGGATACTTTCCCATGGTCTTCATGAACAATTCAATGGCTGATGGATTATTCATCAGGACTCATGTAGACGATGAGAAAGTCTCCCCTCGAAACGTCAGCCGTCTTAGGACACCAGGAAAGACCTGACCCGGCTACCCGAGAGCTATTTACATCAGTCATTCGCCGGGAGAGCATAAATCCTTGGAGAAAACAGCTGTACCATTTTACTTGGCTTTGGTATAATTTATTTCGTATCGCAGCTTATCTATCTAGGTAAAATTTCCAATTTTCTATTTTAAACACAGAAAAGTTGTAAATTGAAAAAATAAACAAGTCTTAAATCAAACTCATAAGCCCCGACTTAAATTAATATAGCAACCTCGCAGCAATCCGAAAATAACATTGCACGTTATATTTTTTATTTAACAGCAACCACCGAAAACAGCTCTTACATGGCCTTTATATCAGAGTAAGAACAATTAACAACGGACGAGCACACATAACCAGGAGGTGAAAAATCCTCCCCAGGAGGGACTCGAACCCACAACCAAAGGAGATTTAGTACAGATGTTGATATTTTTTAAACTTTAGCTACAACCTCCATAAATTAAACTATTAATAGTGATATAACCTGCGCAAAACACATATAAACAAAATCTACACCAATAAAATTTGCATGACTGAGTATTTTGACCGTAATCTTTGACGGGTTACCAGGGTATTGTTACCAGCAACCCTAGGGAGCTCTTTGGAAAGACGATAAGAAAATACCGCATGCTTTTGAGATGTGGGTGTGGAAGAGAATGGAGAAGGTGCGAAGAATGGAAAGCAAAACGAATGAGGATTTGCTTGGCGTGTCGGGTGACGACACTTCGGTTGTAAATCAGAAGGATGAAAAATAGGTGGTTGGAACTGGCAAGGAGAGGCTAGGGGATGCTATGTAGACCGTGATGACCTAGAGCTTAGAAATCATTAAAATACGATTGTTTTACTCATTTTCTGGAGGTGATTTTGATCGCATGAAACGGGATTTGCGATTATTTCAACTATCAAATACCGAGAATATGAAAGTCATCCAAAGAGATTTGTATCCTGGCCACTACGGGACGTCGCCCAGTAGGGCGGGTGTCGTGCCCTGCAGTGGGGAAAGCAAGGCCTCCGCTGTCATCATCACACGAAATCCTTGCACAACGTCGTTATCAGAGGATACAAGGAATATGAGGGAGAAGAAGAAGAAAAAGAGAAAGAGGAGGAGGGAGGACTCTAAAGATGACAGCTTAATCAGAGCTAGTAGAGGCTGGTAATGCCTTGCTTTTCATAGTTACTTTCTTTGCAATTTGAGTTGATGAATCGCTATTTGCCTTGTTTGGCCGCTGAAAATAACTGATCCAGAGCATGACAGCTAAGATGGGTTAATAAACAATATTTAAGAGTCTTAAAACGAGCAGCAACTTGAATAATTTATACCTACATAAAGTTATTGAAAAATGGCTTGGCGAACATGAAGTTGTGAAAGCTATTTTCTTCAAGAGCACAGAAATATTAAAACAGCAATATAGCTACTTTTTCTTGTTTCATAGGGTTGATTACGACGAAATTAAGAGGGGCATTGAAAATTCCGCGCATAATTATTTAATTTCATGGCATGGACACTTAAAAAATATATTTCAAATTTTCCGGCTTAATTTGGTGGAACAACATTGCGATAATTTGGAAATAATTTCACTTTTTAAATATTTTATTCATTACAGTGTATAATGTGGTCATTATTAAGGTGCAATAGTCGAAACCCTTGATCGGAAGAAATTAAAGTTTATGTAGAATATTACAAAGTGGAATTATTTCCAAATTACAATAAAACCTTAAAGCTTACACACTTAAAACTTTGGCGTATTTAAGCATTATCTATTTTAATCGTAAAAAGATAATCCTCCACTCCTTGGAAGCTAATTTAAGATTACGCTATCACTAAACACAACCATGTGGCCTATTATGACATCATTTGAAGCAAGTTAAGTGGGCAGATACGTTTTAAGAAAACCAAGATTATAGTTGATTAAATAAATCAAGAAGGCAGAATCACTGTCAAACTTGCACAGCAACAACTTTTACAAGTGGAAGCATTTTACTACCTGGTAAGCAGGAGCACCATCGATGGAAGAAGCAAGAAAGATGTGGTCAGCAGAATTGCTAATGCAATGAAGGCATTCTGCTAGAAGCGGAGTCTGCTAACAACCAGTAACATAAGCCTGGAAGTAAGGAAGGACTTAGTTAAAATATAAAATTATTTGGAGCATGCTTTTAAATGTCGGTAGTGCTTGAACAGTTACAGCTACAGAGCAAAAGAGGATGGAAGCAATGTAGATGTGGTGAAATCGAAGAATGATGAAGATCAAAAGGACGGAGATAATCACCAGCAAAAAAAGTCCTACAAAGAGTTGGAGAGAAAGGGAGCATAATTAAAACTTTGGGAAGAAGATATAAACTTATTGAACCCATTATTTGACTAAATAGCCCTTTGTAAACTCCAATGGAGGGAGATATGAATGGGAAGGTATAACAGGAATGGAATATATCCGATAAATTATTAAGGAAGCATAGTGAAAAATTAGGTAGATTTTTAGCGGTTGGCTGGTAGGTGAAAGAAGTGGAGAGCTGCATTAAACCAATCTTTGGCTTTATGACTAATGATAGTGAAAATTGACAGCTCAGCAGTCCCTAGGGATACTATGAGAAGGGAGAGACGTGGACAAGGTGGAAACCAGGCTGAGGAAGCGTGAATACGTGGCACTTGGCCCAAGGGAAGTCGTACATTTGTTGATACCAATCGCATAGATTTGAATAAAAGGCCATATTCAACAGCTCAATACGGCTCGGAGAGTGGCACTGTTCTTTTCATTTGTTTTGAACTTTAAACATTTATAATCAAAGACGATACCTGGTGATAGATGGTCCGAGAATCCAAAGTCGGATCCATCGAAATGAGGGTCAGCGCTGGGTCAAAGTATGTCAAATGCTTACTACTCTCCATTTGTCATTTGTAAAACTTATTTCTTATGTAGATTTTTAGTACACTGGTAAACTTCAACTGTAAATCGTCAGCATTATTTGCGAATCCTTCAGCAAGCTCTCCTGTAACGAATCTCCAAACTATCTTCTCTCCGAACGGCTTCGAGGAATTATGTAATTTTAAAAATATTTTTTATGAACGTATTTATCATTTTCCATGGAAGATTTTTTCAGATTAGTGAGATATAAATGAAAAGCAAGAAAAATGTTCCGTTCATTGTAAGATGGATTTTTTTCTGAAACTTTGCGTAACGATTACTTAAAATTTAACGAAAAATAAGTTGATGAAAATCCATTTAAATTTATGCAATTCTCTTTCTATAAAGCTATACTTAATTTACTAAATTATGGCAATTCATCATTTCTGTACAACAGTTATAAGCTGAGAAATTGACAAAAAATAAGATTGAATACACGGATTTTGGCAAAAGAGTGAAAACTTTTAAATTTGCATATATACATCATATTCTTTCTCATGATGGTTTTATGTTATTTTGTTTGAGTTGATCTGCTTCCAATACTCCAATTTAAAGCAAAATCAGAGTATCTAGGGGATAATCGTCCGTAGAGTTTAGGTGGAATTATCTGTGATTGTCAATAATGTAATCGCTATAATTAAAATAAAACTAAATATTTTATGAAATCAACGGTGTCAGGCGAGATTTGGTGGAACATCGTAATAATTAAAGTAACCGATGTAGTACGTCCACTTTATTTAAAAAATGGGTGTCACTTCCCTTCTTAGGAAAAGAGTCCTACCAGGTAGCGAAATCAATCCCTAAAAACAAATATAGAGTGAGTTTTTACACGCCGTTGACCCTGGGAAACATTTTTACTAACACCAAAGACCCACTGGACCCCATGAACAATTCCGGGGTTTATTAAATAAAGTGTGACACATGTGGGGCGGTATACGTGGGTCAAACGGGGAGAAATTTCAGAACTCGTGTGAGTGAACACAAAAAGTGCCTGGCTGATAGAGATTTTAAATCCCATTTGGCTAAACACCTCATTGAAGAATCCCACCGTACAGATTTTAAAGTGAACATTTTAAGTGTTGAAAACAAAGGTCGTCGCCTGGATGCCTTGGAACAATGGGAAATCATTAAAAGGAAGAAAAAGAAAATAAAATTGTTAAACTATATTGAATTTGAATGCCACTCCCCCATCCTAAACCCCTCCTTCCGAGAACCCAAAACATGACTTCACTCCTCCCCCCTCCAAACCAACCAAAACTTAACCCCCAAACCTCTCCTCCTTCCCCCCCCTCCCTCTCCCACGGCCTTCCTTTTAACCCCCCTTAACCTCCCCCTTCCTCCCCCCTACTTCTGTTGAACTGGATGTGTGTGTATATATATAAACCGCTAAACTGGATTGTAATTCATACCTGAAGATGGCTTAGTATAAAGCTGAAACACGTGTAGTGTATTTTTAAATAATGTGGACGTACTACATCGGTAACTTTAATAATAAATATTTTATGTTACATTTATCACACTTCATACTAATATATAAAAATGTAGCGGTGTCTGTCTGTATTTTAGTTACGCATCTCCTCAAAAACTACTGAACCGATTGAGCTGAAATATTTCAGGATTCTATCGTATACACTAGAAAGTGCTATAAGCTAAATTTAAAAAGGCTCAGGGCGCCAGAGACCCGAAAATGGGCCCCTGTTATTTATTCCCATAAGAAAAGCATTGGAAATAGTGCAGAGGTTTCTTTTTTTGCTTTTTAAATTACTTGAAATCAAAATATAGGGTTGAAAGAATCACTATCATATGGAAAAAAAGAATGAAGCATTAATTGCATATGGTTTGATTTTTGCTTAAAAATTACGGTTTCAATTCCAAAATTATCAATTTTTCCCTGATTTCAACAACAGCACACTTCCTTAGCAACCTGAGCATTGGCTATGATCGGGAAATAACGTCCGAGACTTTAATTGCTTACATTAAATTAAATGATCAATAATAGCAAATTTTTGTAACTTTCATGTGAGATATTTTGAACCCCAACCTCTCCATGTACCCTTAGCGGCTTTTACGTAGTACCTGCATTTGGCATGTCACATTGATTCTTATAATGAGAGCCCATTGGTATGCGTAGTATATCGATTATAACGTAAAATTGTGCACACTGCTAGAGACGTACGTATAACACCTATTAAACCAAAATACCGTCCTAGAGATCAAGTAGGATGGTTGGGGCTCTATCGGCTCTAAATCCCCTAATCATTCCTTTTTATTTAGCTCCGGGACGAATGCAGTAATGAGCCGTTTATCTTGAAATCTTGCACGTGGGTACATGATACGTATTTTAGATAAAATTTCGAATATGATATCAATGATACAGTAAAAAATCTCGCTCTAAATCACTTGAGGGAAAATATGCTCGAAGTTAATGTCGCTATTCCCCACGCCCTCCATTGTGAAACTGGTATACTTTTTACGTTACTGTGAGTGGTTGGTCGACTGAAAACACCTCAAAACATGTTTAAAAATTAACAATTTTTATTTCTGCGTTTCAGGAAAGTACAGAGTTAAGAGCGATCGTATAGACACACGGCAGGCTTACAAGTTGTCATTGGCGTGATTGAGGCGAGACTGATGTCATGGCGTTGCCCTGGTAGTAGCGTGGGTCGCCGACTCTGCCATCTACCGGCCGCGTCGGGTAACAACAATTGCCGGTCACTTTGCGCACGGCTGGCTGGCGCGGATTTAAATGTCGCGTCGCCACAACTAGTATACAATATTTCAGTAAAATAGCTTCATAATGTGTGTCGTTAAGAGGCAAAATGAGCAATTTCTACTTCTTAAAAAAACTAATATGATAAAAGAGAGGTCAGTTTCTCTTCTGTTTGAATGAACTACTATGCTATTTTTCACTTTTATCTCTGTTGTTGAGAATCAACGGGCATTTTTGCTAGCGCTACCAGCGGCTAACTCAAATTCTAAGATGGCGAACGGCCTTTGACAGTGCTGTATCCAATAGACGAAAAAAATGCTGTGTAGTTTGGGATTTAGTTTGTGAAATCACCATTTTAAGCTTATAAGCTTTGAACAGCAATTATGGAGGATGTTATTTTTATGTTTTTCCTTATGATTAGTAAGTTATTCCCCCCGTTGCATTTCAACGCGTGCCTTCGGCTTGTACCTAAGCTATAAAAAAATATTTTTTCGGCTCATGACTGTTTATATATAATGAATGCTCTAATGACTCATGAATGCTCTAAATATAATCTTCCATTGGTGCTCTACCTGGAAGTTAAACTAAAATGAAAGCAAGTGCAATGCCATGTCTATTCACCTTTTAAAAAATCCCACTTAACTTCAATTACACGCTAAACTCGATACCCCTAAACCATCTGTCGTCAGTAAAGGATCTTGGTGTATTGATAGATAACAAGCTTAATTTCTCAGATCATATTCATACAATTAAATCCAAAGCTATGTCTCTCCTAGACCTTCTATACCGCTACACAGAAATTAAAGACCCCCAAGCTCTTAAATCCTATTTCAAAACGATTGTTCTTCCCGTGATCACAAATCGCTCTCCTATTTGGGCGATGTCTGCTCCTTCCAATCTCGCAGCCCTTAAATCTGTTACCCATTTCTTCACAAGTATAGTGAAGTACAGACTCCCCCACATGCGAGATATGTCCACTAATGCCATTTTGTCTTCTCTCTCCATTCACAATCTTCCTTGTATCCTCCTTAAAAGTGACCTGAAATTTGTTTACAACATCCTTTACTCCATCACAGACTGTCCCGATCTCCTCTCTTCTATGAATTTCCGAGTACCCTCCCGGCCTACGCGCACCCACGATCTATTCCATTTACCAATTCCTAGATTATCGCTCGCTCAACGCTCACTTTTTTCCGCCTCCCCTCCCTTCTTAATTCCCTTCCTGAGAGCGTTGATCCCTTTTTTCTATCCTCCAACATCTTTACAAACTTGGCTCTCTCTCATCTTTCTGAAAATAGCTAACAATACTTCTTCATTCAGTTTCTTTCTGATATTTCCTGTTTTGTTATGATATCTGTTATTATGTTATGTTTTTATTGTATCTGTTTTCTTTGTACGTTTGTTATTGGGCCACTGTAAATTGGCAACAGTTGCTGTATGTGGACATTTTTGATTAAATGAATAAATGAAATGATTATCATGAAAGATTTTCAATTTTTTAACTTCCTTATTGAGAGAGACGTAAGCTATTTGGGTGTGAAAAGAATCACAGCAAAATTCAAAGTCCATTTGAAAATCAAATAACTGTGAATACAATTTGGAAGGAATCAAGCCATAGTAGATAGGTACTGGGAAAGTGAGTTGGGGGAGGGAAGGGTGGTGGGGGTGGGAGTTGATTGAGGCAAGAGATATGTAAGTGGAGTGTTCAAGAGAACTACGGTAAACGCAAGGACAATAGAGATGAAGTTCTAATATCGGTTATGTCATTGAGGAAGGTTATAAAAGTAGTCATCTTCGATGAAATTTTTAATTCCTTCAAAAATCAAGTTTATTACCTCTGTCAAGGATGTGTAAAATGGCAAGGTAAAAATACCTTTGTTGACTAAAAATCACTTTTAAAACAACTATCAACATATGAGAACTTATAATATAGGTCTATTACTTATTTTTCGGGAGACATAGTCACAGATTCAAGTATACTCCCTTTTAATATTTATACTGCTTTAAATCTTAGAGAATTATCGACAATACTGGTTCATATTTAAAGATACCACTCGTTATGCTCTATAGAATATTATTATATTCTACAATCAGCTAATTGTTCCATTTATTCATAAGTCTTCACTTTGAAGCGATTTGGCTCGGAATGACTAACAAAGCAAGAAACTTAGTGACTAAGCACGAAAACCATAATTTTGCACTTTCTTACTCATCAAAATGTTCACGCTCGTTACCTCACTGACTCATCAAATTACGATGTGAACTTGTTGGCCGGCACTTATCTTTAAGTGGCGCTGATCTTTTCACTGATAAAACGGGAGACACTGATATATCTGAGCAGCATGGTATGCCGAGAGATACTGCTAGGAAGGCTTCCGAGTTCACCTTTGCGGTGAGCATTTGGTGGCACAACGTTTCGTCCCGCGTCGCAGCGAGCATCTTCAGGAGTGAAGTTATGGAACGAAGGCTTTGCTCCTGAATACGTTCGCCGTGACGCGGGACGAAACTTCGAGTCACGCAATACCCGCCACCCAACGAAACTCGGAAGTATCCCAGAAAGTCACGAATGGCTACGAAAACCTTCGGTGAAAGTAATCAATAAAGATAAAATTCCAAGAATTCCGACTGTTTTTTTAATCACAACACACGAAAAATTTGCGGCGCTGCGTTACAGAAACTAGGATTTGTCAAGCGAATAGTAGTAAGGTTCTCCAATGAGAAAATGAAAGAGAGGTGCTACTCTGCTCTGGTTAGGCGAGCATTGGGGATCCTGCCCACTAAGATTTCATTCCCGGTCCAGGAGGCTATTTTCCCTCAGCAATTTTTAACACACTGTTTATCTCATTTCATATTTGTAAATAATTACAAAATTTTAATAAATATTTTTAAATAATAAAATGTTTATTGTCGTAGACCTTTAACGCTCTTTCAGACATTTTGTTACATAAAAATACCTAAGGTTTATACAATAAAATTAAAAAAAACAATATTACATGATGCACAATATACACAACAACAGATTGAATACTCTATTGATTTTGAATGTAATAAAGATAAAATTCCAAGAACTCCGACTGTTTTTTTAATCACAACACATGAAAAATTTGCGGCGCTGCGATACAGAAACTAGGATTTGTCAAGCGAATAGTAGTAAGGTTCTCCAATGAAAAAATGGAAGAGAGGTGCTACTCTGCTCTGGTTAGGCGAGCAATGGGGACCCTGCCCAGTAAGATTTCATTTGTTCAAGGACTATCTCTGGGTAATTTTTACACAGGAAAAAAATAAAAATATTTATTTATTCAATTATTCCGCAAGGTGCAAACGCATTGGTTTGTTTCGGCTAACATCGTGGTATTATTACTTAAACTTGCAAGTAGGGCCACAGTTACGGAACTCTTTGATCTGTATTCATCGAATGTGATTACAGTAGACATTAGTAGATACCATGATCAATACCGGCTCCTCGAGCCAAATCACTGAGGGGTGAAATGTGACAACAACGTCTTCGTAACGCACGATTCGTAATGATCGCTAAGCTCCGTAATAGATAACTGAAACACGATGACAATGGGAAAGTAAGAACATTATTAACAGAAGGTTTTCCATTATGATTTACTACAGTTCATTATCAATGAAGTTTGCCACAATGCGACACTACGAATTTTCAAAATGACTAGGATCGGGACTGTTGAGAAAATTTTGAAGAAGGTACAAAACTGTGAACTTAAGCGAGGGGACTTATGAGTCTGAAATAAGGGGAGTGTTCGTGAATGGACCTTAAAGAAAAATAAGATGGATAATCATATGGCATGAATGGGATACAGTGGAGATTCGTGAAAGAATATATAATGAATGCGGAATTCATAGTCTGCGCAATAGGGGTGTATCACGATACTTTGCTTTTTATGATAACAACATTTTTCGGGTGACGTCCGCGTATGTTTACAGATTTAAAATGTCATTTTTTCCACGAACTATAATGGACCATAACAGCGGCCAATGAGACTTTAATCTAGGTTTGTCGATAGGTAGTGTAGCTCTTAGTATGTGGTAGTACTCCCTAATACTTGTATCCTTATCTGTTACCTAGTACTATCAGCACGCCGTGAATGTTTTCTACATAAGTCTTGAGTCTCTGTCCATTTGTGTAGTCGCAAAATACATATATATATATATATATACGGTCCCTCTCCAATGTGATAATATCAGTAGTGTAGTGCATGCTTGTGAGGCTTCGTCTCGTGGCAAGCATTAGCGATTTATGCTAATGCATAATTAGTCGTAGTTACTTTAGGGTATAGTGAAATGCATGTTGGTGAATACTCAGCTCCTGCCACACACCCCATAGGTGGCTTGCAGGGTATTTTGTAGATGTATGTTATTTAGGTTCACAACAGTTTCGCCAGCTACCCTGCTGGCGTCCTCAGGTGAAGGATAGCGAGTTTTTCGTTGCATTTTTATAGGGGTCAAGTTGGCTAGATTTGGCGCCAAGTTCGGCCGATTCCTCGCCCAGTCATGGAGCAGCATCGTAATTCCGTGGGATACTAATTACTCTTTTCCACACGCTGTGGAGTGGGTATCCATCTTCTCTATTTAAGTTCATCGGTGTTTTAATTATTTTGATGGCTTCTCTAATTATTCTTGGGAAGTACCTACTCTTCTTCGCTATTATTTTGGCGGTTTCAAATTTTATGGTATGCCCCGGTTCTAATCCTAAACAACATACGCGGACGTCACCCGAAAAAGGTTGATATCACCAGATCAACGCCCCGGATACCTGCGAACGAACTTTGCTTTTTACTTCATCGTGTAGTTTACCACAACGAAGAATTGTTTTGTAATTACCTCTTTAGTCAATATCCCACGGTCAAATTTTGATTAAACTTTGGTAAACAAGTTTGATGATACCTTCTTCTGTCATCATCTCTCTTCCTATGATGGATGTATTGCATCAAGGCTTGCTCTCCTTCGCATACGGCAGCTGTTGGGACCGACAGCACTTAGCGTGTCGTTAGGAGTCGTGGCTTGTGCAGCCGAAACTAATAAATCCCAATGCAAAGGAGTGCAGTCTAAAGTCGGTGGCTGTACTTACTGAGATGAATTAAAAATTTTAATGTTAGGAATGATAAAAATTATGCGAATTTCACAAAAGATAATTTATTCACGACCCGGGTTTCAACACATTATGTCATCTTCAGGTGACATCACCTGAAGATGACATAATGTGTTGAAACCCGGGTCGTGAATAAATTATCTTTTGTGAAATTCGCATAATTTTTATCATTCCTAACATGGAAAAATTTCACACAATACACCCTAAAACCGCAAATTTTCTTAAAAATTTTAATGATTCCAAATCACATTTCATTTGCTAGTCTCTTGACATTGGACAGAAGTAGAGATGAATCGATTCCACTTTTTTTATTACCGATTCTCGATTCCATCGATTCTTATTCCTAATAACAGGTGGGATATTGATGTACCAGTAGAGTAGGACTATTATTTAAATTCAAGTACAGGCTGAAATAAAATAAAGACAAGTCTCTCTAAAAGTATATTTAATGACAAATAGCAAATATATCCTTAGCTTATAGTCCATGTTTAAAATATTCATCCATGTGGAATCGATGGAATCGGAATCGAGTTTAGGCGATCGATTTTCGATACCGATTCTAAGCCTGAGAATCGCTGGAATCGAGAATCGCCATTAGGAATCGACTCATCCTTAGACAGAAGCATCTGGAAAGCATGATTGATTTACAGCTACATAAAAAGGAAACAATCATTAGAATATTGGAAAATATTGCCAAATTTAGCATAAAACTGGCTGTCTAGCTGCTGCAAGAATTTTTCCAGGTGGTGTATGAATATTTTTGTCGTAAAATAACGGATGTGTACTGATTGATATGGTGAAATAGTATCAATTCATCGTACGGTCCAAAGATTGGTGTACAATTATTTTTGGGCCATACTAACAGCACATGTTCAAAATTTCCAGCCAACAGTATAAAAACAACCAATCGGAGTCCTCCAAAAAAATTAGCATCGCTATCAGTTCGATTGGAGAGTTTGAGATTATGGGCTCCTGTTTGGAGATTTTGTGAGTATCTCTAACGTTTTACTGTACAAAATGTCCAGCTTCAAGGCAGTTGTTCAAATTATTGAGTACATGGAGAAAATGAATTAATGCAAAAAAAAACTAAATATATTATAATACGCTAAGGACAGGTCCACCGCTGCCTTCGCTTTCTTATTTTGGTCGATTTATTTTGAAAAAATTAACCTGCGCAGCCTATTCTGGTGGTTGAAACTGCCACAAACGCGCTTTCTGCGCAATCCGTAGCCTTCATTCCTATTTACTATCGTATCACCTTTCATTTGTTTTGTGCTTATCTCACTGGAACAAATGCGGGAACACCGCGGGAAACACCATGTCGTATAACACAAAAATTGTTGGAAACTTTTTAATGAAAAAATATTTTTCCAAAAATTTGACATAGAGATAACGACTTTAAATATTTACAAAATTGCCAGAGAAATAGGAATAAGGTTTAATGAAAGTGGATGGTCCCGGTAACAGCGTAGACGTCATTTCATCCATCGCTCGTTCCGCATCGTCCAGATCTATTTTAAGAGAAACCTCAAATTTTTAATGAGTGCTTGTTGTTCACGTATAGAATTTCCCTTCAACTTTACGTGTTCTTATAAGCAATATCTTTCGATAAAATTGAAAAAGTTGCGTCTTAATAATTTGGTGATTCGACAATTAAATGTTATTTTAACACGTATCTTTATGACAGGTGACATATATTTCGTAATAATTAATTTATATAAGTAAAGAATTGCTTCCAAAAGCGAAATAAAATATTTCATATTGTTTTAACGGTTGCCAATCAATGTGTCACGCCGAGTCAAAAATTCGAAAAGAACATATTTAACCCTAATACGCGCAAGGTGAGTCTCTCGGACTCATCGCATCACATTTTTGAGAATTTTATTGTTATTGAAATGTCAGCGTGGCGTAAATTTTTGACTTCTTCTAATTGTACATTTCCTATAAATTAGAGTAATTCAAACTCCTTTCAAAATTAAAGTAACTTAGAATATAATTTTCGCCTAAATTTTGAAGAGTACTGCTTCGAACATTCAAGTTTATGATGGTTCAATAGAGGCCGGAAATATAAAATATAATTCTTTTATCATTTCCATTACTGCGTGTAGGGTTTGTTCCACCACTTAAAAATATATATATATCTAGGGCCAAATTGTTTTTTCTACTTACTTGAAAAATATTTATTAAGAGCTATGACCCACTCTATGACCCACGATTATGACCCATGCTCTCTATGACCAGTGCACTATATGACCCATGACACCTTAAAAGGCTTAAGAAGAGATATCCACTTCTGTTGGAGATACGGTCATGAAAAATATTTCCTAGATAAAATAATTTTAATGCTGTGAAGTAACTGATAACTACGTGATAAGCTATTCACAAAATATTTCGACAGTTAAATCGAGAAACATTCCTAATGATAATCCATCACTGTTTCACGAGCCAGAAACTCAACCAAAACCCAAAAGTGAACCGACGACCAATTACAGTGATTTAAAGTTTACTTACGTTTGAGAAATAATTTTCGCCTTCAATAAGTATTTGGTAACTTTTCACTAAAATCACAACACAAACACTGCATGCGTAATCCTGTGTAAATGCTCTCGCAAAAGGTTTACCTTATAAATGAAACTTGCCAATGACCTGTAATGTATATATAAAGCATTATCTGCCTTCTATTAACGCTGAAAACAGATAAGAAGTGAAGAGAACCGCAGTGAATTTGTTTTTTTCTCCTGAGGCCTGGACTGCGAGAGATAAAAGATTACCTTCCGATAGAACTTGAGACCGATTTATTACTCACCGTCTCATGATTGGTGATTAGAATGCATGAGCTTAGCGATAAATATAAGGTGGTGTATCTCATGAATTTCGGCGGGAAGAAGGAAAAATACTTCTCAAGGCGTTAGATGAATCCTCCCAAAATTACATGCCAAATGAATTCACTATGTAGCAGTCACACATGGAGAAGTTGGGATTAAAAACATCGCAACTAAAATCTCAATGTATTTTTGTTACCCCCAATGGTTTTCAAAAAATGTTAACTACTCATTTTCCTCTTCGGGGTCACCAACGTGGAGTTGGTTAAGTAAGAAGATCTCCACCATCTCCACGTTTCGCAAATTAATTTATTACAGCTTTGGTGCAATGCACGTTACAATCTCCGTCCAACTCTTCCGTTACATCAACATCCTAGTACTTGGTTACCGAGCGTTGCTCGATGTTTATTTGGTGTACTTACTAAGAACTTGTATGCAACTATTCTGCTACTTATTGTCTATTTTAATTATATTGGGCATTCACATAGTGCGATTAAAGGTTTTAATTAAACAAATTTTATAAAGCAATACGGATATTTATGATTTTAAATATAGAAGTGATGATGAAATTAGATAGTATAAAACAAACTCAAAAACACCACTAACACAAAAATGTTCTTCTAACGAAATTCTGAAATCATCAATAAATTCAATATTTACATTGTTTTCTTTATTTCAAGTATTCATTGACAGATAATTGTTATTATTAGATTAAAAATATTTCTTTCCATACAACGTTTCTCGTGTGTCGAATGTATTGAGTCAGGACGCTCTTGGGCAAATTGCTGCAACGTTGATCCATCTTCAAAAGTTGTACTAGCTGCTTCCGCAAATTCGGGCCATTAAGGATTGCACGTCATTGTGATAAAGAAGTCTGATAATCCAAGTCTTCTTCTTCAAAACTTTCAGTAAAAAACGTGTAGATCCGGGAAACAAAGAAGGCAAAATAATCCTTTCACCAACAAGAACATTCTTTCTTTCAGTCAAATAACTCAAAAATTGAATCGCTCTTGTACAGTATTCTGCAAGTATTTTTTTGAATTTGCTTTAATTCATTGTATACGGCTATGTTCCACTCTTATATAAGTATCAACCAGATATTGCTGAAAAAGCCGACCAACGAAATGCAAAGAATTGAACTTTAAAAGGCGGAGATCAGGATTTCTTCGGTTGATGCCTGAAGGAAAATATTTGGCAAGTTTAGGTAGTCGGTAATGAGCTAGTTAAAATGTAGTCAAATTTTGATGACTGATGATGTGTTCTTAAAGGAGTATTAATACTGAAAATCCAAAATTTAAAAATTAGGGTAAATAGTGGATAAGTAAAGGGCCCAACACGACTGTCAATATTGTTCATGGTGACTAATGATTTCCCACGTTTACGAATAATTAACTCTTTATCTGGAGATCTTTGATCAGCATTGAGGGTAACAATGGCACAAACTACATTCTGAAGGGGGATGTTAAACCTTCTGCGATCAACGACATCAGGTAATGCAATAAGCAGCTTAACATACGGTGGCTGTACACCTCCTGCAGCATCGCCCGTACCCGTTCGAATCCCAGTCCAGGCGAATGATTTTTTCACTGTGAATTTCACACAATTGAGTGACCATCATCGGGTAACTCCGTTTAAGTTAATGCGCGGCCAGTTACGCAGTTCTTTGAATTTTTCAAAGTAAACACCTTCGTGTTTAAAGTTTGGCTTTACCTCGTGGACTGTATCGCTTAGCGCTCGCACAGACGGTTACTCCATGGCATTGTATGCACGGTACTTGTGAAGACATGTCGCTCCTTCAGCATCAGCGGCAACGGCATCAGGTAATGCAAAAATCAGCTTCACATAAGGCGGCTCTACACCTTCTGCACCTTCCGTCTATAAGCTTCTTCTTCTACTTCCCGCATTATCATGAATCCAAGAGCAAACGGATTTTCAGATCTGAAAATATGTTCCAAGAGATTAATAAGATTCTCGCTGATACCATGATTAATGGCATTTTTTCTGCGTGCCCTAAGAGCATCCTGATTATCCAAATGTATATCTGTCCATATTGAGCTCGTTCAAATTTTCCATCATCATTTTGAGTAGGGTGAGCTGCTAGATTAAGTTTGTGATAAACTTTACCAAGAGCAATGTAACTATTAACTCCTCGACCGTTGACTGTTCGATCGTCATCTACGGTGAATGAAGCCATTGCAAAACATAAATTCAAATTTCGAATACTTTCATAAAAGTGATCAGATAATGGATGACGTCGAAGAAACGATCGCGCTAACTCGTTCGGAAATACTGGATGTGGTAGATCTATCCTACCATGCAAGCAGCAGTCTCAAAACGAATCTCAATTAATTCGATTCGACATACGTTCTTCGGAAAAATACAATGCTCCATATTGAATACAAGCAACACTAAAAGGTTGCAAACTATGGTAAGAAATATCAGCCGTTGTAGCTGCCTTGTAGGAACTTATTTGGTAATTATTATACTAGTTGTCGTCCTGAATTTCTCTGGCTTTCTTCTTCCAATCGTTGATGATGATCATCATCAAACTCTTCTGTACGCCTCTGAGCCGCTCGTCCACGCATGTCTTGAAGCCGCTAATTTTTTTGTTAGTCTAATTTTTTTTTGTTATTTTGCCGTTGCCTTATCTTTTACAAACGTAGTTCCCTTTTTTCGTTCGATTCTCCACTTCTCTTGATTCGTGCAAGATCACGTATAATTTCTAAATGCACTAGACGGTCATCGGAAGACTCATATTCTTGCCTCATTCTTTTCTGATCGTTCCTCTTTTGAGAATAATAATCATTTAGTTCAGTCATCATTTCAAATACCTAACCTATTTTTACATGTGGTTTTTGCTACTCGGCTTGGTCTTGCTGATGTCAGAAAATATACTTCATTTTTAGGAATTAAACTAGGTACTTGAGGTACCAGGTATTGAGTCATCAACTTATTCTATTTGCTCCGGAATAAAATTCTTTGAGGTATTGGGCATTGAGTCAACACCTTGTACCATTTGCTCCTGAAGTTCTCTTTCAGAAGGATCTGTAGATCGGATCAATATATTCTACAGCCCCTGGAGGACTCACGTAAACATTCTCAAAATCACTTTATCAATACCATTTACTCTGTAGCAGCCATTAACCACACATGGAGAAACTGGGTTGAAATATATCTCAGTTAAAATTTCAAAGCACATCTGTAAAAGAGATTTTTTTAAAGAGGCGTAAATGACTCAGGCATGAATTTCCATTCCATGTCTATGCTGTGATTTCCAAGTAAATAAAATATTCAATTGTTGAAGTAGTGCAAATATTTGAGATTTTAGAACTAAAATTCCAGGGAAATGAGATGGGAATACGAAAATTGAATGGAAGAATTAAAACATTTGTTCTTTCATTTATCTAAATGTAACATTTTAAATTTGCATCAGGAGTGTACGCAATTAAACAAAGCAAACAAAGAAATCTCTGTTTAACAAAAATGGAGTAGCCTGGCCTTCTTACATGTGAAAATGAAAATTTTCTTTGCCCAATATCTTGTAAAAAAGGTTTTCCCAGAGTCATGACCTAGATAAATCGCTTTTTCATTCACTATATTAGTAAATTTGTAACTTTCATCAAAATCGTTAGAGCCGTTCTCTAAATAAAATTTACATATATACACTCGTATACACAAGATTAGCTCGTTTAGTAGTATACGATTTATCTATAAATCAACAGGCCTCCTTGGCAACAGCATAAAATTATGGCACGTCGCCTCATATATATTATACTGATTGACACCAGAAGATGCTGCCCGTTGAACTTCAAAGGGAAAAATAAAAGAAAATATTGCGTGGGATTATAAAAGAATCCTCCCAATGTGACATTCAAAATCTCCAATATTATGTAAAATTCATCAACCACAAATGAGAAGGATTGAGTGAAAAGTATCCTAACTAAAATATCGCTGCTGTTCCACTGCAATTATCAATCAACCCAAGAAATTAGTTAATGCCTCGGGCATAAATTCCCACTTCAGCGGATTTCACACAGATCTGGGACGGGTGCGGAACACGCGAATACATCGCCGTATCCCGCACCCGTTACAGATGCATGTGGACCCCGCTCTGATACCTATGCTGCGGTTGCCAAGAGTAAACATTTCTGTTATTGAAATAGTGCCTAAATCAAGGATTTTGTAACAAAAAACTAAAACTTTAGGCAAAAACTAAACGCAATCGTAAATCGAATGCAATATTTTAAAACTAAATTCTTTAATTCAGTCGATTCTGAAAATTCCCTAACCTATATCATAGAAAATAATATTTATTGATTGTTCTGGGGTCATGCCCGTTAACCCGTTCAACGCGGCATGACGGGAATTCCCGTATTCTAGGTTCTATCCGGTGACTCATGCCGGGAGTTCCCGTCACCGGTACAAGCGTCTTTCTAACAGTTCCTGCTGCTCTCAGTCACGCGTAAGCGCTCTGTCGTCGCGCTGCAGTCATCAGATTGAACCCTACTTTGAGGGAGTGCGGTCAGTTTTGGTTCCGGGAGCTTTTTTTTCGAAGACTACACATCGTTTTCTTGGTGAGTACTGCTACTTAGCCTTTCTTTTTTCGAATATAGTTATTATTGTCTTTCGTGTTTTTCCATTCATTATTTCCATATTGGAACAGTTTTTAGATCAGGGATAATATTCAAACGAAAGAAATATTTTTTTACTTATTTCTTATTGTTTGTTAATCGCTTTTTATTGCATTTTGCCTACTTTCTAGGGGTATAAAAACTAATTTCTTTTTTAATTTTTTCCAACGTTTTTTGAGACAACTCATTGTTTTATTGCTATCTTTATTCAATTATATTAACCATTTTATAATTACAGATAAGCATATGCCTTTGGAAAGGAGTAGAATGTATGACGTCTTATCGTCTTCCGTTACACATATTTGTTTATCTCTTTATTTGTACATTTATACGTTCTATCTAAGGAAACAGTTCTAGATTTCCTGATATAATAACGTTAGGCGTACATTCCGTTGTTATAGACGTATTATATTTCAACGCATGTGTTCCGTAACATATCATGTAAAAATTATTATATAACTCAACGCATTTATGTATTTAGTTTCTCTTTTTTCAACTTATAAACTTGGAGCATATATAATGAATTAGAACCTACGATTTTTTTTTGATTTCCTAAAATAATTTGCATTTATTTTTGTGTTACAAGGTTTAGTTCGATTTTTCTTTCAAATGATACTGTTAAAGTAATAAAGTACGACAAGTTTACGCCGCTGTGTTGTCGTTACTTACGATGGTTTTGTGAGCATGCTGTCTTTTTTTATCGTAGCATTTAGACCCAAGTGCAAAGTTATCTTTCAAAATAACTATATCTGAAATCAACCATCATATTTTGTCATTTTTGCTTCAATTAAAGTTTATTTATTTTTCCAGGCTCTATTAAGAGCAGGACATTGAAGGAAATTTTGGAGAGTTCAATGCAAAAAGAATTTGACGTAAGTAGAGTTTTCCCTAGAATAATTATTACACTTACTGCTGTGAGGCAATGAATTCGGATGCTATTAATATTTCAATTTTTCTAGGTTTCATCGAGTCAAGTTTCCCTGATGATGTCACTCAGCGACGAAACCTAGGTCGTCATTAAAATTATTTTATGTGGAACTAAACAAAGTTTTTTCTTTTCAATCATGAAGGAGTTCCATAAAGTTACGCCTCAAACCCTTAGAGTCAAGTTTATTTTCCTTGAGGGAAGGCAACGCAATAGCGCAGTCACGTAAGTAAATATCGGAAAACTTGGCATTAATAATATTAGAACTAGTGTTAAGTGGTGACTTTTCCCAATATATATATATATAAACATAAATGTACATATTTTGCTTGTGTTCTTAAGTGGAGAGACAGGAGAGATGTGCTGATGATCAGCTCTCAATATGGGAGTCAAATGGTCGATGTCCCTTGCCGGCGAGGAGGTGGCTCCACTTCCCTACAGGAGGCTGTTGCTGAATAAAACAAGTCAATGGGTGGCATTGATAATTTGGATCAAATGATGTCCTACTACCCAATAGAGATGAAGGCACTTAAATGGTATCGGAAGTTGGGCATCCACATTTTCCACCTCCTCCTAGTGAACAGTTATTTCATTCCTAAACTCCCACCCCAGGGTATCTCTCTATTCTTTCCGACTCTCCGTAATAAAATCTCTACTCCAACCTTCTTCTTCCACATCTACTCCTCGACCTTCTCCAACTCTAAGGATCATGGGCTTATCGAAACATTTCCCAGCCATGCTTAGCTCAAATGAGCAAAAAAATAAGAGTGCCGGGAGTGCTATAGAAAGGGACAAAGGAAGGAGACAAGTTTATATTGTCCGGAGTGCGATGGCTGCCCTCCCTTATGTCTCATTCCATGTTTTGTGGATTATCATAAAGATAAAAGATGTATATAAATTAATTGTGTATAAAGACAAAAGATGTGTATAAATAAATGTGTATATGTAAATGTGGAAACGTAAATAAAATATTGATTTTGAAAAAAGTAATTGTGATTTTAAAAATAATTTCCTACATAATACGCATCAAAAATACATGTTGCCTCTTTGAATTGATCATTTATCTTCTAATATTGAAAACTTGGTTGCGGAAAATATATGGAAATATATATATATTTGATGTTAGTTATACTTTTGTAATGCATGTGCTGTTTCCAGTTTTAGTGTAAACCAGTTTAAATGTAAAAGTGTCTTTGCCTCTTATATAAAAATTAATGTAAAATGCGTTAAATTTTTATTTCTCATTGATTTAATTCTTTTGTTGAATACGTAAACTACACATATTCTACAAATGTAGGTAATTAGAAGACTATCGCGCTGTACTTCGATTTAGACATTTTTAAGCAGGTACATAAGCACCTATTAACGAAGGTGTGTCAAGATGTAAGAATTATTTAAAATCCGAGGATTCATTCGAGATGGAGTTGAATTTGTCCATACTGGAAAAATCATGTGCAATCTTCCATAAAAAATAACTTTTAATGCGACCCGGCTTTCAATATTGATACATCATCGTCAAGGTACAAATGGTGTTAGGTGTAGCCCATATATACATCTTTTGGAAGAGGTAGGGGAGAGAGGAGAGGTGATGAGTGGAAAAACCGAAGAAGGAGGTGAAAGGGGATAGGGAGGAGTGGAGAGCGGGGAAATGGTGGGTGTTTTTGGAGTTAACATACTTAGACAACACAAATCAGTGGCAAAAAATAATTGGTGGCGGTCTTCTTCCCTTCTTTCGGCTCAGGTCAAAAATTTCGTGGTGTTGCTTCCAAAGGCCCTTGATGAGTGGTGGTGGAGGGAGAGTGTCCCTGGGCAGGCACAGGCAGCCGCGCGGATCGGGCGTGGCCCACTCGAGGCAGGGTTCGTCTGAGAGCGGGCGGGTGGGGGGGGGTTCCCAGTAAGACGCCTAAACACTTTGAATGGAGGAAGAGTTGGGGAGAGGGGGGTGGAAACTGGTTTTGGGAGCACACAATTGCAACTCAATGGAAAGAAGGGGGGAAGCAGCACCCCGAAAATTTTGACCTGATCCGAAAGAAGAGAAGACCACCACCGATTATTGTTTGTCACTGAATGGTGTGTTGTCTAAGTTTGTTAACCCTGAAAAAACCCACCAATTCCCAACTCTCCACTCCTCCCCATCCCCATTCACCTCCTCCGGTTTTTCTACTTATCACCTCTCCTCTCTCCCCCACCTCTTCCAAAAGATGTACATATTGGCTACACCTAACACCATTTGTACCCTGACGATGATGTATCAACATTGAAAGCCCGGTTGCATTAAAAGTTATTTTTTTGTGGAAATTGCACCTCATTATTCCAAAATGTAGGAATTAGTTCTCTCTTATACACAAAGGTTAGCAGTTTTATGGATGTGAAAGGAAAAGCCACGACTACAAAAACATGTCCCTTTTATCAGTTTCCACATTAAACTTTGCTCTAATTCATTATTTGACTGAACATATAAGCCTAATGAAATAATATGGGAATATTAAATAATACAGAGACCTAAAGTAAAAAATACGCCAGAAGGGAACGGTAGATATCTATGCAACACGCACTACAGGTTCATGCCGGTGACTCGTGACGGGGATTCCCGTCATTAATTAAAAATTTTTTATTAATTACAATTTTAACATTAAATTTTTTTAAACGTTGAATAACGACTTTTAGAGTTAAAATCTATCGGAAAATAAGTAAATAAAATTTCAGCCACCGGATAGGTAAGCCAAAAAATGGTGCCGCGTTGAAAGGGTTAAGAACAAAAAACATTATATACATAGTAATGTGAGTTAGCGAACAAATATAAAAAGTATTAATGGTAAAGACGAGTGGCGCAAGGTTGCATGAAACATTACATTTTTACATAAAAATTGTAATATGCAAATAATAAACAGTTTACATGTATGCAAGGTAAAGGCAAAGTGCGAAGTATTACATATAATGAACTTAGAAATTCAGGAAACAAGTTCATGATATAAAGATACAACTACAAAATTAAGAATCAGAAAGTAAAACGGTATAATATTTAATTATATACATTATAATATATCATAATATGGGTGAAAGTAATTTAAAAAGGCAAAAAAAAGAAATATTTTCACCGAATTCAGCACTTTTCTTAAGTAGTTAGTAAAAGTTGGTTAAAAAATTGGTATACTTTGGGGTCCCTGGGACCTTCCCAATATATCTTTCTTGGTCATTCATTAAGCAGAGACTTTATTTTAGAGGCAGAAGTTTATGACTTTTACTTTTCTATTTCATGACCTTTATTCTACAACTTTCATGACTTTTATTTTTTTTAATTCGGTCATTTCGTGACGCTTTAGCTAAAAGCATGACATTTCTTTTACGGTGAAATTAAAACTAATATTATGATCCCTATAGTTACTATAGGGTAAGTGGTTCAAAAGAAAGTATCCCCCTCGCTTCCCCTCTAACCCCTAAGACCCAGGATTTCTGTATATATATACGGATGTAAAAATTATCAATGTGCCTGAAGATGTCACTACGTTATGAAACCCGGGTCTTTAGGAATAAATCAATTTAGTGGACCAATACAAGGTGTAATTTTTATCCAGTCTGCAAATTCCTCCAATTCACCTGATTTTTGCTCACCTTCAAACACCTACTTCACGTATTTTGCTATGCTACATATGCGCATTTATACTAACATTTAATTTTCTTCACTAACCCTTTTTCTTTCGAATACCATTCAATAAAAACCTCTCTGTGAAGTGCATTTCTTTCTCGATGCCATGTTCGAAAATCCTACCTTTTCCTACTATTTTCCCGAGATGGCGCAGCGGTCGAGCAGTTATTCCTCATCGCTTTAAACACCTCATCCATGACTTGCCCCGTCTTCAACTTAAACTGTCCCCGTTTTACGAAGCGTTTTACACAACCTCTTCCCCTACCATTTCTTTTAAAAAATATGCTACAACTTTGACCACGCTACAACCACACCCCCCTACAATCACCAACCCACACGGGGTATTTTTTTATTTAAATTGGGCCTTAAAATGAAAAAAATCGTCTTAATGTAACGCGTTTTTTCGTGTGTAAGGGGATCTACTCAGTATTTACGATCATATAGGAAAATTACTTCTCTTTCATCCCGTAAAAACGAGTCTACTGTATTTAGAGGTTGGAGGATTTTGTGAAATTGGAAATAGTTAATTTATATCTGAAATATAATAAAAATTTCACTTTCCGAGAAACAACATTATTCTGCATTAAAATGTTATCATAAATTAAAGTTATGTTCGTGAGCCTTACAATTGGACCTTAGGTAACTGTAATTTTCTTTAGGACTAAAATCTATAATACAAAAACCAGATACTGAGGAGACTTAGTTTATATTCAACTTTTCGACAAGTAAATGAGGTAGCTCTTGCTTCGATAGGTACGCAAGTTTCCTGGGGGTGTCAGAAGGACGTAATGTATGGTTTTTCATGCAACACGGAGAGACATAAAGATATATTGATAAGATGTGATGGCTCTAGAGGAAACGATGTAGCAACAGGTAGTGAATACCAACAAGGACGTTATTGTCGCCGATGACATTACGTCAGATAAACCGCACGCATTTTGCTGTTTGATATAATATCCCTGATAATATGAGGTAGCTCTCAACTTTTAGAATGGAAGCATAATGGGAGAGCATAGTAAGACCATTTACTACCTATCTATCACTCGATTGATACATTATGATATACACAAGTCACTTTCGCTTGGTAAAAAAACCTTTGAGAAAGGCGTTTAACAACTAGCATTTCGATACGAAGATGGTGGAGAGAGTTCAACACCATCATCTGATTGGAAATCCAATAATTCTATATCTTAAGAAGAGAACAATTGCGTTTGATATTCATTAATAGTGAAGCAATTACGTAAATATTGAGTGCCGGGGTGGCCCAGTGGTAGCGTGTTTGACCTTCAATCTCAGGGTCGCAGGCATCAGTCTCAGACACTGATGGCGCAGACGAAGAAGATCGGTCCGGTATCATCTGCTACAACATCGGGCGAGAGTGAAATTCTCGAAATCGGTCGGATTACTGCGTCGTGGATGGTAACGAGAAGCCACAAAATTGGCTTACCTTGAAAGTGCATTCACCAATTGATGACGTGATGGCATTCCTCCCGGAAAAATATTCCGAAGGAAAATTGCCCCTCAATCGGGTCTCCGGGTGGGAACTACTGGGAGAAGAACACCAGTCAGGGTGGGCTAGATATCGAGGTGATACGCAGTGAAACAGCATGGTTTTAAAACATAGCGTTTTCATAAAAGTGTGCTGAATTTGGAAATTTTTTATTGACATCTAAACGTATTCGCAAACCAAAAGCCATCGTAGTTATTAACCCGGAAGGAAAACTGAGCGTTCCTGCATTTAATTCACTGAGAAAGCCTGAAATCTTTCATCAAAAGCCATCATATAAAAACATTCAAATCGGAGTTCATCAGGACCGTAAATTTGCAAATAGTACGATTTTGGGAAAAGCACGGCACGGTATATTTCAAGGTTTCTTGTATGTGACGACGTCCCTCAGCGGAGAAAGTTATCTCCACAGTAGCTCCGATTCGTGTGACATCAGTCCTATGACTAACGACACACGACTCCACCTCCGCGCGCCGTTCCTAAGCCCGCCGATACAGTCCGGAAATCTAATTTTTAAGTGTCATAATCTCTACTAACGCGATTTGCATCCCTGAATTATTACGCGACTGAGAATGGTTATCAGAAAGATGGGGGAAAATTGTAAATATTCTCATACGATCCTCATGCATTCGTACCAGTAAAAAGAAAAACCACTTTTGAGTGCTTTTTTCTCTCATATTTCATGAAGTAGCAGTGATCGTTACTGACGTCACAACAATCGGGTCGCACTGGCTCCACATACAATAAATTGTACGAATAGCGCACTGGCGCCCTTAATTTTAATCATGCTCAAAGTTTCACGGTGAAAAGATTTAATGGAGCAACCATCGACGTCACTAAACTCCAGTTAAGCTATGAATAAAAATATTAAATGGGAATTCGGATAGCTTTACAGCGTAAATTACAGACAGTTGGCAAGTACACAATTGTAAAAATTCTGGAATCCGTAGTCAATAAAAAAAGAGATTGATAGCAAATAAAAATCGGAGACTGATTTGTAATTCATTATTTACTAAGTTCATTATAGGAATGATCACTAATGGCCTCGCATCCCAACTAATTATTCAAGTATGTACATAGAAATTCCAAAGGTGTCCAATATTTTCAGAAGCACATGTAGATGTGCACTACATGAACAATACTAGTGCTCATGCTCATAGTACAATTTGCTCGTGTCCATGTAGTTGGAGCTTAGACAGAGTGAGTGAGGTATTTAGTGTTTGAAAGTATATGTATAATGTAAAGAAATTCTTTTCTTTCGAATGAAGACATTTATTATATTTCATAACCAGAGTTTTATTGGAAAATAATGTATCCGATCAATTTTATCGCTTTCACGATCCAGTTCACATGACTTTCACTCTTGAACTGCAAGGTAATATGCAAACGCACAATTTTCTCCGCATGATAATAAATACCTCTAAAGAATTGAGCTTATCTTATTCCAAACGATAAAATAACGGGCCGCTGAACTTCATTCTTTTAATAGGTGGGCGGAACAAAAGAAGTTTCTACGAAGCTTCGAAATTTCTTGGGAGTACAGTTAAACATTTTCAAAGCTATCACAAGAACCTTTCTTCGAAATGTTATTTAATCGTATTAATGAGAAATGTTGAATTCTAAGAACAAAATTCTTGTTTCAAACGAAAAGATAAGCCGATGATAAAGAGAAAAATACGAATGGTATGGTAACGTATTCTTTGATACAATGCGATATGAAGCTTTAAGTGAGATAACACTACAGATATTTAAAGCCCTTTGTCCGTTTTGAATAGGCATATCTCCAAAAGATAAATGCATACTTCGAAAAATGTTCTTATCAACGGCATGTGATCTAAAAATCGGTGCTTCCCCTCTCTCCTTTTGTGAAGGCTTTCAATTTACTTACTAATACCGTCCCAGTTTTTAAAACTTTGGCTCAGTAGAATTGGTATCAGATAAAACTTTTTCCACTTTTACTAAAAACCTAACCTCCATGCCAAATTTCTGGTTTTCTGTCCACCTAGAATTTACAACCTTAGAAACCTGGTGCACATAACTTTAGAAACCTGGAGCTCAAAGACATGTAGCCTGCTTGAAGCTTGCCGTAACTGCAAATTACTCGAAATGCAATATGTTTCACTCGTGATAAAGTGAAAATTCCCTTGTTTGGAGCAGAAAGCATGAAGTAGAAGCAAATAAGATACCAAAAAGTGTATTAAGTTCAGAACGTTCCACCGTGAAATGAGATCAATATCAATTTTTATATTCGTCTTTATAAAAGGCAAAACATTCTTCTATCCAACTTTCAACACTTTTTTCGTGAGTTAAACTCACAAAAAAGGTTTAAATGTGAATATTAGTGAAATGGTAAAAAGTAATATTTAAAGACAGTATTAGCCCCTTGAACGAGAAAATAATTAAAGACGAGAATTGCTGGTCCATCGTGATTATCAGCTCAGGTCAAATGTCATTCAAAGGATCCAAATGGCTACGTCGCGGCCAAATATGAAAGGATGAAGGGCGTTTGAATATCAGCTGGAGTTTAGGCATTTATTTTAGACGTTCTCTACATAGCACCAACATGCCTTTTAATGTCACCAACAATCTCTCTCGTTTGCAGACGGTATTGGTGTTGATGATATAATTGAATATAATATTGCATACATCCACGAAATTGACCATAACAATACAAAGTGACACGGAGCGACTAAGGTATTTGCATATATTTGTCGCAACGCATTTTAGCGTACAGTGGACCTAAATGGAGGCATTCCGGAACGTTTCTGAATCAGCCGTGACAAATTTGCCAACCGGGTGGGACACCGGGACAGACCAAGGCCGTTTCGATACTCAGGCCTGTCACAAGGGTTACGAAGATTCTCTGACGTCACGAAAGAAATCTGAGCGATCGGTGTTGATCGGTACGTTGTTAATAGCCTTGAAAGCCTTTCTTTTCCATGCGTTGCACGTTGTGTATCATTGTGAGTTTTGAATGCTGTTTGGAGTTGTTTTACTGGAACTTTTTGAAGATCAACTTAAGCAGGACTTCTGAATACCCAGAGCAGTGAATAACACCATCGAACAATCCTGATGCACAGGCATGTTAATCTCGTTTATCCTCTTACTGGTTGTAAGCTAGCTATATATTTGCAATTTCTTCGGTCAGTAGTTTTTTTTTTGCTTTACTTTGTCGATTTTATTGGTATATACTGTCTCGTATATATATGAAATGAATGAAGGCTTAAGATTAATTTAAACTAATTTCAGATGAAGAGGAAGTGTTCTGTGCCGGGCTGTAAGCCCAATTATGATGGGCATCTGCACACACGCCATGTTTTAAGTTTCTTAAAGATAATGAGCAATGGACTAAGTGGTTGAGTTGTATTCATCGTAACGATTTTATTCCCAGAAATACGGCTGCTGTTTGTCTTAACCACTTCAGTGAACATTATGTGACTCGTGAGGATCGAATGAAAAAGGGAGGATGGAATTGAACTTGTTGTACCAAGCGTTTAGCGTTGCAAAAGGATGCTTTTCCGACAGTACTTGATGGACAGCCTTCATATTTTTCATCACTTCCAGTAAAACCAAGACGGTGTCCCGAAGAGAGGCGGAACGATGGAAGAATGGAGGAGGAGAATAACTTTCGTGAGTGGTGCGAAAAACATATTGTGAAATCATTCGAAGAACTGAAATCCGGATATAAAAAGTATTTGAACTCAGGTTGGTTGGTTTTATGTGTGAGTGAATATTTGACTCTGGGACAGATTTGTTTGATGGAATCACCAAAAATAATTGTTAGTGTGAAATTTTCGTCAGACCTTAATGTGCAATGGCAGGTCAAAGTCAATAGGTATGAAATATGCTGCTTATTTAACACTTCAAAACATTAGCGCAAAAATGCTCTCTTTTTCGAAGCCTTGGGCAGTTTAGTGGGGTACCCCATCAGAAGATCACGACGACACCAGATCACGCGACAATAGATCACGACGACAACAGATCACGACGACAATAGATCACGATATACAAAAAACGCTGCATTTAAATAAGTGAAAGATAGAATAAACCTAATAACACGGGTTTCACTTCATCAGATATATTTCACTGTTATAATTCCTAATAGCATGATACAAATCACACTTACACACTTTATTATCATTTAGGGTTATTTGGTTGGGCAACTCGCCGTAGTTTTACGCAAAACAATTACCATTGGGGTGGGTTGGGTAATGACCAACTCAAGGGTCATGGGTAGGGACATGCAAAAGTCGCAAATGCGATAACGCGAATTATAACGCGAATTCTGGGGTTTTCCCGCGAATACGCGAATTTCGTGTTAATCGCGAATTTCACCAATTCAAACGCGATTTTCATCATTTTATTCTTCTGCTCATGCTTCTCCCATGAAAGTTTTTCCGAGGCGTATGTTTATGGCATATTGCTCCGATCAACTGAGGGTTTGGATAGCTTTCTTGGATAATGTTCAATAATATGTGGTAGAATAACAGTACTACACAGGATTTGACGATCGTGAATGAGTCGTCAGCGAGAAATCACTGCGTAATGTTTTCACCAAGAGTATAAAATTTTTTCACGGCTCTAATTCATTGCATTAAAATATTCCCGGAGAGGATGAACGATTAATAACGAAAGAAAACTAGTAACTAATCTGATATATTCAAAATGAGCGTAGATAAACTCAGTATATTATACGAAAATAATACGCACAAGAGTGTTTTAGAAAAATGCCTTTCTTGTCGAAAGATGACATCTATGCATCAAATATGGTGAAAAATTCTCGGGAATTTGTTAAAATAAAGGTGCCTTCCCGATGTCCTCAAAGTAACGAATGATGTCCACAAAGTAACACATTCGAGGAAAAAATACGACTTGTTTGCCAAGAGGATGTCTAAACCACGCGTGGCTACTTTGTAGCTACGGTTTCGGCTACTTTGCGAACGCGTTCACGCGATGTCTACAAAGTAGCCGAAATGCCATTAAGTATTTCTTATCGTCACTACCGGCGCTCCCGTTTTAATCTCGGGAAGGCTCGAAAAGTAAAGCGGGTTAAAAGTAGCTTACCGTCGTTTGAGACATCGGCATCGTGAATTTATTTCGTTTCGTTGCATTCAAAAAAAGTATAATGCCGAAGTGGGCAGTGACCGCAAAACAACGCGAAGCAGAATTTCGGGACCACGGATTATATTGTGCTGATGACAAAACAATATTTTGTCGTTTTTGCAATACAACTGTTTCGTGGGAAAGAAAGGACAGCTGCACGAATCATATCGCGAGTGAAAAACACAAGTCTAGTGTAGAAAAAAATTCTGCAAGTGGAAGTACGACTATTCGGCAGGCATCAATTACAAAATTGCTCCAAACGACCAAGAAGAGAGATGCCTCCTATGAATTTGCAAAAGACACAACAGAGGCCTTCATAAAAGCCAACATTCCGCTTGAGAAGGTGGACGATCCAAACATTAGAAGATGGTTATACAAATACGTAGAAGGTTAGTGTTAAATTATGTACTTTAGTAACTGCACTAGACCATTAATAAGTGAAAATTGTATGTTTTTCATACACCTAGTTATTCCATAATTCATGCGAACATAAAAGGTTCCCATAAATATTGATCAAATTTTATGAATTCTGCAATTTCTTTGTTTTACACATTAGGATTCATTCTCCTTTTATTTTATACCTACAATACCCAGGGGGTGGTGACCTACCTCATGCTCGAACGCTTCGAGAAAAATATGAAAATTATCTGGCCGAGGACCGAATCGAAGAAGTTAAAGTTGCTGTTCAAGGCAAGCCCATTGATGTTTTTTGTGATGAAACCACGGACAAAAAAGGCAGATGTGTATTTGTGGTACTGTTAAGGACATTTAAAGATTTTAATGAGCAGCCATTGCTTTACATTGGTGGTGTCCACTTTCTAGAAAGTGCTGATGCAACCCAGTGTATTAGGGCAATACTTGAGTCCCTGAGGATTTATAATGTGCAATACTCAGATGTTAAAAGTGTTATAACAGACTCAGCCAAATATATGACAAAGTGTGTTGCAGGCTTGAAATTGATTATTGGTGAGGGGTTAATCCACATACAATGCTGGGCTCACAAATTAAATCTTGTGGGAAATATTTGGATCCATCAGATGGCTGACCTTAATAGAGCAGTACTGATGACCAAAAGTTTATTCCTCCACACAAGAAAAAGAAAACATTTGTACTTAAAATTTCTTCAGGACAGAAATGAAAAGAGTTTAGTATTATTCCCTATTCCTGTTGTCACCAGATGGAACTCCTGGTTTCTTAGTGTCTTTTATTTAGCCGATTATTTTTGACACATTGTTGACTTTTGTAACACTGGCGAAATGGAAGAAATTCACATTTCCGGTGTAGGATATTTTTGTACTTTAAATAATAATACCATAGATTCTATTCAATGCCAGGCAATATTTGTTATGGAGCATGGGAAACAGCTGGTTGACTTAATCAAATTATCGGAGGGTTCAAACTATCCTAATGCACACACATTACATAGAGAGTTAAGGAAGTTAAAAATGAGTCTCGATAATATTCAAAAGGGTATTTTTTTTTATAAAACCACTAATTACTTACAAACCATGACAACATCTAAAGCAGCTGCTGTAAAGTCAATACTAATGCAGATGGCTTCAAAGGCATCAACCAAACTTAGTTCTCTTATGGTAGAAGACCCAAGCAGAAAAATATTTGAAAATCTCTCAGTTATTGATCCCCAAGAAGTTCTGACTACAGAGGTGAACCCAGACTTAATTACAATATTAAAAAAAGTTAATGGCCTTGAGTCAATGGAGACAGAGAAGTTGGGGTTTGGAGAATTACAGCAATTACTACAAAAGCAAAATTCCCAGGGTTCAGTGGATATAATTAATGCCATGCAGGTGCTCAAATTGTCTGACACATCATTTGCATTTAAGTGCCTGGAAGCAATTTGGACCCCTTGTGCAAATGTGGACTCAGAAAGATTTCTTTCCTGCTATAGCACTGTATTAACAGCTAGGAGAACAAATCTAAAAGAAGACAATTTGGCCACGATGGCAATTTTTTCATTTGAAAATACAGAAGTTTAATAGTAATTTGTCTCTTTATGTAAGTTGAATACATGAATATGTGAAGAATAAAATATATACAATGTGAATTCAGTCAATACTCCATGTTTATTATTGCTTAAATTATCCTTAGTCAATATCATCCAAAAGTCATTGCAACGGGTGGGCCCACTAAAAGCGTGGCACTCAATCAATATCAATTATTTTGTTGTTAAAATAACACCGATTTCAGGGTAAAATAACACCACTTTTGTAAAAAAATATCACCACTTTTGGCTAGAAAATAACCCCACCTTTTGCATGTCCCTAATCATGGGTAATGACCATTACATGCGTTGGTTCAAAAGGGTATTCGTGAAAAAAGAAACGTAACTATCCGCCAAATAACCTCCTCCCCAGGTAGCCTTGAAGGTTACCCGTGCCTCCAGTCTCAAGGAGTTCGTGCGTTTCCCCACTTGGTGGCGCTGTCATCAAGTATGCCAGTAATGTTATCTCTCTCTACATTCGGAACGACTCCGCAGCGCCCCCTCCCAATTACACATCTGCGGCAATATATCCGCAAAATATTAAAGGAAAATATGTTACAAAGTAATTTTCCCATTTTAATCGTGATTTAGTGTCGCGTGATCTGTTGTCGTCGTGATATGTTGTCGTCGTTAACTATTGTCTTCGTGATCTGTTGTCGCGTGATCTGTTGTCACGTGATCTAATGTCATTGATCCGTTTAGTAGTCTCCCCACGAAGAAAGGCAGCACAACACGCATGCGGTTTGAGCGCGCTATGTTTTTCCGACGCGAAGTAACATTTGGTGACGTAATAGCACACAAATATCTTCCATTAACTATTAAACTTATGCATTGGTCAGGAAAAGCACGATTATGATAGATGGTAGTGTTTTTATGACGTTAAATCCTTCCACAACTCCACTACCTGCTTAACTTCCTATCTAAGTAATGGGTAGGACCTAGGAAGATTGACTTACTTTTTCATAATAAGTAAACAGTATTTTTGAGAGTATATGCGCCAAGTTTCAAGTCTTGCGACCACTGTGCGACGGGAAGAAACGACGACATAAAAGGGACTCACTTTCGAACGGGTAGCTGCGGGCACCCACCCAGAATGAGGAGTCGTTCCGAATGGAGGTATGGAGAACAAAAAGATATACCCGAAGCCACCGCGAATTCAAAAATAAACGGTAACATAGGGAACTAATATTAGACCGCATTAAGACTAATGAATTTCGAGGGCAAACATAAAGATATACCTGATTTAAGAAATCTATGAAAATATTAGCTATGGAGGACTATTTATACGCAAGCGAGTATCCATTGCACCTATATATTAAAGAAGAGAATAGATTAAACCATACGGTACGATAGCACAGGAGAATATTGAAGCCATTTAAATACGCGATTGATTATATTGAATTGATCAGTTGTATGATTATGGGGCAAAGACCCTTGTATCGGCGTTGCTGCAGTACCACAAAGATATATCAATAAAAATGCAAAATGGAAAAAATAAAAAAAATGCCTTTTTTCCTGCCTTCTTTTTAAAATACATTTATGCATTTCGTGAGACATGAATGTTAGGTAGATCATTTTTCGCAGTAAAGTTTGACTTTTCCACTCTGTATTTTAATCTATGATTGTACGGAAATGTACACAGGTGAATTTGCAATTTTTAATTTACTTTGAATTAAAGTTTGAAAATACAAGGAAGTTCCACGTTCGAATCAGAACCATATGACACTCTAGGCCCACACCTGCAAACAAGGGTCGCTGACCATTCCCAAAATTCATCACTACGCCGTGAGAACCTCAGTAAAAAAAGTCACATTTTACGTAGCCAAAATGAAGAAATGTTTCTGCGTTTAATTACGTATTTAATCTTATCCCAGATCCGTACCAAAGATGAGTGTTGTAGGTACAGTAACAAATTCCTGAAAACCTTCACACTTTCAAGGCTGTAAAACTAATATTCCACGCTGTATAAAAACGTAAAATATAGCACGCTGAAGCAAAAGGTATAATGAAAAATTTCTCTTATTGTTAGTGAGCGAAGGAAAGCGTCTCCCATTCAAATGTGTAGACAAGATGTGGCACGTGAGCTTCAGTCCGTCGATCGCTAATCAGAAAATGGGAATGTGAGGAGTGGAAATAAAAAGTCAGTCAGATTTACCCGATGTTTAGAACGGTCGGCGCATTGTACTCAATAGTAGTCGAAAGTAAACAGAGGCATTCGATTGGTACCTATTCCCCCGTAGTGACCGGTTCATGGGAAATATACCTCTCCAATCCTAAAACCGCTACTAAGCATGTGCTACGAGCTATTATTGAGGCTGTATTATGAAGAAACTCTGATAAAATTGTATTCATTCTGACATAAATAGCTCTTACACGAAGTAATACACCAATGATGGAAAGAAATATTTCTTTCGCCTATGGTTACAAATGCTGAAATTATTAGTGATTCTACTACTCCTTGTGCTGACGTAAACGACGCGTGCCTTATATCTCTCTAATTGATGTCATCATAATCTTTTGGTGTTACGCCGATTGAATGTTATTATTTTAATAGCCCCCCTCCTGCCCCCACGAACACTTGCTATAGCTGGTAGCAGACAGATGCGCATAATGCTTTGTAAATGAGTGCGAAATGTTAGGCTTCTGTTAACGAATAGGTAGGAAATATGCTGCAGTATTAGTGTCTACCAAAAATGTTGGAAAGAATAACATGTTACAATCAAAACTTCTCAAGAGGTGTAATAAGTAATACCATAGAGTAATCTACATTTTTTCTTTCAAATATTCGTCAACAAATGACGTTGATGTCGCTGATGCCGCAACCGAGTCTCTCTAGGACGAATGCTCCTCCCCTCTCCCCCTTCCCCTCTCGCTTTCCCCTCAATGTGCTCACTTCTAGCCAGTCACCTCTCATCCCTCCCCTCTGTCCCCTTCGACCGTGAGGCAGACACTGTAAACAAAAGCCAGCCGGCGAGGCGTCTAGTAGACGCCGTGGCGTGCCGTCTACCTCTCCACTCCTCCGAACCCCGAGGATCTCCATCTCATTGTTTCTCGCTCGTGTGTGAGCCAGAGGCCCAACCTCATACCCCTCATAAAAATACCCTTGGAATGTCAAAAAGTTCATTCAATATAGGTCCTTCCCCGGCCAGCAACGGGGAGGAAGACCCCGAGCTTTTATTCCTCTCCCGTGCGGAGGTGTGGTGCTGCCGCGTTGTCACATCCAGATTCCTCTGGATGGCTGTTCTCAACACTACTCCCTCATAGGGTTATATAATATACACTATATAACTATAATGTGTATTATCGGCAATCTGGTCACATCGGCGTCAACTCACTTTAGGGCCAGGAGGCTCTAGGATCGTTCGCGTCCAAGGCCGCGCAGCCTGTTTGAACTTCCCCAGAGTAATCCACTACGCTCCGCTCTTGACATGTCTTGTAGCAGTCAGGACTTGCGAAGGCAGGGCAAGACCAGCTGATGCGGCGATCTTGAATACTGAGGCCGGGCTTCGTAAAAAGGCTGTCGTCCGCAGCCTTTTTTGTTGGTATACCAGTGATTATATCGAATAATCTGGGCATCACTAGCTATATATTTGCATATTATAAATTTTGGACGGCGAAAGTGATTTCAAAAGTGGACCATTTAGCTATGAAGAATGGGTAAATGTTTGATGTGGTGCACTTAAATTCTATAAATATGTGCAATCATATTCTAGTTATATTTTTTGTTCCGTTGCGTAAGGTGTCCCGGGGTCTGTGTTATTGCATTAATTTAAATACAACCTACATGTATTTTATTTTGATTGATATTTAACGATTGGTGACGCAACAGTGTGGTGACAATATATTTATTTTGTGAAGGAATGTAAAGTCTTTGTGTCGTAAGAATGTAAAATTAGATAAATTAAACATCTCCTAAACCAAGATAGCTATCAATTTATCGCCAGCTCTTGTTGACTGGAACTCAGAAAATAGGAGGGACGTGCGAATGGAAATAATGCAGTTTTCGTACTGATACTATTTTTTTTGTGACATTGACCGTTTTGTTATTCGATTTTGAACTTCAACTAAGAGCGAGTATAAACTGTGAACCAATGATATCATATAGTATAATATGAAGAACATTAAACGGGCTGATATCTCGATTGTGTCCACCTTCCATTCAAGAATCCTACGAACTTCACAGAAAAATCATATGATTATTTACCGATTCTTCATAATCGATTATGCCTTCCCGATTTTTGTACTGAATCGATTCTCCCGACACGATCATCATATGATACGATTAATCGATTAATGAGAAATTTTGCCCATCTCTAGCCCAGTGTGACAAGATTGGGCGGTTTTCCACCATATGGGCTGATCGTAAAGCTCAGTACGCAGCACAAAGTAACGTATTGCGTGGAGCCGCCAACAGTGTAGAAAAAATATTTCTTTGTAGCGGCCTTTGTAAAAGCATTTTTGATAGCATGGAGAGGATACCAATAAACACATTCTAACCGATAAAAAGAAATAAATCCCCATTGTAACCAATTTTATTATCAAAATAACAAGCGAACGTAAGACAAGGCTGTTCAACATCTGACATAAAGACAACAAGCGAACATAAGACAAGCAACATCTGACACAGGACACGTGGGTGCCCGGCAAAATGTGGTGCCGCGTAGTGTTACGTGGTTACGTCATGCGCATTCTATTTTGATACCTCTACGGCGTCATTGCGCAGAGTTCAGTCACAAGTCAAATTTTCGAACTGAAGACGAATGTGAACCGCTCTATCCATCACGGTTTACAAGACACAAGATTGCGTAATGATCGGCAATCGGTCAAATTAATCGGGTATACATAATCGATACCATCGATAACGGCTGTTGCATTAATCGATTCCAAAATTTCGATTAATTGACAAAAATAATCGATTTATCGATATCGTAATCGCCCAGCCCTAACGTCAAGTCCACAAATATTAATTACAATGTTTACTGATAGCTTCAGGCTGGGTTATGAAATTTAATGTGTTACAGTAATACATATCATACGAATTGGTCTTTCATATTAAGCATATACAATCTAATGTATTGTGACACAAATGAAAACTAAATAATTCTCTTTTTGGTTCTCTCGTTCCCTGAATTGATATTTTTTAGCAATCAATCCCCTGAACTCGCCGAGAGACATGTCGTAGTTGGAAACAAGAAAAATTATTTTCTTGAGCGACAAATACACGGTGGTTTTTCAGGGGTTTTAACTCAATAAAATACCTTCCAATCGTAACATTAAGAGGACTGCCCTCACACATAAGCTTTGTTATACTGTCTTTCTGTGCAAATATCATACCTCATTCCATTTTGTTACTAAAGGGTCACTGCCTCTCCATTTACTTTTTCAATGCTTAAGTATACGCAGATACTTGGTGGTTTTTCAGAGATTTTCAGGTGATAGGTCGCAAGTTTATATCACAATGCCAACTGCTAACCTTTTTCGAATCACTTTGGTTTAATTTATTGACACTTTCGAGTGCAGTATCACCACACCTTGTTCTAGTAAATTCTTGGTGCATTGATTTTAATCTATAGTGATTTTATCTATAAACCGGAGGTGAAAGAAAAAAAGCTCCCTTTACCATTGTTCCATCTATGTCAGAAGTTTTCTATCGAATTAACATCGATACTTGTGGATCACTACCAGAAACTAGTTCAGGGAAGAGGTATATTTTGTCGGCGATATGCGTGTCTTCGAGATTTCCCGAAGCAATAGCGATTGAGGATATTCCTTCACCTACGATTGTAGAAGTATTAATTGACTTATTTTGTCGAATAGGTTTCCCGCATGAAATTCAGTCGGATCGTGGAACATCTTTCACCAGTGAGCTGACTATGAGTTTCTTTAACAAGCGTGGTATTAGTATTGTATATTCATCTATTCAACATCCTGAGTCTAATCCGGTTGAAAGAATACACCGAACACTAAAAAAGGTTTTAAGAGCTATGAGTGTAGATTTCGGAAACGAATGGGACAAGTATCTGCCGGCTGCCTTATTCGCATTGAGGACTACTACGCATGAGAGTCTTGGATTTGCGCCAGCAGAATTGGTATACGGGAAAAACTTACGTACTCCATTAACGTTAATACAGGAAAAATGGTTGGAAGAGTATCCGGAGGAACAATCCGTAGTGGAGTACGTGTTTAATCTGATAAATAAACTCAGAGTAGCACGTGAACTGGCAGTGGAGAAAATGGAGGAGGAGAAGCTATAAAGGAAAACTTATTACGACCGTCATGCAACGCACAGAAGTTTTGAAACTGGGGATTCAGTTCTGGTATTAATGCCGGGAAGGAAGAACAAATTATCTGTACAATGGATGGGCCCTGGCGTTATTGAGAAGAAACTCTCTGAGACAAACTACGTGGTTACTTTGCCTGGGCGACGGGCAAAATCTCAAGTATTCCACGTGAACATGATTAAGAAATACCATAAAAGGCAAACGGTAGAAGGGATAGTAATTTTTTTATCGCAATTCCCTTGCGGAGAAACGAAGTTTGTTCAGGACAGCAACTCCAAAGATCTAGAGTGGAGTAAAGCAAGCGCATTGTCTGAGCGATTGAATGTTTCCCAGATTAGTAGTCTTAGGTAATTTTTGAAGATGTATGCAGAAATATTCACGGATAAACCCGGTATTACGGATATAATACAACATGACATCGAGTTAGTTGATTCAGAGAAGGTGCAAATCCAGCCATATCGCTTGTCACCACGACAAACGGAGATTTTAGAAAAGTAAGTGAAAATGATGTTGGATATGGGAATAGTCACAGAAGGCCCTTCTGAATACACATCGCCAATGATATTGGTGGAAGTGCCGGGGAAAGACCCGAGACCATGTGTGGATTATCGAAGATTGAACAAAAAAATCAAGACACAGTATTTCCCGGTACCGAATGTAGAGGAATGTGTAGAGCGAGTAGCTCGATCCAAGTACATTACTCTGTTTGATTTAACTAAGGGATACAGGCAGATTCCCATGACTGAACGAGCAAGTATTTACGCTGCATTTCTCACCAGCTTTGGAACTTTTAGACCATTACGAATGACATTTGGATTGAAAAATGCTCCACATGATTTCTGCCGTCTAATGACTGAAGTGCTAAGGGGTCTAGAGAAATTTGCTGTACCATACATTGATGATGTAGCTGTATATTCAGAAACTTGGGATGAGCATTTGAAACATCTCGAAGCAGTAATGACTAGAATCAAAGCTGCAAATTTAACAATAAAACCGGGAAAATGTAGACTCGCTCAGCATTCTGTGAAGTATCTTGGTCACATGATGGGACAAGGTAAACTGTCACCGGCAGGTACAAAGATTCAGGCGGTGGGACAGTATCCGACACTGAAGTCCAAAACGGAGGTAAGAAGTTTTCTAGGATTGGCTGGATATTATCGAAGATACGTTCCTGATTTTTTTCGTATAGCAGCACCGTTAACAGATGCAATAAAAGGAAAATCCAAGAAAGGTGAGATAGAATGGACTGAAGAATGCAATCAAGCATTTAATAAGTTGAAGAAGATGCTGGTGGCGGAACCGGTTCTTAGTGCACCAGATTTTTCCAGAGAGTTTGTGCTGCAAACGGATCCTTCGGATTTGGGAATTGGCGTGATTCTTAGTCAAGCAGATAACCAAGGACATGAGCACCCAATTTTATACTTGAGTAAGAAGTTCAGTGAAACAGAACGTAAGTTTAGCACCATCGAAAAGGAATGTGCTGCAATAGTTTGAGGGGTGAAAAAGCTTCACGTTTATCTAGATGGCCACAGACCATTTAAAGTAGTGTCAGATCACAATCCTTTACGGCGGCTAGATAGAACGTCAGGAAGTAATCCAAGGCTGTTGAGATGGTCATTGATGCTTCAACAATACGATTTTGAGATCGTACACCGGCCGGGGTCAGCCCATAAAAACGCGGATGCGCTAAGCAGGGCAATAGACGACAGCATATAGTTTGGAAGTCGGGAACCGTGTTCGGGTGTGGCGCCATTTGGCAAAGGGGTACTAAAACGGGATCTCAGTAAAATTTTGCCCAGTGATGTAAGTATTTAAACATCCCTGGACAAAATTCTTTAAACGGTGGTGGAAGACTGTAACGTTTGATTTGAATGGTGTTGTGGATGCTGGGTTGTTGGGGAGTTGTTGATGAAGGAAGACAGAGGGGATTGTTGGGGAATTTGATTTGGAGAGGATGCTGGATGCATCAAGAAACTTTGTATTGGAAAGAATAAAGAGTTTTGAAACGAAAATAAACGTCTGACGTTACAATATCCAAAGGCACTGGGTAAGTTGGTTCTGCTGCAAATGACTGACAGCTGGGCCGCAAATAATTTCTAGAGAATTATGCAACGGGAGAATAACATCGAGTTGCATTGTGTGGATCTCTCAGGCTGCAATATATTTTCAAAGATGCTTGCTGGGAAGACAACTCCACTTTATCTCGTCCGCCGGGTTCTCCCTGCTGAGGCTTGTATTCGCGACAAAGAGATAGGATATCTGGCCCACTGTGAACTTTACCCCACTAAACCCTCTGCTTCTTACCTCACGTTGTACTCGCTCATGCCTTATTTACTGCGCATGGGTTGTGGTTTGGAAGGAAGTCGCAGACAGTTACGTTGTATTTTTAATAATTCTAACCAATTACCAAAGCATATAAATAAGAGGTACTTAAAAATATTAGTAAAATATACAAGTAAGATATTAGTAAAATATAGAAATAATTAACTGCAGTTCTCCACAGTTAAAATAAAATTTCAAGATTATCTAGGTTTCAAAGTAAACATATCGTCATCAGGTCTCTCTGGCTGTAGAGCTGATGATGTGTGTACATTGAAACCTAGGTCGGAAAGAAGTTTAACTTCAACTATGGACAATTGCAGTTAATTACTCCTATACCTACATATTTTACTCTTATGTTCAAATTCCATACAGCATCGCCGGAAACTTCAGGATTTAAAAGTACTTACATTATTTACGAAGATTATTATTTGTTTGTTTGAAATTGGGACTTACCAGGGAGATGTTAAGGAATTATTTTTACTTTGAGCTCTCGGCTATTATAAGAGGTGATCCACTAGTAAATGTAGGTTTATATGGATGAAGAAAATTAAATACCTATACAAATCTTTTGCAGCTTTCGGGCCCTAAAATTATTTCAGTCTTCATCTCGGTTTGCCTTCTTCCTCCCTTCATCCCATCCATAAAGCCGAATCCCTTTCCTTCCCCTCCCCGTTCACCCAACATCTCTACCACGGCCCTCAAGCATCCCTTTGCTTCTCATTACACGTTCAAGCTGCTATATTCTGTTCTTTACTTTTCCATGACTACGGGTTGTTAATGAATCAATAAATCTAATCTGACATTCTTAAAAAAACTAGGATTGTCCTTTCATTTTACTCCTGCTAATTAAACTCGGAACACTTTATTGGTGACAAGGAAAACAACATACTGTGTCAAATTCGACAGCTATTCCTTATCGTAACAAAATGGCTCAAGAAGACGTTTCGCGAGCGAAACAAGGAGCTCCAGCAATTTTTGAACCTCCAAACAACATAAAACCTGCAGCGTAGGCAGTACCTGTAGATTTGAGTCAAGAATACAATAATAGTTGTATATACAATATTATTTATTCTGTTCCATGTAAAGATTGAAACAGTGTTTATATTGGGTACACTAGGCAATATTTCAAAGATGGGCCAAATCAGCACAATTATTCAATAAAACATTCAAGAACACCTGTGAATTAGCCGTTCATGCCATTTCTTCCAATCATTCTTTCAACTTCAATGAAGAATTAACATTCAATGAAGAATTAACATTAATTAACTTCAACATTATTGAATCGGAGCCGGATTTAAAGAAAAGACTTTTTAAAGAGATGGTAGCAATGTAAGAACGAAGATTTTCGCGGTGGTTTACGATGAACTTCTTCATATTTTCGGGTTCTACCGCGTTGGTTGCTGTGGTGATGACAACAGTTTCGCTGACACTACTGCCAATGTCTTCTTCGACCTGACCTCCAAACAACATAAAACCTGCAGCGTAGGCAGTACCTGTAGATTTGAGTCGAGAATACAATAATAGTCCATCTGCTGAACTCAGGAGCAATATTGTTTATTCTGTTCCATGTAAAGATTGAAACAGTGTTTACATTGGGCACACTAGGTAATATTTCAAAGATGGGCTAAATCAGCACAATTATTTAAAAATAGCATTCAAGAACCCCTGTGCATTAGCCGATCATGCCATTTCTAACATTATTGAGTCGGAGCCAACATTATTGAGTCGGAGCCGGATTTAAAGAAAAGACTTTTTAAAGAGATGGTAGCAATGTAAGAACGAAGATTTTCGCGGTGGTTTACGATGAACTTCTTCATATTTTCGGGTTCTACCGCGTTGGTTGCTGTGGTGATGACAACAGTTTCGCTGGCACTACTGCCAATGTCTTCTTCGACCTGAAGACGCTGGCAGTAGTGCCAGCGAAACTGTTGTCATCACCACGGCAACCAACGCGGTAGAACCCGAAAATATGAAGAAGTTCAAATGGTAGCAATTTCCAGAAACCCAAATTCATGCAATAAGAGAAGTGACATATGTAATTTAAGTACAATTTATTGCTCATTAATAAAATAATCTGATCAAGAATTCAGAAGAAGAGTTGAAACATGGTTAAAAAAAGATTAAGTATTAATTTTGAATTTTGTTTTTTTTTTCATCAGGCTTTTTCTCATCTTTTCTATGTTTCTATCTATTTTATATTTTTTTATATTAATAAAAAATTGTAAAATGACCTAACTACATCAGTCACTTATATACCCCATCGTTATTTTTCATTATGTAGGTTATTCTGGTTCTCTCTACATCATTCTGTTCATTAATCACGCTTTTTAGGACAAAGGTATTCAAAATTATTTAATTTTTATAGCATTATCATTTTTTAAATCTTGATTTTGTTTAATCCTACTAAAATTATAAATGTGGAAGTTTGTTTGTTTGTTACTCAATCACGCAAAACCGACTGGACCGATAGAGCTGAAATTTTGCATGTAGATAGAAAATCATCTGTGGGTAATATAGGCTATATTAAAAAGACCTAAGGGTCCCCTAAGGCCCCCCAAAGGCCCCTCTTGTGGTCCATACAAATCATTTGGTTCGGTGCAGTGGGTTTATTTTTTGCTTTTTAAAATTACTTTCACTCAATATAGAGGGCTGGAATGTTTTTTATCGGATAGCTGAATAAATTAAAATATATAGGCTAAATTAAAAAGCCGTCAGAGCCCCCGAAGGCCCCCCTGTTAGTCCATGCTAATCATTGGGTTCGGTGCAGTGGTTTCATTTCTTGCTAGCAGACTGAAATAAGTCATTGTATGCAAATATATGTAAGTACACAAGGGAAGCGATCGAAAAAGACCGCTCAGTATTCTTCAGGTTTTGTGGCTTTTGTAAATTTTTAATTCAGTGTTTCTCACACCCGTTGAGTTTCAACGGATGCCTTTAGCTAGTCGTTAAATATTTTGAAAACTTTTATCCCTGAAGATTTCAATAAAATATGACGAAACGTTGATAATATCAATGTGAGCGTTGATTATTTTAGGAGGTTCGGCGGTTTCACTCAACTTAAGAGAATTCGACGAAACTTGCAGGAAGCATTACTGATGTTGTCCTAAATCTACCTGATTTTTTTCAGAATTATTTACCGCATATTACTTAAGATATTTGATCGAGAAGTGGGCAAAAAATTACATGGGTTCTTATGGGAACACAAGGTACGAGTAGCTTAATTCATCAAAAAGAACCTTTTTGTAGTAAAGAATGAGAAAAACAAAAAATCATAAAAAAATAATATATATAAAATGATTTTCATGCATTATTCTATTGATGATTTATATTATTTTTGTTTTTCTTATTCTTAACTAGAAAACGTTCTTTACGATGAATAAAGCTAGTCGCACCTCGCGTTCCCATAAGAACCCATGTAATTTCATGCCCACTTCCACATCAAATATATTAAGAAACCTACGGTAAATAATTTTGAAAAACTTCAGGTAGCTTTAGGAAAACATAATCAATGCTTCCAGCAAGTTTCGTCGAATTCCCTCAAGTTGAGTGAAACCACTGAACGTCCTTAAAGGAAAAAGGCCAATACTCCAAAAATTATATTCTTCTATCTATATTCTATATTCTATTCTATATTCTATAGGCTATATTCTATTCATTACTTTTCCATGACTACGGATTGTTTATGAATCAATAAATCTAATCTGACATTCTTAAAAAACCAGGATTGTCTTTTCATTTGACTCCTGCTAATTAAATTCGGAACACTTTACAAGCAACCTACTTTGCCTCCTCTTAATTACCTCCAGTAGTCTCCTCTCCTCACCTACCATGCCGAGCACTTCCTCGTTCGTCTTCTTTTCAGCCCACCGCACTTTCTCTATTCACCTTCACACCAAAATATAAAACGCCTTCAGTCTATTCTTGTCATCTTTTCTTAGACTCCAAAACTTCAGATAAAAACTTTGCGATTTCACTGTATTATTTATTTATTTTTAACTTTATGGCCTTAATTGGACCACTTTAGTCATCTTATAGATTTCTTCTGATTTTATATCAGCCCAGTATTTCCTCATTCTCTCGGATCGTAGCTTTCTTTCTTCATCTGAGATTACCCTTCCTGTTCTCTGTTTGTTGATCTTGGTTTGTAGTCTGATCTGTTTGTCCTTGAGTTCCACGATAGAATCTGTATTTTCTTTCAAATCTTCTATTGTAATGTGTAATTCACTCATATCTTCCTTAATTTCTGCTATCCATCTTGCACTGGTCTTACTGTTCCATAATTTTTCTATAATCTTTTTGCTTATTCTGTTTTCTGGTGTTATGATTATGTGTTCAAAGAATGAGATTAGTTTCTTTCTCACCGTGCTCATTACCGGTTCTGTTTATCTGTAAACTGTTTTATTGGAAGCTAATCTCCAGTGCCCGCTTTTTTTGGTATTTTTTATTTATGAAAGTTCTGACTATTCTCCTTTCTATCTTGAGTAATTTATCTATTGCGATTTTGTTAGTTGTTTTGAAGATGGTTTCACTTGCATAAGTTATTTCCGGTTGTATAACTGTTTCATGTCTTAATTTTGTGGCCATTGAGAGGCATTTTTTGTTATATGTGTTCTTGGTGATATATTGTACTCTAGTCAATTTATGTATTCTATTGTTCCGCGCTGGTTTCTCATACAGGTTGTATGTTATGATTTCCCCTAGATATTTAAATCTGTCCACAATTTTTATCTTTTGATCTTCTACCTTGATTTTGTTTGCAAGTGGTGGGTCAGTTAGCATAATTTCTGCTTTCTCAAAAGATATCTTAAGCCCAATCTTATGACCTATATTCTGTAGTGATTTTATTTGTTGCTTAGTTTGTTGTATTGTTGGCTAGAAGAGCCAGATCATCCGCAAATCCAAGACAGTTTAAATTTATGTTGTCTTTGGATGTTCCAAATTTGATGTTCTTCGGGTTATCCTTGTACCATTCCCTCATTATATATTCTAGGGCACAATTTAACGATAAATGATTTCACTGTATATTGGAACTGTAAAGTTATTTTTTTTTAGTTTTCCTAATTTTCTACTAAAATTTCTTTCTCCCGTTATTTCATATTTTTTCTTTAGTTACTCCGAAGTGGTGTTATCAACACCACAAGGCTTTCTTGCCTTCATCTCTCGTGATACCTTCTCCATCTCGCTGTCTTGTATTCACTGTCCGAGGTTATCCTTCTCGACTTTTCTTTCCTTCTCTATATTTAAGTTAAAAAGTCTATTATTTCTGTCACGTTTTGCCACTCTGTAAAAAACGTTAAAATAGAATCCTCCCTCAAATTCGGTTAGCATGGTTAGCATAAATTGCATTGCAGAAACTTATACGAGGGCAACAAAGCAAAACATTATGGCATAAAGTTGAGGTACGGTGAGTTCACTCAGTGGAATGTTATCAGATTCATGCTGATTAAAGCACTTTGTACTTCTCCACGCTTTTAATTCGTTTCATTACGACCGGTTTCGACGTTCTTTGTCAAGTCGCATGATGTCAAATCATGTATCTGATCGGGAACAACGGGCTCTGCAGCCCAGATCGGTAGAACGCTGCAACTAAGGGGTCTGTAACGAGATCAAGGTGTGACATGAATGTTAGTCTGCGTTAGAAGATTTGTATCGCGGCGGGAAACATGAGGACGAACTTTTAACTTTCGACACAAGCAGCGCTCCGTACGCAAACCTACTGACGACGCGTCTCACTCGTTTTCAGGAGCGGAGTTTCTCCTCCTTAGCTGCAACGGTGCGACTTAAGTCCACCTCTTCAGTGGGGACGGGAGTGCAAATGCACACGGGGAAATGACCAGCGAAGTGTAATGGGACCAGTGTTAGTGAATGAGAAAGAGGAAGATAGGCTACTAGTGAGCGCGTGCTATATGGTGCACACTAACGATAGAAGAACTAAAACTAAAAGCTAAACGAGTGCCTGAAAGTTTCCACATGAACGATAATAAAAACATTGAATTAAAATAACCTAAGCCTAAGGGATTAAAATTACAGCCGGTTAAGCTGGCGAGAGTTGTCCGATGGCAGACAGAGGGGTCTAGTTAGGGGTAAGGGGGCAAGGTTGCCAAGTCAGAAAGGGAAACGCCCACGCCAGAGGTAAACAAAAGGCTTCCGTGAGGAAAGGGGTCGGGAAAGGCGACGCACAGTGGGGCTTTTTCCGAAAAAGCTGGCCAAAATACGAAATACAAAGTTGCATAATTCGCTTTTTTATCAATTTAGTCTTTAGGAGAGACAAATTAGGCATCCAATGCTTCTTTTTCCCACGTTATAGCTCCGACCATTTCCGATTTATGTCAGTTCAAAGTTGGATGTTAAGTGAGTCAGTTGTGTGGGAAAATTTTCATCGATTTTTATCTTCTTTTATTCAAATTTTTTGTGAGTGCAGCAATCACCTGAGTCATCCGAGTTGAAATGGATTCATTAGATGAAGGTATGCCAAATTACTATTAATGCTTAGAATATCTTTCTTTGCGTTCATTCTTATTAATTTGGCGTTAATTAGCGTGGTAAAAAATATTCTCGTAAATTTACTTCATCCACAATTTCGATGATATATTCAGTTACCTATCGGTCTTGATCCGGCTGAGTTACTTACAGGTTCTTATAGCACTGAAAGTCGACTACTAGATTCTGTAATAACTTTTACCACATATTACCACATTTTTATAAAAATTTAGTATCTCTCATAACGTGCATGCAATTTAAATAAACAGGCTTTGTGAAGATTTTGAAAAATTTCCCGGTTATTGTGTAACGATATCAAATTCTCTTACAGAGCCTCATAAAGGGAATATTTGCATGAAAAGACAGGCCCTATTTGATGTAATGAATACGTCGGATTCGAAAACATTCTCAAATAGATGCGAATATTTGAAGCGCCACGTTTTGGAACTAACCCATACTACACCATGCTCTTCATATGAAGAAAATAATATATTGGCTCACTTCACCTCGGACTTAAAATGTAGACTCAAAGTGTCTCACTGGATAACAAAGAGGTTTCTGGAGAAAAATAAAACTTGGTTGGAAAAGGGCGTTTACTTTCCGATAAATGCAGTTGAGAAAACTAGTGGACGCCGTACAACAGACTTCGATTCCAGCAGTGATAGATCCAAACGCCGAAAAACTGAGCAGCTACGATCAACAGTCAGCCCGACGGAACTGACCTATGCTGCGCAAATGAGTTTACGCTCGGTTGGAAAAGTAGATGCTGCAAAAATAGTAAAGGAAGTAGCTTTCTCGACACCATCACGAGCAAAGAAATACAAAGAAGCGTTCGAGAGACACGAAAAAATAATGTCGAGGCTGACAGACGATGCAGCTTTATCAATTTTGGTTGAAGGGAAACTAACGAGGCACCAATACAATGTCGTTAGAGCTCCGGCCAAGAAAATTTACCCTCCATATAAAGTGGTACAGAAAGCCAAGGGTCGCTGCTATCCACATATAGAACACTTCGCAATCTCTGAGAGAAAAGTAGAAGTGAAGCTGCAAGCAATATTGGACCATACAGTTCACCGCATATTAGCAGTTCAAAAAGATGTTCTAGCGAGATTTGGTCCAGAAGAATTGAAAAGGTTAGAATTAAAATCTAAGTGGGGATGCGACGGTAGTTCTGGACATAGACAATACAAACAAAAGTTTGAGAGAGGTTTCATTCAAGATTCCAGTATTTTTCTATCGTCTTTTGCACCTCTTCAATTGATAAGTAGTGGTATTGCCTCATCCAACATCATTGTTTTGTGGCAAAATCCTCGGCCTTCTTCTCCTCGGTTTTGTAGGCCTATTCGCGTTTCATTCAAGCATGAAACTTATGACATTACAGTAGAGGAAGTAAATCGCGTCCAATGTGAAATTAATAGTTTGATGCCAACAAAAACTACAGTGAGTGAGCGTGAACTAATTGTGCAGCACAAGTTACAGTTCACAATGGTAGACGGCAAGGTCTGCAATGCGGTTTCATCAAATCCTTCCACTCAAAGATGCTACATTTGCGGTGCTACAGCAAAAGACTTAAATAAGATCGAAGACATGAAACAAAAAGAAGCAGATGTGTCTACCTTTAGATTCGGGCTTTCTACCCTTCATGCATGGATTCGCTTCTTCGAATGTCTCCTGCATATTTCCTATAAGTTAAAAATTAAAAAATGGCAAGCACGAAGTAACTCTGAAAAGGAGATGGCGAAGGAAAGTAAGTTGCGAATACAAGAGCGTTTTCGAGTCGAAATGGGGTTATTAGTCGACCGTCCAAAACCCGGCTATGGCAGTACGAACGATGGGAATACCGCCCGCAGATTTTTTGAAAATGCAGGACATTCATCTAACATAACGGGCATAGATGAAGACCTCATCACCCGGTTTAGGATGGTTCTCTTGACACTTTCAAGTGAATGTGAAGTGGACACTGAAAAATTTGAAACCTATGCATTGAACACTGCTAAATTATTTGTAGAGAAGTACCCTTGGTACAATATGCCCACTACAGTGCATAAAATATTAATTCATGGCTCTGCTGTAATTTCGTCGGCAATGTTGCCGATTGGAATGCTGTCAGAGAAGGCACAAGAAGCACGAAATAAAGACATAAAAGCCTATCGAGAACGTTTTTCAAGAAAATGCTCCAGAGAAGATAATTTGAAAGACGTTTTTAACACCCTTCTCGTGTCTTCAGACCCTTTAATATCAAGCATAAGGGGGCTTCCAAAACGAATTAAAAAATCTTTACCCGCTGAAGTCACTGCTATGCTTAAGGCTTCTGAAACAGATACCTCATCAAACTCTGATGACTCTGATGTGGAAACCACAACAGACGATGATGAATGCTCTTATTCCGAATCTCAGGTAATTTACTGCGAATTAAGGTATAACTTTATAATTATCTCAAGATTTTTTGATCAGTAAATTAACATTATCAAGTTTATTCCTAAATTAAGGTATATTTATTCGGATTATTTTGATTCCAGGAGGATGAGTGACTTGACGAATGGCAATTAATAAGTTTCGATTGATTCATAAGATTTACTGATTGCGGACAGAATTAACTTCTAATCCTTAACTTGAGGCCTCTATTTTAAATATTTTTTGAAACAAGTCATTACTGTCTGCTATTCCAATAAATAATATGTTGACTTTACAGTAACAAAGAGGCAGATGCTACGTGAATCAATTTATTCAAAAATTCAGCAAATTTTGGATTTTGACCACGTTTTGATTTTGGCCATACTGTGAGTATAGTTATCAATATGTTTTAATTATTATTTTAGCCTAAAAACTTCAAAGGTTTATCTATTATCAGCTTCATTTAACTGTGCGGTTAGGCCTTTGAATCATCTCTTTCATAAAATTCAAATATGTACCATTTTATATTTGTAATTGGCAAATTTAAATACATCTCCATTGAAAAGTTCTTATAAAATGAACTAATTACACATTATATTTTCACCATTTTGGCTTGAATATTCTTATTTACGTAATATGGGATATAAATCATTCTCAAAGGCGATATCAAGCCCAAGATATAGGTATATATTTTCTTTTTTTCAAAAAACTCCTTTCTTCCTTGAGCCGCCATATTGCATCCGCCATCTTTAATCCCCCATTTTACTTTTTTTATTTGTTCTGATTTCAGATTCGTAATCAGTGGCCTAAAATACCCCTGTGTACCAAATTTTAAATCGATCAATTAAGGATTTCATATTTTGGCCAGCTTTTCGGGATTTGGCCCCACTGTGCGACGGGAGGGAAGGGTGAACGGAAGGAACGCGGTCATCATTACCTTTTTTAGCTATTCTTTCCTGCGTCTTTACCCGCTCTGACAAAATCCTGAACGCGGAAAAATTGTATATTGCTATCCAACGAACCGGTTATTGAAGCAAATATACAAATATACTGCTAATTTAAATGCCTAAGGAGGAAGAAAAACAGAAAAATCATGGAAATGACTCCGGTTAACCAATAACTGGAAAATTGCAAATGTCACTCCCATATTCAAAAGCGGTGATAAGGAACAGCCATCGAACTACAGACCGATATCTCTCACATCTATCTCTTGCAAAGTCCTTGAACATATAATTGTTAGTTCGGTTATGAGACACCTCGATATAGAAAACTTGTTAACAAAAACACAACACGGATTCAGAAAGGGAAGATCTTGCGTAACTCAATTAGCACTTTTTGCTCACGATATTTTAGTCTCGGGTGAACATAACGCTCCAGTTGACGCAATTTTTCTTGACTTTAAAAAGGCATTTGATAAAGTTTCCCACAGTAAGCTACTCATGAAATTAAAATCCTACGGTTTAGACGACAACGTAATTTCCTGGATAAGAGAATTCTTAAGTAATCGCGTGCAAAGGGTTGTATTAGATGGCGCCATCTCTAATGAAGTAAAAGTCACATCGGGTGTCCCACAGGGAAGTGTCATAGGCCCGCTTCTGTTCCTTTTGTACATAAACGACATCGGTGACAAAGTTGACAGTAAGCTTAGATTATTTGCTGACGACGCAGTGGTGTATAGAGAAATTCGTAGCTTTAATGACAAGGAAGCGCTAACTAAGGACCTCGAGGCAATACAAGAGTGGTGCGATGCGTGGCAGCTAGAATTAAACCTGAAAAAAATGCGTTGTTGTGAATTTTTGGAAACGGAAAAACGCTCCTTGTAACAGCTATTGCATAAACAACATAAAACTAGACACCGTAGAATCGGTTAAGTACCTCGGAGTTAAACTGACTAATGATCTATCGTGGAGTAAATATATTCGAGAAATAACCGGTCAAGCTAATCGTAAATTGGGATTTGTTAAAAGAGTACTTGGCAAGTGCGACGATAAAGTTAGGGAAATCAGCTACTTCTCCCTCGTTAGACCTCACTTAGAATATGCCGCCAGTATTTGGGATCCTTATGAGATAGGCTTGGAAACTGAGTTAGAACGCGTGCAGCGAAGATCGGCAAGATATGTTAAAGGCCGCTATGATAATCTCGTTAGTGTTACTGACCTTTTGCAGCAACTGGGATGGGAAAAGCTTTCAGACCGTCGATTAAAATTTAGACTAAATCTATTATGTAAGTTCCAAACCGGTCTATTCTCTGACGACGTTGATAATATTTTACAAAATCCGACATACTACGGTAGATCAGATCATGAGAGTAAAATTAGGGAACTAGACTGCAGAACGGATAGATTTAAGATGTCATTTTTCCCATGAACGATAAGGGACCATAAAATTTGCCATGAGACTTTTATCTAGGTTTGTCGTTAGGTAGTGTAGCTCTTAGTAGTAGTAGTACTCCTAATACTTGCATCCTTATCTGTTACCTAGTACATACTAACAGCACGCCTAGCATGTTTTCTACATGGGTCTTCAGTCCCTTTCCATCTGTGTAGTTGTAGAATGCATGTATTTTGACGGTCACTCTCCATTTTGATGACATCTGTAGTGTAGTGTTGCATGCTTGTGAGGCTTCGCCTCATGACAAGCATTAGCGATTTATGCTAATGCATAATTAGTCGTAGTTACACTAACTTTAGGGTATAGTGTATTGCATGTTGGTGATTACTCACCCCCTGCCACACACCCCTGAGGTGGCTTGCAGGGTATTTTGTAGATGTAGATGTAGCTGTTTCTGACTTGATATTTATTAATTCAAATAATTTTACTTCAAGCCATTCTATTTTCTTTTAAAAAACAACATAAGGGTAATTCCTTCCTTCGGGAAAATAAAATTTTCGAAATTTCGAACTTCTGACTGACTTCTCCAGGGCCTTTTCTTACCGGGTGTCCTTAAAACAGCAACTTGTGTTTTCTCACTATTGCGGTCACAATATTTTCTTTCAGAATTCTCCCAGCTGATTTAAAGCTAATTCCGCAAGCTTCAGCAGTTCTTTCCATCACCCTCGTCTATGGAATTAGGGGACTGCCGTGAAGCTTTTTCTTCACAAAGTATTCGTAGATACGATCAATTCACGAGTTTGTGAATGCAATGTCCCGCCGTGATAACCTATCTTCCTACTCATCCTAACAGACGAAGCGATAAGAGAAAAATACTTCGATAAACGAAGAAACCCCAGCAGACCAGCACAAAATACTTTCGGAAGTCTTCTGTAAGCACTTCAGTAAAATACTCCCATTGAAAGCGCCCTGATGTTTTACTGGAAACGTAGGAAAAGGCACCAGAAAGTAAAAAAACACTTCAGCTGAACGGACGCACGCAAGAGATATCAAAGAGATAATGAATTATAAGGGTTGTTTTGGTGATTCATATGCATGTGACAACGTTGTATGACAAGGCGAGGGTTTTTGGGGGCGAAGGCGTTTGGGGGACAGCGATTGGCTGCGAACCGTGCTGGCGTCAGGATTTTCCGCCCCTCCCAACTTTCTCTTTCTCGCTGTCATCTACATCTACGAAGTACCGTGTAAGCCACCACTAGGGTGTGTGGCACGGGGTGATTCCACACCAGGCGTGCAATACTCGTCCCAGCACAAATCAGAACCTCGCACGTTCCCCCGGCCGCCAGGCGCAGGCCAAAAAGCAGTCAGGAGAACAGTGCGCAGTCCAACCGGAAACTGGGGGGAGTGGTACGTAAATGAGCATGCATGGGACAGCTCTAGCCGGCTGGACGTAGTAGCAGTAGTGCCAAACTTACTTTTCTTTTCCATATTTTTTTCATTTTAATAGTTTTTTGGCGGTCACATGCTCCAACGGGAAACCTTAACAAAGAGATTTTTGGAGGTCGCCGGGTTATATGGCCTGTGGGGAAGCGGGCCTGTAGTGGCGAAGGGGAGGAGGGAATAGGAAGATAGGGTTGGGAAAAGTGGTTAAGTGGATGAATTGTGCAAGTTCAAGGTAGCTGTGAAAGAGGTGTAAGGTGGAGGGGGAAAAGAGGAGTGTAAGAGGAGGAGGTCATCCTTGAGAAAGGGTGACAAGTAAGTGGGTAAAATCTCATTTAAAAAGTGTTCACCGAAAGACTTAGAAAATGAATCTATTTCAATATTTTCCATAAAATTTAGTGTATGTCCCTTATCAATTACATGTATTGAACCTAAGATTTCATAGGTTGGCAATTCCTCCAATTGACGAACATTCCTCCAATTGACGATGGCCATACACTTGGTTTTATGGAAAACTTTGAAAGTGTCATATTCTAAGTCTCTACGTCTCCCTGGAGCCCTCTTCCGTCCCACATTCCATAGAAAACGGCTTCTTTTTGCATACTCCTCGAATAGCTCCTCATATTTTAGTATCAATGGATAGATGAGAACTTTCTCTTGGTAATAAGGGCAAATTTGTTGAACTTTATGAGTCGCTCAACCAATCTAAATGTGCCTTTCTTTCATTTCCAATACCCATTGTTCCCTCCGTCCCATGTAAGAGTCCCTATACTTCCACCAGGCTACGCTCTCATTGATGTAAATTTGCTCATACACTTCCTTCCGCCATAAGCGTTTTCGAAAGTTGCACTTCAACATGCAGGTGAAATTTAAAACCTTCCAGCGTAGCAAATGAATACCGTTGGCAATTAAAAGTGAGACTCTTAATAACCACTCTACCTTGCTCGAATATTCCCTATCTTCTTGGAACTACCTTCACCTTCATAGCAGGAATGAGTGGTTCCACCCATTTCTTCCAAAGGCCCTTAGCATTGAGCATTCTCCCTGGGCGGTAGTCATATGCATATGGCATCCCCTGACCCACCAAGGCCTAGTCCTCCCTTTGCTTCATTCCCAACAAATGTTGCGTGGGGCCATTCATGTTTTACGTTAGACGTTTTGGGGTTGGATGAACTCTGTATTCTTCTAACGTCGTCTTATACAAGGGGACTAGGGGGTGTGAGATCATCTTACGTAATATATTTGTCAAACCCGTGAGATGCTATTTTTCACTTTTTTATAGAATCGAAGAGCGAAATATCGTAGTTATTAATACTGAAAACCAGATTTTTGCATTAGGCGCACTCAGCCGGACTTAAAAGTAGCCAGAAATGCTGCCTGACTGGCTAGCTAGCAAAGTACATCAGTGAACTTCACGCATTAGGCTACTGCCCAGAATTAGTATTACATATACCACCTTTCGAAAAACGCGGGCTTGCCGACTGCGCATGTAAGTACGCGCAGGTCTGACCAGCGAGTACGAGACCTATTCGGTATTCGGGGTGGTTTAAGTGGGCGTACTCAAAGTGAGTGATAGCAGTAAAAGTTGGAATTTCATCACACAAAAGTGTACTCCTTCCCACTTTATTTTTAGGTAACAGGACTATGGAATTGGGTAAACTAGGGATGTAGTGGGTATGAAGTAACTGGTAATTGTTTTTGGTGAATATTTATGAATGAGTGTGTGTTGAAATAATGTGGAATAGATGTCCCGGTAGTAGGCATGTATGAAAGGAGAGTGTTTCTTTGGTTTGGCCGTAACGAGAGAATGGGTAAGAATCGAATAAATAAACAAATATTTATATTAAAGTGGAGTGAATGATGTGAGAGGAAGGGGTAGACCGAGAGCGTCTTCAGTGAATGTGGTGGAAAATAATTTAAAGAGGAGGAATATAAGGAATCTTTAGAACAATAGAACGTGAATGAATGCAACTGAAGCAAAAGAGATATGCAAGGATAGGACAGTATGGAGGAAGTTAGCAAAGCTGAGTCAGTTTTACTGACCGATTACCGATAGTTAAATTTTCTTGACAGTGCCTTCTCCGAAATTTCACTTCGTGATGGGTAAAGCTTGAATGCATTCACACCGGAGATAAGAGACGGGACGCCGACTAGGCTTTACGCACGGCAATCGTTTCATTAGTACGCCAGAACTCAGCTGCAAAGAGCACGTAGCTTTTATTACAAAAAAGTAAAACGGTTTTAAATGAATTTGCATACAGGGTATTAAAAAATAAACAAGTAACATATCTGTACCAATGAGTAGAGCGTGAAAACCTGAGACGAAAATTCCTTAAATCCTTTTTCGGGGTTGCGATAGACTTTCTGCGAAAGAGCTTTAAACATTGGAATAAAGAATAAATTAGCGAGCGGCCAGAGATCAAATTCCACATCCACATAGGCAGTGCCAACATTGGAGTGAGGAAGCGGAAACAAGATCGTACGCCAACTCCTCTCACAGCAAACACTTCAATTTTTGCACTACCACTGCGGCTGACGCATTACCCACCGAGTTGCTCACTAATTGATATTTTTTCCCACGTTTTTATTAGTTTGGTTTCCGTCATGCCTGTCCGTCTGTCCGGGTGGAATATTGCAACCGAGTTTAAACTAACTTCGCGATCAGCTAGAGGCTTGTAATTTTAACCATAACTCAGAAGTGGATGACAATGCGATTTTAGCTACATGTTATAACAATTAATCAATTAACGATTAATTAATTATTTCAATTCCATACACTGTCAGCAGAACCGAGTATGAAATGCATCGGGAATTTCCTGTGTCCCTGTCAGAGTCTCATATAGATGTATAAAATCGAATAGAAACTTTCACCCGGGCATAAGACTAAAAAGCAGAAAATAATAAATTAAATTTATACATTTTTTTAGTATACCACGTTTTTAAAACGGAAAAAAATTTATAAAATAATTTTCCCTGGGCCCTTTTAAATTTTTGAGGGTGAAGTTTTAGTGGCTAAGGAGATATTTGTAAGACTTGATGAAAAAAAAGTGGGGCGTAGGCAGTAGATACTAGATGTAGACAATCCGGATGAATTCACAACCAATTTCAGTGCATTGCAAATGGTATTAATTGCGGGAGTTTGCTCAACGACACCTAAACCCTTTACTCCTTAATTATCATGGGTTGCCTGTGCCCCTCGTGTTTCTCTTCAAGTCTTACAAATATCTCCGTAGCCACTAAAAATTCACCCTCAAAATATAGAAGGACCCAGGAAAACTTATTTTATACTTTTTAGTCCATTTTAAAAAGGTGGTATATTAAAATATGTACTTAATTAATTATTTTTAAATATGCGGTATAAATGATTCGTATGGGCTTCCACCGCAATAGGTCTGAAATAATTGTGATTACCAGGAATTTCACTTAATCTGACTACTTTCTATTTACTCCCTTCCACTTCATAGATATAGCGTTGGTGTGATTCCTTTCGTAAGAAGAGTGCTACAGTACATACACTCAGTGCCCTACAATGGGATTGGGTAGCAGGAAAACAGTGACCATCTGGCATTTGGGTGAAGTGGTAAACACATGGTGCGCATTATGTAACACCTTCCCGCTCTGATGGCCAAATAATGGCCTTAGATCTTGAGGTTGTTGCTGGGGCAAAAAAAGTCGGAATGTCATCCACACCAACCTTGCATTTCAGGGAGGGGAACACTCAAAAGAGGAATAATTGCTGGATTGTCGTTGTTCCAAATGAATAAAAAAAAACAGGCAACCTTCTTATTGGATGTTGAGCTCAGAGGAAATCCTGGAGTTATATAATGTATAATAAATATAGTTATATAACTGAAGCAAAGATCGGCAAGATATGTGAAAGGTCTTTACGATAATTTCATTAGTAGCCCAGTAAAATTAAACAAAATTTGACCCGAACGTGGAATTAATTAATAACAAAGCCGAACCTTTTTAGATGTATTCAGGGTCCCTTTGAGATGAACATATAAAAATTCCCAAGCGCTCCCAGGTGGGATAACGAAAATGAAACCTGGAAAACTGGAGTTTTCCAGGAATTCGTACTACTCGGTAACTAGAAGAGCTAGAGAAGCGTTCTTTTTTCCGGCACACCTGTGGTTAGTGCTCTACATTTGTGAAAGGTGTCCGGTAGCCTCCCGAGGCTCCCGTTCTGATCCTGGTCCACCAGAAGATCATGAAGTGCCACATCATGTACTAAACTCACCTAAAACCGATATTTGCTAGACTACTAAGCTACGAAACGGCATTACTATAACTTGTTTCGGTGCTTGACACAAGTATAACCTTTCTGAGCACCAATACTTGAAGCAGCACTTCGATCCTGCCCGCCTACTTGGTGCGAGAAGTGCCCGTTCGTCTTCAAAAACAGTGGTAAATGAAGTCCAGTTCCAGTGCTTAAGATAAAACAAATAATCATTCACAACATGGAAAGTGTTTTGATTTATTTTAAAACTAAATGCAGTGTTTTGTCAGTAAATATTTGTTTGAAGTCTCTTTTCTTAAATAATAATAATTAACAGACTTACATTTTATATAATTTTATGAACACTATTAGACGTCACAGAACTTGCGACCAGTATTTGGCATGTCATTCTCAGCGTCATTCGCATATGTAATTTTGAAAATAAAAGTTAAAGCCATCATTGAATAGTTTGGTTGTTCACCCAAGCTTCTTCTAAGCGATTTATATAAGTACACCCATATAGTTTTGGGCTACTGAGCGAAAGTATGCGAAATAAGCGAGCCAAGTCCATTTATTAATCACCAATACTGTCGACTGTCAAGGAAGATGAGATTTGTAGACTCGCCGACGTCGATAAAGGCCACAATTAACGCACATGAAAAAGGCGAAGGGGACAATTAACATATGTCGTCGGGAGATATAAGTTGCGGAACATTGGTTATAATTGTTTTTTATAATTTACATTCAATTCAAATTTTATTTTCAAAATTAAAGCTTATTTAATGTTCATTAAGTAAATACATTAATATTAATGTCCCAAAAGTTATTTTTTATGACTGAACCTCTCAATAGTTAACAACATTTCCGCATTTTAAGCTTAAACTTTAGTTATTTCTTTCACTCCTTACTCTGAAAATAATTTCAATACCGAGTTTTTAAAAACTAATTTAAAAATAGTATCCCATGGAGAAGTTTTGATAATAATTGCAAATACACAATCTACACACCGTTACATTCACTACGTGATCTGTAACTAAAAACTTCTCATTTCTTATGTCTCCGTGGAGATCACAGCCACACCAAATCTCATTGAAAGCGGCATTTATATATTTTTGCAAGTATCTCGATAAATGGTGCGATAAGTGGCTGATATTTTGATGTCAGCTTGAAGGTGAGCGTTTTTCTTTGTAAATCATTATCGCAGTAATCTAACTTAACGGTATGTTTAAATTGAAGTGAGAAAAAAATACTCCTGATTTTTACAGGCGCAGGCCTGAATCTACCTACGCAAGTTTTTCTTAATTTCAGCACACAGCCTCTCTTCGTCCCTTTCCATTCAACCTATTATTTTTTTCTTCTCCTTCCCTGCTTACCTAATATTATCTCCTCAATCGCGGCCTTCAGCATTCCTTCCCCCTTCATTTTTAATGAGACCAAATTCATTGAATTTTATGAGTAGAGATATCCCGATAAATACACAGAAGAAGAAACTTCATGGATGGCAAATGAATAGTTACGTTTGCGAACGTTCAAAGAAAACTCCACAACGGGGAGTCATGAGGTCATGAGTAGGTGAGTTGTAGTGATTAAGTTGATGATAATCATCTTTTTCCTTCTATAAAGTAGGCACATGGCCTGTTTTTTCTTCGTCCCTTCGCCTTTTTTTCTTGCTCGGCGTTAAGATGATCACACCATCTTTTTTGGCCAACCTATACTTCTTTTTCCCAGCGGTAAATTATCACGAGCTATTTTCTACCATTCTTTCTTCGCCCATACGATTTATGTGTCCACTCAATTCGTGCTTTATTTGTGCAATTTAAGGTCCACTCGTTAATGTGTAAGTACTGATTTGCAATTTTTTCTCGTAGTTTCATTTCATTCTCAGTTCAGTAATGTTTCACCGGTGATTTTCCGCAGTACTTTCATCTCACCAGTCTCCAAGAGTTTTCTTATTCTTGCTGTGTCTGGCCGAGTCTACACCATTTATGTCATTAGTGATCTTATACTAGCTTTATAAACTCTATTTGTTGCGTATAAATTGCTTCATGAAAAAATCAACCTGGAATAGGGATCGAACCATAGGCTTACTTGGCCAAAGCACAGACCACCACGATGCCTTTGTCTCAATTTTCTCGGTAGTCCTAACAGCATGTCCCGTATGCATCCTGTACTCTCATGTAGTTGAAAAACACATTATCACTCATACTTTATATTACATTGGTAGACTATAGTTAAGTGGGTTTTGGTAAAAATTCACCTCATAACACGTATTTTCCTGTTTTTACAAATTCATCAATACTCGTAGTTCAAATGAAATGTGTAGGATACGTTGTAGTGCATGTTGGTGAAAACTCATCCTCTTCCACTCATGCTTGAGGTATCTAGTACTATATCGACGGAGAGCATTCTTTTGCTATCCGACATCTCTTGATAAAACATCGGCAGAAAGGGCAAAAAAGTTGCATGTTCAGCAAAACGGTGACATTTGATTAGGCATCAATTTTTTAGGATATCTAGTACAGGTGTGACCTTACTTAAAAGTTCCACGTTTCTTGATAGCAGTGAAGCCACTTCACTATCCATTGAATCCCATCACAAGAATCCTGAGTGGCATAATGGGCTGTAAACTGGCCCGGAAAGACAAAAGTTCGCGGTTTGATTAGCGGTTAAGACATACCTCTTTCTGCAGGAACGCCATCTCAGCTGAATTGCTATCATTTCCTCCTACATTTTGTTTTGAAGGCTTTCGCAGCTTTTCTTATCTATGTAGGATGATGCTTTCGAGCAATGCTGGGTTTTGCTCATGTTTTGTTGGAAATTAATGCCTTCTGCATCTAAGGCTCCTCGTCTCTATGGTCTGCTAAAAATTCACGAGGAAGGAATCCCTTTGAAGCCGATTGTGAACACGATTGACTCGCCGACCTACAAATTGGCCCAACACATATCAAGAGGCATTCAAGAATTCATCGGTGGTACGGACTCTTTCATCAAAAAACACGGCACATTTCATAGAAATTCTAAAAGATCTACGAGTGACTAAAGAAAACCTAATAGTCAGCTTATTGTGGTGTCGCTGTTCACCAAAGTTCCTGTCCCTGATTCGGTGGAAATTCTAAAAAATCTAACAGAGGATGGAATGCCGAAGGACTATCCAAAATTGGCTGAGTTCTGCCTCCTAAACAACTACTTCCTTTTTAACGGAGTTATATTTGAACAGAAGAGCGGAGCGGCAATGGGTTCCCCCCTCTCTCCCGTTATAGCCAATTTATATATGGAGTATTTTGAAAAGAAGGCACTGTACTCCTCCGTAGATAAACCATCATGCTGGTTCAGATATGTGGATGACACTTTTGTGATCTAGCCACATGGAAAGGAGAAGCTGGAGGCTTTCCATGAATACCTTAACAGTATCCACCCAGACATTATATTTACGAAAGAGCTAGAAGAAGGAGGTTGTTTGCCACTCTTGGATGTCATGGTGAAAAGGAGAATAGATGGGAGCCTGGGACATTCAGTCTACAGAAAGAAAACCCACACCGATAGGCATTTGAATTCGGCGTCCCATCACCATCCAATTCAGAAATCTTGCGTAATTAAAACTTTAAGCCACCGCACCAGAATTGTGTGTGATGCCGAAAATCTTGACAAAGAAATGGAACATTTAATGTGGGCTCTCAAAGGAAATGGCTACAGCACTTTCTTCATAAAAAGAGCAATGAAGGAAAGGCAACAACACCATAATGATGACGATCGCAAGAAGAAACCATTGGCGTACGCAAAAATTCCCTACATCTCTGGAGTCACTGAACAGCCGAACATTCCGCCCCAAGCCCTGGACATAAAATAATGTTCGACCAAACGCGGGTCTTGGCCAAGACGCAAGAATATCATCCGCGCTTAATACGTGAGGCCATAGAAATAGCCAAAAGGCCAAAAAATTTGAATAGGGGGATGGATATATCCTTAGCAGGTTTTGAAAAGGGTTCTTGGCTCCAGCAAAACCCAACGGCTAACGTCTTCCGAAAAATATTCAAATCGGCCCAACAATGGTGCAACGGACATCGATGCTATATAAGAGCGAACTAAATCCGGTAAACGCTCATTCTCCTGATGACGCTTCCAGTAAGAGAAGCGAAGCGTTGAGATTTTCATAACGAACAAAACCCAGCATTGCCCGAAAGCATCATCCTACTTTTCCTCCAATAGAAATGGCACCGGCTTCACTCCATCCGGGTCGTGAGCCGCATTGCTGATGTGTTTACGAAGCTATTCCGAGGACAAAGAAGAGGTCATCATCATTGCTTTCACGAGATTTCAATTCCGGGACAACTTTGGCAGGAAGAGCAGGAGGCGGCGGACGGAGTGTGCCTGCTGGGCCAACGAAATTTCATTTCTCCGTCACCTTCTTACGTAAGTTAATGCGCGCCGGATGTGACTGACAGCCGTCGAACGAAGTCGTTGCCAAAAGAGAGTCAGTCGTCTCAAAGCCCTCTTTAGGCGCTTACAAATTATATGAAAATGTAGTTCAGAATTTAAAAAAAAATCTAATTCATAGACATCATCATCATTATCAGTGATTCGATTATAAGATTGTTCGACCGAAATCCCTACATTCTAACCTGCCTCTTGCTAATTCCTTTATGCCCTTGCAGCTTTTCATATTTCAGTTCCGTTAGCGATGCAACGCGTGATTTAATTGTTCTTGATGTATTAAATACCCCTAATTGGTTAATATAAATATTTAGAATTGCAAATCAAAATTATGTGGTATAATGAATGAACAGCGTCGCCCACAGATGACTCTAGGAAACCTCATCGCAACTGCTTGCGTAAAAACGAATTAGAACACTCAAATTCACTTTTGTGTCTTCTAAAACATATTGCTTTCACTAACGATACACCCTCGCTACTGGAATGCGAAAAATATATACAAATTAAGCAGATAAGTTGACGAATATGTTTCAAGCAATACTTTGTTCCAGCCTAAGAAGCGAACAAGAGCGCTTTTTCCATTTAACTGGTGTACCATCTTCATTGGTCGTACAATCCTGGCAATGTTTGACTGCTGCCCTTCATTCTACCCTGTCCCTTGCTAACTCCTTAAAGCCCTTGTTGCTCTACCGTTTCGTATCCAGCTGTAGCTAGCCTATTTTTTGTGCCTGAGTCTTCCTAGTAGAGCTTTCTCATCTATTACTACATTCCTTGCGAATCCGTCGTATCTCTAAAGGCCGTTTTACACGGGGCACGTAATTGCACAATCTGATGTATGTTCGAACGTGCATTTCAAATTGCGTCGTGTAAAGCGGTGAAATGCTAGAACGCATGCGCAAATGCATGAACGCGAGATGGCAAAATAGCCCCTGTTCTAATTCCGAGCTCGCATTCTCGCAATTTCAACAAATTTTTTTCCGATAGATGTCGCAGTAGTAGGGACCGGAAGAAACTGAGTGACGATAAGTGATTGTTGAATTGGTGGATTGCATTGTGTGCAGTTGTCGTTGCTTGTTGTAATTTGCGGAATAAGTTTGAGCTGGTCACACAAGGACGTGTGACAACATGTCAACAACGATGCGCACAGAATTTCGTTTCTTCTTTGTTGTAACAAGTGACTCGCTACTCGCGCACTCAACAGACGACGAAATTGCGTGCATGAATGCTTGCTTACCAACACCGTGTAAAGCTACCGCTAAAGGTAACGCATTCGTCTGCGCAATAATTACTGCACGCAAGATTGAGAAATGAATGCAGTGCTAACCTGCGAAATGACGTGCCCCGTGTAAAACAGCCTTAAAAGTGGCCAATCCATCAGAACCTCCTTCCTGTTAATGCTCTATATGGTTTTCCCTCTTCCATTCTACTCTAATCGTCCTCGTTTCTGATCTTATCCGTCTATTAGATCTTAAACAATCGCCTCGAGCAAAAGATACCAAAAACATCAATTCTCTTCTGCTCCAATATATGCTGTGTAAACGTAATGCTGAAGTCAGAGAAATGCTACGTTAACGAGAGCACAACGCGCGCTCGAGTTAGACGCGCACTATATTTGATCAAGGGAAATCACGGGGAAAAAACTTGCCGTGTATTGTGATTTTATAGGAAGCAGAGGATTGAAAATAAGGCATGGGTGTGGATAACTACTACGCGGAACATGTCTGTTTCTTATGAGTTCTTCTCAGGTTTCCCACCGGCTTAGGCTTTCCAAGAGCCAAACTAAGCCTATGGAGAGCCTAACCCGGTGAGAAATCCGATAAGAATTCATCCGCATCATTCGCCGGGAAAGCCTGAAACTATGTCTGTTTCTGATGATTTAAAGAAGGAATAAAATATGCTGGTACCACAATTATATTTACGTATTTACTTGCGACCGGTTTCGATACCAAGTATCATCTTCTGGCGTAAATATATATGTAGTTGTGGAAGAAGCAAAGTTTATTCATATCTATAATCATGGTGAGGACAAAGTGACACCTCAAATCACAGCGTGCCTGTTTCTTTCTGCGCGTGATACACTGCATTGTCAATGTGCCTGTCGCCCGCTAGAGAGCGGTGTGTCCGGTCGGCTCTTTCACACAGGTCCTCGTGTATGACGCGTACCTGATTTTTTAAAGCATATTTTTGGGTAAAAAAAACATTGTTGGAAGTCTGCGATGGGTCATTTCTGCATTTATTATGGCCGCGGGAAATGATAATTGCACGTATTTGACCGTCTCAAACCTCCTCTACCACCTATTTCTCTGACGTAATACAATTCCAGATCCTGGAAACTATCCGCTTATGCCTGATAGACGTTTAGATGAGAAATATTTCGCTGATAATAAATAATCACTACTTTTTGCATTTGGAAACTTAAATCTCGTGCAACAACCGAAGCAGAAGTTTGACTTATGGAAGCTCTGACTTGCATAATTGATTATTGCAATTTTCACGTAGAATCTTAATTTTATCGTAGCGTATTTCAGGAAAAGGTAAACTTAATTCCCTCTCTTTCTCTGGTTGCGGTTCAACTAATAACAATTCATAATTGATATTAAAAATATTATAGTAAATAATTTTATAGATGTCAAAAGAGAGTTATGGATCCAAACAGCACAAGAATATGCTTAGCATATTCCTGGAATATTCTCATGAGAATATTGGAATATTCCTGGCATATTATCAATGTTCCCAGAATATACCGGGAATATTCTTAGCATATCCCATATGTCCGGGTTGTAGGATATGCTGAGTATATTCCTGAGGAATATTCCGCAGGAATATACTCAGAATATTCCTGGAATATTCTCGCTGGAATATTCCTGACATATTCTCAGAATATTCCAATGGGAATATTGGAATAAGCTGCAGCATATTCTCAATATTGTCAGAATATATCGGGAATATTCCTAGCATATGCAATGCGTCCGGGCCGTAGGATAAGCTGAGAATATTCCTGAGGAGGATACTTAGAATATTCCTAGGATATTATCAGAATATCCCGCAGGAGTCCAATAATAATAACGTAATTATTCCCGTACTGGCCGAGGATTCATTGTACTTTTTCTTCATTGTTCATTGTCAAGAGCCAGTACCTCTCACCTACCTAACGGATCATATTGTTCTTCTAATAACTCATGCCAGCGTATGTCGTGTCTAAAATGCAACTGAATGTGACATGTCAAGAAAGTCGTATATAAATGGCCATTCCCGTGCGTAAAAGTGATTGCGAGAACTAATTTTAAAATGTCAATGCCGTGATATAGTTTGAGGATATATCATCCAATCACGATAAAAGTTATCAGGTATTAATTAATTTAAACCTATGTTGCCATATAGGATGAATATAAAGTCAGTATTAATGAGAATAAACGAGATTTTTTCCAATTACCACACTTCTTTACTCATAACATACACAATTACATAATTCTTTACATTTCAATGAAGATGTAACTTACCTGTGGAGACTTTTTGTGCCGGGTGAAGCTATTTTTATACATATAATGTATCGGCGTGCCGATTGTTAAGTTCCGCGGTGAAATATATGTCACAATTGAATGCTCTCAATCAGGAACTCTTTTATGTAATAGTATCGCGTACATATTCTAAAAATAATTCCGGGTTATATATGCGCATGCGATTCGCGTTCGGATATGCAATGAGATCATGCAAATGCGAACCATTATATGGAGTATACCTACGTAGAGTATTCCCGTTGGTGATATTTTAACACGAATGATTACTGAATATTCATAGATTATTCTCAAATATACGTAATGGAGATATTCCGATGCGAATCATAATAGAATATTCCCAGTATATTCTCAAATGGGGGATATTTCCGCGCGAACCATAATATAATATTCGTAGTAAGTATATCCTCAAATATTCGCTACGGGGATATTCCCATACGACCTATAATAGACTATTCATAGAATATTCTCAAATATTCACAGTGAGGATTTTCTCATGCAAACCTGTTTAGAATATCCTAGAATATTCTCAAATATTCGCAACGGGGATATTCCTGTGCGAACCACTGAAGAATATTCATAAAATTTTCTCAAATATCCGCCACGGGGATATTCACATGCAAACGTTTTTAGAATATTCGTAGAATATTCTCAATTATTCGCAACGAGGGTATTCTCATGCGAACCATATTAGAATATTCCTAGAATATTCTCAATGGAATATTCCCATGCCAACCTTTTTCAAATATTCTTGAAATATTCTATTATGATTTGCAATGTCCCTGGGAACAAATAGGAATATTGGGGATGAAAATAGAATATTCCTGGAATATCCCGTGCTATGTAGGGAGCCAGGAGAGCTATTTTATTAACAATACGTAAGTCCGCATTGGTGATTTGCCGCAGGTATTTGATATTTCTAGACATAGTATTATTTGATCCCCACTTTGTCAAAATGTCAAAAAAGATAGATGTCGGAAACCTCCCGGTGCACTAATCAGGACTACACAAGAGCAAATCAAGACACTAATTTAACTATTGCTATATACGTCATTAACCATCCCTGTTCTCATTATAATTCCTCCTCATATTCCCTCCATCTTCATGGCTGGCGTCCTGACATCCCAAGACGCACGTCTTGGTGATAAATCAGTAGGAGGTCTGCAGGTACGTTTGGGACTCCGCCAAATTGGCTCTCTATAGGTAACAAAAGAGGCAGATGGTAGCTATGTTAGATTTACTGGGTGAACTACTGTTTTTACGCGTGTGCCACGGGCCTTCATGTAAGACAAATACCAAAGTTTAAACTTACGAAGAAAATATTTTTAAAATTTTCCCGCGTATTGCGATGGAACACAAGGCGGGAGATTTTGGAATAAAACATCATCGACGTGAGTAACTATCATGGATAACATGCCTTTTTAAACATCGATTAATCTCTGACCAATAATTAGCATCCTTTTGAATATTCCTTCTAACGGTTCCAACCCTAGATTTTTTCTCATGTTTTCATGACTATTTTGATTCAGTTATATTAACGTTGCATGTTATATTCCTGTCATTTTTGCTTTTTGAGTTCCTCTTTAGCCTCTCACTGCCTATGTCTGCGTCCTGGCTCCATACATTTAAATCAGTTGAAAATGCTTTATATATCATCCTTTATTATTATTTAGTTATGTTTCCAATACTACAAGCCATATTATTTCCTTTGCCATGCTAAAAGAAACACCCGTACCTTTTCCAAAATTTGTCCTATTTCTAGTAATAATAGTTTCCAGATGTTTAAATTCGTGTACTCTATCCAGTTCCTTTTCTTCTGAATTTACTTCACTCTTTAGCTCTCTTTTTTCTTTCCGCATTCAATACTTAACCTCAGTCCTCGTTCGCCTCTATCACGTATTTTCCTAGTGATATTGCCAATTTTATCAGTTTTCTCCCTAATTGCTCTGCATTTTCTTTGCTTTGCATTTCTCCACATTATCTTTACACCATCTACACAAACTATTGAATTAAGTCTCTCTGCATTTCTTTTCCTCGTACCTCTGTCATGCATTTTTTATTTCTGTATATTATGCAGTACGTATGATGGTCTCAAACCTGAGAAGTACGTTTTTTCCTTTCCGCCATCCTCGAACAATAAGCTCCGTCAAGTTAGCGCCGCCATTTTCACCGTTTATATGCCGTTTCACCTTCTTCCCCATAGATGGCGCAGCGATGGAGCAGTTGCTCCTCTTTTCTAAATACTCTCCCCCCTCACTTTTTTCCCGCCCTCAACTTAGCTCTCCCCGCTTTACGGCGTCTTTCAAACCATTTCCTTCAATCCACTCTCACTCGTTCCCCCGCACTTTATACCGTGCACTCCTCTTCCAATGGAAGTTTGGCCCTCTACTATGAGGGAGGGAGCACCTTTCTATAGAAATTATAGTTAACTACATGATTATTACTCCCAATAATGTCGCAATCAAAACAAAGAAAGGATGAAAGAGAGACCCACTGCATCGTCCACGTCCACAATACCACGTCCACGTCCACAATGCCCCTTCCTATCATTAACCCACTACAGGAATTTCATTCCTTAAAAATATACGCTCGCGCTGCAAACATCTCATTCCTTAAAAAAGTGCGCAACAAAATTGCTTGCGCCACCAAATTCCCCCCTCCGTTCACGTAATTTTTAGAGTGAAATAGCACATTCAATATCATACTTTTTACGGAAATCGCCTTATCCACCTAAAAACCGCACCCTGAAAAGGGTATTTTTAATGTAGTCCGTAGTAATCACTCACCTGTTATCTAAACTTCACCCCATGCCCTTTTTCCGTTAAAAATGGCTTTCAACTTTCTCATTTACCATTAAAACTGGAATTTGAAACTTCATTGGCAATAATAAATGCCCATTTCCTCTTTCTAGTTTTCGTAAAAATTGCATTTTTGCGCTTCTTCATCTCACAGAAATGTCATTTTTACTACAGCAAATGGCCATTTCGGGGCCGCGCACAGTCCCACCCCAGCAATCCTGTTTTAGTCCACAGGCCCGCAACCCCCACAACCTTTTTGGGGGGCATATTTTAAACTTGAGACTAGTCACCTAGACTAGACACCTTGACAGGAATATACACAGTCAATATGCCTCTACCGGCTGTTCGTAAAACCTCGAAATATGGCGGCGATATCTTACGAAACATTCGCAAAATTGGCAATTTTCGAACGTTAATGTCTCCAAAACTACTTGTCACATGGGTATGTTTGTTACATTTGCGCATTCCTTACACTATCCTGTGGTATCATTGTCATTTTCACAATTCATGGGAGTTTTCCGCAAAAAAATTTCGCTGGTATGAATGAAGTGCATGTATATAAAATTTAGGATCGCAAATATCGATGTTAAATGTGCACTGGGGTGGGCATAGTCAAGGGTGGCCGGTGCCCACATCAAGAAAGTTTTTCATCGTGTATGACGCGCCCTTGATTTTTTCAACGCTCATTTTCGTGAAAAACATGTGGTCATGGCATACGCGTTAATAAGGTAACTTGGTACTTCATCCAAACGAAATGACCACCCTCGGTATTAAGACTTCTTGAAAATAAAGGAGACCTAATTTAAATTTTGACGCCATCGAGACAATAACGCCTCCCAACCACATGACGGATTAAACCCCTCAGACATAATAACTTTGGATGTATGACATATGCCTGTACGACACTTCACCTGAAGATGACTTTCGACGTCGAAACCTGGGCCTTCATTTAAAATAAAAATCTGCTGGACCACCAAATTAAAGTGTTTTATTTCAAGTGTGATTAGGTTCCACCAAGTTACGCCACGAATACGGTCTTAGTATACCCCACAGATGTATATAATACTCCGCGAGCTGCCGCAAGGCTGTACGGCAGAGGGTATCCCAACTCAGGGCATCAAACATGAAGGTAAGAGATACTTGAGGAAAAGGAAATGAAAACGGATGAGGTCGGAAAGTATTAGGTCCTTGTTTTGACAGGTTAGTGACCCGGTCTGTTTTTGTTCAAGTCATAAATGGAGCGAGGGAAGGAGGATTCCTTGTACATCCCTCTTCGTCGGAGAATCTCTTGTTTTTCCTCTTCTAAAGATGTAGTATTGGGGCAAAATAAAATCCTCCATGTCAATCTGAAACTCGCGTGATAATAAATGTTTTAATAATTTTATTCTTGCGGGTAACCTCAAGAGTCTTTAGTGGTTACCAATGAAACCTCGTGCTTAAGTTTTATGCAAACATGACCATATGTCAATTGCTTTACCGTTTAATAGTAAGTATCGAAATCCGTACATTCGATATTGCATGCAGACTTCGCGTTCGAATTTCCCAGCTCTGTGAGTAAGACAGAAAGAATTATAAAAGCGAAACGTTGGCATAAGCCAAGAAATCATGGCTAGTCATTGCCAAAGGAAACAGTTCGTTAAGTAAAAAAATGACCAAGGGAAGGAAAAATGAAATTGATTAGTGTTGTATTATACCTCGGGTTTCACGGTAGTTAGGTTTACGTTGAGACTTCGTATCTAGCTGATGCATTAACTTTGGCTAATGTTTTTTTCATATGTGGTCATTATATACATAAATTATAAACATATAACCTTGAATGTTTTCGCTATAGGTTGTCAGAAATAATGTGGTTTTTATCATGAGAACTCCATTTTTCAATACCCATCGTTTTGGTGTAACAATTGCGTTTTTATTCCAAAAAATCCATTTTTAAAAAGCTCAACAAGAGAAATTAAAGTTTCCTCGGTACCTCAGCACAGGCTCCACATAGGAACTTTTTACTGAGTCCCTCATAGCTTAGGTAAAAAGATCAACTTGAGAATTACAATGAGATTCTACTTAGGTTATTTTTTATAAATGTAGATTGAATAGGTTTTTGTAGGTTTTATTTTATGGGTAGTTTTTATTACTATATGTTATGGGCATATTTCATGTCATATCGCCAGAATTCCTTCAATCCGATCCAACAATTTAAAATGTTTCTCTCCCCGTTGGACTTCAACGGGCGATCTCTTCTAGTAGGTGCTGTATATAAGAAAAGGCATGAAAAGGGTACTTGAACAGAGAAATGTAGCGGCTGGGAATACTATAGTACGTGTAGATGACAAATATATGGGAAAAAGCTAAAGAGCAACTGCCGTAAAAACTAAAAAAATAAGTCAGAGCAATAGTTTTTGGAAAATACGTGATAGAGGTGAACGAGGACTAATGTTTATTACTGAATGAGGAAAGATAAAGGAGAGCTAAAAATCAAAGTAAATTTAGTAATAAAGAAACTGGAAAGGGTAAAATAATTGTACCTACTATCCAGAAAGTAAAATTACGTATTGTGGTAGGATGAAAGAAAAAATAACACTGAGGTCTTGGAAGATTGGGTGGTATTTCAGTATTGCAAAGGATGTAATAGAGTGATGGATTATCGGGAAGAGAGCTGAAATGATGATACATACAGCATTATCAACGGCTGTTAATATATATGGAGCGGAGATGTGGGCATGGAGATTAACACATTAATCTTGATACATTAAGATTCAAGCAGCAGAAATTTTGTTACTGAGAATTATAAAACATTTTACGAAAATCTTACTGGATAAAATTAATGATTAAAACATTAGAAAAAGACTACGTGTGAAGCTACTTAAAGAAATAGCCAACAGAAAACGTTTTCAATGGTTTGGACATGCAATGAAAATGGAGAGAAGTAGAATGCCTAGAATGACTCTAATGAAAGTAGAAAGAGAGAAACAACTCAAAGGAATATCAAGATCAACGTGCAAAGATCAAGTGAAAAAGGATTTACAGGAAAAGAATGGAACTAGCGGCTGGTGGAGGATGAGCAGGTGGAGGAAAAACTGACGATTATAAAAAAGCGATTCAAGCATGATTTCACAAGTGAAAAAAATATCTTATGTAAGATGATCACGGACCCTCACACCCCTCTACGTAAGACAATGCAAGAGGATCCCAACTCCCCCCCCAACTCAACCCTTACGCCTAAAACGTCTTACGTAATACTTGAATGGCCCCTAAGCGTGGGGAGTAGGGGAGAATGGGGGAATGCCGGTATGTTAAACGGTTTCATTTATAGCTATTATAAAAACTGTTAATTATTTTATTTAACATTTTTAGTGGTTATAATATATATATAATTACACAATATATATTAATTGTAGCTTTTTACCTACAAAAGAAATACTATTAAAAAATATTAAATGAAACCCCATATACATGGGGGTTTCCCATGTATTTCTAATGGTAAAAGTTTACCCAAGATTATATCATGAGATTTTTGTACAAAAACAATATCTATAAATAAGCTGGATATAAGATAGGAACTAAAACAAAAGACATCAGTGTGAAAAAGTGTTTATTAATAGGCCTAGGTGAAAATTTGAGGCTTCTAAACAAAATAAAAATCAGTCAGTGCTATTGTACATATAAGCTTATAGGAATTAATACATAGGTATACACTGAGTTCAGTGGAATCGATCAAAAAGAAAGTTTTGAGCTGAATCGGCACTACTGCAGAGGGCATGTATCCACAATCCACAGCTCACACACCTGTACCACTCTTCTCCATCCTTGCCAAGCTCCTCACTTATAAAACACAAATTCTTATCTTTATCAAGTGGCATGTCGTCCATTTCGTCATCATCACACAATTCTTTTTCGCTGATGGCTTCTTCATCCTCGGAATCAGAGGAAAAATCTCTCTCCGTGACTTTAATTTTCTTGAATTTTTGTTTTTTGTCGTCTTAGTCTTGGACTTTGATTTAGCTACATTATTTGCTTTAATAGTAGGTTTAGTTTTGAGTAAACTAGGAACAATTTCCTTCTTAGAAACTCTGTCAGTTTCAACCCTCTTTAAGGATCTTTCGAATTTTGTAGCATTTTTGAACAATTCCCTAGCATTTTTCCTCAGCTTAGCATTTTCTGCTTTAAGCTCTTTCACATTTTTTCTTTCTATTACCAGCTCAAGTTCAAGCTTTTTAGGTGAAGAAGTAAGTATTTCTGAATGTTTTTTTGCAAACTTTCTTCTTTTTCTGGGTTCCACTAGTAGATGGTAATGGGATCAGTTCCTCACTGATACATTTTGAACTGTATTGTAGTTAATATTATCAAGTTCACGATCTGTGGTGTTAAGATCTTTGCTTGCCAATGCTTCATCTGTCTACTGTACTTCGTTATTTCCCATGTCTTGTACGTTTTCATCACGAATTTCTACTCCAGCTCCTTCATCGTTCTCAAGAGCTGGGAGAACTTCAGTTTGATTCACAGAAAAAGCATCTGCAGCAGCAAAATCGTCATCCGTGAAAAGGCTTCGGTCAAAAGGATAAATCCCTATGGTTCTAAATCCAGAAATGGCAACAGCAATTGTAGCAACTCTTGAGTAGGCTTTATTAAAAAGCCCAGCCAAGTCATAAGGAGTTAGTTTTACAAGCCTGTTTGTTTTCATATAAATATCAGACTCCTTTTTGAAAACTCCTTTTAATGTGGAGTAAAAAGTGACATCTAAAGGTTGGAGCCGGTGAGAACAGTGGGGTGGCAATGATATCATGATTACTCCATTTGCCTTGCATAATTCAAATTACTCAAGGGTTGTGTGACTGTTGTGATTGTCAAGAATCAGAATTACAGGCCTTTCCTTGGTTGCCTTTGCATGTTCAATGAAATGCTGAAGCCATTTCACGAATATGTCCTCATTAGTCCACCGTTTTTTCGAACATTCGTATATAGCACAAGACGGACCATCTTTTGTTAACAGCGGGCTCATTCTTTGCCTGGGATAAATGGTGAGTGGAGGAATAAAGATGCCAGAAGCACTCATCGCACACATAACAGTGACTAGCTTCCCCATCTCCCTACTGGTTACAGAGCCAACTTGTTTTTTTTTTAATTGTAAGTATTTTTCCAGGGTCTTGTACGGTTTTTATCCCAGTCTCGTCTACATTGAAGATTCGATCAGGTGTGAATTGGCTTTTTGACAGAGTTGATTCAAGATTGTAATAAAATTTGGTGACTTCTTCTCTAGTAAATCCCGTTATTCGATTTATGCTCGTAGCTTCGAGTTTACGAACACTTACAGATGGGTTTCTTTCCAGAAACCCATGCAGCCAATCTTTGGCAACTATTCGTTCGTTTTCAGAAAATCTGTGGGGGATTTCATGTTTAACTGCGTACTCATATGCTACTCTTCGTACGTCAGTTGCAGTAAGACCATAAAAGAAATTGGCTAGAGTTTTGATTCTCTCTGCTAATGCCTGTTCTTGCTCAGTTGTGAATGTTGCATTTCGCCCTAAGTGTGGCTTTGAATCTTTATTCTTCTTCTTCCGCTCTTGAAGAGTGCTGAACGGTATACCATACTTCTTGCTAGAAGATTTTATTGAATTCCCTTTTTCTATAAATTTTAATGCTAACTTCATTGATTCCTCTCACCAAATTCCTCTTCCAGTCTTTCTCTCCCATTTCCTTGGCATCTAAAAAAATTGACGCGTTATCAGTTATTGAAAGTGTACATTAAATTTGCTAAAAAGAAACATTAGAAACAGAGTCGGGGAGCGCCGGTACCCTACCGCCATTACCCCAATGCGACCTACCGGGGCTACCCAAAGTGCATGACTTGCTTAAACGCCTTCCAACTTAAGACGGAATTATTGAACTTGCTAGTAATATACATTAAACTAAATCTTAATTAGTACACTACTCGATTATAATATAAAACTTATGATATTGTTACCAAAATCAGTACTTACGTTGACCCAAATATTCTCCAAAATTAGATTTACCACCAATCAAACATTCACAACGCAATCGCTCAACAATGTATGATGGCGGACTGAGGCGAATCACACAATTAGTTCTTCTAGTTGCCTCCAAGAAACCAGCACCGACCAGAGTATTTGAAAATAAATGAATCGGTCAGCTGACTGCCTAGCGGAGCTACCTCCCGACCGGGGCAACCCTGCGCTCCCCTATTCTAGAGGGAGGTCTTCCATTTTTGCGAAATATTGGTAGTCAGGTATTCCTAAAATGGTGATGTACGAATCACCCCATTTTAGGGTTATACACATAATTGTTTAAACAATAAACTCGGTTTGATATTTTTACTACTTTTATAAACCATAGAATTAATCATTGTCAGACATTAGGAAGCGGTCAAGGGATATATAGGCCGTATAGTAGTGTGATGGTTGGTGGTTCTAGTCCCAGGATTGGATTTTATTTCAGTCCCCCCCCCTAGCCCCAACTGAGGACACTACCCATTAACGTTGTTAACATCCGCTGAGGTGTCCTCCAAGATCCTCCACCATTGATCTTTGGCCACCGTGGTTATTCCGATTTGTGTGGTTTTATTTTGGAACGTCATCGTTTCAATCAAGTCACGCAGGCGATAAATTTTACTACAATATTGTGGGTTGAAATAACAAGGTGGTCCTAACGTTGGTGGGCTCAGGTGTTCCTCCTGGGTTGCAAACCGTCGCGTTTGCCCATACACGTCAGACGTGCGCAGATTCCACAAGCAAGAGAAACATTCATGATTTTGGAATTTCGATTTTTTTATTAAGTAAGAGTCTCAGGAGTCTTTGGAGCTGTTGGAGAGGTACGGCTAGGTTGGTTTTTCGTTGATTCTTCCGGATAACAGTAGCAAATTAACGTCTGAATTTTATTAAAAAGGAGCCGGTGGCTAACGCCTCTATTCAGAAGCATGGACCATGACCACTAAAGAAGAAGAGCTACTTAAAAGATGGGATAGGATGGTACTAAGAAAGATTTTTGGTGCAACAAAGGAAGACGGACAGTGGAAAATACGGAGGCATAGAAAACTTGAGAAACTCTACAACCATCCTAGCATAGTGGCAGAAATTAAGAGTAATATGTTAAGGTGGTTAGGGCATGTTGAGAGAATGCCTGAATACAGGATGGTGGAAAAGATATATCTTGGGCATCCTGGTAGTAGAAGATTGATTTGAAGACCTCGGAAAAGATGACTGGATGATATAGAGGATGATCTAAGAAAGATGAGAGTAAGAAGATAGAGAACACATGCAGGAGATCGTGATGTCTGGGTTAACATTGTCGGAGAGGCCATGGCCCTACAAGGCCCTTGTAGGGCCATGGCCTCTCCGACAGTACTATGCAGTACAAAGGCCGTAGCGCCGAGGAGTAAGAAAGTAAGTAATCCTTCAATATCACATTAAAAATGGGAAGTCGGGAATACCGAAAGGCAAAAAAATGTGGGGAAATTCTTGTAATTTGTTTAGGATTCGAGCAGGGAAATTTATTTGGTCTAGTAAAAGCTAGTGATTCCACCAAGCCATCTTAAATCAAGGCAATTTTCCCATGGGGACAATGGGACCTATATGTTCTCGCCTTCAGTGTACACTGTAAGCTCAGAAGGCATAGCCGAGTGTTTTATGGTGAATTTTCACAAGTGTCTTATACTTTCGACCCGTGCGCGTGACTGCGTGCGCACTTGCGTCATTTTCGCAATGCACATACTATTCTTTGATTCTGAAATATTTCATTATAAATCGTCAATAGAGTGCAAAATTTCAACTATCCAGCACTGGTGAAATAGTGAAGTACTTTTGTTTATCCCCCTTCAACTAGTTTAAAGAGTAGGTACTCGGCAAATATTTTTGAGGCATAATTTTCTTTATAAAAAATTACCACGGATTGTACAGATGAATCTGTGCTAATTGAAAAACAGCAGAAGAAATAAGATCAATACACTCAGGAGTGTAGGAAAGTTAGAATCAGGCCGTCCTTTCTTTGGAATATATATTTTATGAGAATAAATTTAAGTGCATTAAGCATAGGGAAACTCAGCATCAATCGCGGATTTGATTGGTTGACGATGAACGTCGCTGGAATTTATTGTTACTTAACTATGAGTTGTGGGAAGTTATAAATGGCACACTATTCGTACCTGAGTTTTTAATGGAACCTATAATGCCTTTCTCAACTACGAAGCCAGTTATTTAAAAAAAGCGAAATTCCTTTCATCGCCTTAGGTCGAGGGTTGTGAAATATATTCTTATATTAATTATATCTGAAATATCCGACATCTAAGTGTAGGAGATCGAGTTGGTGTGGTGAATAGTGCACTGGCTTTCCATACCGAGAGCCTGTGTTCGATTCCCGACTATGGCGGAGGTTTATCATTGGAATCCAGATCACTATTTAAGTGCTATGTGGAGAGTATTCCAAATAAAACACAACGTTCTCGCTTCGAATTGAACGTTGAATTGAGAAACCATTGAACCCTTTTGTTATGAGTGCTCTAATGCCGACGGAGGATTTCTATCCATCCTTCCTCCATTCCCTAAAAAAAACGCCATACCGTACTGTCATGCCTCTCTGTCCTCAATAGCGGAAATGACCTCAGTTGTCGCTCGCCACCACAAACAACTAATCAGTCTTTCAGCTTAGTTTCATACTGCTTATGTTAAGGTAGCTTGAGCGAATATCACTTCACCTAGAATTTGATGAATTTGGCCTCATTTTAAAGAAAAAACTCTCATCTTTCCAATGATATCAAAATATCAACCCCTTGCCGAATTATTTTTCGAGCGATTTGCCTCAACATATAAGCTGTTTTACATGGGATAGATTATGGCTGTGCGCTCCAGAGGGAGAATATTTTTAAAAAATTAGGAACTTCTAGCACCTAGATTTCGTCAAAAAAATAACGGTGTGTAGATTGCATGTTTTCTCAACTATTTATAAAAAATAATCTATTACTCACAACAGTAATTTTTACAGAAACGCATAAAAACATTCCGTTTTGAAGGATTTTTAGTCGTACGGAGAGAAAAATGAGTCAAATTAGAGACTCATGTAGCTTTATTAATTTAATTACTGAGAACTTTTGTCATATATAACTATATCTTTGCCCCATTAATATTACAATATTTATTTCATACTTCTTACAGACGCTGAAATAAAAAAAATAAAATTTGAATATGGTCTCCATTATGACTAGAGAACTACATCGCTCAAACCAGCTTAAGGGGCCATTCAAGTATTACGTAAGACGTTTTAGGGAGGGAGGGGGGTTGGGCTCTTCTTACGTTGTCCTACGTAGGGGGGTGGAGGTCTGAGACAGTCTTACGTAAGGTACACTTCTGAATTCGTATTCTTATAACTTTTTAAAACTATTTTTGTAGGAAAAATCTTACTTTTTAGGATTAGGATTTTAAGTGGTACGCCTGAATGTATGCTATACTATAGAAAAACGTACAACCAATTTTTTGCGTCCATTAGTTTGCAGATGTCGCATTTTCAAGTATCACATGTTTTGCGAGTTGTGCGTACAGCGAATCGCGAAATATCAAAAACCGTTATCGATTTCCGTGATGAGGTCAGTTTTTGCGCATTTTGACATAGAATCCCCCATAGTTTACTATCTACGTCCATGGTTTCAAAAAAGTCTGATAACTTACGTAAGAATGGTAGGGGAGGGTTCGTGAAATGTCACGTCTTAAATTGGGGGGGGGGGGTAAATTAAAAGAGGTAAAAATCGTCTTACGTAATATTTTAATAGCCCCTAAGGTCTGTAGGCTCAGTATAACTCGCGGATTTGGTTGGTGGAGGATGAACGTGACGGGAATCTAATATTACTTAACTTTGAGGGGACTTCATAGCTCGGCCGCGGCGGAGACAGGCGGCGATGTCTTTTTCCGCCGGCGGAACATCACAGCTTGGCGGCCAGAAAACAAATGAAATGTGGTAGGCGTCACAATAACATTAGCACTGCAGTACTTGCATGTCATCGGAAAAAGCAACATTATTTGATTGTCGAGCTCAATTGGCGCGATCAAATGAATGAATTGGCTATAAAATAAGTTGGTAGTTATTTGTTAATGCTAATTTGATGCAATAGTTTCGCTTTAACCATATATGTTAAAAAAACGTCTCCATCTTTATTATAATTTTATTGAAATAAGTTTAAATAAGTCTCTATACTGAACTCCAGCATTATTAGGTGCTTTAGTCGTAATTATTTGTTAATGCTAATTTGATGCAATAGTTTCGCTTCAACCATAAATGTTAAAAAACGTAAAACGTCTCCATCTTTATTATAATTTTATTGAAATAATTTTAAATAAGTCTCTATACTGGATTTCAGCATTATTTAGTGCTTTAGTCGTAATATTTGTGCGAATTAAATAATGCTGTTTTTATTAAACCCGCCAGACAAGGTTATATCGGCATTGATACATGAGCAGCTCTACTTGTTTAACATGCAATAAACAATAGCTACGAAATGAGCATTTCCACACCGTAATTATGGCATCAAAACTTGAAAGCTATTGGCTGCAATGAATATAGTTCAATACAAATGGTTCAATGGTCGATATAGGCCATTCTCAGGTTAACGGTAGTAGAATAGTGTTGTAGTAACCTAAAGGAAGTCTATTTTCGTTAAGCGCAAAGGCAGTTTTTTCTCGCATCTATATTAATTAAACTCTAAACAATTATAATATTCTGTAGAAATAATAAGCATCGATAAAAAGAAGCCTTTGCGAAAACTGAAGAAGGAGGATTCACTTTTGAAAGGCTTTCCTGCTTCTTTGCCGCGGCTACCTCCGGAGATTTCAGGGGGGGCTTCATAGGTCGGTGGCGGAGGCATAGCGGCGGAACTCAGCCAATGCGAACACTCCTATAGAAATCATTTCGTCCGGCCGCTCAGTGCCGCTGACTAGTGCTGGATCGCCGCGAAATATTCATCCCGACTGAAATCCCCGGTGGCGGCCGTGGCCAAGAAACGGGAAAGCCCGCTGCCTTTCAAAAGTGAAACCTCCTTCGGTGGCTAGTGAGACCTTCTGTTTTCGTTAATGCTTCTTTTTATCGACACTTATTATTTTTCTTATACATCTTAGTTGTTTAGAGTTTAATGTATGATTATATGAGAAAAACTTCTCTTGTATTAAACGAAAATAGCCTTCCCTAAGGTTATTGAAACGTTATTTGACTAGCGTTAACCTGAGAATGGTTTCAATATGCCATTGAACAAATATTGATTTTGAACATAGTTATCCAATTTTGATGCCATAATTAAGTAGTGGAAGTTTTCATGTCGTGACTATTGTTTACTGCATGTTCAACAATTGGAATTGCTCATGTGTTAATGTCAATATAACCTTGCCTGACAAGTTTAATAAAAACTGAATTATTTCATACGCAAAATATTACGCTTGCAGCACTATATAATGCTGAAATCCAGTCTCGAGATTTTAATTTCAACTTATTTCAATTACCTTACGAAAACGGTGGAGGTTACACGTTTGCTTAACATATATTGTTAATGCGAAACTATTGCCATCAAATTAGCTTGAATAAATATTTACCGACTTATTTTATTACCAATTCATTCATTTGATCACGGAAATTGAACTCAAAAATCAAATAATTTTGCTTTTTCGGATGACATACAAGTACTGCAGTGCCTATGTTATTGTGACGCCAAACACCTTTCATTTGTTTTCTGGCCGCCGAGCAGTGAAGGGGTACATATTCCGTCGGCGGCGATCGGCATCGCCGCCAGTCTCCGGCGCCGAAATATGAAGGCCCCCTCAGGGGCTGTTCAAGTATTACGTAAGATGATTTATGCCATTTTTGACCCCCCCTCCCCCTATGTAAGATGTAAGACAATGCAAGATTTTCCCAACCCCCCCCACCCCCCCTCCCTCTCAGTTTTACGTAAGACGTTATTTATATCAACTCTTGGTTAAATGCCCGCTTTCTGCAGTTTTTTCTTTCCATAGAAGCCATCGTACAGCTTTGAGTATTGGATATCATATATTTATGCACTGTTGGAGTACCACATTTATTGAGCTTGGAGGTAATGTAGTTAGCCAGTCAGGTGACAGAATGGGAGCATTGGTGCAGCGGTGAGATTTCGGAAATTTCGTATTTAGGTACATTAACGAGCGGATGCTCCATGTCACTGCTAAATTTCATTCGGAAACGATAAAACGTTTCAAGACGGACAAAAATCTTACATAAGTTGGTTCCAGACCCCCTTTCCCCTAGATAAGACAGTGTAAGATGATCCCAACCCACCACCCCGAAAAACGTCTTACGTAATACTTGAATGGCCCCTTAGCAGCAGAGATTTTTATTAACATTTGTAAATATGAAAGAGTACCTATCTGAATATTGTATTTATTAGGGCTTTCTGTGTCAGAGTACCTAGTGCATAAATTTATATATTAAATATTCATCAAGCTAGTGTATTAATTGCCAGAAGTCCAATTATATCCCGCATGAAGGTTTATCTTATGAGACAATTTTGAAAGCCTTCCTTATATCTTTTCCTAGTTTATCTTATAAACTTATATCAATGAATCCCCGTAATGCTAATTGAGACTACATGATACAGCATTAATGTAGGCAGAGCATATTTCACTACTTTCACATTTAAAGGCATGAAATATATAGCAGAAGTTAATTAAGATAGGCAAAAGACTAACGAAAATTCATATTTACCAAAATTGTGGTTCTGACTACAAATTCAAATGAAGTTAAATAACTTTACAGGTGATGCACAAATTCACATTCATTTCGGTGTATTGAGAATTTTCGATCGAAGGTTAATGTTATCATCTAACATAAGAAAAAGCTTATAATAACTTGACGGAAAATTACATACGTGAATCTGCCTCAGTGGTTCGAAAAGCAAGAAAGGATGGATGAAAGACAATTGCTTCGTTAGACGGTGCAAATTTTGCACAGTGTAACATCTTCGATTCAAATATCTCTCATGTAAAGCCATTTAATAAGGTTTTAAACAAACACTCAAAACAAAAAATATGAAGAAAGAGATGAATGAATCAAGGAAGACTTTTTTTACATCGCTCTTACCACACTAACAGATCACACGGAGTACGAACGCAATCTCGAGATACGGTAGGTGGTAGCCTTGGTAGTGGTGGTAGCTCATCTCTTTGGGGCCATTGAAGTATTACGTAACGTGATTTTGGCAACATTTTGAACCTCCACCTCCCTCATGTAAGACAACGTAAGATTTGATATACCCCTCCCCTCCCAATCTAACGTAAGTTGTCATAACCTTTTGGAAGCATTCACAGATAATTGTGGTAGATGACCGATTTCATGTCCAAGTGTGCAAAAATTCAACTCACCCCCTCCGGTTTTAAATATTTTTTTACAAAATCAAAGGACTTTTTGAGAAACGTAGAAATATGAATTTTTAGTCAGATATCGATAACGATTTTCGATATTTCGCGATTCACAGTATCGCGCGACTCGCAAAACACTAGATCTTCACAAATGCGATGTCTCCAAACTAATAAACGCAAGTAATTGATCATACCTTTTTCTAAAGTCTAGCATGAATTAAGGTGTACTACCGCAGCGGTAATCTTACACAGTAAGATTTTTCGTCCGACGATAATTTAACAAGTTGATAAAAATAAGATCTCGGAAATAAAGTAAATCTTAGGTAAGATTGTATCGGACCCCCTCACCCCGCTACGTAAGACAACGTAAAAAAAGCTCAACGCCCCCCCCCCCCAAAATAAACGTCCTACGTAATACTTGAATGACCCCTTCAGTCGAGACGAGATGAATATTTTGCGGCGAGTCAGCGCTAGTCAGCGGCACTGAGCGGCCTGACGTAATGATTTCTGAGGACGTATTCTCATTGGCTGGCTTCCGCCGCTGTGCCTCCGCCGCCTAGCTATGAAGGCCCCATGAGTTGTGGGGAATTCGGGCAGTAAAAAAACGTCCTGCACACTAGAATGTCTCCATTCACTATATTTTATGACTTCCTACGGCCGAAGTCTAGCCCATCCCGGCAGGTTTCTATATTACACCTATCCTGGTTGTCCTATCCGTTGGCACCCAATTCTCGGCCAGGAGCGAGGGCGGTGAGTTGGGCGTTGAACGCAAGCTGTGCCGGACAACACGGTCTTAAGGTCGGTTTACATTGAATACAACTTATTAGAACGTAACGGTAGGTAGTTTGGCAAAAGGGTAGTTAGAGCAAGATATTCCTCTAGTCATTATGGTTAACATATTCGAATTTTATTTTTTTATTATAGCGTTTGTAAAAAGTATGAAGTAAATATTGTAATAGTAATAGCACAAAGAAATAGATATAGATGTAAAAATTCTTAATAATTAAATATATTTGTCCTCATTAGTCTCTAACTTGAATCATTTTTTCACACCGTATGGTGCTTTCTTCGATCTTTGTACGGTGCTTTATACGGTGCTAACTTCACAACAGATGTTTTTTGTCATTCTGTAATAGTTACTGAGGTGAGTATTTTATAATATTTCATAAATAGTATAGAAACATCCAAACTACAACCGTTGGTTTTTTTATATGAGGTGAGGTGGAAAAATGAGTGGCGAGTTGTGCGTCGAGAAATGTTATCTTGAAGCGACGCCTTTCATCCGAGTCTCTTAGTACTTGGCTGAGTGGAAAGCATTTAGCTTAGTAATCTGCTCACTCGGTGCTCATCAGCACCAGGGAATAATGGAGCGGAGGAGAAGAGAAAAAGTGAAGGCTACTTCGCGGTTTAAATCTTAGAAAAAATGCTATGGTGAAACTTGGAAATCCTTGGATGGCGTTGAAGCCATTATTTCGGACAAGAAAGTGTGAATATTCTACCAAGTAATTTTTTCAATATGAATATTAGAAATTTCCACAAAGTTACGCCGGAAACGTTTTCCCATATTCGTTGAAAATTGTTGCCAGTAATGACTCAGAATATTCTGTCATTAAATATAGATAAATAATAAATACAATGGTTAAGTATGGTGATGTAAATGAATGGACCCAAAACATTTTCCTCTAGCTTCCCACTTCCAACTAGAGATGATAAAAACTGCTAATTTTTCTGAAGCAGGTGCTACTTGCAAATGTTGTATATATTATGTTATATAAATATTAGCAATTGGAAATTGCAGATAATTTCGGCATCTACTTAATTACTACTACTAGTATTAATCTGGAGCAGATCATTATTAATTTCTGATGATTAAATTTATGACGAGCCTTTATACAATTTTGGAATGCCTTTCGACAAAAACCTTCTTTAAGCAATTTCATGTAATTAGTATAATATAAGGTTTATGAATATCAACTTATTTGTGTAAATATCTTGCTAGGTACTAAGGTGATTAAAACTTATTTGATTAATTAGTTGATCCAAGTGGTAACGTAAGGCCCATTCTGTTGTATGTGTCAATTACGAGCAGCTGCGATATGTCGCCGTTCATGGTTCTGTCTGCATTATTTAATTATGTTGCAGAGGGATTTTCATTGTCAATGTAGATGCAGAAGAAGCTAAAACCTACTAAGATATTTCGTATTTTACTAATGCTGCTATTTTAAATGCTTACCGCCAGACCTGCTACGGCTGCCACAATGCGCAAGCGTTTTCCTCCATGTGAAGTCCTATATTTCCATTCAGATAGCCACGGCACCGAGTCGCAGTGGTAACCTCGAAGGAGTTGCTGTTCCAGCGTCTGCAGGAAGACGAGAAAGGAAGACGAGCACGCGTTAATAAGCACAGCAGCTGATTCCGACAGCCGTTATGCTTTAAGTCGCCAACATGGCTTCTATTTGGAGTGATCACAGAAGCGAGGAACGCATTAGGTAGGTAAAATAATAAAGGTGTAGAGTGGTGCTTCCATGTACGCTATTAATTTACATATGAACACCTTCATTTCGATAATATAATAATAATAATAATAAGGGGGAGAGATCCATCCGAATCTCTCCCGCCTTATTTTTTCATGGATTACACTGAGGGTATGTACTGAGGTTTACCCCTCATTTTACAAAAAAAAAGTGATAGGAGACTCATCCGAAACTTATGTATGGGGCAGAGGGCTCAGGTAAAGGTAGCTGACAGTGAATCAGGGTAGGCAGTTATAGGTCGCGGGGTACGGCAAGGGTGCCCGTTGTCGCCTTTACTTTTTAACATCTATGCTGAGGAAATGGTTAGAGAGGCATGGGATGAGCTAGATGTGGGAATGAAAGTAGGAGGCCAGTGGATAAAGTCGGTTAGATTCGCAGACGACCAGGCGTTGATCAGTCGGTCATCGAAAGGATTGCAAACTTTAGTATGTGCACTGGAAAAGTAGTGTGAGAAATACGGAATGAAGATAAATAATAGGAAAACAAAAGTAATGAGATTCCCTAGGACAAAGAAAGCGAAGCTGGTGATAAGAGTAGGAAGTCACAAACTGGAGCAAGTAGAACAATTTAATTACTTGGGTAGTACGCTAGAAGAAACAGGACATAGTAGCAAAGACATTAGGAGGAGAATAGCGCTAGCGAAGGAAGCGTTCAATAATAGAAGGGAGCTGATGACGGGGATCTTAAGTAAGGATGTAAAAAAGAGGCTGGTGAAGAGCTTGATATGGAGTGTGGCGTTTTATGGGGCAGAAACGTGGACCTTTAGAAAGGAAGACGTAAATAGGCTGAAGGCTTTCGAGATGTGAGTGTGGAGGAGGATGGAGAAGGTGCGTTGGACGGAAAGGAAGGCAAATGAGGAAGTGCTTGACATGGTGGGCGAGGAGAGGAAACTTATACATGAGATTAGGGGAAGACAGGGTAGGTGGCTGGAAGGGGTAATGAGGGGCGATGGTTTGCTGAAGGCCGTGATAGAGGGTAGGATGTTGGGTAAGCGGGGACGGGGAAGGAAGAGAATCGGTTTTATGGACGGGATGAAGAAAGGTAGGACTTATGCTGATATGAAGAAAGAATACTAGAGGTAGAAAGGGCACGGCACGTGTAAGAGTTCGTTGGATATTCTCTAACTTTCATCACAACCTACCTCTAACCGGTAGACTACTGCAATGAATGAATGAATATAAGTCTCTAACTTGACTCATTTTTTCCCGCGGAACGGCTGAAAACCCTTCAAAACGGCAGGTTTTTTTGCGATTCTGTAAAAGTTACTGTGGTGATTAATAGATTATTTTTTATAAATAGTTGAGAAAACATGCAATCTATACACCGTTAGTTTTTTTGACGAAACCTAGGTGCTATAAGTTCCTATTTCCTTCAATATTCTCCCTCTGGAGTGCACAGCCATAATCTATCCCATGTAAAACAGCTTATATTTACAGGTAAATTGCTCGAAAAATAGTTCGGCAAGGGGTTGATATTTTGATATCATTAGAAAGATGAGAGTTATTTCTTTACAATGAGGCAAAATTCATCACATTCTAGGTGAAGTGATTTTTCACTCAAACTACCTTAGTTAAATAAGCACATACGTTTCGTTATGATACTAACCAGTGGTCGGAAACGTATGACCCGCGGTTCACCTAGTGACCCACTGGGAAAATTTTAGTGACCCAGGGTTCATTTTGTTTACATGGTGTTTACTTTTCTGTTAACATTTTATGATTTATTTCTCAAGTTGTAAATATAGATTTGATGATAGTAAATTTCTAATTCTATATTTAAATTATATTGGATTATCCCATCTGTATAACGTTTGCATGTTTTGAATTTTAACATAATGCGTATTCTAAAATAAAGGTTATGTCTACTTCTTCTTGGTGACCCACCAGCAAATATTTTTGTGAAAAAAATTGAAAAATGACCCACTTGATAAAAACGTTACCGACCACTGATACAAATTATGAGCAACACTGAGTAACAACCAATTCACAATCTAGCAATGCCGGCGTTAATAGAGTTAAAGTGTCTCAAAGCGAAATTAATATCTGCCTTGTAAACTGCCAATCTCTAATGTGCCATATTGATGAATTTAGAATACATTTTTATTCAAATCCCGCCGATATTATCTTCTTGACTGAAACTTGGCTAAAACCAAGTATTCCCAAGAACTGGCATCGTGTCATATGCAACCGGGAACCGTGTGTAGGTATGTAACAATGCCGTCAGAAGCACGGTGAAAAAAGAGTATTGTTATTAGTATTACCAACTTCTTAATATATCTCATCAAAGTTTCATGAATTCGACACCAGGAGTGCTGTGCATTCAAAATGGAGAGCCTAATGCACTCTTTTTAGGAATGATACTTACAAAGGAAAAGAGCGGAATATTTGGAAAAAAAAGATAGGGCACCGGGACATTCTATCAAAAAACGGTACTGTCCCGGGAAAAACGGGACAAATGGGAACCCTACACTATAAAAACATTGAGCATAGCGGAGCGAAGATCCGGAACCATTTCTTTGCTTATTTAATCAAGCTAGGGGTATTCTATACCCCCGTGTGCTTAAAGAGCTCCAGTAAATCTAAACTTAGAAGTTAAGCCCTTATTTAAATGGAAATGTGTGCGTAGATAATCACGTCAAAATCGGCCGCACGAAAATTAATTTATGATTTTTTGGCTATACGTTCATTTTTTCGCACTCAAAATTCGTAAAATAAAATGCCCTGCGCGGAATTCCTCATTAAATCCACTGCTTTTCCTGTTTGAGATCGAAAATATTTTCTGAACTCGGTCGACTTGTACCTACTGATATCATCCATTTTTATAGGTGTTTGCCAAATAATAATCATTCACAAATGGAAGTTCTCAAACATTTACAGACACATATATCGGTTTGTATGTGTAAAGCCAGATGCGGGTGCATGTCAAGTGCATAGATGTTTACTGAACCAATGCTCGTACCATAATTCTTGGCCCTCGGCCACCGAGGTTGAATGCACGTGGTGAAAGTGATTTTCTGTGTAACTACAATGTAGCGGTCAGTACGGCGAGCTTCGTGCCTGACTGGCAATGAGACAACAAAACGGGGGTAGGGGGACCGAACGTCGAATTTTCATCTTAGATATTTCAATCTTCTTCCTCCTTTCCAGGTTTAGGCAATTTGCCTGTTCCGGCTTCACCATCCCATGTTCTTTGTCAAACAACATGTTCTTTCCATCTTTCTTTATAATTTGTTGCTACTTCTGTTACTGGTTGCTCTTCTAATTCTTGCCTTATGTCTTCATTTTTATATGGTCCAGGCTTGTACAGCCTTTCGCAGATCTAAGAAATTTCATTTCATTCCGTTTCAATTTTGTAGGGTTTCAGTTTGTTTTAAGTCTTTTGTTCTAAATGTCCAAGCTTCTGATTCATATAGTAATGTGGGGACAGCCATTATTTTGCAAAATTATATTTGAGTTTCTTTTACAGTTTTTCCGTTCAGTGTCCTTCTTATTGTCCCACATATTCTTTATGTGCCAATGCTATTTTCAGATGACCAAGTCAATAATTCAAGATAATGATGGATATTTACAATTGGCTGTCCATAAATTAAATCTGATATCTAGAGACTATAACTTGAAGATATCTGTACAAAAAAACAAGAGAATAGCATTCCTGGGATACTACCCAATCCTAACTAGTATAATAATTGAAAATAATACCTTAAAGCAGTTATCACACTTTAAATATTTAGGATTCAACATTACCTGTGAAGAGGACAGAAATTTTAAATAAAACGACTAATTACCAAAGATATTTTAATAATAAAGATAAATGATTAAGGCGGTTTCACCGCGACTTTGTGAATCAAGGCAAAGATTAAACTCCAAATTTTTGTTTAAATGGTTCTAAAAATCCTGCTTTTGCTGCAGACATTTATTTTTTTTATTATTTTTTTTTTATTTTCAAGAAAATGGTACACATACAGCAATGTTGCCAATTTAAAGTGCACTTACAAAAATCACAAAGAGACACACGTTAACATCTAAAAATCAAACAATAACATAAACAACAAAGCCAAGATGAAAGCAATTTGCAGATTATTGACTATATTTTATAGTTTTTTTCCGAAAATATGAGTCGAGGCCATGTCAGTGAAATATTTAGGGGATAGATAAAAGGGTCAATGTCAGCAGGGAGAGAATTTATTAGGGCGGAGAGACGGAAGAAAAGAGAACGTTTAATTAATGATAATCTGGGTGTGGGCATGTGGAGTAGTGAGTTAGTTCGGGTAGGACGAGAGGGTACTCTGATATTGATGGTAGAAATAAGATCGGGACTGACTACGTAGGAATTAATGATGTTGTAAATTATTTTTATGTCTGATTGAAGTCTATGATGGGAGAGACTGCTGATAGATAGTGAAGATAACATAGCGTCCGTAGACGCATTGCAGAGATTTGAGTTTCTATTTTTCACAATTTTTGCGAAGAAAGTCGTTGGGTCGTTGGGTCGTAACACTGTTTAGGGTGGCAAGATTTGAGGCAGCTGACATTGACCATATAGGGGAGCAAAAAGTTAGTACTGGAAGTACAATGGATGTGAAGTAGAAACAGTTGGGATCGAACACGACACCTTTGCAGTTGTAGCCGACCGCCTTAACCACTGGGCTAACACCACCATACCACTGGGCTAACGCCGCCACGTCTAAGCTATCGAAAACCAAAATTCAGGTACAAAATATTCAGATTATTCCACAAATATATTTTACTGTACAATTTTCATAGCCATTTAGGGTGACTGTAGTGCCATTTCTATTGAATTAACATATTTTGACTTCTATTATCGCAGTAGAAAGTTAATAACTCAAAATATAAGGAGGTAAGATGCATTTATTTTATTTAAGTCGATTTCTCGGGCGATTTTGCTCCTTTTTTATAGTTTTCCGTAAACATTTCCTTTATATTTAGTGTAAAGAAGGATACTATTTTCCCCGTGTTTCTCCACTTTTAGAATTTAACACCATATAATTTCAAGTTCAATTTGCGAAAAAAAATAGCGTGGAAATGTTTGATATCGTTGCTCATTTCAAATAGAGGACAAGTTTTTCTACAAGTAACCAGAATATAAATTAAATGACATTTGAGCTATTTTATGATGGAGCCACCTTAAAGCATTTCTAGCAAATGAAATTTCACTGCTTCTGGAGACATCCGATTAGTGCAGACGTACATTAACACCACCACTTGAATATCCCTTTTTCACGCTCAAAAGGTGAATCGATTTGCAACTCGTCATATATATATTTCCAGCATGATTTATGCCATTCACTCATTTTGAAACTGCTATAGTATAGCAGTTCCAAAATGAGTGAACATAGCCAAATCGTCTCTTCGTATCGTTGTAAGTGACAAGATTTTCTTAAGGGATATGCCACTCACTTAAGGGGCTGTCCATAAATGATATCCCACAATTTTGGAACAAAATAGACCCCCTCCCTCTCCCCTTGTCTAAGTTGATCACAAGTAGTGACCAACTGATATCACAATAATAAATAAAATTCTACCTCCCCTTCACAGTCTGAGTAAAAATAAGACATAATATACAGTGGAAGAGTGGATGCCAAATGAAGCATCTTCCCCCCCTCCTCACTGTCACACATTGTCACAAGGCGGTGCCCCTCCCCTCCTCCCAATCATGTGGACGTCATTTATGGACAGCCCATTACTGGGATCAATTGGTTGTTTAAAATCATCTCGCTCTATCGAGTGATGAGACAATGTGTTATACCTAGTGAAAGGCTTTATATATAGGATGAAATAAGAGGTTGGTGCTTTTAAGTGCCATTTTCTGAGCTATCACAATTTTTATCTCGGGCACAGAAATTTTAGATGCCAGTACTCCCCGGTAGAACTGATTTCAAATACTAATCGGTAGTAATGAAATAGAAAAAAATACTACCCGGTAGTACCACACACCGGTATTTTTTGTCCTTTTATACTTCCCAGCACTACCTTCCTCCCCGCATGACCTTTGGCCTTACGTTGGGCTTCCGGACCGAGCTCCGTATCGTAAAGATCAAATTTTGGACCCTATTATCCCGGACCCGCGCCCGCTGCCGGCGAGGAAGAATGCAGGAGTCCAAGACAGGAATGCAACTAATAGGATACATTGATCGGTTAATCGATTATTCAACCAAAATTAATCGTTTATATTGATCGATTATGGAAGGTCCGATTATAATTGATAACCGATTAGTTGGTACCCATAATTACCAACTTTTCGCGGGTTGCCATATTTTTTAAGAAATAAGAAAACGATTTTATAGATGATGGAACTATTGATCATAAGGAGTTACTTTATAAATATAGGTCATAATACTTTTTCATTGATATTTTAGAACCTTCCATTCAATAGACTTTATAAACAGCATATTTCTTGCTCGCATCACTAGCTTTTTGCGTGTGTAATTTGTTACGCTCGTAATATAGAGGCGAGTAAATGCTAACTAATGTATTCCAATTCTGAACTTTTACCGATAAAGCTTGGTACAAAAGATATTTTACAAAAGGAATGGTATCAATCTTGATTAAACATAATTGGAAAGAAAGTTTTATGGTTGGAATTGACTTACATAGACGCAGTTCAGCTAAAGTTTTTCTACTTACACTTATTGATAGTAATCTGGCGCATATGCAAGATACTCTTTCAATGGGCATCTATGGGCTCGTTTGAGCATGAATTTGGAAATTGTCCGGTTCGAGTGTAGCGAACTCGACACAGTACCTATGCAGATCACTTCGCAATACAACAGCACCGTTGTTTTCCTTGCCTGGCTGCTTTTCTTTGCACCTTCTCAATGCAATATGAAAAACTCACGGCGATTGGTCGAACCACATTTGCTCCACACAATCTGTTCACAAGATCGTTCAAGCATGTAGCATGTAGCACTGTGCAAAAGCCGAGTTGACAGAAAAGCATTTAATTGATTCCAGGCCATGCACTCCACTACTTCGGTTTCCCGCCCCAGGAAGATGACTTCAACGCCATCTAAGGATTTCCAAGTTTCACCGTAAGAATTTTTTAAAGATTTTAACCACGATGTAGCCTTCACTCTTTCTATTTTCTTCCGCTCCATTATTCCCTGGTGCTGATGTGCACCAAGCGAACATATTCCTAAGCTAAATGCTTTCCACTCGGCCAAGTGCTAAGAGACTCGGATGAAAGGCGTCGCTTCAAGATAACGCTTCTTGACGTGCAAGTCGCCACTCATTTTTACCGCCTCACCACACACTACTGATGCATTTCACAGAGAAAAAGAGAGTAAATGCACAAAAGAGGAGCCCGTTTTTCTGCGAAAAGAGATCCTACTAACATGGCTATGGCGCGCAGTTTCTCCATACATTTTATGAATAATTTAATGCTCCTTTGCGAATTATATTAATGTTGCATTCTTCTATATAAATAACTACAGTATCGAAAAGATTCCATTGCCCACGTTTATCAGCGTTTTTACTGCCCATCTGGTCCATTAAATATGGCAAATTACGCATTTTAATGGCTTCAGTATTCCCCTGTGCAATCGTACCGTATAGTTTGTCCAGTCCAGTCCAGTTATAAGTAATACTTTCCAGCTGCCACGGGCGCGAGCCCTCTACAGCTGTGTTGTATTTTTAATTAAATGTATGAACAAGAGGGAGGAAATATTTAGGGTGGGGGTATGATGAGGGTCGTTTGGAGCTGGAGTGGTGACTGGTGGATAGGCAACGGGATTGCGACAACAAACTAACTCTAAAAAATAAAACAGGCTTTTTATGTTTCCATTTTTTTGCAGCTATTGTTAATGGTAAAATGTATTTATTTATTTGGTATTACTTTCTTTTAGTACTATTATTCTTATTAATTATTAATAATTTTACCTTCCTTTGCTTTGTTATTATTTTTATTATTTATTTTTGATTTGATTTTTTCGTAGTTATACTTCTTTGCGCCCGTTGGAGACTTTTGGGATGGGATGTTGGTCGAGAAACCGCGTCACGCTCTTTTCCGCGTCACGCTCTTTTTTGGGTGAGAAAAATCCACAATTGTACTCATTGATACGAATTCCTGGGTATTTCTAATCGAGCTAAAAGGATGAAATTTTCAGGGAAGGGTTCAAATTTGGTGTCAAGTCAGGAAAAAATCGAAAATCCCAATATTTTTCATTGGTTTCGAGTCCAGATTGGATTTTGTTTTTTAATGGGTTTAAATGGGAAAAACGAATAATTTACGTGTAGAGTAATTTTCATTCATTCATTAAAATATGAAATAATTTAGATACAAGTTTCATTCTTTGACTGAAATGAGGCCAAAAGATCAATGCATTGACTTCTTGCAACCGATGTTTCTCTATCGATCGATAAATTGAAATATTTGAAGTTTAAACGCAAAATTAATGCAAATTTCGATCTTTTTTCATTTTCGTTTCTAAGCAATTTTTTCATTGTTCCCGAGACTTCCAGTACCTTATACGCGTGCTATTAAGATTAAACTTAAAGGAATATAACATTCTCCGTGCGTATTTCAATCGCTTTTAACGATATTATGCCTTAGAAATATACTTTTTACAATGTTTTATAATTATATACATAAACTGTTTCGTAGCTTTGACACTCCTCCATTTGCTCATGCCTACGAAATCCGTTGGGATCGCTCCAGATTCCTCCATTTTGCTTCTGAAACACTCTTTACACCTTATTCCGGGTTTCCCTCTCTCTGTTTTTCCAGGAAACATTAATCCTTGCACCTACTTTCTGAAATGTACCTCGAAACTCCATTCTACAAGTCAAAACCATGTAAAATGATAATGTTCTATGATGCATTATCTCTTGGATTTTGAAATTATGAATTCAAGTACAACGCCATGTGTTTAATATGTAAATTATAATAATTGAGATCAGCATAAATAAAATGAAATGTGAAAATCCATAGCATTTACTTAGCTCATATTGATTGAATTTCATACTGCCAAATAACTGTAATCATGTTTAATTACAAATATTTACTTCAAAATTGCTCAATGGCATGAAAATAAAAGGAAAAATATAGCAATTACTAAGAAGAACAAAGTACATATGTCATGGGACCATTCGTTTTATGCTATTATCTCATTATTATATTCTTAGGTCAAAAATTGACCCAGCTAAAATAATTTCCAAAAGAAGTAAGACCTTATTGCATTCGTTTTTAATGATTTACAATGTACTATCATACACTTTTCCCCTTTTGCTTGCAAACTGCAAGCACCCATTTACTCGTTTTGTACGTTCGAACTTTGAAAAGAAGTTTTGTTTAAAATAACAATATATCGAAGAGAAATATATTGAATAATAGAGAAAAAATGTCTTTTATTTCATTTATATATCCTGTCTGCCTGTGTGTGTGAGCGGGTGTGTGCGACCGGCCAAAGAAGTATAACTTCCACCGTCTGGTCCGACGCAGACCACGTTTTTTTCTTGCCTTTTAGTGATGTGGTACCAGATCATTTTATTAATATTATTTTCCTTTTCTTTTCTCTTTTTTATTTTTATTTTTTTAATTATTTATTTATTTTTTAAAATTTGTTTTTCTTCCATTTTTTCCTTCTCCCTTTTCCTTTCTTTTTAATATATATGGTCATATATGCTTATATATATATATATATTTATTTTTTTTCTTACACATTGCTATTGCTAACTTAAATATTTTTTTATGTTTTAAAAAAAGGTATTAATGTATCTCAGGGTAGTAAACATACTAAAACACCTAGAGAAAATGTGAGGTTGTAGCCATTAAGTAAGCTAGGTTGGAAAGGTGGGGTGAGTGATGGAAGGGTCAAATTTTTTAATCGTCCGACTGATTTTTTTCCTTTTTTCGTTTTTAGGAAGGGGAGGTATCATCTGATGGGGGAATTTGAAGCGGCCTGTCGGGAGAGAAGAGGACCAGAGTTGGGAGATGAGAGGTTTATTGGGCTATTTTAGGGACAAGGAATAATTGATAGAGCAGGTTTTAGAATTCAGTAATTCGAGATACACTTAAAATGAGTCAAAAGTGAATAGTTCTTTTTCTCATTTATTACGCGTGTAAGAATTAATGTGTACTATTATTCATATATTATAATCCGAAAGATTTATGTTTTCTATTTTGCCTAATACCTAATAATAACTGTTAATTAGTCACTATCCCCGCAAAATAGAAAGTTATACACTGCTGCTAGGGGTCTAAAAAAAACGGTAAAATTTGATATATGTGGGTACGAGACGGTCGTGTTTGCCAGTGTTGAAGATGGTAGTGAGCGGCTCCTCATCGCCTCGGAAGAAGATTTGAACTATCTGTATTAACATGAGTCTCCCCCGCTACCTCATACAGTTAAAGTGTCTCAAAGCGAAATTGATATTTGTCTTGTAAACTGCCAATCTCTAATGTGCCATATTGATGAATTTAGAATAAATTTTATTTTTAAAATCCCGCTGATATTATCTGCTTGACTAAAACTTGGCTGAAATCAAGTATTCCCGATGCGATGATTAAACTGGACGATTGCCATATACATCGACATGATAGAATTGGTAAAGTTGGCGGTGGTGTAGGAGTGTTCGTCCATAATCAACTGCATTCAACAGTCCTGGCATCCTCGCCACATATATATGAGACGAGACCAGTATTCATTGTTATGGAAATAGTGGGAGTAAATCCCTCAAACCTTTAATTGCTAATTTTTTATCGACCAACAATGGTTGGTCATATCTCGGATATTGAAAATGTATTTCTTAAATTTAGTCCCATTTGTAAAAATATGGTGATTGTTGGAGACTTTAACGCTGACATGTTATGTGACAATTATTACAGTTCATATCTATACAATTATATATATTTCAATGATGTTTATCTGCTTCCCCTAAATGATACCCATCATACTGAAAAAATCCATACGCTTCTTGATCACTGCATTGTAGACTCATCGGAAAAAAATTCCTCTTTGGATCAGTCTGTTTCTTTCCTCTCGGCCCACGATAATATTTCCATGACATACCAATTCAACATATCAAAGGCATGTCCACATCCAATCGTTTTTAGAAGTGAAAAGCATTTTGATGTCGATAGTTTCCTGAGAGCAATGCTTGAAACTGACTGGAAAATAATGCTTGACTCTCCAAACGTTGACGCTAAGTTAGAGCATTTCAAGTCAATCTTTTGACCTGACTTGATCGTCATGCTCTTAAACGAACAATTCAACCAAGGTGACCGATAGCTCCATGGATCACTTCAGAATTTAAGAAACAACTTAAAGTGAGAGATAGACTTAGAAGAGTATTAATTCGAACGAAGAGTAACCATATGTACCATGCATTTCTGAAGCAACGTAATCTTCTTAAACGCTTGGAGACGAAGACAAAATAGCAATACTACATGGCAACTCTCTCAACACTCACAAATTCTACCGACCTCTGGAGAGAGCTCAAAAACCTTGGATTAATCTGAGAGACTGATCTTAGCCTTGATTAAGGTTTTTCACTCGATGAATTGAACTGGCACTTTGAATCGAATGGTAATTCCTCGACTAATGAAATCGATGACCCTACTTTCAAAATCTAATCCCTAGATATTCTGGTACCCTTTCATGATAATAATTTTTACTTTAATTACATTACACCAGATGTTATGCAGAACCTTATACGTAATGCCAAATCAAATTCTGTCGGAATCACTTCTTCACAGATGTAATCGAATTTTTACGAACTTATTTGTGCTCTAAGGCTACGCGTAAAAATAGCATTGAGTTACCAAAAAACAAAATTGGAAAAATACACTTTTTATCTATAGATATCACAAATAACAACACGTACACCAAGATTCACGCAAAGATACTAATAGACAATAATCGCTTCATCCAGCGTAAAAACCAGAAGCCAGCTCTCCGCCAAAGATGGCTGATGGATGATAATTAGAATGAAGAATTCGAATAGAGAATTCGTCCTCGGGTGTTATGTATGTTACGCAACAGACGCAGAGATATTTCTGGAGGATTTTTTCTTTATTTTTGTTTTCACAATAACCGGAAAATATTCTCAAGGCCTGGAGCATCGGAGATAATTAACAATTAACTTAGTACTAAAACAAAACCATGCCCTAAGTGTTGAAAATTCCACCCAAACTGGACTTGAACCCGTGATCCCAGGGTTGGGAAACGGTGATTTGTCCCTGCCACCACTGGAGCCAATGGAAGCGATAGTGTTTTTCTTTTTTCTGCTAATATTAGGCATTAGTAGGTATGTTATGACCTTCTTCAACCTTGGTCCTTATATCTCTTGCGTTGACGTCCAAGAGAGCTTCCCATAAAGGAGGAGCCTTTTATGACAGACGGAAATTGCAACGCCAATTATTTACCAGCTTTGCAGAATTTTTTAACAGTTTGCGAAGTGACTGTTTATTTTCGGGTGCTTTCCATTCACTGCGATAATCACTTCGTAACATAACACCGCACTTGCCTTCCATTCGTTACAGACCCTTCGCACTGGGTAGTAGTGATGGGCCATTTCGGAACGATTCGTTCTTTTGGAACGAATCCACTGACGGAACGAGAAGGAACGAATCCGGTTGTGGAAATATTCTCGTTCCAAAGGAGCGAATGGATTCGAAGGACTTTAAGGAATCAAATAAAGGAAAGAATTCATATGAACGAAGCACCAAAAGGTTTCGAAGGACTTTAAGGAATCAAATAAAGGAAAGGATTCGTAGGAACGTAGGGAATCAATTGAATGAGGGAATGCAATATGATCAAAAATAATCAAAGGAAAGAGAGGACTCCACCTAATCGCAGAGATGAGAGGCCAGGTACTTTGAAGACGAGGATGGAATGACATACCTACGTTAATATGTTATACATCGAACGGCAAAATATTATAAAATAAGCGTTGGCTTACACAATAAATGTATCGGTTTAGGCTAAATTCTAAAGCAAAACATACGCATTGGCCAATAAAGTAGTGAAGTAATGAAACTTTTGGAGAGAAGTAGCAACAAAATACCTAAACTGTTATCAATAGCCTAGGGAATGCTTTCGGTATTTTAGTCAATTTAGTAAAATTTGAAATGGCTACTATTGTCATTTTTCTACCATAAGGTTCTATTTAAGTTGAAGGCTGCATTCCTTCGGGTGTTTCACCGCGTCGTTGTTTTTGTGAAAACAGTTTCGCATGCTTTCCATCAGGCGTCTTCAGGTCGAAGTGTTGACGTCGGTGTTTGACCACCTTATACAGACCCGTTGTTCAGTCTTGACTGGTAGCGAACGACAACGGGGAAATATTGGCGCCAACGGGAAGAATGACGATGAGGACAATGACTATTTCACAAAAAAGATATTAGCTGGAGTGACAGAAAGCCATATTTACCCCAAATATTTTCGGTAGGTAGCGTGATTCTAGCCCATAATGGGATAATTTGTGGGCCGTGGTTATGTAGTATCACCTCTGCATTTCTTTTGAAAGTGTCACCTTCGTATATTATTTAAACGATTTGAAGCAACGAGTAATTGACGAGAGAAAATATCACAAATCATATTGAATCATATAATTTACATAAACCCAAGGGGGCGTCATAAAGGCTGAATCAGCTGACAATAGTGTTATTAAATGCGATAAAATATTGATGAACCCTAATGCCCGAAATCCCAGGCGCAACTTGAAATGGAACGAATCTTTAAACTCGTTCCTTTTAGTGAACGAGAACGAAAGGAACGAGTCCGAGACCCAAGTTCATTGCGCTTTCATTGTATTTTGGTTTAATTTTTTGAAGCCGTTCGATAGGTGGCTTAGTGAGGACTCTTATGATGACACTGACCTGTGCCATTATTCAATTAATTGAATCGTCGATTCAATTATTTTTACAATTGATCGATTATTTAATCACATCGATGTCGATTGCGGTAATTGACTCGAATGTCAATTTTTTCAAGTGTCAATTGTTGTTCAATTGTCAATTGTTGTTCAATTCACAATTATTGTCCGGTAATCGATTAATTGATGATTAATAACGGTGGTGACGGCCACCACCTACTAGGGATGGGCGATTATTAAAAAATAATCGATACCTTGTAAATCGATGAATCGCAAGCAGCCGATTAATCGCGCCCGATTAATTGCTTCTACTAATCGATACATCGATTAATCGATTTGATTATGACAACATCCAAAACATACATTGCAAGGTTATGGTCCCTCCATAAATAAAGTAAAATAGTTTCATTTACATTTTATAAGGTTAATGTTATCATAAGTACAAATTCTAAAATTTAGGTTAACTTCCAGGAGGCGTGTCAGGGGACAGAGTTGTGAAAAATTTCTTAATTCAATTTAAATGTTGGACGATTGCCAAATGTTTACGGGAGCTGAAGCTAAAAATTGCAATTATGATAATTGATTATGATTAATGGCTTCTCAGATCAGATTGTATTAGAATCATCTTCGAAAAGTTTCTCTGACGGAACTGATGTTGCTACTCCTGGCTCTGGATATCCTTTGCAGTCATTTTCTTCTTCATATTTCATGCCCTGCTCCCAAAGGGGTAAGATGTAACTTCGTCCCTTTCTTCGCCTGTGTTGAACAACCAATTGCACAACACTGAGGCATATTGACAACCGAATATTAAAAAACGCTTCGCTGCTTCAGGAAAAGCACAACCACTCCATTTCTTTCTAACAGGCAACTGACGCCAACAAAACACTCGCGTAGGCCAAACATGTAGGGAACCAATCAGAAGCCTCGATTGTCGGCATACGTTGAGATCAAACGTTGACCGTACTTTCCTATCAAGAGCTTTATGCTTGCCATGCCCAGTGTGACAAGATTGGGCGGTTTTCCACCATTTGAGCTGATCGTAAACCTCAGTACACAGTACAAAGTAACGTTTTGCGGGAAGCCGCCAACAGTGTAGAAAAAATATTTCTTTGTAGCGAACTTTGTAAAAGCATTTTTGATAGCATGGAGAGGATACCAATAAACACATTCTAACCGATAAAAAGAAATGAATCCTCATTGTAACCAATTTTATAATCAAAATAACAAGCGAACATAAGACAAGGCTATGCAACATCTGACATAAAGACAACATGCGAACATGAGACAAGCAACATCTGACACATGACACGTGAGTGCCCGGCAAAATGTGGTGCCGCGTAGTATTACGTGGTTACGTCATGCCTATTCTATTTTAATACCTCTACGGTGTCATCGCGCAGAGTTCAGCAACAGTCAAATTTTCAAACTGAAGACGAATGTGAACCGCTCTATCCATCACAGTTCACATGACACAAGATTGCGTAATAGTCGGTAATCGGTCAAATTAATCGGGTATACATAATCGATATCATCGATATCGACTGTTGCATTAATCGATTCCAAATTTTCGATTAATTGACAAAAATAATCGATTATTCGATTCATCGATATCGTAATCGCCCATCCCTACCACCTACCCCTCCCTCCAGAAGTTAGCAAGAAGATCTATGAAGCTATCCCGGCAACTAGCACTGCGTCCGAGAGGTTGTTCAGTCTCGGTGGGAACATTGTCATCGACACACGCCAGTGTCTGTCGGATGAACACGCTGAGGTTCTCATCTGCCTGTCTTCAAATAGTGATCTATTCCTGAAATTAATTAATAAAAGCTAACTGACTGAATTATTTTGTTGTTTTTAAAATTAGTTCAAAGTTCTATCGTTTTTCTCATTGCCAAAGGTCCTTTGAAAAGCACGATCCAATTGCGTCCTGTCAATTAATTGGTTAATGTCAAGTAATTGAGCAATAACAATTAATTGACACCCATTTCGATGTAAATTAATTGGCCTTTGACAATTAATTGAATAACTTCAATTGATTGTTATTTTTTAATTCCCGACGGTTGAATCGACCACATTTCCAATTATTCTGATAGTAGATTGACATGGATTTTTTTCGATAATCGCACAGGCCTACTCTGAGGCATATTTTCACTTAGTTTACGAATGGCAGCTTGTAGGGATTTCCGATTGCTGGTATCGAAAAAGATTGATTGCTCTCCTGAATATGGGTAAAATATCTTGTTTTGTTCCTGGAAGCTCCACAGGGTATTCCGCAACCGTGAGAAAGAACAAAATGTTAGGTGTGAAGAACAGAAGCTTGTTAAAGGCTAATGTAAGTACTCTCTTGCATTCTTCACGCTACCGTATAGCAAGGCATGGTCGACCATACCTATACGTACCGGCAGGTTACAAAACATTTCGCCGGCGCCCATCGTTCCATTCAACGTCATTATTGTGCGCAGCCCCACCAAGTTCAGCGCGCTTTCATTGTTTTTTGGTTAAACTTTTTGAAGCCGTTCGATAGGTGTCATTAGTGAGGATTCTGTGGTAGAGGCCCTCTAATATAGGACCTCCATTCTGAGGCACTTTGTTTAGGAATGGCGGCTTGTAGGGATTTCCGATTGTTGGTATAAGAAAAGATTGATTGCTCGACTAAAAATGGGTAAAATATCTTGTTTTGTTCCTGGATGCTCCACAGGGTATTCCGCAACCGTGAGAAAGAACAAAATTTTAGGCGTGAAGAACAGAAGCTTGTTTAAGGCTAATGTAAGTACTCTCTTGCATTCTTCACGCTACCGTATAGCAAGGCATGGTCGACCATACCTATACGTACCGGCAGGTTACAAAACATTTCGCCGGCGCCCATCGTTCCATTCAACGTCATTATTGTGCGCTGAAGTGAGCTAACTTCAATGTCTTGAATGGAAAGCTCCCTTCATATTTAAAAAAAAGATACAAATAATCCGCCAACTACACTAGCAAACACTTCTTCAAGAAGGATAATTATGTTTCATTGTAAAGTTAAAGAGTAGGTAAAATGCAAAATCTGGAAATTAAATTCAGTAAATGTTGAATAAAAGCTCTCTTCTGATTGGCTTCCGGTAACGTAGCGTAACGGAAAAGTTAGACTTTGAAAAGGTTCCCTCATCTCAAACGGCGCCGTCAGGCTATCGTAATGGGCTCCATTGCATGGCAACCAACAAACTTCACGAACGCTACCGGCCGTTTCCGTCTCGTCAGAAAATGATGATCGTAATCCTACTCTTATCAAAATCTAACATTTCCGTCACGGTACGTTACCGGCAGCCAACCAAAGGTGAGCTATTTCCTAAAACGACCTCATAAGCAATCACCACAACAAAACAATGTTTTGAGAAAAGATAATAATAATGGGATTAACTTATATATTACTAAATATACCTATATATTTAAAAAATATATCATTACTCATACCATGCAAAAAAATATAATAAAAAAATAAATTAATAATTAAAGAAATATATATATATTTCTAAAAAAATAAATAAATATCTCGAGTATGTGATAAAGAAACAATTTTGTAACAAACAGAAACTCTTAGACACAATTTACACGCACGCAACCCCCGCCCTTAAAAACTTTCTCGTCCAGGGAGTAAAAATGTTTAAAAGGGAAACTAAAGTCTGATTAAAATAAGACTGTAACACAGAGTGGAAGTGGAAGTCAGTATTTACTAAATTTCATTTCCAGATTGTCCCTATTGCTTCGTTACTTTTCTTACTCACTTACTCTTACTCCCAGGGCCATTTATATTATAGGCGATATTTAGCCACATCAACAAATCCCCTTCACCTGGATCGACCTTCTGCCTCTCTTTCTGTTGCTCCGATCTTTTGCATATCAGTCCTCACTTGGTCCCATTATCTCAGACGTGGTCTTCCCCGGGGTCTTCTTCCTTCAGGAATCCCGTGCAGTACCTCCTTCAGCAGACATCCCTCCCCTTTCCTTAGAATATGTCCAGCCCACCTAATTCTTCTGGACTTTATCTCACTTATTATGTCTGGATGTTTGTATAGATTCTGATTTCTCTAATGCGCTTTTTTCTCCAATGTCCTTCTTCGTATGTGGGCCCATATATTCTCTGCAATATCTTATTCTCCAATACTATTAGTTTTTCATCTCCTTCTTTGACAGCCTCCATATTTCGGATCCTTAAAGGACTTTATAGAACAATAATTGGGGAAATTATTGTTTTATAAAGTCTAATTTTTGTTTTACATGACAGGGATTTAGAAGATAGGATTCGGTTGCATGCATGTAGACATCTGTTGGCAAGGTTTAATCTGTTTTGTATTTCTGGCTCTTCCGTATTGTCATTTGTTAAAATTACTCCTAAATATTTGAAATGGTCTACTTTTTCTAACTAATGCCCATCTATTTGCAGGAGACCTGTATTTCTATTCTGGCGTCTTGAGAAATGCATGTATTTAGTTTTGGTATCATTTATCTTGTCCTTTTTTACGTTTCCTTCATAAATAAATTACTCAAAATTGTAAAATCTTCTAAACTATCTGCGAATATCGCTACGTCGTCATTACTTTACAATAAAACATAATTTTCCTTCTTCATGCAGTATTTGTCAGTGTTGTTAGCGGATTATCTATACCTATATTGTTTTTTAAATATGAAAATAAACAGCCACTTCGCAACAGTTTACAACTCCGCTGGCAATTGGCACGGATAATCTCGTCCACCGTAATGGATTCCTCCTCCTCGGGAAGACGACGGAAAACGGAGCGCCACCGTCCGTTGACGTCACGTCAGAAAACGTCGATCGTAATCCCGCCCTTACGATCGTGTGGAAGCGTCAACCGTCAACGTAAGCCGTCCACTTCGAAGTTCATTCTTTCCCAAGTTTCACGTTTACGGTTCACGGTTGGCATCATCGCATATGCGGTACGTACCTTAAATATAGTTTTCCATTTTTCAGTCTCATATCTTTTGAATTTATCGTGATTCCACAGTTAAAACGCAACTAATAAGCTACTGAGACTATCGTAGCATTGATCAAAGTAACGTAATTATTTTTTTCCCTCTTTTTTCTTTTGCGAGTATAACGTAACCCACGAAATTAGGTGCATCGACTTTATGAGAAAACTCATAGCGGTGGATGTTTCCATGAGGATGTCCTACCGAAGAATAACAAAGGTGGACGAACATTGTCGACGCAAGATCTGGTCGACTGGTAATTGTAAACCCAAATCGTGAACGTGAATCCTATTCAAGTTTAACGTTTCTAGTAGCTGTCAGTCGTAGATTAGACTAAACGGCTCCTTTCGTGAATAGCAGGCCTCCACAAAGGATACAACCGGAAGAAAAAGTATCTATCTTTTTATTTTACTATTAATATCAGAGTGGAGCCAAGCGAAAGCACGTAAGGACTCATGTGGCCCATCTAAAAAATTATTTGATAACTGCAAGCTGAAATTACTACGGAGTGAAGCCGCGCATTTGGTAAATAACCACTACGAGCAAAAGGTAAGCTAAACAAAGCTATTGGAAGGACTGGTTAGGAATCAGCTAGAGACAAAGCGTTAACACGCAAGAATTAGGTACTTAGAAAAATTAAAAGTACACTGAGTTTCACTGGAAGACCCGTTAAAACTTCACTTAGGTACTTTTGCAGTCAGTATTTATTATCATTGTAATACTTGTAGTTAACCGACATTTTACTTGCAAATCAAAACCTATTAAAACCTGTCAGTTTCATGGAATCGGAAGGACTGTGAAAATAAAATATATGGAAATTACATTCAAAGCCACGTCTTTTAAGAAAAATTCATGAAAATGGACTATGAATTCTCTTTAACCGAAACCCACTCAAAATTAGAATCCTTTTACGTAACCAATCTATTTTTACTGGTCGTGGAAGGTAAATCCTTCATTCGAACACAATAAATTTTCAGTGGTAAATATTATCAGCGTAAGACTGGTTCTTTAGCTGGATCGCCATTATCGCCTCTTTATATCTCTCTCATCACTAACTTCTCATAACTAACCTTGAACTTCCAATCGAAGGGAATTTTTTTCATGAATAAGTCAACCCAACCACGAACGACATAGGAAGTTCACTATTTCACTCATTAGTCAGGAATTTTATTTGTAATTAAAAAGGAATGTATTGATTAAAAATTCTTTGCATTTAAAGCCGTCCCTTGATATTTGAATATGCATGATTACAATGTTCGCAATGAATTCCAACAGCGGCAATTCCTCTCTATCCCCCAAAATAATCCCATTTCCTCTCTTTCTCGAAGGATTGCCTGCATTTGTAAAGGTGGACTTTATACTAACGTTCCCAAATTACTGGGGTGTTAATCTTCCTTGACCGAGTCCTCAGCTCGGCGAGATTCCATGGCAGCATCTAATTCCTTTAAGGTTGGTTAGCGGCCGTGTGAGTCAAAAGCCCAGAGAAATTTCACTTCTTCTGTGAAAATAAAATGGAAGTTAATTACAAAAGGCTCATACATATTTCAACATTAGAATCATGCATATTCAAATATCACAGGATGGTTTTGAATAAAAAAATAATTAATACTTTCCTTTTTAGTTAATATTAAAATTCCGGACTAATGAGTGAAATAGTGGACATCCTCTGTCGTTCATCGTTCAGACCGTCGCGTCGTGAGACAGGTTAGTTTAACCCTACTGATGACTGGTCGTTGCTATAGTAATCCTGCTCAGTACGAGAGGAACCGCAGGTTCGGACATCTGGTTTGTGTACTCGGTTGAGCAGCCGATGGTGCGACGCAACCATCTTTGGGATTATGCCTGAAGGCCTTTAAGGCAGAATACCCTCTAGCCGATGAGGCAACGGTGATTAAGGGGAGACCCGAGAGCCGGGAGGCATCATTAATGTCTGATGTACTAATTCGCCAGTTTAAAAAGTAGAAAGTTTTCAATGCTAAGCAATATTCTAATTTATTTTACAACAAATACATAAGTGTGCACGTCTCTTAAAGCCTACCGGTTTCCATGAGACAGCTGCTAGGATCACGCCTTGTGCAGTACCCCTGAACCATCGCTCACAAGAATTTTTTTCCAAATAAATGATAACATATACACATGCAAAAATTAGAGCTAAAAGTCGGTCTTGTTAGAATAGTAACTTTGTGCATATCACTAGCAGTCTGTAAAATTGTCACGCAAACTAAATGGCTCCCTTGACCCTAGCTCGGGAAGGTGCGAGGGGGGGGGAATAAAGGGCGCAGGACGAGGAATCAGCTGACTGCGGCCCTAGCCCCCGCTATAATATTTATACGTGGAAAACGGTCGCACATACGTAAAAATGGAGTTAATTTTGGTTCTAAAGAGCTGTAACTTGGCGCGTTACCCCTAGAAATTGTTTTTTTCTTCCAATCGGGAAAATTGAACGTCACTGCATTTATGCATCTTGAGCGACCTCTAAGTGTTAACTAATCGAGCCGAATTTTTTAGGATATCATTTCTTTATACAATAGCATTATTTGAGAAGTTGAAATTGAAAATCCGAAAAAAATAAAATATTATCCACATTAAAAAAATGCATAAAAATACCTGCATAATAGGAGTGTAAGGAATCAACTCCCTCCACTTCCGCTCCTCTTCGCTTCAAATAATCTTTCTTTTCTTTGCGTAAACGAAGGTTCATCAAAAAAATTCGTATTCATGTCAAAAATAGTTTTAATGACCTCGAGATTATAGCATAGTTATAACTCGTCAAGTTTTGCGGACACGCTATACACGAATGCGCAAGGCATAAAAGTTATAATTATTTACCATTTTTTAGGAATAAAATTTCCGTACCTCAATAAAAAGACTTCCGGAAATAAAACAATCGGGCACCTCGTCTCAGCATCGTGGTTTGGAGATACGAGGCCATAATTCCATACGAGGTGAGGATGAAGAGCGAAGGACAAAACACCCAATCAGGTAAAAAGAGAACTTCACCTTGCCACGTGCAAGCTTCGAAATTTGATCATATTTTGGATTCGGCGACCTCCGCATCACCCGCGGAAACGAAAACAGCTTCGAAATTCGATCTTCTTTTTTTTAACCCAGCGACCTCCGCATGCAACCGCAGAAACGAAAACCCCATTTTACATCGAGCTAAAGCTTTTCCCACATAAGAATCCTTCGGTGCCGACTTGACCACAATCTAAGACATGATGCGACGGCGTGAGTATTTCACACGTTAGAATTTGAGGATCAATTCTTTTCTCTGTTCCGCCAATGGTTTTCCAGAAAGATCTGCTTAGCAGGAAATGGAACACGTAGTTTAGGTTTACCTGAACTGTCCCAGATGACACAACATAATTTGAACCTGTGCCTTCAGTAAAGATCCAATCAAGTGTTACGTAAGATGAATTCGTACGCTTTTTTAGACCACTCATGTAAGACATCGTAAGATTTCATGAACTAACCCACTCCCCAACCAATCTAAAGTATGGGTATTTATTTATTATTCTTTACCAATGCATAGCATAGAACAGCATTAGCTACAAAATATTGCAATAATTTTAACATTCAAACCAGAATACAGATAAAAGATTCCATCTTCGGTGTAACTATTTACGTAACTTAATGGTGGAACAAGGTATTATAATATTTACTCTTAAAGGATGGCAAATTATCAAAGGTTTTTCATTCACACGGCATTGCGTACCATATAAAGTTAGTTATAGGCAGAAAATGGTACTCAGGTGGATGACAAAAAATATCTAGGAGATATTTCGGTTTTTTTATTTTTGAATAAAGAAAATAATAAGGCACAAATCAGATATTTCCGTCAAGAAAAGAATATCCAGCCAATGGAGCTTTTCCCTGACAGGGGGAACGTGTTAGGGGTTATAGGGATCTTTGCGTCATAAGTACCTACACCTCTCGTCCCGGCTGGAGGCCGCGTATTGCAGAAGTCAGTGTGGAAATTGCGAAGTAAATGAAATTGAGCATGTCCGCAAAACTTGAAATTGAGCATGTCCAACCAACCAAGAATCCAACGCAATGTTTGCCGTCTGCCGACATGAAAATATTTGAAGGCCGGAAGTGCGCTGATCAACTCATGCTACCAGCAGTCGCAAATGTTCGCCTTGGAAACTGTTTTTCATTCATGAAGAAACTATCGAAAGCTGATTATTGCCGTAGCTCTCGAGTGCTGAAATAGCTCACAGACACAATACGATTATCATTGCTCACCACTTAAAAGTTATAGAGGATTTTTTTGCCCTTTTGTGAAAGGGATTAACTTTTAATACCCCGTCCGCGCGCCAATATGTTCGCTGTAAGTAAACCCTGATTGAAAAACAACCGCTGCTTGTTTTACTTTGCAGTAGGTACTTTATTAGAATATATTCTTACTCTTTTACAAACCTTTACTTATGGTAAAGTATCCGCTGTGTGCAGCACTAAAAAACTAGTATTTTTTCGTTCTTTCGTTGCAAAAAAACGTGATACAAATGCGATCTTAAGGGTAAATAAAATCTTACGTAAGATAATCTCGCATCCGCAACCTTCCTCCCACACAATGTAGGAAGAGTCCAACACCACTATCTCCTAAAAAAAATTCTTACGTAATACTTGAATGGCACTAAGTAACCCAAAGCTCTTTCCGCTAGGCTACCGTGTCATCAGGCCCCATTGTTTAGCGTATACAATCAAAGGCTAATAACAATTATGTATATATTTAATTCAGTGCTCACATACAGAAATTTCTGCCAATTTAAAGTGACGCAGTAACAGTCATTAAATAAAAACAAAAACAATCAAAGAAAACAATTGGTATGCGGTGAAAATAATAAAAAATACCTACAAATAAAACGTGAGTAGGAAGGTAGTTAAATGGGAGAGGTATTATTTGTTCATGGGAAAATGGGACATGGGGAGATTAATAAATGAGTCAGAAGAGAGAAAAAACGGATCTATATTATTAGGCAAAGAATTCAGTAGGGAGGAGAGGCGGTAGTGAAGTGAGCGCTTGACAAGGGATAGCCTGGGGATAGGTATATGGAGTAAGGAATGCGTACGTGTGGATTGGCAAGGGACTCTTGAAGTAATGGAGGAAGGAAATTCAGGACAGTCAATGTATGATTTTAGAATATTGTAAATAAATTTTAATTCGGTCTTAATTCTTTTCTAATAAAAGTTTTTAAATCGGCCGTTATATAGTACGCAATGCCTTGTGAATGAATAACCTCTGATAATTTGCCATCCTTTAAGAGTAAATATTATAATACCTTGTTCCACCAATGAGTTACGTAAATAGTTACACTGAAAATGGAAACTTTTATCTGTATTCTTGTTTAAATGTTAAAATTATTGCAATATTTTGTAGCTAATGCTGTTCAATATTACGCATTGGTTCCGCATAATAAATAAATACCCTTACTTTAGATTGGTTGGGGAGTGGGTTAGTTCATGAAATCTTACGATCTCTTACATGAGTGGTCTAAAAAAACGTACGAATTCGTCTTACGTAACACTTGATTGGATCTTTACCGAAGGCATAGGTTCAAATTCTGTAGTGTCATCCGGGACAGTTCAGGTAAACCTAAACTACGTGTTACATATCCTGCGAAGCAGATCTTTCTGGAAACCATTGGCGGAACAGAGAAAAGGAATTGATCCTCATATTCTAACGTGTGAAATTCAATATTTCCGTGTGTAGACTACCTCGACCAAAATATCGTTTATCGAACAGTTAATCTGTGAAAAACTGAACATCCTTCCAAAAAACAATGATATTTCTATGGCCACATCTTCTACTCTCAAACTCCTTGGAAGACCAATGAATTTCTTCCCCTCCATAATCAGGTACCTCAATTAAAGAGCCGCAACCACTCCAATCACTGTATAAAATAAGATCATTTTCATGCATTTACTGCCTAACTGACCGCCATGCCCCACTCGATAGCAGGTTTTTCATGAAAATGGTCAATGGGAATTATGGATCGCCCAAAGATATTTTCCTTTTTTCTCTCTACCGGTTCCTTCGCGAACGACGCAAATTAATGAGCAGTTTCAATGCAACACCATACGTCTCTCTGTCTCCAAACTATATTCTGATCTTCAGATTCACATCTACATGTAATGCAACGTTGAAACGTTTACGTAAATGCGATCCTTTCCATTCGTACCGTATCCCTCGCAAACCTCCCTCCGACTAATTCTGCTTTCGTTAATCGCTCTCTTTCTGTTCTGTTATATTCTGTTGATCGGTAAAGGATACTTGCGTTATTTATTGGGAGCTTTCCATGAGCTATAGTGCATCCAATGCATTTATCACTTCGCAAGACAATATTGCGCATGCCTTCCATTCGTTACAGATCCTGCGCACTAGGTAGCGCACTTCAAAACAGATAGGGAGCAAAGTTGATGTCATGGGTTGATGTGCGCCCCCTGCGGCGAGTACGTACTGCGACAATTCCATTGAAATGGCGCTCCTGTCCGCTCCTATGGCCGCAAAAGGTATTCACCAAAGACGGTGAAATTCGCCATTAAAAAATCATTTGACTAGACCGGGATTCGAACCCGGACTTCCCAATTGCCGGTAGGTGTGTTAGCCTTAAATTAAGATGGCTTGGTAGTGTAACTGACTAACACACCTGACCGATAATAGAAATCCAGGTTCGAATCCCTGTCTAGAAAAAAGATTTTTTTCATGGCGAATTTCGCCGTCATTTGTGTATGTATTCGCACCCGTGCGCGTGACTACGTACCACATCATTTGTGCAACTGCAATTATAAAAAAAGGCTGCAAAAGGTGTTTATGAAAAATACATTCGATGAAAAATCTGCGTATATAGTGCCTCATTTTTTTTTTAATAGTTTAAGCACGCGAAAAGTGAAAGCAGTATTTTTTTAACAATAAAAATGAAAAAGTGGAATTTAGTTTTTCTTTTGACTTACACAGTCGTGGTGGAACCTCATTTAAGGTAGTTCGAGTGAAAAATCACTTTACCTAGAATTTGATGAATTTGACCTCATTTTATAGATTAAAAAAACTCATATTTCCACTGATATCAAAATATTAACCCATTGCCTAACTACTTTTCGAGCGATTTGCCTGACAATACAAGCTGTTTCACATGGGATAGATTACCACTCTGCACTCCAGAGGGAGAATATTGAAAACATTAGGAACTTTTAACACCTTGATTTCGTCAAAAAACTAACGGTGAGTAAGTAGTTAGCATGTTTTCTCAACTATATATAAAAATTAATCTGTTACTCACCGCAGTAATGTTTAAAGAATCACAAAAAACTGCTGTTTTGAAGGCTTTTTAGCCATGCGGCGTGAAAGAATAAGTCAAGTTACATGGTATTACTAATACCAGGTAGGTCGTTGCGCATCTGTCAACGCGCTCTGATTCGCTTTTGTCGAGTGTGCGACGTCACTAGGATTGCATGCCACAGCTGTTTTCAGCCATTGTGAGCTTTAATCGTATTCGAAGTGATTGAACTTGAGAGTTTACACTCGTTCATTTATATTTCGTGCCAGGAATCCCAGGCAATGTTTTAATGCGCAGTATTTGAGTGCAATAATTCTGTAAGGAATCGGAAGGGGAAGCTGCGTTTCTTAGATTTCCTGCCGAAGATTCAGTGTGAGCGAAGTGGATAAACTTATTCCTGAGGCATTTATTTCAATGCTGATAACGGTAATATCATTTATTTTAATTTTTTACTTATTTTAATTGATACTTGTTACATATTAAAGTAATATGAAATAATTTTTGCCATAACTTGCGAGAAAATGAAGTTCCATCGACGTGTTTTGCTGTTGTATTAGAACTTAAGTTTATTACCCTTAAACTAAGGCAATAGGTTTATTTTGATAATGCAAGCTGTTATTTTTTCAGCACGGATTTGATTGGTGCATTTTGATGAGGATGCTTTTTAGCAGCAACTTCTAAGGTATTCTCCCAAGTGCCGCAGGAAATTGAAAACAGACGCCGTGCCCTCGCTCCATTTACCGTTGTCAACGGGGGAAAAAGAGGATTCTAGGAAGAGGAAGGAAAGATGTGTAGTTAAGGGGAAGAGAAAGCTAGTTGACTCTTTATTAAAGGATAATAATGCTTTAGAAGAGAATTAGTGAGTACTCGTATTAATGGAAGGGTGAAATATAGTCGGTCAGATTTTGAACGTTGTTCTGCAACCTACAGTTTTGGATCTTGAACGGTATGCCATTTTTGGAATTTGCTGGATTTCGTTCATAGCATTGGACCCATTAGGTTTCACCTTTCCAAGAATGCGTTATTTCGATTTCCCTCTTATTTTCTTAATTGTGTAAAAGTCATTTCTAAGGAGCTGGTCATTTTGAGAGTTTAGAAACAATTTTTTTTTAGTAGTATTACATTGGGAAGTAATCCTTTTACTGCTAAGATGTAACTTCAGTATTGCACTTACATTTCCCTCCCGTCTCTTAAGTGTCTAATTGAATAAATATACAAGAGTGTAACTAAAGCAACATCACTTTTTGACTCAATTCGGAATATATCCAGCCAACCCAAACGTAATTTTCGTTTTGTTTCGTGGCTCCTGACCTACTCCTTGCTACACCTTAAAAATGCTTTCCTCGAAGCATTTAATAAAAATTGTGTTGCCTGCAATGTCTTAACTCAGTGTTTGTTGTGTCTCAAGGATAATGTTTTGTTACCTTGCTCAAGTGTCATGATTTTGAGAGCTTGTTCAGTGTTCGTTTTTATTTACCTCAACAAAATTGAACCCTTGAGTGGTTAAAGATAAGGGAAATCAAATTTTGATTATCCACCTAGCTCAGTAAATTATAATGAACAAATTAATTTTAATGAGTAATGGGATTAGTGCTGGAAGCTGTTGATTCTGAGAGAAACGTGATTCTTTGCATCTGTGAATAATGCCCGATTGAGGGAGATGAGTTTCCTCCACTACCATTATGAGCTGGCAAATCAAGTGAGGAGCCCCTTAAAGTAAAATTATTATGCCCCATTTTTGCAGGTTTGTTCCTCATCAGAGCTTATTATTGAAGTGCAAATTAATTTTCTTTTAAGTTATAGTGCTTTTTATTGCCCTACAGTGAAAATGAAGCTGGAGGATGTTCACAGGAGAGTGTGGCATATGATATAGAGTTTGAGGATAATCCTTAGAATATCCTGTGAGTATTGTGGGATAAAATATGTGTTTCTATGGTTAGGAGAAGAGATAGCAATTGTCAATACATAAATCCACTCAAATAATCTTTTTCAGGGTGACAGCCGACAGGAGCTATGAGTGAAACTATTTTCTTTTACCAGGCACGACTGGTTATGTGCACGCCATCTTTGGACATAAGTATCGAGTATTGATGAAAAAGGTGAAAACCATGTTTAGAATTGATTCCTTACATAGAAGGTCTTGGTTATTATAGTATTGGCTTCATGACTTTATTCTTCTCTTTTTCCAGAATGGCTATTACTTTATTGCCACATAAGATGAAGTGAGTTATGAGAGTCACTATTTTCTAGTACCAGACACGACTGATTATGTAACTTGTGTGTTTATGCTATGTTGTATGAGATCTTTTCTTACAGTTTTATTGTTGGTTAAACCTTTCCTCGAAATTCCTATATCCAAACGTTTGTAATTATTGAGGTTTTTTGATTGTTTGGAGTTTACATTAAAGGTCTGCTGACACTTTTAACATTGTTAATTATTCACTCTGTTTGCTACGAAAAGTTGTTTGCTAATATAGTGTCCTCTGATCGCCTTTTTTCAGTAGATTTGTTGGAAATATTTTTTATAGGATGTATCAAAAGTAAGTGATATCAATTAGATTTTCTGTTGGTGCAGTTAAGCTAAGTATTTCTCCACAGTCTGAGACTCGCATACTATCCGCATTTTTTTGTTTCTTTATGTCTGCATTTGTGTTATAAATGTATATGTCTACCTTTTTTCTGTGTCTTTCTTTTAGTGTCCTGGTTAGTCTATGGCAAATGTGTGTAGTTGAGGAATTTCAACAGGAGACCCTAACCACATGAGAACCTAAGACACCACCGTGGAATGTTTGGATAAATGACTCAAATGACCTTTGTTGATGTTGTATGCTCAAGCTATGGGAAGTTCATTCTTGTCTCATCCTGAACCAATGTATTTAATTTGTTTTGCCGCTGATAATGTAACAACTCTAAATTAACCATACGGTTTCACGTACCTATGTGAAGTAAATGTTTTATCCTGCATCAATAGCAAGCATAACATTTGGTTGTTATTATGCCTCCTCCAATTCCCCCTTTAGAAGCTGTTAGCAGTGTATGCTTGAGGCCAGCTTCATCTTGATCAAAATCGCTACGTTTCACGTGCCTCGGGCTCACCCCACAAGGAAGAAATTTCTTGAGAATACGACTAGGACCAATGCGTACCAATGATGATGACAAAGACAACAATTTTCCCATTAAATAATCCTTGTTCACTACAAATTATTTGAGTATTTTTTGTTATGTTAAATCTCGCTAGGAAAGACAATGATAGGTCCACTTTAGTCCCTCCCTCCCCTCCGTATCTTCCCTCACCACCACCCTTCTTTTCTTCTGCAAACTCGTCGAACGCGTTGTATTCATCGATAGGAGAGTTATAAATTTCTAATCACTTACCCCAGAGGCTTTCGGGTACCATTCCCGTCCTCCATTGGCATTAGATTAAAATATTTTTCGTGTTCAGAAAATTCAATAGTGTAAGAATAGGTTTTCGTGAGTATACGAACACCGTACTTTATGAAGAGGCCGTGTGAAAGTCGAATTATTTCAGACCAATATATCTTTTGACATGGATATAATTCTGAGCTTTTTCTCAAGTATTATGAGCCAAAGTTTCAGGTCGATTGTTTATTATTAATTATTGTTTGTCCCTTTTAAAGTATCATTTTTCAGAATTGCATAATGTTCAATTGTAAAAATTACCAATTGTACGGTACAATTGTAAAATTTACAGTAGCAAACTTATTGTAGAATGAATGGGCTTTTTTTATGTTGCGGGTGTTAATATATGACTTAGATAGCCTAATACGTTAGCGCAACTTAATGTATAATAATAAAATGACTATTGGGACTAAACAGCCACCGCCTAATCTGAGCAGACATTCGTGGTTCGAAGATTACATATAAACTGAATCAAAGAGTAGTAATTTCTGGTGAAACAATTTTCTTAAAACTGGAAGTTGATCATTGCTAATCCCTGCTGATAACTACGTAAAAATAAGATAATCTGGCTCTATATTGTCAAAAGTTGTTAATTATGACGGTATGGTAGAATAAAAATTTTCTAGACTAAGCTTTGACTTCTCAAAGCTTAGTTGAGATCGGGGATAAGTTTTTGGCGTTTGAATCAATTACTTATGTGATTGTCAAATATTAATGCAATGACGAAGAAAAGTGAAATGACGTACACTACCATGCATAGGAACATTTTTGAACTGGAGAAGTTTTGCGAATTAACTGCAACATTCCCGGAATTTCGCTAATTGTAAGTTGCGTTGGGATAAAAAAATTTCTATTCGGTAAGGAGGTTGCTACTGCTCCCAACCTCTACGCAGTATTAAATGCCGAGAATCCTCGTTCACAATCAGTCGCATTTATATTGACTGCCTCAAGAACGTGGCTTCCATATTTATTCGGTAGCATTTACTCATCAGTAGTTCACGAACGGTACTTTAATATTGAGTCCATGGATTTTCGTCCAAATATTACTAATGTGAGGTTAAAGTAGTGTTTAATGTTTCTCCCAACCACAATACTTACGGTGCTGATATTCTTTACTGTACCGAAAATAAAGATATAAATCACGATTTTCTTAGATCCATACGTTTAGCGAGTCGTCTGCTGCTACCGCTGCAATCCGCGTGACGTGATGCGCAGAACGGTCTCATTTTGGTCACGGGAACGTCCTACCTTGTATTAGTAATACCATGACAAGGTAGAGACTTATGTAGGATATTTATATAATTACTGAGAATTTTGGTCATATATAACAAATATTTTCCACCATTTATATTACAATAAGTTCTTCACACTTCTTACAGACGCTGAAATCAAAATATAAAATTCGAATATGGTATCCATTATGACTAGGGATATATCTCTCTCAAACTGCCTTAAATGTGTGGAACATACAAATTAGTAAAAGCGTGCTTAAACCACGTCGATATGCTCCGAACGATCTCGGGCGAAGGGATTTTTATGGACTGCACTTCGTTCAACGTGTTTCATTTACGACCAAGTGGTACACGAAGCGCTCCTCCACTTACGATTGGACGAGACATCAACATCCCGCTCCCAGACCCGCTCAAACATTGTCGCTTAGCCGTGCACGACCGCATTCCCACCCCCCGTCTGCCCCCCGTCCCGCCCCCCGCCAACCGAAGACTGGCCTCCCCGCTCCGACGGACGCGAAAACCGCAAAGAACGAAAGAGAGCAGAGGCGCGCTTCCAAGGCCGGGGACACGAAAGAGTATTGAAGGAAGAAGCAGGGATCTCTCTTTCCCCTACCGCCGCCTATTCCCCCCGATCCCTTCCTCATATCTCCTCCCCCTCTTCCCTCTCGTACCCTCCTCCGCCCTGTGGTGATGATGGGCGGTCGGTAGGGGGATGGTTGGGAAGGGGCCGTGAGGAGGGGAAGGAATGGTTTGGGTCGGGGAAGGAACCGAAGGGGGCGGCGGCGAAGTCGTCTCAACTTCAAACTTTGAGTGACCGCTTCCAGTCAGGGTTCTGGTGTGGCGTCGACTGCTTGGTGTCTCGGGAGTGTTTCGTCAGAGTATTTTCGGACAAGGGTATCACCGAAGATCGCATGCGGACTTGAGTGGCGGGGCTGGAGAAGCACGGTTTCTCTTCTAACCGAAGTGAGTGGCTATAGTTTATGACCAGACGTGGTGGATTTTTTCCACAGTGAATTACTTACGCTTGCGGTACTTTTCCGATTACATTTCGTTGCTGGTACGAGGTGAAGTGGTTGCGGGTTTGAAGCAGCGCGGATTCTCTTCAAGCGGAAGTGAGTCGCAAGATGTTGCGATTGTTATCATCGACACGAATAGTTTCAAGCCAGACTTGGAATTTAGTCTCAAGTGGAATTAATCCATAATAAATTACTTTCATTCATGGTAATTTTCCACATACGTAGTATTGCTTCGCGTATCGACGTAACACCGTCATCACAGGGCACTGGGGGACATTTTGTAACTTTACGGATTCGAAGCGATAACTAGATTCGATTTATAAAGGATTGGATTTCAAAAATTCTGGAGAAGAAAATGAAAATTTTTGTCGGAAGAAAGTTACTAAACAGCACGGATCTAATAATTTCTACTTGGGTGCGACGTAAGTCTTTAGTATAACCTTAAAGACGATTGATACGGAAGTTGCAGTATAGCCCCCAAACTCATTCACTACGTTGTAACATCGAGACGCCTAGTAATAAAATAATTACAAATGGAGAACCACCTTCGGTTAAAGCGATTTGTAATAATATTTTGTTCTTTGCCGGTTACCACGGAAAATATTTCATCACCAGCCAGTCTGTTTGTGACAGTTTATAGAATCTATCCTCGGAGATAATAGCGTCCTTGTATCAATACAATTCCTTACCCCAGTCGTCTTTGATGAACCGCAAATCTGAAATAAATGCTTAACCTATAGATATTCCAAAAATCCTATGAAATTGGGAACCCTTGGAGGCGTGGCACATTGGTTAGGAAAGCCGCTTCGTGGTTCGATTTTCAGCTTAAAAAATAGTTTTCCTCGGTTATTTACCAAGAGCACAAGTTATCTTTTAATGCTCGCCCTGAAGTGCAGTGATGATATTGGCTTCGTCGCTTAATGGAACCACAGGATATTTTTCTGCAAAAACTGTGACATTAGAATTGAAGCCATTCAAAACGGCTTTCTTTTATATTTTATGATCGATTGATAATATTTTTTAGAACTTTTTCTTGGAATAAATGGGGTTTATGCAGATATTATAGTTCCCAAGGGGTGTACTATGAAAATGAAGAACATATCCAGGCTTCATTTAGTGAAAATGTCGCTTTAGGAAATCAAGCATTGTATTACTCCACATTCCTGTTTTAAAATCGGCAAGAGTTTACTCTCATTATCGAGATCCAATTATTAATCCTGCAATCAAGTTAATACTCTTAATCGGAATTTTGCCTTGCTAATTGTGAATTAACACTAGTGACCATGGTCGAATAAATATCTACAGGCTTGCATAATTGTTATGCTTTGGATATCATAGATACTAATAAAATTTAGAAAAAGTTGGAAACGGTATTTTAATTTTGGTTCACTGCTTTTAAGTATTGATAAATTTCTTAACGATGGTGACGAAAGTTCTTGTGATGCCAGCGGATTAGGCGGATGCCAGCCACTTGGTCAGTTCCTCAGCAAGTGATGCTTAATCTTTTCTTATTTAAAAATGTAGTTTTTGGGTAGGGCAAAGCTCACTCGTAAAAGTAAAAAGCTTATAGGGTTCCACTGAGGAAGCTTGAGAAGCCATATTGAGGTAAAAAGCCATTAAGGTAAAAAATGTTTGGAATAAAAACTTATTTAGGGGCCAGACTGCATTGAAATAGGTCGAATTTCACTCGCCGTGGTGAGAACACGTCGGTGATGTCCCACCTTATATCTTTTGCTGCGTCGATCGGACATTTAAGTTCTAGGAACCTTATTTTTCTATTATTTTCTGATTTAAAACATCGGGAATATCGAATGATGAACCTCGGAGTAACACGGTTGATTTCGCGATGGTCAATGAGTGAACGTGTGCCAATTTGAAAGAAGTGATTATTCACGCCAACACTACTAGCTGAATTATATCATTGGGATCGAGCCAAGAGCTTAATATTGGCCTTCCTAGGAAAAGCTATTGACCGCTTAAGTAAGATGTGATACTCTTGAGCTGTTTTTGACTACTAAATGTCCAACAAGGGAGGTGGGAGAGAGGATTCAGTCTCCCAAAGAGTCTAAAAACTATGTAGGACGCGTCAAGGCCTCAGCAGATCCGCTTCATTGTTCCTCTGCTTTATTGAGGTGTACGCGGAAGAGCGCTACGAAACTATCGAGAATGGCTAAACCGAAGCAGCCGTAGTAAATAGCCCCTAAGGCAGAAAAGTCTTCTGGGCTATTAATGATAATTTTGGACCACTTTGATGGCCTCCGCTTTGATGGGAAAATACCTGAATGAATATCCGAAAGTTGTTAAACCATTTCTTTTTACTAGGCGTTAATAGCACGTAATAGGTGGTGGCGTCACCATAATCACCAGTTATTTAATACGAAGACTGGCGGGGATCGGGTTGGCGTGGTGGCTGGAGTACTGGCTTCCCATCCTGAGGGTTCGGGTTCAAATGCTGGCAGTGACAGAGATTTACCAGTGGAATATCGATCTCTACGTGGGTGTTGTGTGGAGGGTATTTTAGGTATGGTGGCGCTCCGTCTATCGGATGAGACTTAAACCTGCCGTTCCCGTGGTTTTTCATTTGGAAGAGGCTAGTTCCGACGCCGGGTTTCTCTCTACTCTTTATCTATCTCCCATATCTAAAATCCTTTCCTTGCCCCTCGGTTATCAATGACGTGTAAAGTGCCTTCAGTTGTCAGTTGCCTTTCAGAATGACCATAGGCGAGAAATAATTAATTTAATAACCTAGAAACTCTTGAAACTTATAGTATGAATGTTTATTATTTTGCAAAAGAATTATATGAACCATAAATTGGTAAATACATTACATACTTAACCTTCCGGCGGGCGCGTACGTGTACTGAGTACACGGCGATCGGTTTTCGGCGTTTAAATCCATTTTACCGTAATGGGACCAACTTGGGACCCTTTGCTATTCCTCATTTGTACTACAAATAGCCTTAATGGTGCGCAGATATTATTTTCTTAAGACCTTTTTACACGAAGCACGAAATTGCACAACTTCAAACTGCATTTTTTTCTCAATCGGGCGTGCAATCATTTTCGAATTAGAGCAGGAGCTATTTTGCCATCTCGCGTTCATGCATTTTCGCATGCGTTCTTGCAATCCACGGCTTTACACGGTGCAATTTGAAATGCACGTTCGTACGAACATCAGATTGTGCAATTACGTGCCCTGTGTAAAACGGGCTTTAGAAGCAGTTTTTGGGGAGTAAGAAAGCGAAACGCGTCGTGAAGTCCGTACGTTGTTCGCTGCGAGGCCCGTTGAATCAATGAACAATCGAGGTCTAATCGTACATTTTTTGTTATTCTATAAGATATTGACTTTTTTTATTGTTTACAATAGTGGGCGACAAATATCGCAAGTTAATGATTATTTATTCATATTTTTATATGGTAGTAATTTTCGCCTGAAGCAAAAGATTGTGTGTTGTGGAGACCTGCTGTGATCATGAAAACAATATCTTCTTAAGTACACTGAATTACCTGTATTTCTTACATTTATATCATAGAATGAGTCACTTTTTATTGCATAAAAATGATGTAATTATGCATCAATGCAATTTTGGATTAGTGAAACTTATTTTGAAATGATTCGTGTTCCAAATTGAAGCCAAGGAACTATCAACTCGAGACTTCTGTTGGACTCCGATGAAAAGGAAAAGGAAGATGATGCCGTCAACAATTATGGTTCTGATTGCAAATCAGATGAAGTACATAAGGATGATATGTACAGCAATTTGAAAGAAGGAACTTCCGAAGATGAAGAAGTGCATTTCTGGTTGGCATAAAACATAGCCTCATCACACTAATATTCTAGAACTACGTAATTCAGACTGAAATGGAATCTTGGCACCTAGAATTGTCGTGAGGTATACGAGATTTCTGTTGTAATGCCTCCAATATGGAAGATTTTATAATCAGGAAGGTTAGAAGACATGTAGACAAACTCGTGGAAATACGGTCGATTTTAGATTGATTTTTGAGTGGATACATAAAAAATTACAGGACGAGCGATTACATTCCAATCGAAGAAATGTTGCATCCTTTCAGACGTCGATGTAGCTTTGTGCAGTACAATTTCAGCAACCTAGCAAGGCATGGTCTGAGTGTGTGGAACATTGTGGCACAAAATCGTTTTACTCTAGCAATAAAGAACTAAAATTCGGGCAGCAAATGGATGGAAGATATAAAATATGAAATTCACCGTCAGCACTAAGCAAAAGTATCGTGCAGCCATTAGACAATGAAAACCGAACTCTTCCCACTTAAAATTGGTACACTATACATTAGCTCAACATCTTCTCATGAGAAATATTACATTGGCTGGGAGGTGCCGAAAAACAAGCAAGAAATCCCGCACGAATTTCTGCCGAACGAAGCGAGATAAGTACATATTTCATTGCTTGGATCCTAAATAAACGTGACCCTCGTGCCATAGGTACGTACCAAAACTCAAAGCCGTCATTTGAATGCCTACAACGCATGACTCACATGACATCAATGCAGCTACCAACAGACCAAAAATAATAGAATATGACAATGAAACTAAAGTTGCAGTAAACACAGTTTATAAAATGTGCGTAGCCCGTTGCCCACCACTTGCATGATTTTTTGTTTTTTTTTTTAATAAACATAGCTGGTATAAACTCAGATTCTGTCTATTCAATAAACATGGTTTGATAAAGAACAGCACAAAGAAGAATATTCAGAAACGATCAAGCCGTGGGTCTCAAAAAGGGGGATAAGTGTTAAAATCGTCGGTTTTGATTCCGCCGTCCGATTGGAATCATACTCGAAGCGCTACCATTCTCAAGTAAATACTGCTTCTCCCGTGAATTTTGCGAAAAGATGGAGATATAAACTATGCGTAAATAACACATCTACTGTGAAATTGCATGTAGTAAATACGTTAGCAAAAACTTTTACGAGCCTTTGTCACTTGCCTTCCGTGCCTACAAGACGCCGAGGAACAAGTTCCTTCGTCAAGCTAAACAGCTATTAAAAGATCTAATAATACAAAAATTAACATTAAAATGTGAACAATTATACAAATAAATAAATAATATAGGCAACCAATGACAAATATACCATTATTTAACAAAACACCTAATTTATTCTTAATTAGGGTCTTCGTGTACTGCGTACTGCGATGCGCCCGCTTGTGTGATTGAAAAATGCGCGCCCGCCGGAAGGTTGTGTTTTTTCCCTCTGTCTTATTGACAACCAGCGTTTAAAATTCACTGTAGCTGGCCGACTGGTAGTGCAAATAATGTTTTACCTTTCGTACATTGTACCAAGCGTGCGCATAAGTTAATAACTGAAGAGTGCGTTTGCGGCGGCGTGTCAAGAGTGAATTATTTAAGAAACACTAACATAGACTATACATTAACGAAGCAGAATTAGTTAATTCCTCGCTTTTACTTTTAGGTGCTATAAGAACCGCTTAAATAAGTGGTTGGAGTGGTTACTCCTTGACAACAGATCAGCATTTTTCAGTAAATTCCAAAAAATATTCCTTGAAAATGTTTTCTATAATACCTGTAACCAGTGTCAGTTGTGAAAGGCGTTTTTCCAAACTATCAATTGTCAAGAGTAAACTAAGAAAGACAATGTCTCAAGATCGCCTGGAGTTCCTAATTTTACCATTCATAGAGCAAGAAACTGCGATCAATGTTAACTATATGGATGTCATAGAAGAGTTTAAATTTCTTATTCGTGGTGAGAAGAGAACGTTGCTCTAAAGCAAGTTATTAAAGTAAGTTTATAAAGTTTGACTTTATAGTGATTAGGTAAAGGTTGATTTTGTGTTTTACACTTAAAAACATTTTAAGACAGTAACAAAGACATTTCTTTGTGAAACATACGTACAAGTACATAAAAAATCTTTTTCATTACCCTAATATTGTTTGTTCAACTTTATTATTAATATTTGCAACCATGTTCCAATTTTCTTTAATACCATTTTTAACCGCTAGCTTTGATAATCAAAACAATTCCGGGCACCACTTAATAAAAAGGTCTGCTTACGCCTATGATAACGACCAAAGTATCAACCAACGAAGATTGGTTTACCGTTGTCCTCTCATTTTTCACATTTAATACACTCATATTCTCTGGCACCGTTACCTAAACTTACCTCGATTTGCTCACCAACCTGTCCCTTGGTCGACCACGCAGGATCTTTCCTTCCGGAAGAATTTAAATATCTTAGTTAACTCAGCATGTAATATGTATTATCACAACCCGTATTTCAACACTCTGTGTCATCTTCAGGTGAAAATACGTTTTAGGTTGCGGTATATGTACAAATATACGGTAAGTTTATATACCGTAACCTAAAGCGTATTTTCATCTGAAGATGACACAAAGTGTTGAAACCAGGGCCGTGATAATAAATATTACAATTGGAGTTTACTAAGTCATTTTAATTCTTCCACAATGGATAAACTCCACAAAATCAAGCCAACAACTGTTTCCTTTATTCGGTTGAAGAATAAAAAGCAATTTTCCACAAATAAAAGTTTTTGAAAGACTTTATTACGGTCTAGGTTTCAATGTTTTATACATCATCTTCAGGTGGATCTAACCTGGACCAGGTGGACCTGACGACGATATGTAAAACATCGAAACCTAGGTCGTAATAAAGTCTTTTAAAAACTTTTATTTGTGGAAAATTGCTTTTAACTCTTCAACCGTATCATATTGAAATTCCACGTCATATCGCCTGAATATTCGGAATTCATTCGTTTCCTTTATCTTTCCTTCTATTTTCCCTCAGTTGATTTTCTTGCGTATTCATTACGCCTCATAGTATTCCTGATCCATCTGATTCTAAATTTCACTGGCATATTCCATACACATGGTCTTCTTCTACTCTTCTGTACATTTCCTCATTTCGTACTTAATCCGTCCGTTTGATTCTCGGCAGTCGCCTCAAGCACCGACTTTCGAAGGCTTCCTTCCACTCTTTTCTGGCCTCTTTTTCCCAATGTCCAGGTAAAATATTCCGGAGGCGCGCTCTTGGCAGGTCGTAAACACTGAAACCAAACCGGGGGTCTTTTTAGACCCAAAAATGAGCGTTCATCACAAGTCTTTCAAATTTAAACCCTCAGACGATACGACTCTCTTTAAAGCATGGTACTTCCAATTCTGTATTAGCAGTACCATGGTTAGAAACATGCATTACTCTCCTTACCCTTCCATTTTCGCGATTACACGTCATCGAATATTTTTTACGATAAAGAGTACGATGGGTGCACGTGTAAGTTTCACGATGCACTTCATTGTCGTATGGAAATGATGAAAAATGTTTATATTAGTAAATTTTGGCATTATTTCAGTGAAGCACGTCAAAAGATCAAAAAAAACGTTACGTAACATCTCCCATACCATTCCCGGCAGGGAAGTCCTACGCAAACTGAATCTTAATTCGTGCGGGTAGCATGCTGCCTGGTAGTGGTCCCCGAAAAATAGTCAGCTTGTTCGGAGTCACAGTGATGGTAAACTCCTACGCCATGTCAATGGTGGATCGACTAAAAAGGTATATCAAATGGACTGCTATGTGATACTGATGTATTTCAACTTTCATGGGAGTGATACGTAAAGTTACGAACCGATAAACACAAGTGATACTCTCAGTCATATTTAAAATATAATTGCCCTGTCAAAGCATTTGGTACCATAAGATAACTGCTGAGGCAAATAGGTAACACAATGGGTTTCCAAAAATTCTTTCTTCCGTGATATTTTAAGTTGGTACTCACCTACCTAGGAAATAAAAATTAACCCTGGCTATTAATGTAAAAGCTAGGCAATCTGGAAGATTGTTTAAGAGTCGGCTCTCACAGAATTTAGGAAAGCACTATTTTTGATTAATTTCAAATTAAAAAAAATGTATTAAAAGTTATTATCAGAGTACTCATATGGTATAGCAACAGTATTTTCACAAAATTTAATTTTCCTTTTACACAGTGCTGCCTTATGCGGAAGAGTGTTGAGAGTTCAATCCTTTTCATCGGTGCATTACTGATCAAAGGCAAACAGTGGCTTAAAACGGGGATATTTCCTCCACCATTAATGAAGTATTCTGGACGACTGATATCCAAGTGGGGTCTAAATAGGACAGGATTTAGTGCATGAGTGTTATCATTTTTTTATTAGATGCATGAAATCAACTTGGCATTAGTCGGATATAGATGAAATTTGACTAGTCACTTTAGGAACGAAAAAGCCCGAGTTTTCATCGCGTTACGTTTATTGGTGGAAGGTACACTTATTTTAGAAAAAAATAAAAGCAATAGGAATCTTGAAGAGTGAAATGTGGTTCTGTTCAGAACTCCAAATAATCGATATATCCGAAATTTATTTTTCGGGGTGCAGAGAAAATGCATTTAGAATCTACTGAAAGTCTTGAAGGACTCGGACGTATCATACCATTCAATTGTCATCTTTGTAGAGTGCCAACTGAGTATAACCCGTACCCGTTGCGGGGTATTCCCCATCATTTCCTAAACAAACTATCAGCTTTTCAGCAAAATAAAATCCTTCATACACTCTAAAATGCTTAATTCTTTCCTGCTTCTTCATCTGCAACTACATGCTACCCTGCGAACCGCCTCAGAGGCGTATGGCAGGGGTTTTTAGGAATCCAGCCATCAAAGGGTAGGGAATAGGGATAAATGGAGGGGGAGAGGTTAGAGGTGAATTGCCTTTTTACGGTATCTTACGTTAGCGCCACGCTCAGTTTATGAATTCATCACTAATGATGCGTGGGAAGAGGGAATTTTTGTAACTATCAGGTCGGAAGTGTATATCTCTTATTTTGTCACTTCTATCAGCTCTAAAGTTACAGTGCGAATATACGACACAGTTTCAGGCAATACTTTGTGGAAGTCAATCATACTGGGAGTAAAGGATTGAACACTGCAGCTTCCACTTAGATATTTATTAAACACGACCATGGTTTCGTAGCGGTGCTACATCATCAGGTGAACAGTAAGTCTAGCATAAGTGGTATATATAGTACAAAACCGTTGGGAAAAGTGGGGGGGGGTGGAAAGGAAGAGGTTAAAGGAGGAGAAGGGGAGGAGAGAGGTGAGGTGGGGGTGGGGTGTAGTTGTTGGAGGTGAGGTGACTCAGAAAATCCCACTTTTCCCAACGGTTTTGTACTATATATACCACTTATGCTAGACTTACTGTTCATCTGATGATGTAGCACCGCTACGAAACCATGGTCGTGTTTAATAAATATCTAAGTGGAAGCTGCAGTGTTCAATCCTTTACTCCCATTACAGTGCGAAGTCAAAATGATATCCTTCGTGTCGTACTGAAACTCACCTGATCTGTTTTTTTTCGACTAATCTAATTAGTGATGGTACTAATAGAACACAACAGTTTCATTGCAACTGTTTCGCAACCGAAAGAGTTTCAAAACGAAACAGTTCCGTGAAACACCCTGCTGCGGACAACAGCACACTGAACAACAGGCGATCTATCGGCGCTGTTAGAATATGGCTGGTAGCTCTGTATTCTATGTAATAAGAAATCTTTCACTTGGATAAAAAAACAATTTCATTTGGATTAATGAAATATAGGAACTTTACAGTTCTAATTCTATCTGTAGCGATGGGTGGACATGTGTCTGCTGAATAAACCAGTAACCGCCTACAACAGATTCAAATCCAACAAATTGTAGCTTATAACCGCAACGCAGCCACATTTGCAGTGCAACTGGAACAGAATAGAAGACGAAACAGTCAGCTTCAGCTTCATCAGTTGCCGCTGCACAGCACAGAGCGCAACGGCGCGGCGCGGCTGCTGCAAGATCACGATATTAACCTGTTGTCTGCAACAGTTATTTGAAACGGTTCCGGCTGCAGCCGTTTCTTTCCGACAACACTTTATTCCACCACTAAATCTAACAATAAGCCTAGCGTATATCCTCCAAGTCATTAACGGTTGGACGGACTGGGACGGACCCAGTCCATCCATCGGCTGGGTAAATTTTTCTGTTCGCTTGTAAAAATTGTGAACGAAGTGTGCGTCTTTCCTTTGTATTTCCTCGCTCACTCAGTATTCTCACGTATGTCACCCGTAAATGTGAGTGTAAATATTTAAGTATCCCATTCAGTTCTGTTGACCACAACCATTTATTCTAGTAAACCAGAGAAGGTTCCCGTTGATTATCAACGGGAAGGAAAAAATCAATACTAATACATTGCAATAAACCATTCATATTTTATTTAGTGCAAAGAGTCATTGAGTTAATGGATTAACACGGAATCTCGACTTAAGGAGGTTCGGCGGTTTCACTCAACTTTAGGGAATTCGACGAAACTTGCTGGAAGCATTACTTATGTTGTCTTAAATCTACTTGAATTTTTTTCGGAATTATTTACCGCAGATTCCTCAAGATATTTCATCGGGAAGTGGACAAAAAATTACATGGGTTCCAATGGGAACACAAGGTACGAGTAGCTTAATTCATCAAAAATAACCTTTTTCTGAATAAGAAAAACAAAAATAATAAAAATTAAGTATATCAAATGATTTTCATACATTATTCTATGGATGATTTAAATTATTTTTGTTTTTCTTATTCTTAACTAGAAAACGTTCTTTTCGATGAATAAAGCTAGTCGCACCTCGCGTTCCCGCAAGAACCCATGTAATTTCATGCCCACTTACACATCAAATATCCTAAGAAATCTGCGGTAAATAACTTTGAAAAAATGCAGGTAGCTTTAGGAAATCATAATTAATGCTTCCAGCAGGTTTCGTCGAATTCTCTTAAGTTGAATGAAACCACCGAACGTCCTTTAACATTAAGTATGGTCGTTATGAGGACGACGCACAGTGGGGCCAAACCCCACTTTAGACGGGCAAAATTCCAAACATTTTACAATCAACTCCAAAATAGACATGTGTATGTTTTTGAGATTGCTTAAATGAAAGCTGATATCAAATTTGCAATATTTATTGTATTTTATGATTTTTTTGCAAATTTTATTATTTTTACAATTTTTGACAATAAAATTTTTTTCCGGAGAATAATCTGAACGAATCAAATAAAAAATGTTCACGTAAATGGAGATGGTCGTCGAAAATGAATCTGCTATAAAATTTACAAAATTATTTTTGTAGTCACCCTTGCAAAATATTTTCATGTTTCATAGAAAAAATGATACGATTTGCACAGAAGTTTCACAGGGCTGAGATTTCAAAAATCTCAGCCCTGGTGTACAAACATCACCACTTGTACCTAAGAGTGGACATAATACCTACATATAGCATCCAAATTTGACTTATTACAAACTAGTAATAACTTCATAAACGGATATTATTTAGGGTACTTGCATTTACTTTCAATGATTGAAATTGTTTATATTATAGTTTACCCGTTGCCATGCGGCCATAGCGGCCGGATGAATTTCCTATCCGCCTCTCGTGCATAATAACTTTTATATCGCAACAGTCCTTTTGCAACTCAATGGCAGTAGATTTCTTTTACAATCTCTATCTCCTACTTATATGAATAATATATCTCAAAATTACGATACGATTCCGTCCGATTATATAACTTTTCTCTAATTAATTAAAACTTTTCATTGTGAAAAATCAATAAATTATCATTCGTGATAATTAATTACTCCACGCGTATTTTCTTTAAAAAATAAATTTTAAAATCATATTCACACTCTACTTGCTTAATTCAAACGATTGAAAGTTTAAAAAATGAAATAGAGGACACCAGTGTGCTGTACTAATAGTTTCTAATCGACCGTCCAATTCGGCGTCTTCGTCCGTGGGACCAGTGCTCCGCTATTCTCTCACTTTGACACTCATTTCTACGCGCAGGTGCATACTTACCAACCTGTTAAATACACCGTTACGTAGTTCAAACATCAGGTTACCCAATCTACTCTTTCAGAAACCCTAATTCAAACATTCATTTTTGGACTTTTGTCCGTCTAAAGTGGGGTTTGGCCCCACTGTGCGACGACTCAAAAACGCTAAAATATTGCGAAAAATCGTTACGTTTTAGCAAACCAATTTTCGGAATTTCGACCGGAATACAAAATTCTATTGAAGGAATAAGAATCTTCATTTTATTGTCTTTCTATTGGTACCATTTCCAATAACAGAAATATACTATTTCTAATTTTACTTTGCAAATAAAAAAGGTATGCAGCCAAATGAAGATTCAGCTTCACGTGCATTTCTTATGTGAAAGTTACTGACATATACATACACATCGGTGATTATTATAGTAGATTGTTATTGTATTCTCAAGGTTTTTGGTCAATTCAATTTCAATTTCACTCCTTGCCGAAGTTTCGGTTAATTTTTAAACCATCTTCAGGGCATTCGTATTTTATAAAATTACTTAATTTCGCATTCAAAATCCTGGCTAACTTGAAAAAATACAGAAACATGACGAAATCAAAAAATACACAGCGACATACATACGACATAGCAGTAAAATCAAGAAGAAGAAGAACAAAGAATTTCTGTTTTTTTTATTTGACTGTTTCGTGAATTCATCTAGTGTTTTTTTGGTTCTGTATTTTTTCATGTTAAACAGGATTTTGAAAGTGAAATGTAAATTAATTTCATAAAATATGAATGCTCTGAAGATGGTTTGAAAATAAACCGAAACGTCCGCAAGGTGATATATTACAATTGAATTGACAGAAAACCTCGAGATTATTTTACCAGAATATTTTAGTATAAAACATGGCCGACATTGGGATGGACCGCGTAAAATTCAGGTATCAAAAGCCTCCCCTCCACCCGAGGACTCTTTTAAATTAATCGGCTCTTGAAATCGGGATAATTTTTCTACGCTATTTTTAATAGCAGGTAATGTTTTTCAGAATACAAGGATATTAAGTTATACTCCCGTGGACGTGAAATTGCCCAACGTGGGTACTTGGCCTCGTCAACAGTCAGCCACCATTTCTTCCGGTGTTTTGTATCTTATTCAGTGACCCTCATTTTGCCAATGTTTAACTTCACTTTATCTTTCCAACGTTTTCTGTATCCACTCCGAGGTCTTCTCCCTACTGGGTTATCTTTTCAGACCTGCTTTATCATGCTGTTGCCTTTGCTTCTTATTACGTGGCCCGCCCATCTCAGCGTCCTACTTCTGATAATTCTGCGACTAAGCCTGGTGCTGTAAACATATCCCTTATCTCTATTTAATGCACTTTATCTAGTGTTTCCTTCCTTTGTTGGTACAAATATCTTTCTCAAAACTTTGTTTTCGAAGGTTATTGATTTTTCCTCTGTACATCTATCCCCCATCCATGTTTCGGCTCCACACAAAGGACTGGTCTGACGACCGTTCTCTAGATTTCGAGTTTAGAATGGAGAGATAATAAATTTGACGCTAACATAGTGTTTAAGGCACTTATACTATTATTTACTGTGCTTCTTCTGATTTGTACCTCAAAATGTTCTCCGTTTTGTTCGCTGATAACTATTCCAAGATTTAGAATCCAAAGAACGTTTTCACTTTCTTCAAAACATTTTCAAAAATGGAAGCTGTGTCCAAACGCAATATTTACGGCCTAAAATCAAGTCGTTATCAAGAAATTGTTTGAAATTTACGTCGATTGAATTTATTTGAATTTCATTTTTAACAATCTTTCATTAGTAGGCACCTAAGTTCTTAAAAGAAAAACACATTCGAAATTTTAAGAGCTTCAATAGTTTGGACTGAGTGTTGATGAAAATGTAAGTCACTGAGTCAGCCAGGATATAAGGTTTTCTAGCTTCCGTGACTTCATCTCCGGTGCTTGTGGAGAGCCCCGAAAACCCAGAAGTTACCAGAAATTTCTCCTTTTCGGCCCCGAGCGTACTCGAGACGATGGTAGGGGTGTTTCTGGGAGGAAGGAAAGGGGCGTAGACGAAGCACTTCCTCCCCTGATGTAGAATTCCGAGGTATCCGTCCCAGCTCTGTGTTATATAACTGCCCTTCAGAATGGGGGGGAATGGCCAAACAGTATGTCACCGCTCTCCTAGCCTTTTATCTCTCCCCCAATCGTGGCTTCGTCAAAAAGTTGATGGTCTCCCATGTTAATCAGTCTGAGCGTTGTATCCTTTTCATGTCGCTAACTCTTCACCTGAATTAATGATATATCCACATTAGTATTCGCCTGACAGCCTAAAGTAAAGACGATTGGTAGCTTATAATGAACTTGACTGTATGCTAGATAACTTTGTGGAATTTTGTCATTATAAACTTAATGTATACCTTTTGAATAGTAGCCGATTGATCCAGTGCTTTCGTCGTGAGCTCTGACCAAGGTGTGAGAAAATGGAAACTGTCCAGGACGGTAAATTCTGTTCGTAGATTTCAGAAAACCATATGTTTGTATTATAAGACAGAAAATGTAAACCCTGTTAAGTAAATGAAGTATATTAGTAAAATTAATAAACTTAATTAGAATGTGTGTAGAAGGATACAAGGGTAAAGTGAGAGTAGAAAGAGAGTACACAGAAAGTTTGAAATTCATACAGGGGTTCATCTACATCTACATCTACATATTACCCCGCAAGCCGCCTCAATAGGCGTGTGGCGGGGGGTGTTAGGACACCAGCCGTTTAAAGATAAAAAGGAAACACTCTAATGAAATTACGCCTAGCATTTATTATAGTCCCTTATTGTTCGGGGGAAAAACGAATTCCCATACCTATCCGTTCGGCAAAATATCTCTCTTAATTTATCGTTTCTGTCGGACCTGGAAATATAGTGGGGTTCTAATATGATGTTCTCCGTGTCGCTCTGGAAGATATCTATTCTCAATTGTTCAAGCAATCTAAGCCTAGCGCGCAGCCTCCGAGTCTCTAGCGGTTCCCAGCCTAATTCGTTTAACATCTGTGTAACGCTGTCAGTACGCCCGTAGCTGTTTTTGACGAATCGCGCAGCTTTCCTTTGTATTTTATTAAGTTCCCGGACTAAATCTTTCTGCACCGGATCCCATATGCTCGCTGCATATTCAAGGTGTGGCCGGACGAGTGCGAAATAGCACCTCTCTTTTACTTTTGCATCCGAAAATCTTCCCACAATACGCTTGACGAATCCTAGCTTCTTCAGAGCTCTGCCACAAATATTTCTTATATGTGCTCCCCACGATAGGTCCGAAGTTATCGTAACTCCTAGATACTTCACTTCATCTGTCGCCTTTATGTTAACACCATCCACAGCATATACATGGGAATAGTTGGACGACCTCCGCAAGAATTGTACCGCCGTGCATTTGCTTAGATTAAGTTCGAGTCCCCACTCTTGGCTCCACTCATGAACGTTGTTTAAATCCGATGATAAGGTTTCAAAGTCAGAGTGATCACTAATTTCACGATAGATGACAGCGTCGTCGGCAAATAAACGTATTTTACTGCTAATTCGAGAGCATAGATCATTTATGTATATAATGAACAAAAGGGGTCCGATCACGCTTCCTTGCGGGACACCTGATGTCACTTTAACGACATCAGAGCTAATTCCGTCAAGAACTACCTTTTGCTTACGATCACTCAGAAAGTCGCGTATCCAGTTTACTACTGTTTCGTTTAGGCCGCATGACTGTAATTTGTATAAAAGTTTGTTATGAGGTACCGTGTCGAAAGCTTTCTTAAAATCTAGAAATAATGCGTCAACTTGTCTTTTCGATTCACCAGATTTGAGAACGTCATGAAGAAAGAGCGCGAGTTGTGTTTCGCATGATCTACCTTTCCGGAAGCCGTGCTGAGAGCCATGGAGGACGTTACGACTGTCCAGGAACGTCATGATATTGCTAACGACGATATGTTCGAGTATCTTGCCTATAATCGACGTTAATGAAATTGGTCGATAGTTCCCTGGGTCGTGTCTGTTTCCCTTTTTGAATATCGGTGTAACGTTTGCAATTTTCCAGTCTAATGGTATCTTTCCTTCAGACAATGACTTCTTGAATATTATGTTTAAGAACGGTGCGATCTGTGGCGCCAACTCCTTGAGGACACGCGCGGGTATTCCCTCTGGACCCGGAGATTTACTATTTTTTATCGACTGCAGCTGTTTAGTTATCCCATCACGTTGAATAGTGATTTCTTTCATCGGTTCCTCAGTGAATTGTATTTCAAAATTACATGCAGTATCGTCTGTGGTGAATACACTTTCGAAGTGGGAATTTAAAATGTTAGCTTTGTCAATATTTTCGGTGACAAGTTTGCCATCTTTATCAAATAACGAATCTACGGTTGAAGATTTTCCCTGAAGCTCTCTCGCATATGACCAAAAAGATTTCGGATTTTCTTCGAGTAATTCACCAAGTACTTTTTTCTTGAAATTTAGCAATGCAGAACGCATTGATTTCTTAGTTTTTGAGCGTTGCGCAGCGTAACTTTCTTTTGCTTCAAGTTCCTTCGATTTGTCACCTACCGTAGTGAACTTTTTAACCAAGTTGTACAATTTTCTCTGTCTCTTAAGGTCCCTCCTAACATCGTTGTTATACCAGCGAGGTTCTTTACTGTCGCATTTCAATTTTTGTGGAATATATTCGTTGATTCCCCGTCGTAGAATTTTTAAGAAATATTTCCATGATTCATCAGTGCTTTTATCCTCTGTTTTAGCTACGAAATCCGTGTACGAATCATTAAGCATTTCGCCAAATTTTATGAAGTTGCATTTATCAAATAAATAAATATTGCGTTTTGGTTTTACAGCTGACTCTACTTCAACTTTTAAGGTTGCAAAAATTACTCTGTGATCACTTATGCCGTCAATAATATCGAGCTGTTTTATGAACTTAGGATGGCTGACTGCAAAAAGGTCTAATATTTTATTTCCTCTCGTAGGCTTGTCAACTACTTGGGAAAGTGAGTGATTAGCAAGTGTGTTGAGTAAGATCTCGCTGATTTCCCTATTCCTAGAATTCGGTTTTACAGTGTAAGAATCCCAATTTATAGATGGCAGATTAAAATCTCCCCCAATAATTATTACACTTTTACTGTCTCTCACAGTAAATGCGGATATTTGATTATCTAATTGGTAAATAGCATCAATTTTGGAGTTTGGAGGTCTATAGAAAGAGCAAACATGTATACTTCTTTTGTTTCGTTGTTTAATTGTACACCACACGCTTTCTATTTCATTGTCAGTTATTTCGTGGGCGGTGCTATGTAAATGTGATTTAACTGCTATAAAAACTCCGCCACCTGCCCTATCGCTTCGATCGCATCTGTAGATTTTATATCCTGGAGGAAAAACTTCGCTGTCGCTTAAATCCTCAGTAAGCCAGCTCTCCGTTCCTATGACCACGTCTGCGTCCTGAAATATATGCTCGATTTCAGCGCGCTTGTTTTTAACGCTACGGCAATTAACTACTATAAAGTTAATGTCATATTTTGTCGATTGAGTGTCGGTTGGTTCTTTTCCTCGCTTATGGGTATTAGGTGGGCGAATTTCACTGGAAGTGCTTATTACATTTGATATAATTTCTTTCACTGGAGTACGAGTTTTGGGAAAATTGCCACTATTTACCGGCTTTAGCGCTCCTAAGTTTACTTGGGTTAGACTGGGAGATGTATTATCTCCTGTGCATTTTAACTAGGCCATGGAGGAAGCTTTAATAAGGGTAAAAGCACAGAGTACCTTACTCTATGGTAAAAGGTACTTCAGGAGGAGCCCATATTAACGGTAAAATGGAGAGTGGTGGCGAATTGTTGGCGAGACCAAAAACCATCTTGGGTTTGTGTAGCCACAGGAGTAAGTCCAGGAGGGTAATTGATAAAGCCGCTACCATCCAATTCTAATAAGGGAAGCCATCGCAAGCGAATTTCAACAGGGAAGACGGATGCGTATTCCACAACTCGAAGAAAAGAGTCGCCCGGTCTTCCTTCACTCCCATTAGTCACCCCACCTGACTGATATATACATGCAGAGAGTACAGAAAATAGTTTTCTTATGTCCGTGACTACATGACTCGGACGGTTCTCAGAAATGAACCCTTCATCTAAGAAATGCCATGGAAATCTTCGCCGTAATTTGATAAATACCTCGAGGGATATTACTTAGGCTTATTTTTACAATATCTGGTTAACCTTAACCACAAGATGACGCAGACTTTAAGTTCATTTTATGTCAACTGAGAGTTTGTGTATTTTACATTAAATCAGATTCTTAGTTAGCTGACGGGAGCGTTATCGACGTGAGAACGTGTAAGTATCCATTTTCATCCTGATGAAATATTTATTCAGATATTATATAACCTTAGTGTTCTCCTTTATCATGGTGGTACATAACTTGGCACAAATTCATTTTATTACCAAATCAGAGTGAATCCATTGTTTCCCCGTAGTGAAAATAATGGCCTTTTTTGTCATTCGCCTTAGTTTGGAGTTAGATTATTGCTCAAGTTTGTGCGTTAGAGCCACGGATAGGATGTGGCCGTTCATAGGTCAGGGTATTTAGAGCTCTATAGTTTTATCCTTACATCAATATAGATCCAGTTCCTTGATATGATACTACAAAATTAATCTTAAACGATTTTACATTTTTAATAACTTGCATGTCAGTAAAAACTAATATTTGAAACTACCTGAAGATGCGTAGCTACTACCTCTGTGTTGTAAAGTAGTTAGTACCCAAATAAATTTAATTGTTAATTTTTACACTATCGTTATCGTTTCCTGATCATGATATTTTTATGGCCATTGTAAGGCATAGTATCTGGAATATGTTGTACATTAATCTACTTCGGTAAAAACTGACGCAATGTCCTTAATTTCCAAGTAAATTTCTTAAACCTTCCATCAAATTCTAAACGGAATTGAAATACCAATCGTGTCGAAAATTCGGATGATGTAATAAGCACAAGAACAGACGACCAGTGGAGGTCATTAGTCAGAAAAATATGGGGATCGGAAAATTAAAACAAGTTCAATAACTGCTTCAAAGTTAATAAAAAAATAGATGCCTCTTTTATTCTATGAATTCTAACAGCCATAAATCACTCCCTTAGCATTGTAAATTTTAGAATGAGGGGAAGCTAATACTATTAAAGTTTAGAGTGTTTCCACCATGATAGTAGATGAATCTCTGTTGGGGTAAGCTGCTCTCTATACTTATTGGTGGAGTAAATACTTTTTTTAAACTCCTACTACATCCAAAATAAAGCACAAAATCCACAACGTATGCAAAGTCGTTAATCTTAAAGAAAAAAAAACAGAAAATGATGTCACTATGCGGTAAATTATACTTACAAATAAGATATCATGTTAAAAACTTGCAAGTCACTTTGTGCAAAATAAATTCTTCCCAAATTACAGTGACAGATAGCATTCAATTAGAGTTACGGGACAAAAAGGTGTCCCTCGACGATATGAATTGCATGATTGGAGGAACTGAAGTGAAGTGAATTGCTATGGTATTGAAGTTTGGCTGTTTTGGAAGTCAAAAAGTTACCACCTTATATTCATGTGATGGTCACCTTTAATGTTTCGCACGGCAAGGCCAGCATAGTACATCGCGGGCGAGCAAGTTTGGCATTACAATAACGTGTGGGGGAGGACGTGTTATATAACGGCCGTCGGGGAACTGTTTGGGAAGTTCGTTCCCCGACGACGAAGCACTGTCGCCCGCCGCGCTCAGCGACGCGACTGACTGGCTGGAGATCAGACAAACGAAATTCGAAAACAAATAACCGTGTCCTATTTAAAAAAAAAAGTGGGATTGAATTCGCGTATCGTCAGCTGGATTTGAACCGCGAATTAAATAAAACGCAAAGGAAAGCGGAAATTCCGTTGTCTCAGGCGTAACTTTATGGAATTTGCTTAGCATATTGAATGAGAAGCAGTAATTTTGTAATACCACATGTGTTTATTGTAAACGACCCAGGTTTCGACGTAGCACGTCATCACCACCTGATGATGACGTGCTACGTCGAAATCTGGGTCGTTTACAATAAATACATGTGGTATTACAAAGTTACTGCTTCTCATTCAATATGAAAGCGGAAATATTGAGGATCGATTAGACAGTGAGAATCGATTAATGAAGAAGTCCCACAAAGAGCTGGGGGTCAAGTATCGAACGCTGTGATAATTAACGGATGCGAAAATAACGGTGTTATAACATGGTTTTTTCGATTATGTATTGTTGAGTTTACACACCCTCTCCGCATGTGATTATTATTTCATAAGTAAAAATATCAAGTGGAGGTATAGTATGCGGTACTAAACTAAACCGTGCGATAATCAGTTATTTATGCATATGATAATCATCTGAACGTTCAGGTAATTGACCTAATGGAGGGAAAATATATCTCAGGCGCCATTCAAATATTACGTAAGGCGATTTTAGCCACTTTTTGATCCACCTCCAATGTAAGACAACGTAAGCCCACGTGAGCCCACCCCTTACCCCATCCAAATCTTACGTAATTTTAAATCTCCATATATTTTTGGAACCTTAAACGTACATTAAAAATGTATGATCGATACCATATCCAAGTGAGAAAAAATTAACAGTGGGGAGAACGGACTGACCGGTGTTTTAATTTTTTTACATAATCAAAGGCCCTATAGAGAAACTTAGAAATATGAATTTTCAGCCGGATATCGTTGACGTTTTTCGATATTCCGCGATTTACAGTAAATCACGCGGTTTATTAAATCTCCAAACTAATGACCTGAAAAAATTGGTTATGCGTATTTCTATAGTAAAACATGAATGCAGGCATACCGCCGCAGCAGTAATGCTACAAAGTAAGATTTTTCGTCCGAAGATACTTTAAAAAATTAATAATAATGCGATATCAGAATTAGGTGACTAAAATCCTACATGAGATTATCCCTGACCCCCTCACTTCCCTGCGTAAGGCAATGTAAGAAAAGCTCAACCCCTTTGCTCCCCACAAAACGCTTTACGTAATACTTAAATGGCCCCTAATGAGAGCGTTACGGAGGAAGAGAGTCGAAGTTAGTAGGCATCACTTGAGACACGAACAACCTCCTTCCAGACAGTAATGAAAGAAAAAACGGATGGGTAGATACGCCGCGAGAGACCAGAATAACCTCATGCAAATTATGAGTGACATATGTAAAGAAACGAAAAGTAAGAAACTATAAAAGGACGGAAGAGGTTGGCCGAGAGAGGAGAGTTCGGAGATGAGAGCTGGGGCCAGCTAATCTACGGATTGATGACTGCCGATGATGACCACTCTCTGGCCAGCGAACCTTGTCGGGCAACGCTTCCGGTTTATGACTTATTTAAGTGGGAGACAAGGCAGGAACGAGTCCTCAGAAGGACGAGAAAAATGCATGCGTGAAAACACATTTGTCACCGCTTACGCAAGCATTGATTTTTTTAGGGCACTCACTCATAGAGGAGACGAAACCCTAATAAAATTATTAACAGAAAATTCCTACTTACTTTAGTATGAGCGTGTTAAATTTCTGTTCAACAAAAATGTTTTCTTCTTACCTTACATGAACTGCTTGAGACATGGCTTTCAAAATTCCTGACGTTTTGGATCACTCGGGAATCTAAACCAGTAAATTGCACTTACCAATCATTCTCGATAATTCCCGAAATCACCGCTTTAATCTATTTTCATAAATAATCGGTAATGTTGACTATACAATGCTCGTGATAATATTTTTGTACTGTTAACTTATTTTTTATTAACGATAATAATTTTATGCGATTATCATGATGTAGAAAATTAATATGTTTATAAGTTAGAGTGAATCACCAATATGGTAAAGGGGAAAGGAAAGTCGTTCTTCAAAAATTACTCAATAAAGCCACAAAAGGACATGGAGATCCAATGAAAAATATTTTAAGAGTTATCCTCATAGAAATGCTATTGCAAACATATGTAAAATTTAAATTAAAATTTAGCCATTAGTGCATGATTATGTTAAGTATTGAGGTTGTGTAGCTTGATTTCAGTTCTTTATTAATATACGAGGAGTGATCAAAAAGTATTGGGCTAATTTTTTTAAAATCTGTCAAAAAACAGCTTTTTCAATACTATCCAATTCAAAGTTTTCCCCCAGCATAGCCACACACCCAAAATTAGAAATTACTTCTTCTGGATAAATAATCACCGATTATATGCTTAACTATTATTAACTACTGGGTTCATGGAGAATTTTTTTCAGAGTTCTTGTCCAGTTTTTCTCGGGATTCGGGAACGAGAAGTGGTCAAAATCCGTGAAAACGTACGGGAATTCCTTCCCGTACGCTAAAGCACTACTAATACATTTTTAAATTTACATAAATCTCGAATTTTTTCATGTATTATTGTCTAATCATGTGCAGTGCTCGCCCAAGCTATTTTATAAGTATGGGAAAAATTTTGTTTTGTCACCCCTAAAGAATTATCTATTTATTGCTACCAATTGTGGTAGCTAAAAACCATGTTTTAAAATGGTGTACTCTGGCGTCTTTGATCCTCTTTAACATTCTCGTTAGTTCACGTAGTTGTTTCAACCCCAATTTCTTTCAACGAGCTGGCGAAAAGATTGCTATAATGAAGGATATTATTGCTCCTTAGTTTTCATATTGCTCTTCGTTGAAATTAGTCATGACTTTCAGTCACTTTTAATATTACTAAAGAAGGTCATTTAGGATAAAAATAAATGCTGGAAGTTAGTAATATTTTCCTGATCCTTGTTCACATTCATTGTTAAGTCGCAGGCTGGCCGCCCTTACTAGCGGCCGCCCGTGGCTTCTGCCCACTTTGCTCTCGCCATGGGCCGGCCCTGATCAAGCATACACTTCATCCTCCTCGCCTTCCTCTCAATACCACCTCCTCGGGTAATCTTCTTACCCTCAGATTGCACTCGGGGTGACCTTGGTGTCTAATCAAATTTTTCAATCTGATTCAATAGATGGTTCAAGATCTTAAAGGCCAATTGAGGTCGAAGCTTGCTCTTCCCCTACGATCGTAGTTTTACGCCTGGAATGTGCATAGCTAATAAGCAACGCTACGTTTACGCTCATGTTCAATCACAGCCATGAGTTCCAATATTTTTATCAACTGGAAAAACAGTGGCAGAAGTTATTGGTATTGAGTTTTTTTATATAAGCGAAATAGTGCCCAGATTTTAGTGGAATGAATATTGGAAATTTCGTGAACTAATTGATGGAAAGTAATCTGACAAAATAAATTAAACTAGATGCAAGATTTATCATTTTAATACGAGTATATTAGTTACATATTCTTTGAACTTAACACACTATTTTAATAATTGAATTATACATATTTGATATTTGGATTTAATAATTTTTAGGATAATATGCTTACGTAATGAAGAATAAAGATTTTAATTTTTATTTCGTTCTTCTCGAAATACCCTTTTATATTTTGGCCGAGCGAATCTTTTTGTCGCGTCTTTCATAATCTGTTTCCTCAATTACCTTCTGACCTGACTCTTACGTTCATCAAAGATTCCCAATAATTGTAGACGGTGAAGTACTAATCGACCCATTTAATTCCATACATCTTTTGTTATGAATCTGACCACAATTGCTGATTTTATTCACATCGTCATGCCACGCCATGTCTTGGCTGCAATCCAATAGGTACACGCGTCAATGTACTCGCCAAGTGCACCGAAGCGATCCTTTATTATTTCCGCATCAAACGCACGTCGAACGCTCAGAGCTGCCAAGGCTGCTGGCATTGTGTGATGCATTGTGTATATCATTTCCTTTTCATCGTGCCGCCAATAAATATCGTACCTCAGGTTCACACGGTACTAACACGTAATTACTCGCCGAGGACTAAATGGGAAAAGGCGTCATTCGTTAATTTTGTACCACAAGTTCTTGCCTAATGTCCTACCACAGGTTCTTGGGGGTTTTCTATGGTGGGAATGCAACATATGAATAAGCTTAATGAATAGAGCTACCTACCAAATAAACACTGAAACTTAGATAGTCACAAGATTAGATGAAATTACGAAATAACTATAGTAAAACCGGATTTTGTGAATCACTTACCGTTCACATAACTTTAACTAATAGGTTGACCCTTGAACCGGATCAGTCTTCGGCAAAAACAATATTCAAGGTCAAAGTTGAAAGGACACTGTTATAAATTACAATAAATTGTGTTTTCTCTATGAGGAGAGAATATAAATTATTGAAACGAAATGTAATCAGATGTTTTGAAGCTAATTCATTGAGTTACAACTTTCTCACTGTTATCTGAAATGTACTACATAGCTTACTTTAACATCTTGAAATTTAGTGAGCCATTACTAATATTTGTGGCAAGCGGTTCTCTTAAACATGAGCAGAGAAGGGCAGTAAGGAAAAAACTTGTTCCTAGTAGAAAAACAGGAAGGAAAATATAGGTTTATAAGTAAAAGTATGAAATGCTAGGCGAGGAAATATCTTAGCTTATCACTCAATAATTATCTCCCAGTTTAAGACTTCTACCGTGGTAGAGGTGGCTAGGCAATGGATACTGTTATCTGGGTAAACTAAACAGGATTTACAGTTAAACCAGTCATTCGAAAATCAATGGATTACATGGCTTCAATCTGGATACCCGTTTCATCGGTCGATAAAAAATTCTGGTAATAACAGGACGAAGGCACAGAGAAAAGCAATTTAGGTATTGTGTGATTGACCCCCATTTATGAGGTTTTTTAAAAAAAAGGATAATAGAAATTCTATTCACTCCAAAAAAGGACCAGTATCTATGTCCCACGATTCCCGAGGATTCACGAGGATAGTTCCATTAAATAATCCAGAAAAATTAGGAAAATACTGAAACGATTTTTGACGCATTGTGGACGATGAACGGTATAGAAATGAACTTGACAGTGGCAGGCTTCACTTCGTAGAAGTTTATAATGTTAATAATAATGATTAATAAAAATACTTAGTACTTTTATGCAAAAATTTTATTCTACGACGAGTTTTATTTGTTTTCCCCTCCTCCCCCGTAACTACTACAATTTACACAAAATTTCTGTACCTGACGATGCCATTAATTGGTGAAAGACGTCGTTCAACAAAAATTTTGTAGAAAAAGTATTTTCATTAATCATGAGTACTAACGTTATATATATATGGTTCAAAGAAAGGTTCAAATGGGTACTAATTGAGCCATATTGTAAATTAAGACCCCTACTGCACACAAAAAAATCACATTTCACGCAGTTATTCAAGAAGTTTTGAAAAAATAAAATCTCTAAAATAGGATAGGGTGAGAAATTATAGAACAGAATATACGAAGAAAAAAACTTGCATGAGCGAGATAGTTTGTCCACAATGAAGCTTTGAAAATTGGAGAAAAAGGACCAATCAGAGAGCGACTATAGAGATAATTTTTAAAAAGCCGGAACGGCATTGCCAGCTGTGACGTGTCGGAGGGGGGGGGGGAGGAAGTTAGCTTATGACCTTGCACCAGCTTCCTCACATCCTCCATAATTTTTAGGGATATTGAGCAGCGGGTTTGAAAGAATTTCCTCCGCAGCAGAAAACTCGCGTGCTTGAATATAAATATATCGCGTGTAACATAATAAAATCGTATGTAACATAATAAAATCGCGTGTATATTCATGCTCGCGTGATATGATTTTTTTCAAGTAGTTTTAGTGTAGTGTGCATCTTCCAATCTCTAGCGACTCGCACTTTAGTCCTTCCATCACCTGTGTCACAATCTCTGTTCGCTCGTAGCAGTTTTTAAAGAAGCATGCGGATTCTTAATGTAATTTATTTATTTAGTGCGTGAAGGCTTTCTGTGCAAAATTCCAATAATTTCGCGAATTCGCTCAAAAAGTTCTATGGTTTGATAACATTACATCGTTTTATCCTCTGGGATTTCCCTGCGTTTTTTTTGCTGTGATTTCATAGGCTTGGTACATTTGGAATTGACGCAACGCTGAACCGTTCAGGCGACCATACCAATCGACGATAGATTGCAGAAACGGCTATTTAAACTGATTAATAAATGTATTATAATTGAATGATTAATGATAAAAATTCGATGGTTTATGTCTGCATAGTTTATGTCTGTTAGATAGACTGCATTAAGTAATAAAATTCAGATCGCCGTAAATAAATAAGTAGATGTTGCTCCGGGAAGTAGCAAACGATAGTTTCCCTTCTGCGTTAATGGATGATCCATTAAAGTACTAAATTGGCCATATTTAATGTTCCCGCTGAGCAGTTAATACACGGAAAACATGGAGAGTTATAGGCGAAATTGTCCTGGTACCGTAATAACTTATCCATAAAAATTCTAAGTGGAAGTAATTTTGATAAAAGCACTGCATAATTAATAAAACTTATGGACAAATTGCGCGTGATAGGCATGTTTGCAGGGTAATTTTCCGAAGACAAACAGGTTTCATCGTGTGTCAGGACTCCATCTACTCTCTTCTTCAATCTACGATGCAATCTGCAAAGGTTTATTTGCAATTTCTTTGTCTTGGTTAATGAAGGAAATTTTTTGTCCCTAAAATGCTTTATCTCTTGTTGGTGACTGATACAATAAACACCTAACAAAGTCAAACTGTGGTGATAAAATTGATGGCACGATTGTGCACGCCTGGAGAGGTAATGGAAACGGATCTGCGTGATAGTCAGTTGCCGGATCGCCATCGATAGGACTACCGGTTGAGTGCCTCAAGGTCACAGGCCCCGCTCTGTATTTATAGCATCGAGAGAAAAAACATATTCCATGCCCATTATTTATAATGGTTTATTAAACAGGTTCTTCTTTCCATGCTTCTCTTCCAATATGCCAGTCCTCACTTATCATTCAAAAACTTAATGAAGTTTTTAATTGCAACTTTCCACAAGATAAATATTTATTGCGACCTAAGTTTCGATGTACTACATTGTCATCAGCCACCTTGGTCGCAATAATTATTTATCTAATGGAAAATTGAAATTTCAATGTTCATCATGTTGAAATTTCACCATATCAAGACTGATAATTTAATTTTTTTTAGTCAAAAAACGTTTTTGCAACGTTAACCAACTTGTAACGCACTGTTCTCCTGACTGCTTTTTGGTCTGCTCCTAGCGGCCGGGGGAGCGTGCGAGGTTCTGATTTGTGCTGGGACGAGTGCTGCATGCCTGGTGTGGAATCACCCCGTGCCACACACCCTAGTGGTGGCTTTCACGGTACTTCGTAGATGTAGATGTTACTTTACAAAAGAAAATTATGAACATTTGTCCAGGGTAGGAGATATTGCCACTGCTCCCACTCTTGTAAATCTGAACCACACAAAATTATCCACTCTGACTGATGATCGGAAATTTATGATTGGAACATCATAGCACATGTATACCAAGTTGCATCTGCTAGGGAGGCTAGCGTGGTGTTTCCCCGTTGCCTTCTACATCGCGGTACTGCTGCCGATTGCGTGAACTTCACTCTCGCCCGGCAGTTGATATCGGACCGATCTCCCTGATCTGCATCATCAACAGTGGGGCCGGGTAGATTGGCTATCATGTAGGAAATTCTCGTTCCAGGAAAATCGCATTTTTTCCATTTTTTTAATGTTTTTCCACCGACCATCTGCGACCCTCGGATTGGGAGTCGAACAGGCTACCCCAACCGTAGAAGGCTATGCGGTGGAACTCACCACTCATGCAGTGATGTAAATGATACAAGAATTTCATTTTACATTTTTTTCCTTAATTAAAGCATATCATGACTTCGGTTCGCGGCGCTGTATTCGAAATTTAGGTGAAAAATATAGACACCTAGATATTTGTTAGCAGCCATTATAATAATAAAAAACATATTGTTTCGCGCAGAGAATAAAAACTTTGTTTTTAATCAAATCATTGAGAAATATATCTTATTTGCCATAAGATTGCGAGTGAAAATAGCATAATTGCTATAAAACCAAATCGGTAATTTGAAATTTTTTAAATTTTATTCATAGACTGGTTGAAAAGTCTACTAAAACAGGCTAATATATTGGCGAAACAGCCAAATAGTAATGAATAAAGTAAATAAATGAATAAAAATTGATGTTTTTTTTTATTTTTTATTAAAAAATATATGTATCCACGGTAAGCAACATACAAATCTAAATATCAGAGATTTCTTTGTATACAACATTCTTGGTGTAGCAGGTGGAGCTGTTAGGTACTAAGCAGTTTCCCTTGTGTGTATTGAGAAAAATGCATACGCCCGCGCCATTCGTCAGTTGATGGAGAACGTATATGGGTACAATACTCGCTTGCGCGCGTATTGGCGCACATCTGCATCACTATCCCTAGCAGCTGAACCATATGTACGTACGCGTAGCCTTTTATACAGTAGAACACACTAGTGAGAACATGTATACAAAGTTTCATGTAAATCAGTACATGAACAAAAATCACTAACGATAAAAAACGAGAGAGTAAGACGATCCTTTGACCTACATTTTAGTTTCGTCTTTTCTCTTCCAATTCCTTTTCCCTAATTTCTCCTTTTTTCAAGGCTTGTGTCCTAAGAACCCCTTGCCACACGTCCCTGCGCTGGCTCGAAGGATAAATATCCGAGGTACGTTTATATAGATTTACTCGCAATTGTCTTTTTTTACATGGAAGTGTAATTCAAAATTGGAATCGGGTTAGTGAAATCCCAGATACGCTAGGCTTCAGATGATACACCCAGCCGAGCGTCGCTGAATAACACTTAAAAAACTTATCCTTGAACATTAACATCAGAATAACTACCAAATTGACAGTAACTATAATGAGCTTAGAAGGTAAGATTAGAAGATATTCTTTAATCGCTATCCTGAAAAAGTTTGCAATATTTCTATATTCATCATAAATTATGTAGACCGAATTAGGTAATTTAGTAGGTAATTTAAGTAGGCAATTTTCCGAAACTCAGGATGTCTCTCATTGTCATAAAAATTATAAGAGATCTCACCAAAGTACCGTAAAAGGCTTATGCGCCCTTCAAAGCATTATCAATGGCGAGGCCAGCAATCTCAATGTCTTACGGAATTGCCGTTTGACTTCAAGGCAGCGCGATGTATACGTTATAAAAAGGATGTAAAAACAGTGCTGTCTAACCGCAAGGAAACTGGTTTCTCTTCTGACGACAAAATTAGAATTCGTAGAAATCCCGACCAACGGTCGTATCACGTTGATGGAGAGATATAGCACACAATGTACTGTCACGCGGTTAGTTTGTGAAAAAAATTGGAAATGCCCTCAATCTTGTCAATGATGAATTTCATGAGGAGGCACGCGTTGGCATTTTAATGTATTCAAAGAGTTATTTGTATCAAAAAAGCTCCCTGTTCCTTGAAATGACGCATTTAATTTGTCATGATTAATGGCATTAAACCATTTTACCTGGGTTACTTACGTTTCATTTGGAAATTCGTGATATTTCAATAACTAAAACAATTTGCATGTGATAATTCACAGAGAATAAATCGCCCACGTACACTGGGATTACATAAAACATTGATTATACACACCAGGCACCACCGTTTCGAGTGTAATTGATATATAAAGCGAATAAATTGAATGGGAAATGAAAATAATGCATATAATTATTCAAATTGAGGGGTATCAATAAAAGATAAAGATTATATGGGTGTGGCGGAGAAGTTCATGGATAAAGTAGCTACTCAAGTGATGAACAAATTATTCAAGTCGAAATTGCGTATTTATTGTCAGCAATTACTACTGCCCTTACGTGAAAAATATTGTACAGTTGAATGTAATTAACGTACTTGAACGTGTTATTAGAATTGAATTACACGTTGCCACCATCAATTGGTATTTTTTCGATTGACTGGTTGGTTTTTTATGTACAGTTCAATAACTCGATTTCTGGGTGATCTTTGAATGTTTCACACCCATATATTTTGCCTTTATCAATCTTCAATAAAAAATTCCATTCTATCTGCCTTCCTTCATTCCGTAAAAATCCTATTCTTATTCCTCGCCTATCCAGAATTTTTACCACAAATATAATGATATTTTTTGAGCACGTATCTTTTTTGTTTTAATCTAATTATGACAATGATCAATCGCTTGTACAGCGGATCGAGCTGTATACATGATGTATATCAGTGTATCCATTTTGACTGATATATTGCATTCTTTTTCGGTATTCATGCCCGTATTGAATTTCATTTCTGTTTTTATGATCAAATAAGATAATAAAATTCATTTACTTAAGAAGAATCGCCAGAAATTAGCTTATGGGTTTCGACTGTAGGCGTGGCTGCGTATGAATTTCCACTACAGTATGTCTTATGTCGTACCTACATATTTGTTTTTGTAGAAATATACATACATTTAATTATATGGTTTCAAAATTATCCCGCTAACTCTCTCCCCTACTTCCAATCTCCATGTCTGCGTAGGTTCACTAGGTATTTTCTTCATCGTCATTAGTCATTCAAATCCTAAAATAGGTTGACCACTGCCCTATGATGAACTCGAGGTTTCCATTCTACCGAGTCACTCGCTAACTTTTTTGTCTCTTTATAGCTAATCTATTTCATATCCCATTTTCGTTGGCTTATGTGCGAGGGGAATTCAATTAAGACTCGGACTAAAACAATAAAACCTTTATTATTTCATCTCATACTTTGAAATTTTATTCACGTTCAATCAATTCAAATGGCCTTGTCCCAACACCTCTGATATCCTTCGAAGACCGTCCTTATCTATTGTATACCTAATCTATTGTATTTTCTTGGACATCGCACAACTGTTTATAATAAATCATTTCTTTTAACAGCCTGTGACATATGTAACAAGATGCCAACTGGAATTAAAAATTGTATATCTGTTAAAACATTTAAAATGAAATATCATGATTATTTACTTTCCCGAGAATAATATAATTTACTCCTATTTTTTCTCAAATATGTTTTCATGTTATTATGGTTCCTTAATTGCTGTACCATTTTGTTGTTTGTTAAGTAATGAATACATGAGTTTTTGTGTTGTATCAAATCCACCTTGGTTGGCCTCCATTTGCCTTTTTTACATAAATACATTTGTTATGTAATGGAATGGGAAGACATTTTTATGTAGATATTATAAAAATACAAAAAAGGATTTTTTCTTTTTTGTAATTATCAATGTGCCTGCAAAATGTATCATTATTATAACTTTTGTTCTTATGGATTTATTTCCTGAGCAATAAATGTTTTTTTCTATCTATCATAATTTGAAATACGCTTGAGAAACGCCAAGAAATCCTTAACCGCTTTAATTTCAGTATAAAAACTCTGTCCCTTTAGCTCAAGTCAAGTCAACTTTGTTTATTTTTCTTGTATTATTTTTACAGTTATAATGTCACCAACACATATTATTATCAATATACAGTGCTGAACTCTATATTCTCAGGCGTAACTTTGTGAAAATCCATATTGACAGAATCAATGCTTACTTTGTAACTTTCACAATGAATTTTATTTAATACGACCGGTTTCATCGTATAGGCCTGAAGATGTCACATATACGATGAAACCGGTCGTATTATATAAAATTCACGCTGAAAGTCATAAATTTTGGATTGATTCTGGTAATATACAGTGCCACGAGATCCCTTGTTTTAGGAACAATGTTCTCTTCAGGGCCTGATTCAACATTTCTACATAAATTGCATTATAGTGAGCTGTTGCAGATTAATTAAAAAAGCAAGGACAGAACAAAAGATAGGGTTGACGTAGTTTGATTTAATTTTATTTCCGGAGTGGCATATGGCCCGGCATTCGCCCAAGGCGTGGGGAAAACCGGCAAAACCCCACGCAGACCGCCGTGTATAATATAGTAGTTTTCTTGTGATCCATCTATTTATCTCTGCTGTCTCGATGTTTCGCGCCAAGTGATGATCGATTGGCGTGCTTTTCTATCTCTCGCGACTGATGTATTCGATGAGTTCGCGCAAAGTGATGTCAGAGTGATGTGGTGTCCTTTCTTTGTGACCGGTGATATCTCCTGTCTGCTCTCATTTGGCTGTAGGATAGATAAAAAAAGTCGCACGGTGCGAAATCTGGGCTGCACGGGAGGTGGGTTACGGTTGCGATGTTTTTTTCCTAGAACTCGATGAAAGCAGTAGCGACGCGGGACCACGCGTCATCATGATGCAGCTTCCAATTTCCTTTCAATTCAAGACGCTTTTTAGGGATATGATCCTTCAACAATTGCGACAAAACGTTCAAGTAATACGCCGCGGTGACTGTAGATCCCTTTTTCACCGTTTGGGTGTCCGCCATGCCTGTGTCATTGAAAATGGTAATGACCATCACCTTCTTGGCCGTAAATTTTAGAGGCGAAATTTCAACACACACTTTTCGTCACGCTGCTCATGGCGAACTTCTGCCGCATCGGCTATGAAACTTTCCGTCAATTAGATGTCCATCATTCACCTCCAGCACCGAGTTTTGAAAGCCTTTGTTAACTTCTGTTCGTGCTTTCCAATGGCACATGTCTCAGAGTCGTATAGCGAAGCATTCCACACGAATGTTTTCAATTACTTTTTACTTATTAGTCCAGTCAATGAACGCCCAAAAAGTGGGTGTAGAAGACATGGAAGAGGACAGAAACCATACTTCAGGGACGTTTGAAGTATAGTAGACAGGAGGTAAACATCATGCTTAAGGTAGTTTGAGCGAAAAATCACTTCACCTAGAATTTGATGCATTTGGCCTCATTTTAAAGAAAAAACTTTCATCTCTCCAATGAGAATAAAAATATCAACCCCTTGCCGAACTACTTTTCGAGCAAATTGCCTGCAAATATAAGCTGTTTTACATAGGATAGATTACGGCTGTGTGCTCCAGAGGGAGAATATTAAAAAAATTAGGAATTTATAATGCCTAGATTTCGTCATTAAACTAACGGTGTGTAGATTGCATATTTTCTCAACTATTGATAAAAAATAATTCATGACTCACCACAGTAATTTTTACATAATCGCAAAAAGAACCTGCTATTTTGAAGGGTTTTCAGCCGTACGGCGGGAAAAAATGAGTCAAGTTAGAGACTTATATAGCTTTATTTATTGAATTACTGAGAATTTTGGTCATATATAACTATATCTTTGCGCCATTAATATTATAATATTTATTTCATACATCTCACAGACGCTGAAATAAAAAAATAAAATTTGAATCTGGTCTCCATTATGACTAGGGAACTATCTCGCTCAAACCACCTAAAAGTCCCCGGACCTACGAGGTAAGCGGGGGGGGGGGGGGGGGGGGGGGGCGCAGAAGGTCTTTTTTTATTTTTCGATAGTATCTCGAAAACGGTGCGTCGTAACGAAAGAATTACTGAATTTAAAATCAAAGCTGACAAAATTTCCTTAAAAATAGTTCCTTATTTATTTATTTCCATTTCCCATAGTTATCGAGATATTTGCATGGAGATATATTGGTATTCCTATTCTCTTGGAACGCAACAGTTGTGTCTTCAGCATGAATATTTCCTTGGATTGGGTTGTTCTCCGCTTGGTGTCCGGTGAACTTCCTCCATCCAACGTCATGCAGTTTCCACGGAAAGGTGAAGGATTCGACTTGCTGTTCACCAGGTTTTGGGCCCACTCAGAATTTTTTTAAATGTTCGCGAAGAAAATTCTTTTTCGACACAGCTTATGCAACGCGTGCGGGAGTCCTTGGCCCGTCCCGCGAAATTCATACGAGTTTCGTTTCCTCCTCGCCGGCGGTGACTCTCACAGCGTTCCAAGTAATATGATAATAGTTCTTGCATCGCCCACTTCACACCTCGTGATCAGCCCGAAGGTTGGCTTGTCGAGACAAGTTTAGACCGCGAGAGAGTTCGCTTTCTCGAGCGAGTTAAGGTGGTTTGAGTGAGATAGTTCCCCAGTCATAATGGAGACCATTTTAAAAATTTAATTTTTTTATTTCAGCGTCTGTAAGAAGTATGAAATAAGTATTGTAATATTAATGGCGCAAATATATAGAGCTATATATGCCCAAAAATCTCAGTAATTAAATGAATAAAGCTTCATAAGTCTCTAATTTGACTCATTTTTTTCCCGCCGAACGGCTGAAAACCCTACAAAACAGCAGGTTTTTTTGCGATCATGTAAAAGTTACTGTGGTGAGTAATATATTATTATATATATATTATAATATATTAATTTTTTATAAATAGTAGAGAAAACATGCAATCTATACACCGTTATTTTTTGACGAAATCTAGGTGTTATAAATTCCTATTTCCTTCAATATTCTCCCTCTGGAGCTCACAGCCATAATCTATCCCATGTAAAACAGCTTATATTTACAGGCAAATCGCTCGGAAAATAGTTCGGCAAGGGGTTGATATTTTGATATCATTGGAAAGATGAGAATTGTTTCTTTAAAATGAGGCTAAATTCATCAAATTCTAGGTAAAGGGATTTTTCGCTCAAACTACCTTTCGACGTGAGAGATTATTTCCATTTCCTTTCTCTGGACCTCCAGTAATATAATGCCAATCTCTGATACCCAGAGGTTTTCCTTCAGAGATGTACGTGTAGAGACGGAGATGGTCATCTGAAAACATCTACATGCACGTTTAACCTTGTGACCAGCCACATGGGCATGTGGCAGAGGGTGTCCGGACACCAACAATGAAGAAAGGAGGGATATTGGAAAAAGGAATTGGAAGAGTAAACTGTTTGATGACGTGGCGTCTAAGCTGTCTCGATTTTCTGTTGTATTCACTGATGGTGCGCGGGAATAAGGAATATTTCTACATAATACCCTCCGAGACAACCCAAGCGCAAAAATATATGTACTTATCAGCTCAACAGCGTCTCTCTTTTGTCAATTATATCAGTTCGTTAGATAGATTGAGGAGTTAAAATAAAAGAGATCCTACGTTTCATGCTGAAGCTTGTGTGATCTGAATTTTTCAAGCAATGTTGGATTAGCGTGCAGCCTTCGAGTCTCTAGTGCAGTGATCACCAACCCTTTTAAGTTTGCGACACCCTTCAGACTGATGTTACAATGTTTGGGCACCCTTCTTAGATTTTTCTTTATTTTTTTTAAATATTTATTAATTAAAGTAGAATATGTATCAAGAAAATTTCAACTTCACATTTAAATAAATACTTCCTCGATTTAATCGTATTTATTTAAGCAAGGTCATAGTAAAATCACCAGGACACATAATATAGTATACTTTAGGTATAGTACACTACTGGAGTCAGGTTTGAAGAAGTTATTCGATTACCGTCACCATCTGTTGAGTGTGAGAGTCATCAATTCATACGCTGGTCATACTAAACACTTTTCGTTTTCCCGCAATAACCTCGCGTTACCCCAAGCTGTTTTCTCAGCACCCTGCCGCGTCACACCAATTGGGATCCGCTGATCTAGTGGCTTGTCTTAGTCCGGCTTTGTCTTGCCGTTTGTTCAAACGTACCAGTTAATACATGAAGCATATGGGTTTCCTTGATATTTTGTTGATTTCGCGAAAAAAGTCTTTCTGTGGGGGGTCCCAAGTGCTCGCGGCGTATTCGAGTTGCAGCCCACCGAATGAAATAGTATCTCCCCTTCACTTTTTTCAAACTTCGCTTCAAAAGAGAATTTTCGCCCGCTTCCTCAGCGTAACGTTCTGGTTTTTTGAGACAGCGTACTTGCAGTGTTTCTAGGTTAACACAATGTGTTAAAGCTATGCCATCCATGATCCCATGCACAGAGTGAGAGGGGTCAGTTGTGATATTAGGACGAATTATAATGGGAACAAAGCCGCGGGAAACACCTTGTACTTTTTATAAAATAGCAAATAAACCCATAGGTGTACAGAGCTTTTACAGCGTACGGCGTGAAAGAATTAAGTGAAAGGGAAACTTTTAACAATGCAATTTTCACACTGTGTTTCATTGTTAACGGTCGTTGTTTCGTTGAAACCATGACGTGGTTACATTACAAAGGTGACCATTTCGTTGCAACCACGTTTAGACAATGGCTTCGTTGCAACCTAGACATGGTTTCTCAGCAACTGAACCATGTCGTGATTGCAATTAAATACCCTGTGGGAATTGCAGTTTTATAAATTCGCCTTTCATTCCTACAGTGAGATTTCCTCTCAGTTACGCCTGAGACTGTTAACTATGTAAAACAATTAATTCAATTTAAATACTTAAATATGTATACATACCTATTTAGGAAATTAACGAGGAATCCAGGCAAAAAAATAAGTTTTTGCGTCATAAATATTACGATATTTACATAATGATTCTTTTAGCTGCTTAAATTTCAAAATGAGATTCCAATATGGTCCCTATGTTGACTAGAGAATAATCTTGACCAAACTGTCTTAATTGCCTTAGTGAAAAAAAAAGATCGCATCAAGTTTCCTCTATCCATCCCCTGACCTACTAATGCTGAAATCCCAAAGCTCATATCACTTGTGCTCTTCGAGACAGAATTGGCGCAGTCTCCTTTTATTTGCCGTCAATTTTTAGTTTGCTCACTTGGTGGCTGGATGCGTGATCATAATCATTTTACAATCGACCCACTTAAGCCCGGTTTTAGTATCAGGTTCACGTTAACCGCAATGTGGAGAGACATCCACGTTAACTTCAGAGTCCTCTACGCAGCGACTGCACAACCACAACTTGTCTTTTCGACACATCTGAAGCAATTTTGCTCTTCTTTCAATGTTCATCGGAAAAACGAACATCCGGAAACCTTGCTGGTGCTGTTAGAGCATTTTTGCGCACTGCACCCTCTCAATTTAATTTCCAGGCATTTAAATTCGCTATTTATCTCTAAACACTCTCAATGCAAGGCTATGGATATTTCGTTTGGCGATAGATAGAAAATGGTGGAATGCGACGAATCGACTTTATCGTTGGGTATTCGCTATGCAGAGGACTCTGATTAACTTTGTGCTTATTGAGATTTGGGTTGACGTGAACGTAAGTGATGGGAGAACGTTTAATTAGCATCAGTTTTCACAGCGAGATAACAGTTAGCAATAAATGTATTATAAAAGTGCATTTTAATGCCGTAACCTACTTCAGTAGGAGCGTTGTGAAGGATGCATCTACTAAGCAGTTAAATGACCCGAGTTCATAGGGGCAAATATTGGGTTTGATCATGATTTTGGGAAATAAAGATCAAATTTGCGTTCTCTTTTCGCAAAATCCCAAAGTCTCCTTCACAGAGCTTTTTCCGTAAAATAGATATTTTCAGCTTTTCACATTAGTGCTGTTTGTATGAGAGTGTATTTTCTATCTGACAACGTCAATTAACTCCTGTTTTTCCACTTTTTCTTTTTCATAAACTCATCTAACGTGATTTTAAAGGCGAAAATGAATGAAACACGAAAATATAATATGCACTTTTCCATAAACCAAAAAGGATGGTACTCCCACGTCACGGCTAGGCCCGGTCAAGGCGCATGATTATTTCAGGGTGAATTGATTAATGACAGATTAATAATCCATCATAAAAAATCATTTGCCTCGACCAGGATGTGAACTCAGATCTCCCAATAAACGGTCAGATGTGTAAGCCGTCGAGTTTCACTGCAAGTTTATTTGAACTATATACGTCAATGTCGAAAGAGTCAAATGTCACAAGTAAAATAATTTTTTCATGGCGAATTAAATCAATTTGGCGCATATCTTTGTACCTTTGAGCCTAACTTCGTACCAAGTAATATATTCATTTTTCGCCGTGATATTGGTTACCTATTTTACTGTCAGTAGTGCAATATTTTTGGGAAATCTGATAGTAACTGTCGGTTTTCCAATTAAATAAGATTTTAATAAAATTAAGGCGTCAACGCTTAACGTAAGAGTTGATTGAAAATTTAAGGTTTTTTCATAAGTCAAGATACTTTCGTTAGTTCAAGTTATGAGACCCAGGAGTTGGCTCTTTTAAGATGAAAAATTTATTCATTAAAAATATACATTCGCCGAACATTCTGCATCTTTAGTAGCTTAATTCTTTCACTTTTCTGTACACCTATTAGTAGTTAAAAGCTTAAGTACATTTTTAGTATGACTGAAATAAAGGTTGGAATATCTCTAATATGTTTACTTTCATAGTTAGGTGAGATATTCCATAAGTGAAGTATTTTCTGTCTTTCTCAAAGGATAGAGAAATCCGATACATGACTCCCAATATGCAGGAGAATCTGAAAAGTTACCGGTATTGTTTGCCGGAAACACACGAGATCCTCAACAATCTTCTCGATTTTTTTCTGGAACCTTTAGTCAAAAAGGAAATAAAACTAATGATATCAGGCCTGACCTCGTGGAAATTATGGATACCCATGATGAGAAAACCACCTTTGTTATTTCTACAAAACTTTATTACGCTGGCACGACGCGCGTTTCACCACACTGTGGCATACTCATGTGCACATGAGTATGCCACAGCGTGGTGAAACACGCGTCGTGCCAGCGTAATAAAGTTTTGTAGAAATAACAAAGGTGGTTTTCTCATCATGAAAAAGGAAATACGCTAAAACCATGGGGGAATATAGTGTAGGTAATAATGTAATACAAACCCCCGGCTGTACGTGCGGTTCATATATCGTGCGGCTTTGCTGAATACTCTCTAGAGAAATATGGTCATGGCGTGTCGTGGTTTTGTGCTTTCGAGGTTAAAATATGATATTATTGACGAGGTATACCAGTGATAAGACTCTAATTTTGCGGCGATGAGGCAGCCACAGCAGTAATCAGATCTGTAATTTAATTTATTGCCCATTACTCCGCAATAAATTGTTAATATCAACAGCCTTGAATAAGTGATTAAAGGAAGTCGAATTTCGTCGGGATATCCATCATATATACATAGTATTTCGAGATCTAATTGAGTATGCAACCGCTGACGTGTCATTAAAAAGTTATTCGCGCTCGGATGGTCGTAAAGTCTAGCCCGCATATATTGCGGTTAAGCAGAAGAGACTCACTGCCAAATAGGACCGTATGATTGCTCGGAAGGCTTTCAAATTCAGCTGCTTGGTAAGCATTTTGTGGCTCAACGTTTCATTCCGCATAGCAGAAAACGTCTTCAGGAGTGAAATCGCCCACCATATATTAGGTTCGTCACTTTGCACTAATAAAGACGCTCCCTGCAACGCGGGACGAAACGTTGAGTCACAAAATGTTAACCATGCAGCTAAAGCCCGTTCCACACGATACTTGATCCAGCACAAGGCCTAGTATGCTAACTGGTACTTGATATTGAGGACGGAATCCAGTATGATAGAAACCGTGATAGAAGGTTTCACACGAACTTGTGCTTGTGATGAAACGGTACTATCACCCTCTGTTGCGAACTATTAAAATAAAATGGAAAATTTCCATGAAAAATGGCGACTTTTGGCTGCTGCAGTTATAGCAGCGATTGTCAAGACATTTTCACCGCACATCAATTTCACCTCCAAAGAGTGCGTAACACCCGCGATAGTGAGTCGCTGATTAAAAAAATTGAAGACTGCACTGCGACTGTAAAAGCTAACGTGATTGGTCGACGGATACTAGGTCTTACTGGGAGCTAGTAGCAAACTAGTACCGCATCAATTACGAAATCAAGTAGCCCACCGAGTATAATAGCTACCATGCTTGTTAGCCAGCATGCTGGTTCTATATCACACGGTACTGGAAAGCTATCATACTAGCGAGTATCCTCGACCTTGTGCTGGATAAAGTATTGTGTGAAACTGGGCTTAAACTCGGAGGTTTTTCTAATTGTCAAGAATTGCTGGAAAAGCTTTTGATCAACGATGTTCAATTTAGCATGCGTTTTTTTGTGCTAAACTTGTTCGGTCGGGTGATTATTTTAGGGAGGTGACCGACAATTGAGATCATTTGCGCTATTACGGTAGCTCTGGTCTCAGGATCACTATTCCATAAATTCTGGAAACTTTAATATATCATCTTTGAAGTGCGTTTTTTAAACTGAGGTGAATGTAGGGTTTTCAGGCTAGTTTTACTGTAATTCAACCTTGAAAGTGGAGATTTTTACATGGGCCCTTATGGATAATGCTCTGATTACAGCAGAAAAACCTCAATGTGAACGAGAAAACATATAAACATAAGCTTTTAATTAAAACTGGTTATAAGAAGTGAAAAATCCTGAGAAATTGAATAAAAATTCAGGAATCTTACCATCTATTTCTTAAAGTTATTAGCGAATTGATGCCGTAATTGAAATCAAATTGCGGTAGTTCAATTCAAATGGTGCTGCAGTAGGCTCCAGCTGCTGGGCAAATGCGGTAATAAAAATACATTCGTGGAATAATCTGCAAATTTTTTTCCTCAATTTTGGTTATCAATAGGTAATCATCAGCGAAATCATAGGAAATAATTTTTCATCAGTGAAAGCAGGATTTTTTCAACCAAAAAAGTAAAAATAACGCCAAGTAGCGCTCTCGTCAAGTGCCAAGTAGGCCAAGATTTAACGTCCCATGCGACGGACGGATTACTACATTTGAAGTGCTCTCCACATAGCACTCAAGTAGGGATAAGAATTCCAGCGAAAAAAACGAGGGGTTTTGAACCCGGGACCAATAAATGGGAAGCGATATCTCTAATCACCACACCAAGCCGATCTCCAGTTTTTTTTGTTCTAACGAGCGCTTTATGGAAAATGCCGCGGTGTAACTACAGGAGAACCCATCCCTATTTTCTAAACACTATAATTCCTCATAGTCATTTTGTCACCTCGCGATTACTCAGTGGCGTCTGTGCTGTAACACTATCACTTTAAAAAATAATCTGGTCACATTCATTGAATGTAAATGAAACACACATATACTAATAAGAGCCAATGAGAATTGGTGGGAAGGGAGGGCTTTTCCAATGATGGATAAAACGGTTGAACTGATTTAGTTCGTTCTTATGTGACTTTTTTCGCATAGTATCACATATATTATCTGAAAAAATCCCCGAATTTCCATTTTCGATACAGATATATTATAAGTTGAAAAAATAAACACGACCTATCTCAAACTCATAATCCTCATAATATGCATAGCAACTCGTAGGTGCCGTCAACAACGTAATGATACCATAGAGTAAGCATATACTCATATGTACAAGCAGTAAATGCTTACTCAATGGCGATACTAACGTGCCGATCGGACGACCCAACATCGGCCATGTAATCAACGTTCGCCCTATCCATCATCCGCTCCGGACCGGCCGGCAGGTTCTCGAGCAACGTCCTTCCGTGACCGCAGAGACGCAACCGGGGTTGTGGAGACGAGATCAAGGGGCGGGTCTGCCTTTTCCACGGAATAAAAGAATGTTTGAAAATAAACTCGTTTTTGCTGAAAGGATAACTGGAATTTTATGAGCGCAGCGAAGCCCTCCAGATGCACCTGGAAATTTGTTCTCTGAACCAACTCCCAGACGGCTGAAATTACTCGCTGCACGTTAATTTTAATTGACAATGAAAGCGACTTTATTCTATTGACTCCTAAGCAGAGTCAAATAAGCTTAAATGGCATAAGAAATCCATGTGCTGTGGTTAAGATGCCATTTATAAGCAATCATTTAAAGGTTATCACAGATGTTTAAGTAAAAAAAGAGAACATAGCATTTAATTGAGCCAACATTTGCCACAAGACAAGTAAATTTACTTGTCACTTCTAATACCGCGTGTAATCGCTACGATGATCACAAATCCCTATTGCTCGGATATTAGCATTGCACCTCTGTAAGTATTCGATTGCATTCCTTTGGGTAAGGTATAAATAGTCAAGGCTCATATGATCAGTGAGCTTAAAAATGAGCTTTATAAATAGGTAAATTTTATTGATAATGATTTATGAATTTGTATTCTTATTCGATATTACAGTTCACGGGTTTTGGAAGTAAGGCATTAATAAATATGATCTTGAATGTTTATTAATAACAATTTCACTCCGTGACTAGCCACCAAAGGAAACCAATTATTACAACAAACCAATCCCTATAGGATAGGAACAACCTTTTTATATTACGATAGTAAAAGAGAATGTCAAACTATACCACTGAAACCAAACTATTTACAGGAACATGTACCCTCTTACTCAGAACTGTTTTTGAAATAATTAGTTTTATTCGTGGGTATACTTTTTAAGTATTTCACTTTTAATGTTTCTTTTTTTTAATTACACCATTTATGGTCACCACCTTAACTTCATATATAATTTCACATTAAGTGCCAAAGATAATAAAAGAATTGGAGAAAGAAGCGCAGGATATCGTGAATTGTCAATAAACGTGTTGAACGAGTTATATGAAATTATTAAGGGTTATATAAAGCCCTAAACATAATGCATGACCACCGCCCTCATCAACTCGAAGGCCTTTGAGCACAATTATTTACCGAGCATACGGGCGTGTGAAATTCACACACCAAGTCAAAGGAACCATTTTCTCAGCCGACTGCAAATTTTCACGAAGATTCGGAACCCAGAAAATTAATCTAGTCTGGTTTATCTAAACCTGTCCAAAGAGACTTCATATATTCTAGACTATGGATCCCGGACAATAGTTAAACACTCCTCCCAGTGGTAAACAGCGAAATTGTAATGGATAGAATGAAAATGTATGAAATTGAAAATGAAAAATAGCTTAACTGACAATTGATACCAATTTTGGTATTGAAGGCGGTTAAGTATGAAGAACCAAGGCATTGATGCTTACTTACTTACTTACTTAGGTGGCCATTCAAACCGTAAGAGGTTTTTGGCCTCGTCAACCGCTTGTCTCCACCTCGGCCTGTCCTGCATGGTGTTTTCATCCGCTCCTATTTTCCTCATGTCCCTCAGCATCTGGTCGGTCCACCTCAGTCTTGGTCTTCCTGGAGGTCTTCTTCCTGTTGGTCTCCCCTTAATTATGGTTTTCAATAATGAACTATCCCCTCTTCTATTTACATGACCCACCCATCTCAGTCTTCTACATTTTGCTTCTGCCACGATATCTGCTACCTTGTAGAGTTATCTTAGCTCCTTGTTATTCCTAATTCGCCACTGTTCCTCTTCTTTTATTGGTCCATATAAGGTCCAAATTATTTTATTTTCAAAGGTGATAAGTTTCTTTTCCGTCTGTTTACTGATTGCCCATATCTCTGAGTCATATAGGACTACTGGCCTTATAATTGTTTTGTAGACTGTTTCTTTAGTCTTTCTTGATAGAATTTTGTTCCTTAATATTTTTTGTAATGCCCAATAGCATTTGTTTCCATTTAAAAGTTTTGTTTCTATTTCAGCTTCTTCATTGTTGTATTGGTCAATAGTGACACCGAGGTACTTAAAATCCTTACTTCTTTGAAATTTATGCGTGTTAACTTCCAAGTTTGCTATTCCTTCTGCGTTTCGTCCTACTTTTAGATATTTTGTTTTTTCGTCATTTACTTCTAGCCCCACTAGTCTTGCTTGAGATAGCAAATCCATAGCCAGGTTTTTGAGGCTTTCCTCGTCTTCTGCTAGCAAGGCGACGTCATATGCGAATGCCAGTACATTGACTTTGGTGCCCACTAACAAGTCTTCATTTAACTCTTTTGTCTTTCTCAGTGTTCCTTCTATTACCAAATTAAACAGTATTGGTGACAAACCGTCTCCTTTGCGGACCCCTGTATTTACTTTGAAAATTTCTGAAAATTCGTTATTTATTTTAACCTTACATTTCGATTCATCTATGCACATTCCTGCCAGTCTAATTAGCTTTTCAGGTATACCCTCTACTCCTAGTCTGTCTCATAACTGTTCACGATTTATACTGTCGTTGCTTTTTTTAAATCTACGAAAAAAGGTGGACAGATTTATTGTATTCCCAATATTTGGACAGTGCCATTTTTAAAATGAACAATTAGTCCGTTGTGGATTTCCCTTTCCTAAATCCAGCTTGATGTTCCCCTAACGTTTCTTCTGTTAGCTTATTACATACTAGCGGGCCACCCGGCGTTGCTCGGGAAGGAGACGGGGGAATTTCTTGGAATTAATGTTAACATAGCAGGATTTGTAGGTAAAGGAACAAAGCAGGTTAGGTGACGGTCATCTAAATAAACAGAAAACAGTGTAAAAAGGCAAAATAGAAAACTCTTTACTTTCGGAATGCGAAACTGATGGGGGACGGTTTACAGCACTTCTTTATAGACTATGTTGGCAGTTTTTCCTGTGGGGGTGTATATGTACAGATGGTTTGCTGATCACACTCTGGAGCAGACCACATAGAGCTGGCCATGGGCAAAACAGTCTTCTTTCAAGTGTATGCCCATCGTTTTGAAAGTTTGTCCCTGAGACTTATTTATCGACATGGAAGCCGCCAAATCGGCCTTCACCTCGCACACAAACTCGTGGGCGATTTACCTGTGAACGGTGAAGTTGCGAAAAAAGGCAGTATTGGAAATGGAAGCCGCCAAATCGGCCTTCACCTCGCACAAAAACATACTAACATGCCAGATTGAATGGGGTTGTTATCGGAAGGTGGGAGAGTTTGCAGAGCGCGGGGATGGGTGCTAGGTGGCGCTGAGCGCACTTGCAGGGTTCGGTAATGAGAAAACGACGCTATGGACGCGTCGGACGCAACCGAAAGTAGCACTACTGGGTTCGGGAGCATGAGATACACCTATGTACCAACTTTGGTCGCAATCCGTGCTGCCGTATGGAAACGCATAGCGGACGGACAAACAGACATCCTCTTTTTTATATATACAGGGTGTTTCAGGAGGAAAGAGCAACATTTCTGGAGGAGGCTGGGGACGTGATTTTAAGCATTTTTTGTCCTATAAACATGGGGTCGCAACTCCTTAGTTACCGAGCTATGGCAACGCAAACATTTTGTCCAAAGCATTGTGCAGTTACCATGAAAACCCCCAAAAGCAGTGGCATCCAGCAATACTTACAAAGAAAAACTGGTCTAAATTGTACGTGAAGTTTGTATCTTTCTTTTTCTGCCAAAATTGACGCATATTGCTTACATTTTATAAAATGGCAACTAAAATTGTCAGAATTTTTCTTCTTCAAAAAATTATTTTTTAGAATAACTTTTTTATTTTGAGATATACGAAAATGTTATTAGAGTCATAAAAATTGGAAAATTTAATTTAATCTCCATAACTGGTAAAATTATTTTCATATCTTAATTTTTAGCGAAGATATGGCATTTTAAACGGTACCGTTACATGAGCATATTTTTCGACGGCTCGCTTCCATGCATGGAACTGATATGAATTACCGATAAAGACAATTACCTTCACCAATCTAAGCTTGAGTACTTATTTTTAAACGTTTTGAAAAGAATAACCAACCAATGAAACCCAAATTTAGGTGTTTTTGAGAACCAAATGAAGTAAACAATCAAGCGGAAACAAAGATCTCAAGTGGAGATTATCTCCATGGATTAATTGTCGATCACTGGCGCTGAGATTCATTGTTTAAGAAGATTTTTCAACTTATAAGATCTTATAAGGATGCTAACTCAATTGCATCATTAATTCTTGGATATGTTGTCAATGTAATGAGAGTGAAAATGGGGGCAAGTTTGAACAGGATCATGGTATTTCGGTACGTTTCGGCGAGACCTTCACAATGACTCATGATTTTATTAGTTCTAGTTCGAACTTCGTTTTAACAGCCTGATTTTTCAAGTTTATAATTTCTATTTATGGTCTAGTCTCTTGTTTTCTTCACTTGTTTCTGCAAATTCTCTGTCTAACTTTAGCAATTACCAGTGTATGGTCTGTCCCGCATTCTGCTCCTCTTCTGCTCCTAACATCTGTAATGCAGCTTTTGTGTATATCTTCTATCAGTATGTGGTCAATCTGATTTTTTACTTGCCCATTTGGAGACGTCCATGTATATTTGTGGATATTTTTGCGTGGAAATTTTGTTGACATTATTTTCATATTCCTTGAGCTGGCAAAACTTATGAGTCTTAGGGCCGTATTTTTAAACCATACTCTTCCTCTTACTCTTCGCCGGAGGAGGAAGAGCGCGAGTTGTGACTCTACCCACTATTCGTATTCTAGAACGTTCCTACAGCGAAACCAAACTCTTCCTCTTCGATGGAGGGGCTTGGAGGGACTGTTGAGTAGATCGCTGAAATTCTCATAACTACGTAATGCTTCGATGACGTTTCGTGTGACGTTTGCTGCCCACAGTTCATTGCGGCTTTAACGAAACAGCAAGAAGAAGAAGAATAATTAAAGATGGAAAAAGATATTTTGATCGCTCGTCGGCCTCGGTGGCGGCGGGGTAACGTCCTCGCCTGCCAACCCAAAGGTCGCGGGTTCGAGTCCCGCCACTGGAGGATTTTTCTCCTCCCTGGACATGTGTGTTGTATGTTGTGTGTGTTGTCCTTTGTTATTGTTACAACGCCTGATGTAAAATGGCCCTCGAGGCTGTATTCAGGTTGATGAAATAAATAAAATAAAATAAAATATTGCGTGATGTGTCTGGAAAAAAATGCCTAAATCCGGAGGTAATCGACGCATTCCGCCATATTAGGCCTTGGAACTGTTCCTTCTATTTTGGAGGATGGTCTGAGCCATGCTACTAATAGGATCAAGAGATTCGTTTGTTTGTAGAGAGCGTTGAGCCTACAACCGAAGAGGTACGTTTAAAAAACGCTTGGAGGTTGAGTTGTCACCACAAACGCGTCATAGAGGAAGAGTCGTTCCTCTAGGAACGTCTTAGAATACGGCCCTTAATCCATTGTCATTATTATGGTCATGTAAACTATTTCCTCCTGTGTACGTATTCCAGATTTCTTCATTTCCCACTTTGGCGTTGGCATCTCCCATTAATATTTCCATATCATAGGAAGATATATCTTTGAGCATTTGCTCATAAGTATCGTAGAATTCGTCTTTGAGATTTTCCTCTGCATCCTCAGTAGGGGCGTCGAATAATGTCACAGATAAGTTTTGGAATTTACCCTTCAGTCTAATATAGAACATCCTTTCATTTACCGGGTTGTAGGTTATCACAGTCTCTAGTAAATTCTTTTTTACGGCTAACCCTACGCCTGCGTAGTGATTTCCATTATCACAGCCAGTGTAGTATAGTGTGTATTTCTTAGAATTTAACTTGCCATTTAATGGCCATCTTGTCTCTTGAAGCGCTATCACATCTACGTTGTATTTCTCTATTTCTTCCATCACCATGTCTAATTTTCCTGGTACAAGCATAGTACGAACATTCCATGTGCCAAAAATCATGTCCTTGTAACGAAGCTGGGGTCTGTTGGCGTTGATTCCATCCTGATCCGAGGCTAAGTGTCGACGTTTCTGAATAATTTGTATTTTTATGGGATAAGGTTGTTAGCCTTACGCCCAACTCCCAACGCCCTGGAGGACTGAGGAGGAGGAGGAGAAGGACCATAGGAGGAGGAGGAGCATTGACCCATCTGTTAAAACATTCTTTCTTCATTTTACTACAATTATACCGTGACCAAGTATCGGAAATTACGAATAAAGAGCTTGAGCCAACCCACAGAACCAGACCTGTGATTTCCAATACTATTGGCGCACCATGAAATCTACGCAAAAAAGAAAATTCTAATTCTCCTCGTTTTAGAAAATTTTCCCTGTGGGTAGATAACTTTTATCTATGAAAATCACTGTTTCATACGATCTGAAAGTAACAAGAAGATTTTTAATGCACAGGTGGAGGAAAGAAAGGTATTGGGGGAGATAGCGAAAGGGACATAAGACTTGTTTGAAGAATGTAATGAGTAACGGGTTTGTGAAGAGGGTGATGGATGAGTAAGGTACTGCAGACAAGATGCAGGAAGTTGGGGTTTTTGACAGAGTGAGTGATGGTAGGGAAAGCGAAGAGTTAAAAGATAAAATTTGCATTTTTGGGTTCTTTGTCCGGGTATGTTATTTCACAGACAACAGTTTCGTCATCAGTAGATAATGTATATCAGAGTTGAAGGTAGTTTGAGCGAGGTATTTCTCTAGTCGTATTTAAAGTTTAAGCTGTTAAATTTAATGATTGATGACAGCCGATGATGATTATAAAATGAAACAGTTTTATTTCGATGATGATTACATAAATGTAACCTATAAATACCGCGACTAATATTATATTAAAAAAGAGGGGTTCACTCTACACTTATAGGCAGAGAAATTCGATAAAAGCAGGAGGGTATGCTAAAATCACGGACCTTGAATCTGAGGCTATACTACCACCACTATTATATTCAGTGGTCTGTTTTATGATCGGGAGTACAGATCGAGAAGTATTAAACCCGGCCAATTTTGTGTCTTTGGTGAATACGACTTCATGTCCTTTCTTTGAGTCTTGCCGTGAAGATCAACTAGGAAATTTTGCAGTGACCCACTTTCAAATTTAAAGTCCGTTGTCGGTAATGCCAAGCTTAATATAGTTCCACATAACCTATTATTATAAGCCACTTCATTATTAAGACCTGGACCTGTTATTATCATCGCCAAAACGAGACCTTATATTTTTTTCTTAGATTTATTTGCATAAGTTTTAATAGGTAAGCGTAGGTGTTGAGGGATTTGAGAAAAAGTTTTTGATGGAATGGCTTGAAATTTTGTAATAACTAATTAATGAAAGGGGTCTAGTGAAGGGGAATAATTGGACCATGGCCAAAATTCAAGCGATGAGGTTTTGCGGTGACACGTGTCTTTTGGTTTGGTGATTAGTTCCGACGGAAGAAGGAAACCTAATACAAACTGGCGGCAATTGACGACGGTATATTATGTAAGATTAGTCGGGCCTTACGTTTCTTGATCATGTATTAAGGCATTGATAAGTGGTAATAGAGGGGACGGACTCAATTGACGGCGTTCTACAAGAACACAATATCAATATGAATGTGACGAAAATTAAAATCCTCTTTGTGTGACTGAAGACGTACTTCTAGAAGAGGTGCTAGTAGTCGGGGAATCCTTAACCTACCTTGAAAGTTGCACGACATGGGATGCAATAAGTTCTTAATAGCTCAATCTAAGAAGACATTCGTGACGAGAAAGCGATTAGTGAATCATTAGAAAATCCGATTGAATTAGGAAGTAAAAATAGTACTGTGTTACGTTATGTACTTCACGAATCAGAGACATGGAACCCGGGTTGAAAAGGATTAGAGGAGAATGGATGCCATGGAAACCTGGTGTTGTAGGCGAATGCTGATGGTTAAGTGGACGGATTAAAGCGGAAACGAAGGAGTTCATAGCAGAATAAAATAGGAAAAAATCATATAAGGCAAACTAAGGAGAGGAGATGAAATAGTAACGAAACTTGGTGGAAGTCGCTAGCGCGAAGTGTGACGCTAGACAGATAGATAGATATTTATTAATTCTTGGACATTATGTCCCTTGAAATATTTACAGATAACAAATGGTAATGATTCAGTCTCATTAGTGACACTAAATTTACAACTGATTTTTTGTCTAAATATCGACTAAACAATTTGCACAAGGTATCAATAGTTGAAAAATAATTTATACAAAATAACCAGTTCAACAACAATAAAATTTCAACAAAAACTTAGTTACAAAAAACCAACAGCTGTCAATTGCATAGGCATTACATTTTAAGGTAAAAGTCCAGGCTAAGTCGCTCGCTACAGTAAACCGATCCTAGGATTGAAAAACTTATAAAGATAATGATTGGCGATAGGTTAGGGGTGGTTTTATTTTGACCGAGGGGAAAAATACCCACTGATACGTTTTATCAAGGAGTAAATATACTCTGCGGTTATGTCAATAAGCCTGAGTCCGTCTGGAAGCCTCTAGTTCGTTTGGGAGACGTTGGGCCGATTTTCGCTCAGCGCCCGCCCAATGTGAGTTACGTAATGGTACAAGGGACCCTCGCAATCATTAGAAGGCTGGCGTGGTTGGGAAGCAAGAGTTGTGCACGTCTATTCGTGCCGGCAATTTCGACATTTGACTTTCGACAGTGGTGAACAGATAAACAGTGGGTAACATGCAAAAATGTATTGATTTTAACTTTTCAGTGTGTTGCATGATTAACATCCTTGTTCTTGGTAATACTGAGTATATCTATGCATAAAAAAATGTTCGTCTGTTTGTCAATCTGTCTTTAATAAAAATCTACAGTTTTACTCCAATCGGGCTGAAATTTTGTAGACTAATAGTTCAATATAGGATAAAAATTATTGGCTATGAATTATTACAAAAAACCTCATGGCACCAAAAGGTCCCTAAAAGGGGCCCGTGGGATTTATCTATTAGCCTGGGTGGTCTACACCTTACGTATTAGGCTCTGTGCAGTGTTTTCATTTTTTTGCTTTTAAAAATTACTTTCGCTCAAGGTAGAGGGTTGGAATTTATTTTTATCAAATGGTGGAAAGTATGAAGTTAATAATTCTTTCAATCAATTATCTTTTCCAATTCGTATTTGTCTGAAAATCGCGTTTTTAGCTACAAAAATGAACATTTTTATCTGAAATCAACAATAGCATATTTCCTTGACAGCCAGATTTTGGTCTTTAACGCATTTAAAATTCATTTTGCTTAGTTAAGCTGATTAGGTATGCTAATCAAAAAAAAGGGGAGAGAACTGGAACGCTGGCGGTAACGTAAGGCTTCCTTCGAAGCCTCTACGTCCCACGTTTCACGCTATGCGTTCCAGTTCTCTCCCTTCTCCAGCTCTCCCTCCACTCGAGGGATGGGCCGAGTTACCCTTTAGGTATTTCTTAATTGAAATTTGGGCTACCCTTAAATCTTGACCCCCAATATGTCTACACCATCTGGGTTTCTCTACATTCATTTTGAGTTCAATGAATGTAATATCTTATTTTTATAGAACAAAATGGTTTTTAGTTACACTTCTTGTTTTAAATCAAATACTACTTCTTATTAAACTTTTATAGATTAAGAATAGTATATCTTCGTCTTCCTGCCTCTTGATGTACATTGGCAATTTCTTCTTCTTTCTTCTATCTTCTGGTCGCCGAATTGCATAGATATTGTCTCGCTTTCCCTCCTAAGGCTGTCCCTCCATTAGATCCCTCTTAAATTCCTAATATCTTCTACCTCCTCTTATTTCGTCCAGAACTCCTATCCTCTTCCCTTCTCATCCACGTTTCCCCAGGGTTCTCCCCACTATCACTCTCTTCAACATGCCCTCTCCTCTCAAAACCTCCTCCATCCATCTCTTCTGCCTTCTCCGAACCTCTGCCACAAGCTTCCTCTCCTCTCCAACCATATCCAATACCTCCTCGATCATCTTCCTCGCCACCTATTTCTCCATCCTTCTCGAAACCCACATCTCAAACGCCTCAAGTCTACACAAATCCTTCGTTCGTAATGACCAAGTTTCCGACCCATACAGTGCCACGCTCCGTATTAAAGTTTTCACCAGTCATTTCTTTACGTCTCTTCTCAAACCCCCCTCATCAATTCCCTTCTCTTCGAAAATGCTTCTTTAGCTAGCGCAATTCTGCATCTGATGTCCTTACCACTAAACCTATTCTCCTCCAAAATACTACCCAGATACGTTAACTGCTCGACCTGCTGTATCTTCTGCCCTCCCATCCCTAGAAAATCTCATCACTTTCGTTTTCTTGTGGTTTATCTTCATCCCATACCTACCTTTCACACTGCACCTCTAACGTATTCACCATTGACTGTAACCCCTTGGTAGACTGAATAACCAATGCATTCTCATCTGAAAATCCTACTGTTTTTATCAGCTTTTCGCTGATTTTATCAGCTCAGATACCTTAAATAGAACTTCATTTCTGATGAAGTCGATGTCTAGTAGACGTTTGGTACTGCAATAAAGTTCGCCATTAACATTTTATACATTGGGATGAATAATTAATAATGACGAACTATTATAATATTAATAAATAAATATTAAGATTAATTATTTTCCAATCGTTGCGATTGCACACAAGATGTAGTACGCTAACACGCGCCTGGGTACAAAGATATACACTAAGAGGAAGAAACTCGCCATGAAAACATCATTCGTATAGACTGGGATTAGAAGTCGGATCTCCCTAATGCAACGGAGATGTAGTCAATGTAATGATTGGAAAATCGTCAAGTTAGTCGCTGTAAAGCGGCAATATTTTGTTTATCATCTGCGACAGTGGCTCAATAAACTTGACCAAGTCTCCTGTGCCACCATGTGAGCTTGGGACGAGAAAAACTTGTTCGTTTGAATTCCCGCTGAAATTCACCTTGATTTATGATGTCTTAGTGGTGTAACTGGCCAACACACCTGACTGGCAACTGGGAGACTTGGGATCATATCCTGGTCAAGCCAAATTAATTTTTCATGGGAAATTTCTTCCCCTTGGTGCAAGATCAATAAGCTAGACATAAGGAAACAAGGTGAAACACTGACAGAATTCAGTCAGTCATAAATTCATAAAAGTCACCAGAAAGTGAATGATGTCGAAGAAACGATTGCGCTAACTCGTTCGGAAATTCTGGATGTGGTTGATTCATCCTACCATGCAAGCAGCAGTCCCCAAACGAATCTCAATGAATTCCATTTGACACACGTTCTTCGGGACAATGAAATGCTCCATAATGAATACAAGCAACACTAAAAGGTTACAAACTACGGTAAGAAATATCAGCCGTTGTAGCTGCCTTGTAGGAACTTATTCGGTTATTATTATGCTTGTTGCTGTCTTGAATTTCTCCGGCGTTCTTCTTTCAATCGTTGATGATGATCGTCATCAAACTCTTCTGTACGCCTCTGAGCCGCTTGTTCACGCATGTCTTGAAGCAGCTAATTTTTTGTGAGTCTGATTATTCTGTTTTTTTGTTATTTTGTAGTTCCCTTTGTTCGTTTGATTCTCCACTTCTCTGGATTCGTGCAAGATCACATATCATTTCTAAATGCTCTAGACGATCATCGGAAGACTCATATTCTTGCCTCATTCTTTTCTGATCGTTCCTCTCTTGAGAGTAAGAATCATTTAGTTCAGTCATCATTTCAAATAACCTATTTTTACATGTGGTTTTTGCTACTCGGCTTGGTCTTGCTGATGTCAGAAAATATACTTCATTTTTAAGAATTAAACTAGGTACTTGAGGTACCAGGTATTGAGTCATCAACTTGTTCTATTTGCTCCGAAATAAAATTCTTTGAGGTATTGGGCATTGGGTCAACACCTTGTACCATTTGCGCCTGGAGTTCTCTTTCAGGTGGTTCTGTAGATCGGATCAATATATTCTACAGCCCCTGGAGGACTCACGTAAACACTTTCAAAATTACGTGCTCAATACCATTATCTCTGTAGCAGCCATTAACCACACATGGAGAGATTGGGTTGAAATATATTCCAGCTAAAATTTTAAAGTACATCTGTAAAAGATATTTTTTTAAAGAGGCGTAAATGACTCAGGCATGAATTTCCATTCCATGTCTATGCTGTGGTTTCCAAGTAAATAAAATATTCATTTGTTGAAGTAGTGCAAATATTTGAGATTTTAGAACTAAAACCTAAAATTCCAGGGAAATGCGATGGGTATACGAAAATTGAATGGAAGAATTAAAACATTTGTTCTTTCATTTATCTAAATGTAACATTTTAAATTTGCATCAGGAGTGTAAGTAATTAAAAAAAGCAAAAAAAGAAACCTCTGTTTAACAAAAATGGAGTAGCCTAGCCTTTTTACATGTAAAAATGAAAGTTTATTTTGCCCAATATCTTGTAAAAAAGAGTTTTCCCAGAGTCAAGACCTAGGTAAATCACTTTTTCGTACCCTGTATTAGTAAATTTATAACTTTCCAACAAATCGTTAGAGCCGTTTTTGAAATAAAATTTACACATATACACACACACACATATAAATAAATAAATAAATATATATATATATATATATATATATATATATATATATATATATACATGATTTGCTCGATTAATAGTATAGGATATATATTTGCAAATGCAAAAATACTTTCAACTTACTAATTTATAATTATAAACAATACGAGCGATTGTTACTGTCTTCCAACAAAATCTTTTTTAAAAAATGGAGACCATCATGTTAGAATAAAGTCCAACAATCATGTTTTTGATGTGATTGGTAGTCCATTAAAATGGTCTCTTTACGATAATTCTTGAAATATAATTAAAATTAAAAACCTAAACAAACAGTTCTTCAATCGAAAATGGCTGTGTTCGGCTGGTATATTGTTGCAACAGCCTTGAATTACACCGTGAGGCAAAAAACGTTCCAGAGTAAAATTATACAAAGTTGCGATCGGCAAATTTGTATCGAAATATTTATCACAAACCATCGGGAAAGAAAGACTCTTCTACGTTCGAGCGCAAAGCTATAAAATCGACGCAAAAGACTGCGTCCCAGCTCCCAGTCGGTCCCCAGTTCAACGTGTCCTCCCGTTATGTAACGATGACTCGTCTTGAGTGCGAGTGGGCGGGGATGGTGGAAGGTTTGGCCAGTGTGTCACACGAAGTCCGCGCTGGTCCGCAGTCACTTGGCTATAGCATCAGACGGCGAGAGAAGAAATAGACCGGTTTGCTCCGGTATCCAATCACACCGCATGCCTCAAGCAATTCACAATGCATGCAGCCCTCGGACTGCATATTACCGATCAATTTACACCCCTCCCGTTCGTGAATGACAAGAGATACAAATGAATATCGACGCATTCACGATGAATTCCCAGGATCTTATTTTCTTATGAACGGTGAATCATTTCCTTTCCCACTCCCGCTAGAATTCTGAAAAGCGGTTGATCGGTCAAGTTGCGGATAGCTTTGGTGTTAACCGCAATGGCTCTTTTAACCCATTAGATTTTTCTATTGCGATAAACCGCGCTTTTCCCCCTCTTGTCACTTCGTCTCATTTTTCCCATTCCTCCCAAGATTTAAGCACAAAAGGTGTGGCATGTCCCGTCAGAATGTCTTGGTTATGCTACTAATAATGGTTACACCTGAAAAGGCCGGTTTTATGATGTATGGTTAACGTTTACCGCGAGATGACGTAGCTTTTCATTAAGTTATTACCCTTATGATGGCATTACGTGGTGAAACCATGGTCGGTGGCGGAGAATAAAAAGTGTGGAAATGGTATCAGAGTTTATTTTCTAATTATGGAAGTTTTTGTGAGATTAGTTATGGTTTTAATATATTGCATTAAACTGTTTTATGTTAACAAGCGGTTAATCGATGGCAGAATGTTTTTTACTTCGGTGTTCAGGGCTAGAAAATATTTAACCAGCAAACGTAAAATATAAAACCTATCAAAAGTGTATACGTAATCATTTGCGGAACTTGCAGCAAGTCGAACCTGTTGTCGAGTGGTAACATTGATCACGCATAAAAAATGATTCAGTAACATTTACATTTGATGAGGAGAGCTGACGCTTGCGAGATTAGTTTTTCATAATAATGATGATTTGGACGTGAACATTCCTCAGACATTTTACGTAGATAAAAATGACACAAATGACATAAAAGGTATGATATAATTACAAATATTAAAACGAAATCCATATATCTCTTAACAATATCCCTAACCCTAAACCAATCCCCCTATTCTGAATGGCGAAAATGACTTGAAATGTCGGTCGCTTCCCCTTATTACAGCTACTACGAAGATTTAGAAATAAGGTACGCATGAAAGAAACAGGTGCACAAAATGTGTGCGAAGGTATGAGCACGGTGAAAGATATTCGTGAAACCGGTAGTGTCAAACTCCCTAAGCCTAGCAACAATGATTACTGTGGATCATCTGGACCACAGAGAACGATCGTGATTTAATGAAAAGAGAGATGGCACTTTTCCACAAATTTATTGAAGTACAACGCGTTTCGACCGTTAGGTCATTTTCAAGTACACTGAGTGGTTTTGGAAAATAGGAGCTGTATTTATACAGGTCGGATGAGTGGGGGTGGGAAGTGGAAAAGGGTGGATGAGGAAGGGGGGGGATGTGTCATGTGGTTGTGCACTTGGAGAATGGGATGGCAAGGAGTGGGGAGTGGCTCATGAATGTTTGTTCATTCATTAAGTGAATGTCTCCTTCTTGCACAATTTCCAATTTTTCCAGAGCGTCGAGTCTTCGGCCTTTCCTCTCCACGTGGACGATCTCCGGGTCAAAATCACACGAATGATTCTCTATAAGGAGATGTTTCGCCACGAGTGAGGTGGTATCTCCTTTCTCCCAGCATTTTTTTGTGTTCTTTCAACCGGGTGGTGAAGCTCCGGCCTGTTTGACCGATGTACACTTTTTCGCAGTCCTTACATTTTATTGTATACACCAGACTGTTGAAGGGGATGGATCTTATCTTTCAGGACAGCTCCTATTTTCCAAAACCACTCAGTGTACTTGAAAATGACCTAACGGTTGAAACGCGTTGTACTTCAATAAATTTGTGGAAAAGTGCCATCTCTCTTTTCATTAAATCAGGATGTCATTCCACTACATCTCGCCTGCCTCAGTTACTTTTATGAGAACGATCGTGCTCTGGACTTACTAGAACCTCTAATTGTGCTAATGTAACTGCCAACCTTGTTAGAGTACTTCGGGAAGGGAAAATATACTTGTTTCAGAAGTCAGGGTCGGCCTTCAAAATGCATTCTAAGAAGACAAAATTTAGTTACGATAATTTTTCCACGGTAATTTTGCCGATGATCCGGCGCGCGATAAATACAATAATGTTAAATTTATAAATATCGGCCATGCAAACTTCGCCAATAAAAACTGTTCCAATATAGTTTATTCTCCTTAAATTCTTTAATCATCCTAACATAATATATTTAATAGATTACTCACGTTTCTATAATATGAATCTCTCAAGAGGATTTTAAGCAGTTAAAAAGTCTAAACGTCATTCGAACCTATTTGTAACATTCTGGAGGGAAACTTGATTGAGGCCGTGATCACAGCAAATTTCTCTGCACATAAATGGCAGGCTCAAGTTTTATAAAATTCCTAATTTCTATAATAATCAACATTTTAGCTCGTGGGATAAATTTCGGGGTTGGGGAGGAACATGCAAGAGAAAAAGTTTTTGTTAGAAGTTGATTTAAAGATGACGATAACAATACAAACAATTTTACAGCGGAACGTGTTCCATATCATAGAAATATCCCCACGGAGCTCAGATTATCTTCAAAAGAAATCGAAGTTTAGCTGAGAGAGTATGGAGAAAGCGGAAAGCAAAAATTAATTCCCACGGCAAGGTATATAGGAAGCTGAGTGAGGTAAAAAGATACCCCGAGCAATGCGATGTCACGCTCACCTTAAAACCGCAAACTACTGTAATCATAATCATAATCTTTATTAATCTGTTGCAAAGGCAGGCGTTGTGGTGGATGTCGTCAGTCATTATACACCTCATGTGAGGATACAGGAACAACACAATGCACAGAATACAATAAACACTATAAATATAAATTAGAAACTTATTGTAGAGAAGTTGATTTCAAAGTATTCATCTAGAGAGTGTAAAGGTTTTGTTAAAAGCCATTTCTCTAGGGCCGTGCGGAAAACTTTGTCACCTACCATTCTTGCTGAGTTGGGCAGCATATTAAAGCACTGTAGCAAACTCGGTTAATATTTTGAAGTGAGGATGGAACTCACTTGTATGTTGGTGTCCAACGGTCTTTCTTGAGGGACATGCTATAAGGAATATCGAGCCAGATAGAATCCCCAGTCAAATTCCACTGAGGATATGACAGAGAGAGAATTCGACCGACGCGACACTTGGTACTTTTCATTCACGTACGGCGATAGCCGATTTTATCGAACGCTGGTGCCTTCGATCGCCAGGATGCAAATGAAATGAAATTCAGCTGTCAGCGGCTTTTCGCGCATGCGCAGTCAGTTCATAGAAATTGAAGTAAATATAAAATGTGGTAACGAAGGTAATCGCCCAGTAAACGTCTAATCAGCGAGATAATTCCCCAAATTCGCACGATACAAGGTATTAGGGTTGATTTTATATATTTTTTACGTATGTAAGTGTAATATAACAGCAGTATTTTTTTGGTTCTGATTGATATATGTCGTAGATTTCCTACCTTTTCCGTATTTTCGATTTAAAAAAATAATGTTGATGTAAATCATACTGCATTATACTACTCGGAAAATATATCCTTTGGCGTTGGTATTTCATGCCATAAAATCTTATTCAATAATCTTCATTTGTTGATCCAGTGTTTCACGTGATATTATATTACGCCAACAGCTTTTTATTTGTTTTACACGCCTCGGAGCAGAGAGCCACCGATAGCCGGCGATATACGGCTATTTAATTTAATCGAAAGCACCGCGGCGTGGAAATCGCCGTCTATCGCCGGCGATCGCCGCAAATCTAAAGCACCAACTGAAGTCAAGCATCGCAGGGCACGCGGCCTTGATGCGAGGAATCGACTTCGCGTAGGACAAAGGTCAATGGGAGCGCGCCCGCCTTCGGACCAGCGAGGCTCACAAAGGAATCCGCGCAAATAAAAATCTCACAATGCATACTCCAAAAAGGACACAGCGGCCTTCTAAAAATTGGCGGCACGTGGAGAACTGTTTCGCTGAAGGTAGTTAGAGCGAGATATTTCTCCATATAGTCCCCAGAGAAACGATATTGATTTTTCATTTTAAAACTAAGGCAGCTGTAAGAAGCATGAAATAAATATGGTCATAATCGACCATAGGTAATTTTTAATCTTTTTAGGTAGGTCTCACGACCTATCTAAAGGTAATATTTGAGGCTTAGGTCAATTTATTGAAAACGCATACCTATTGTATTAAAAAAAACTCTGTAGGTGTACAGATTGACGAAAGCGTGGAATGTAATCGTGTGTTATATGTAATACCAATTATCAATTGTATGTTGCATTGTTGTGTATTTCATGTGTTTTTGTATCTTGAGTAATATTATTGTTAATTCATGCGCTTCCATTGTGGTTTTCTAGACTTAAAGAAGATTTTTAAATAAATCAAAAAGTTGGCAATAGTTGTGTCTATGTTTTCAACAAACTGACCAAAGCTTTAAAAACTACAAATAATAATGACGCAAAATATTTGTATCCTGACTGAACCTGTCAGTATGTACATTAGCTACCTACGTCACTAACTATACATATTTTAAGGGTTAAACTTTATTTGATTCACTCAGTAAGCTGAAAATACCTTCGCAATTGAGGGATTTTTTTGATAAAATGGTGAGTAAATTATGTTAGGAATTGAGGCAGCATACAAGCTATGTACCGTCACATGTATTCATAATTGAGACCATGTTCAAAATTTATTTTAGAATTTAAGTATTTGTCAGATCCATAAAATAAATATATTATTTATTAATCAAAAACTGTTCTAGACTTGATTTCTCTGCAATGTACTTTAAATTAACTAATTAATAATATGTACAAATCTTAGACGTTAACTCCACTTGTTTCATACCGTACGCTGAAAACTCAATCACAGTCGAAGAAAGTTTTTTTGTGATTTTATAAAGAGTATTACGCTAGTGAGATTTTTTAAATAATTTATAAAACGTACGAGTCATACGCCAGTGCATTACGGACGCAACATACTAACTTTTATGAACAAAGTATCGGTAGGAACAAAGCCGTACTACATCACATGGAATATTGTCTCTATTTCTTTGTAAATATCAGGAAACTTATTGCAATAAGTAGCTGATATATTGGTACCATTAGAAAGATCTTTTTCTCAATAAAAAGGCCAAATTCATTTTATTACATGCATAGTGATATATCGCGCAAACTACCTCAAGGTGTTTGGGGTGATTTTTGTTATGCACAGATTAGCGTGAAACTTAGTATACGTGATTTTATTAGTAATATCTATAGGTAAAAGTGAAAACAATTGAATGCTACCGATTTAGTTTCTTGGCAATTTAATGCTATTTTAATACGTAGCCTGACGGCACATGGCTTATATTTCGAAATAATTCGATAAAATGTGTGCAGTATTTCTCCTTAACGCAAAATAATATGTTTCATATTATTCTGATGGTTGCTAACAAATATCAAGGTATCATGACAAGTAAAAGAAGGTATTAAGATAAGATTTTTCGCTTAAATTTCGAATTCCGGGCCAAAAATCCAAGTCATAACAATGTTTTAATTAAGGAAAAAATTCAAATATATTAACTTCCTTTATCATTTACTTGCTGCATGTATATTGATTTCCATATTATGAACAAATGTTTAAAGTGAAATGTTGCCCAAGAATTTTTTCTTGACTCACATAAAAAGTTATTAAAATATACACTAAATGACTCACGATTACCGCTCCAGACAACGTATTCCTCCTCCACCAACATCTGTAGGGAAACGGCCTGCCGCGATGGAAACACCGGTTCCCGATCAGTCACCGAAGTTAAGCATCGTTGGGCTCGGCTCGGGTTTGGAGGGGTGATCCTCCGATTCGTCCGAGTGCTGTTACCCCTGTTTGCACGTGGCAGACAGCAAGTGGGAAATAACCGTAGCCGTCGAAGCATGTTAAACAAAAATACTACTACTACCAACCTCCGTTACTCGCGCGTCGCACACCTCTACTCCACTTTATTTTGAAAATTTCTGCTAGTTGTTTGTAAAAACATTTGTGGGACTCTCAGCTTGAGTCTGCCACACAAGGTTACGTCTAAGCGAGGAACTTTTAAATTGTTCATCTAAGCACGAATGCTTGAGCCAGTAGAGTCAACAACAGTGCATTGTTCCTTGCTAGTGTACTCACATGTGTGTGTGAGTACACCAGTCACTACGTCTCACATGTACTCCATGTGACGTTGAGGTATACTATAGTATATTCCACCTAATGCACAGGTCATAAAGACTTCCGTTGTTAAATAACGGCTCTCGGAGGAAATCGGTATTCTCCGCTTTAAAATTCACCTATTATTAGAATGAAACATGAAACTTAAACATGTCACACATCTCGAAGCCCAGCAAAACAATGTTGGTCGTCACTGAATCACTATCGCTTACATAGGTTTTTGGGGGCTCACATATACGCGATGTCCTACTAAGCGGTGTTTCTGGGGCATGGTGTTTTTTTGGGTTGGTGAGAAAAAACGCTGAATCTCGACCCACAAAAGTTACATCTGCTTGCGTTTTGCCACATTCTATCGGTTCCACCTCACTTATAACTTCTATGAAGCCATTTTGGATTAGCCTTCTTTCCTTTGGTAATCGTTGGCGGTACTAATTTACCTCCTTGTTTTGAAGATATGGACGTTTAAAAATTTCGAGAAAAAATGCCCAAATTCAACACTAAATAAGTGTGTAATTTTTCAATTCCTACCACTATTTTCACTCTTAGTAAATTAATTTAGGTATAGTATTAATTAATCACTTTCAAATATCTCTTATAACATCATAAGCATTCGTGCCCTCAAAGCTATACTATTTTTTCCGGGAGGCGAACAATTTATATTCCGCTACAACTTGTTGACTTTATTGTGGCAACGTGTGACGTACCAAACAGCACCAAAATCCTTTTCCGTTCAAATGGATACTGGGATCGTTTGATGAAAGAGGCTATCGAGATAAGTTTGGAGGAGAAGAAGTTAAATCGAGACTCTGGGCAGTACATCAGCCAAATATGGAGACCGCTACTCAATAAAATGAAACGGTCCCGGTTACAATTCAAATTCAAACCGCCTTGAACGACCCGGTCAACAATGGGTTTTCAACCGCTCTTGGCCATCTATAAAAACCCCGGCATGGACCAACTCGGCAATCAGTCTCAGCCCTGATGACGATCAGGGAGTCACTCGTCGAAACGTTGGCCTTTAAAAGCCTTACCCGGTGGCAAACCCGAGAAGAATTTACTAATATTATTCGCCGGGAAAGCCTAAGATCTTTTACGGCATACGTAGTTGCGTAACATTCTTACACCTTTGCTCTATTAAACCAGAGATGGCTTAATTGGATATGCGTTGTGGTTTTTAAGTTTTTAACATTTTTTTTGGGAAACACAAAATCGTCTCCCACACCGGACTCGAAGTGTAAGACGTTTTACGTCAAAAATCACCACGGCAAATTACTTCAGCCCGTGTCAACATTTGTTCCGATCACTCCGACGCAATGTGTCCCTCGAGCCGTCGCGTCGTTTCTCTCTTAGCCTAACCTTCTTCGATATAATCAGATCAATTTGACTCGAGACAAGGATGCGGATCCGAAGACATGCGAGCTCGAAGTTACAAAAGATCACTCCAAGACCGGGACCGGAAAACCGCGATAGAATGTCGTGGGCTTTCATGCGTCAAGAGGTATCTGGTGCTGTCCCGACATCCCCCGGGGATATTTCGTCCCCGCTCCGGGGGGAAGGGACCGAAAACATAAATCTGCTGAAAAAATTCTTCGTCTGCGTTACCAAACAGGCTCGTGGGCCGTCGCGTCGTCGCCTGAACCCTCCGAAGCGATGCATGAGAGGGAGAGGTGGGGGAGATCCGGCGCGTGATAAGGGTGTAGAATGAGATTGTTGTGAGGGTTGGGGTGGAGGGGTAAACTAACTCCCCTACCCCCTCCCCCACCTTTTCCTTCTACCCTAAAAGTTCTATTTATGGGAAAAAGATCAACGTTAAAATAATTATTTAAATAAAAAAGTATTTTCAAAGCTATTTAAACTCAAAATCACAAATTTTCAGGGCTATCTGCATGAGATTATGAATCTGTATGGGGATATAAATGTGTGTGGGGCTAGAAGAAATTATTTTATACTTTTTGGTCCGTTTTAAAAACGTGGTTTTTTAAAATTATTTTTCATTTCAATAACTATTTTCTGCTTTTTAGCCTTGTGTTATTATATTCGAAATAGAAAATTATTATTCCTATCAAACAATAACACATCAATCTGTTGATATTTTCCGGTAAATTAAATTAAAGAAGCAAGCAAAATTAATTTTATATGATTTTTATATCAATATTAGGTACAAATTATTAATTATATTAATTAATTAATTATAATGTTATAAAATATTTAAATATGCAAATAATGTATGTATCATTTATAATATATATATTATATCGTAAAATTAAATATATATATATATATAATGTCTTGGTAGAAAATCGCTCTCGGCGACGATGCACATGCATAAATAAAACAGTGATACACTAAACAAATATATATATATATATATATATATATATATATATATATATATATATATATATATATATATATATATATATATAATCAATCATTCGAAAACTTGACGCTCAAAGGCGCGAATAAATTCATACATTCATAGGAAATGGAAATGGATAGGAACACATAAAAGGACGAACACAGGGTTTGGTGGGGAAGATGAAAATGAGTCAAATCCAGACAGAAAAAATTTCACCTTAGCCGGGATATATATAAGTGAACCCGGCTAAGGTGAAATTTTTTCTGTCTGGATTTGACTCATTTTCATCTTCCCCACCAAACCCTGTGATCGTCCTTTTATGTGTTCCTATCCATTTCCATTTCCATTTCCTATGAATGTATGAATGTATGAATATATATATATATATATGTGTGTGTGTGTGTGTGTGTATGTATATATATATTTATATATGTATATATATAACATGTATAATATATATAATTACATACTATTGCATTGTCATCCAGTTCTGAGCTATGTTTAAAGTTTCATGCCTCTAGCTCATCGGGAAGTTAGTTTAAAATCGATTGCAAAATGCGTAGGTACCAAACAGACAAGAACTAAACCTAATAAAAACGTTTTTATGACTTAAATTCTCAAAGTTGAATTAAAGTAAAGAGGTGAAAGCTAGTTTACCGGTTTACCCTTCCCCGATGATATATGCAGTGCAAGATAGTGTTAGCGGAATGGGATCCAAAGGCCGCTTTAAGGAATAAATTAATGCCAAATTAATCCTAGACTGATTGTAAGTGACCTGATGGCAACGACATCATTCTTATAACTTAACGTAAAACCCACCAAAAGTAACGGAAAAGATTAGCATAGGAATTGGGCAAATTCTTATGAGCAGCAGATTAACGTGAGATCTGCCTTTCGAAGGGTTTTATTTCAAGCTCTCATTGTTATTCGTTAAGATTTTGAGATGCGTCAAGCGAGGAAAACCAATAGGATGGTAAAATATTGCATCTTCATGCTATTTAAAATGCGACAAAATTCTACGCTATTTTTTCCGTAGATTATAGGTATCAAGTTTTACGTTAACTCGTTTAAAGTCGTGGTTACACGATGCATGAACCAGCACGAATCCATATCCCATTAAAAATTCATCGTATAAACACACAAACTTAAATCAATGTGTGAATACATGGCCAGGAAATAAACCCTGTTCTAATTCCATTCATTTATGCTATCGTGTATTCACACAATGAAATCGTACGGATTCATGCATCGTGTAACCGCCTTTACGAACCCTCCTCTGCCGGCGCATTACATGTTAACGCTACCACCATACGTACCAACGTAACCAACCAACATATATTCTCACTACAAGTTACTATCGTACCCTGTTGTAATTATCACCCGCATAGAATAGGTCACCCGTTGCGGTGCTCGAAAACGCCGGCGAGGGTGTGGTTCTCAGAGCCCGCATCGCCGAGTTGGAGAGAATCGTGCGGGAACTCCAGTCACTGGTAGAAAGGGTAGTACGCGTCCCTGAGATGGATGGAAATTTGGGTGACTCCTTGAAAGTCCACCGTTCCTTAGGAGCTGCACGGGTTCGCTCGATTGCAAACAGAGGTTGGACGATGAAGAGTTTCCCCGAAGATCCTTCCACCGATGAAGGGGCAGTACCACCTCCTATACCGGAGGTTTGGAGGGTCGTGTCTCGGAGGAGTGGCGGTAAGGTCACTCTGAAACGTGGCGCGGGGGATGCTCCGGCAGATCCCGTTCCCGTTTCGAACAGATACCAGTTGCTGTCGGAGGGGAACTCCGAGGTATCTGACGTGCCTACTCCTACTCCGAGACCGTCACTTAGGAAGAGTCGTCAGAGTGGGAAGGGGGGGATTGTAGTGATAGGGAGTAGTAATGTCGGCCGTGTGATGGTCCCATTACGAGAAAGGGCAGACCGCGAGGGTGTAAGCAACCGTGTGACATTATGGTGTATCCCTAGTGGCGGTGTTCCGCAGGTGACGCAGGCGGTTGGTGCGGCGGTACGGGGCACGAAGTGCTCTAGATTGCAGGTCGTGGCACATGTTGGCGTCAACGACGCCATGGACCGCGGATCCGAGGAGATCCTACGTTCCTTCAGGGAATTGGACTCCGAAGTGAAACGGATAAATGGTGCCGAGGGGGTTAGCTTGTCGCTTGCGATTTGTAGTCTTGTCCCGAGGATCGATCGTGGTTCTCTGGTTTGGAGCCGAGTGGAAGGCATAAACCAGAGGCTGCGTCGTTTCTGCACGGACATCGGAGCCTCCTTCGTGGACCTTAGGCCGGCAATCCGATCGTGTCGGACCCCTCTGAACCGTTCGGGAGTCCACTACACGGCCGAGTCAGCTAGATGTGTAGCGAGTAGTATATTTGAGCACTGTAGGTCTTTTTTAGAGTAGAGAGAAGGCCAGAGTGTAGTGCTTATAATGGGTCGATAATTAAAGGGGTAAATTCAAAAGTTTTTTTTTCAATTCAAAATTCAAAATTCAAAAATTTATTAAATTCCTACTTCAAGAGCGTGTTCACCGAGTCATCTGAGAATTCATCCGTGGCGGTTGATAATCACTGCATACGAAAGATGCCTCCCCTTGATATTAGTGCTCACGGAATAGAAATTTTATTGAAATTGCTCAGTCCAAATAAGTCACCTGGTCCAGACGAAATCCCTTCTCGCGTGTATAAAGAACTAGCGTCAGAAATTGCCCCCTACTTGCAGCTAATATTCAAAAAATCCATAAAGCAACACGGAGTACCAAATGACTGGAAAATTGCCAATGTAACGCCGATATTCAAAAGTGGAGACAAGGAACAGCCATGTAATTACAGACCGATATCTTTAACGTCCATTTCATGCAAAATCCTTGAATACATTGTTGTCAGCTCAGTAATGAAACACCTAGACACGCATAACTTGTTAATGAGAACTCAACACGGATTCAGGAAAGGTAGATCATGCGAAACTCAGTTAGCGCTGTTTGCCCACGATATTTTAGTCTCCGGAGAGGACAACATTCCAGTGGACGCGATTTTTCTTGATTTCAAAAAAGCATTTGATAAAGTGCCCCACGATAAGTTATTAGTAAAGCTAAAATCATACGGCCTAGACGATGATGTAATTTCCTGGATCAGAGAACTTTTGAGCGATCGCGTGCAAAGAGTAGTATTAGACGGCGTAGCCTCCAACGAAGTTAGAGTCACATCTGGCGTCCCTCAGGGAAGTGTCATAGGCCCACTCCTCTTCCTACTCTATATCAACGATATTGGTGACATAATAGACAGTAAACTTCGATTATTTGCAGACGACGCTGTAGTATACAGGGAAATCCGTAGCAGTGAAGATAAGGATAAACTAACGAACGACCTTACTGCAATCCAAGCATGGTGCGATGCGTGGCAGCTAGAGTTAAATTTGAAAAAATGCGTAGTAATGAAATTCTGGGGGAAAAATAACTCCCCACAACAGAGCTATTTCATTCAGGATACCCAATTAGAGACGGTAGAATCCGTAAAATATCTCGGAGTTAGGCTCAATAATGATCTATCGTGGAATAAACATATTCGGGAAATAACAGGTCAAGCTAATCGTAAATTGGGATTTGTTAAAAGAATTCTAGGCAAGTGCGACGACAAAGTGAGAGAAATAAGCTACTTCTCCCTCGTTAGACCCCATTTAGAATATGCTTCCAGTGTTTGGGATCCTCATGAAACAGGCTTAAAAACAGAGTTAGAACGTGTACAGAGAAGAGCAGCCAGGTACGTGAAAAGCCGTTACGATAGTCTTGTTAGTGTTACTGACCTCTTAGAACAACTCGGATGGGAATCACTGTCAGACCGTAGATTGAAAACAAGACTAAATCTATTATGTAAATTCGAGAGTAGTTTATTTTCCGACGAAGTTGATCATATTTTACGACCGCCAACGTACTATGGTAGATTAGATCATAAAAATAAAATAAGAGAGATAGACTGTAGAACAGATAGATTCAAAATGTCGTTTTTTCCGCGAGCGATAAGAGACTATAACGGTTGTGTAAGGACTTAGAAATAGATTAGTTGACTGGTAGTGTAGCTTACTAACTTATGTATTTCTTAAAGCATGTTTGCGGAGTTTTATGGTGATTCTAACAGCATGTTTTGCATGTTCTAGCTTCATTGGCAGATTGCCCTCTTAAGTAGCATGTAGAATATTATGTGTCATCGTACATGTGTGGCGTGCATGTGGGGATTCTCTTGCATGCTGTATGATGGTTTTTAGTTAAGGATGGAATTGGTTAGTATCCTTAATATTCATGACCCTGCGGTGTGCATGTGGCGTTCCACTTGCATGCTGCATTTTGGTGACTTGTCACCCCCTGCCAAACACCCTAGAGGTGGCTCGCAGGGTGATATGTAGATGTAGATGTATCGTAGCCCTGCACTTTAGGAATCCAGGAATTTCTGCGAACAAGTGAAAATTAAGTTGATAATTTCGAAATAAATTTCCTCATCCCTGAGACGTTAAAGAAGTTTGGGAATTATGATTTTTGTTTTAATGAAGTGACTCTCTCGTTAGTTAACAAAACAAGAGCTTACCCTTCTCCATTGAGTTTGCTATATTTGACTATCGTGCTTCATCTTTTCGGATTTCCTTCCCGCGGCACCAGCGCTCACTACTGTAGGTTGGCAGCGTTACTTCTGTGCGTACGGACGTGTATTAACACTGCGATTTTGGGCTTGGGCGCCTTAAGGTAGTTTGAGTGAGATAGTTACCTAGTCATAATGGAGACCATATCCGAATTTTATATTTCGATTTCAGCGTCGGTAATATGTATGAAGCAAATATTTCTTATACTAATTGTGCAAAAATATAGTTATTCTAGCGGAAGGTACCCGTTGAAATTCAACGGGTATGAAAAACTTTGAACTTATTTTATAAGAAAACCACGAAGCCTAAAGATTACTGTCAGTGTGATCATTTGAGAAGTTCGTAACCTATCTTGAATGTTGTGTTCGTTGTAGTAGACACGCTGACCATTTTTCAGGTGCACGGAGAGATGAGTGACTGTTGGTCCTCTTTCATGCAGGGGAAACCAAATTCCCTTGGGACTCTGGGCCTTTCTTTTACAGATTTTCTTTCTACGTGCTATCTTGGGCCTGCAGGAAAACTTAAATGCCAGAGGCGTGAAAATTCTTAGAAAATCAAATCTCTGGTTGTCAAGGAAATATGATATTGTTGATTTCAGAGAAATATGTGAGATTGTTCAGCAAAAAAAACATGATTACCAGACAATTACGAAGCGTAAAAGAAAATCGATTGAATGAATTAAACTTCATTTATTCAGCCATCCGATAATAAAATCCCAGCCCTCTATCTTGAGTGAAAGTACTTTTAAAAAGCAAAAAATGAAACCACTGCACCGAACCAATGCTTAGCATGGACCACTAGTTGGGGCCCTGAGGGCTTTTTAATATAGCCTATGTTACACCCCGATACATTTTCTCACTACATGCCAAATTTCAGCTCAATCGGTTCAGTAGTTTTTGCGTTATTGAGCAGCAGGCAGACACCTTTACATTTATATGTATTAGTTTGATCATATGACAAAAATAAACAGTAATTGAATATACACATGACCACGTAAGTCTCTAACTTGACTCATTTTTTCACTACGTACGGTGAAATCGCCTCAACAATGGACGGCTTTTTTGAGATTCTGTGTACCTTACTACGGTGAGTATTTGAATAACTTTTATAAATAGTTGAGAAATTATACAAACTACACACCTTTAGTTTTTAGACAAAATCTAGGTGTTAGAAGTTCCCAATTTTTCCAATATTCTCCCTCGGGAGCGCACAGCCGTAATCTATCCCATTCAAAACAGCTTGTATTTGAAGGCAAATTGCTCGAAAAGTAGTTCGATATGGGGTATATATTTTGATATCATTGGAAAGATGGGAGTTTTATATTTTAAACGAGGTCAAATTCATCAAATTCTAGTTGAAGTGATACATCGCTCTAACTACCTTAAGTGCTTACGCTAGTCGGTAGTGGAAATGAGGCAATATCACTGGCACGGATGGCATCCCACGTTTAAAGGCTGGGACACAATCAACGTTAACGTGTGACGAGAGCCGTTGACGGGAATACGTGTAGAGATGGCTAACGGGAAAGTACCGGGGACGGACACAGCCAACGTGTCCCGGGAGTACGTATACGTGAGAGATGGGCGACTTTCATCTCTCCACGTTTCCCGTACACGGAGAACCAATCAGGACCACAGAAGTCAGAAGACACAAATTGAGAAAATGGCGGACTTCCAGTCCATATTTAGCTTTTATTTGAAGCTTTCAAAATATTTCGCGAGTTTCTCCAGCCATCTTCTTAACCAAGAGTCAGTGCCACGCTGCTTAGTGTCTATAAATGAATGAATACAAGATAAACGGTATTTTTGGCTCACAGTTTACCTTAAAATATCCCGAATTCGCCGTTGCGCTTACGACAGTCAATTTTCACGGGAGGTGCACCGTGACGTCGATTGTGTCCGGTGGTTGAAATTTCCCGTCCCACGTAATACGGTTCACGGTTCCCATAACACGCTAACGTTGATTGTGCCCCAGCCTTAAGTCGTGGGCTAACGTTGATTTGGCGTTCTTTTTTTCTTCTATGAACCGGTCTCAATAATACCCACAGTCCACCGCCCACACTATCTCGTCTTTCAGGTGGAAACCGCCAGTGGCATGGGTGGGTAAGGTGAATTTGTTGTGTGTGTGCTTGCGTGTCAGTGTGTTTCTGTGTATGAGAGAGAGAGAAAAGGGGGGTAGGGTGGGGGGGGGGGTGTGGTGCGAAACCCTACACTCAAGTCGACCGAAGCCGTCACGAAAACCAGTCTTAGCTCAGCACTTCGACGCATAGCACACACATGTCAATGCGATTTGACTGATAACGATCGGCGACCACCCGCACAGTCCTTGGAGTAATTAGAGCGAAATATTTCCCTAGTCATTATGGAGACCATATTCGAATTTTATATTTAAATCTCAACATCTTTAAGAAGTGTGAAGTAAATATTGTAATATTAATGGCACAAGAATATAGATATGAGACAAAAATTCTCCGTAATTAAATAGATAAATATATATATCTACAAAGGTCTCTAACTTGACTCATTTTTAACGCCGTACGATGAAAATACCTTCGCAACAGAATGTTTTTTTTTAGATTATGTAAAAATTACTGCTGTGAGCAATATTTTAATTTTTATAAAGTCAAGAAGACATACAATCTACACACTTTTTCGACAGAATCTAAGTGATATAAATTCCTAATATTTTCTATGTTCCCTCTAGAGCTCACATCAGTAATCTATTCGATGTAAAAGAGCCTATATTAATAGGCGAATTTCTACAAAATTAGTTCGAAAAGGGGTTAACATTTTGGTATCATAGGAAATACGAGTGTTTTATCTTTAAAATGAAGTGAAATTCTAGGTTAAGTGATATTTCCCTCAAACTACCTTAAATTTTCAAAAGAAGGTAGATATTCATGCTCTACATCCGCTAATGTGTCCATTCCTCCGTGCTATCCAAAGGCAAGCAAGGGATGAAGAGCAGGGTGAAGCAATATGTGGACATGATGGTTGTCAATTCGATGGTTTCAGTTCGATGACGACATGCTCTCTCTACCTACCTCAATGGTTGCGGTCATCTTTTTATTCTCTCCGAAGTCCGATTTTGTTGATCGTAAAAAGAAATTTGTAGCTTCTACAGCTTATTACAACGTATGATGTGCCGTCAAAAAAATTCCAGCCTTCTTTTATGTAACAACCTTTCTCAATCCCTCCCCCTTACTAATAATTTTACCTCCCCCCATTCCCTTTAAACACGATGACGCGCCGCCGCTAGTAACTAGATGAAATCAACCCGACCCTTATGTTAATAGTCAGTTATTCTGTCTCAACCCCCTTTCCCTCTTCCTACTCACCCTTGGCTTCTTACCCACGCCATTCCTCTCAAACCTATGAAGTTCCCGAGTACTAATACCTCTATGTACCTCTGATATAGAGGTATCAGTATTCCCGAATACGGACACCTCTATGTACCTGATACATTTCACATTCTGCAATAAACTGTGGTAGTTACGAAGTTAGTTTTACCATCAATATGAAGACTTTTCACCAAATAAAACTTGACTTCTGACCTGTCCGATTTTATGTCTGGTTAGCGGTAACCGTAACATGACGTGGTATTTTCACTTCTTCCTTGATGTTAACTAAGAGTTCGAGTTTTTTAACTCGCATCAGACAACCAGTCAGTTAATGTGAGCGCTATCGATGAAAAAACTTATGAACTTTGTTTTCATTTCGAGAAAATATTCAACCATTGCATTATGAAACCGGGCCAAAAGGAAATCTTGGGAGTTTTATTTAAAAAAAATATTACTCTAAGAAAAACATAAGTGGCTACATACGTAATAAATAATATTTTACTAAATTTTAAGTACATCATAATATTTTATTCCGTCTTTCATTGATTAGAATAATTTATTGCTTTCTTCATAAATACAAAGATTCAATTTAACAAAAAATTTGGAAACTAAGTTACCTCAAAGATTATAAACCTGTGTGAGAGTAACCAAGAATTTCGTGCAGAGAAATATAAAATATTTCAGTTTTAAATGGTAATGTACACAATTTACAGAAGTTTTAATAATTTCCTTGAAAACAAACAATTTCATGGACATTTTCAAATAGTATTGCAGTATCAAAATGTTCAAATAGCCATTTTTGGACATGCTTTCAATAATAATTAACTGTTTTCCATTTTAACTTTCATTTGAAGTAGATTAAAGTTTTCAGATCTTATGAAATAATATTCTCTGAAATAAATTCAAGTGTGGCCAAGGGGGTAAAATATCCAATTGAAAGCTCATCGCCCTCACTTTCTTTCTGTGAGATTTAATGAACTGCTGTGATAACCTGACACTATGCACCTGTACTTTACAGATCAATGGCTTATGTGCCTGGCCATTGAGGTTGTGGTTGAAAGCATCGATCAATGTCTCCATCTGACGCCACCATTTTCACTCTCAGAATCAATTTGGAAGCCTGGAAATGATTAAAATAATTAAATATCCAGATGTTTTAGTCTACAGTACTTTGAAACTAGAGATTTTTCAATGGATGAAACTTGGATGATTTGGAAATGCAGCTTGCAGAATTTCAAGCCATCATCATGGCTCGGGAGCTAGTCAACTCTAGATCCAAACTCAAATCTAGAAAAAAATAAGTTCGGAGAATGGACAAGAATAACACTTAAGAACAATAAATTTGGATTGCTCGGAATCTATTACCAAACACTTTTACGCTGAAAAATCTGAAAGTGATGAAGTTAGTAATGCTTTCTTGTGCTTGAAATGTACGAAATGCCAACCTTCAGTTCATGATTTAGCAAATGTATCAACAGATTCAGCATCAAAAAAGTTTTAAGCATAAATATTTATTTTGGCAAAAATATATAAGAAAAACTTTGGCAAAAGGAAGTTAAGATTTTCTGAAAAACATTGGCTAACTCTCAATAAATACGCATATACTAATAAATAAGCATTTGTTTCTACAGTAATGAATAAATAATTCAAAGCAACTACTTTTAATATTTAGTAGAACCCAAATATCACCAAATTATTGATATTCCTTGATGTGACACTGCGCCCGACCTAAGCTAGATTTTTTCGGAATTTTGACACAGAGATAAGGTTCCCCATCACTGGTCTATAATGACTAGGGGGAAATCTCGCTCTGAAGGTCTGTCTGCATGTTGCCTCTACTCGCAGATGTGAGAACGGGCCTACCAACCATTCATATTTTATAGGACATTTATTTTTACGTCTCATGAACTTTAAGAAATGAAATCAAAAAAATTAAGCAGTGTAAAGGAAAAAGATTCAAATCATCAAGGCAACTATCATGCAGAAATAATGGTTAGAGTAATAACGAAACTTCGACTCGCAAAAAGTGACGTCAAGGGAGGAGGGAATGACGTAATGTCCTGCACACACTGAAACATTTACTGTGCAATTGTTGACCTGAAATCCTGCGCCCGGCCATGTCGGAGAGATCGGTGGCCACAGATGCCGATGGTGAGCAACAATTAAACGATGGGTACACACGAAGCGATTGGCAGTCATCGAGTTGTGAAAGCAATTTAGTGTGGGTGACTATTTTTCATTTGAAATGGACGTTCAGATTGTACTACCGATAACAGTATAACTATACATTATTTAATTGGGTAGAATTAATTGGTAATCATTAGTGTCATTATCATGCTTTGAAATAAGAAACATTCTTGTGACCATGAATCGTGCATAAATAGAATTGATTTTAATACTATCGGATTAGTTGGATTCGACCCTTCAATTTCAAAATTTTCCTCTTCTTACAGTTTCATTACACTATTTACAACCAAATTTTGGCGGAAATGCGCACGGCTTTGTTGCCAAATCGCTTGAAAAATTGAGCGTCTTCTAATCTGATATAATCCTTACCAGGAAATGTAATCGCAAGCGATTCCATAGTGTGATAGCAGATAGCATGCGATTTGATTTTTTACACTGAGAATGTTACCGCTGACCACTTCCCGCGCCTGCTCTAGCACGAAAAACTCAGCGTTGTGTACTGGGCTTAAAAGAGAATATGGAAGGGCAGAACATATGAAATTAATTCGGCTAACATTCCAGTCATCCTGCGAGGCCGGGAAAGTTATATCGTGATACATGACGACATTTACAAACCAAACAAAACTACTTTAAAATTAGCTGATAACGTTCGAAGCCCGTCTTAGTATTTGAATTATGAACCATGGCGAGTATTATAGTTGTGAATAACAGAGCATTTTGAATTCTTCAACTAAGGTTAGCGACCTTTGGAATTTGGGTAGTGTAACAACCTTACACCCCCGTGCGGAGCTAGTCTGTAGACAATAGACTTCCACTTATTAGGGTCTTTTGCACAATTGCCGCCGTGTTTCACAACCACTATACACATTGTGAAATTACTCTTATTTGTCTTTCTTAAGTAAGCATTCCACTGCAAAGTATAATAATAAACATCGCAGAGGATTCTAGAGGTAACAGTAGTTGACCGTAGGCCTGTTTGTCCTCAATTCAAATCCAGATTAGGTTACTCAAAACAATTTTCAATGCCTTGTGCCATTTACCAGGTACCTAAGCTTCATGGGAAGCCACAAATATCTCTAAGTAAATGGAACTGCCTCTCCCCCATGCCTTGAATACTCATGGAATGAACTAATACCACCTGGCTAAGTTCGAAATGATCTTTGCACTCCCATATTACCCGGAGAACCTGACAATTACATCAACATTCCATTATATCTCTCTCAATATGCAGCCGTCAACATATACTCGGAATTCATAAGCCACTAATAAAGAGCTACCAATAGTGATTTCCCGGATATTTCCTCATTAATGATGCCTCATGGACGGTTGGGTGTTTCGTATTTTTCACTTTGGGACCGATATTCGATTATAACTACTCTACTTACACAATGGATTAGCAATTGGTTGCTTAGAGAGAATATTTCCGTCAAGTACGATTTATATTTAGGGGTGGCTCAAAATATGAAATTGATTGGAGTCTGGTCAAAGCTGTCACTGTGTGTTACCCCTCAGGAGCAGCCCTGCGGATAATTCCAGTTAAAACTAATTGGATCTAACTCGCATGTGTTTATCTGTTTTCAACTTGCCCCATCTTCTCATTCCAACTCGTGTGAAGTCTGTTATGGCCGCTTAACCCTGGTTTTAACTTGTAAGTTCAACTCGTAACTAGAACAATATCGTTTTAACTTTGGGTTCTTAAGTTGATCCTAGTCGTCTTAAACTGGTTCTACCTTGCCATTTCAAACTTGTTTCTCCTCGCATTAACTTGATACTCCTGGACCTCGGGCAACTTGCTCCATGTGGTATTAACTCGGTATATGTTGACAAGAGGCATCTCTTTTTATATCGTATCAACTCAATATATCTTGAGAGTGGGCAACTCGTTTTATATCGTATCAACTCGTTATATCTTGACTGCGGGCAACTCAATTCATGTTTTACCTGGATGTATCTGGACAGTGAGAAGTTCGTTTCAAATAGTATCCACTCGATATGTATTGAGAGTGGGCAATTCGTTTCATATCGTATCAACTCGATATATCTTGACAGCGGGCAACTCGTTTCATGTTTACCGGGATGTATCTGGACAGTGAGCAATTAGTTTCATATCATATCAAGTTATTTTAACTGGATATGTTGATACTGGACGTTGACAAATAGTTTCACACGGTACCAAATGGAACTCTTTTAAAGAGTTTGTCTCCCTGAACTGGAAAAATTGAATGTCGCTTCATAGGCATGGGCCTATGGGACATGGGTATGAGCCTATGCAACCTATTTAACATTTAATTATCTAGCGAAATTTTTTAACTGTTCTATTACACCCCCTAGTTTGTACGAAGAAACCGCATAAATTTCTATAAATACCGTGACTTTCAAAATATTTATGAGAAAAGAGTCACGAAATTGTATTACGGGTGCCTTCATATTGCTACATTGGGCAAATCTATTCGGTGAGGTTTTGTGGAGAAAACATAGGTTTAAGGTGTGAGACAATGCTTATTGTTGTAGTTGCATTTGAGAATTTAGTGAAACTTATCTCACTATTAAAGACGAGAGGGGAAGATGACTAAAGTCTTAAGTAATCGTCTAATAAGTCTAGCGCAGTTACTTGTGAATAAATTGAAAAAATTGCTGAATGCATGCGATCGTTTAGCTTTCAAAAAAGTATCAGATGCTGTGAATCATGTTGGGCTGCTAAATAATAGTAATTGCAAGCAGTTAAGAGGGTAAATCGTGTATAAGAGAACTGAAAAGAAGATCACAAAGAGTTCTGAGCACAAAGGACTTTATCAAAGTAATTACAGTCTCAACTCAATTTAGATTAATGCAGTCCTATAAGCCTTTGATGATAGTCTTACAATGAAACAATTACACTTGGAAAGGAAAGTAGTACCAAGACCACGAAATCCGTTAATATTAATTTATCCGCATGGAATTTTATTGATATAATAGATATCAAAATAAATTTAAACATCCCATGTAAAGGCCGTTTTACACGGGGCACGTAATTGCACAATCTGATGTATGTTCGAACGTGCATTTCAAATTGCGTCGTGTAAAGCGGTGAAATGCTAGAACGCATGCGCAAATGCATGAACGCGAGATGGCAAAATAGCCCGTTCTAATTCCGAGCTCGCATTCTCGCAATTTCAACAAATTTTTTTTCCGATAGATGTCGCAGTAGTAGGGAGTGGAAGAAGCTGAGTGACGATAAGTGTTTGTTGTATTGGTGGATTCCATTGTGAGCAGTTGTTGTTGCTTGTTGTCCTTTGCGGAATAAGTTTGAGGTGGTCACACAAGGACGTGTGACAACATGTCAACAACGATGCGCACAGAATTTCGTTTCTTCTTTGTCCTAACAAGTGACTCGCTACTTACGCACTCAACAGACGACGAAATTTCGTGCTTGAATGCTTGCTTACGAACACAGTGTAAAGCTACCGCTAAAGGTAACGCATTCGTCTGCGCAATAATTATTGCACGCAAGATTGAGAAATGAATGCAGTGCTAACCTGCGCAATGACGTGCCCCGTGTAAAACGGCCTTAAGATTAATGCAATGACGCACTTGCAATTTCTATACGAAGACCTAGCAAGTTGCGACTACTGCAAATACTTAGGCGTAACCCCCAATAATATCGAAATGTGGACCAAATAAGCTGGCAAGAAAACTTTCTTTAAATCAAAATTGCGCAATAAGAAATGTTAAGGTGATATTATTGTCATTTTACTTACATGATATATCCTCAAAATTTAGGGGTTAATGGAAAACTATAAATTTCCTATACAATCGATCGTACTTAAATGCAGTGTACAACAGGAGTTTGCCAACCGAATGATAAGAGAATATCATTAAGCAAGTGAAAGGAGAATTCAAGTCTAAATAAGGTTAAGTTCCATTGATAATGTACAATGTATCGGTACAACTAAAGTACAAATTTTGTAAAATTTACAATACCCCATTTTAGCCTACTGGTGCCTCCGCAGGGGTCTTAAAAAGAATTTGAGAGCTGATTAATGTGATGTGAATGTTAGATGGCTGCTTGGGAGGTTCTTTTCCGGAATGGCTTATCGACCTGGCACTTGCACGAAGGCGTGATGAAAACTGGCAAATTCCACGCAGATAGCCGTGTACACTGGAGAGATGGGTGGATGCTTGTTTGCTGAGTCTCCGGAATTTGCATCATGTAGTAGTAGAATGGTGAGCTTTCAATGCTGGACTGGTCCTTCGAACTGCAAGATGTTTGGTGTCTTGAGCTGTATTGCTGTAAGGAGTAGTGCGAAATTACAACAAATTTACCACCAAAGTCAGTCCCTATTTCAGTCAATTTTTTTTTAATTGAGCCCATGTGCTATGCACACTCATTTACATGTAAGTTGTCACTTGAATGAGTGAAAATGAATTTGATTATTGATAATTAAATCACCTTCGTTTACATCAGATTTTGTAGGCAACTGTTAGAGCTCCTATAATACGATAGAGCAAAGAAATATGATTGGGCTATAGAATTTTTTGATTTGAGGAAATTCTGTCAAACTAGGCAGTATTTTATAGTTTGTATCTTTTAATAAATATTTTAGTAAATATTAAATTAACTCAAAAAATATATATTCTCATAAAATAAGTATTTGCTACTAATTTCCTTCCGTTTCCCACAGAGTAAAAAATATCCTTACTTGGGATATGCGAAAGAGCGGGAAATTTGACACTCGTGCCAATGAGGGAGAAGGAAAAGGAATTCTAGGATATGTATACGGGAAGCCTCGTAACGTACATACACCGAGGCGCCATTACGGAGTTGACGTACTTCCGCAACTGCAACAGCAGGGAGAGTGGTAATCAAGAGGTCGTGGACGAAAGAGGTCGTGGTGGCAGAGGTAGAGGCTTGGGGCGAGATGGATCGGAAACAAAGGGGAGAGTTTCCAGCAGGGATGGAGGTTCCCGAGTCAGGGTAGCGAAGCGACCCGTGGCTTGTTGGCGGCCGGATGACTCTCAGATATGGGGAAGATTTTTGATGACCACCGCCTTCCTTGCGATAACGTATTCACCCAGCTGACACCTGCATGGTATACCGGAGAAAAAATACCAAAAAATATGAAAAAAATCTTAGGAAGAAATTACTCTAAGGTTGAACACTACATACTAAATTCGGAAAGGAAATGCCATTGCAGTAAAAATACAATTCTGACAAAATCTTGACTCTTAAAACATTCCTTGATATGGATTATCGTAGTAATTTTATTAATAACCTTGAGACTAAATTCAATATTGCACCTCAGAATTTTCAGAAATAAGGTACATACATCAGTATTAAATTTATATTTCTTTCTTTCTGTTTCTTTTCAATGTAACATCACCACCAAATAACTGTCTAATGGCTAAGGAATTTTGTTAATGTTAATTACTTCATTCTAGCTGTGAATTTCCCAGGATCATAGTTCATTTCCATGACCAATCTTGGATTGAAGCATGTTAATTACACTTGACATTCATATCATTGGAAGACTTGGGCCCGTCACACCCAGTGGCGGATTAAGGGTGGTGCTGCAGCCCCCCCCCCCCCCCTCCCCGTAATTCCTGGTGCAACAGTAAAACTGTGGTCATATGGTGGCACCCCCCAGAACCCCAGAAAGCAGCAATTCCTATTTCCTATACTGGGCTTGTGCTGGATTTATTATCATGTGGAACAGGCTTTAGTTAAGCGGCGACAGCGCTTTTGAGTTATCGCAAAAATATTTTTGAATTTACATCTTGGATACTGATAACTACAAAAAAACGAGGCTTTCGCTGTTCCATGTCTTCGAATTCTTTCGTAATTTACTTAATTACGTAGAGCTTAAAAAAATGACAATTTCCACGCACAAAATTTTAAATCAAGTACACGAGTGGTCGACGAGTATGACCGTCCTCGCACACAGGAAAAAGCCGCAAGACGATCAGCCGTTCTAGGGACTGACACTAGCCCCGTCCGGGTAGCACCACCGAACATGTGGCGGGAACGCTAACTTTGAACGAATGCCTCCAGTAAATTTACTCTTGAACCTACAACATAAACAAGTAGCAAACAGTGCCAAGGTAATTAGCTGTCTCTCCTATAGGAAATAGCGCAAACTACTTAATTATCGAAAACCCACACGATAACATTATCTATCTTCATCCCTTTAACAGACCATCTAATTTCCGTTTAACGATTTTGACATCTCATATTCACGGAATGTGGCAAATTATTGTATTATAAATATTTCGTCATAGTTGCACTAAATTAAAAATAAAAATTTAAAATTTCAAGGCAGTGTCCTATACAATTTGTAGTGACTTCATCTGAAACGCGTTTAACGTCCCTCGGGAGATATGAGAAATATTATAATTGGTATTACATGATTGCAATAGAGGGAAACTGACAAGCAAATACTGCGGAAATTTAAATCTAATTTGGGGAAAACTACCCGTTGAGCAGGCAAACTGCATTAGGGAACTTCAAGGAACTCGAACGTCAAAATGACATGACTTATAATCTCATTAAAACGTTAAAGTGATAATATTTAGAACTAGGTAGTACTATTGTAAACAGCCATGCTATGCGAGAAGAAGTTTCTCCATCCACAAAAATTAATTTAAAAGTTAGAAGGGTGTGACAGAAAAGATAGAAGAAAGCAATAAGAGCTAAGGAGAACGATTGCACGAGTTTCCATTGCCACCCAAGGAGGTATCGTGCCAGCTCGCAGGGACCCATTTTTCGGCCTTCGTGATAGAAATGAGACGAAGGCCGATGGCCGGCCCATCACGCCCCTTCTGCATATCCATACGAATATACAGGGTGACGTCCTACTGTACCATGTTACAGCGACGCCTTCATAACAAGCGACCACTGCCTTTGGAAAAAATTTAGCGTATAAAGATCGTGAACAAGGATGACTTGATGGAACAGTCTATAAGAAAAAAGATTGAGATGCTAACATTTTCGTTTACAGAGCATTTTGACGATTTTACAATGTTTTACAAGTTCTTTTTCAATTCAATTAGGACTGAATTACATGATATAGAAATCTTACTTCAACTTAACGAAGTAAGTCTGAGTAAGTTGGTAAACAAATTTACTTCGATTCGTAGTTACAACCATTCTCCTTACGCTTACATTATATTCATATTTAATACTATACATTACAAATGATTTCAATATTTAAAGATATAGTTAGGTATTTACTAAGTATATACAAGTCAACTCCTGGATGTATCAGATTAAGCATTTAAGGTCTAAAACCAAGCGTGTTATTTATATGTTATATTGGTGAATAGTTTGTCGAGGCATGGGTTCAAAGAGGTCATAGAAATTGTATTTGCAGTCACTTAAGAGCCTAATTCCTTTAAGGGTCCTACCTAATTCGATTATCTAAGTCACTTAATTTCCCAAACCCCCCAAAGCTCTAAGTGCTATTGTTCCTTAAGTGATTTTTGTCCCTTAAGCCCCTTCGTGGGGCCCTACCGCGATATGGATACCATGTCTCTGTTTTATACGATATTCCCTTCCCACTACACACTGCCCTGCAAGAGGAGTCGTTTCCTTACCTTTTTTATCAACGGCAAGGTCCAACGGAGGCTGAGCTCTGCTTTCCATCGACGATCCCTCGTTGAACACAAATCACTAGCACTTCACACTCAACACAACTGACCATACACTTTCAATGATCACAAGACACTTTTGCTTCACAAAATTGAAGAATAATCACTCACAGGCGCCGTTCGGCAGCACAGGATGGTCTTCTTATTGAACGGTCACAGTGAAATGCTGTAATGGCAGGGTCATGTGGAAAGATAGAGGTTTTGAAAGCTTGAGTGGATAGCGTGTCGTTGAGTGTGTTGTAATAGATAGTTTACTTACTTCAGAACGAAGTAAGAAAGCCAGACTAAAAATATTAGTCGCCGACAATCGGGGAATGTGATATCGGGAGAACTGCGAAGATCAACTTGTGAAAAATTAGCCCAACGAAGAGAACAAGATTTTGCCAATTACTACGACAGACATGCTGCATGGCCACGAGGGACCAATGCTTGAATCGCCGAAATTAAAGCGATTAAGGAAATCAGAAAATTTGTGAGAAATCTGACAATATAATCTAGTTGACGGGATATCTTATGATGTGCATAAGATGTGGGATACAAAAAATATGGAGAAGACTACCCAGAATCGGCTTTGCTTGGAGTCGAGGAAGTAGCAAACGGAAACTATTAGAAAGAGCAGAGAAGATCCAAAGGCCCATAGTCAAATTATAGGAAGGAATAATCTCGCTCAAGTAAGAAGAGTGACGATTTAGAGGAACGCAGAAAATAGCGTGACGGATTGAATTAGACCAGATATGAATTACTGTCGAATGGAAAAATTGTTATGCAAGGGAAGTGAGTTATTCACGGTGTACGGGAATGGACCAAAAAACTTGATGAAAAAAATTACGATCACGTCCGGAGGAAACTTGGGACATTTGGAACCACAATACCTATCATCTGGCCACTGAAATTCTTCGGTTTAAAGAATATCAGAGATCAAGTGGCCCAAACAGGGAGCTACACATTCAAGTGCCCTGGCCAATGAAATCGAAAACGTATCTTTAGACCGGCTCGTCTCACGACACAATGGGCGTTTCAAGGGTTTCTTTAAGAGGTGAAACTATGCAAATGTGACCACTGCGAACTGCCACCAGGATTAAAAGAAATTTTAAAAGATCTCTTGAACATTTGGTGAGAGATAATTCACGATTGAGGGAGAGAAAGCACAATTAAGACAGCTGCGACTTAGGTAGAAATGCAATGGGACTCGAATGAAAGCATCGTAGGAGACGGAAGGATCTTGAGCAACAGGCCATGACTCCAAGATTCCATCCCTGGAATTAGAAACCTGTATTAATGCCAATCCTTATGAAGTGACATGATTGGAAAGTTTAATTTCAATAATTAATGAATTCTATCTTCACACAAGCTCATACAAGAAACGTGATACATATTTACGATAAGGTATAATAATTCTCAGAGAAGTACACTGATGGCATAATAATTAAGTGAAACACCAGTACGTTGCTCACGGAATAGTTTGAGAACTCATGGAATAATTCAAATTAAATCTTACAAGTTCAACAAGGAATACACTGCACGTGAGTGAAAATAACTTACAAGTGTTCTAACACGCCATCTCAACCGGCTGTCGTAGCATCCGCCTTCACTACACCACCAACCACTACTAAAGGGCCTCGCGAACTCCACCCGAACTCAGTAAGAAAGACTGAGGGATGAGCATTGCTTCTTATATAGCACGGAAATGGAAGGAGTGTGAGTTACGCATCGGGGTTGAGGAGGGAAGTGAGGGGTAGTTGGGTCAGTCGGGAATGTCACGGGGGAGGCACAAGAGGTGATGATGGCCAGGGGTTGAATTAGGGCAGTCGGATGGGTGAGGTACGGTCTGAGTGGTCGAGTCTGCAAGGGAGATGGAATGTGGGTTCAGGGAGGAGGTTTTACAGCGCCAGAAAAGGGTGAGGGTGGGGGTTAGCACCCGGTTCATCGAAAAGTACACACTGGTTCCAAATAGTCGACCTATTCAAATAGAGCGGCCTTCTCCGTACTTCACCGAAATCTAACAGCGCCCATTGCGTCCCATGCTTACTGGAAGTCATTTCTTCTTCTATAGCTCGGACGACTTGACTTTTCTGTACGTGCCAAGGGCTCCTCGCACAACCTCCGACCTCGCACCCGTACAACTCCCCATCCCATTCCAAAAAGCATTCCCCTGCGAAAGAATCCGTGAAGCGTTTTGCGGTTTAGCTTGGGAGTGCTCGGTATTTCATAAGCGAGGAAGGTATCGAGGAATTTCCTCGGTAGCCAAACACATGGGGTGTCGTGGTAGTATGCATACGAGTCCTGCCTAAACGCTCTAGTCTAGTTTGCATATGAGAATACTCTTATTTAAAAATGTTTGACTATCACAATCCGTCAAAGTGCATTACGTTAAAAAAATTGCCGAGGAAAATTTTCCCCTCTCATAAATTGAACCGTGGAACTTGGGGGTTGCCGATACCTTGTGTTACTTGATTCGGTGATGGAGGAAATTATATTTAATAAAAAATAAAAAAAATTATTCAGGTTTTTTTTATTCTTTTCTAGGAACTGCTCACTTTAATAATTTATATCAGAAAAAGCACTTGTTTGATGCAAATGAATTTTTTCACTTTTTTGGCAAACATGTTTGCAGCGTAATACTTAAGTTACTAAGTTTTTTAATAGCCTAAAGAAAATTTCTCGTCGTTTTTCTAAAAAAAACTTTTTATCAGACCAGGATAAACGTATAACAGAAAACTTGTACTTGTTTTTAATCTGTTAATCATGATTGTTAGAAACGGTAACCACTGCAAACGTGCAGTGTGATACCGATTTTATTAAGAGTAATATTAATGCGGGGTTTTGTGCACGCTGGGCCATACGAATAGCGAGCCTCGCAACGAGTGCGGTTAATAATGAATGTATTCGTACGGCCCAGCGCGCACAAAGCGGTACCACACTGCACATAAGTGGTTACCGTTTTTGATAACCACGTTTGGCAGCCTACAAACAAGTACAAGATTCCTGTTATACGCTTATACTGGGCTGAGAAAATTTTCTTTTTAAAAACAATGAGAAATTTTGTTTGGGTGATTAGAAAACTTTTTAACTTTAGTATTACACTTAAAACATGTTTGCCTATTGCAAAAACATTTCATTAGCATCAAAAAATACTTTTTCAGCTTTAAATTATTTAAGTGAGCAGTTTCTAGATGAGAAGCAAAAAACCTGGAAATGTTTTACTATAATCACACAAAAATGTATCATTTAACTAGAAAAAAATAAGTTTTTTATAGCTAAAAGTAGAATTAAAACAAAAAATATTTTTATGGTTTCACTCTTTTTGCAATAGACCTATTAGTTCTTTGTATTCAAAGCCTAAACTCGAGGATCCATAATAAAAATTTCGACACTAATTACCAACGCGTGGAATTATGTAGCCTAGAGTTACTTTGATGGTGATCGGGTTAGTTTGTTGGCTAGAGTACAGGCTCCGTATCCCGAGGGCCTAAGTTCGAAAGTTCGGGCCCGGTTGGGATGTTCAACTATGAGCCCCTTCGTTTATCTCCCCCTTCCTCCATTCCCCAAACAATCCTGTGGGATGTCGGGGGGTGGGGGGGTCGAAGATCATCTTATGTTATCGTTTTCTCTCTCTTACATTTATGAGATACAAATACGATAAAATCGTATTGGTGTCACTTTGAGAATTATTGTCAGACGATGAAAAACTTAAAAAGTACTAAAAACAGCGCATAGTTTCCCTTCTACATGCACTACATACTACCCTGCAATTATTGCCAGACGATAAAAAACTTAAAAAGTACTGAAAACAGCGCATAGTTTCCCTTCTACATGCACTACAGACTACCCTGCAAGCCGCCGTTGAGCTGTGTTAGGTCAACAGCCGTGAAAGAGGAGGGAATAGGGGAAAGTATGTGGGAGAGGACTTATGAGAATCGTATGTAACGTTTTATTTTACGTAAGTGCCATGTCGAGTTAGTCTCTTCAGAAATGGTTTGTGAAATCGTAAGGATATTCAGCTAAAGTACTGAAAAGTGAAATGACCAACAGTATTTCCCGGGTCAATATTTAGCTATAGCATAAATACTGACCCCCCGACGGCGGACTTGGGTGCTTAATCCGCCCAGCAAAATATCAAGTAACCCAATCTTCTGTTTTGCGAGGTAAGCGCAAATAGAATCAAACGTGTTACTGATTGGCCAATCCTCAGCATTCCTTGATTTTGCATAATTTCAGCAGTATGAAACGATGGCAACAAACAAAATTGGCTGGTTTTCGATTCATTTTTTAAAAACTGTTCTCATGACCAAATTCTGCGACTGCCGTTGCATGTAAGTTGATCTGTGCGCTCCCGGATGCTGCATCATATCATTTCAGCAAATTTTTGTCTCATCGCCTAACAGCTCATACAGAGGCCTTCAAAAAATTAACTGTGCAAAACTATGTATTTCGAAAGTTTTATTTGGGTGTATGCTTATAAAAGTCAATGATCAATTGCGTGAGAATGGCAGGGAAGTGGGAGGCACCTGAAATCTCAAGTAGTCTCACGAGGAGGGAGATGGAGGGAGGTGGTCAAAGAGTGGTCAAATTCGTCTTACGTAATACTTAAATGGCCCCTTACCAACTGATCCAACTATCCTTAACTGCGCGAATGACCTCCGTCGCCTCCCATTAAAACCAACGAATTGAAATTGACAATGCCTTCAGATATTCCATGAGCAGACTTTGTTTACTTCCTGTCTGTCTCCACAGAATACATAATCCGGTGAAGGACGCGCTTTGATTACAGTGGATATCTTTGAGTGGAATCGGCCTAGCGTGCCACATCCGAATGAGGAATTTCGATCAAAAGGACATTCAATTCGAACCAAGATATCCTACCGCCAGGCAGTCACGTAGCCAGAAATTTGCCTGGGGGGGGCTTAGTCTAGCTCAGAGCATGAGTGCGAGCCCCCTGGCTAGTGGTCCCCTTGGCGAAAGGCAGTTGCCGCACTGGGAAAAAATTTCGGGGGGGGGGAGGGGGGGGGGGGGAAGCCTGAAGTCTGAAGCCCCTAAAGCCTGGCCCTGGCTACGTGCCAGCCGATTGGGCCGTAACTATAAACTTTGAAGCACCGGGGAAAAATATTTTTTAACTTATTAATTTTTTGGTCCAGAGCTCAAAACAGGCGATTGAACTATCGGCTGTACTATAAGCTGAGCATCTAGTGCGCGGCCACTTGTATTTGTATTTTTATTACTGAGTTAGATATTTATCGGGAATCAGAGTAAGCCGTATGTCAGTGATCTTGCGGGGTTTACACCGGGTATTTGGGTCCATGGCGGCCATACCCGGTGTAAACCCCGAATATAATACCCGGTGTAAACCCCGAAAGATCACTGACATAAAGTACATCTTCGCCGGGAAAGCTTGAAATCCTTCATCAGAGTAAGCCGTGTTTGCACACAAGAAATATTTTTTTAATGAACCATCCGCGTGAGGCCCTGGGGTTGTGCCCCGTTTGCCTCGGCGATAGTTGCGGCCTTGCCCACCGCAGTGCCATTGATTCTGATCCCATCTCCCTTTTCCTGGGCGAGACATAATCGCTTCCCGTCCCTGCTTGAACCTCCCCGTTCATATTGGGCTGTGCGGAGCTCAAATGGCGATGAGCCCTCTCTCTGATACCGGAGAGTTGAATGCCAGTGCATCGCCCGAAGGGAGGGTGCGGAATTTGGAATTCGACGACTCGGATGTTAAGCTGCTTCAAGGAGGTTCTTTCAGATCAAGGTTAACATTTTATCGGACTTCATAATCTCGGGAAAAACACCACGTCCATGCCTTAGGCGGTATCCCAACCCGCTACCTTTTGTTTGCGAGGCTGCTAGTGTGGTTTTCGAGGTCAAAAATGATCACTGCAGGTGAATTTGTAATGGCTATGTCCTTATTTAGGCTGACGATCCTTCGTACTATGAGACTTTCAATTCCCCATCCTCACCTCCTCCTCAATCCCTTCTTACTTCCCCTTCCATTAGGCTGAACCTCCCTCGATGTAGCATTCTGAGCATTAATCTGCCGCAAGCTGTTGTGAGAGTTGCAATATGGAGTCCAATTGGGATTCATGATCACTATAGACCTATGTATAGTTCTGATAACTTGGTATTTTAAATAAATTGAGAGCAATGACCATGTGATGGAGTTGGTGTGGTGGCTGGAGTATTGGCTTGTCATCCAGAGGGACCGGGTTCGAATACCAGGGTTGGTGAAGATATTTCAGCGGACTCGCGATCCCTAATTGGCTGCCGTGTGGAGCGCACTTCAAATACAGTACTCTGTCCATCATATGGGACGTTCAATTGTGGTCCACTAGGCACCATTCATTAAGAGCATGCTAATTTTTACCAAGGGTTTCCTTCCTTCCTCCTTTCTCAAAATAATCTCTCCTTAATCAACTTACCCACCTGCCCACTGCTGAAAATACGTCATTTGTTGTTCGTCTGTCCAAATAACCAACCATCCATGATCATAGTTATTATAAAATACATATTTCTATAATCATCTCGCAGTGTTTTTCTAAGGGTTGCATCATTTTCACAAGTTGACCAGCTGTCTTAAGTATTCTTCCTAATTTGATCGTCAGCATGCTACATATGTACTGAATGTCCACAGATGTTACATCAGGATGAGTTGCCTTTCATCCTCTCTTATCCAGCTGGATACCATGTCTATCCACTTTTGGGTCGTCAGGCATTAATCCACAAGGAAATTTTAATCCACAGGCAGCATAAGGGTATAGAAATTAGTTTTATCTATAAGCTAAAGGGTAATTTCTGCACCTTGAAAATCGAACCACTGACCTAAGGTATTACATTTGCATAGAGTTTTATGACGAATTATATAAACAATATGCTAGAACCCTTATGGCTCATTTAGGATGACATGTCTAGGATGGAGATGAGGACTTCAAGGAAGCCACAAGGAAGCAGGGAAGCCACAAGAAAGCAAGGAAGCCAGGCAGTGGTATAGTCTATAGTAGTATAGTTTTTTTATTAGGTGATGCTCTGGAGATTGGATGGATTTATTAATCATAAATCACTTAGTCTGTATGTGAGATAATTTTTAATCAGTTTTAATATGTGGGTAATCATTAATTTTTGTAAATTTCTTATTTTTTTGAACTGTTTAGAATTTTTTCTCATTGCCCAAAATGCCACCCCAAATATAGTGCTGCTTTGGGAAGACCCCCCCCCCCCTCCACCCATGCTAAGCTATGCCACTGCAGCCAAAAGGTTAAATCTATTCCATTATTATTCCATTATCTGCTCTGATAAGTTAAGTTACATAACTCTCCATCTTAAATGTTTTCGTCTTTTCTTCTCATGCCTACTCCTGGGTATGATAGACCTTCAGTAACATAAAGATTTTAATATCAACGCTGGGCATTGTGTGAGCATTCACAATGGGATGCCTGAATCTCAAATGAGGGTCTGATGGGTACATTGCAGTGACTGAGTGTGGCTCTCACTCCATGGTGCTCTCACCCCCATCCCTCCTTCTCAAGTTTCAGATCACACAACTGAATAATTTACCAAACTGAGGTGGCTGGTTCTGGAATCTTGAAGTCAGCTTCAAACTCTTTCCTTACTGTATTCATTATTAACCCTTTTACTGCTGCCTTCTGCCAGCTCTACTTGCAAGAAATGTGAAAGGCTAATTTAATAAAATGTACCAGTCTAGGGTGATTACAAAATTGGCAATGTTCGAAATGTTGACCGGCTTAATCGGTTCTTGGTTCCAATCCGGTAAAAAAGAAAGGGGAAAAAATTTGGGCTCGATCGGACAACGTTTAGGGGTCGCGCAACGGCTTCAAATTTAGGAAAACAGCGATTTTCCTGATAAAAAATACATATTTGCCTAATTTCCAGGGGCATGGCTGTCGTTTGGGTGGGTGTTTCACACGAGAGATGCTTCCACAGTGTTCCAGCAGTGATTAAACACCAATTACAACTTCGCCCGATGTGGGGGTGCGGCAGAGGGTGGGATAATAGCGACTTTTCGATCTTTTTTGGCGGAGGTAGGGACGCTGTACATTGGGCGCATGGGAACGGCAATAAAAATCCTCGTATTGAAAAATATTTTATTTTTGCTAACAATGATCACACAAACCATATGTCACTCGGAATATTCTACAGAATTTTTATCATCATAAATTTTCCTATGCTCAGCTACAATAGTTAAGAAATATTGCCTTTGCTGTTCATCTTTGGTTAGGTTATTATCCGTAAGGAACTTCGTTATCAAAGCAACCCCTCTTTCAACCGTACCAATTTCTACTCTAATGTTCAGAACTATTAGCCGTCCTGCGGGATGATTTTCATTCTTCATCCACAAATCTGGATCCTGAATGAAAAATGATTTGTCAATGCCAAGGAAATCGAAGAATTTGCTAGTGTTTTTTGTTCACAAAATCAGAAGCAACTTTTCCACTAAAGATAGGATACGCCTTAGCCTAGGGACTCTCCTGCCCTTACCTCTCGTTACTTTTTTCCCCATTTCTTGTTTTTCATGTTATGTAATATTTTGATAAAAAAGCGAGCCCCACATTAACTTCAGAAAAGTACCAAAAGTGTGCTGCAAATATTTCATAGACTATCTTCCAGTGATTCCCACTTTTTTCTTCTGAGCTAAAAATTGTAAGAACTAAAGGTCGGCGCCTCCGCTGCAAAAGGTGCTCGGTTACTGACCGGCGCATAGTACGTAATGAAAACGCACACACGGAAGAAGGCGCTCTCGAGCTTAGCAGTTAAATTAAATTGTTTGCTGAACATCCAATTCTTAATGCAACACAATACCTTTCCCATCCACCGAGCTTTATATTTGCAGCACTTGACGTTTTGAACGAATAGACAGCTTTCTCAGGAACAACAAAGAACATGATGGTCAGATCAGAAGCTCATTATAGTCTCCGCGTGGTTATTTAATCTGAAAAAAATAGACGAAATAAAAATTCAAGAAACTGGTGACGTAAATAAGGACGGTAGTGCGAACTTTGCGCGAAGTTGTAACGGTACCTGAACTTCCTGGATGCAAAATTTAAGAACTTCGTCGGGGTTGGGAATATTCCTCAGGCAGCGTCAAGACACTGATGTGTTGTAGATTTAAGTAAAATTTCATAAAAAAGATGAATGAAAGAAATTCAAAGTAATTTGCTTCAATGTCTCATTGGCGTATAAAAGGTACCTTGACGGTTCTCTTTACGATGTTTGCGCACTGAAATGCTCCTTCGAACATTTCAAGAACGTTTTATCAATCCCAGGAGTATGTGTAGTTGCTATTGCTGCGGCAGTTATAGCATGGACAGCGTTCCGGTGACTTGTCTGGGTCCTTTCTAATGAGGACGCTCCTTGTCTAAAAGCAGTCTTATTCGCTTCCTAACAACACCTTGGGTTAGTCTTAAACTCTACGTATGACCTATTACGTTAAACATTCAAGAGGAATTTTACCAAATAACAATATCTGCTTTAATTTACTAACCCTTATCCTTGGAATCTTCGTCGGTAAACGATTTTCAGGACTCGTGGTGTATTCACCTCCACTTTTCCCAATAGCTGATCGAATCTCTTCTTCACTCCTTTTCTGTGTCCCAGCTGATTCGGGCCGTTTTATTTTACCTTCCTCGTGCTTAGCAGTATCCTTGTCGACACAGCTCATGTAACTGAAGCGGTTTTCCCTTTAAGGATTTATAGAATAATCAATCCTATTCTAGCTTCATCATATCCATGGCATTGATATGGCCAATGCATAGAGTAACTTACTCTATGGCCAATGTCAAGAATATTGGCCAGGTCAGTCATAAACTCATTGCACAGCGTCTCCCCGCATTTTCCCCATGCGTGATTTGTCTTTTTTAAGACATAAAAACCTGTTGTAATGCGTACGAGAATCTTCGTAGTATTACTTACCTCTGCAATCGCAATTCCTACTTTTTTCCAGAACACTACAAATTTCCAAATAGCCTGGAACTTTTACGAAGTTTTCTTCTCATTTTCATGAAGGTGTTTGAAATAGTGTAAGAACTGGCGAAGTGTTGGGAGATTTGGACTTACAATACGTGGGATGAAGCTCCCAATCTGCAAATCTGATGGACTAGACTCGTCTTCTTGCTCATAACGCCTGAGAGAAAATCGGTACGCTGGAGTCACTTACGGGTTTAACCGCACGAAGGGAAACGAGTTTCGCTCCCAAAATGTAGCAAACTCGGTGTGCGTAGCCGTACGCGAAGTCCGCCGCCCCCGAATACCCTCGATGTAAATCATCTAAACTGTAGGGCCGCGAATTTCAGGATGCATCTCGGCTAGAAAACAATTTAGTCCCGGATCATGCGCCCAATGTACAGCGTCCCTACCTCCGCCAAAAAAGATCGAAAAGTCGCTATTATCCCACCCTCTGCCGCACCCCCACATCGGGCGAAGTTGTAATTGGTGTTTAATCACTGCTGGAACACTGTGGAAGCATCTCCCGTGTGAAACACCCACCCAAACGATAGCCATGCCCCTGGAAATTAGGCAAATATGTATTTTTTACCAGGAAAATTGCTATTTTCCAGAATTTGAAGCCGTTGCGCGACCCCTAAACGTTGTCCGATCGAGCCCAAATTTTTTCCCCTTTCTTTTTTACCGGATTGAAACCAAGAACCGATTAAGCCGGTCAACATTTCGAACATTGCCAATTTTGTAATCACCATAATGTACCACCTTAAGAAAAAAAGTTACGTATGAAGTTACCTAGTGTTTTAGATATACATGGGTGTTTTTTTTTAATTGCTCATAAATTGAATTAATCAGTAATGATACTATTCTTTTAGATTATCTGAAAAATAAATTTAATTATTTCAGTGCTATAAAGTTGAACAATATTTTATATGTGAGCAGATATATCGGCACGCCGCACTTTTTGCCCGAAATGCAAAAGCCAATATATCGGCCCATCGCACTAAGAGGGTAAAAGGGTAGATCACCTCAGTATTTGGCTAAGGACTTCCAATCCCTTCATGAAATACATAATTTTCAGACCAAAGGTTGTGATGAACTATTCATACCACTACATTCTACAGATCATTTTCATCCACTACATGTTGTCCGTGGAATCAACTACCCTCTGTGATAATAAATACCCTTTCCTTCCCATCATTGAATCATGCATTATATAAACCTCTGTTCATCCAACAGGCTGATAAGCCAACCTAATAATGAACCAGGAGAACTAATACTACCATCTACATCTGGGGAAAGGGCCCAGCCACATTGAAACATGGGTTCCCGTAAGATCACCAAAGTTAAGCGATGTTGGGCCCGGACGGGGGCTGGATGGGTGACCATACATACCTTCACCGAGGTGCTTTTATCCCCTGTCTGAATGTGGCAGATAGGCATGGGTATGAGTGCCCATACTCGGGGCAGGGGGGGCCACGGCCTAGCCTTCTGGAAAATTAAAATGGGGAAGGGAAAATTTTATTTATTTATTGTTTTTGTAGGATTAAGTTAATAATTTGGTGACAAATTTAGAACATTGTCATTCACCGAAGATCTTCCAAAAATGTACTCCTGAGACCTCAAATTTACATAACTTTCCGGAAGAGGGCTCCTCAGACCCCCCCTTCAGAAACCTATGTTTTGTTCCCCCCCTGGAAAATATTGTATGGGCGCCCACGGGCATGGGGTTGGCACATTGGACCAAGAAGGTCTAAGTGCCCAGGCTCCTGTCAAAGGCCCCCCCTACAAACAATCTATCAAAACAATCTACCATCTATATCTACTAATCATATCTCATGTCACCTTGGGTGAAATCAGGGAAGGCCGGAGGAATCAAGGGAGAATCTAAACGCTTCAAACCACCTGCAATGCACAAGGGTGAGCAACAGTGAGTGCAAAAGAGTGAGAAACCAAATTTTCTGACAACAAATATGAATATGCTGTTAATAAACTTTTTAAATAAAAAACACAATCACTTTTTTCTCACCCTCAAAGAGATATATTTTGCAAATTTGAAAATTATCACTGCTTTATAATACCACTCCCTTATTTCAACCCCATTAAATTTTTAAACTTTAAATGGGAATTTAAATGTGGAGATTTATTGCAGGACTTTGGAAATAGCCCTTTTTGTGACATTATCTCTACTACTGAAAATGGAATGCGATGAGGTAAGGCTAAATTACACTGGGCCTCCGCACCTGAAGTCCAAATTTCTCAACGGATTACACAATTGTGTTAATAATTAATGCTTTTTCATTATAATAATTATTCATTTAAATGCAGTAATTTGCAAGACTACATGTACTATGTATTTCTATATGCATCAATATTTGGTAATATAGTAAGCCTAGAGGTTAGAGCATTTTTCTGTAAACTAGGCCGTCCGTCCCACAGTAAATTCTGATAGTCATTTTTTTAATATTTCCACCGCAAAATCAAACTATAATTTACTGAGATCAGTTCTTGAAGATAACCACTGGTGTTCCATGGAAAACTGCTCACTAACTTCAGTTCTGTGGATTTCACAAGCCTTTGTTCCTGGTACTGAGTGAGCTTCCCATATTTCCAAGCTCATTCCATAAAATACAGCAGTTGCATCAATGATAAATCACAAAGGAGTGGGGGAAAATGGGATTTTCAGTACAACAGTATGCTGATTTGAGTAAAGAAATGGTGTTAAATAAGTAGGTATTTGCAAGAGCAGCTGAGCATTTAGAATTCTGTACTCTTAATGTCCATCCAAGCATATCTCAAACAGTATTGAAGTTTTCTGAGATTTTTTAGTTAAAAGTGGATTTTAAACTGGAAAAAACAACCTATTTTGATATAGGCCAGCCTATTTCCACTCTCGGTGCTAATGGGTGCTCTACATTCATTTCAGACCCTGCACAAGAAAGATTTGACAAATCGAAATTGTAGCGGCCACACTTCACACAGCGCTGGTAACCCCGCGCCTGCGGCCAAGCCACAGCATGGTGACATGGTCCCATTGGCCCCATTCACACTACTAGGTTAGAAAGCCAGTAACCCATGTATGCTAGTAACTTGAGTATCAAGTTCGTCATGTGAACTCGTTGTCAATCATTTCATAATCCATTCAGTTTTATCAGTGACCAATGTGCTAAGTAAATATTTGCAAGGCCCAGATGCGACGCTCGGGAGAGCAAGTTCAGTTATTAATTTTTATGGTTTATGGTCCGAGGTAGTAGAATTTGCGAGCAACAACAACATTTTACAGAGCCCATGTTTGTCTCAAAGAAAAGAAGGCAGCAGCGCCCGCAAAAATGAGCGATTACTATGTTGAAACTACCATAGGAAAAAGCCAGCTGACCGACCCACCATCTGACACCAACCCCAATGCTTGAGACTACTGGAAAATCAATGAGTACAACAGGGTTTTGGATAAGGTTATTTCACATTTTCAGCACAGGCTTGAGTCCGTTCCCCTGGCAAAGGCAGCGGATGTCTTTACACAGTTGAACTTGGCTGAAGCTGAAGATTTCATAAATAATTACAAAAAAATTTTGAATATTGATACCCATTCCTTAAATGCCAAGGCAACAGTATTGAGAAATATATTAAAAAACAAAGAACTTGAGGTCAAGCTTAAAAATTTCAGAGCAGAAATAAATGAAGACATCATGCCGAATGTTTACAGACTCCTCCAAGTAGCAAACGTCAGCTCAAGCAGATGTGAAAGAAGTTTTTCAGTCATGCGAAGAATCAAGTCGTGGGTTCGGTCTGCATCCCGCCAATCAAGATTTTCAAATCTATTCATTCTTCACATCAAAAAAGCACTTGTTAAATAAAGGGTTCCCGGCACTACCATCATTGAACATTTTTGTCAAAAAATCAGAAAATTCCTTTAAACCAAATTTTTTGTTGCTGTTCTTTGTTTTCACCATTTTACTTTAAATTAATATTGACGTTATAAGTCTTTAATTTATTAGCAGATAACCATCCCAAAGTTTACTCTAATCCCTCCAAAAATGCGTGAATCCTCGTTGAAAATAAAAGTCATTTTATTTTCAAACTCGGTGTGATCATTTTCTAGCCTACAACAATCCCTTTCAGTATTTTCAAAAATGTCATCAGAAATTAGACTTAATTTAAGTTCTGAGAAGGTTAAATTTTAAAAAATTTCGGGGGAGAAACACCCCCTCTAGAAGTGGGGGTACCCCCCTGGGGTGGTCCCATGCCCCCCCCGCCAAATTCCCTGGCTACGCCCATGACCAGACACCATCCGGATTTCAAATATCCAGATAAACGAATAACTCACAGAACAAAGGTAATTTCTTTGGAAACTTCTTAATTTATTTGCTTTGGATTGATCTAAGAATTCTCAAGAAACTTATGTGCTGCAACCAATAACTGTCAAATGAAATCGATGGGGTAAAAGATACAACACACGTTTCAAATAGCCTATTGCCGTTGATTGTAAAAAGGTGATTTTCGAGGATTTTTTCCCTTAAAAGCGATCTGGATAGTTGGAGTTCGGATAATCGGAGTTTTACTGTTGGTAGTAATTAGTGAAAGCTGTTACCTATAGAGAAATCATCAAATAGAATCATCAAAGGCATCAAACATGAATAATATAAAGGTTTTATTTACTGTAGTGGGAAGCTATTAAGTTGCAAATTTGGTTTGAATAAATTCTTTAACTAGTATTTGCAAAATATTCGGCAATGACCATCATGTACCCACAGAATGTAACTGATGGTTTCCCCTGCACTCATCATTCCATTGATTATAGCTCATTTGAGCTGCTGATGTGTTCCAATCTGCCCCAAATTTCAAACCTTGAATGAAAATCTTCCTGTTTTTGCTGTTTTTATACCTAACACTGAAACAAATCATTTTTTTACTATTTTAGGAACATGAGACGGAACTGCATCATGCTTCAAAAGAATGAAAGTGGCTCGTGAAGCCAGGAAAGAAGGGTTCTCAGGGGCTGGTCCAATTCTTTGATCGTTGCTTCTTGACGAAGGATGCAAGATGGCACCACCATACCATGACAGTTTCGATGATGAAGAGGAGGAACCCTTGCTGCTGAAGATCACTGGATTGGTGCCGGGCTTCTATCAGAATGAACCATTCAAGCTTCAGAAATACCAATCGGTCACTCCCCTGCCCTCAGTCGAACCATCTCAACACCCTTTCGCCCCTGGTGGTTCCTCATTACCCCTCGGAGACCAACAAGGAGAGGACTTACCTTGGAAAACGAAAGCTGCCTATGGTGTGGGTCACATTCTCAATGACATATGTGCATCCATGTGGTTCTCCTACACTCTGCTCTTCTTCCATGCGGTCCTTGGAATGGATGGCAAAGTTGCAGGAGCATTACTCCTCCTGGGACAGATAGTTGATGCACTTGCCACACCAGTGGTCGGCATTCTAGCGGATAAGAATGCAGGGGAAGGTGTTGCTTGTGGAAGGTGGCAGTATGGGAGGCGGAAGTCATGGCATCTGGGAGGTATGCATCAGAGTCACTCTAACATAATAATATTACCTATGTATAAATATTTTGATGAGGAAGTGACTTATCATCAATATACTTAGACCTTGGTTAAAAGGTAATAAGCTTTAACTTTAATTTTACGATGGCTACCTCAGGGTATCACTAAATAACTAGAACCCCTACCCTGGCTAGAGCATGGGGGTATATACGGGGGGGACAAACGGGACCGGACCCTCCCCAGAAGCAACTTTGTTAAAGGTACCAACATTAATACATAAAAGAATTAACTAAATACCTTTGAATATTTACATCAAAAAGGGCTATAAAATGCAGTTTTGTTATTATAATTTTCAAAAAATTTCTGGGGTAGGGCCCTCAATTTGGCTGGTCTCAGACCCCTGGCACTTGCCTTTCAAAAATATTCTCGACCCCCCAAGAGCCAAATTTAGATATGCCACTGGGCTAGAGACATACGTACCTACTACACCTAATCCAGTCCTAGAGCTCAAGAGAGATGGTTGGGGTTCAAATGGGTTCTAAGTCCCCAAATCTCTACTTTCCACTTAGCCTCCGAATGAATGAAATAATGAGTAGTTTATTGTGAGATTTCGCATGCAGGTACATGATACTTATTTCAAATAAAAAATCGAAATTGGTCTCTATTGGTAATGTGAAAAAATCTTGCTCATACTCACTTAAGGTCACTACATGATCTAAGTTTATGGCAATCTTCCCCACGCCTCAAATTGGAACTGAAATACATACTTTTTTAGTTTAACTGTTTTAAAAATAAACAATTTAAGTAAAATAGCGTAATACTATTCATCAGTAAGTGATAAAACGAGCAATTTCCATGTAGTAAAAAAACTAAGATGAGAAATGATAAGTCAGATTCTCTTCTGTATGAATATCATTACATACTATATACATTATTTCTTACTTTTATCTCTCCCGTAGAGAATCCACGGGTATTTCTGCTAGTTATGTATATAAATGGCTAGTGGGCTGGACTTCAGTGGCATGTATGTATATTTTATAACAGGCAAGATGTCTCAAATGTGCAAATGAACAGCCACTTACAAATCAAAACCATTCCTTTTCTAACCAGAAACCAAAAGTTTTAACATGGTTTTCAGGGTTCAGCGAATATAAAACTTTGCATGCATTCTCTTAAACCAGTAATGCATATTTTATCACTGCACGTCATTTACCTATACACGTACTCATTAGCAGTTTACACAGGCTGAATTTACTAATTCTAAAAGGAGCAAGTCTCTGGGAATAGAGCCTCTGACTTTCAGCGGCAAGATGCTTCCTGCCACCAAGAGAAAAGACCTAGCTCAAGAAAGTCATTCTCTCTGCCTGAAGAAATGTCAGTTTTCCCCCCAACAAGCATATTCAATTGGTGCCTCTTTAAAAGTATCCAGAATAAAACCATGACTTTACCTCTTATCCGATCGGGGTTGCATGAAAAAGTGGAACAATTGTTTTGTGAGCTGTATAAATATTCTTTATGCTACTTATAAAATACAGTACTTTGAATGCAATACATACAATAATTTGAATATTTTGGAATCATACTAAAATATTTTGTAATTATGAAAAATTAACCCAAATTAAGAACATTCATTTGGTGTTTAAGATTGAAACATGTTCCATCCTGATCCTGCAATCAGGGCCAAATTTAGACTTAATAAGGCCCTAAGCTATTTGAAATATGGGGCCCTTTATAAGTCCAGATATTCCATGTCAGTGCCAAATATGATTTTTGGATACCTAGAGGGTTAAACTGAAATACAATTAAGAAGTATGTATATAGATAATGAAATAATAAATCTTTAACTTAAAATCATTTTTATTCATAACAAACTTAAAAATGCAAACTCTGGTAAAAAGAAACAGAAGTTATTTTAACCCTTAAGCTGCGGCAGCTAGAGCTCATTTCATCCACTCTGTGCGAGAAATATCTATTCAGACGGAGCTTGTCCCTCCTTCCCACGGGCTGAGGCCGAGCAGTTATATGACCCCTTCCAACCCTTTTTCGGGATCCCAGGGAGTGGGCACCAAAACTTGTTGAGGGATTAGTGGGACTTGGAACTAATTTTGAAAATTGTTTATTGGCGTAGGTGTTGAAAATAAATGTGAAAATATTTTTTCTAGCAACTTTTTGTTTAGTTTGATACCAAACACAAAAAAAATCTGTTGACAATTGAGCCGGGCACGAGTATAAGACAACTAACTTTTGAGGCAACCATAGCCTCTTGAGCAAACAATCGGAAGAAAGGGTCGTACTTCATTGTGGTGGTATGCCAACCCTAAAGAGCATGGAAATAGAGTGGTTTGGGTAAAAAATGTAGATTCTCAGATGTCCACCACTGGAAAGAATGAGTTTGGGTCATCAAAATATGCAAGGGCTGAGGGAGCAGGTAGACAGAAAGGGTCAAATGTACAAGAACGTTCTTGCCGCAGTTCTTGGTACACACGTACATGTACGTTTCCCACAGCCTAAGGGTTAAAAGGCACAATTTACAAAGGTTTATTATCTAATTTCCTTAAACATTTTATAAGGATTAAGGAATTATATTAAACTAAAATATTGTCTTTCTTGCCTTTGCCAGATCAAAATCACTGATGACATCATCAAATAATAAACTAAGTTTGTCTCTTTCTATGCACATGAGACTGAGGGAACGTAATTTATCTTGAGTCATTGTTGCTCTAAATTCATTTTTTATCCTCTTCAGCTTAGAAAATGAGCTTTCTCCGGAGCAATTTGCAACCATCATACTAAGAAACAATCTCAAAATTGCTTCTACATTCTACATTGCTTCTACATGCTGATTGGACACGATCGTAAAATATTACCCAATACAGATCCTCATGTGTCAGACTATCATGTTCCGCTGAACCATGGGCTTGACTATGTCTAACATATATTGATGAAAATTTGTTTTGGGGCCCCCAAGAAAGTGGGGGCCCTAAGCTACAGCTTGTGTAGCTTATACGTAAATCCTGTACTGCCCGCAATCATAAGCCATCATTTAGGAAATATGCTTTAAACATGTTGCAAACATTCTAATGATTTTAAGATACCAAAGCAGTAATGATTTATTTCTCCTGAAAAGATCTAAAATAACTCAGCCAATAAGAAAACCCTGCTCCTTTAAATAAAAATTCTGCCTTTCTCTTCTAGGAACAATTGCAGTGGTTCTCAGTTTCCCATTCATCTTCATGGTATGCATGGTGTGCTCTGGTTCAGATATAGATGGGTGGTCTATTGCCCTTTACTATTCTGTTTTGGTGACAGTGTTCCAAATCGGATGGGCTAGTGTGCAAATTTCTCATCTATCATTAATAACAGACCTTACACCAAGTGAGCATCAAAGGACTGCACTAACTGCCATAAGGTAATATATATCAGGATAAACAATAAGGTTTTATATTTTTATATTTTTTTCAAAAACTTTAAAAGACCTACTTGCTTACTTACTCATTTGACATTTTTTCATAGCAAATTATTTTTTTTATTACATCACAACTGTTGTAGGCCTAATTCATGTATAAAAACAGATATCACATTAATTCCCAATTCAAAAGTGATATGGCAACAGGGGGGTTATTCTGTAATTTCACCTCACGGAACATGAGGCCACGGATCGCTCCTTATATGGAGAATATTACCAAAAGTGGAGTTGTAAACCATGTACGCCAGATGGCAACACCATTGACTCGTTCATTTCGGCCGAGAATGGTTCCTTTCCCAGTTCTTTTGGTCATGGAATTGAGCTTCCAAATCGCCTTCTAAATGCTAGGTGATTTGGCACTGCTGTCGTTTCTGAATTTGCAGAAATCCCACTAAATTCGCAATGTGAGTTTGCTGTTATTGTGTTTGAAAAGAAATTTGTATTTTTGTCCAAGTAACCTTGTAACTTAATAGATTATCTACTTCTACATTTTTCTGAGTTCCATGATTGTCTTTTAAAGTCAACCGTGATGCCGCCATGGGTAGTGGCAGCACTCACTCTGTGAGTACTTTGAGAGCAGAGTAGGTCAAATGGATAATTCATTTGAGTTGATGCTCTTCAAAAAGAGCTATTTTGGAAGTGGAATTACAGAGCCCCAGCAGTCTCAATTCATATCTCTTCCAGATTTAATGAAATAAGTACTTGAATGATTTGCTCCAAAAGGAAAATTTGTGGCATTTTTTTATCAATAATAATTCAACAATTGATGATGGTGACTGATGACAAATTGATGATGACTTTATAAAAAGTAAACAAGTTCTCAATAATGTGATTCTTTTAAAGAACTATTTCAGTGTGCTCCATTTCATGAAAATTAAAGGTTAAGTTGTGAGCATTGTTGTGAGTGAGATATGGAATTACACTATGCTGAGGGTTAAAAATTCAGGATGAGAGATGGTTATGGTGGAGACCGGCAATATATGTCAAGGAGATTTAGTTGAGACTCAATCAGAATTCACCTTGTTAATTCAAGAACAGTGCCAATAGATTAGGATGGACTCATTTGTTTGCTGATATGCTGGTGTCATAGCCAATTCATCTGTTCACTGGTGCTAAATTTTTAGCCATGATTCCTTTGCTGGTTGTTCCATTAATTCCTTCATTTCAACACTCGCTCAAGAGAGAACGAACTGCTGTGAGAGAAAAAACTGCAAAGTGCTGGGTCTTATAAAACAATCTCACACCTAATGCCCATCTTGCATTATTCCCATCTTGAGTGATGCCCATCCAAGTGGCAGGCCAGCACTACAACTTTTATAACCATATCTGAGGGCCTGCCATCTTCAGAAACTAATACAAATTGCACTCCACAGTACATTCCCTAACCAACAATTAGGTAATTCACATGGGAGACTTGACAGTTCTCCTCTTTTGCTCACTTCACTGGTTCCCCCTCTGTTTGCGGGCAAAAAGAAAATCAAAGTTGATTGTCCTCTTTTGTCCTGTCTAGTGTAAAGATGTTTTGCCCTCAAAGCAACTAAGTATTGTTTTAAGTTTGAAAGAGTAGAATTTATTTCCCATAAATAACATCTATGAATCACCACAGATTACAATATATGGATGCAATAAGAATGAAGTGCTAATTTAAGAGGCTTTACATCTTCAACACAAATAAAAGCTTGTAGCCCTTTGCCTATGTATAAGTGGATAGTTTTCATCAAATGTCAGTTGATTTTTTTCCGGAATTGCGACTGCAAGTTAAAATTGAGGTTAACATAAAATAAAGTACAACCTCTGAAGAAGTAAAGTAAATATATTTCCACACACTTTAATGGATCGACAGATCATGACAGACTGAGAGAGAAAAAAAGGTCTCACACACATAAGTTCAAGGATGAAACAAAAAAGATACAAAAACAGTACACTTACATGAGACAAAAGAAGTATGTCTGAAAGTTTAACCTCAACAGTCCCCAATGATACCACCTTTCATCTTTAATGTGGATAATTTAATAGCTATAAAACCATAGTTACAATCACATATTGCAGCACATCTCTATTCCTTGCTTTAATAATGATCATGATACAACTCCTACTTTCCCTCTCCGCCGTACGTGAGATAGGGTCGAGCTATTGGGAATAGCCCGGTGTCAAAGGCCGAGCAATAATAATTCGACCCTCACCGGTGCTATCCGCTGTTCAGAATACCGAATAGCCACCGCGCTGTTGTCATCTTTAGAAAAGCCACTTCCGGCGGCTATTTCATCATTCAGAATACCGAATAGCCACTGGGTCTCCATAATCGTGAAAATAGCCACTTTTCGTGCTATTCTGACGAATAGCTCGGCCTTATTTTCATTCAGAATAGGCCTCATAATACAATCACTTAGCAAATGATTACATGTGATAATTTGCACAGATACATTTCGATTACACATTGAACACTTATTTTCCAAAGTGGATTACAAAATTGCACTTTCAAATTTAGCACAACTGGAGTTTTGTCTAGGGAATCTGCCAAATTATTTCATTTAAAAAACAGTTGGAACTTTTGGGAGGGGAGGGTATAAAGGTGGGGTTAAGCCCTAGCTACTATTTGGCAAATACTAAAATACCTGCTGTAGCTTTTACAGTGACTGAAAATGATCTAGGCCTGGTTTCATCTCTGGTTAAATATTTTCTTGGTAGGCAAGCTGAAGTTAATATATTCTCTCAACAATAATGCTCAGGTAAACTAACAGAATCTGATGCAATATGATAGGTGTTGCCCAACTCTCAGTTAACATTAATTTTATGAAAAAGCTACGTCATCTTGCTTTTTAAGTTAGCCAGAAACAATAAAACTGGGTCCTTCTGGGCTACAAGAACATAAGATAATTGAAGGTGTTTCATGGTACATGTTATTATTGAAAAAGATGTCCTCAAAAATCCTCATGATGGGAAATGCATTTTCAGAGGCAAATGTCCACATTTTTATAGTCACGACACTAGCAGTCTTTAGTTAAGGTTCTAAAATTTTTGAAGGAATCTGGTCTCCTTTTTAGAAGCTGCCATTTTTACCTCATATTTCCTTCTACTTTTTAATCATTCAGTTTTTAATGCAATATTTTACCATAAATGACAGTATTATGTAACAGACTTTTGAGAAGTACATCATTTCATTTTAAAGTGATAGGAAGGAGCAAAATGTCTTAAATTTCTGATGGAAGAGAAAGAGGAACCTGAATAACATTGGTATCACCAAAATTGTTGACTGTCAAGAAAAATGAGGTTAATAGACTCTCCAATGCGGGAAGACTGAGGGAGAGACAATTAACATGTACTCATGTACAACAGACCTCTTCCCTCATCTCATCCTTCCCTGAAATTAGCATGAAGACAACACCCTAATACATGACTTCCTCTGGGTGAGCAAATGCTGCAATAGATAAATATTGACGATTCTGTATTGAATTTTCAGGTACAGTCTTTCAGTGTGTTCAAATGTTGCAGTGTATTTCATTACATGGATGGTGCTACATCTCACAAAAGGTGGTGAAATGAGTAAAATTGGACCCCCTGACGCCTACAAATTCAGGGTAAACTAATTACTTCCCATCTGCAATCATGTTCATTGCATAACTAAGGTTGTACTAAACTCATTATACATTTCTTTTTCCACTATCATTAGAATATAGTTCTAATAGGCTTAGCACTTGGACTGTTATTCACCTTCTGGTTTCACCTGGGTCTTAAAGAGACGTCTACCAGAAGGACTCAAAGTGCTTCAAGCTCAAGCAAAGGATCTCCTTGGCTCTCTCCACCACAAATGAAATTTTTCAAAAGCACAAGACTTTACCAAGTAGCATTCTTGTATGTGTCAAGCAGACTCTATGCAACACTAAGTCAAGTGTACATGCCACTATATTTGGACGATTCTTTGGACTTGGAAGCAGAATATCTGGCTACGATTCCTCTAGTGTGCTATGCCAGCAGCTTCATCACCTCACTGATTGTAAAATATATTAACAAGAAAATGGGCCGCAAGGTAAGAATGCAAAAGCATACCACTGTATATACTTGAATAGAAGTCGAAAAATGTCTTCCGTTTTTTGGTCAATGAAAGCCTAACTTCGACTCATACTCTTTCGTGACTTTTCAGGGTCAATGTTTCTGAGTATCAGCTGTGTAAAACCATATACGTATGTATATCTCTATCACAGAATAGGCTTGAGAATATTCGCCATGAAATGCATTATATTTACGTTCTAAGTATCGTATTAGGACCTACCACTGACAAATACATACACTAAATACTTCTGCTTTGCATTAATAATGCATTCCAAAACATCAATCATACTGCATAAATATTGCATAACCAACCCAAAACACAAGGTGCTCCTGATTAACTATGGGTGATGCTTAGGCAGTGCAGTCCCAGTCCCTACGGTAGTGCAACCCTAGGGTACCAGTCCCTAGAGTAGGGCAGTAGCAGTCCCTAGGGTAGTGCAACAGGTGCTTCTGCACTGGGCCCCGTGCCCATGGAGGGCACCCAGGCTTGCCTCTTTCAGACGGCTTGGGGAAACCCACCGATTACCCGAAATTATGTACTTTTAAGTGCACATATAAATTTCTGGAAACTATTAGGCCGCGGACACAAAGAAAGCGGGTTTCCTGCTTGCCGGCTACCGGCTCCGACCGGCGGGGGCCGACGTCAAAAATGTTGCCATGTAATCAAATGGAGGCGGACATAGTAAAAGCGGATTTCGGCTCGCTGGCGCAGGTTACCCGCGCGGGCGATTGAGGCAGATTGAGCGGGCGCGCGCACGCATAGAAAGCAGGTAGACTGCTTGCTGGCTACCCGCACAATCGGCGTCTAAAATGTTGCCATGTAATTAAATGGAGGCGGACACAGTGAAAGCAGATTCCGGCTAGCAGGCGCAGGTTGCCCGCGCGGGCAATTTTACCGGAATGTTTGGACACTTCTTTCACGCTGGTTGCACGCGTCGGAGGGACCTACAATGGTTGACGAGCAACTGCTAATTTCCTCAATATACCGAAGACGTTCTGTGGGATAATTTAGACAAAACCCACGCCAACAGGATTGTTGTTTACTGTTGCCGAAAATAAATCAGCGAGGAGATGGAGACTGATGATTAGCAATTAAAACCTTTTAAAATATTGTAATTTAGTAGGTAAAATATTGGGTTGTCTGTTAAAAATTTCGCAAAAATATCCCGAATAGATTTAGCTAGGTTTTCAGGTCGTCCCATATCTGGTCTAATGTTTATCCTTGTAATATGTTCACTATTTACTTCAGTCAGATCCCTACAATCTATCCCTTTCTTATCTATGCATAACTGTATTGTGCAAAACATTTATGCATTTTACGATAGATTCCACGACATTCCAGTTTCAACACATTTTGACATCAAACGCCATTAGGAATTCAATATTCCAAATGCATATTCAATAGATTTTCTAGCCCTGGACAAACGATAATAAAACTTTCATGATCAATTGCTAAATCATTTCCACTGAAAGGTCTCATGAGATTAGGAAGGAGTAGATAAGCATTATCCCCCAGAAATGCAAACGGGGATTTGACATTTGTGTTAGGTAAATTGGCGGGTTCAGGAATCGGCAGTTTTTTATCATTTAACAATTTATACAAGCCGGAGGATTGAAACGTGCCACCATCATTTTACTTGGCATGACCACCAACGTTTATGGCTATACATTTGTAGCTTGCATCATCCAGTTCTTGCAAGACAATCGGAAAGTATTTCTTATAATTGAAGAACATATATCCAGTATTTTTGGGGAATTGAATTCGAATGTTTGCCGTCAATGCCACCAATCACGTGAGTAAAGTTCCAATTCGTAAGAAAGCCTTCAGCCACTCTTTTGAAAGATTCTTCCGTTGGAATGAGCAAATGGATTGGTTGCAAATTTTCCCATATTGCCGCAACTGTTTCCGCTATAACTTTCCTACGCTTGAAGCGCCAACTCAAAAGGAAAATGCAAGAGTATTGAAGGACGATCCTGTAGCCAGATACCTGTAACAAACCGAAAACAAAGAAAAAGAAAATTTTATGTTTCATACACATTCCAAGATCATTCCGTTTCTAGAAATACTGGTTGAAATTTTTTTAAATTATGTAGCCAAATGTAAAGACTCAGTTTCACTTATTTCTTCCACTCTAATATTTCCTTGCTCAGTTATTACGCCTGTCGTATGCATGTTTTGCTTTATACCCGCTCCCATTTTCTTGAGATTTTTAACATAAAATAATTTTTTGCTGACTCTTTCACTTCTTTCACTGATGATTGTCTCGGTGAAAATTCCCTTACCCTTTCTACACTTTCATCATTCCCCTTAGTTTTATTCCATGCTTTTAAACCAATATTTCGTTCTTCGTTGGGCTTCCTTGCATGGCCATGCGCGCTCTACTGCTGATTTACAGCCAACATTAGCGCGCCTAATCTCATCATTAAGTTGGGGACATTGCCTAAAATGCCTATTTTTTTCTTTTACTTAGGAAAACAATTTTTAAGAAGTTATAAGTTCATTTATGGCGAAGTTAAGGCAATTTTGTACTGCCTAAAAATGCCTATTTTACCTGTTTATGCCTTTTTCTGCAAAAATCGCCTATTTAAGGACCTAAAAAAGCAACATTCTTCTCAACGTCACAAACATTCTCTTTAGTGCGGAGCTAGTCTGTTATTTCAGTTTCTTCTTTAATATATCAAGGTTGAAATAATGTCATTAAACCTGCATAAAGAAAAATTATCAAATAATTATTTTATAAAGAGTAGAAAAACAGCTATGGAAATGTTACGTGATGCGTACATGCGATGGCGTCAATTGCCAAAAACTTGTTTTTGAAGGCACCACTCAGTATTTCTGAGCTTAAAGAGATATTTCCCAACGTTTCTCTGCCTTCACAGCCAGTATTGATATTATGGTAACATGGCTAAATACTGCATTATATCCTGCAGATAAAATTATTAAAATACGTGAGGTATGTGAAAGGAATTATGTGCGCCTCCGATACATCAGTTTGAACGTCTTTTTCACCCACTTAAAGGTATACTATTGTAACCGATTCCGCTCAAATTTTATACTACGTGTCAATTCTTTCTACAAGAAAATTAAGCCATCATGGTGGATGAGTAGGTTTTCTATCGGCAACAATATTTAGGTGAAGAAGAAGCAAACTGCGTCCTCAAATCCAAAGCTGCAGAGTTGAATCTCGATGTCAACGCAGATCCTATGTTAATCAGATGCACTTTTGGTTAACTTCCATCAACCATGCCATCGCTGGAGGCAAAATAACTACTTATTGTGGCAGCTGAAAAAAAAATTCAAAGGGTGGAAAGTGAACTTATTAATATACCAACTGATGTGGGAGAAGCGTTGATTCGAAAATTCAAGAAAGTTATGCAAAGGAACCCAGGTTGGGAAGATTTCCATAAAATTGCAGACATTTTATCAGGGACTTCGGTTGCTCCAGGACCAAAGATGACAGCAGAAGAGCTTGCATCATTTAAATATTGCCCTATCACCTTGTGTGAGGTTGAGAGGTCATTTTCATACTATAGAAATATCCTGACTGACTCTCGGCATCAGTTTACAGCAGAAAATTTAGAGAAATATGTTGTTGTAAATTGTAATGTAACTTGAAATAAGTAAACCTTTTATATTTTGTTTCTTCAATTTATAAAATAGTTTTAAAGTAATCACCAGTTTTCTTCTGATAAAATAGGATGCTTATGCCAGTTGCACCACGTTTTCTCCTGGGAATGCTCGATCTTCTTTAAAATATAATTGAACGTATCCAATTTCGTTTTCATATACTGTCGAAATCTTTCTTCGTCGGCTTTGAGGGTATTAAATAAATGATGATATTCACCATGGTCTCTTCTTGTTTTTTTAGTGGTATGTATTCCTGTTCTTTTTTCTTTCACTATCGGGAAAGCACTATCGATGAGAATAAACTCTTCGTCAGGGGACATCCTTGTCGAATGAAAGAACGGGCTTCAATGGTAGTTTTCACTAATGCTGAAATTGATAACGCTATCCGATAAAACTTGTGCGTACATTCATTTTTACCTTTGTAGTAAAAGTTGTCGTGTCTCTTTTACAGACTGCAACTAATCCCGTGCGACAAATTATCACGAAAGTCTTGCTGAACACCCTCCGCGGTCTGTGTTCTCAAAGTGACCAAGGAACTGTTAAAAACTCACAGTCATTCATTGCATGAATATGTACGAATGGTGGACCATTTGGAAGAAGTAAATGCGAAGACATTGTTTGCAAAATACCAAAAGACTACGTAAAGAAACTTTCAATTTTTAGGGCAGTTGTTAAAAGTTGAAAGTTACCTTGTTTCACTCTGAAATAAGCCATTACGTGATAAATTGTTATTGTGATGCTTGTTCAACTTATTCGGGATTCATTATTTTTTGTTGGTTTTACAAATTGTTTGTCGCTTATAATAAACAAATAAGGATTAGAGAATGAGCATTTTAATAAGCAAAATATCTTTCGAGTGAGGACTATCGCGGTACATCAACTATTATTCACTGTCGACCAGCTGGGGATCACGAGAAACAATCGAGAAATTGTCACAGTGACAGAAAACGACACTATTAAGAAAAAGATGTCATGTTAAAACCATTTCAGCATATCTGATATGCCTACCCGAATAATAAAACCTGCGTCAACCTGCTTTCTTTGTGTGCGCCTACCAGCTTGGACTTAAAGCGCCAGTCGGAGCAGGTAGCCGGCAAGCAGGAAACCCGCTTTCTTTGTGTCCGCGGCCTTAGCCAGTTTGTCGGTTAACTTCCTTCTTTCCATGAAATATGCTTAAAAGATGCTACTATATCAATAAGGGAATGAAAAGTTAGGGGTGACCCCAACTTTCGTTTGCACAGGGCCACTCAATCCCAAGGGATGGCCCTGCTCTTTGGCCATAAATCTCTGTAAATATACTGGTCAATACAATGTGCATTTTTTTGGCATTTCCTAGGTGCAATTAACTTTAAGAGAAATGACAAGATATTCTTAATATTGAACTCAATAACGAGCTAAAACAAATAAATGCATGTCGTCTTCTCGTCATGAAATTGAGAATTTCCCTGCTCTATGCTTACCACACAGACAACCAGCTGAATGAGTCAAGATTGGTCACTAGCTTCATGGATCCCATTTTATAACATTCTGAGTCCTGAATATTTGTAAATATCCTTCCCTTACGGAAAATATAAGTATTCACATTTCCATAACTATTTGCGAAGATAGGGATTTTTGTTGAATTCAAGTAGGCCATTTATCGGAGTCCGTGATGCAACAAATTTTGAAGAATTGCTAATATATTCTTCTCATCTATGCTTTCTTTATCCTCTTCGGCGGATGTTAGTATATCTGAGTGTACACAAAAATCACTCCCCGAAGTTCATACTTCATTTCATGGCAACATTTCAGTCCACAAGCATGCATCACACATCTCTCGTTGCCCACCTATCATGTTTCCTCCTGCACTACCAACTGTCGCACTATCAACACTAACTGCAGTAGCCACGGTGGATGGTGCAGACGATGATGATGTCCTCAATCAAGATGACGACGATGACGTAACTGCCCTATCATGAATGCTGACAGTTTCATTGAAGGACTCAGTGGATTTATACACGGCCAATTTTGTAACAGTTAAAAATATTAGCAATAAATATATTTAAACATTGTCAACATAATACTAAGCTGAAAAAACAAAGAACTCTGTAGGAGAAGATAGTTATTCTAAATTGACGATCCCAAGTGATCACTACAACCCTTAGGCCTAACTGCGCCCTATTACCTTATAGTTTGGCAACCACATCCCCCACCCACCAGCAAAGGTGGGTGGGGGATGCAACTAGCCCACGTGGCTCCCAACCAGAATACTCATGAAAAAGATCAGGGGGTAAATACACAATAAAAGCACTCAAATATCACAATAACACTTTCCGTATAAGGGAAGAAACTTTTCTCAAGGGTAATAAAAGCAAAAAAATATTTAATTTTTCAAGTTTTTAATAGTATATTTATTTATTGTTAACTCTACAGATTAATCAAATGGAAATACATACAGTAAAACCTTCTTATAGTGAACCTCTTCACATCATAAAACTCCGTATATCGTACAATCCCTGCGGTCCCGTCAAATTTACATGTAAATTGATAGGGAAACCTCTACTCTTTATACCACTTTACTTCATAAAATCTCCACTCATCGTACCGAGACAATATCCCCAAGACCCCCCAACTACCTCCGTATATCATACCAAGGCAATTACTGCACCCAAGACTCCGAAAGTTCATAAAATAAATATGTGCTACACTCAACCTTCTTTCTGCACACACCTTGGGAATGTTGGTTACAGTAAGATCGAATTGCCAGTTTTTGTCAGATTGTCACCAAATTTAGGATTTATTCCTTATTTCATATAATAATCAATAACACTGGTCAACAAAGATTTTGTCCTAGAGACGTTGTTGGGTGATCTTAGACGTATTTTTCGTGCTGATTCCGAATCTGTGCTTAGATTCTTTCTATCACGTCTAGTTTCCTTAGGACAGCTGAATGTATGTTTTTGCTGTAACGAAAGTAGTAATTTATTTCATTTATATATTGTGATAGCATGAACAGGTGAAAATAAAACTTTCCTCTCAAAACATGTTGTCCCACGATGTCATGTCTTCCTATCCTGTCAAAACGTGTTTAAACTTGCACTATCCTATCGTTTTGTTCAAAGTAATGCTGAATCAGCTGCCAATTCACATCAGTATGTGACTAACTGTCGGCGCGTGAAGACGTTTGTTTTTTCTCAAAAGACGGTTTGAGAATTTTGTTGCTAGCAGGAAATTGCAGCTTATTACATTGTAATCGTTGTGAAGTGGCTTAGCTTTCATCATACCAGGACAGTGAGTGAACCACCCCGATGACTTTTGTTACGTGTGCGGTGAAATTACTTTCAAGGCTCAAAGGCGGAACATTACGCCCTTTTTGAGACAATGTTATAAACTTTATTTTGACTGTCCGTTGGGTGACTAGGATAAAGGATGGGTGCCTCATGTGATGTGTAGCACCTGTGTAAGGCTTCTCACTGGTTGGACTGAGGGAAAACGTCATATGAATTTGGCCGTCCCCATGATTTGGCGGGAACCTAAGGATCATTTTTCAGACTGTTATTTTTGTTTAACAAAAATTAAAGGAATTGCACCGAAGTCAAAACACTCAGTAAAATATCCAAACAACCTGGAATCAGCGATACGACCGATCCCTCACTCCGAAAATTTACCAGTGCTGGAACCACCGGAAAATGTTAATCTTAGCGAAGATTCAGAGAGTAATCAAGAATGTGAGAATGAAGGATTCGAAAACTTGCAAGGACCCAAATTTCGGACCAAGTACATCTGATGGACCTCATTTTATAACGCAAGAGGATTTAAATGATCTAGTGCACGATTTTAAGTTGTCCAAAAAGCAGAGTGAAATCTTAGGATCACGATTAAAGGGTTGGAAATTGCTGGATACAAATACGAAAATTTCTATGTATCGATCTCGCCATGACGAATTTAAATTATTTTTTCTCAAGAAAACAACCTTATTTTTTGCAATGATGTTCTCTCTGTTATGGATACTCTTAATTTTGAATACAACACAGATGATTGGCGTTTGTTCATTGATTCCTCCAAGATAAGTTTAAAGGCTGTTCTCTTACATAATGGAAATGAACTCCCCTCGATACCGTTAGCTCATGGAACTGACATGAAAGAATCTTATGAGAATATACAGTTACTTTTAGAAAAAATTCATTACGAAAAATATAAGTGGAAAATTTGTGGCGACTTAAAAGTAATTGCAATTTTACTAGGCTTACAGCTTGGCTATACAAAATATTGTTGCTTCATTTGCGAGTGGGATAGCAGAGTCAGAAAAAATCATTACTTGAAAAAAGATTGGCCAAAACGTAAAGCACTCATTCCTGGATCCAAAAATGTCCTTTTTCAGTCTTTGGTCGATCCGAAAAATGTTCTTTTGCCACCTCTACATATTAAATTAGGACTTTTTAAAAATTTTGTGAAAGCCATGGACAAAAATGGTGCAGGTTTTACTTATTTGAAACAAAAATTCCCTAAAATCAGTGAGGCAAAAATCAAAGAAGGAATTTTTATTGGGCCTCAGATTAGGGAAGTGCTGAAGGATTCGGAATTTCAACAGCAATTGAGTTCAACGGAAATAAGGGCAGTGAACGCATTCAAAAATGTAGTTGAACATTTTCTAGGAAATATCATGGCTGAAAATTATCGCGATCTGGTGGCTACTCTAATTAAATCGTACCAAAAAATGGGCTGCAATATGTCTTTAAAAATTCACTTCCTCGACTCACACCTGGACTTTTTCCCACCAAACCTTGGGGCCGTTAGTAATGAACACAGTGAGCGTTTCCACCAGGATATTTTACACATGGAAAAACGGTACCAAGGAAAGTTCAGCAACATGTTAGCAGATTACTGCTGGACACTGAAAAGGGACTTGCCAGATGCTAAATATGCGAGAAAATCCTAAGTAAGTACCCTTTTTTCACATTTTTTTTATTCACGATTTATTTGCTGAAACCCCCTTTAACCCACATTTAATTCGGTTGTCCTAAGGAAACTAGACGTGATAGAAAAAATCTGAGCCCAGATTTGGAATCAGAACGAAAAATACCTCTAGAATCACCCAACAACATGTCTAGGACAGAAAAAAAAATTTTTTTTGTTGACCAGTGTAATCAATGCAATAGCCATTTTTAATGGCCATTTTATTCAGTGCAAGAACAAACCATATGAAGATATCAAATGTTTGATACCCTTGTATAAGTAGAGAACGTAACATTTTGCTTTGTCATTAAGGCAATTGCTCAAGCAGTCTTACTCGCTTTGATCTACCGAAATATTTATCTCAAAGCACTCATATACGAGGTTTAACCCTCTCCCTCCTAACTCGGCCGAAACTGGCCATATGGCGTTCTCTGGCCGCTCGGCGAATTTAAATTCCCAGTATCCAGAGAGAAGAATCTGCGGCTGGTTTCGGCCGACTTAAGCGGAAGTGCATCTTTGGGCATTTAAACTTCAGAAGGGAAAGGGTTAACAAATAATGTTTAATACAAAAACAAATTTATTTTTGCTAGTCAAGCAAAAGTGAATTTTGCCGAGCAAAATGGTCTTGATATCTTACCGACGAATATCTTCGTCCTGACTTCATTCACATCCTGGTTGATTAACCCTTTAATTGCTCCCATCGTCTATAAGCGATGGACGTAGTAGACTGCTCCTATCGTCTATTGGCGATTTGAAAAAAGGTGTATTTCGTCTTTCAGTAAAAAAAACACCTCCTGCCATACGACATTCAGAGTAAAAGTATTAGTAATTATGAACTAAAAAATTTTTTAAACAATTTTTCCCTTAAATATTAAGTGATAAAATTACGCAAAAATAAGAAAAAATAAAAACATTTTTTTTGCGCCTGTGGAGAGCTCTTTTTCAGATTAATTGCGCAGTTAAAGGGTTAATCGTTCGACACCACTATCGTTTCTGCCACCAAAGATTGAAAATAGTACGCGATTCTATTGATACTTAACAAAAAATTCATATCATATGAATATATCGATTTGGTTTCAGCTCCCTCCAAAAGAAAGGTTCAAGATGCAATGAATGTTATTGAGAGGTTTTTTTTAAGCATGGAGGACAGCAAGAGTGAACACATGTGATTGTTTAACAAGATTGAAGATATAGTTTCAAAAGAGTTTTATAAAAAATTAAACAAAATCAAATTACTAACTTTTTTCAAAGACTAGTTAAGGACATTTTCACTAAATATTTATTGAAATATAATTTTCTGTTGCTTAATGCATGTACAAGGTGTGATCAAAAAAAGACCGGACTGATTTTATAACTTGTTTATTTCGACGGATTCAGCTTAATCGAACTTGTCGCCCTTAAAGTACATGCCTTGGCTGACGACACACCTTTGCCAACATTTCTTCCAGCTCACGAACCCTGCCTGGTAAGCCGCCTTAGGGATCCTCTTCAGGTCCGCCGTACAATTAGTTTTCATGTTCGCAATAGAGTCGAATCGGCACCCTTACAAGGTTGATTTTAACTTTGGAAACAAAAAAAAGTCCGACGGAGCCACGTCTGGAGAGTAGGATGGCTGCGGGATCACGGAAGTTCTGGTTTTGGCGAAAAACTCTGTCACGATCAGCGCCGTGTGAGCCGGCGCGTTATCGTGGTGGAAACGCCATGCATTGTTTCTCCACATGTCCGGCCTCTTTCGGCTCACTGCGACCCTCAACCTCTTCATAACCTCTAAATAGAAATTTTTGTTGACGGTTTGACCTTGAGGGACGTATTTGTAATGAATCAGCCTTTGCCAATCGAAGAAACACACCAGCATGACCTTCACATTGGACTGGGACATGCGAGCTTTCTTTGGTCACGGAGAATGATGACCCTTCCACTGAGAAGACTGGGCCTTTGTCTCAACATCATAACCGTAAACCCAGGTTTCATCACTGGTTACGATGGTTTTAAGAAACTCAGTGTCGGCTTGTTGAATCATTCCAAATGTCTCCGCAGCACTTTTGCCAAGTTTGAAACAAAATTTCACGCACACATGCTGCTCCTCTACCTCCTTCATTGCTGCCGTTGCACGGGGCGACGAACAGGTTAAGACACGTACCGCTGCTGCTGTGTAATGCCTTGACGTAAACAAACGCAACATCTCTCATTTTAGTCATCAGATGTGTAGCTAGATGACGCACTGTGTCTCATTTCGATCCGTTGAACGGTTTGGGCGGAATAAAATCAGTCCGGTCTTTTTGATCACACCTTGTATGTATGCTTAAACCCATAAATAGAATGATTTAAAAGACAGCAGTAGGTACCTTTCATTTCCAAAGGGTAGGTAATTATGTAGTACCATGCTACTAAAATCTCTCTATAATGAACCTCCATTCATCATAATGTCAAAATTTTGGTCTCATCCATCTCGATATAAAGAGATTTTACTGTATATGTATCCCTAAAATTAATTTATGGGGTATTCACCTTGTTAGGTATGCCTCTGCAAATTTCCCCTGCCGACCCCCCTATAGCTCAGGTCTGACCTACTCCATATTGCTCAGAAAAAATTAACTTTCAATACTATTTTTGGAAAGGGGGTTAATGACTTGACTTTGTACAGAGTACTAAGTAAAACCACTTTAACTGGAACCTTAGAATTGTAAAAAATAAGCCTTTTTTTAATACAAATAAAATTGGTCATTCCAAAAAACTTCCTTCAAACTAAGCTGAAGACTAAACTAAGCTAAACTAAGGACTAAAGGCATCACTAAGGCTTCAACGACAAAGCATTGTCTTCAGGTAAATAGTTTTTTTGTTCAGGTGGGTAATATATACGAGGGGTATCCAAAAAGTAAGTTTCTCTAATTTTTATACCTAAGTGCATGCAAGCAACACAGGTAGTTTCCAGGTGTGTGTAATTTTAGTTAGAGTGCATTGGCAGCACTCACATCCCATTTGGTGGTCATTGACCGCTCAAGGGTCAGAATAGCAAGCCAATCATCATGAAGAATCCTTCGTTTAGCAGCCAGTTTGCTTTTAATTTTTTTACTGCAAAAAAATGAATTGGCCACAGAAATTCATCATCAGATATGCATTTGAGTGGTGGGGGATTTGTGGGGATGTAGAAGTCATTACTGGGGTGGAGGTACCTATTTATGGGGGTGGGGGATTCGTAGGAAGGGGGGGTAATGTGGAGAGGTGGGGGGGGATAACTGTGTAAGGAAAGGGGCATTCACAATTGGGGTTTCGCAAGGAACGGGGAGGATTTGCAGGGAGGATCTTTAACTTAAAAAACACTGCACAATAATTGATGATGAATTTCCATGGCTTAAATCACCATGGCAATTGGCTAACTACTGACCCTTGAGCAGTTCAAGGCCACCGAATGGGATGTAAGTGCTGCCACTACACCCAAACCAAACTTCCATGCACACGGGAACTGCCCGTGTTTCTTGTACTTGGATATAAATAATTTAATGCATAAAAAATACTTTTTTTTAAACCACGCTTATATTGAAGTGTACTAAAAATTTGCACTTATTTGTCTTTATATTAATTGTGCAACGGTTCTTTGACATTTAAATTATTAAAATTTCTTCTCACTATAAATTTCAAAATGTTGGTTGCAATCAAATGCAACATCGCTGACTGCGAGAAGACAAAGTGATGCGAGTTGCGTCATGTTAGGATAAATAAATATAAAATGTAAACCCTTTAATTTTAGTAGATTAACTTGGTAATTAGAGAATTAAATGACTGATTCATATATTGTCATCAATATTTAGTAAGTGTGCCAAATTTCAGCTTGATTGAACATTGGGATTTGGGTTGGATTTCGATAACAAGATTCCATCCTGACAAACAACAAACAAACAAGGCAATTTAAAATAAGCATGGTAAAATTAGGAAAACTTACTATTTGGATACCCTTCATGCATACTGCCAAGCTTGTTTGACAGGGGTTATTTAATGTTGCAGGGAGAGTAAAATGGTTAATTCACACTACTGTTGAAGGAGGAGAAGTGGAAGGTCAAGGAAGTGGGAAAATAAGTGTGAGGTTGAGGAGGGGGAGGAAAACGAATACCTATATGAGGTGTGATAAAAAATTAATGGGAATTTTTGGATTTCACAGGCTTTATATTTCCGATTTTCAATGATTGCATTTATTTGTCATATGGTCGTATGTTCAATGAGGAACATTATCTGCAAGTTATATGCCGTTTTCGTGAAGTAATCCGATGAAAACACCCAGAATTGAGGCAAAACAACTCATGGAAATTGCACCACGATAATGCTCCCGGTCACACCTCACTGCTAATTTGTGATTTTTTGGTAAAAAAATCCGTAATTTTGCCTCAGCCACTGTATTCGCTGGACATGGCCCCCTGTGACTTATTTCTATTCCCGAGGCTGAAGAGAACCTCGAAAGGATGACGTTTTGCCACCATTGATGAGATAAAAACAGAATCACTGAAGGAGCTGAACTCCAGGGGCCCAAGTCTGTAACTTGGATTTCTCCCGAAAACGGGAGATAACAGATCAGCCGGGCGATAAAAAGCCTTTTCTCCCATCGGTAGTCTGTAATGGGTTTCTCCGGGAGAAGGGAGGAACACGAAACGCCCGGAGACAACTTGTCGCCCGACCCAAGTCTCTAACTCGGCGAAGCGACTTCCAGCTGCCCCAGATGGGAGACAAGTTATGTCGGCCTTGCTAGACCAACGTAAGTTTTCTCCATAGGAGAAATGTGCGCATTACGAGTGATTTTAAGTTTTGACCAATGGCATAAGAGAGTTCACGATGATTTACTTCTGCTTGGAAAACAACAAATCCACCGTTCATAAGAATAAAGTCTGTATTTTTCGCGTATTTACACGTACATGAGTATAGTATATACATTCTGTCAGTTTCCAATTATAAAAGCAATGAGGGCCGGCACAGAAGTGCTTCCAAGATCTAAAGCAAGAAGGAAAAAACACTGGCACAAGTGTATAATATCTAAGGGGGATTACTTTGAAGGGGACAAAATTGATATTGATTAATAAGTTAATATTATTTGAGAAAAACGAAAATTCCAATTTTTTTATCACACCTCATCAAAATTCATTAATTACATAACGTTTGTTCCATTCAATTTTTTTTTATTGTAGTTGATTGAGAGGATCCCGTCTTTGTCCCTTGTTTTCATATCATTAAACCACTAGTATAAAATGAAAAAAATATCCTTGTTTTCTAAAATGTGTTTAATAAATTGGGACTTAAAATTTTCATTTAAAAAACAAGCTTGCTACTTCTTGATATGTTCTTTCAAGCCTTTCCTGTTTTTCAAATAAAAACCAAAATAAGTACTTATTTATTTATTTATATTCAAATGTCAGTTTATAATCACCACTTTTTTCAAATTTTGTAATTTTATCTTTTATACGAGAGACCACATTGTTTAGACAGTATGTACACATAAAAGTATATTCCACCAGGTCATGCTTTGAACAAAAGATTTCATTGATGCTTAAATAAGGACTGTTTAGGAATCCATTGCAGTGGAAGTTGAATGCATTCAATCACTCTCATTGATGGGTTGCCACACCTCCTTCTTCTCGTGCATCAAACATATTGAGATCACCAACTGTAGGAATATCTAGTTATCCTAAAAAATGTTCCAAATTTTGCTCCATATGTGTTTTAATAAATATGGATAACACCATTAATTTTTCTCCCTTACAGCAAACATACCTGATAGGAGGAGTAGTAAGCATTGTTGCATGCGTATGGATTTATTATGGAGAAGGGTCTTCCTATGTGAATAATGAAATTTATGTGGTGGCTGCTCTAATTGGTAAGTACGTATTTATTAGTCCAGTTTTTCCTATAAAAATTTCGTAATCTGGTTTTAATGTTTTAGGCTTGCAGTTAGATATTAGCTCAATCCAGGGATATTCATCTAAGGAAAGATAATTAAAGTATAAACCCCTTCAATGGGGACTATTTTTAGTCATTATTGACTTTCAAGTAAGAATATTGAAAGAAAAAATTTTTGAACGTAAATTTAAAACGTTTTAATGTCCCCATCCTGCTAAACTATTTAAACAAAAATGTTTTGAAAAAAAAATTGTTTTAACAATTTAGCAGGACGGGAGCATAAAACTGGGGAGCGCGTCTAAAGACACGCGCTCCCCATTAAAGGGGTTGAGGATTACTTTGCATTTTGGTAAATTCATTTGTTAAGTTCGATCCCTTATCCAGAGGACATATTTTGTTTCTAATATCCTATTATATCAGGTGCAAGTTTGTACATATTCATGACTATAGCAATTCTGACAGATCAATTTCTACTTTTCATCTTGATACATTTTGCGAGAAGAGAACTTTTTGTTCAGATGGCCAGGATGGTGCTTTTTTTAAGGCAGTTGTTGTCAAGATATTTACCTATTTCGATTAAACAAATTTGCTGATGAACTGCATTGAAGAGCATCACGTAGCTTATGCAATTTCAATGGACGATTTTACAAATGACGTCACGCAATGCTTGCACGTGGAAGAAGTTGGTACCATCAGGACAAACAAATCATATCCAACCATTGAAGTCTGAGGGAATCAAGTTAAATAATAGTGAATTTCTCTTTTGATTAATTTTGGTTTCAGTTAAACCTGGAGCCTTTCAACTAATCTTTTAATCGTTCAAAACCAGTGAAGATGGCTCAAAATTTAACTCCAAAAATAAACTCCACTCCCTCCATATAGGGCCTATTCCTATATCTCGTATCGCTTTTGCACAACCCATAAGCACACCTTTTCACCATTTTAACGTAACTAACAAATCAGCGAGATGACCTTCCCCAATGGTAAACATGCAAAAACACGATTTGTTTGTCCCGATAGTTACAGCTACTCCCGACGGCGCTACTATCGACCTTCAACTGTGGAATCGTCCATTACTTTTCATGCAAACATTGTTTTCTGGCTAAAAATGTGTCCTTGTGGGTGAGACACAAAATAAATAAGGCCTCAGAATCAAGAATGTGAGAGAAGCAATTCAGAAGGATTGGTGTACAGTAAAAGCTCTGTTATCCCAAAATTAGATTACCAGAAAACTCTAGGAACCTGAAAATTCATAAAAGGATTTTCATAAAGAAAATTCACAGCATAAGTACCCCTCAATTTAAAAAGGAAATTAAATTCCTTGTTTTGTAAGATTTGCATTTTTTGTTCCATTAGAAAAACTCTCCAAACTGGAAATTGCAAGAGGTACCAGAGCATTTCTCTGGACCACCCCAGCTGAAATTATGCACTGGCAATGCATGTGTCTGAAATAGTTTACCACAGATTTTACCTCTGTTAGGTCTATGGAAGGTTAAAGGGAATGAATATGCTAGTATTATACTTTTCCATCATCAAGGGTCAAAATTATCATTTCATTGGTAGAATAGAATGGAAGTATTGGGCTCTATGGTAGTGCCTGATCACATAAGCAAATCGCTCCTAATACACACAAATTTCACAAAATAAGGGTTTCTACATTTGTGTTACTTTTCTCTTGCACCATATTTCATCAAAATCTGTAATATGTAATTATAAATGCCATTTTTTTATTCTCAGAATTATTTGGTTTGCACTCTACCAAGATTTTATTTCTATAGACATAACTTAATTATGTCACACTAGGCATATAGTAATTCATTAAGTTTGAAATTTGTAAACCAAGATAAATTTGTTCAACAGCATAATTCATCACATTTTAGCCAATGGTTTCAGTAAAAATGTAGTCGGAAAAGACATTTACTCAAAATTCCACATATTATATGTAGCGCTAATCATTGGTAGAGGTGGACTTTTTACCCACAATATATGTACATATAAGCATTCTGTTTTTATCTGAAATTTGTTGCCATTGGCAAGATATTACACTGAATCATCTTCTGCCATAAATTTTTTACAGGGGGAGGAAGTTCCATCACCCTTGTTACAAGCCTCTGCATTACAGCTGATCTCATCGGAACAAACACTGAGAGTGGTGCCTCTGTTTACAGTGCTGTCACTTTTGCAGATAAGCTTTTCAACGGCATAGCAGTCATGATAATAGAAAATTTGTGAGTAGTAAAAATCATATTGAAATTGATTTTTACACACGAGTCAAAATTAGAAGTATAAAATCATTTGTCATCAAAACAACCTGAACTACAAATACCTAATAATCTTTCGGCTTAACCTTCAGGAATTATATATGTCACAGTCATGTGACTTTTTTAGAATTGAGGTTTGTGGCATACAGATAGCTGGAAAAAAATTAATACTGGTGTTAGTGAATATTTTTTAAGCACTGAGATAGAGAGTCCAGGTATAATTTTTACTGATGAAGATTGCAAAGATTTTAATTGACTGACTTCAATGATGATAGATGCACCCTAAAATAGCAAGGGTTATTTTTGAGGATACTGGGACTAGCCACGGTAGTTACCTTTACGGAGTCACCCGCAAGTGCACATAAGTGCGATATTCCACAGAGGAAAAATCATTCCCCTTGACTGGGATTCAAACCCGGATCCCTCGATTTCGCACCAAGTGCTTTAACCAGTTAAGCTACCGAGGCATCCTTCTCCTCTGTGGAAAATTTGGTGGCTTTATAGGAGCTTGGTAGAAGCCAACAAATTTTCCACCGAGGAGAAGGATGCCTCGGTAGCTTAACTGGTTAAAGCACTTGGCGCGAAATCGAGGGATCCAGGTTCGAATCCCGGTCAAGGTGAATGATTTTTCCTCTGTGGAATATCGCACTTATGTGCACTTGCGGGTGACTCCGTAAAGGTAACTACCATGGCTAGTCCCAGTATCCTCAAAAATAGTCAAAGAGCGAACACCTCAATGTGTTCTATGTACGGCTTTATCCTCGCGGACTGTGGCGCTTAGCGCACGATTTGGACTGCTAATGGCATCGTATGTCTAGCAGTCCTGACCACCAAGCTCCTATAAAGCCACCAAATTTTCCACAGAGGAGAAGGACGCCTCGGTAGCTTAACTGGTTAAAGCACTCTGTGCGAAATCGAGGGATCCGGGTTCGAATCCCGGTCAAGGTGAATGATTTTTCCTCTGTGGAATATCGTAGCAAGGGTTACTTCAAATCAGAAATAATATAGACAGCAGGGTTTCAGAATTTCTGTTTATATTATGTTAAATTAATGTTATAATCACAAAATGGGAAGCTTGTTAGAAAAAATTGTAATGTACGCATTAATAACCCACAGTATTCACTGTTGATAGGGACTTTAAATAAAACATCAATGCATGCAAACAAGCTTAACATTGATTCAAAATCTGTATCACATATCAGCAGCATCATCAAGCATAATAAAAATATGGCCAGCGATCTGAAAAACTGGTTTTGAGCTGGCTTGATATATTAATACATATAGATTAATAAAGCTTAAATTGTAAATCTCTAAATTTGTATATGTTACAGCAACACTGCGGTATATTTCAATCAATTTTTATGAGGAATAATATTTCATCCACGAAAATGACTCACAATCAGAGCCATATCTAAATTTTTACTTTTTTTAGGAAATGTAAAGGAGACTCCTGCCCCAACTACTACAGAGATGCTCTAGCCTTTGTGTGCGGAGGCACAGCATTATTTGGATTAATTTCCCTGGCAACACTGATTCCAGTTCAAGTCGGAAGCAGGCGAGGTAAAACTAAGTCATTTTAAGTGTCCAAGCGCATCATAGTCATTGAAAATGATAATGGGAGAGCATCAAAGCTTTCCCATTGCATATATATTTCCTAATCCATCCTTCCAAACAGGACAGTGTATCAAAGAGAAAATTATTTATCTTTTATTTATATTTATCTTTTCAGGAAACTGAGCAGTAGGCCAAGACAAAAAATTTGGAGTTCCAAAAGCATGGATAAACTACATTATAGATGGACAAAATAAATGGGTATGTCCTTCTGGTGCAGTCTGCCATCAAATGTGAATAACCAACAAGTCATTACTAGTAATTTTGTACAAATTTTATACATAATGTGTTCTCAGATATCAATTTTGTAATTTTTATTTGTATTGTTTTATTTGTAAAACTTGACGAAACCCATACAAGTGTAATCTTGTCCTTTTATGGTGAATAAATCAATCAATCAATAAATAACTAAAGAAATCCTTTATATCTTCATTGGAATGTCTCTTGCTAAAAGGAAGCCCCAAGAAAAATGACTGACAAACGGATAAGGCAATGTGTGTTTACACAAAGGAATATTATTTACTTGGCTCAACTTCAGTATTTTTTGGTACAGTTTGACATCTCTGTGACCATACTTTAATCAGACTTAAGGGTGAAGTTAAGGCATCAAAATGATCTGATACATTCATGGTATAGTCGAATAATTTATTTTCAATAGGGGCTAATTGTGATGAATGCTAGTTCAGGACATGCCTAGAAAAGCTTCTGAAACAACATTCAGAGTGGCTTCCAAGGTACAGTGGAGTCTCAGTTATCCAACCTTCGGTTATCCGACCTTCCGTGTTATCCGACCGTCCCCGTGCACGATAACTACTGTAATTTATGTAGTAGGCTATCGCGCGAGGGCCCCCTTTTGTCGCACATAGCAAGTGCAGTCTTTCATATTATTACTTGTACGTCATATTAAGTTAAGTAAGACACGTATTTGAAAAGTTTTCAATGTGCAAATTAAATTTAACATTTTTTTACATTGTTTTTATTATTTTCCGTGTTATCCGACCTTCTCACTTATCCGACCTTGCCGCGGCCGGTTTAGGTCGGATAATCGAGACTCTACTGTACCACCAAACGGAATGACTTGGTTCTGCCCCCCATGACCTGGCTTTCCATGATCAGTTGGCAGCTGAAAATCTGGCAAAATTTCAGGTGACATCTTTCAGGTGCTAGCTTCCTCGGTGAAATAAAGTGCAGAAAATGGTTTAGGATAAGAATAATGTGGTAGATGGATGTAATTTTGAGCACCGTGTACCTTAAGTGGTGGTAGATGTGGTAATTTAGTGGTAATACATATGGTAATTTAGATCATCCAAGGGTAGGGGACATGTTGAACAGCTGGTGTGGTAAAATGCTTGCTACCACCCATCAGATCTCCCTGAGCTGATAAACATTTGCAGAAAAGAATAGTACAGGCAGTCCTTGCTTTTCATCATACTTTCATGTGCACTTTTTGTCATCTCAGTCATACAGCTGTACTTCAGGTGAAATATAACACCACTAATCCATCATTCCGTCACCTTGATCTGCTTATTAGCCACATCAATGTTTTCACCTTTCCATGTTTTATGTTCCCCATCATGTTTTAAGGGTAGAGTTATGTACTGAGTGCTCATTTTCAACTAGAAAGTCATCAGTACCACGAAAAGGAGTACATAGGTTCATACTTCAATTTGGCGCAATTCATGTAGGATTTAGTGTAGGATTTTAATGAAGTTAATGGTTTCAGGCGTAACTTTATGGAACCACTTCATAAATTGAAAAGAAAAACTTTGTGAGTTCCACATAAATAGATTTTATTAATGACCTAGGTTTCGTCGCTGAGCGACATCATCAGGTGATTTTGATCTGATGTTGACGCTCAGCAATGAAACCTAGATCGCTAATAAAATCTATTTATGTATGTGGAACTCACAAAGTTTTTCTTTTCAATTAGGGTTTTAATCTTCCCCCTATTCAAGGAAGGATTTTACAGCCATCCCTGATGGTCAAGTACCTCGGAATCCTTTAGGACTCCAAACTTAACTGGGGAGAGCATCTTGAGGTGAAAATCAAGAAAGTATGCACCTCCCTATGGACTTGCAGGAAGGCCCTCAGTAAAACCTGGGGACTTCAGCCAAAGGCGATCAGGTGGATTTACACTGCAGTTGTAAAGCCTAGCTTTCTAGACTGCTCAATTGTCTGGTGGAAAAGGACCAGGCTGATCACTGCCAGGAACAAACTCAACCACCTGCAAAGAATGGACTGTATGGGTATCACGGGAGCAATGAGGACGACTCCCACGCTGGCCCTTGAAACCCTACTGAGTCTTGCTCCGCTTTATGGGGAAGTTGAGACACAAGCAAAGATGGTAGCCTATCGTCTCAAGAGACAGGGACAATGGAGTGACAGGGGAAGCCTCTCTGATCACAGACAACTATGGACGGAACTCAGGGAGTCTAACCCCATTTGTGGAATGGGCTGAAATGACATAATAGCCGTGTTCAATAAAACACCTCCTCTCTTCAAAACCCACTTTCCAGCAAGGGAATGGTGAGTTAAGGAAGGGGGTAAAGATCTGCAAAACGGAGCATATAGTGCACCTACGGCTCCAGGAAGGAAGGTAGAGCAGGGGCTGGGATTTACTGCTGCTGCCCTTATAAAAATCTCTCAATCCCTTTGGGGGAGTATGCTACAGTTTTCCAGGCAGAGGTCTAGGCTTTGATGACCTGTACCTATGTTGCCAAGGAATTATGTCTGAAAGGCAGACCAATTCACATATGCACTGATAGTCAAGCACCTTTAAAACTCTTATATCACCATGGTGGAAATCAAGACTGCTGCTGGAGTGCTGTGAAGCACTCAATTCTCTTAACAGACAGAGAAATGTAGAATTTTTCTGGGTCCCTCTCCATATGGGTATGACTGGAAATGAGATAGCTGATGAACTGACGAAGGAAGGCTCAAACTGGAAATAATTGGACCAGAGCCTTTCATTCCAATCACACCCTACTCAGGGATTACAAAGATCAAAGAGTGGAGCCTAGCCCAACACTCTGAGATCTGGCAGAACGCACAGGGGCTCAGGCAAGCCAAGCTCCTGATAGGATGACCCAGACCGGGACTTACAAGAAGGCTTCTCCTATTAAACTAAGGACAACTTCGGATGATAGTGGGACTTCTCACTGGACACTATCAGGTTATGAGGCGCCTCCATCTTCTGGGGATTACAGACTTTGTGAGATGTATATGGTGCGAGGAAGAGGACGAAACAACATCACACGAACTCTGTGAATGTCCTGCCTTGATGAGGACTAGAGTTAGGCATTTGAGTTCACCATTTTTGGAACTAGATGAAGTCAGGGGTATCCCTGTAGAGGACATGCTAGCTTTTAGCGAGGCTACTGGACTCTACAGATGTGGTGGTTAGCACAATGGATCAATAGGTCTAAGTGCCCCAGGTCCTACCAGGAGGAACTCCACCTAAACTTAATCAAATCTAATATAGTGTAGGGTCCATTTGTCCTGTTTTTTTCTGGGACAGTCCCATTTTTTTATAGAATGTCTTGGTGTCCCGACTTTATTACAAATGTCCCACTTTTTTCTTTTGTAAGTATCATTCTTGAAAGCAGTGCATTGGGCTTTCCATTTTAAATATGCAGCACTCCTGGTGTCAAATTCATGAAACTTTGATGAGGTATACTTTGATATAAGTTGGAATTCGTAATAACGATGCACTTTTTTCCCCGTGCTTCTGTTGGCAGCGTTATGTCCACATGGTTCCCAGATGCATACGACGCAATGTCAGTTCAGTTCTGGCATAGCTAGATTGTAAATTGGTTGCTACTCAGTATTGCACATACATATATGTAGTTTGTATTATGCAGAAACGTAGGTACATGCTTATTTAACGATTGATTTAGAAGAGAATTTCCCTTTTCAAATGAAACAGTACAAGCTTTAATCATTGTAAACACTTACTTTAAGGATTTGTCTTGTGTTGACTTCCATGCCCAAATATCTAAGAAAAAGAAACTTCTAGATCAGGCTCATAATTGTGATAAATATTTTAATGTAAACATGAACTTTAATCAGTCATAACTTGAAATTCTGTTATTCTAATCGTTGTTAGTGCAATTGCGATTTATTATACAGGCATTGTGAATTTCATTATTTTTTCTCGTCTAATGTGTCCCACTTTTTTACAAAATGTTTCAGTTTTTTTAAATTGAAAAATGTACATCCCATTTTTTCAAAAATACATTATGGGAACCCTAATTTAGTGATATACTTCTCATCGAAATTTTAGATAATGTAACTTGATGAAAAAGCAGGGACTGCCTGTACAATGGAGCCACCATAAGGGCAGTCCACAAATGACACGTCCACATGATTGGGGGTCACCACCTTGTGACAGGGGGGAGGGGTGGGGGGGCTATGCTTCATGTGACATCCACACTTCCACTGCATATTATGTCTTCGTTTTACTCAGACTGTGGGGTAGGGTAGGGTAGAAATATTTTAATTTTTGTGACATCATTAAATCATAAAAATTTTTATTTGGGGGGGTGACATATTATTTATCCAGAGGGGGGTGACACTATTTGTGACTAACTGTGGCAGGGGGGGGAGAAGGGGTCTAGTTGGTCCAAAATTGTGTGACATCATTTATGGACAGCCCCATATCAATTGTTTCAGTTACTTGTGGTTTATTCAGCTCAGAGATTAGAAGTGAAATTTTCCACAGAAAATCTAACCTAATTTCAAATGCATGCCATTCTACAAGGTTAAATCTCATCCCCAAGCCATTGGTGCATCACTCATTGCCCTCCGTCCTTGGCTACCAACCTAGCCTGTGAAACATTATAGGGAGGAAGAGCACAAGGAGTAAGGAGGGATAAGACGATACATGGAATCCTTTGCTCCTGCAACGTCATGTCGCGTAAGAAATTGCAGGGAGTGTAGAATTGTGGGATGGTAATTCACATTCAATTTCTTTTTGTGCAAAAAGAGGTAAATATTAAATTAAAAACCTTAAAAAAAGTAATAATGCTCGGAAGGTTATTTCCCTTGCATGGTTACCTGAATGCATTAAGGTAAATAATATAAAGAAATTACAATAGTACATAGTGTACTCAGTTATTTGCGATTTTCATTATCCTGGAAAGGTCTTGGAATATACATTGGATATGGGGGTCCGACTCTACGTGTGCTCTTTGAGTGTAGGAGGAGTATGGGATGATATAACCACTAATATCTCAATCCGGAACCTGAAGGTATTGTGGATGGGCAGCAGCCAAAATTTTGCAGGGTATATGTATGTGTAGTACTAACAAGGAATGTACATGGTAAGAATTATAAGAGTTACTTACTCTGAAAGAAGCCCAAAAAAACCTTCCAATCTCGTGAAAAAATGTTTCTTTCATTGATGATAAGTTGATAACAAAACAGAAACAAACCATTTCATTCATCATCAGTAGTCATCAATCAGAAGATTGGTTTGTAGCAGCTCTTCATTCCACTCTCCAAATAGTTGACACTCATTACACTATAGGTGTGGTACTGTATTTACCTATAAACGGCTATAGTACTGCAAGGTGGAAGGCAGCGGGAAACCACCAGCTTATTATCCAGACGAGAAGCAGCTCACCAACCATTTCACTATCAGAAACAAAATGAATGCTCTGGACACAAATGACAAGGCAGTGATTACAAGAACAGAAACAACTGAGAAAGAACAATGAAATATTTCCTGTTGAGGATTTGCAGGATAAGTATATAAAACTAGATATAAAAAATACTAGTTTGGATTGCATATGGATCCCTTCAATCAATATGTTGGCTCTGTGATCAGTATGGCCTCAGCTGTGTACTTCTTTGTGGTGTATGTATCTTTTTACTAATACATATATATCAGTCATTACTTGCCTTAACACCAGCTGGGATTTTGGTGTCAGAAGATTTACACTCTTGGAATAAGGGAAGTACTTCATCAAATTGTATATATACAGCATGCACTTTTATGGCCTTTATTTTAAACTAACATGAGCAAGTGACCCCTAAAGTTCCCTTTCAGTTAACAAGACCCATTTCCAGGGGGAACAAAAGTTCTCTTCAGGTAGATTAAGATTAATGAAAACTCAGCAAAATGGAAGGGACAAACTTACTTCATGCAAATTGAGACATAACAGCCCTCCTAAAACAATTATGGGAGTAACAATGAATGAGAGGAGTTGCCAAGGATGACTGAAGACGAGTTGCCGATAGGCTGATCTACTGGTTAACACATTCAACGCGTATGTGATATGGGAAGAATTTCTTCTAAGCGCAATCAGTGATCTTCTGAGTGATTGTAAGCAAAAAGTAGTTCTTGATGGAATTAGCTCTTGATGTAGTTAAAGTGACATCAGGTGTCCCACAAGGAAGCGTAATCGGCCCCCTTTTGTTCATTATATACATAAATGATCTATGCTCTCGAATTATCAGTAAAATACATTTATTTGCCGACGACGCTGTCATCTATCGTGAAATTAGTGATCACTCTGACTTTGAAACTCTATCATCGGATTTAAACAACGTTCATGTGTGGAGCCAAGAGTGGGGACTCGAACTTAATCTGAGCAAATGCACGGCAGTACATTTCTTGCGGAGGTCATCCAACTATTCCCATGTATATGCTGTGGATGGTGTTAACATAAAGGCGACAGATGAAGTGAAGTATGTATCTAGGAGTTACGATAACTTCAGACCTATCATGGGGAACACATATAAGAAATATTTGTGGCAGAGCTCTAAAGAAGCTAGGATTCATCAAGCGTATTGTGGGAAGATTTTCGGATGAAAAAGTAAAAGAGAGGTGCTATTTCGCACGTCTGGCCACATCTTGAATATGCAGCGAGCATATGGGATCTGGTGCAGAAAGACTTAATTCGGGAACTTAATAAAATACAAAGGAAAGCTGCGCGATTCATCAAAAACTGCTATGGGCGTACAGACAGCATTACACATGTTAAACGAATTAGGCTGGGAGCCGCTAGAGACTCGGAGGCTGCGCGCTAGGCTTAGATTGCTTGAACAATTGAGAATAGATATCTTTCAGAGCGACACGGAGAACATCATATTAGAACCCCACTATATTTCCAGGTCAGACAGAAACGATAAATTAAGAGAGATATTTTGCCGAACGGATAGGTATGGGAACTCGTTTTTCCCCCGAACAATAAGGGACTTCAATAAATGCTAAGCGTAATTTCATTAGAGCGTTTCCTTTTTATATGTAAACGGCTGGTGTCCTAACACCCCCCCCCCCCCGCCACACGCCTATTGAGGCGGCTTGCGGGGTAGTATGTAGATGTAGATGAACCAGTTAAATATCCATTTAAACAACCAGCCGCCATACCTGAACGGTCGCCACACCACCGTTCCAGAATGGTACCCATGTTGAATGTGTTAAGGTAGGTTTGTTGAAAGTCTAAATGAAAATACTCTAGTTTTGATAGCCGCTGGCACCAATTTCCTTTCACAATTTCTTTTTTCACCTCAGCAAGCATCCTACCTCTCTTTATCCCATTCACAAAGTCTATTCTCTTTTCTCCCCTTCCCTGCTTACCCAACATCTTCCCCTCAACCATGGCCTACAGCATCTCTTTATCTCTCATAACCTGTTCCAACCACCTACCCTGCCTCATCCTGATCTCCTCCAGAAGTTTCCTCTCTTCACCCACCTCGTCTCACTTGTCTTTCTTTCCATCCACCACACTTTCTCCATTCTCCTCCACACCAACATCTCAAATATCTGCAGCCTATTCTAGCCCTCTTTTTCTCAGAGCCAGGTTTCTGCACCACACAAAGCTACACCCAATATTGACTATTCGCCAACCTATTCTTTACATTCTTACCCTAGATCCTTGTAATTAGCTCCCTTCTACTGTTGAATGCCTCAATCACTGTCACAATTCTCCTTTTAATGGCATTACTACAAAGCTTATTTTCCTCCAAGGTAAAGCCAATTAAATTAAGCTGTTTCACTTGCTCCAGTTTGTGGCCACCCACTTTAATGGTCAGCGATGCTTTCTTTATCATATAAAATCACATTTGATACTATTGTTTTCTTATGATTTATCTTCATTCACTTTTTTCACTCACTAATTTTCTAATGTGTCTGATAATGCCTGCAATCCATTGATTTATGGACTAATAAGCCTGATCATCAACGAATGTATCCAAGTTTATCACCTGTCCTCCTACTTTTATTCCCACATCTAACTCTTTTCATTACTCTCTTCCGCTTTCCTCAGCATAGAAGTTAAAAAGCAATGGTGAAGATGGGCAACCTTGCCTAACCCTGCAACCTTTAGCTGCTCACCCAGATTCTCCATCAGCCACCCTCTCCTGAGCCTTCTGGGCCATACAAAAGTTTGGCATAAGTCTTCTATCTCTCCAATCTACTCATACTTTCATGAGTATATGTATTCACAAGTTTTTACCTATTCACTGTGTCAAATACCTTTTTAAAATCAATGACATAAGGAAAAAGTCCTGATTTAATATACCCTAGGTTCCTTTCTATAAGTGTTTTCATCACCGCAATGGCATCCTAAGTTACCTTCCTTAACCCAAACTGGTCATCAACTAAGTACATACTTGTTTGCTCTAGGCTCCAATCTTTAATAATGATTCTGAGAAAAACTTTTGCCACACATGAAATTATACTGATTTTTTCATGTCTCTGAATTCCAAGGATTTCTTCTTTTTTGGGATAGGGATCAAAACTGTTTTCACTAATTCTAAGTCCATTTTTTCCTCCTTGTAGATCCTATGAATTAGTTTAAAAAATGTTAATCTCCCATTATTTCCTAAATTCTTTGGTGGCCTCAAAGGGATGTATCTGCTGCCATAGCTTTCCTTGCCTTCACCTCTTGTAATTCCTTAACAATATCACTGTGTGGTATATCCAGTCTGAGGTTCTTCTTCTATGTTTTTACAGTCTCTTTATTTTAAGTTCACAGGTCTATTACCTCTGTCTTCCACTCATTCCCTCCAGTTATCCTGGATATCTCAATCCCATTAGTATCTTTCCTTTTTCGTCTTTAACCTTTCATATCATATATGTGCCCTCTCTTAACACCCATCAACATTTCTACTCTACCATATAGGGCACCCAATTCTCCCTCTTCATGTACCTATCCATTCCATTTCCATGTATTAACCATTGCACTAGATTTCTTTTGCCCAGTTGGTTATTCACTGAAGTTTATTATTTAATGTCTAGTTCAGTGTTGACCTTTTTTTTTTACCTACAATCCACTATTTTCCTAATTATTTCTCCTGTGACCTCTTAATACTTCTCATTTCCATTGATCCTACTTTGACGCTGTTCCTAAGCCTAAGCATGACCATGATATAATCTACATATCTCGCATCTTCACAATATTTAATCGGAAAATAACTTTTACAAAGACCACACTTAACACGTGGTGATACCTATCAGGTGGTGATCTACCTGATGATGACGATAAATCATTGAAACCCTGGTCGTGTTATAATTGTTAAGCATGGTCTTTGTAAAAGTTATTTTCCGATTAAATATTATGAAAATATGGAGTACAACTAAGTTACCGAAGAGAGAGTTTTATTGATTTGGTATCTCCTTGTGTCCCCCAGAATTTTCTATTTGAGGCAACACCTGAGGTGATATTTAAACTAAGCTATACAATGCAGGTTGAAAGAACATGCCTCGGCACTAAAGAACAGACAATAAGAAAATTCAGCCATTGCTCAACATGTCTTGGTGGAGCCAGGTCACAGAATAAACTTCGAGGAACCAAAAATCCTGTCAAAAGATAAGCGATACATACCAAGAATCATTCGAGAAGCTGTGGAAATAATCAAAAGGCCAAACAACATGAATAGAGAATACGGCTATACCTTTTCCAATATGTACTTGGAAATGCATCTTCTAAGGCCCCAAAAAGGACCTTCCCCACTTCCCGCGTTTGTGGATGTGATCCATGAACCCATCAGTGAAGAGCTGGCGCGAAGACACCCCAACTGAAACAGTTAAATACCAGTGCTTTCGATGCATTTTCCACTTCAGCCTGGCTTGAGGATGCCTACGGTATAGTAGGTGAAATGTCAGTATCAAGAATGATACCAATGCGGACGAAACTCGTTAAAACCTGCCTAACTGTAAACCTGAAGCTCGAAAACCTACGTCAGAAATATAAACTAAGCATTTGTAATTACTAATTCATTTATCCTACAAAATGAAATTGCATGCTCACATGTATTTATAATAATTTCTGTCCCTATCCCATACTCTTCCCACTTCATATCCATTCCCAACTTACCATAAAACTGAATTCCAATCCCCCCCAGCAGAAAAGGGGATAGAATGGGAAGTACAATAGAAGGAGGGGATACGGAAGAGGGGAAAAAGGGGGCAGGAAAGGTTAGTGGACATTAATCAAGTCCCTGGGATTGGAACGCTAGAAACAATCAGATGCATGCCTGCTCCGCAACAGTTTGAGTTCAAATGGGGAGGCTGAGGGACAGAGAAGTAAGAATGCCTACATTGAAACAATTGTCGAATCTGAGGTTGTGGGAGGAGTTACAGGTGGGATAGTGGTGGATTAAGGTCGTTGTTTTAGGGGGGGGGGGGGAGACAAGGGCAGATTGCTCCTTTCCAAGGGTCTAGGGGGTATGGAAAATCTTATGACTACCATTTTTCCTATTGTACCAGGAATTACGGTGGGCCGCTGCCCCAACCACCCCCATTAATCTACCAATGAGGTGGGAACGGAGAGGGAGGCAGTTTGAGAGGAAGGGTTACAGGAGGCTCGGTGGCCATTCATCGCAGGATGCTGAGACCAATGTAAAATGCGGGACAGAGGTTAAAGAGCTTACAAAGAAGGATATAGGCAACGTTATTTGTAGTGCAAGAGGGATTAGGAATGAATAGAGGTAAAGAGAGGAATTTTTGGGGTAAACATTAAGAGATGAAGATAGGACAGTTCTTGCATCTAGGGCAATGTCAGGGGGTAAGGAGAGGTTTTAATATGTGTAGTGGATTTGGATTTATATTGGGTTTGGTAGTTTTCAGTATGTTGTAGAGGGAGGGACATTTAGAGAAGATGTTGGTGGTAGCAAGGTTGTTGATAAAGAGAGGGAAAAGGCATTTGAGGGTTTGTTGGAGGGAATTTCGATGCTTGGAAAGTAGGTAGTGCATCAGAAAAGGTTATTCTGGTTATAACTAGGTGTTTTAGGGGAATAGGAATTTTTTAGAATTCATTTTCGTTGAGGATAACTTAGTGGACTGGACTACTGGGTAACCTTGTTGGATAAGGGATAGGGGTAAGTAGGATAGGAATTTATCTACCCTGTCAATTTTTGTTACAATAATGCCTGTTTGTTATCTGTTTGGTATGTTATTGATCCCCTGTTCCTTGTCTGAGAGACAACAGGCAGGTGATGGTTGGTAGAATGTAAACTGGAAAACCTTGTCTGTTTTTGTGTCTGTGAGAAGAGAGTTACTTGTCTGTTCTCTCCCTGTTTTTGGTAGCGGCAAACTCTGTTCCTCTGATGTTGGACCACAGCCAGTGAACAGTTAGGAGACTGTGCACTGCCAGTTTACTGTCACTGCCTGTTTGAGCACAGTCAGTAAACATGTGAGCCTGTGCACTGCCTGTTCGCTGTTGCTATAATTTGTCATCAGACGTTCTTTCCTGGTTATATTCTGTCACCTCTTTGTTGGTGTATATTGTTTTCAGCCTGTTCTCGAGGTGTTATATAACGGTTCCCTGCCCTATCAAAGTAAAAACTTGCATATAAATTGTATATTATGGAAGTACTTTAAGGCTCTGGCATGCTTCAATATATCCTTCCTTGTATCTGCCTAACGACATTGTATCTATCTAGCATGTTCTACCTACCCAGGCCTCAATGCACATATTCTTGCACCCAAAACCAAAGAACCCACGTCAAGAAATTCTTAACTATGTGGCCACTTCTGAGAATTAATGTAACTTTGAGAAATAATTTTTAAGTGGCAATTCCATGATAGTTTGAGGAAACACTATCCAATCACAATAATAGAATTATCAGGCATTAATTGATTGAAACCAATATTGCCACATAGTATGAATATAAATGCAATATTACTGACAATAAACAATATTTTTTCTTATTCCCACACATTTGTTCATGTTTCAATCAAGACGTAAATAACTTGTGGATAAATGTTGAAAGAAGAAAATTGCTGAATATACTGGTACACCAATAAACACATAGAAGTTATATAATGTACAATGGAAATAAATGAACACCCATACATAAATTAAAATTGATAATAAAATAACACCAATACATCTGGCCACCATGTATGGATCGGACAACCAACCACCCATGAGGTAGCAATCCGATGTCAGCCCAACATAGACATATGTCGGCTGTAGGTCGGCCGGACATTGGCTCGACGTCGTGATGATAACATTTAGCCGGTCTACAGCCGACATAACATCCGATGTAGGCCCGATGTCAAGCCGACATTGGCTGACATCAAGTTGACATTGGCCCGGTATCAAGCCGAAATTGGCCCGACATCAAACCAACATTGGCCGAACATCAAGCCGACATTTGCCCAGCATCAAACAGACCAGTCCCTCCCTGTTGAGAGTTTGTTCACTGCTGTCTGTTTGTTCCCGGTTGGGAGAAGCGGACTACCAACCAGCCCCTACCTGTTGAGAGTCTGTTCATTCTCTGTCCGGCAAAATAGACAACCAACCAACCTCTGCCCATTAAGAGTCTGTTCTTTATTGTCACCAAAAGCTTGTTGTCTGCCAGTTAAGTAACAAGCTGCAAACAGAGTACAAACTATTGGAAGGCTGTTTCCATTTGTGTGTGGAGCAAGATTGTTCATAGGCTGTTCATATTCTGTTCACTAAATCTCCAACAGGCTTCAAACTGACAGCAAACAGGCATTATTGTTACAGAAATCGACAGAGTAGGGAATCTGAGCTGATACAGTTACATTGAGAGTAGGGAAGGGATCATTTAGTGTGAGTGGAATGGCAGCTATAGTAATGTAGATATTGTGGTTCTATTGTGGGTTTGATGTACACTGAAGTACTATTAAAAGAATCCTCTGTTTTTCTTGATTTGTTCCATATCCCACTTGCACTACAAATATAATGTTGCCTTTATCCTTGGTGGTTGGAGAGAGAGAGAGATATTAACATCAGGGAATAAGGTTACCAGAGATAAGGAGACAGTGTAGATGAAGGTCTCCTAAAACTTTTATCTACTATTTTACAATGATTGGTGCTCTGAAAATAATTTAATTGTTTATCTTAGTAATACACAGGATATCGATTTCTCACTACTTGTAAGCAAAAGGATTAGACGTAACAATCAGTCAATGAGCTTCTTAGGTTCTTGTATCAATCGATCCTCAACTAAAATTTAGGTCTCACTGAGAAAATGTATAAAGTATGTTCTCCAATGTCGAATCTCCATTAAGCCTTGGATCTAGTCTGGGTAAGCAAGAATTGAAAACAGTATATTTTGCCCACATCTGCAGCCACTTACGTTAGATTACTTAATTGTTGGTAACCTCCACTAACACTTTCAAAATGCTTTGGCTTCCGACGGTGGTAAGAACATTACGAGGTGTTTAGAGAACTCACAGTAAACCACTTCTTTTTACATTTTAGATAACGCCCCCTCCTTCAATTTACGTTTATCAGTCACTACTATACACGTACATTGAAGAATATTGTTTTACCCTGAAAATACTGCGCATTATCATGTCACTAGACATAAAAACTGAGCACAGTTAATATAGCAAAACAATTAACTATTTTGAAATATAACTTATAAGTGTCGCTTTTAAAGTGATCATGAAAAACACTCTACAGATTTCAGCATGGATGCAAAAAATTTCAAGCAAGTACGCTTTATCGGAATACTAAGTTTCTAATGCAAACATAATTACCACGTTTTCGTACGAGTAACAAATAGGAAACAAATCCATTATAAAAATTTAAATGACGCTGAGCGGTTTGAAAACCGCTCAAACTTGGCGCTTACCAACTACCGATACCATGCTTATCACGAAGGAATACACATTCTAGATGCTAGAGGAGCAAGAACAGAAAATTATACCAATAAATTTCGTTGTAAAATTAAAACAATATTTTTTATTGCAAGCGAACCTTCTAGCAAATCTAAAGTAAATAAATTCGAAATTTCCGAGCCCTGTGTATGCATCGTGAAAATTATGAAGTTGGCTACACTGAATTTCCGGCGTATGCGCAATACGATTTTACAAGTTGTTTACTGATTCTTCAGGTAGAAGGTGTGATGTAAATAGTGTGCGAAATTGTATTCTCAGCTTTCTTAGGAAATATTGATCTCAGTGTGCAGCGACAGCATTTAACGGAATTGATTATAATGTATAAATTTCTATTTTTGCATGTATTCTGGTAATCTCGTAGCCTTGCCTTTCTGTTCGTTAAAATTATTAGTTTTCGATTTTTTCATCTCTAGTTCAACACGGGTATTTTTCGCAATCATTATGTCGACCTCAGTCAACAGGAAGGATTCTTTAAATCAGTTTATCCAACAAATTTACGGAAGGCCGGTAGTGGTCAAACTCAACAGTGGCGTGGATTACAGAGGTGAGTACAGAACACTGTATTGCAATTTTGGTGCTTGTATGGCAGTTGTACTGATAGTCACTTGGCGAATGAGCTTTGGCTTTCATGATGCTGAAGTGTATACAATCTTTGATGCTGAATAAGCCTACCACCTCGCGATTCGGCGTATTTACGTCACCTTGAAATTTTTTTGCACAGGTCCTGTTGGGACGTCATTTGACATTGAGTCTTTGTTTTTCAGGGGTTCTCGCCTGTCTAGATGGTTATATGAACATCGCTTTAGAGCAAACTGAAGAATATGAAAATGGTCAACTACAAAATAAATACGGTGATGCTTTTATCAGAGGAAATAATGTCTTGTATATAAGCACTGTGAAGAGGAGGACGTAATGTTATTGTACCACTTTGTCATTAAATCACAGTAAAAAAAGTAGATCTGCTCGATTGTCTTTGTCACCAGTATTAGTCCCTCTTAGTATACATCGCATTAGCAGGTACGGACTTAAAGACAAACATTCAATTTCAAAGATTTATTTAAAATAATATGTGGAATGCGCATAGTTAACAAGTGTTATCACATAGTAAAACTTTTATGTACAAAAATACTAAATGATTAGACAACCGAACATAGCCGAATTCATCCAGCAAGGAATGAAAAACGTTACCTGGTCAATCATTTGAATGGTTCCCATACACCATTAATTTGTGATTGCATAGATAATCTCATAATACCACACCTGAATTCCTGGTATAATTAACATCACATACCAAAGGAGCATACTGTATCCCACAACCCAGAACCACTTAGAATAATGTGTGCGCCTAGCTGTAATAAGTAAAAACACACGCCATCAAGATGGGGACAATTTCTTGGTTGGGTCAACCAAAGATAAAATAGCTGCTATTGAAGAAACCACTCCAAGAACTCCGACAGCACCTGGACTAAAAGTTGTGTATCCCAAAGCAGTTAGAGGAATCAGAATGTCGCATGCATTTTTTACAGTATCTACAGCAATATCTTGATGCTCACTCAAGAAAGCAAGGATCAACTTCATCGCACTGATTGGACACACAGAATCGATCCTGCACTGATAAGATCTGGAAGGGTTGCCCAACCTAAGAGATCTTTTGTCAACTTGCCTGGTAAGACCTCGCCAAATTTCATAAACGTCGCGCATCAGATTCATGGTCAAAGAGTAAAGCCAATACTTGTAAGAGATAGTACTCCAACGAGTGCTGTCTACAACCAATAGTCCAGTTCTTCCAAACCATAAGATGTGGTCAGCCAAAAGAAATAGTGCGCTTGCTATCTTAGATAGTGTTAAAGTGATTCGTACAACTATATCAGCATGATGAATGGTAGAAAGAGCTGAGTACAGAGTATCCAGGAACCTTCCCAGCCGGAGCACTAAAATACAAAATAAGGCATCAAGTAAACGAGATGAAAACGTTAAATATATATCATTATACGCTACATTATCTTATTTTTGTACTGTAGTCACAAAAATGACAGTAAATGAAAGAGAATATAAACAGTATTGGTGAGGCAATTACATCTCCTAAATGAGCCGAAAGTGTACTCCAAATTTTTCAGGTGTTCCACAGAACGACTGCTCAAAGGTCTATCTTGCATGTAGTGGCAAGTTGCCTTCATTCCATACTGTAAAAGCCTATCAAAGGATAATAATGTTAAAGTGTGCATATTCTAGATTAAATGCAAATAAGTACAGTAGCATGTAGACTAATTGTAATCACAGTTTTATCTGCCGCTGGCTCTTACCTCGCTATTCTATCACGTCCGGCAGTTTGATTGTTTAAACTTACTATAATGTCCATTTTAAATGCTTAAAATCACTGTTCTAGCATTCATAGATAAGGAACTTTGTCAACAACGAATAATGATATTCATCTGCTGCACAATGCGAGAGTGACGCAGAGCGCAAATTATAATGCGCGAAATTTAAAAATGCTATCGTCTACCTAAATAAAATTCTAATATTCATGGTCTAACTATTCACCAAATTGCGTTTAACATCGTTTAAAGTCAATCTCTAAATAGAAGTTTAAATTATTTTTTATGGTAAATTAAAATTTACGGGTTTAATAAGATTCTTACTGTTCTATCATTAAAAATTTATGTTAATGTGAAGCATGAACACTAAGTAGAGAGCATTCGATGGGATATTTTGTACATTCAGTCGTTCAATACATCGTATGGAATGTAGATTCCTGGTGTTGGCCAAATAAATTCTGTGAAAAAAAAATAAAATTGGTAAGAGAACGGTACTTCTTTGCAAAAGTCGAATCTTTAATATTATTTTGAATCTTACCTGAATATGGAATTCTTGGAATTTTGCTGATTGATTCTTGCATGCTGTGCACAGACAAAAGCACTGAGCAAGTTGTCAGAAACAGAACTTGGCCAGCTTCCGGCAATTTTCCCACTAGCTCATTCGGAACAGTTTGAAGAGTATGCATTCTTACTTCATCCTGAGTTGAAAATTAGACCAAATATCACACAATGCCTTCCATAATCAACATATAAAATGGTACCCTAGGTATATTCAGAACAGTTGAGAGTAAATATCCACTCTCTTCAATGGTTCATTCAAAAATTTACAATTACATAGGTAATAATAAAGTTTGAGAGGACTCATCGAACTCAGCTCCCATTCCCTCCAAATAATAACAGTTGTAAGTGGAAGTAATGAACTTTATGTAAAGGAAGCAAAAATGATAAAGAGGTCTAGCATGCAACGAGGAAAAGAAAACATACGACAGATCAAGTTAATAAATAAAAACATTAACTGTGCTCATGGAGGCTCTCCTAGTCTTATGTGGTTAAAATAAATCCCAATTTTCACCCTACCTTAAGGTTCTGTGTAAGTTAACACACAATTATATGCATATAAGCATAGGTAAAAGTATCAGCTTGGGTGGATATCAACATAGGGTAAAGTATAAGCTTGGGCATGAAGTAATTGATCTGAGACTTTCCCAGCGTGAGATGATTAGAAGCACAATTCGGGCAGTCCACCGTGTGAGGGAATCCATTGGTGCCAACGTTTCCATGGTCGAGTCGTCTATCGTCCTCAGGGCTGAATGTTGTGGCTTCATTGGTTCTGGAAAATATAGGCCATGGTGAAGGGTCAGGAGGCTTCTGATTGGTCACATTCTTCCTGCCTTTTCCTGTTCTCACGGTTCCTTCTGAACACCAGTTTCCAGGGGGAACTCAGTTGGTAATCTTTGCTCTGTTGAAATTTTTCTCCTCCAGCCTGATTTCAATGGCTTCTTTTGTCAATCTTTCCCAAAAATAGTTGGTGCGACCAAGAATCTTTGCATTGTCCCATTGGATGGCATGGTCGTTGATTATACTGTGTTCAGCCACGGCGGATTTCTCCAGTTGTCCGAGCCTGAAGTTTCGGTTGTGCTCCTTGATCCGGGTCGAAACATTCCTGTCAGTCTCTCTCACTCAAGCCAGGCCACATTTGCATGGAATGTGATAAACTCCTGGGGTCAGGAGGCCACAGGAGTCTTTCGTCCTCACCTGTTGGTTCCTTAACATGGAGCACGGCTGGAAGTAGTTTTCAATAGCGTGTCTCCTTAGAATCCTTGCTATCTTGCTGGAAACCATGGAATAATAAGGAAGTCCTGCCCTGGTCACCATGGTTTTGGGCGCTCTTTTTCCATTGCGTTGTCTGCAGGATTCAAGGTCCTTTATAGGGCCAAAGTGATGTCCCTCTCACTGTACCCATTTTGGCGGAAAGTTTTCTTCAGATGTTTTAGCTCCTGGGGAAGACTCCGTATTGGCTATGGTTTTTGCCCAATGGAATAACATGGATAGGATTGCGCTCCCTTGGGACAGGTGATGATGACTGTTGTGGTTGAAGTAGAGGTCTGTATGTGTTGGCTTATGGTAGACGCTATGTCTCAGGCTGCCATCATCCATCTGTTGGATGAATATGTTCAAGAATGGAATGCAATTATTTTCCTCTGTCTCCATTGTGAACTGGATGCTCAGGTTCTGTCCATTCATATGGTCCAAGAAGAGATCCAGGGCTTCACGTCCATGTGGCCAAACAATAAACATGTCATCCACGTAACAGAAAAAGTACCTGGGTCACAGGCAGGCTGAAGAAAGTGCCTTCTTCTCGAAGTCCTCCATAAAAAAGTTAGCAATCATGGGAGATAATGGTGATCCCATGGCTACACCATCAGTCTGCTCATAGAATTCACCTTTGAATTTGAAGTACCTAGGTCGTTCTCTACGTGTCGAAAGAGATTCACTGTGTCATGGTCAAATCTATTTTCCAGGAGCATAAGTGTGTCAGTAACTGGGACCCATGTAAACAGAGACACCACATCAAGGCTTACCATGATGTCCGATTGATTTAGGTGAATGTCAGCCAAGATCTTCACAAAGTGTGAAGAATTCTTGCTTGTGCATGTGCCAACAGACAGGGGGTGGAGTGGGTGCTCAGGGGCCCGGGCTGCTGCACGTCCAAAGGGGCCTGGTTTTTGTGACCCCCCCCCCCTCCCCCCTTCTGAAAAAATTTGTTTGTTGAAAATGCGTTAAACTACAATTTCATAGGTATTTAAGTACTGTATGACAAAATTGTACTTTCACTCAGAGATGTTTGGTCTACTGGCTGTTCAAAGTTCGGGGCTCTTTGGACCAAAGCCCGAAACCTAGTGCGTGGCCTGGGGCCCAGGCGGGAATCCCCGCCTTCCTGCCCTGGCCACACCGCCCCTGGACAGAGGGATATATATCATTAACCTTCAAAATCCTAGTGTGCCCGGAAAGTCCCTTTAAATGTATTCGCTGCATGCTATGAGTGCCCAAAACATCCTGGCTCCGGGCATGCATCCATTTAAATCTAGCAGCTAGGCACATACACTGGGATTTAAATCCAGCTGTTAAAGGTTTGGATAAGGATACCTACTTTCTTAACACTTGAAGTACTAAACAGGTGATGTCTATTTATTAATAAAGCACTTTTTCAGGAAGGTGTAGCAGTTTCATAGGTGCTCTTTTTACCTGTTTACCTTGATGTCCTTTGGGAGGCTGGTCAAGTATCTCTACTAATCGGCACATGCTCTTTAGACATTGTTGAACAAATGGTGAAGCTTGACAAGTTGAAGTTATAACATTATCAGACTCATTGGGTTTTCCCTTGTATGCAAACCACTCAGAAGCTTTCCGCTGTAATTAATGGTATATCATCAGAAAATTGGTCTACCCTCCAGTTGACTTCATGTGCCTGAAAAAACTTCCAAGTATTTAATTCTGTGCCTAAATAAAATATTTTCATTCAATGGGCATGTACCTATCTAAATTCTAGACAATTGATGTTAAACATCAATACCCTCAGTCCACACCACAACATCACATAAGTTTGGCTTCAACAAAATAATTGACCTGCCTGTTTGCCAACTAACAAGATGAATGAGGAGGCAATTAACCTTTTCACTGAATTTATTTGTGCAAGCTAGTTTATCCTTATGTGCTTGCCGGCATACTTTGACAACTCTATTAAGATTGACATACAAGGAATACATGAAAAAATATACCTAAGAATTAAAAAATGCTTAAATGACCACCCAAAATATTGATAAGTACTTTCATCAATGATGCCTACAATAATGCATCATATGATATGCATAAACCTTAAAATCAATAGCACCTAAAAAATGGCTAAATTGTTATTTTTCCATCTAGGGAGTTCTGAGCTTGCCTTTGATGCTTTCAGGACTCACAGGGTTTGCTGCCCAAATTTTCCAGCTCCCAAAATTGATAACCATCAGTGGTAACTGCATGGTAGAACCAATTACCCCAACAAGACGACTCAGCTTTTAGGAATTTATTTTGCATTTTGGCAAATCGAGTGGTTAAGTATAAAAATAACTGAAATCCCCTCAAATAACAATTACAGTCAGTACAATAAATGGTATATAAGGCAATATAATAAGATTTCACTGGCTCAATCGCCAAGTTCTTGCTGAGAACATCCATGAATGCCAAGATACAAGATATGCCAAGTAGGTATGTATGTGCTTACTGATGCCACTTGTCATCACTTTGTGTTCAATGGTGAGCAATTTAGATCTGAGAAGAAATGCACCATTTCTAAAACTAATTCAATAAAATAATCATGTACTTTTTGCTTACTTAATAACACAAAATGCAGCAAATTAATAAAAAAACTAATATCAATTTGAAAATTCAAACCTGCCTGAACCACCACCGCAAAACATACATGACCACCATTTATCCTATTGTACCAGGAATTATCCACTGCTCCCCCCCAGCCAACCAAAACAGGTGTATACAGAATATAAGGCTCTATTACCTACTAGGTACTCCCTTACATGTGCTTCAAGTAATGACCAGAATTTGGATCAGCAAAACTGGTTGTGAGACAAACTTACATTTATCCTAGAGCACAGGCAACTTTCCAATCAAGTGAAGCACTGGAAAACTTGTCACTCTTTACAGTCCTGTACAAGACTCACTTATTTTTAACCTCAATTTATGCAACTTTCATTCGAGCTAATAAGGTTGTTATAAATATAGAAATGAATTTATATGAAGCACTTGTTGAATCGATAGCAGAATAAATAAATAAATCAAATATCATGGGAAAAGATGACTTCATTTTAATGTGAATGTTAAATATGTTAGGTTCCACTTTTGAAAGAGATTTTAATTTAATGGCAATATAAAATTTGAAAACCTACTTATACAAATTAACATTTTGATTTAGTCTTTCTGGGCATGCTTCAGGACTAATTTTCATGAGCCACACACCCTGGAGGTGGCTTGCAAGGTATTTGCCCAATAAATGTGTTTATTATTGTGAATTGAAGTGTGAAACATCTTATTAATGGTCAATATAAGCATAATAATGTCAACCATTTCCTTTTAACATGGGGGAAAGGTTATAGTACAAAAATAAAAAATGTTTACAAAACTTTTTAAAATAAAATTCAGTTTAAATAAAAAAATTGACGTAAATAAGGCAATCGTTTATTAAAACAAAGATCAAGCAAAAAAGTTATGAATAACTACACATATATGTATCTTCACTTATAAGTCCATCTCTCTCTACTCATAGACGACATAAATTGGAATGTTCTTTTTATATGGTGTTACACAATTACATTAAGTCCTCAGTTGATTTCCTTTCTCTCATTACAATCAGGGTCCCTAAAGTCAACACAAGGAGTTCTTCCCTTTTTAATGTCCCCTACCTTCCTTCCATTACATTAGAAACCTGATTATGTATCGAGCAATGATGGACTGTAATGAGTACTGTAACAACTGTGAATTTTTTAAACTCCTCCTTAATTAGGTACATACATTCAAGAGGTTTGTACTGAATAATATGAAGAATGAATTATCACAAAATTTTGCTTTAGTTTCCATACAAACAGTTGTTTTGGTTGAAGAATGTGAGTACTTACAGAAGGTACATGAGGCCAAACAATTATTACTCGCAAATTGCTGTATTCCACTGACTTGCTATCCATGTCATCGCACAACATTTGGAAGTGATTAGTGATTGATTCCTCTGATCCCTAGATAAAGATATGATTTTTTTAAATCAGCCTGGTGCATTGGCCAAAATTGCATGAATACAGATCAGGAATACAAATTGTATAAATGTAACAACAACAGCTCTCTGAAGTGAAATTTCAAGCAATGACAATCTGTTGCAGAACATAGCAAGTCCAATTTTTCCCTATACAGCCAATTTTGTGATGCTATGTACATACATGCATTGAGAAAATGAAGATTGCCCTATCTTCATTTTCTCATGTTTTCTTTTCAAAAGCCGTCGAATATAGTCACAATTCAGATCAGTGGTACACCGATAAATTTGATCACCATTCACAAATAAATAACTCCATGAGTTTTAGTACCGTTAAATAGCACATATTTTATAATGAATTTACACAATTCATGGTGATACACTACAGCAGTCACCAGACAAAAATGAAGAAATACATCTAGCTAGACCTCATGCAGAAGGTATGTACAAAGACTGGTATGAGTCCCTCTATAATTAAGCTAATGAATCTTAAACTACCTACATTAAGAATTCAATGTTGCCTAGATTCATGTTCAATTTTCAGAGCACAACTAAAAACTTTCTGTATTTTATGGACAACCTTTCCCTTTTTCACTTTCCTATGAAGCATGGAAAATGAAAGCAATGTGAAAATATTGAGCAGTTAAAACTACCTATATTCAAACATTTCAATAGTATTGGCAATAGAAATATTTATTCGTAATTACCTACCTCAACCATATGAATTAGAAGGTCGTCATAAACCAACAAAAATCCAGTCAAATGTTCATCACAGTAGGCACTATTACATTGCTGAATATTATCCTTGAAATACTCATATAGCTGAATCAAACTGAGGTATTTATGTTGCCCAACATAAACTACCCGATAAAGGAATGTTTTCTTCAAAGAAAATAAAAAAAGGGCAGGCATATAACCTGATTTGTTTCATTTACATCAGGTCACAATTATATTTTGTAAAATGTACTTTTTCCAATACTAATAAGTGTATTGTATTTTCAGTAACAAATTAAAACAGCTATTATCCATTCAGTTGAAACTAAAATATAATTAGTTTCAAATAGGTGTTGTTCATTTTTTACGATGTACTTAACCCTTTACTGTATGACTTACTTTATTGGCCATTTGTAGACCTCTCAAAAGGCAATCAAGCAATGAAGTAAAATTTTCCATCCCTCATTTGTAGTTTTGCAAGGGTTATATGGATATGAAGATGTTCCAGAACCTAACAGAGGTATGCAACCTATTCATTAATGCCCTTCCCACTCCTTTGATACTCTTTTATTTCAGACTGTTACCATAGTTACCATACATTGACTCATGTTTACCACCCAAAAGGTTTGTGGTTCAATCATATGGTACTCTCTGGTACTCTCCTGATGATTATGATGAATTAACTGTGAGTTGATCTGTCCATTCTTTTTCACTTAGCATGCAAATATGATTATTTGTAGATAGGTAGGTACTATGCACTATCAACCTTGTCAGTTTTTAAAATATCAAAATTTAGAAAAATGCAAATTCTGGCTGATCATCAGCAAAACCTTTGGTAAATAAAGAAATATTTATATCCATTCCTTAAAAGGTGATTGACTTCTCTAGGAATACATATATCTTCTTTTGCCTAAAACAAATGCTTACATTGAGAAAACCAATGACCTAAATTTGAGTCAAATCAAAAGGAAGGTTTCCAATATGGAGCATCGATTACCAGTATCTGAAAGCATGGAAATGCCACCAAGTCCAGCCTCAGTACATCAGTGGGATTATAAAGATGAAGCTATTTCTTACCAACAAATAGGTAGGTACAAAACAGTGAAGTATTTTGGGTTGCGTGTCTCCGGGGGCAGGGTGATCTTTTGTAAGAAACAACATTGTCAAGAACCCTAAGTTTGTTTCATTAAGTAATGAGATAGTTGTTTCCATTCCAAAAATTAAATGCCAATTATCATGGACTAATACACGATAAAGACTAGGAAAAGTCTACATATAAGCCGAGATAATTAAATAATTATCTATAAAACTTTTTTGTTATTCAAATTTGAGGCTGGGCCCAATAGTGCTAACTTTGGGGACTTGACTGAGCAGGAACCATTGAGGGCCTGAGAGTCAAAGTAATACAAGTGACATCAACACGAAAAATGATATGGGTGCATATGTACTTAGTTGCGGTACCGCTGGGTGCCATCAGGTAGCTACAGGAAAAGGAATACAGGTGTACGAACGTGTGGTGCTGCGATCTAGCTATGGAACACTTAAGCTACTTTACTTTTTGTCATTTATTATCGGAGTAAAGTGATACATGTGACACTGGACGATGTTTGTCACTTGTATTAGGTACTTTGACTCTAAGGCCCTCCCATAATGGCAGGCCTTTCCCCTCATTTGTTTCATTATTGACTTCACTGGAGGATGGGAGACTAAAGATGAAGAGCTAAAGTTGTACATCCAGAGAGGATAATACTTACACATCAAATACTATTATAATTGTGTTTTTCCCAACCCTTTCCTTCCACTTTCATGAATACTCTATTCTCTCGAATCTGGTTTTTCCCTGCAACACATTTTTTTTTGGATTTCTACTTTTGACACCTCACTCCTCGCCAATACCCCAGCAGCTCATCTCTCTCTTCTCATCCTCTTCCATTTCCCTCTCAGATGAACAATTAATGGCATAAGCAAATGAGGGAAACCATGTAACAATTGTACTTGAAATGCTGTAATTTATAAGAAGCTGACTCTTACGCGTCACTTGATAATGATAGAAAGCATTGAAACTAATTATGAAATCAAATCTCAAGCATAGTTCTTATGAAAGTTTCTGGCACTGAACAGTTGTCGATTTTGGGACATGGGCCATGGAAATTTCAAAATTTTGCAAAACAGGGTAGGAAAGTTGTTTGGTGAGGAGGCTCTGTCAGAAAAACCTTTCTCATTGCTGCCAACACAAGTGCTTCGAGAAGTGGGATGACTCATTGCCTGCCGGCCATCTTACAATGACATCTCAAGATAGGGTCCCTGGTAAAGTCATAGCAATGGGTGATTTTAACCACTTGCCTTGCATATTGTGGCATTTTTTATACACCCCCACCCCCTTTTTTTCTAAATTCCCCCCTTTGGACATGTTTCCTCTCTGCGGACTGTTTATCCTCCGGACTTAGCCAAAGGACTTTCCGAGGCACGCCCCATCATGCGCACTAACGACATGTGTGCCAACGACGGCCAAAATGCCTACGACTCCAAAATGCAGCAACTCCTGACAGCAACCTCTACCACGACTTCTGCCATGCCTTCCTCCATGCCTTTTGCCGTGCCTTTTCCTCGCCAGGTTCTCCATCGTTTATATAGCTCCTGAAGTGAGGAAGGATTCCAGAAATTCGGTCATTCTGACCAAGGCACAAAGGCTGTGATCCTGTATTCTGCGGCCTAAGTCAGAAAATTGAAAACTTCCACCCCATCTATTACCCATCCCATTATTTCCTCCCCTCCAAGGCTACCAATTGCCTATATCCTAAGCCAACCCATTCCAGCTCGTCCTTGCCGACAAACCCCATCCTCAGCTGATTCACCCCTGAGAATGCCCTCTTTTGCAGTCGAGACGGCGACCGGGAGACATTGTTGTGTGAACCTGCTGCTTTTAAGTCAATTGTACTTAGAGAGAAGCTCAACCTCTTGTACTTGTATAACTTATTCATTTTTATTAATGGAAGCTCACATAAATGGTCTTCTGGCAATCAACCTGTAGGTAATTTGTTTGTAATTTTGTTGGTTTTGTGTGAAATACATTGCTAGTTCAGTTATTGATTGATAATACTTGTGTTTTGTTCAATTTCCTCATTTGTCTCACCCAAGCTTGGAAAGAGTTTGTTTTATGTGTTGTGTTATCAAAGAGAAGTTATTAAGAGTTAGGAGTTAAGAGGTGTTATCAAAGAGGAAACTAATTCCCTTCTCCCGATAGCGCTTCAATATGTGTGCCTCTTGTACCTTCTTCATGAAGTAGTTTGGTACTCCTGTCTAACTATCTCTTGTTACCGGGTCTAGGACATTTGGGTGTGGCCACTTTGGCACGGCCTTCTTGGCACTTGATACTTGGGCGCCGGCCCACCTTGGTGCTGGCCCACCTTGGTGCTGGCCCACCTTGGTGCAGGACACCTTGGCGCGAGACACTTTGGCACGGGACACTTTGGCACGAGAACCGGTGGATATTAGGGTTGACGCTGAGATAACGTAGGAAATTATGAACGTTTAAACTTTGTATGAACCATCGACGTTATCCGGTTATGATCATAGCCTAATATTAACTCGCTATTTCTTTAATGTTTCATTTTAAATATTTGACATAAAAAGTAACTCAAATTTTTTGTTCGTTTAGACTGCTATTTTCGTCATCCATGGGAATTACTAATCATCGTACGATGAGCTTTAACATTATTTGAGTAATCCATTGTCAATATCTATATGGATACAGATTATGGTAACAGCAGAATCAACGCACAATATGTTGTTAGTCTCAAATTCAGCTATACATATTTCTCAAGTCAGCCCAAAGCTAGAAATTGTATTAAGTACTTGGAATCAGCTCCAAGTGTCCATCATCCCAGAAATTATTTTATCACCCAACATTCAACAATGACTCCAGAACGGTAAATGAAATTCGCTTGGGTCAGATACGACCCTTGTTGAGATTTACGTAACTTCATTTTCAAATGGATTTTGTAATACAGATGGCGGCTATGAGAGTATTTTCGACTGAGAAAGAAATCAGAAGAGAGCTTTTGAGTCAAGAATTCGAAGATAATGTTTGTAGTTGAATGGATCAGAAATACATATTTTCCAAAGTAATAGGCCCATTAATTTTCAGAAATACAATGTACATATTTGAATTTTTGACTGATAATGTCAAATATCTAAAATGAAACATTTATATTAGAAGTAGCCACTTAATATTAGGCTATGATCATAGCCAGATAATATCGACGGTTCATTCGAAGTTTAAAAGTTCAGAATTGCCTATGTTATTTCAGTGTCAATCCAAATATCCACCTGTTCTCGCGCCAAAGTGTCCCGCGCCAAGATGTCCCATGCCAAGGTGTCCCGCACCAAGGTGGGCCAGCGCCCAAGTGTCTCCCCCCAAGACGGCCACGCCAAAGTGGCCGTGCCCAAATGTCCCATTCCCCTAGTTACCTCCCTCTCTTCCCCTCCATCTCTTCTCTTCACCCCCTCCACTTCTACCTCCCCTGCTAGTAAGATCAATTTCCTAATTTCTTTTCTCTTATTGGAAGAAGGAATTCTTCGGCATTTGATTTTATCTGGTGTAAAAGTGGATTTACAATTGTTTTATGAAATTCCGATTATAAACTTCCTTGTTCATTGGGAATATACTTTTATTAATAATAAGCTTCATAAATGACTGAAAATCAAAGAACATAACAATCAGACATTTTTGTTGCTAAAAAACAAGTTTTTAATAAATTATCTCACGTAAAAAACTTAACATAAATTATTTTATAAAGATAAAAATGCATTATGAGCTACAAAAATGTAATAAGTACATGAGGCTGGAACATTTGAATTTGGCATTATAAAACTGAAACTGTAGCATATATGTAACTGATTTCATGACTAAGCTATTATTAACATTCTTCATAGAGGAAATAGTAAAAATATTGCAAAATAACTACTTACAAATGCTGAATGGATAAACAAATAGAAGTTAAACACTACCTTTCATAAAGATATCACATCAGAATTCCAATATGGCCACTCATTTCATTTGTGAGCAGTTGACATATAAAAACACACTTCTCTTCTTAAAAACAAGTAGCCATCACAGTAATGGTTCCAGGTTCTTCTTTTCAAAGGCAATTATAAAAGCAATTGCTCTTTTAATAAAACCCTACACAGGTTTCATAATGCATATTCCACTCCCTAATTCACTACAAGCCTCACTCTAGGCTCGAGTTCTAGTAATGAATTTCTCTACACATTTATTTCTCTCACTTCATCTTCTTGCCTACCAATGGTTGTGTACTGGACTTTCCTGGTCACTGTCTGAATCATAGGAGACATTTTAGTATTGATCCAAGTACGATTTAGATAAGCAGCTCCAGCAGCAAGTGCTATTATAGACAGACACAGGAAGATTGTTAGAGCCACTGCGGTGCTGCTGTGTGTCTCATTGGTGGATGTTTTAGATGCAGAAACTGGATTCTGATGGAAATAGAAAATTAGAGAAAGATTAAAGCATGAAACTCAAAAACTTTAAATATAAATTTCATTAAAAATTTTATGCCAAGAGACTCAGTATTTTAGAGCTTGTTATTAAATTCCTTCGTTATTAAAAGAAATATGAACTATCTTTATTCCTTTCTTCTTGCAACAATCAACCCTTTTTTCTTTCTTATGTAATTAGATACGAAACATCACAACTTAAAGATCGTGCCAAAAACAAATGAGCGATGATATTGCTGAGTGCGCATCACTTTGGCGTATGTTAAGTTGCTCACTTTCATCACTTGTTTCAACATATGCCACATAGAGAATTGAACCACCACAAAAATAAAATTGATTGGCAAATGTACTCAATTAGGGCAGACATATCTCATTCATCACACCAGAGCCAATTATAGATAAAATATCTCATGCTTAGGACTGGAAAAAACTCTTAACTATGAAAGCATGTCTCTTTAACGCTATAAAATATTACCTAGGACTGCAAGCATGGAAGGTGACAAGGCATTTTGCCTGGTTTTTGAGAAGTGGCGATCATATCTAGGCCACTAAATTCCCTAGAGCAGCTATTTACAACTTGACTTTTCTTCCCTCAGTTTCTAGTTTTGCATTTTTTATAAACTAAAGTGTTTCAAGTTTGCTTTTTTTGTCAACACAAATCACAATATTCTTTGTTCCATCTGATGAAAAAATATTATAATTATTCCATTTTGTTCTTGCTTGCATCGACTCTTCCTTTCTATGAGGCTAAAATCTCAACAATGCCAGCCTCTCTCACTCAGCTTGGTATGCTCTAAGCAGAAGCAGATCAGTATGATCCACTCATTCTTGGGGCCTTGGACCACATATCAGTCCCACACTTCACTCACGCCTTTTCATTGGATTTTGCTCACTTCCAACATTTACCTAGGTGAAGAGGTAGAAAATCTTCAGTTTATCACCATAGTTCTGCCAACCAGAGTTCTGCATAAGGCTTATTCAATGATGCTGGACTGCTGAGCTCAAATCTGATCATAAGTGTGAGTTCTATCCCGTACCTTCACTTGTAGGTAAGACTGAGGCCTGGTTTCGCCAACGACAATCAACGCTTGACCATGGATTGACCCTCGAGTCAAGCCAGAGGAACCCATACAGGATGCTTATGTGAATCATCAACCCTTTGATGAAGTTCATCCAGCATTGGCAGATGCAAATGAAAGAGGCACAGGAGCTGCAGTTCATAATGTATTAGTTAATGGCATATGTATCTGCATGATTAATTGTGAACAAAAGGTTTTTTTTAATATATGATTTTTAAAGGACCAGATTGTAGATATATATACTTATGATTTTTTTGTTTTCCTGAAAAAATGTAAATGACCAATATTGTATATCAGGTTACCAATAGCTTTAAATAATAATTTCATTCACAGAGAAAACATTGTAGAAACAAACTTTTATTAATGACATTGAGCTTAACTTTTAACAACTTTGAATTATATGGCAGTGATTTTGTAATGGCCTCAAAATCCGGAGGCCATTAGCAAAATATGTCACGGAGGACAGGGCTATTTGCGAGGCAGAGGAAAGAGTGCAAAAAGCCCTGTTTTTCCTAAAACAGGAGATCCGGAGGAGGGAAGAGGGAGGCAAGGACCAGCTGGCTGACAAATAAGAATAGAGACGGAAGCACGGGAATAACCCGCGAAACAAACACCATTAACGAAGCACTCGCGGGCACCAAGTCTTCCGGATTTAAGTTATTATTTGGAAAACACCGTTTTTAACAAGTCATTCTCCCCCCCCTGTTTGCCACCGTCTCTACGTCATCCGGGAGACGGGACAAACATATCGAGGACTATATAGAGGCAAGGTCTAAAGAGCTTTGTTTGGTTCTTCTTCTGAAGTGGTGTGTACGTGTGTGAGAGTGCCGAACGACACTCTGTCCGAACCGCGAGTTCTCTTTCTTGCTTCGCCTTGCGAACTTCATTTGTAATCTCTCGTTCCTTGCTCTATAGCCCAAACACGGGCCAAGGCACAGCAAATTCCTCAAGCTAGCCCGCTCTCGCAATCATAGTGTCCTCCCCCCTCCGGGGATTTGGAAATACCACACGTTTTCGCGAGTGACCGCGAGTGCCGCAAATTAGTACAGTCCGTCACCAGCCGTCAGCCAGCGCCGTCGAGCCCTCCTCCCACCTCCAGAGCAACAGCAACCAGCTACGCAGCCCAGAGAGAGATAGATAAAAAGGTAGATGCCCTTTTCCATTGTTAAAATGCAATCCATGTACCTTTATTGATACCCAACGCCAAGGGCAAGATCCCACGTATCCGTTATGCTTCTCTCGTAGAATTTTGTACGAATTTAAAGGAAAACATTAATGACTATCGAACATATAAATGTCACCAAAGCTGTGCAAATCATGCACATGGTGCCACAGCCTGGGAGGTATGTAGGTAGTATTCATGGACAAAAGCCTAACTAGGCTCACGAAAAATTGCTTGAAGTTTAACATTGCGACATTTGTTATTCTTATCTTTGCAACCCCCTAAATTTAAACACATCGTGCATACAAGTAATGCAATTTACCTGAAAACATCCCATAGCATTGAACCTTAAGGCTACAAGAAGCTGGTTTAGTGGCGATATAGGATAGTTCCTTTTATTGGGTCTGAGTAATCTGTTCCTAATCCTGCCGAGAACGAAATCAATGGCAGGCTTGGATGATCTATATCTTCGTTTTGATTAATTGTATTTGTATGCATCGTATGGTTTTACTTCAAGTGGCCTGTGGTTGTCTCTCAAGTTTAAATAATCAAGGATTAATTCTACATTCTTGTCTGATGAATGTAAGATGTCTGCCATGTTGGTTGATAGTGGATTTGATCGCCCAAAATCTACGATAAACTTGACTGACGATTTTGATCTTTATTCATCGCTGATTGCAGTTGGTGAAATGCAATCAATGTAATCACTGAGTAACTCAAGTGTTGATCCATAATCAAGAGTTGATTGCCATTGGTGAAACCGGGCCTCACAAGGGGAGTGTCCGATAACCGGGTCGCAGATCTTGATGAAAATTGGTATGCATATAGAACTCCGAATGCCTTTCACGAATCACCCCATATATGGGCGTATATATCCAATAGTTTAAACAAAAAAGGCGTTTAAAGATTTATAGATGTTATAAAAACCCTATTTATCAATGGATGGTATCAAGGTGGTGTGGCCCAGGGGTTAGCGTACGGGGCTGCGGAGCCGAAGGACCGTGTTCGATTCCCGTCAGAGACAAAATTTTTTTATTGCTTATTTTCTTTGTTTTTTCGTCGTGGAATTCTATGTTAAAATCTAATTTTTACTTTTCTATTCGAAGTTTTTTTTTTTATGAGTGGAAATATTTTTTTCGCGAATACCATAGGGCTTATTTTTTCTTCTTTCGTGCGAAGTCAACGTAATTTCTTTGTTTCCTCATTCTTTCACCACGCAAACTTGATTTGTTCCTTCATTTGCAAGACCTCCTGTTGATATCATAATAATACAATAGTCTAAATATTTGTTACATCATTATTTATAAGTCCCACGATCAAAGATCCCCGTTTTCTTATTTTGCCGTGCATTGAAAAAAGGACGGGAAAATGTGATTGGATTATCTACTCATTTCTGTAATCGAATCACCATTTCTCAATACAAATAAATACATTGTAATAAGGCTCGTGTTGGCGAGTGGCGAGAGTGACCACTTGCAGAAAATTTCCATGACAGCGCAGGAAGGAACCCCTTTCCCAGCGGTCATCAGTGGTGAAGAAGATATGAGCGCATCCCAGATTCCTAGCACTGACAAACAAATGCCTCATACTACTGCCATACAAAAACCCATCGATGCCCATACTGGAGGTCCTATACCCACTTCATCACTCGCACAACCTCCAAGGAAAAGAAAAACAGAAGAAGAAGTAGCTCATATGGCCAACTGGAAAACTTTTCTCATAAATAGGCGATTGGAAATAATTGAGGAGCAATACAAAATTACAAAGGAAATAAAAAAAAATGAATTGAAAACTAGTGCATTGGCATTCAAAAATAAAAAAATTGAAAATGAAATTAAAAAGGCTACCCTGGCAAAACTCAGGGAGAATGAATAAATTTAGCCAAATGCAAAATCACTGCTATTTAATTCAAAGTTGTTATAAGTCCCAACCTCAAGCTCAATTTCATTAATAAAAGTTTGTTTCTACAATGTTCTCTCTGTGGATAACATTTTTTATAGCTATTGGTAACTTAATATACAATGTTGGCCATTTACATGTTTTGAGGAAAACAAAAAAATCATAAATACTATATATAATGCTATGATGGTCCTTTAAAATGCATATATTTTTAAAACCCCATTTATTCGTAATTAATCATGCAAATACATATGCATTAATTACGTAATTACGAACAGCAGCTCCTGTGCTTCTTTCATTCACATCTGCCAATGCTGGATGAACTTCTTCTAAGGGTTGATGATTCACAATAGCATCCTGTATGGGTTCCTCTGGCTTAACTTGAGGGTAGATCCATGATCAAGTGTTGATTGTCATTGGTGAAACCAGGCCCTAATCGATTTCATCTAGTATGCATAGGTCTGCTTCTGAAGTAGGAGACTCAAGAGCCCTCCATGGTAGCCTAGTAGATCTTTGTGACCACTACTTGGCTTGCTAGCCTGTCTGGCAGCATTCATAAGCAACTTTCAGGAATTGGTTAGTCTTCCTGATGCAGAACTCTGCTGCCAACTTTCAAGGACAGTGTGGAGATGAGGAAGATGGCTAGCCATTTCTGCAACTGGCAGTAAAAAACTCATCTACTGCCTTCCTTTCTGATGGAGGTCCAAATTGCTCTTTGTAAAAAAAACTATAAATGGAACATCGGTCAGTGGCGGATACATATGGGGGCGCGCGCCCCCCCTTGCGGGGCCACCCGCATTGCCCCCGCCAGTCAGCCCGCACGCTATTCGTTCGTGTCTTTCGTCAGTCGACTCTTATTCGAGTTATGGAGTAGTTGTACTTTCTTATGTAGCACGTGCGCGCGTCTGCGTCATTGTATTTTATACTTTTCTGTCTGGCACATAGATAGCTAACCTACAAGAAAAGTTGCGGCCATTCTAGTGATCTCGATATGTTATTCTGTCTGGCATTTGTTCAAGAAAAGTTGCGAATATTCTACTGTTTGTATTTGTTCACACTCCTTAAAAGTCTGGAAGTGAACATTCTGGCACCCAATGTTCTCGAAACAACCGAGCTACATATATAAGGGAAGTAGAGTCGCTGCCAGGCAGTCAGTTTGAAAGCTACAATCGTCGCGATAACTTGCGCCCCCCCCCCCCCCCCGTTGAGTTTTTTCTGTATCCGCCACTGACCTCGGTTGATGCTAAAATTGATCCTTGGTTGATGCTAAAATTTAAACTGTATACAGTTTGAATTTTAGCATCAACACAAAAGGTGATGGAATGGCTACAAGAGTGATACATGCATGGTTGATAGTTTATGCCAAATGCTTTATAAATTGCACAGGACAATGAAAGGACAAGGGAAAAATATCTAGTAAATGATTGTGTGGACTTAAATTCAGAAATAAAATCTTACATTAAGATAGGGCTTGGGTAATAATAATAAAATCCTAAATGGGTAAATGCAGTAAAGTGGAGAGCACAAGTGAATGATAATGTAAGCACTTCACAGTCCCAGAGAGATCTCTACCAATATTTTCCTTCTTCCTGATACCTTCCATATACATTTTCCATTTTACAGAATTGAACACCTCTAAATGTTCAAAGATACAAGCATACTTATGCACTCTACCAATAGAAGTAGGGAGACATTTTGATTTCAGACATAATGATCAAATGACATAAGAAAATATAGAAAGGAGCTTCAGTCATTCATATAATGAAGGGGAAAAAAACTGGAAAACAATCAAAGACTTACGATTGCTTGTGAAGAACAGATAATATCATGAAGTCCATGGCAGGCTAGGAATTCCTTGTTTCGTACACGAACTTTTGTATTTTGCAACCAAGATTTTAAAGGTGTAATTTTCTCACAATTGTCGCAAGCAAATGGATTCCCTCCAAGGTCCACCATAAAAAAAGGCTCAATATCTCTGTTTAAAAATGCTGAAATAGAAATATTAAGAAATAAAAAAAAATTTTATCAAGTTCCAGTACGAAAAAAGGTTATTTTATCCTCCAATCACTTAAAATATATAATGCACGAAGGTATGATAGGGGAAAAATCATCAATGAAAATATTATAAATGTTTTGGGCAAAATAAGTTTGTTATACACAGGTTTAACTGTAATTAGTACTAAATGCAGAGAATGGTGATAAAAATTAGGTATCAGTGCTAATTTTTACAGTTGAACGAATGAACCTATGAATAGTTGAGAAAAATTAATCTAACCTGGTTTCAGTCTATCTTTCATAATGTCATCCCAACTGTCAAGGGTCTCCTGTGGGAGGGACTCGATGTTGTTCTTCTCAAGATCAAGGAAACGAAGGTGAGGCAGGCAAGATAGGTTCAATCCATTCAGTCCACTAATTTTATTGTCACCCAAGTGCAAATCTGCTAATGACGGCAGTCTGCAGAAGAGTTCGGAAACATCAGTGAAGGTTTCAATTTCATTTTGTTCCAGATGGAGTTTTTCTAACTTGCTGAGATTACTGGCCTTGAATATTTCTTCTAGCTGAACCAAGTAGCTTGGAGATGGTCCTGAAAAGATTAGCATACAGTAAATGCAGACAATTGTGCAAGGATATTCATGAGTTATTCTTCTCCACAATCTAAAAGTATTTTAAAACAATATACAATTGCATTACACATGAAAAGTATAAGATCTGAATAAGAATACATATCACTAAATTATAACATCACATGGTGCATTAAAATTCACAGTAAAAATAGAAGAAAAAGAACTCTATTAAAATGAAAACCTGTTGCAAAATTCGTAATTTGCATTATTTGGAAAAAAAAATATTTACACAAGAAGTTCATATTCCATATATGAACAAAACAATATTTCGTTGATAACTTTGTTTTATAAAAATATTTCTTGTAAAAATGTATGCCCGCATCTCTGTATACATTACGCCATCAAAACTTTTATATGATGTCATGAAATGGTACCTATTCATGCCAGTAATAGGAGGCATGATCACATGGAGTTCATATGGCCCATCCCAGGGTTTCCCAAGCTATGTTCAGCGGAACACAAGTGTTCTGCAGAAAGCTAATGGGTGTTCTGGGAAACCTAGAATGGTTTTATATGCTGCTACCTAAACGCAATGGTTTAATATTTGCAAAGTAAGCTAGGTGTTCCATTAAAATTTCAGTGTTTACGAAGTGTTCCATTGCAGGAAAAGTTTGGGAAATCTTGGCCTATCCTATTCGTCAAAAATAGTTTATTTTCCCTAATTGAAGATTATGAACTTTTTTCAGAAGTTTATTTATGTCAAAATTTAAAAAGAATGGGTTTGCCGGGTGAATTTTTTGAAAAGAAAAATACTGCCACATACACAGGGTCTCGGAACTATGCATCATATTTTGGACTTTGCCATGTTATGAGAAGTTTTTTTCACAAAATGCTAACGATTTTTGGCAAAGGAGCTACAGATATGGTGGAGGGGATGTGATTTGGGTGGACTGCAGGGTCCTGGTGGGAAAATGGTGAAGCCCATATGGCAGCCCAATTAATGTGATGTGATGTGAAATATGTGATGATCTCCTACTCTGTTATCACAATTTTTATTTTATTATAAAAATTTGATGAAACCTACATTTTAAAGAAGTGACAGAATTCAAAGGTGAAGGATTATTGCATGAAACATACATTAATCGTTTTCTGTATCACTCCCCAACTGTTCTATTGAAAATTGTGTAATTATTGTGAAGTTAGGGATTTTTTCTCTACAATTAGATCAGTATTAACTTTAAAGATAAATTTGGGCCCTCTTCCTCTATCTTTTAAACCCCAATTGTTGAAAATAAGATTTTTAATAGTTTATTTGCTGGAGATATAGGTCTGTTATGAATGATTAGGTCTATCATGTAAAACCTTGAATATTGATGAATGTAGTATAAAATATATAATTAATCCTGATACAGCTCTGATGGAATAAAATAAATGTAAAAAACGTTGGAAAAATAGGACTATTTACAGATCATTCATAAAAGGCCTACATATATCTCCAGAGACGAAAATATTAATAAATTGAGAGGTCATGATAAGAAATCATTGGAAAACGTTTTTTAAATCAACTACAACACGAGCTTGGTGATAAAAACCACAGCAGTGTGAAAACAATTTTTCCAGCATGATATACATTCCTCTTAAGTGAATGTATGGGAAAATGGTTGTGGCAAGCAACAACCCACCCTCACAAGAGCCTGCCTATCAACACGAGGCACCATTGATGGTATGCAAAAATTGACTCCAGTTAGCTGACCGGTGAGGCAGACACTGGCTTTGCCACAGCACGGCATCCACCATATGAGGCAAGCATAATGAGGTGGCCTCACGAGGCTGCCTCACTGTGACATATGTGTGGCTTAATGAATAACCTTTTCAAAATTTCATTGTACTTACCACCGTTTGGAAGCTTCTCATCCTCATCTTCGTCATCATCATCCTCATCGCTGTCATCGTCATCATCATCGTCGTCATCGTCATCTGAATCCCCTGGGTCAGAAAAAGCATTTGTCAAATGCAATTCTTTCAGATTGAGGAAATTACTGAAGACTCTTGGATGATTTTTGTGTTTAGAGAGGACAATTTCATTGTGGTTGAGAATGAGCCTTTCCACCGATGACACACGATGAAATGCTTTGCCAGGGATATTTCGTATCCTATTGTTGGAGAGATCCATCACCCTCAGAAGATGAGGCCCATTGTTCCATCCATCATTATCTTCTGGTTCACCAAGTATGTTCCACATAAGTTCAGGGAGTGTATTTCCAGTAAAAATTAGGACCTTAAAGAACAAAAATATTTAATTATCACATGCAATGAAAAGGTTGAGATTTACTGCAATTTTACACCATACTGTCTCTCATTAGATAGGTCTTTCTTAACACCCAGAATATGAGAGAAAATACAACTTCAACAAGTAATAAATACCATCAACCAGTGATGTAATGGCTTTGAATTATCTTCACAGAACTTAGAAAATATCAATTTTTTAATATGTGTTGATTTTCATTCACAATGAATCCTACATCAACTGAACAAGTTTTTTCTACCATTTCTTCTCATTTTCTCAGAAAATAAGAGAAAATGACAATTGAGAAAATCACATAAAAGTGAGACATTATCTCATGTTCGGCAAAGCTTGGAACATGTTTGAAAACGACATAAATTCAAATGTGTGCAAGAAGCCACATTCAGTGAAGTTCCACCATAAAGTAGATGTAATTCAAATCCATAACATGGATATATTTCCAATGATATTTTTAGTTTTCGTCCATTCTAAACCAATGATTTTTAACTTTAATTAATTGCAAGAGGTAGTTCATTGCAGGGATGATTTAAAAGAATATTTTTATTCGGTGAAGAGAAAAAGAGACAGTACGGTCAGTCCATCTTAAGTGAAGCAAGGGGGTGGAGTCGGACGCTAAGCAAAGCTTTGGTGATGGTATGTACTGTGGATTCATTTCAACGAACACAATCAAAGCCCTCCATAAAATATTGAAAAGAATTCAGTTGATACCACCATATCACTTTATGGAGGTTTTGGAAGTGTGAGCTCAAATTATTCCTAGCAGAGCAGCCTTGCCCAAGTATCTGATTCCACCTCTCTTGTCCAACTTAGCAGACTAGCATTAAAGGTAGAGTTACCATTTTCTGATGTCCCAAAACAGGAACATATTTAGTTTTGAAGAGACTTTTTTTTTGGAATGAACTTAGGACATTGTTCAATAAAGTCAATCAAATGGTGAATTTTATTTATTTATATATGTAGGTATGTAGTTATTTTATTCTTTGATTGAAATTACAAAATAAAATTATTACTTGCAGCAGTGGCAGCTTGTATTACTACCCATCTCTGGAGTACTGAGTTCGAATGTCATTACTATTGGGGTGGCTGGAGCCTTCTCTGCCTCAGCCGAGAACTTCCCCTGCCCCCCGGGTGGGAAAAGTTGAAAAATAGTGTATCTCAGTTTGGCTTCTATCTCAGGGGTTCTTCCCTTCAGATAAGTGATAAACACTCAATAGTCAGTAAAAAGACTTCGAAGATTCGTGAAACAATTTGAAATAATGTTTCTCATTTACACATTTGTCGCTTTGCATTTGTCGCTGCACATTTATCCAGGCAGAGGACAGCAGGCCTAACAGAGATATCCCAGGATATATCTGGGTCAGCCAGATCAAATTTGCCAATCTGGTGGGACACAGGAAACACCCTTCAGACCGAGACTGTTCTGGCCAAACTAGGACATATAGCATGCCCAGGTGAAAATATATCTGATTCAATTATCAGATTCACAAAGTAAAGCAGAAACTGTAATTTTTGCCAGATTAAAAACACAGATATTTTTATAATTTGAATTCTGCAGAGTTACTAAAGTAATTTACTTATTTACTAAGGGTACTTACCTGAGTTGCTTGAGGGAGGTGTGTCAAGGGAGATGTATCTGTAAACTTGGCATTGGTGCAGTTGACAACATATTGCCGTTTCTGTTGGTACAAGGCCTCACCACAGGTACAGAGACCTTTAAAGGCAGGGGGGCATCCCTTTGAATGAGCTAAAACTGATTTGGAAGATCGATCATCTTCTTTACCGCCAACTAACTGAAGAGAGATCACCAGCAGAATCTCCACCACATGCAGGATTGCCTTCAAATCCATTGCCCAACACTGTTGAAAGAAGAAAATTATGAAACATTCAAAAATTTGAAATGGAACTGGAACATCGTAATATGCATGTTATGAATGGAGAGATTTTATGGTAGAGGGAAAATTGAAAGGGAATATCATGAGTAAGACCTAAGGATTAGTGGACAGGTCAAATACAAAGTGAGTAAGAAATCGATGAATCACCAGAATGCGACAGAATCAGTTATAAACGTGAAAAAATAGAGGGATGCAGTATACCAATCTTTGGATTGCAACATTAATGATGATAAGTGCCTTTCTTCCTTTATTCTCTAACCCACAGTTTGGAGAATTGGTTTAGAAATGATAAAGTGGCACCTTCCAAAGGACAATTGTAACACCTTCTCATAGATACATTCCTCAAGAACAACATGGAGAGGGGTGGGCAAGAATTGATTCTTCACAGTGCTGAGCAATTAGGACTCCTCCATCTGATATTTTTCCACAATTTTAGCATAATTACATCAATGAATAGAACACCACAATGCACTGTAGGCATTGAAATCACCACTTGGTTGCCTTTCTATGTCTTTTTTCACTGCCTCTAAATACCGTAAGATTTCTTTAACATTCCCAGTGTGAAATTAAATCGATGACGGTTACTTATCCATTTTGTCAGTAAATCCTAAACATGTAAATGTATGCATTGCTTTCAAGACTGCGATCATCATCAGTGGAAAAATGAAACCTTGGGAGTTGGCCCTCAAAATGCTGGTGGCCCTCAATCGAATCCATGGATTCGAGATTCGATCGAATCCTTTCAAAAAATATTCGATAAATTCGAATCCTAGTTTTGCGGGTGGTATACCTTATAGGATAACGTTCTCGCAACGTAATAATCTCATGAATGACGTCGTTTTACCGTCATAAGTGCTCATAATCTGCGCAGATATTCACTAAGACATATATATTAAAGAAAATATTCTCATGAGAAAGGTCTGAGTTCAAAGAAAAAGGATCACTCCAGAATGTAGAATTTTTTAGCCTACATTGGCCCACATCCCATGGCCAAATAATGCGCCGGCGAAAATAATTAATTGCGACTGAATATACGCATTTATCTCTTCAATATGGTTGGCACCACGTCAGTTTGAAGTTACTATCGAAAAAGCCCAGTTTTTACTTAGTTGAATTGTGAAAACCAAAGTTTTTATCTGCCAGCATTCCGTTGTAAAATTGTACGATACGACAAAAAACTTGAGACGATAATTGTACTCATGGCTATATATATCTCTATATTCGTGATTGCACTCAGTGCTTTTCATTTGAGTACGGCGATAGCCGATTATCGAACGTAGGTGCCGTAGATCGCAGACACCCTGGAGCAGAGAGCCACCGGCAGCCGGCGGTAGACGGCGATTCAGCTAAATGGAAAGCACCGCGGCGTGGCGATCCCCGTCTATCGCTGGCTATAGCCGCAAATCGAAAGCACTCAATATATACTGCGATCACAACTCAATCACGTTGATGCACGATCGTGGTCGCGAATCTGTGGTCGAAGTGTACGATATGAAATGCGACTCGAAGAACAGACAGAAGAGTCGACAGCGTCGATAGGGAAGTCTCGAAGGTGACAATTATACTGTAAAATGTCGCAACACAATGAAACATGGTATTACTTCTCGGTAAAAAAATTCTGATGATCAATTCTCGATTTGTGATGTTTGTGGCAGCGCTATGTCCCGCGGTTGTGTTTCCAAAGCCACTGGTACATTGTAGAAGCACATAAAGTAACATCCATTATCTGCCCGTGAAGCAGCGAAAGCCCGCAAATTAGCGCAAGAAGATAAACAGGAAGATGAAAATCCTACATCTTATACCTTCGATACCCTACCAAGCGGTTCCTGTAATCAAGACAGTGATTTAAATTTTCCAAGTGATGCAGATCCCAGGTAAAACATTCGTAATTATTAGTAACAGTTGAAGAAACTATGTGAATTTGTTTTCGACTTTGATACGCAAGAATTGACCGTTATACTCGTCTTCTGGAACAGAAACCAGTTATATTTCTAGTTAATGCGGAGATTAATTTACCAGCCGAACTTAGCAGTACTGAGTGGACTTACTTGCAAAATGATCAATATGTTTTGAAACCTTTTTATCAGGCTATACTGTTACTCTAACACCACAATATCAGAAGTGATTCCTTTAATAAATAGTATTTTTAAATTTATGGAAGAATCAGGTAATGTAGGATTCGGATTGCAAGGGATGGAAAATGTTATCATTAATGAGATGAATCTCAGATTTGCTGACTTAGAAAATAACAGCTTTTATGTTTTTGCAACAATATTGGCCCCTCATTTTAAAGACAAAATGTTTAGAATCAAGAAAGATTCTTAAGAGACTAAGAAACTCGTAGTGCAAGAACTGCAACTGTATTTTCATAAAGATCATTTAGTACTGCTGCAAATTTGGCAGACAAAAAAAGGAACAGATTAGATCCCGAAAGAGTGAGAATGTTGCATTTTTGAGGAAAAATTTATAACTTATGATAACATTGCACTTTGTTGTAGAACTAATAAAAATTAAGTAAAACTGAAACAGCTGCTCAAATTTGTTTTTATTTTTTAGCTAATGAATGAATATTGAATTTGAGGGAACATAAGTGTGGAACAACTTCTTGGTTAAAAAAAGTACTGGAAAATATAAATGGATTTGAATTTGTTTTAAAAATGCACTTGGTATTGCAAAGTAACTGGGATTCATAGTTTTCTGAAATAAGGATTCGAGATTCGATGAGTGGGATTCGATAAAAAAAGAGATTCGGATTCAGGATTCGGATTCGATAAACTGTGGATTCGACCCATCACTAGTAACTTTCCTTGTTGAGGGCCAGAATTCAAACCCAAGCTTTCAGGATCCTCAGTAGCAGAGTTGGTCGCCGCAACGTTGCAGCGACGTAGCAAACGTCGTGCTAAGGTTGCGGTCACAATGTGACGTCGCAGGAACGTTACAGGCACGTCACAATGTGACGACGCAGGCACGTCACATTGTGACGTCGCAGGAACGTTGCAGGCACGTCACATTGTGACCGTCAACTCGCGACCGACATGCAACCAAATTATCAACTTTGACCGGCCCAATAAATTATAACAACGAATTTATTATTATTTCGTTAATTCTTGGCCATATCTAATTACTGATGCATTAAATACACACCAAAGGCATTATACTGTCAATAATAATAGATTTTTTAAACATGCGATGGCACAAAATTCTTCAATTTCTTAATTAATAATTACATCGTTTGACGCATAATATTAATGTATTTTTACATCTAGACCCTGTTGATACAACTACAGGATTTTAGCCTACACCGATACATATTTCTGCAATACCACAAAGCATGGGCTACCGAGAGATTTTAAATAAGAAATATGGCTTTACCCGTTGTTTTGTCTGTGTCTTTGATATGAAGCTAGTTGACCATGTGTCCTTCCTAAAGCCTACGTTATCTTTATATTAAGGTTGTGAAATACTATATAGAATATGACATTAATATACAGTAGTATGCCAACGCACCTTCTCCATCCTCCTCCACACCCACATCTCAAAAGCCTTCAGCCTATTTTCGTCTTCCTATCTCAAATGACTTTAAACTAATGATATGAAGCTAATCACTAATGATAACTGATAAACTTCAAATGACGAAAACGTTGAACTTGCGTTTTATATTATGTAAATCATAATTCAAACTGGCGTTTGATAAATAGTTCTGTATTAGTATAAAACCTCTCTTGTTATTATTTTCAATAACTTTCAGTAACGCCCCCAGCTACGAGTTTTACTTTCATAATTCGCGGTCTTGCCTTCGACCAGAGAGATCGATACGATCGATATTTCCATATATCCGGCAAGCGATCAATCGGTTTTTATTATGGCGTCTTAAGAGGTTCATGGAGTACAAGTAAAGGGTATTTACGTGTTTTGATTAAGGTCAGCGAGTTTATAAAACGTGATATTAGAAGGAAAGATTAGCTAATCGCTTCGGTTGTCATATTTCCGGACTATTCCTCTTCTGCCATTGAAAGAAAAACGTAAGTATTTAACATACTCGTTGGAACTTAAGAAACCAAGTTGTTTACTAACTTAAGATCTTTGTCAACATGTATTTTCAGGCACTTCGCAAGGAAATGGTAATCAGCATCCATAGAGATGATGTATAAAACCTATTTTCATTGCACCCACGCAACGATGGGTGATCTTTGGCCTTCTGTTTCATAAGGGCCTTCTGTATGCATCAGTGATTGTGCCTTGGAAGCGTCAAGAAAAATTAGAAGGAACATAAATGGGAACATTATAAAATTGTGTAGTTTCCAGGAGTTCGCTCGTAATTCTTCACCAAAGAGTTAATAGCGAAGTGTGGCTTGATTCAGTGATTCAGACAAGTGTGTGGTTTTATGATATGTTATTTCTGTCGCCATATGGCATTCAGCGGATGTGTGGTGGTGTTGTCGGGAAGTTACGTTCTGAGTGTAATGGCTTAGCTAGTCTTTTCATGCTAATAAATTCAATTCAGTTTCATTCATATTAGTTGTATATTGTCAATTACCACATGGCAGTTTGTGTACAATTTATGCAATGTTACACAATGTGTACATTGTATAAAATTGTGTACATTGTATACAAATTGTGTAAAGGCAAATTTGGGTACAATGTATACATTTTACACAATGTTCACAAATTGTGTAAATTGTACACAAATTGTGTAAAGTCAAATTTGTGTACAATGTACACATTTTTTATACAATTTGTACACAATTGTACACAGGAAATCCTGTGTACATTGTGTACGAATTGTATACAAAATTTTCATTGGGGTATCGCAGTGGAATGTAGTGCTCAAGCAAAATATTTTCGGAAAGTCGCAATGCGACGTCAGGAGCACGTCGCAATGCAACGTCACGGGCACGTCGCAGCGACGTAACCGCCACTCCTGTGACGTTGCGGGAACGTCACATTGGTCGCAATGCGACGTGCCTGCAACGTCGCGGGGACGTCCACTGCTACTGGGGATGGGAAGAAGGCTATATAAAGCACGTAACAATGGAGCCATCATTCCAAACCTTTCAATGTGGGAAAATACTTTATTTACGATCAAGATTACCACAGGATTTTACATTCATGTATTAAGGAACTCATTCCTGATGAAGCGACCAGCAGGGAACATTGAATTTTATTTAAAGATTCAAAACAAAGGGAAACCGAAAAATTCCTTGAGGTTCTTTGAGGAGTGCTTAATATAATATCCAAGGAATTACACTTTATATATAAAGACTTTTTCCAAAAAAAGCAGTTTTCCATGGGATAAGGTGTGTGTGCTCCGGAGACATTAATTAAAAAGACGAGGAACTTCTGACACATAGATCGTGTAAGAAATTGAAATTTGTCTAGATCGCATGTTTTCTCAAATAGCTTTAAAGGTATCAATTATTCGCCGAAATACTTTATTGCAAATCACATAATAACTTCCAACATGGAGGCATTTCCAGCTCATAGCGTGTGAGGCATAAGTTAAAGCCTCAAAAATACATTTATCTAGTTAATTACCGATGAATTCTGCCACGAAAAAAGCTCTCGAGTCTTTAATATTACTGCATTTTCTACACGCTTTCCACAACTGCTTGAATTTTAAAATAAAATTCGAACTACCTACATTACGTCTAAATATACCCTTTTTCCCAACTCATGACGGGTGGACGTCACAGAAAAATAGTCAATGAAAGACCCCTTCCACCTCAGTTTCTGACTCCTAGCAGCCGATTAACAGCGCTGTCAGTTCTTGCAAAGAGATGTATAGGGCGGCGAGGAGTCATGTTAACCACTGATTTTGAGCCTTAGTCACCTTAACCAAGGAAGTCCAACTCGTAATCAGAGAATTTGGTAACACAGACGATACGAGATCGAAGTGAACCTCACAGCAGACGGAGAGCGACCGAGTTCCCCTGCAATGCATTCCATGTTACTCTTCTGTGATTGGCTAGAAAAGTTAATGGCACACCAGCGCATTCAAGGTCAGACGCCATGATTTGGGAAAAAGGGTATAGTGACATAGTTCGAGCGAGATATTTCCCTAGTCATAATGGAGACCATTTTCGAATTTTATACTTAAATTTCAGCGTCTGTAAGAAGTTTGAAGTAAATATTATAATAATAATGGTGCAAAAATATAGTTATACTTATATGACAAAAAATCTCTGTAATTTAATAAATATATCTACATAAGTCTCTAACTTGACTCATTTTTTCACGCCGTACGGCTAAAAAGCCTTCAAAACGGCAGGGTTTTTGGCGATTTTGTAAAAATTACTGTGGTGAATAGGTAAAAGATTAATTTTTATAAATAGTTACGAAAACATACAAACTAAACGCCGCGCCGTTATTTTTTTGACAAAATCTAGGTGTTATCAATTCCTAATGTTTTCAATATTCTCCCACTGGAGCGCAAAGCCGTAATCTATCTAATGTAAAACAGCTTATATTTTCAGGCAAATTGCTCGAAAAGTAGTTCGGCAAAAGGTTAATATTTTGATATCAATGGAAAGGTGAGAGTTTTTTCTTTAAAATGAGGCAAAATTCATCAATTTTTAGGCGAAGTGATTTTTCGCTCAAACTACCTACCACTAATATAAGTATTCCATAGTTGGCGCAGAAAAGTAAAATGACTAGGGAAGTGTGCCTGTGTGAATGCAGATGTTTGTTCCGCTGCCCTTGAACAACCTCACCTCCCTCAAATCACCTTCCATTTTCCGAGCGTGTGCCCTACACCTGCCACGCGACTCTTGACCGCTCTCTTTCTCGACCGATTACGCAGATGCAGGGGACTCAAAACCCGCCCGAGGCTCCTCCCGAAAGGCCGAAACTTCCCCCCCCCCCCCAAGAAGAGAGGATGGGCGGACCCTGAGGCGAAGATTTTAAAGAGAAGGGGGTTGGCGTGTGGCAGGTGGTGTTGCCTCGTTTTGAGCGGCGCTTCACACATCACAGGGGAGGTGGGGAACGACAACTGCCTGCTATAGGCGCGCACCTTGCGGTTTCGGCGGAACGTGTCTCGGCAAAGAGCAGCTGGGAGCACACTCAGAGCATGGATGAGCCAAGAAAGGCCTAGCAAAAACATCGATGCAGGAAGAGCAACGAAACAACGAAGAAAAATATCGATAGTTGACATAGGAAGACACACGAAACAATTTTAACGATTTAGAGTCATCATCAGTGATAGGCCGGTAGAAGGTATTGTTTCCCAGGGTGCATAGAATAATCGAAGAGTGATAAAGATAAACTGGACGGAGAGAATCATCAACGAAGAAGATGTATAAAGGAATTCCTGATATGAAGAATAGATAACTTACTCGTCACAACAGTCTCTTGAAAACAATGACACAGGCCTGAAAAATTCGGGTTATTGAAAATTGTTTTTAAATTTCCATTGACACTAATGTTTTTGGATGTACTGATTTAAAATATAACTACAGTTTTTCTCAAGTACGTAAGAATTATTTACAAATCACAAATTCATTAAGTCACGAAATTCTGAGAAAATTCTGTTTTATAGTGTACTGATTGGCATAATTACCTAAAAAGGGAATAAAAACAAACACATGCAAAACTTTTGACAGAAAATATTTTTCAAAATGTTTACTTTTACAAATCTTTGTATTTCCTTTTTCGTTTTTCATCATAGCTTCTTTTGGTACTCCTCCTGTGAAAAACGTGCCGCTTATTTTTTTATAGTATCCAGCGATAATCCGCAATCATCTTGACGTTCATTCTGCCCTGGTATCTGCGTTCCATCTCCTTGACATCCTGATCCTCACTAGCATCACCAAGGTTTTTGGGAAAGTAGTAGAAATGTGAATGGAGGAAAAGCACTTTCAAACTCATTGAGCAACCCACATTTTTAAATTTAGTCAACATGTTTTCCACGATTCACTCAGAGTTGGGTTCCTTAACAGTTTCCAAGAAATTTCTGTACAACTTCTTCGAAAGCTCTCCATACCTCATTCTGAACTGTTTTCATTTCATAACGACTACTCGTACTTCATCCTTAAACAGTTTTCGAATGTCTGGACCAACAAAAACACCTTTCTGTTTTATTTCTGACAATGCCGGAAAATTTTCACAAATATATTTAAATCATTCACTGTCTTTGGGCAAAGCCTTCGCACATGGTTTCATTTATCCCAGCTTAATATGAAGTTGAGGCAGGAGAACATTTGCGAATTATATTTTTGCTTCCAGGTTTTAAGTTCATTCTGGAGGGCCAATCCTTTTTAATTTAGTGCTGGTCTTTATCACGGCTGTCCCATTCACATAAAGAGCAGGGATATTTCGTGTACCCCCCTGTTGTCCAGGAAACATGGAAATAACTTTCAAATCCCCACATATGATCCAACCATGATCACTGTATTTTAGTTTAGAGAGAACAAAAGCATTCCCATAGCATTCCTTCAGAGGCACGGAAGGCTCTACAGGTATATTTATTTTCCCTACGCATACTTGTTGCCATTACAGAGAAGAACTACTTCGATGCTTCTTTGTGAAGAGTCTCCACTCGTTCACATAGTGTTTTATGTTAAATTTCTCCAACAAACCAGGAATGTTGCTACAGTAAACTAGATTACCTTCTGTAGACATATATGGGATGAACTCTTGTTCTCTCCTTCTGTACCAGGAAAAAGAGATTCCAGGGGCCAAAACTTTCTTTCCCTTTAACATAGAGCCTAACAGTTCTGATGAATCCTTACAAAGACCCAAGTCTGACTCACACTGTCTAAATCATTCAGTTCAGCCAGTGTAAAAGTTCCGCGCTGACTGCAACATGATCTTGAAATTCTTCATCAGAATCTGAGCCATCGTTCTCAGAGATTTCAGGAGAATCTAGTGTTTCTGGGGGGTGAGGATGCAGGTGTACATGGTCCATGAGCTGCATGGCGTATAGCTACTTTATAATTTGGATGGGAAATTGCTTTCTTATTTTTTAAGATCGAAGGCACAAACATTAAACGAGCAAAAATAACAGTCACCTCTGTGATTTGTGGGTTCTCTCCAACTCATCGATGTCCCAACACGGTTCGGTCATCGATAATATGCAACTAATGTTGAAGTCGCTGGTAAGAATATCGATCATCACAAAGTAACCATCGATGTTTCCATACAATCGACCATCGATATAATTAAAAGTCGTTCACAAGGTATCGGTGGTAAAAATATCGATCATCAAAAAAACCTGTCGATGTTTCCAAAACATCGGCCATTGATGCTTGCTCCTCCTCTTCGGTGAGCACTCAAGCAGATGGTTAAGAGCGTGCCTTCCGACGGCGATTAGAAACAGAGCGTGCCCGCCCTCGGTAAAATTGGCCCCTACCTATGCCTAAAATTGCCTACTATGAGGCCGATTACTCTATTTTCTTGTAAGCGTCGCGGCGGAGAGGAGGATGAAAAAAAATCTGACAGGATACCACCAGCGTAGGAGGCGCAAGATCAGGGCTACACTAAAAAATCAGAAGGGTGGAAGAATCTTAATTTCGAAGGAGGGCCAAAAGTTGCTCGACGGATCTTCGAAAGCCCTTGCGAGAGCGATGAATGTTGTGCACGTCGCAACTCAGCACTTATCCACACGCTTATTGTCGACAAGTGCGAAATGAACTCGCGCAATTTCTCGGTAAATTCCAAGGAGAGTCACACACATCTTGTCTACACATTTACACACATTTACTTGCAGGCCGCGGCAAGAAGGATGTTCAGTTGACACCAAAAATTGACTAATTTTTAGGATACCGGGACTAACCACGGTAGTTACCGTTTACGGAGTCTCCCTCAAGTGCACATAAGGGCGATATTCCACAGAGGAAAAATCAATCGCCTTGACAGGGATCCGGGTTCGATTCCCGGTCAAGGCGATTGATTTTTCCTCTGTGGAATATCGCACCAAAAATTGAATTTATCAGGCCAGGAAGGCATTTATGACGAAAAAAAACAACTGCTGTGTTCAAATAAAATACGTTTATCATTTCGAAATCAACACGAAAAAACATTCGCGTGGTGTTTTGCGCTTTACGGATCAGAGACATGGGATATTGAAAAAAAACGAATTCGAAGAGAATAGACGCTTTCGAAGCTTTGGGTTGGAGGCGGATGCTGAAGATGAGATGGAGAAATACAATCAGAACAAGTAAGTACCTAGAAAAGAATGGAAAACACAAATGGGGCACTCAAGGCAAGAGAAGATTCTGATGTAGTGACCACGGCCTGAGACACTAAGAACTCGTGAGGAGCAAGGCAGTATAGGATAGTCCCGCGAGGAAGAATCAGGGATACAGAGATTAGCCTTATGAAACGGGACCTGAAATAGAAGATTCGTCACTGAATTAAGTAATTATGTAGTAGAGGACAGGTAAGAGTGAAAGGCTGCAGAAAATGAAGCTCGGGATTCAATGGTTTATGATGAAGAACCATGACAAGGTACTAGCGGCCCCAAGGGAGGGTAGGGGCAATTGCACCCCCAAATCACTCGGCGTATTTTTCTGCCATAAACAAATTAAAAGCCTAAATTATTTTGTTGATTTTTTGTTATTGAAGTTTTGGTTATTTTACTTTAATTCCAGTAAAATTTTATATAAACTAAAACTGTTTTAAAAACTACAAGCTAAATGCGAATTTAAATAAAAATAGTTTTGGAATTAGTCGAAACTTGATGGCAATCTAAAAGGGAAATATGCATTTAGTAAAAACTTGCTCTTCTTAAAAGTCAAACTTTTGCTAACAAACCACTTATAACGCGCCATTTTGCACAGAGTTTGTTACGATTTTCCGGTACGAGACCCACGAACACCCTAGAAAAGGGGGGTATGGGATACCCCCCCCCTTTTCTTGGGGGGTATTCCACACCCCAAGAGCCGCTGGTGCACCCCCCCCCCCCCCCGAAATCTCTGGTCTCGAGCCGACCCTGAGGCAAAGGTGAGTGGTAGGAAGATAATCAGAAGAATATATTCAGAACAGTGGAGATGTTTAGGCTGTTTCTTTTCCTGAGAGCCTATGAACAACAATTCCACGAAGTTCATGTAAGTAGAAATTCGCATTTCTCGGGCTTCGCTTGTTCAGAAATGGTATATACATTTTAATCCAAAACCCTATAATAAGCAGTCAAGCGCTGTTTCTAGTGGGCTTACATGCAACTATCCGCATTCAACATGCTGATTTAAAAATGATTACGCGTAATTATAAAAAACAAACAAAATTCACTGACAATGCCGTATTGTATAAAAATAATCTTTCGCTTACTAAAATATGTGTAGTGACTTTAGATAATTTTATCCAATAAAAATTCAGAGGAAAAAATATACGTTCTGGTATATACTAAGAAATGTAAATACAAAATGTTGCGGCGATGAAGCCAAAAGGTGTTTGGTTTCCTATACTTCAACGAGACTCGCAATTAATTCAACATGCATTTTTTTGTTACTTTCCAAAAGAAGTTACGATGACTTCCCTGGAGGAATATCATGCATAAAGAAATATTTGAAATAAAAATAAATTTATCAACCACGCGCTACCTTATAATTCAAGCTTAATTGCTAAATTCACATAGTGCTTCTATCACTGCCTCATGGCCCATAAAAAGGTATGCATCAAAAAGAGATAGCAAAAGATTTAGATCTGTGTATATGTCGTATTCTGCTCTGACGCTCTCATACATGGAGTCAGGGTTTAAGGTAGAATGAGACTGCCAGCAATCGAATACCGCATCCAATTGCCTATCAAATCTTGCCAATCAAATATCACACTCACAGAAATTCATCACCACAGATAGCAGTTATCAATCGGTTTTAAAATTACCAGTTTCATGGCTTTTCGTTCTGTTTCATCATTAGTCAGCCTCTGGTTCTCCATTGCTCCAGATATTTCCATGTTTTCTTACGTGCTTCACACATTCTATTCTAGTATTTCCCCAGCCGTTCTCGGCACTGATTTGATAGAAGGAATTTCTCTATGTATATAGAATAAAAAATCGATAAAATGCATTTTTTTCTCTGTTTAGAAGTATCGCTAAAAATATCACGTACGCAAAGAGTCAGGAAAATCTGTACATAAACAAAAATCACTTCAACTACCTTAAGCAGGTTGATGGGCGCGTGCTTTAAGCACACCTGCCTGCTCTCGCAACATGGTCCGTTGTTTCCCACTTTCCCTCGAAGCATTCTGAATGATGGTCTCTGCTCACGTCCCAATCGGACTCCGCGCCGTCGCACGGAAAAAAAACCCTGCGAGATAGCGAACGCTTCGCATCACGTGACGTCGCGTCCGGGAGACCCAAGGAGGTTTTCTAACCTCCGTGGGGAGACCCATCCGACATTTTCCACCGGAGATAAGTATGGCGACTGTAGTTCTGGCCGACAACCAACACGGTTCTTAAATAGGATGAGCCCCGGAGTTTGGAAAGGATGGCAGATAGACCGAAAGCAGCTCGTTACCCTGCGTTACACAATATACGATGGATTAGTAAGTACCCTTTTAACATTGCGTAACCCAAAACATTTTCCTTTACTAACTGTAAGAGAGAAACCTAATGCATCAGGTTGGAAGGCGATGCCAACGTTCGGATTCATGCCATGAAGGGGTGCTTTGACAATACAACAGCACAAACACACACACACACATAAGAAAGCTTCTTCTTTCCTTCAAAATTGTTTTCGTTTACTTCCCTTCTGTTACGCATTCACAAGTATTTTATTTTTTAAATAATAACTTATTTTAATAATTCAACAGAGGGTTAGAGAATAACGTGAACTACTACATGTGACGTGACATGTGACGCCGTATCTGTATAGAGGTCATTCATAAAAATATATACAGGAAATTGTAACGATGTCTGTGCTCGGTTAGAATTATTGGTGACTGAGTTAAAACAAAATGAATAGGTGACGATCTGCAAGGATCATAGAAAATGAACTGGAACGATAGAAGTCTCACTGAAAACTGGTACACATTATCGTGCTTATGTTCAAAATTTTATCAATATTTGACATGTATCACAGAAAAACATGACACATGTCAAATATTTCTATTAATGAAATAAGAATAAACTACCAACTGTATAGAAACCAAGTCACCATGGTGAGAATGAGGGACGGAAGAAAAATATAACTACAATTGACTGCTACAGCCTAACGTTCAATTTCACAAATTGGAGCCTGAAACTATTCAATCCTAGGGTTCAATGATCACTCAATAAGGAAAAACGTTTCCACGCTTCTTCCAAGTTTTTTAGACAAATTTTCAACCAGGTAATCTATTTAATTTTTCATTTTGAATTTTCTGCAACATTTTCATTTCATTCATACAGGGAAAGGTAGTTAGTATCAAAATACTTAACCCTCTAAGCGAGGGTAATTGGACTGAATAATAAAAATAAATAAACTAGTTAATTCACTCATGAGAATATTTACGCAAAAATCTGAAACAAAGCGAGCACAAAATGTTTTACCCCACTTACAGCCCAATTTAACAAGCTACTTTGAAGTCTTGTTCGGTGTAGTGGCCTACCACGAGGTTGCAACTAAGGTTTCATTAAAATAATCATTGACATCCGGGACAAAGAACAATTTAATGCTCGTGTATAATTTTTTTTCAAAAAGAAAGAGAGAGCTCCAACAAGGAAGCACGTTCAGAGAAAACACGAGGAAAAAATAAAGATACTAACTAGTAAACAGGGAAGTGTACAAGGCGCTTAGAGAGGAAAAAGGAAATACATTAAGTATACACTCATAAGAGCAGAGGAAGATTGTACTCAAAACAACACCAAAGACATTTATATAAAAATAAGATTTTTTCAAAAAGGTTTTAAAGCCAATGTAATGGTAGTCATAGGCGTATCCAGGGGGGTTTTGGGGGTTGTAAACCCTCCCATTGATAAATAAACGTAAAAATGATGTGTTTAACACATGCTAATAGTACACCAATCGACCACCTTCCATAACATAATAGAACACCTTCAAAACGTCATTTTAAGATGCATATCAGGGGGTGGTGACCCCCCATTCAGACGCTTCTAGATACGCCTATGATGGTAGTTAGAGACAAAAATGGAATGATAACTAGTGAAACAGCTGGAGTGTTGAAAACCTTGAATAAATACTTCTATGAGCTTTTTAATTACGACAAAAATATAATGGGAGAGAAAGAAAATGAATTCGAAACAGAAGAAGAAGAGAGATTTTGTTAGAGGGGAAAACATATCAAATGCTGAACCAACAGTACAAGAAATAAAATTTGTATTTAAGTCTTTTAAAAATGTCAAAGAGCCAGGTAGTGACACTATACGGATATAACTAATAACAAATGGGGGTTAGGAAGTAATTGAATACTTACAAGATTAATCATAAAAGTAAGGAGAGCAGAAAAATGCCAGAATGGACTGAAGAAGTTATTGTACCTTCACATAAGAAAGTAGATAAGTTAGAAAAGTTTATTGAGAAAGAGATGGCCTTAAAATACTGGGAGGGTTACAAGGATTTTATCAGTACATGTATAGATTTGAGCAAAGCGTTTGACTCGACTGATAGAAAAAACTGTTCCCTAATGAAGAAATATAGGTTGCCTGAAAATTAATAGAACTGGCAAATATTTGTGTGAGTCGAAAGGTAAAGTGAAAATAGGAAAATAATACACTGACACAATAAATACAGGCGTGAGACAAGAAGATGGCCTGTTGCCACTCTTCAATATAGCATTGGAAGAGGCACAAAATAAGATTAGAAATGCACCAGGCGGAGCCAGAATCCCAGAAAAATTAACCTTTTGGCTTTCGCAGACGATGTAGCAATCATGGCTGAAAATAAGGAAGAAATAAGGAAGAACTGGCCAAAATACTAATACAAGAAAAAAGCAGATACGAAGATGAAGAGGACCACTTAGTAAATCTCTATTATAAATTCAAGAAAACAAACCAGTTTAAGTACCTAGGAGTAATAATAACCAACGATAACGGAAGAGACTGAAATACAAACCAGTCTTGCAGTTGCAGACAGTACCTATTGGAGCCAGGTAAAGCTCTTTAAAGAGAAAGTTTTATCCCTAAACACAAAAAAAAGGATTTATAAAACAATAGTCCTCCCTGTATTGCTATGGGGCTGAAATATATTCTTTTACCAAAAAATCACAGAAAGGTCTTATGGCATTTGAACATTAAGTGTTACGAAGAATATTTGGACACTTTAAAGAAAGATGGAGGATAAGAAGAAATAAAAAATTAGAAGATTTATGCAAAGAGCCAGATATACAACGTGTAGTTAGAAGCGGAAGATAAGGGCCACGTCCAACGAAGGGAAAAAAATATACATATTAACTGGAAATTTCGCAATGCGTGTGTATTTCTCTTTTTCTTGTCTATCGTACTCGTCTCTATCTACGAATTTTGTGTAACGCCGAATGGCTGCCTCCGACATCTGAACTATCCATTAAATGTAATCAAATATTGATAATCTATTCCAAGAAGCAAGGAAAAAGCGATATAAGAAAGATTAGCGAATCAACTTATCATTTTATCATGATTAGATAATGGATAGATATTATCAACGTTAGAGAATAAACATATGATTTTTAATGTTGGCATATCAACATTTAATGATGATGAATGATGTATTGATTCCACCGAGATAAATTTTCCGTACACAAAATTCAATACAACACATGGATGCATAAGTTAGAAATGAAGATATCACTGAAAAAATCTTTTTTGCGAATACTATCTCCAGACCTGGTTGCGGAGACAGGTGACTGCTGTTACTACGGAAATTTCAATTTATGAATTTGAAAATAACATTTTCGTTCCTCATTTTTGTGCGATCAAAATGAAAATAACTGAATTTTTCAATTCACTACAACGAGTAACTCATCAATCCTTATTCAATTGCATCGTAAAGCATTGTGAAGTAGAATGTAATCAAATTAAATCGTATACAATTTTTAAAAGAGATCTTCTACAACAGGGTTGTCCAACTTGTAAGGCCTCAAGGGCCACAACTTAGCCTTTAATATGGTTGCGGGCCATATAGTATTATTTTTTAAAGTAACAAAAAGAAACAACGTTAAGAATAAAAATAAATTTCTGAATTTTCGTCTAATAACCGTTCGCGGGCCGCCAGTTGGACAACCCTGTTCTACAACATACGGGCGCATATATAACTCAAATAGTATATAGTAGTCGCGGCTTATATGCTTATATTGAAGAAACAAAGGAAAAAACGCGATGTTATAGATTTATGTGCCACCCCACTCCTTCAAAAAGCCAAACATTTTCCGTTATATAATACTCTTCTGATCTGTTAAGGTGTCCGTCAAATAGAATTTGAAAATGTTTAAATTTAAAATATCGCCGTTTCCAGCTGCTTCTACAACAATATTACCTACTTAAAAAGATGGGGGTAGAGGTCGAAAGTAGGAATGGACTAGAATATATTTTGATCGCGCTTTGCACGTATAACAGTTTTTGTAGCAATATCTTCCACGGCTGGATTCATCTAGCATAAGTGGCAAGGCCGTTGCAAGTGGGAGGTTAGAGGGATGAATCCCCCAGAAATATTTGGTTCGAGGGTAAAACATGAAAATGTAAAAAGTTTAACGTTTGCGCCAAAATTGGGCCAAATCTATTTTTGGATTAAGTTTAGCCCAAATATCGGCAATGTGACTCCTAACTTCAAATAGCGTCTCAATATTTATACATTGCCGAATTTATTTAGGAAAGGTATTGCGCAACTTGTCTCAAAGGTTCATAAATTTTCCCAAAACGATTATGTAAATATTCACGTCAGCTAACGCTAATTTGGGACAAATGTGGAGTGAATTTGATAAATGAATTAGCTTTCGAAAGTAGCACAAAACTAGCTAAATTTACCCGAACGATGTTACAACTTTGTTGCAAGTTTAGTTAAGTAAATTGGACCAAGTATAACTATTTGGACGTCATTTGTAGTTAGGATTCTCATTGCCAATGTTTGGGCTAAACGTAGTCCAAAATATATTTGGCACAAATTTGGCGCAAGCGGAAACATTTTTACGAGGGGAAAGTAGTATAGAGGTGAAATAATAGTGTTTGAGAGATAATAAAAATATATTCAATACCCTGTTGCGATAATCCCACCACATCTTGTTTATTTTCTATTCACGTTCCATAGATTTTCCCCCGATTTAGTGGATGCACTCCGTGAATGGTACATATAAACATTTAAAAATGTTGCACCGCACTACTTTATGTCTGTTCATTGTGATAGTGCAATTTCAATCAGTTATCAATTCATTAGTTTCCATATTTCATTTTTCAGCGTCAAGAAAAGGTTACGAAACGTTAAGTATTAGGCAGCGTCCGAGACGAGAAATCGTCGCCATCACCATCTTCAAGAGATAACATGCTGCTACTCCATTAAGTAACTTAAAAGATCTCACCTCATAACGACCACCAAGTCATTCGAAGGCGAACGTCAACTGCTTCTGTAATCTGATGAGCTTGTCCCAAAGGCTTGGAATAACTTTCCGCAGAAGAACACCATAGACAGGCCACGAATAGTTTCAAAACAGATTTCTGGGCCACGACACGGAATAGAGCGTCAGCCGTGAACACGTTTTTATCACAAAAGTAAACAAAGATTCACAATCTTCACGACTGCTTGCGTACTCACTTTCACCGAGTTGATAACTTCCTATCATCGCGCAGTAGATTTTATGAACATGAGAGAAAAGTTCCCTGCCGGAAAGTTCCCTAGAACATTGAACCCCCGTTTTCCCTAGAAAATATACCTCTATGTAACAATTTCCCAAGAATGCATTTTCCATGAGAAATGCTTTTGAAAGTGGGTTTCAGTGGCTTAGAATATATTTATTTTACACCAAATGTAGTTGACTGTGAGAGGTGATATTTTATAATGGTTGCACATATTTTTTTGTTGAGAAATATTTTATCAATCTCGTTATAATTAATTGTGATAGCTCTATGGTTGTATAAATGAAACTATCCAGAATAAATATTTTATTTTTATGAATATAAATTTTTCCTCGATAGTCAATCATTCTATGCACTGTATAATGCACTCTATGCAATTAATGGTGAAGGTATCTGTCTGAAGGTTTACCTTAAAGTAGCGTTTCGTTATAGGGAAATTACAGACAGAAGTCCGTCATTTCTTAGGAAAAAATTTCTAGGAAAACAATTCCATAAAGTTTTCGGGCATTTCCTTGGAAAAGAAATTATCTTCTAAAGAATTTTCAACTTTTCCCTTGCTTTTCCCTATGTTCTACGGTATTCTTTCAGGGAAATTCCCATCAGAGTTGAATGGTGTGATGTTTCCTTTGGAGGACCATCAACCGAAATATTCGTGTCATGCTCACGAGACAAATATATGATTCACGCCTAATAATGGATGACAGACAGCACCATGGCTGCCCACTGATGACATTGACGCTTACTAGCTCCGCACACAATTTCGTCACCAGGACAAAAACTACCAATTCCCGCAGCAAGAATAGGCAACAAACCCATAGATAGGTATTTTCACCGGAAAAACAGAACTTATAAAAAGGCTTGGGACAAACGGGTGCCGTGTGAAATATCAAGAATTTGGAAGTTAACACAGTTACCAATATTATAGAGAAAAGATACTCAAAGGAAATATGCATCGTATTTAAAACTGAGCTAAGTTACATATTTAAGAAAGGCTAAATTAATTTAAGCTCATTATAAACTTTTCAATTAATTTTCAAGCAAGATTCGCTAATATATGATCACTGCTGCAAAAAATCAAGGATTTTTTTATTTTTAAAGAAAAAATAAACATTAATAGAAATTGGACACCAGGTAAATTTTTCTCAATAAGGCAGAAAATATAATAGACACTACAGCTACAGTAGAACCCCGGTTAACCGAAATCGGGTTAACCGGAACCCGGGTCAACCGAAACGGTTCCGTAAATAGTTATAAGTACGTAATATGTAAACAGCGAGGCGCTGCGCCGAGCCTCTTTCTCCAGAAAGAGTGCCATTAGTTTGTGATTAGCAAGTGTGTATGTTTTCGGGTGTTTTTATGTACAGTAGTGTACCGTAAAGGTGTGTGTGTATTACCATAGAGTAAGTATACTTACTCTATGGCATTACGTATTACAAAAATCACTGATTTCTGTAATACGTAATTTACAATGCTGTAGTAACTTCAGTTGTTCAGTTTATAGTATTTTCTAACCCATTTTAACATTTTTTGTAGCTGAAATAAAACACTGTATAAAATAGACATTGTTTGTAAATTCATTTTTCCTACACACCATGTTAATAGGCTATTTTTAGCATAAGACGGTTTAACCGAAAAATTGGTTATCCGAAACGGCTCTCCCCCCTTTATTTCGGTTAACCGGGGTTCTACTGTATAAGCTAAATCGAAATCAAAGAGTCACTTGGTCCATTAACAACAGATTTCATTATACGATTAGGATCGGATCGCTCCAACCACCTTAAGTGAGAGTTCGGCTGCAGACTGGAGATTGGTTCAAATAGTGGTACATATTGCCTTTGGATTTCCGTCAATTCTAATGAAAGAGGGGCCAACCGACTAAAATAGACTTAGAAGTTAGGAAAATAGGAACAAACACAAAACTCTCCATGATTTGCATGACTTCTTCTTGGTTTCTCCACCGGGCTAAACTCTCAATACTGGCTGACGTTTCAATGGCCGACGTTTCGACGCCCGACTTGTTCATCGACGGCTCGCCGCGGCGCGGCGGCCAGTATGGAGAACCTAACCCGGTGGAGAACCCGATAAGAGCTTATACATGAAGTACGTCAGGAAAGCACCAGAACCTCAATGATCTCTTTCCCTACTTCATAACGCACTGGACAGCTAGATAGAGCTCAGGGACTGGTGAACATTCTTACTTAATGTTTGAGGCCGAGGCTTAAGAATAATTCCATCACGATGGTTTGAATGAAAAACTTGGAAAATATTAACTTAAGTCTGGAAAACCTTTTCGTTTAGTCAGTATCTGTAGATGTTACATAGCAGTGAAGCAAGCTGAGGGTATCTTACATTTAACACTAGAACCCCAGCACCATAGGCCATACCTGCAACCCCGGAACCGGTCATTGTGACCGGTAAAATTTTTTCCTCTTATTTTGAAGATATTTTGTTTTTATTCTTCTTATGCGTCTTGATTTAGATAAAAATACAATTTTAATGTTCAGCAATGGAATTTAGCTAATGTTTTTAGATTTTAACTTGGTTGCCTACCGTTTAGATATTAATATTTTTAATTTTACATATTATATTACCGATGATGAGTACATTAGGAGTAAGGAAGCGTTTTCAAAAATGGTAGGTGATGGCTATTTATGTATCTCATGGAATATTTAATCAATGTTCTTTAACGAATTTTAACTTCAATGAATTTTAACAGTTACAGTTGAAAAAAGTCAATTATTATAAATTATACTCATTGATTTTTATTCCTCTTGTCAATTATAATATACTAGCTAAAATACCCGTTGATTCTCAAGGGGGATTCACATTCAAGCATTTCACGCGTACTAAGCGAAGCGTTTCGCGCGCAGCCAATCAGGTGCTTCGCTTCGTTCGCCTGGGTACGTGCGAGCGAAGTTAAATTTTGCTCAACTTTCTACGCGCGAGACGCGCCTGGACGCGTGAAACAAATGGCGGACACATGGAGTCATTTCGTATTTACTTATAAGATTCACTGGGATATATTAGCATGCATACATGAATTGTCCATTTCTGTTAATCATTGCTACAGTGCTTGATATTTAATAGTTGTATTATTGGCACATTGAGAATTTTATGGGCCAAGTTTCGTGCATAAACATCCCGGGCGACAACGGGACACCGTCGCAGTATTCATTATAATTAACGATTTTCCCGTTAATGCACGCCAAAAATGTGAAGTTGGATCAGATACAATCTATTAATAATTGTTTTAGTGTTAACAAGAACCTCAATACGTGAAAAATGAGCAAAATAACAACAAAAAACTCCTCAAGGTGGGGACCGACTTTCTCAGGCCATAACCCGAGGTTCCTAGAAAACGGTATGTATAGACCATCGTCTGAAAAGCAACGGTAGACCGGTCGGTAGGGCGCTTGACTGCGAGAGTGAAGGTCGGAAGTTCAACCCCAAGTGGCGTAAATTTTTTTACCCTCAATATTTAACGTAAACACTTAATTTAGCCACTACCATAGCGATATATTTTAAAATTAGTGAATAATCTTATGAAGGAAATTTTTCTGCCTTAGTTTTCGAACTAATTCCTAGTTAATGTTGGATGAGTAACGTTTGAAACATTCTTTTCCTCGTGATTCCCTGTGCGATTACGTTCATTCCTTTTCCTAATGAAACGTATTTTTTTTTAGATAAAATGCAATTACGCTCTATTGAAAGTTGTTGCGGTTAATGTATTTCATTGGTTGGAAAAGGACTATCTCATAAATGCAGCTTAACTACGCGTTTTGGAGATCTTGACTAAAACTATTATAAGAAGATGTTTTAATATGGTATTTCCGCTAAACGCTTTAAGGATTCGGGTGGTTTTATATATTATAATTGGTAAAGGGTCGGGCGGGTTATAAATTAATAATAGTTATTATATAAAATAATGATAAAATATCTCGCACCTAATTCTTAGGAAAATTATGGGAATGTATCCTTCTGGTCTGCAGTAAATATTATCAACTTTTCGGGCATTATTTATTATCAACTATCGCAACCGATCTTAAATTGGCCTACATTCTGGTTGGTATAATGTCGCATAGCAGTTACTGTCCATGTTCCTAGTGTCACGAAACCAATGATAATTTGAATAGGTACTTGCGATACCTACAGAACGATAGCTTATACGTTAGTAAATTAAATTCAATGGTATTCGGCATGAGCAGAAAACAGGCGCAAAATTTTACAAAAACAGCGTCTACAGTCCTTTTTTTTCTTCTCCTCGAAATTGTTCCTCCGCCAGAGTTGCATTTAATGATAGGTGTCGTGAACAATTTACATAAACATGTACTGAATGAATTTGAGCTAGATTCTTTTCAGTCGGCAGGAACATGCAGTGTGACTCGCGATATACCTCAAGGGAGTTCAACTTTCAATGGCATTCCTTACAAAACACTGTGAGTAAAGCCTGATTTACTGCGATCAAGAAGTCAAAATTTGAGAAGCTTGATATACATAACTGTATTTGAAATTTTTATAAATGATGTTATGGTCTGCTTTGGTAAAAACTTCAATCCCAACTTCAAAAATAAGATTGCTGCATACAAAGAGAGCTCTATTATGCTCAATACAACGGCAACATCTAAAGTCCACGCAGTATTTTTTCACATACCCGATTTATGCGACAAAATGCAAGTAGGCCTTGGTTTCTACTGTGAATAGTCAATGGAATCTGTCCACGCTGATTTCAAACTTTTTGGGAAAATCATCTAAGTATCAAATCTCTAAGAACCATCCGGAATTAACAGAAAGACTGCTTCATGTTTTTAGTAAATATACTTTTTATCACTCATTTTAATGTCTATTAGTGCTATTGATGTTTGAAAAAATTTTAAGTTAATTATTACTGAAGTGGATTTTTATTTTTCTAAATTCATTATTTGACTTTGATCTAAAGCAATAATTTATTATACAGTAAGCTGTTTTATCTTGCAGAATAATGATAGTATAGATTATATAATAACAATATGTATGTTATAACATAGAATGGTAGTAAGATACAATTTTCATGCATTAAGTGACTCCAAATCATTACTCGTGCCATTGGTTCGAGATGATAAAATCAATTTAATATATATTTCCAATTCAATTTCATTAGAAATGCATTATAAAATTACCATAATTGAATATACGTGAACAAAGTCCGAACGTGGAATTTTCATCAACGAAAAATTCTGACGGAAAAATGCCATGTAAACAATAAAAATCAATTTTCTCACAAATCGCTCTACAAATTATTTTCTTTCGGGGATAAAAATATTCGTGAGACATCGTAAAAATGAAATTTGAAAAGATTTCATCGGTGTAAGCACTTTTAATTTTAAGTCGATCGAAGCCCACCGTGCATTTACATGTCCTCATAATGAAATAAATACTTGTTTAGTCGCCCTCCTCGTACCACCTCGCTGCTCGCACGCTCCCGGCGCGTCCACGCACGCAGAGGCTCGACTTATTTTTACAACTTCATTCATCCTCCAATAGGTGTCACCATGTGCATTTCACGCGTACGACGACGTTGCCTCCGCTTGAATGTGGACCTTTCGTGCGTTTCGCACGTAAACTGTACGCGCGAGACGCGTGAAATGCTTGAATGTGAATCCCCCTTCAAAGGGAGAGAAAAAACTTGAAAATAATGTAGTACTGCAGTTTATACAAAAGGAGAAATGATTTCTAGTAGAAAAAATAAATGAAATCGCTTTTGAATTTATATCAAAAAGATAAAAAATCGAAAACCGAAAACTTAATGGCATGCAGATAATACATAGATGATGGTTTATAATAAAATCGAAACTTAGTGGAAAGCGGAAGGTACCCGTTGAAATTCAACGCGTGTGAAAAACATTGAACTTATTTTATAAGAAAACCACAAATCCTGAAGAATAGTGTCAGCTTGGTCATTTAAGGAGTTTGTAACCTATCTTGTACTACGTTGTGTTCATTGCAGTAGACACGCTGACCATTTTCCAGGTGCACGGAGAGATGAGTTACCGTTGGTTCTCTTTCATGACGGGATACCCAAAAATGGGCCACGCTTCTATCGATCACTGTTAATGATGCTCTTTTTTTCTTCTGTTTTTAAACGTTCCACGACGTTATCCTAATCGCCGTTTCCCTCTATCCATCCTTCATATTCAGCCTTCTGGTAACTGCCTCTCTCTGATAGCATTTTCTATCCATCCTCTCCAACTTATTATGAGTCTTCCTCTATTTTTTACCCTGTGGATTCCACATTAAAATTTGTTTTGGTAGTCTCTCGCTTAACATTCGCTGCATGTGACCATACCAGCTGTTTTGTTTTTATGTCATCGAATATGGTGTGTGTAACTCCCATTACATTTTTAATCGTGCCATTTTCAATTCTTTCCCTTCTTGATATCCCTGCACCTCGTCTCCAGTAATCCATCTCTGTAACAGTATGCATTTTTATTGTTTTCTCCTTAAGCTGCCACATCTCAATCTCATATGTGATAATAGTTCTTATAATTCTGTTATATATTCTGTTTTGTTTGCTTTAGATACACTTTAATCTCTTGTATGATATTTATAATCAATATTGCCCTTTTACCTAGTAAATTTCTGTTTTTTATAGCATTGTCCAAGGTTCCATTCAGAGTGAGTTTAACACCCAATTAGATGTATTCTTGACAGTATTTTATCTCTTGTTTATTTTATAGCTTAATGTTCTGTTGTGCTCCTTCAAAGCACATATGCCGAGTCTTGCTCATATTTCCAGGCCCCATTTTTGTATTCCTCAAATACATTACGAGCCATCATGATCCTGTGCTATCAGTATCTGGTCATCTGCAAAGCACAAAGTATATAAGGTGTCAGGACTATTCAAAGGGATATCCATTCCTTCGCATTTTCTTTTATATTATTTGCTGGTTTGTTCCAAGTATATCTTGAATAATGCGAGGGAGATGCAGCAAACCAGTTTAATACCCTTCGAGATTGTAAATTCATATGATGCTCTTTTCCCTGTTTTTATTCTTACAGTAATATTTTCGCATAAGTTTTTCAACACTTTGATAAGATTCAAGTTGACGTTTATGCTATATAAGCTTTTCCATAGCTAGCAGAGAGAGATACTGTCGTACGCTTTTTGCAAATCGATACAAATTAGATGGATTCCCTTGTTGACTGCCATATTTTTCTCAATTGTCCGGGTGACACAGAATAGGTGGTCAACGGTGGATATACCAGCTCTAAATCCTGCCTGTCCTTCTGCCTCAAGATCTTTATAATCGTTTCAAATTTTATTTGTAAATTTTTTTCCATATATTCTGCTGGTTGTGCTGGTGACTGATATTCCCTTGAAATTTCCACATTTATCTTTTCTGCAATTTTTGTTTAAAACTGAAATTAGGTAGGTAAGAGTATGTTCTCCATTTTTATGGGACCTCTGCTGCATCTTTGCACTTTTGAAATAATGTTTTTAACTGGCGGTATAGCTTTTCTGTGCCACATTCTATTAATTCAGCTTTGATGCCACCTGGAGCAGGAGATTTGCCATTTTTAAGAGTTTTGAAAACTTCCTCGACTTCAGTCACAGTTATTGTTAGAGCACACAGGTATTGCTATTAAATTTATTTGATTTTCACCCACGACAGAACGTGCTCCTGATATGAGAACTGACTAACTGGTAATGAGAACGTCGGTGAAAATCAAATAAATGTAAAATAATGTTGATCACATTTACTAAATTGCCTCCCTGAAACATTTTGAACATGGAAATTGATTTCAGTTCAAGCGCACATGGTGCGGCGATATTGAAACGAGAGATATGGCTTTCTTTGTAAATCTCCACTTCAAAAAATCGAAATCAATTTATAATGCATCCTTAGCACTGGCATAGAAATTACATGTATCGCTAAAGCATTTGAGGACTGCCTCTGGATGGAATCCATTTCTAAGAACTTTATCAATCAGTTACGCTTTGATTCAAGAGCAAGCGAAATAAAGGAAACCATGTCGTTATTAGAATCAAGTACATTCAAAAAAGTAATCAAATTTCGGTCTAAGTAATGATTTCCTGATTTGAAGTGAAACAATGAGATGCCCTCAAAAAGCTTTCTATTAAGGTGGTTCCACCGTTCAATGACTTAAATGCCATTTTATTCATATTCTGTCTACTTGTAGAAAAAGTTGTCCTCTATCTGATATTAACAACAAAATAATACCTTTCCACGCTATTTTATTCTATAATTGAACTTGAAATTACATGGTGTTCAATGGGGGAATGAAAGAAACACGGGGAAAAATAGTATTTTTCCATTAAATGCAAATGCCATTTTCGTGGAAAACTGTCTCTAAGAAGGAAATAATCCAGAGAAAATGAATAAAAATAAAATACAGGCACCTTACCACCTTATTTTTCTATTTATTGAAGAATTAATGCCGTAATTGAAGTCAAAATGCGGTAATTCGTAGGAAATGGCGCTGCAGTCGGCTCCTTTGGCTGGAAAAAAGTGCTCATTTAAAATACATTCTTGGAATAATCCGCATATTTTATACCTTACTATTGGGTTTCTATAGGTAATTCATTTCATCAGTGAAAGCAGGATTTTTTTGACAAAATATAAAAAATGTTGAATTTAGTATTTCTTTTGAGTCACACAGTCGCGGCGGAACCTCCTTAACCTAAGTCTAACGTATAACTTCCCCGAGTCTCAAGCGGTTCCCAGCCTAGGTAATGGAAAAGCGTAATATTATGCAAAGGAAGCAAGAGGATTATTCCTTGCGGAGGGATCAGACGAATAAGGAAAACTGACTCCCCTTCCATTCCCCGACGGCGCCACAAGTAGCGGCGCCTCGGCACCATCTTTGTTCGGGGGACCGGTAGTCGTCTTTTCATCTTTCTTGACCAGATTTGGCGGGCGCACATTCCTAAGCCTCGCCACCTTCTGACGTCACTGGAAACAACCAAAAGGTGAGGAGATGGCTGGAGGAGAGATTCTATGCAACGTTGAAGAGTTTACTTGAATGACTACAGACAGCAGTTTGAGCGAGATTTTATAATAGAGGCCATATTCGAACTTTATATCGAATTTCAAGCAGTCGTAAGAAAAACGAAGCATATTTGGCATTTTTTATTATGATACATAAAATTCAATTTTAAGGTTATCACAGGTATTATTGATATTCTGAAGATTATTGTCCTCTCTGGACATCTTCATAGAGACATCAAACAGGTCGTTGGTACAGCGAAATAACGCGTACATTGTAAAACGGATGCGTTCTCTCTGTAATGATATGCTAGTTTGATACAGGATCTTCCTTGCTGCTTGGGACAGGATATGGTGTTTAACCTTCACGCACGTTGGTATTATGCCATCACCACGAAAGCGATGAAGGAAGGCTAGCTTTGAAGGACGTTTACACTTTTTATTCTAAGATGTTCCAATTTCTTCGTCCTAATTTGTACATCCTCGCCGTAGAAGATGATTAATTTACTTTACAGGTATTATTCATACTCTGAAGATTATTCCTGACAAAGAGAACGCGAAACGTTGAATGCAAATGAAAAAAAAAGTCACAGAGAAGCCGAAAAAAATTCTTCAGAATACATAAACTTTTTAATTAGGTATGACGTAACACCTCCGCAGTAAGCTAAGTATACTTTTTTGAGGCTTTAACGAATTTTTTAAGCCGTAAAACTTCACAACCGATGTCCTTTTTTGCGTTTTTATAGTATGCATTGCGGTGAGTAGTAAATTTATTTTTAATAATAATAGGATTAAGAGATCAAAAGGCGTGCGAATGCCGGTAGGGAAGTCGTAGGTAGTATTTGGGGCATATCTAGGAATAAGTGTTTGTCCAGGGAAGCAAAAATTGCGGCGTAGAAAAGTGTTCTCGACCCGACACTATTACATGGCAGTGAAACCAGGGTATGTCAGGTCATGCATAAGAGTAGACTAAATGTAGCAGGAATGGGGTACCTTAGAAGTGCTTGCGATAAAAGTAGGATATATAGGGTAAGGAATAATTGTATGATGAAAGAATATGAGTTGGATTCTCCAGTAATAGACATATATAAAGGGATCGTGCTTCGTTGGTTTGGCCATGTCGAGAAAATGGATGAGAATCGAATAAAGAAGCAGACTTATGGTTGAGGAGTGAATGGTGTGAGAGGAAGGAGTAGACCAGAGAAAGTGGAGGAAGATACTCTTGAGAGAAAGAGTAGCATTAGATGACTTAAGAACAGGAGGGCGCGAATGAGGGTGAATGAAGCAAAACAATTATGAAAGAATAGGGCAGTATGGAAGAAATAATGAAAACAGATGTGCTTCTAAAGACCTCAAACCGAGAGTTGAGCTTTTATAACTGGCCCTACCCCGAAATGGAACGGCGTGACGGGTACGTATGTATGTATGTATGAAACATTTCATAAAAATCTTTAGACAAAACACATTAAGCAATTGCATTTTACCGATTTGATTTTCTGGAATGTCAATGCTATTTTAACACGTAGCCTTATGGCACATGAGATATATTTCGTAATAATTCGATTACATGTGTACAGATTTTCTTGTGAATGCGAAATAATATATTTTTTGCCCGTATAGTGTTTGCAAACAAGTATCGAAGCGTCACGCCGAGCCCAATATTAAAAAAACAAATTTTTAAAATATAATTTCCACCAGAATTTGGAATGGATGCTCCGGTAATTATGTATATGACAACAGTGTGCTTCGTTGGTTTGGCCATGTCGAAAGAATGGATGAGATTCGAATTGTTAAACAGATACATGATGGAAGAGTGAATGGTAACAGAGGAAGGAGTAGAACGCGAAAGTCATGAGCGAATGTGGTGGAAGAGACTCAAAAGAGGAGGAATATGAAGAGTCTAGAACGCCCACAGGCGTCATTTCGACTCCTCCGCTAGGAGAAATAGCTGCCTTTTTTCGTTTTAATTTGTAAGCTGTTTCTTTTCGTGACTTTTCTTCATTTCGCTCTTATGCATTGTTTCAAAATATAAGACCCCTAAGTTTCAAAATAAATTGCGGTTTTACCTAGAACTCCCGAAAAGCGTCAAATCGACTCCGACATACAGATGTGTGCAATTAAGGTGATTTCCACTCTCGATTGCTATAAATTGCTGCATATGTTGTAGATATGAGTATTCTCAATGTATATATCTTTCATTCTAAGGATGGCAAAATGTCTCATTCCCACTCTCTTCCCCCTTCCTCCTCCTCAACGCGCACGCTTCGAAAAAGTGATCTTCGACCAGGTGACCAACGTCTTCCTGAGTATGTTGTTATGTGACTAATGCGGCACCATACTTTGGTGCTGGCAGAAACGTCACAACGGACAATTATTTATGTCCGTTAGGCTAGCAAAAGACTAACATCAGGAGTCTTCTAGTATCGTAGGGACTGTCAATTGGAACAGGAAACCCCTTGGAAACCCCCCCTGGAAACCAGGAAACCCCCCCCTGGAAAACAGGAAACCCCCCTGCCACACACCCCTGAGGTGGCTTGCAGGTTATTTTGTAGATGTAGATGAAAGAAACACCAACTTCTGTAAAGGTGATGCGTGAACTATTGCACACCACTCGTGTTTTGAAGCATGATGACATCTCACTCACTTTATATCAAGGAAAGAAAAATAAAAACGTATTACTGCTATGTACTCTCTTTCCTGATGTGACCATAGCTAAAAATGAATGGAAAACACAAGAAACAGTTGCTTTCTACATTCTACTTAGTTCGTCGTTGATGTTGTAGATCAGAGGCCAGAAAATACTCCACTAAGTCTGCATCAAGATGGTGGCCTGTGCAAGTATTATTTAATCTGTTAGACCTGGCTGTTATAAATTCCTCGATCGTATTCAAATAAGAGACTGGTACTATAATAAAACGGAGAGCATATATACAAAGGTTGGCAGAGGTAATGAGGGTAGTTCAAATGGCAAATATAATAACTGAAAGAAACATATTAGGTTTTAAGGGCTGCAGTGAAACCAAAAAGAGACGAAAGTGTCAACTCAAGACGTGCAAAGGTAATATGACGTAAGAAGTATGTGAAACTTGCAGAAGGATAGTGTGTGGAAAGTCTGCTTCTAAAATAATTTAGTACATATTGTGTTGACTGTACAAAGCATATGATTTTTCTTCGGCTGAGCATAGAGTGACCCGTCCATGATTATAAAAATGTCTTTATCTGATGTAAACTTGTAACTAGAATTAGTGTTATATAATGTAGACTAAAAGTGCTGTCATGTGCATTTAAAAAATATACTTTCTTATGAAAAGTGTAAACAATTTGTTCTTCAAAATAAATGTGCAAACTCTCTTCTTCGTATTTAATTCACTAGTAAAATGCTGAGCCGGAATTATAATTAAGCATATTCAGGAGATTACATTAATATTTTTGCAATCAATGGCAGGTAAAAGCGTGGGATATCATGGGAAACAGTAAAAGATGTGCATAAAATGCTTTAAGTCATTAAGATTACTTTTTTATTAGAAAAAAAACTTTCCTTTACGTGGAGTCGAAATGACGCCCAACGGGCGTTCTAGGAGGGATAAAAGTCTGGGCGTCCTAGTACTAAGAACAGGAGGGAGTATGTGAAGCAGTGCACGAGGGTAAGAGAAGCGAAATGGCCATGCAAGGATAGGGAATTATGGAGGAAATTATCAAAATGGAGCCAGTTTTATAGGGCTAACGACAATAACTAAATTCTTTGAATAAACTCGACAGTGGCAGGCTTCACTTCGAAGAAGTTTATTATATTAGTAATCATGATTAAAGATAATACTTAGTACTTTTCTACAAAATTTAAATTTTCTCCAGAAAATTTTGTAGAAAAGTACTAAGTATTATCTTTAATCATGAGTACTAATAAATTCTTTGAGTTTGCTTACCCCTAAGTGGCGTAGCCAGGTTTAAGTCTAGGGGGGGAGGGGGGCAGAAAATATTTAGGGGGCGCCGGCTCATAAATTAACCAGTTTACTAAACTTTACAAATTTTGGTGATGCAATAGGCGGATGAGTTTATACAAAATATGACATTTGGCAACGTATTATACACATTTATTTATACGTATTTAGGACTTCTGAGTAGAAACATTCACAGCTTAAGGGCGCCAGAACACGGGCGGGGGGGAGGGGGAGGGCATTCGTCCCCCCTACCTTCCCTGGCTACGCTACTGCTACTCCGATAGGAAATGGCGTGATGGGTATGTATGTAATAATAATTGACAAAACATACGAACTACATACCGGTGCATTACTTATGCGATCAGTGAGTCAGAACTTCCTTATTTTTTAAAATAATGTCTCTTAGGAGCGCGTAACCGTACCTACCATACACAATGGAAAACGACTTTTATTATTTTTTGGCAAATGTCTCAAAAAGTAGCACAATAACAAGTGACTCATATTTTGGAATCATTAGAAAGATGAGATCTTTTTCCTTATAATGGTACAAAATTCGTTGAATTTTACTTGGAGTGATATCTCGCTAAACTGCCTCTTTCAATGAAAAATTAAAATGGTTGAAATAGGAAAAACGAAGACATTTCTAAAAGACTTTATGCTCATTCAAGAGCTAATCTAAAATTCCGTGGTATATGCCGAATACCGGATTGACACGTATCACCAAGACATATTATGTTCCAAAATACCGTTCAGTAATGTTTGAGTTTTCTTCCCTTATCTCCTCTGGTTAATTATGAAATTCTTTACCTGAGAATGTCAGAATTTCCTCTAAAATTAAGGTATTTAAAAGGACAGTAACAGATAATTTATGTAGTATTACTTAAATTTGATACAAGCAAATAAATATAATAGATACTGGATGGATTATTGTATTTTTGCAAACTGTAATGTTGATAGTAGATTATTATCCATTATTTCATTGATTACGTATTATTCCATCATTTAATTAGTGTTGTATTTATTATCTCCAATGAGTTTCTTTGGTAATGGCATGTAACTTTTCCATTTATACTCAAAGGGAGATTACGTCCCAGAACAAATAAATTTGGTTTTTATTGCATCTTAGGAAAACTTTTTATTCATAATTTATACTTCACTATCATGCACTTCAAGACTATGACTTCATTTAATCACCATCCAGAAAACTCACCCCACATGGAGCTCTAAACAGGCAGAGGTGAGTGCTGAACAGGGACTCTCCAAATTCAATAATCAAGGAAAGTTTTTTTTAAAACTGTAATTTCTAAATCCGTTGCATTTAAGGTGGTTTGAGCGAGATAGTACCTTAGTCATAATGGAAACCATATTCACATTTTATTTTTTTATTTCAGCGTCTGTAAGAAGTATAAAATAAATATTCTAGTATTAATATGGCGCAAAGATATAGTTATATGTATATGACCAAAATTCTCAGTATTCAAATGTATAAAGCTACATAAGTCTCTAACTTGACTCATTTTTTCCTTCAAAACGGGAGGTTTTTTTGCGATTCTGTAAAAATTACTGGGGTGAGTAATAGTTTATTAAATATAAGTAGTTGAGAAAACATACAATCTACACACCGTTAGTTTTTTACGAAACGTAGGTGCTAGAAGTTCCGAATGTTTTTAATATTCTCCCTCTGGAGCGCACAGCTTCTATCCCGTGTATAACAGCTTATATTTTTAGGCAAATTGCTCGAAAAGTAGTTCGCCAAGGGGTTGATATTTTGATATCATTGGAAAGATGAGATTTTTTTCTTTAAATGAGGCCAAATTCATCAAATTCTAGGTGAAGTGATTTTTCACTCAAACTACCTTAAAAATACTTTGGTTACTAAATTTAACTTACGAATTTCCACACAGACTGTCGCCAAAGATATTGACGGATCTGCGTAAATTTCACAAGTCACCTTTGCATAAGGAAATTAAGGAATCCTAAGAAATTGGAACATGGAATACAACGTATCTGACGTGTATTTTTTTACAAAATTAAAATGCTGTATTTAAGGACGATTCTCCTGGTTGTGAGTGCAATGAAAAAGATTACGATGTTGGAATATTTTCTCACATATTCCTCCGGCTCTTTAGCATTTAGAGCTGACAGAAATGGGGTTGACGAAAATGTATCATTGAAAGGCTCAAATTACTTTGGAGCTGAATATATTGTTTTTACAATATTTCCATATTTAACCAAAACCTTCGTGAATAACAGGGCAAACCTAATTTCAAGTCGTCATGAATATAGGTTGGCATTAACATTAAAAATTGTAGCATTATTTTTATAAAATCATCAGCATGACTGCCATCTAATCGTCCTCATTATGTTAATTTGCAACATGTATAGAAACAAATAAATATTTATGCACATTAAAAAAACGCTTTTTAAAATTAAATTAATTTTATTTTCTGTGCAACTTTTTAACTTTTTACTTTTCCTTAACACTGAATTGTTACTTGAAATCTACATTTTTGATAAATTTCAAAGCTCTAAGGTGTTGGAAAGTGGGTGAAAACGAGATCGTAAGATTTCACCCACAGCTAATAACATTCCGGTGATGCTGAAGAAAAGCGTTTACTAAAAGAGTTCATGTCGATAAATTAAATGGAGGTGAGAAACTCAGATGAAAATTAGAGTCCTCCGGGGGTAACAGTTATAAGTAGCTGAAAGGCTCCTTGAAAGAGCAGCAAACGGTCCCTGACAACCACATGGAATGCGATGGAAGCAAAGCCACCTTAATCACGGGCAAGCCTCACTTAAAAAGCCGTTTCACACAAGGTATTGAATTGTTCAATTTTAATAAACTCAATTGCTTCAAGCTTAACTTAGTGGAGTTTTTATATATCCATATAATTTTAAGGCACAACGTATTAAACACGGAAATTTCAGGGCACAAAATAGCTACGTAGTGCCTTTGAATGATATGGTGCAATTTAAAGATGAATAAGCTAGCGAATTTATGGGTGAAATGATGTCTTGCGAGAATGAATTAAAACAAATTTAAGGTGTATTTTTCAACAAGCACTTTTTAAAATTTAATCCATGAAATGTTTCGTCTTATGATTTCAAAGCGCACGCTAATCTTGAGCAGCGTTGCTTAACCAGTTAAACTGGCGATTCGCATTTGAAAGAGGGATGATGAATATAGGTGACGCAACGGATCTTTTCTGCGGTAGCAGCAGTTGAAATGTTCGTACGGAGACATTACTGCGAATCGTGGGTGGTGATGTTTGGGCTAGACGGAGCAAGGATAAGAGACCGAAATAGACTGGAGGATCCCGTGCTCTCAGTCAAAATTCGCGCAGTCATCCAAACAATCCTCTGCTTCACACCACGCAATTTTGACTAAACAGCTATCCCTGCATCAACCTACGCAAGGAAATACCCCATACATAACGGCCATGTCATTCTGGCACATGCGATAAAAGCAAGAGGAAATAAGTGAAAAAAGAGAAATTGGAGGAAAGGAAAATATCCTTTTTTTTGTATCCATTCGATTTTGCACCCTTCCAGAATGAAAATGCTAGGATAAATTTAAAGCAATCAGCATTAGCATGTAGCTTGTTCATTGGTTCATTTCATAATTCTTAAGAAAAGTTGCTTATATTTTATCTAATTTATGCTATTGCCTCGGAAAAGTGAACTTTTATTCGCCTCTCCTAGCCGTAGTGTAACTTTGGGCGTCCGTAAAAACTAACACGTTTATTCAATCTAAATCAAATTTGAATGCAACGTAGGTAGAAGGATTTTAGTCCATTTCACGAGTTTACAAATCTCTATTTGCAAAAAAAAAGTTGTCGTCCATAACATGAAACCACTTTTTTCGTCTCTCAGAGGTACGACAGAAATGAATCTGTATTTATCTTTTATCTTTGCGCATTTATGTTGCTCTAGGAAATACAACAATACAAAAGTTCTATTACATTGGTAACATATGGTGTACTGAATGTTGGCGAGATTTCAGGTAGTGGTGAAAGGTGTTACTGTCAGAATGTGAAATATCACATATCAACTGCTGGTTTTTGCGAATGCATCAATAATCGTAGCTTCTTTAACTTTAGTCGGATGTAGCGCAGGGCATTGAGATTTTAAAAAAACTCACCTCCTGCCATACACTCTTGAGGTGGCTTGAAGAGTACAATTTAGATTGAGATGAAATGCAAAGGCACGTTTAATAAAAAAAATTAAAACTTTAAAAAAATATACATAGTAAAGCTTAGAGGCACAGGTAGAATTCGAAGTATTTTTAAAACGTTTTAATTTTTTTGAGTTCTTGTCTGCCAGATGTTCGGAACAAATTTTAAAATAGATTTTAAACTAAGTTCCCGACGAGACTTTAAACATAGCTAAGAACTGGATGACAATGCAATAATATGTAATAATACATATTATAAATGTTATATAATTAAATATTATAATAAAAATATATTTTATAAATTATACGTACAATACATGGATAAAATAAAATAATATAATAATTAAAATAATAATCAATTTAAAATTTAAAATGTTTCTATCGTAAAAAACGTTTTTTTCCTTTAAAATTAGATTGACTCAGCTCATTTTGTTCACCCCTTGCAGTAAGGATTATTCGTATCAAAAATGTTTCAGACAAAAGTTTTAGACAATACTTAAAAGATCTACAGTAACTTTCAACTAATCTTATATTGTGCCTGCTAATGAAGTTGATTTTGATACTAAAAAATGATTTTTTTGTCCGGAAACTCCTATTTTTTCCACCCCTTGAGCTAAGTTTTGTTGTTTAAAAAAAATCTATCGCACAAAAGGTTTTGGTAGGAGTCTTAGGAAGTATAATAAATTGAAACGAACACAATATTTTACGAATTAAAGGTGTTATTATAATTTTTCAGTTAATCAAAAATCCTTCCTCATTTCCACCCCTTGGTCTGATTTTTCCCATTAACGAACTTGACCGAGATTTTCCACATTCATATTTTATGTGTCAGTCCGGAAGTAATTTGTTCAAAATTATGGCAATTATCGAGACTATTATGTGGAAATTTTCCGGGAGTCGCACCATGGTAACGACTACAATAGGTAGTCTTTCTTCGAAATCTACCAAAATACCTTTTGATTACATCAGAATGAGAGGGAATTTTATGTCTGTAATTTGTTGTAAAATTGCAAGCAACGTGTGAGAACGGCCATGCGGTCACTGAGTGAGCAGCTAGACGGAGCGATATTCCTGGGCAGTTGGGCACTGCTGGGAGAGGAAAGCACAGTCCGTCCCACGCGGTGACTGGCTGGACGACTCGGCACAACTCTCTGATTCACGTCTTCTCCCCTGCCCCTCCTACATCTCGGAGCGGTGGGTCGACGTCGGGAATTCAAATGGCACACGAGGAGAGAAGGAAGCCGTTCCCAGCTGGAGGAGACCTCCGAGATTACGTCAGCTGGCTAGGGACGACAGAAGGCAGTAAAAATCCTTCCGGCGACGCTATGCGCACTCAAAAGTATTTGCACATTTTATTTATTACATTTTTTTATCGTGACAGACTGATGAATCCCCACCAGAATCCAGACGATAAAGAGAGAAAATAATGTCCATTTTTTTTTGCGGGTTCGCGAATATTAGAAGCGCAGCAAACAGTCCTGGCTGAGCAAGTCTTGCAAGAATATAACCGATTTCCTATTGTCCACTAAGTCCACACGATTTGTCACTTCTGCAAAGATGTTTATTTGAGATGATGGCGACTCTGGCCATCTTCCTTTCATCTCCTAAATAACTCACATCTATATCTCCAGAAGTCATCTAATCATCAGCAGTCATCTATCTGAAGAATGCTTCGCTGCAGCTCTCCACTCCACTGAGCTATAAGAGGCAAACTTCTGCCTAGGCCAACTAGGCAGCTGCCTACGGAGGCAGCTGCCTAGTTGGCCTAGTGAGTTGCCTACATTAGTATGCCACAGTGTGGTGAAACGCGCGTCGTGCCAGCGTAATACAGATTTGAGGAAATAACAAAGGTGGTTTTCTCATCATGGATACCCATAATTTCCACGAGGATAGGCCTGATATCATCAGTTCTATTTGCTAATTTTAGCTTTATTCCTTCTAAAGTCTTCATTTTAACGTCACTAATGATTTGCCATAATTTGTATCCATCCTTGGTCTCTCTCGATATTTTCTTATTCATTTCTTTTTCCATTAACATTTGGAGAGGCTGCAGCGACGCAAAATGTTTCCATTACGTGGGTCCCTTTTTTTCCTCTGAGTTTTTATCAAATATGTTTTCCCTCCAACTGTTTGGGGTTTCCCTTCGTACATTTGATCTTCACCAATCTTCTTCAGGACCAAATTTTCATTTGCTTCATTGTTTGGCTGCTATTATCGTTCCAGCTTTAGAAGATAAAGCTCCATAAATGTTTTTTAAAGAAGACCTTCCTTATTTCCATTTGTGCTTAGTGCTTTTACAAAACTCTTCGTCTGATACGATGCCTTATTTACTTGCGCTTTTCTGTTTTATATATGATTATTGCTTCTTCCATCACTTCCATTCCCAAATAAAATTTCATATACTCTAGTTCATCCTATTTTGCTGACTTCTAAAATATCTATTTTTATGCTGGCCATTTCAATCTTGGCTTTTCGTTACAATGCCTTCTTTGATTGAGCTTTTCTGACCACAGCATATTTCTCCCCCCTTCCATCACTGGTGACCCATCCAGACAGCAAAATGTTATCTACCCCAGACCACACCATTTTGCAGTTTCGTAAGATGTATAACTCTAGCCTAGCCATACCTATCGAGGCGTTTTCCAATTCCCCGCATGCTACTAATAATGTAACACACAGTGTCCTTATTCTGCATTTATCCTCTTTCAATGATTTTCCCCTCCTAGTGGTCTCTCTCTACCCAGATATCCGACTGGGGGACTATTTTACCACCGGAATGCTTTACTGGAAGGAATGCCATCACGTTCTGTTCGTAAATGCACGGCTGCGTCTTCCAGAGAGAATGTGTTTTTTTTTTCGTTGTCTTCCACATCCCACTACTGCGGCCAATACCGTGAACTTTCACTATACCGTCCACACGTTTGACAGTTGATACCGGACAGATCCACCTTTTACTATCCATAAAACCAAATTGTAATGTTAACACTGGGCAAAAAATTATTCTTCGGATGGAAACTTTTCTTTTTTTCCTCGAAGTCATTAGTTTTTGCTTTAGCCAGAGGAGGGATCGAATCTGTTATGCAGCTTCACTATTCTTTTAATTCTGTTTTGCAAATTTTCCCTGAAACTTTTTCTTTGACCTTAAATGATTACAAGTCCTGAAACTGCTTCAAATTAAATACTTATAGCTGCTATAACTGCAGAGTGTGTATTATGAAGTGTTCTAGCCGTGAATTTTGTAGATTGTATCAAAAGGCAGAAACGATACGACTGTATTTCAACTATTGGTTGGAATACGCAGTTGTAAGATCTGCGCCATCAATGCCTCCTGGTGAGACTGCTGTCCTTCACCAAAGGTACCAAAGCTACCGATGGGAAGAATGAATTTCAGAAAATCGACTAAATCCCATGTCTCACGGCGCAATTTTCCCTAATATTAAATTGGTTTCACATACACTTAACCAGGGATTGTAAAACCAAACCGACAGTTTCTCTGCAACAATACATCACAAACAATTTCTCGCACGATACCTCTTACACCGTACGTTCATCTATCTACATCTCCGAAGTGACGTGAAAGCCACCACTAGGGTGTGTGGCACGAGGTGATTCCACACAAGGCATTCAGTACTCGTCCCAGTTCAAATCAGGACGCTAGGCGCAGACCAAAAAGCAGTCAGGAAAACAGTGCGCAGTCAAACCAGAAACTGGGAGAGTGATACGTAGACAAACATGCAGTACACTGGTTAAGATACAACTGCTGGCTAATATTTCTAAGACTATTAATTTATGAATGCTACGAGATACCACTTCATCCAGAAAACCAAATAATGCCGGACATTTCAACCGAGGAGTGGTGTTAGTAATGACATGTATTATGTTATTAAACACAAGAACAGTCAACTCTACCTGGTGAGGGTGGGTTTTCATAGAATTGACCTATCGTCACTACTGTGATCCCTTATTGCAAGTGGAAAAAATGGATCTTAAATCCATCGGTTATGCAGTCTATTTCCTTTATCTCATTCCTGTGATCGCTTCTACCGTAGTACGTTGGCTCTAGCAATATATGTTGAACGTCCGGCAAAAAATTGTCTGCTTCGAACTTACGCAAAAGATTTTATCTTTATTTCTTTCTTCGATCAGTTAGATTTTCCCACGTGGCATTCCTATAACAATGCGGTAACACTGCTAAGTTCAACGTAACAAATTTTTACAAATCTTGCTTGTCTCCGCTGCGTTCGATCTATTTCTGAGAATAGTCCTACTTCGTAAGGGGCCCACATGCAGGCGGCATACTCAAAGTCAGGTCTCACCAAAGATAAATAACATCGCTCTTTAACGTTCTCGTCACATTTTCTAATGTTCTTTCAATAAATACCAATTTACGACTAGCCTGTCCGCAGATTTCCCATACGTGTTTCCCCCAAGACAGGTCCTGAGTAAGTGTCACACAAGTATTTAACTGACTCTACATTACGGTTTCATTAATTGTGTACGTTTCATTGACAAAGTTTTTTTTTCAAAAATTCATCACAACGCACTTTTTAAAATTTAATTCTAACTATCAAGTTTTCCACCATTCATTTATAGCATCTAGCTCTTTTATAGCGCAATCCTGTCAGACTCATTGCTTAGATCCCTGTAAAATACTGTATCGTCTGCGAATAGGAGAATTTTGCACGTAGCAACGGTAACGATGACATTAGTATACAAATGGAATTATAAGGGACCGATAACACTTCCCTGGGTTCCACAAACCTGATGTTACTTTCACTACATCTGAAGAACCATGATGCTTGGTCAAGTGAGGGCCAAAAGGGTTTTGGGATAGGTGTGAAACGAGCTTCAGTTACATAATACTCAATTCTGGCAAAATATCGAGCCGATTCGAAAATATGAATATCAGACACTTATTTGTTGTGCATAAAAATCAGTGCGATTCCTAAGACAAATGATAAAATATTTTTGAAAGGCCGTAATTGAAGAAAAACTATCACAAAAACCTGTGCCGTGAAGTATGGGCATAATTATTTTTTTTCTAAGGACTGGAATATATTTGCCGCCTCTGGGATTCGAACTTTGTGACCTTCTGAGTAGTCTACCCGAGGCTGCTACTACCACTTATACCTCCATGACTCAAGGCACGGTGCTAAAAGCGCCAAAACGCGTTCCGAATGAGTAATAAGTTAAGTAGACAGCTCGAGAAATAGCATTTATTCTTCCTTTTTACCCATGTCGTTGTTGCAAGATATCTCACCTTATAAAAAATGCGTGTTATTAATATTTAATATCAACCATCTTCCCTACTGCATGTGTCCAGCGGAGGAGATAGTCCTCGTTGACCCTTGAAAAATAATTAACGTCAATATAAACTCTCAAGAAATATGAAAAGCTTTATATATTAATTGGGTATACTTGCGCGTGATTTTAGGTATTTGTTGCCCGAATTAAAGTGATATTTGATGGTCACTTTCACTATCTAGTGAATTCCCAATATAAAGTGGCCAGCAATGGGCAGCAAAACGTCAGCCAAAAACAACTCAAATCACGCGGCGTATACTTGATTTATCCTAATATTTAGCCATAAAGACTTGCAAAGGCTTAAATTAAGAATAAGAATGGCATTTACTGGCAGTCACGCACATCAATGCATCATAAGTCAAACAAACACTAATCGCAAGCAAGGGCTGAATGATCCGTTATAAGTAATCCCCTCTGCGCGCATTTTTCATTGTATAACTGGCACCAGGACATCCCGATATGACGTAAGAATATAGTGATATTGTACTCATTATGATGGCTGGAGCGGTAATAGTGAGTCATTGAGTGCACATTTGAACTTTTAAAATAAGTCGAAAGAATTCTTGTACCACATTTCACTGTAGCAAGTACATACATATGTTTACACGATGGAAATCACCATACTTACATGCAGCCATGTATTAAATAATTCAAGAATTATATTTTAAAATTGTCGCCTTAATTAAACATTGTCATGACTTGGATTTTCGGCGCGGAATTTGAAATTTAAGTGAAAATTCTTTCTAAATACGCATTTGTTTTACTCGGAATGATTGCCTTGATATTTCTAGCGACCATTATAATAATATTAAACGTATTATTACGAGTTTAGGAGAAAATCTGTCCATATGTGACCGAAGTATTACGAAATATACTTATGTCATGTGCCATATGGCTACGAGTTCAAATAGCATTGAATTGCCAAGAAACCGTATCGGTAACACGAAATTTTTCCACTTTTGTCTATAGATATCACTAATAAGAACACGTATGCAAATCTTCACGCTAAACTGTACATAAACAAAAATCGCTCCAACCGTCTTCAGTGGCAGACTACGCCCTGCGCTGCGGTGCGTGGCCTCTGTTGATGCAGAAATGCAGAAATACTAGACCGTCTTCCGTCAAGATATCCCGAGCGGAAGAAAGCGACGAGGTACAGCTGTTAAAATCTGCTCTTAGTATTTAAAAAAAATTATGATACTTCAGGGATGTGGCTATAGGGTAACTTTAGCATGGCATTTTATTTAGTTTTCAGTATTCCGGATCATGAGTTCTTCGCCTGTAAAAATCATGAATTCTTAACAAACATTTTCATACGATAACGTTTCCATGAATCTAGGAAGTCAGTTCCTGATCGTCCACGCTTCAAGTACGCGATTAATTGGTTTTAGTTTGCTCAAATTACAGTTGCTATTATTGCAATTTTATTCGAGTTCAACTCCTTTATTTATGTCGTAGCCAACGCTTCGATCAAGAGCTTAGATTATTTTTGACTAAAAAAGAGAGAAAAATGAAATAGTTTCCTCTTTTTTTCTCATAAGGTTTTTGAAAATTAATTTTAATTTTTAAAGGTATATTACCTCCCTTTTTAATTAAAATTAACACATATGCATAATGATTGATATTAGCCACCATGGCATACATGCATGAAATATGAGCGGTAAATTTAACGTTTCCACTATCATAAAAATAATGGCGGCTTCGCGATTTTCCGTGTAACAAGAGTCACACTTGTACAAACATCTGATATCACACTTGTGAAACTTGAAATCGTCTGAACCCCAAAAAGTCTCATTTATGATGATTTGGGCGACATAAAGTACTTTTTCCTCTTTTCTTAACAGTATATTCTTCTCCAGGAGCTTAATACAGCTGAAAACTAAGAAATAGACGGTGGCCAAGAATAACTTGAAATTAAACAATATTACAATCGTGATTTTTACTCGGAGAAATCTTGTATCAGAGGCAGAGGACGAAGGTGGCACTTCTCAGACTAATGCCACGGCTCTTTGTCTTTGGAACCGTCAGAAGTAGACGTCCATCTAATCATTCGCTAACACGAGAAAACTTGATTTTGGCTCATTAGACTCCATTACCGATCAGTTTAAAAAAAATACCATCGAAAAAGATTATTTCACGGTCGAAGCACTTCGAAGAAAATTTTTTCTCGCCTGCCCACATGAAACGTAACTGATTTTCAAAAATAAATTTCCCTAAGAAACAAATTTTCCTTCCTCTGATTCAACTTTTACACAAATTTTATTTTAAAATAGTTCTTCAAAAAGATACAATGGCATGGCTTATTAATTTCCGTAGGTTAATATTTTTTAACCTTAAAACTGTGACATGTGGTTGTTCTTCGTACAAGTTATGCCTTACGATGGTAGTATTTGTGTTCAGTTTTTGAATGGGGTAAACTCATGGTTGTTATAAACGATGTATGGCCACAGAGTAGGGACATATCATTACTCTGTGGGATGGCCTCCAATACGCAGCTATCCAAAGCTCCACTTAGTTTGATTGGTGCAATTCATGTGATTTGCGGTCATTCAAATTTCTTATTTTATCTCCATTGTTGCTCTATATTTTACGGGGCGTACCCTGGCCACCTATAGCAGCTCAACCTCCTGTCTGCCCTAGCTCACTCATCTTATATTAAGGAAGAAAAAATAATACTTTTACAATACTAATCAGTACTTAATTTCAAGAATTCCTTTCCAAAGAATATTTCTAATGATATTATTAGGTGTAAGAATCTCCGTTTGGAGAGAATTTCCTACTTAACAACTTTAAATTTAACTTTAACCCTAAAAATACAACTTAAGTATTGCTTATGATTCATGTGGTTTGATCACAATGGAAAATAAATATTGATTCCTCTTTCTTACATGGCCCTCTTGGCGATTTCGTAGGGCCATACTTATTCATTTATTTTTGCAAAAGAAATAAGAGTCTGCAGGCGATGAAATTGATTTCTTCATTTATTCTTTCACAGGATTTCACCCCATACGTTCTTCAACAATGTCACGGGCTGAAAAGGGGATGCTTAGCAAAAAAAGCGTTGAATTTGAGGAAGTTTTGGAATATTTTGAGAAAGTTCTAGCAATTTCGAACCGAAAACAAAATTCGACGACAAAATAAAGAATCTCCATTCCATTTTCTTTCTTATGATGATTCCCACGATTTTTTACGACCATTAATATAATTTTATTTTCCAAAAAGATAGAAACTCTAAAAGCTATAAAAATGAACTCCGTGTGCATTTATTGTGGAAGTTGATGTAAATTATCTAAAGTTGAACTCGAGACTTTGGGTGCGTAAAACGTAGCCTATTATGTACTCAGTGGCGGAAGTTAATAATGTTCATAGTTTGAAAGTTATTAGGGTTCTGATTTAAAAAAAGCGTAGCAGCGATAAACGTTACATGAAAAAAGGTTTCATGAAAACGTTGCAGTTTTAAGCTTATCTTTTTATATATCTACTAATGTAGGATATCTGATAGATGACAGTAATGTGCAAAATTATTGCCATTACAAAACTTAGACCATTAATCATTATATCACCGAAACGGATCTACACTGGGAAAACCGTTGAAGCAACCAATGATTGTGGCGTGCTCAGGATGTGCCCGTCATTCTCTCTCGAATTCAAGGTAATTTCAACGCTTCGCCTCCTTCATTTCCTCTCTGTATGCCGTTCCTTCCGCCTCACTGGCTTGTTCCATCCTGTTGCTTTTTACTGTAAATTGCAATTCCTCAAAAACTCTACCTATCAATAGATATTCCAGGAAACATCAACGAAAAAAAGACAAACGAATCACGTGAGCACGCATTTGGAGGTATTTCTACACGCATAAAGTGATATGAATAACTGAATTAGCCCTCAAAAAGACGATTTTTCGATAACCACCCTGATTAAATGGTACACTGGACATAAGCAGCGAAAAAAACATGAAACGGAGCTCATCAATATGAAAAGAAACCGTACCATTCCACAATCTTTTAACACAACGACTGATTTTAACGTTAATATTGCCATTATCAAGGTAAAAAGGGGCTACATACACTGGCATTATAACGATATAGACGCTTAAATCGATCGGTCAATTAAAAATGAGTGGATTGTACAAATCATTTCTTTTTACAACGATGAACTTAAGTTCCACGAAGTCCACGCCCGAGTCCGTTATTGGACCTATGGCTTGAAAAATGCGTGTATTGAGATATAGATAGTTATTCTTGAATTATAGCAGCGAAGCGATGTGCATAAATGAATTATGCCTCTTCCGCTTCACTACAGTTGTATTTTATTTCAAGGATTTCTAAGGAAAGAGTTAGTAATGCGAACGGCTGGCTGGCGCGGACCATCGTAACCTTTTCTACCTGGGTAGACCTACTAAGGGTCATCTATCTACCCAGAGCTGTATTCTGCCATCAAAATTCACGCCAGTAGCAATGATCATGTGATAAATCGTCATACTCCGGGTGATGAGAAAAAATATGGTGCTCGTTAAAGATATAAAAATAAGAACTATACCATGGCGATTAAGGACAGGTGCGAATGCAGGTAGATCTTAAAATCGTTTAATACGATGATAAAAAGCTAGGTTGGCGAACGAGGCATTTATCAAGTTCTACTCGAAGACATCGGCTTCCAGACTATGGAGCTGATGTAGAGTACTAAATATAGACAAAAAGCGAAGTAATTCACCTTCGAGAAAAAGCTTAAATTGCGGCCGGTGAAGTTTGTCGATTGGCTACCAGCCGTTCTGGCCTTATTAGGCGCGGCTTCAAGGTCTGAGAGAATGTCATCTTGCTCCATTGGGAGAGAGCGGTGAGAATCAAACAAATTGTACTTGGGAGAGGTGAAACAGTTCACGGCAATCTGTTTGCATGAACGCAATACATACGTCGCTCAGTACTCTTGCGAGAGAATTCTATACGAATGGGCGTTTAAGATTTGACGAGACCCTGCTAGTCCCTCAGCGACCGCTATTTCGCCCGCTTCCGATTTAAAAAAAAATAAAAAAGTATATAAATTCCGAGTGGAAGGCTCCTGCTCACCGTTCAAAGCAACAGGAGAGAGACACGCCACGCCTGCCTTTGGAGCATGACGTCATTGTTTGCCCCCCCCCCCTCTCCCTCCAGTCGCCTTGGAAGCACGCACAAACGTGACAATTATCACGGCGAAAAAGGCAAATAAAACTGTCACCAGGGAGACGAAAAGCGTGAAAGTGCTTTCGCGAAAGAGAAAAATTTTCTTGGGAGTTCTTTTCTTGCAGTGGGAGAGACCACCGTTGCGATGGTCCAAGGCATGACTAACAGCACGTCTCGCATGGCTGCTTAACTTATCGGAACTTTATACCTTGATGCTTGAATGTTTGGGCTTAATCCTTAATCCAAGCTTAATTCCTATGCAAAACCTAAAACTTACATATCGTGTATCGTAGTGTGTGCTTTGTTTAAAAATATCACCCACTGCCACACACCAGTGAGGTGGCTTGCTAAGCTTTGTAATGGCGAGACAAGGCTCTAGCAATGTAAGCTCTCAATCGTGCTCATTTAGGAACGAAACTTTATCCCATATGAAGCTGCATTTAAATTTACTATTAGCATATCTTTAATACATAACTAGTAACCAGAGTTTAACCGCCAGGATCATAAAAAGAAGGCATTAATCATAAAATTTTCCGTACATATGTAAAAGCACTAAAAATGGTATAAGCAGAGTTGTAGCTGTGCATGAGCTGTAGATGTAGCTGTAGATGACGGAAGAAAAAGAACTCAAATTCACGTCCCGGATAAAGTTTTGTAAATTCAACCTCTGTTACATACCCTTGAGGTTTATAGGTTAAAATATAAACGCAGAGGTAGATTACGTAAGGAGAGTAAATCGATTGCACATAGGCAGCAAGGCTTTCCGAAAGGAAAAGATTAATGACAAAAATCGGTGTTAACAGCTATGGGGGTCGATTTCGAACTTCACATACCAGCGCTATCGAGAGATAGGGAGTCCATTGTAGTACGAACATCTGCATAACAATCAGCGACAGCGTTCAGCTGCCAGAGGAGGTGTAAGTACATACAACATCTTACAGCAAAATTTAGTTTTACTCAAGGCGGAAAAAAACTCAATTAATTAATGAAATCGAGACGTAACAGAACACCACCAGTGTGTGAAGTCAACTCACTCAGATCACTCCGACCGCAAAAGGTAAGGGAGAAGCTGGTTTAAGAAGGCGATGCCCTGTTATGTGCGTCAACAAGAGAAAAGAATGAAAAAAGCACAAAACAAACAAACGAACCTTCTTTTCTTATCTCAGCGACGGTCGTCTCGGTCACCGGCCTGTCGCGATGATCCTGAATTACGGGGGGCGAGTAGCGGGGGGCGTGGGTGCTTCTGGTCTGCTGAAATGGTGTTGGGGAGCTGATGAGGACACCTGATGAACGTGGTAAACTGAGGGGAATGTAAAGGTGAAAGAAAAATGAAGTGAGGATATCAGGGTAGGAGTCAAGGTTCACACTGTGGCTTCATCTGGGTCGCCGACTTTTTGGTCCGATTGTCCTCACAAACAAAACGCATTCACAAGAAAGGGGGGATTAGGTGGGCTGTGGGGTTAGGTAGCACTTGTTGCTTAGCCACAGCAGGGGGTGGGGCGACAGGATACGTTGGGGAAAACCCTAGAAAGGGTGGGGGGAAGGAGTTCCCTTTCAACAACACAACACTGACTCCTCTTCACCGCCGCCGACCACAACAGTACCGGCAGCCATTCCCACTGAACTCGGGTGAGATTAACGCTTGCAATAGCTAGCGTTCAGAGGCAACACTTTCCGTCTCCTCTTCGGGATGATTTTGCGTCCGTCACAGAACTTAACAACTCCTCGTATGTGGACATGTGCGATCGTATTCTCGCAGTCTGCTCATTCCAAGCGCCGCCGGCCGATTCAGCTCCCCACACCTTTCCCTTCAAACCAACCAACCGGTCCTCCCTCGCGTTTCTAGCGGCTCAACATCAAGACGAGGGGTGTTAGGGGGTTGCGAGGGGGGAGGGGGGAGACGGGAGAAGGGGCGGGGGAGTGAAGGGGCGGGGCGTAGCGAGCACAAAGGTGACCGCCCTGTTGCCAAATGTCTATACACACGCACACCATCACCGTCAACAGGTTGGCCGCCGCGCCGCGCGAGGTATGAGGATAAATGAAGTGCTTTGCTCCTCTCAAGAGTCACCACGAGACGAGGACCTGCTGGGAAGGAGTATGAGGACGGCTGCAATGAGAGATGCAATGCCTCTTAAGATGGGTGGAGCGGTAATCGTGGGTCATTTTGCGCATATTTTTAATAATTCTAATCGTGGGTCATTGAGTGGATATTTTAAACAATTTTCCAAGTAAGTCGAAAAACAATTCTAGGACCACTTTTCAGTTAAGTACATACATGCATCTCATAATGCGGTGGAACTCACCATACATGCAGAAATGTAAATGATACAAGAATAATATATTTTTTTAATTTTTTTGCAACGGTTAAAGAATTAGATGACTTAGGTTTTCGACGCGGTCCTCGAAAGTTAGTCAAAAATTGTATTTAAACCAGTTTTTTTCATTTTTAATCTTTGAGTCGGTGTGGCACCTTGATATTTGTGAGCAGCCATTATAATGACATGAAATGCATCATTTCGCGTTTAGAAGAAAATACGTGCAAATGTAATCGAATTATTACGAATGCATCTCATGTTCCACTAGACTAAGTGTTAAAACATCATTTAATTGCCAAAAGATCCTTAAAATGCTATATTTTTTCACTTTTATTAATAGATATTACCAATAATAACACGCATGCAAAGTTTCACGCGAGTCTGGTCATGGACAAAAATCACTCCAACAACCAAATTGGGACTCATTTAATTGACCATCGGGACTATCATATGCATTTCCCAAGGACAAAGTTTTAGACAAAAAATCAGACAAACGTAATTGCAGATGATGCGAAACGCGGAATTTGGCATAAATGTAATTGCTGAAGAAAATATGGAGAAAACTTCATTGAGCTCCCCAAAGCACAATTTTTTACAGTACAACCAGTTTCACCGACTATAGCTTCACGTCACAGAGGGTCGTGCAGTTTCAATAAATTGTGTAGATATTGTGGAACTAAACAAAGAATACGTTGTATTTTCTTCAATGATGAAGTAGTTTCACAAAGTAACGCCCAACAACGTAAATTTTAAAGTTTAATTGGTTTCAAAGTCATAAATAATAAAATCGACCTAGGTTATGGTATAAAATAACATTTTTATTTTTCAAATTTATGCTGCACACGATACTCCATCCCGTTTGGAAAGTTTTATTCCTGAGGACATCGACTTCACCGAGTCCTCAGAGATCATTATCTGCCTTTATAAGGTGCTCATGTTCAACTGTAGGAATAATGAATTACAAACTAGGGTGGTTGGAGCGATTTTGTTATATTCAGAGACATGCGTGAAACTTTATATACGTGTTCTTATTAATGGTATCTTAAAATAAAAGTGAAAAAATTGTATATAACCGATTTGGTTTTTTTTACCAATTCTATGCTAATGGAATTTGGCTTTGCCGAGTTAGTGGATACTCAGAAACTTAACGTCATGCTCTTCCTGTATCAGATGTACAGGTTTAACTGTATGATAAGAATTTAACAATGGTTTTAAATACTCCATCTCCTAAAGATATATGACATCGCCTAATATATCTAAAACCTTAATTTAAAGAACTGCAGTTCTGACTGCGACAGTTACTTTAAAGGAGTCAGCTGAATAAATATGAGGGGTGTTTGTTCTCCAACGACAACAAAAACATACTATTAAAAACTATGTGCTACTGTGGAAGGTAAGGACCACATGCATGAAATTAGACTGGATAGGTTTAAAATGTCATTTTTCCGCGCGCGATTAGGGAACATTATGGCTATGATCAATGCCGCCATTAATGTTAATTGTGACGATAGGTAGCGTTTTTTTTATGTTCTATTTTCAATTTTAAATTTCTGCATGGGATGCTACTCATTTTAGGTTTTGTGAATCAGCAATTTTGTAATAATTTTGCATGCTAGCTTAACTGAACCATAAAAAATGGTCCCCACGATGTATGAATGCAGTTGAACTTTAAGGTGGTTGGATCGGTTTTTTAAGGAAAGATTCGCCTTAAACTTTGCATACTTGTTTTAATTAGCGATATCTATAGATTAAAGTGAAAAAATTGATTCCTACCGATTTAGTTTTTGGTAATTCAATGCTATTTTAACCCGTAGCCTCGTGGCACATGGTATGTATTTCGTCATAATTCGATTATGTATGTACTAATTTTCTCCTAATCGCAAATTAATACATTTTTTATCATAATTCTTGCTAACAAATACTAAGGTGTCATGCTAAGTCCAATATTCGAAAAAACATATTACAATATAGTTTCGTCTAAATTTCGAATACGGCGCCGAAAACTATCTAACGTTATAACATGCTTTTATTGGGAAAAAATTTAAAATTTAATTTTTGTATCATTTACGCCTGTATGGTGAGTTCCGACGCATAAACTTATGAACTTAAATGAAATGTGGTCCAATAATTATTTTTCGACTTACCTAAAAAAATATTAAAATGTGCACGACCCACGATTACCGCTCCAGCCACCAAAAATCCGGACTGTATGTAAAGTCCATTCCTTGTACGTTACTAAATTTAACATAAAGGTACATTTAGCATCACAGCTAATAACAGAATGGTTGTCTGTTTGACGGATTAGTGCATGCAAGGTGTGGAATCAGCCCCTGCCACACTCACCGATGTGGCTTGCAAAATACCACAAAGGCGTAACGGTCCACCCGCGAGGAAATCAGCGAAATGTGGGAACTTTGTGAAGAAAATTCATTCGCATTGACAGAGATTCTAACCCAGACGTCCCCTTTTTTGTATCGTGTTCTTTTCCATTTTCAACACTCTATATTCCTTATCCACTTCTAATTTCACTGTGGCCTTAAAGGAAATCGGGTGTTATCACGATATACAGTAAAATAAAAGGTAATTGTCTCGTGGTCACGAATATAGATGTATATCTCGTGGTATACAACAATTGACAGAAGGACTAAGTTGGGAACCGCTAGAGACTCGGAGGTTACCACAAATCACAAAGTATTTACTAGACATCTACAGCATATCTTCAACGTCTTAGATGTCTTAAATGTTTACAAGATGTCAAGGAAATATTTTAAACGCTACCCAGGACTGAAAATTGTTTTTTTACTGAACGCATTCCATGATTCGTAGTAATCAAGATTATATACTTTCCACGATAAACATTTTTTTCCTAGAGAAAACTTCATTGGTTTTGAAGTGCAATTTTGTAGGGTTAAAACTTATGGGAGTGAATTAAACGGGAGAATTTTCTTTTAAAGGTGAAAATTTAGCAAATTTGCGAAAACCCAGTTTCCTTACAGGTTTTGAAGTGCAATATTGCAGGGTTGAAACTTATGGGGGTGAATTAAACGGGAGAATTTTCTTTATAAGGTGAAAATTTAGAAAATTTACGAAAACCCAGTTTCTTTACAGATACATGATTAATGAGCGATGTCTCGCGATGAAGGTTCATACCGTAGATATTAAGCAATGTCTATAAGATATTTTGTGAAGACATCTAAAAGGCATAGGAAAAGCGAACATTCAGGTATCTACAAAATGTCTAGAAGATGTCTTCAATTTACTACAAGACATTTCCTAGATATTAGTGAAAGACATTGGAAATATTTTGTAGACATTTTGTAAATACTTTGTGCTATGTGGGATGCTAGGCTACTGGGATAGAAGTTTCAGGGGGACACTCAGGATATTATTTTGACCTGGATCCACATCACTAGTTGAACTCGGTATTTTCAGGCGTAACTTTGTGAAAATATCTTATGTCCGAATTAATAAAAACTTTGTAATTTTCATAATGATTTTTATCTCATGACGACCGGTTTTGTCGCATAGGCGACATCCTCACGTGGACCAGACTCAGGAGACCTGAGGTTGACGCCTATGCAATGAAACCGGTAGTCTTGAAACAAAAAACCATTGTAAAAATTACAAAGTTGTTATTGATTCAGACAAATCTTTAGTACTGATGGAAGCAACAAAATATAAAAGACACAATCCCGAACTGAAATCGACAAAAATTCCATCTTTCCAAGGACCATTGGTGACTTACAAAAACTGAGCGAGAAATTAGAAAATTCCGTCAGCAAGCAATTCACCCTTGCCCACTCCCCTTTTCTTTACCCTATTACCTCCCCCTTAGATGGCTGGTTCCCTGAATACCCCCTGCCACACGCCTCAGCGACGGCTCGCACGGTAGTATGTACATGAATGTTAAGGCAGTTTGAGCGAGATATTTCCCTAGTCATAATGGACACCATATTCGATTTTGTATTTAAGCTTCTGTAAAAGGTATTGAGTAAATATTATAATAAGAATTATGGCGCAAAAATGGCGCAATAAGAATTATGGCGCATAATGGCGCAAAAATGTAATCTACCTATGCCAAAAATTCTCAGTAATTTAATAAATATATCCATACAAGTCTCTAACTTGACTAATTTTTTCACACCGTACGGCAAAAACGCCTTCAAAAGAGCAGGTTTTGTTGCGATTCTGTAAATATTACTGCCGTGAGTAATTGATTATATTTTATAAAAAGTTGAGAAAACATACAAACCGTTAGTTTTTAACAAAATCTAGGTTTAAAAAATTCCTTTTTTCTCAATATTCTCCCTCTAGAGCGCACAGTCGTTAATTAACCCATGCAAAACAGCTTATATTTTTAGGCAAATTTCTCGAAAAGTAGTTCGGCAGGGGGTTATTATTTTGATATCTCTGGAAAAATTTGAGTATTTTATTTAAAATGAGGTGAAATTCAACAAAATCTATTAGAAAAGATTCTCGCTCAATCTACCTTAAGATCTATGAATGCTGTTACCGAATAAGTGGAAACACTTGATTCGGTTAATAGGTATTCAGTAAAGTCTACTCAACTGATGTTAAGAAACCCAGATTTTTAAATTTGAGAGAACCATTGTCATTGTCCACGAAAAACCTATGAAACGACTCATTTCCGCTTCCTGTGAAATGAATTGAGGCACAACTATCTGGAAGAAAAGCAACATTATTCAATGAAAAGGACACTTCATTGCTTACGGGAAATAGAGCCATAAATATAGGAAGGAGTGGACATAGGAACAATTGGACGAGGGATGAGGAGATTAGAGCCCATGTCCAACGATCGTTATATTTGGTTACAATTTTTGCGCACAAGTTTGATACAACAGATTTGCACCGTGTAACATGGTGGAATTGTATCAAAATAGCTTTTGGTCCAAAGTTTTTAATACATTTTGGACCGGCGTTGGGTATTGGCGTTTAAGAGATCTTAAGAATGATTTTTATCAGAAGAGCTTCTAGGCAGTTATTGATTTATTATTATTATTCTACTTATTGAGCGCAAGAAAAAAAATGAATTCATGTTAAACACAAAAAACGAAATATACTCTAAAAAGCTTTGGCTAGGTCCACCATTGCATACGCATTCGAATCATCGCCTCTTTCATTTTTAATAAACCTGCGCAGCTTATCGTACGCAATGTTGACGTGCCCCCAAACCCAAAAACAACAACAGCCCTTGTTCACCGAAACAGCCTGACAAAGGACTAGGTATAAAATTTACCGAAAGGATCACAACATTGTGTGTAGTGAAACTTATGCTGATCCTTGCCGAAGTGCAACACCATACTCCATCAAGAGATCCAGTTCGGAAGGAATTCCCGAGCGGCTAACTCCGCAAATTAACTGATTCTAAACGTCCCAATAACAAGTTCCATAGGCGTGGCCTAAAAAATTTCCACTCGTTTAATGCCCAAATATATAGCTGGAATGTTACGATAATTTGTAATATTCGCCCACTATATAAATATAAGATGAGATAAAGCGACGGACGATATGAGCGAAACCTGATAAGGTTTTAAGGTCTTATATAGTTTATTGGATCAGGGTTACCATCTCACAGTCGGGTTATTAACTGAGAACTGTTGCTCGTTAAAAATATCAAATAACTTTCTTCCGAGAAAGAAAAATAGGGGAGCAAGACATAACTTAGAAATGCGCCGGATGACTTGAGTAAGCCCGTATTCTGCGTAGCTCACTCTGCGCAATTCAAGCACGGGAAGTATTAATATCCACGAGGTATCGATGAGCACACGCCATTTAAGTATATGCGGGTCCATTTAAAAAATAATTCCATTTAAATTGAGTGGTAGTAGAAGAAACAAGCAAACCCCCCAAAGAACCGTCGCAAAACCAAAGGTCTAGCCTTGAAAACATTGGTTTTTCAATTAATTTATAATAGAGTACCTCATTCATAAAAATTCAGGAACACCATCGAGAAGCACAAATTTGAATCCACGACACAGATAAAGAAGCAGGTTGTAGTAAGTGAATAGAAGAGCGAAAGAAACAACACAGTGAACGCATGAAGAAACTTCGGGAGGAAAGAAAGAACACCAAGAAATCATCATAGAGTAATTCTTTGCAGCAGCTCTCCATTCAACTCTTCTCTCGCCATTCACTTCGTTCCTACATAATTCTTTACTTTCATAACCTTCATAATTTGCCTGATGTATTCCATTCCTGGTCTTCCTCTGTTCTTCCCGTTCAAACCTCCTTCCAATATTATATTGTCTCCATTAGGATGTAGGGTGGCAAAATGTGCCCAATATGTTTTACTCTCCTTCTTCGCAGAGTTTCCATTGCGATTTTTTTCTCTCTAACTCTTCGTAGGAATTCACCGTTAGTGATTTTCTCCATCCATTTGATAATTATCATTCATCATCATTGGTCAACCATTCCTAAGATCTTAGGATCAACCTCATTTAAATAGCTAACGTCCCTATTACGGTCACAGGCAGTGCCGTCCCTAGGGTTACGAATTAGGCTGGGAGCCGCTAGAGACTCGGAGGCTGTGTGCTAGGCTTAGATTGCTTGAACAATTGAGAATAGACATCTTTCAGAGCGACACGGAGAACATCATATTAGAACCCCACTATATTTCCAGGTCCGACAGAAACGATAAATTAAGAGAGATATTTTGCCGAACGGATAGGTATGAGAATTCGTTTTTCCCCCGAACAATAAGGGACTTTAATAAATGCTAGGCGTAATTTCATTAGAGCGTTTCCTTTTTATATGTAAACGGCTGGTGTTCCAACACCCCCCGCCACACGCTTATTGAGGCGGCTTGCGGGGTAATATATAGATGTAGATGTAGGGTAGTGCTACAGGTGCCGCTGCACTGGGCCCCTCGTCTATGGAGCACGGGCTTGCCTTTTTCAGACGCTGCAGTGAAACTCGCCCATCCCGAAATCGCCTACTATTTAGTACATATGTTTCTTGAAATCCTTAGCCATTTTGTAGGCTAATTTCCTCCTTTCCATGAAATAAGCGTAAAAGATGCCACAATATCAAAAAGGGAATGCAAAGTTAGGGGGCCCCGACTTTTCGACTTATGATCGCACAGGGCCCCTCAATCCTTTGGGACGGCCCTGGCTCACAGGACCGTAGCCAGGGGGGGCAGTAGGGGGGGGGGGCTCCGCCCCTCCTGGAATTACTTTTGCCCGACCTAGCTTTAAGAGTCTTTTATTTAAGAGTTAAATGCCTCATTTTAGTACTCCGCTTTACAGAGGGGAGCTTTAAGAGTCCAGCAATAACCTAATGGAGTGGTTCATGGATTTATTTATATTAATGGATATAAATTAAAGGATATTAATTTGGTACCAGGCTGCTAATTTTTGACACAAGAACTGTAATACGTTTGCCCCTCCTAGGAAATTGGTTGCCCCTCCTAGGAAATTGGTTACCCCTCCTAAAGACACGACCTGGCTGCCCCTGTATGGTCACTCTCTGCCCGTGTAAAGCCATAACTGGAAAGGATGGAAACGCTAACCATAGTTGGATGAGCTAACCGGGTAATTTTACTACCTCGGTGATACTTAAAATGTGCGAAAGCAATTACCAATGGAAAAAGCCTGCAAATATGTAACTATGGGAAAAAAGTTCAATCACGGAATGCGCTAGGGTAACACTTGATAAAACAGGGTCAATCAAAAGAGAAACTTGGTGTTGATGTCTCCTGAAATGGTGTATAGCTGCATGTAGAACAAGGTCGAGAATGGAACGAAGATTCATTAAACATAATCGTGATGGTAATAATGATTTGACATGCTTTTATTTCCGAAATAGGGGGATGTCATGCGCATTTAAATATCGTTCGTCGATTTTATTTTAAACTGATTTTCTGGTAATTGCTACGTCACGATACGAGTAAGTTACCATGATTTAACGTAGCTAGTTAGTACGGGGGTAGGTTAGGAGGTCGAATATAACCATGGTAGAATTGTTAGCAGTGGAAACGAGGCATAGGTAAGTGATAATTTAATTTTGATACATGTGCGGATTGGCGAGTGACGCTTACAACATTTCATCAAAGATTTGGCAAAATCCTACAGCATCTTCATCACAGAGTTATCACTCGCGTCGGAGGGTGACAGTTTCCCCACATCTTCTTGAAACACGAGAGTATCATATTTTGGCTCATCCGCATAAGTTGATGAACTAACGAAAGAATTTGCACTTACTACTGCTGATATTCTGCAATGAGTTCTGACGACGGAAAACTACAAATATCACGAAAAACGATGGTGGAAAAACGATGAAAACCCAGACGGGTAGTATTTTGAGTAAAATGAGACAGCTCTTACGCAATTAATCCAAAGATGAAGCCGTTTCCGATTAAGATCTGCCGCTTTTGGTCATTTTTCACATTTATCGTGAACAACGTGTTTTGCTGGGATTAAAGGGTATAAAAAGCAAATCAATGTCTTGAGAGTGATTTAAAACAATCTCATGCGGACAAGTGCCTCTCAAATATCTCAAGCATGCCTGTTAATTTCTCCCCAGCCATCGTTGATCTAGCAGCGTAAGATCATTGGTTAAGATGACGCATAATCGGAAGTATAGGAATTAAGCATGAGGCATTCCTTTTGCATCTCAAGCAAATACGAACGGCTTGGCTTTTTTAGTCCTCCTAGCACAAATCTTATCTTCCTTAGTCATCAACGTGTCTGGTGACAATTGCTTGCTTCGCTGAGGCCCATTTCCTTTAGGCTAACGATGAATCTTAGGGTATAGCAGTTTTACTAAGGTTTTTGTTTGCGCAGCATTAAAAAAATTATAGCGTTCTAGAGGCACAGATGGAAACATATCTCTGTTGTCTCTATCGGGGTGCATAGGAGACACGTTAGAAGTATAAATTATTCGGAGTTATTCCTATTAGATAATTAGTATATGAAGAATAGCAAGTATAAATAGTTGAAAACCTCGGTGAGCTGGAACAACTTGAAACGTCAAATGATCTTCCAGGCAAGATTTTACAGGACTGCATTTACTGTCAGTCTTTTTAATATTTTTAATCAGGGTGGGTAGTTATACGATTTGGCAGCCCCAAGGGGGGTAGCAAGTAGGGGAAATTCCCCCCCCCCCCAAAGCTGGAATATTTATTTGTCATAGACCTTAACCCTAGAACGCCCAAAGTTTTTTTTGCTGTTTTTTTGTGATATTCTACGATTTTGGTCATTTGAGCTTACTTTCCAAGAATATACAAGCGCTTTTTTAGTACACCTCACCTGAGGCTCAGAATAGACCGTTGCATATATGCAACGCTGGGCGGTTCGCAAGCCAATTTGACTTGTGATTATTTTCGTGCCTCTTTGAATTGGTGCAAAGCTAAATTCATCTGTAGCTTATTTTTTACGCTGATGGGATTAAAGGGATTTGTATAAATAAAAAATAAGAGTGAGAATTATGCTTACATGTATAATCATTATCATAGAAAATCAATTTACTGTTCCAAACGTAAAAATAGAAGGTAAATTACCATCATTCTGGCTGCATTATGCTCATTATCTGAATGACAAACAGTAAAAAATAAAAGGTACAAAGAAGTAAATTATCGTATGAGATTAGTGAGGTCATATGAAAAATCAATGATACGCTATACATGGAAAAGGTTTATTGGGTATGATAATATTCAAAGTAGTCGACACAAAGCCCAACGTTACATTTTGAACATAGAGCGCGGACCATGCTTCTGCAGTTGTCTCCTCCACAGCTGCGCCTTTTCCCGTACGGAATGAATTTTACAAAGTGCTTGATTCCATCGTATCTAAACTTCTCTGATGATTTTCCCATTGAGAGCGGACGGCCTTACCTTCGTGCTGCCCCGTAGCGATTCAGATAGGCCTTGGCGATAGCTCTGCGGAATTGGACTTGCGTAGCATTGGAGCCTGTGCTACTCACTAGAAGCCAAGCGTTGTGCGTAGCCACATCAAGAAGCTAAGTGAATATACTCCAGTACCACTTCTTCACCCTGATATTTATTGTGCAATGACCTACATTCTGAACCATACGGTCGGTCCCTCCCATGAATGTGTAGTACTGCCGTACGAGCCAAGGGCGAGATACTAGTTTCTCTTCTTCGCAGCGGTGGAGTAACGTGTCTCTTTGTCAACTGGTGTAATTCCCTCGCAGGTTGACGCAACAGTAACAATAGTATTGTCCATCCATTTACATATCATCACCTCTGATGAAGATTCGGTGAAGTAATCATAACTGCCACATTCTTGCTTTTTCATGTCCTTGCTTGATGGTAATGGGCAGCTTGTCGGGATGCGGTTTTCCCTCATAGGCCCTGTCGCACCATAAGCACGGTTCCTAAGGTTGTGGAGAAGATACATCCCAGTGAAAAGATTGTCGAAGTAAATCTTATATGGAAATTCCTTTACACCGTCCGGTAGACTGTCCATCATTGTTAGTAAGGGTGCAGAGCATTCACCAAAGTTTTTCTCATACTCCTCATTCCCGGTAGGACTCTTCCCTTGATAAATATCAGAGTCCACGAGGTATCTATTTTGGGTATTCAGACATCAGGCCTTTAAACCAAACCTGATGGGTTTGCCTGGAATGAACTGCTTAAAGGAATGGGGACCAAAGCACGGAATCATGCACTCGTCGTAATCGAGGTGTTGCACGGGTTGAAAATACATTTTGAATTTCATTCGAAGTCGCACGATGAGAGGACGGACTTTCCACATTTTGTCAGTGGCATTGATGGATGCGACCAGCGATGCAGATAGTGTCGTAAGTCCATATATTAGTCTCAAAATTCAAACAAGTTGTTATCCATACAGAGAATTGGGTTATTAATTTAAATGAAAATCTTCTTCTTCCTTCTATATAGTTAACTGATTGCCTGTTCATTTTTTGTCCCATGGCCTTTCATTCTTGTTCGACATTGGGGTTATCGCACAATCTTTTTTATGGTCTCCCTAAACTTCTTTTACCCAATGGTACATTTCCCATGCAATTTTTGTTCATTTAATTCGCGCTTTCTTTTTAAGATCCACTCGTTAATGTTTTCTACTTTTTCTTATATTTTCGTTTCGGTCCCTGTCCAGTAATGTTTTACCGGTGATTTTCCGAAGTAATTTCATCTCATCAGTCTCCAGTGGCCTTCTTGTCCTTGCTGTGCCTGGCCGAATCTACAACATATATGTCAATTCTTCTCCTATAGCATCTTAATAATAATTTTTAATTATGATTTAACCAGGATAAAATGGTATTTATTATTAAAAAACTAATAAGATATATATAAAATGAACAAAATAGAGCCCACTGTAGACTCCTATTCACAAGTATCTGTTAACTAACTGTCCCATGCTTGTATATTTATATAAGTAGAAATGAACTTCATGTTATGTCACCAAAAATGGCATTAATGCCAAAAGGTCTTAGCACTATGTGCATTGAATAATATAATAAGTTTCCAGTGTGTATACAAAATGTAAACTCCCTTCCTCTGTTCAAATAAAGGTCTTTATGTCCTTTACAAAAAATGTTTTTACATTGTGGCAGGCACGTAGCCAGGGGGGGGGGACTTGAGGGGCTTCAGCCCCCCTTGAAATTTCAAATCATATTGTTAGTTTAGTTCTACCATGTTGGATGAAAAATACATGGGTTCAAGATGGGAAAAAGATAATAACAAAGCCGTCTTCTATAAAAGAGTATCCATAAATAAACTGCAATAACTAATGAAATTGTACCAAAATAGGACTCCCCAGACTTCAGATTAAGCCCCCCCCAACCAAAATCCTGGCTACGTCACTGCACTGAGGATGATTATTTGACTACTGACTGAGTTGTAATCCTATGTGATTGTGAATACTTAATCAAACGTATTCTCCTTCACGTGCCTTATACAATCTACATTATGTCAGCAACTTAGTACACAAAACTCTGTAGACTGTCAGTTAGGCAAATAAAATATTATTATTATTTTATTAACTCTTGATTTTCTTTTATTTCTGTTCTTCCATATAGTTTCGTTCACGCATCCAGCTCTCCTTCAGGCTTTTGTTGTAAATAAACGTCCTCTCCCGTACTAATGGCTATACGGCGTGCAATGATAGAAACACCGATTCCCGATCAGTCACCGAAGTTATGCAGCGTTGAGCTCGGCTAGAGTTTGGAGGGGTGACCCTCCGATTCGTCCGCGTGCTGTTGCACCCGTCTGCACGTGGCAGTCAGTAAGTGCGAAATGACCTCAGCCGTCGAAACACGTAGCACAAAATTACTACTACTTATGGCTATGACTTCCCCTTACCTCCTTTCTATTAATCACTTTCGGGGAATCGACATAAAGCTCAATAACTCATGTTTTATCTTTACTGCCACCGGTTCCAAAGAAAGACGCCAAGACCACCCGTAATATTTATTCCCATTTATATGTTCGCTAACTAACTGGAAAGTTACGAGCTCCAATTCTGAAGATTCACGACACTTGCAACCATTAAAGTTCAAGGAATGTTGCGAATGCCGTACTTCAAGGGGAGCCCGCTTGTGGCAAAAATGAAAAGGTCCGAACCACAAATGTATAAAGTTAAAACGCCATTGGATTCATTGTCAAATTGATATGTTGGTGGTCTTAAGAAGAAATCAAACTTCGTGCTGATCATTACATCAACCAAATTGTTTTATTAATACACGATCTGATGTATTAGAGTTTAAACTACTCTTACACAAGCTATGTTGTTTTTATTACTCTTTTTAAGCGGGACACGAAATAGCTCGTAGACGCACTTTTCAAATTTATGTGATGATAAAAGAAAGGAAGCGGGTCATAAAATGAAATTGCTATCTTTTACGAGTGTTTTTTCAATCCTCAGGAGAGTGACAGAGAATTGAAGGCACGTGGTTTTGCAGGAGTGAAGGCCACTACAAAATATTATTCTCCGGCGCTCGATACCAACGGTTAACTGTGAAATGCAACGCAAAATAAAAAGATGACGAGTTCATACAGACATCTTCACCTCCGTGATACCCTGCAAGCCACCTCAAGGGTGTGCGGCAGAAGGTGACTCCGCACCAGGTGAAACACTATCCGTCAACAACGCTATTATAAAATTTCTTTACTTTGTCATTAATGTTAAGTAACATATGGAAAAGAATATTTCATATGAATACGGCTTAAGGTGGGTCTATACTTCAAAGCCAACTCAAGTTAACGGTCGCCGCCTGTGGTTGCCTTCTAGGGAGGTAGAAGCCCAACGGGAAACTGTGAAGGCGGCACTGACAAAAATGGAGTGGGGAACGATTATCCTTGGGTGGGGATGGAAAAGGTCTACTCCGTTGTCAATGCAGGCTTAATCGCTAAACATTGATATAGCCTTAATACGAAAACAGCATCAATGGTTGTTGATTTTTTGCGTATATGAAACATGATTCTTTGATTTAAGTGGGCTGAAAATTATTATTTCTGAATCTAGCCTTGGCAACGTGCCCCGGAATATTACCAAAACATTTCGTAAAAACAAAAGTTTTGCTATTTTTTATAAAAAAATACAACCACTTCATGATAAAGTTACTCCACTTAAATCAACAAATTACTCTTGATCTATAGAAGACAAAAAATGCAAGTATCCAGCTGTCACGGCAAAGCCGTTACTTGGTTAGAGGGAAACGTCTGAAACGAGCTTCTTAGCCCCGGGCCACCATAACAACTCAGGATCCTCTTTTATATACCTACTGAAATTATTTCTTCCTCTTGCCCAATGGGGGATTGTCATTCGAATGCTTTTTCGATATTACCGTTGAAATAAAATTTGCAAAGGTTTTCATGTAGATTTACGGAGTTTCTTCGAAACATTAAGGCCTGATAACCAAATAACTAATCGTAGAAAGTTGAATTTTTTTCTTTTTCCGCAAAACAACCTGTGACGTCATTTCATCAGTCGATCAAAGGCCCGTGGTTCGACTCCCGGTCAATACGGATATTTTTAAAAAGCATTTCCTAAATCTTTATACTGTTGTATTTCCAGCAGAAGTGGACATCTTCACAAAAGCCTTTTTAAGGCACATTTTATAATTTATCGGGAAGAAAAGGGAAGAAGCGATGGATGAAATGACGTCATGGCCGTCAATGGGAAGGTTGCCCGTCCATTCAACTTTAGACTCCTATATCTCAGGAATATTTTGGATTTTTTAAGAGATGATTTGCAAATGATAATTTATCATGGTCCCCTGCAAGATAAAGTAAAAAGCAAAAATCGTGATATACCCCCATTGTGAGCAAATTTCTGCTTTCCTAAGGTTTAATGCTACATTTTTAAACCTTATTCATAAAGAATTTTTTCCACACAAAATTTCATTTTACAGCAAATAAACACTAAATAAGACTGAAAGCATGCTATTTATTTACTGTATCTTTAATCCAATTTACCTATTACAAATCAATACAGTAATTAATCTGTAGGATAAGTAAAATATAATGATAAATTGGTAGAATTTAGCCATGCAAGTTACAAATGCTATAATCACACCTATCTACCAAAATCACATCACAATCTCATGCATTGGCGGCCCCAAGAGTGGGCAATTGCCCCCCCTCAAACACCAGTGTATTTATTCGTCATAGAACTTAAATTAAAAGACTAAATAATTTTGTTGCTTTTTTTTATTGAAGTTTTGGTTATTTTACTTTAAAATCCAGTCAAATTTTAAATAAACAAACGGTTTTTTAAACCACAAGCTAAATGCGAATGTAAATCAAAATAATTTTGGAATTAGTCGAAACTTGGTGGTAATCTAAAAGGGAAATATGCATTTAGTAAAAAACTTGCTCTTCTTTAAAGGCATTTTGCAAATAGTTTGTTAGGAACTTCCGGGAATGGAATACCCCCCTTTTCCTAAGGGGTATATTCCATACCCCAAGAACCGCTGGTCCCCCCCTGGCTGACCCTGGCAAAGAACCTCTGGTCTGGAGCTCCCCCCCCAAACCTCTGGTCTGGAGCTGCCCCTGATCTCACGGAGCCTGCAGAGATGAGATGAGTTTCTCTCTGACGCATTCAGTAAAGCCCCTCTCTTAGAAAGTCAAAGCAATGACCCTTTCTCGCTTTCTGGTACGCATCTACGCATCCGTCGTTACAGTCGGGAAAGAGCTAATGATCTAACGCTTCTCGCTATCTCCAACGTAAACAACCCAACCATTGGGTTCGTGGGTCTCACCCCCTAATGTGATGTGGTCAGCTCGTTTCTCCATCACGTAATACGTACAGACGGAAGAGATTAACCCCTTGGAATGTGGCCCGGCCGTTCAGTTGGATGCTAAGATTCTCTTACCGTGTGCATTGACTCTCTCTGAAATTCCGCCTTTTTAAAAATAATTGCATTTAGTCTTAAAATGGGCACTATTTGGGTGTAAATGATTGGTATGATGTTTTCTCAACCTCTTTATATTTTATGGTGAAAAATCCATTCCATGTAACGATTTCGACAGTAGCTACATAAGGCAAACATCCCAATATAAAAAAAACCAGGATATCTCAACACAAAACATCGATTAAAACTAAAGTTCAACTTTGTGCATCAGCAAATCATGCCATAAACAAAAGCCACTCGTTTCATATCGAAGAAGCTAAAATTATAGATTCAGAACAAAATGTATCAAAAAGATTATTCGAAGAAACGTTCCATATTTCCAAAAACAAAAAATTTGTGATAAAAGTACAGACATTTCAATCTAAGTAAAATTTACTATAATTTAATAAATTAAATATAATTTTTCAACAAAGAAGTAAAACCAAGCAACGAAATTAAAATTTCAAATAAAATATTAACAAACTTGAAAGGTAATATAATCTTGAATATGTCCATATATTTTTCTACTTAATGACTGTTAATTTTATATTTAAACCATTTTGTCTTCAAAAAGGATTGTAGAAAACATTTTTCTTTATGTAGCATTTCATTATAGCGCGGAGGATGGATAAATAAATATCCGAAACGTTAGCAGAAGTTTTAAATATTTTTTTAAATATTTGACCTAAAACTCATAGATAAATAAGAAAAAAAAACATAAAAAAAGCAAATGATTGACTAAAAGAAAAGTCACCTTATCTTGATGAACTCGATATTCTGATCACAAACCTGGGGTGAAATCACAATTCCTTTTATCTCATTGTCATAATCATTATCCAAAACGCAAACCGCTTCAGTAGGGCAATACCCACAGTTTCCGTTCTAAGAACGCACTCAACCAGTAAATAAAGTAGTGATTTAAATCATATGAAAAAATTTGCAGAATGACAATCACATTTTTTCTCTCATGAGAGCAAATTAAAAATAACGATAACGCGAGCCCATGCGTTAAAGAGAACCGCGATCGCAGCCCTTATCGTTAATCCGCAGATTGCGTTCTTTCTGTTATAAACGTGGCTTAAGTATGGAAAATAAAATTATTCAATGCTTTATTGCGATATTACTTTGTATGCCGATAACAGAAAAAGCTTAAGAAAAATAATTTTCATAATTATCGATATTTGTTAATTTTCTCTCTGTATTTTATATTTTACGCTGAATTAATTTTATTTAAACTTTATTTATTCTCACTCACACTGCCTTGCGGAGAATACTTCAAACATAATATAAGAATCTTGCAATAAACATCGACAAATGTTAAGAAAAACAATACCAACATCATCGACATGGAAAACCTAGCGCAATAAAACATTTAAAACAATGATATTCTCCACTTAAACAAGGTTTATCTCAGAAATAACGCAATTTGCAGGAGATCAGATTTGTGGGCAGCATCTCTAATATTTCGATATTTCGTTTTTATACTAATCGATATGATGCCTTTTCTTTCATTGGTCTCTTTACACAAAAATAGTATCCATTGTTAGCACATCATGCATTAAATGCCTCAAAAGCTCACTAGAAGAAAAAAAGGATATAAAGTTCTGGAAAATGATTCCGAGGTGGACATAAATTCATCGGGCTGGAGTGATAATGGTTCTGAAGGTATTTCGTGCAAAAATTCAGCTCAAAATGCAGCTGCGTTATGTTGGCACGCGTGTGCACTAAAACATTCGTTAGCCGAAATGCAGAATTCGTTAGCCCAGTCTGAAAAGCAGAGGAAAAACTATTCGTTAGACGAAAAAGTTGTTAGCCGGGTAACTCGTAAGTCGAGGTAACACTATTCGATCGCGCGAAATTGCTTCCGCGATTTGAATCATAAGTCCATGGATCTTGACGAAACTGAAAGAAAATCGAGCGATGAGTATCCTACATAAGCGCTCCTGTAGTTCAGGCGTAGCTTGGCGGAAAAACATGATATTCAAGTAGTAAGACGACACACCAGCACAATTTTGGCGCTATTGTATGTGCACACCGACCAAGGCATATGGCATATTAAACCATTTTCAAGGGCCTTCACCGACTTCAAGAATCTTCACCGACCTAACTGTAGTTAATAAATTAAATTACAAATGAACGCGGTGATATAGCACATGAAGCTAAGTTGCTCAACAGGTCAAAATGAACTTGGAATAAAAAATTCTCAGCATAACATACATAACATTGGCAGAATCGCTCTACATTTCCAAGCACTTGCGTTCGTCTAGAATGCCATTAATACAGGCCTGCGACCTGCTTCGGGAGTGGCGTTAGGTCAAGAGTGGCATATGAACCAATCAGGGGACCCGTAAGCCGACATAAATGTCAATCGCGCACTTTGTAGTCAAAAGCTTTAGCTTTCATTTAGCAACGTCAGCAAGGACACCCTGCCACGGGAGCGGATGGGGAGCTCGTGGTTGCACGATATTACAGATCTCCGTCGACTGATCAGCAGAGTTTACTGCCGCGTTTATTTTCCTCGGTCTTATCGCTATCACAGCGTAGGTTTAAGAATAGGCTTAATCTCCTGTGTAATTCTTTGGGTTATTACTTCTCCGAAGGCCATAATAATACCTCAGCGCTGCTATGGTAGGTTAGATCAGTGTTTTTCAACCTTCTTGAATATGCGACCCCCCGCGACCCGTATTTGCGTCTCAAAAATAAACCCACGATTCGACAAATTAGTAAAAAATAAACAGGCACAGCCTTTTCACTGAAATTATTGTTGTATCTTTAATGTAGTGTAGGTGTAGATTGTAATATATATAAATAAACTTTCTCTGAAATATTTGTATTTTCGTTGTGGTGTAGGACCTATAACCCTTGCTTTTTATTTTACCTGGCTTGGGACCGCGACCACCCCATCTAGCCTTTGCGACCCCCCTGGGGGTTGCGACCCACAGGTTGAAAAATACTGGGTTAGATCATATGTGTCAAATTGGAGAGATTAGCAAAAAGGGCTTAAAATTTTATTTTTCCGCGTACAGCTAGCGACCACAGCTGTGATCGAAGCCGACAATAATGTTAATGGTGAAGATAGGTAGCGTTTTTCTTTTAATATTTTTTCTTTTATTTTTTTTCATTTCTGCATTATATGCTAATTTAATTAATTATGTGTCTGTCATTTTTTAAACATTTTATATGTTAGCATATCTGAAATTTATCTAAAGGCACCCATGATGTGAGTAAAATGATAAATGCTGTCTTGAAAGAGAAATCTCCGAACGAAAACGTTACTTAACAGTATATTTAGTAAAATAGATTATGACATTATGATAGTGCGTTTGACGGTTGATTTATGCTTGGTGTGATGTCACCCCCTGTTAGGGGTGACATCACATCTAAGGGGCTTGCTTGGCAACACGTAGATGAAGATTACAAGCTTTGAATTGATGAAGTACTGTTGATTGCTAAGGAAAAACATTCTTTTTTTAAACGTCCACTGCATGTAACACGATACTTTTTAATTTAATCTTATCATTCGTATTAAGCGTGTTAACCTACAAAAGACGAAATTAGTCTGTTATTATTTTGTGTTATAATGTAACAAGCTGGATATAACGACACTGAGAGACGGACTGTTATTTCCAGTACCGTAGATAAAAATGCTGAAATCACTACCAATAATTTTTAATTAACATTTATTGATGAGTAATGTGTGCATTGCCGCGAGTAACTTTACTTCGAACTTCCCCCATAACTTGTTTTATCATGAATGATATATATTAAGCACTTTGATAAATGCCATATGGTATAATCCAATGGCAATTACGATAGGAGTACATCATGATCCATCTTGGACGTTGCTACGCTATAGGCTACTAATATCAGCGACGCGTCTCTTAATATCCCTCTGATCGATGGGCAGAGTCACGCTAAATAAAACTAAGTAGGGATGATTTCGCGTTTGTTCACTTTTGTCGTTTAACATGTGTTACCTATGTTACATGAATAAATAATTACGATCAATAAAGTGGATGTAAATCAAAGGCAGATACAGTAGAATAGTCAAAAGTGTTCACCGAACTATGAAAGTATGGATAATTTCGCGAGCGTTCACTTTTTTCGTTGAAAGTCAACGAGCCAAAATTCATTAATCCTATATACTTCATGGAAAAATAACTACGAACAACGTAGTTGATGTAAATAAGAGGCAGATATAGTACAGTCATCCAAAGTGTTTACCGAACTATAATCAAAACCTGATACGATCTCCTGGCTTGTTACATATATCTTTTCAGAAAATAATAATCATGGAAAGACGTAGAAAAAGTTAGTCAAGTTTTTCATCAAACGTTGCTTGTGGACGACATATCATGAGCTCACACCCGTACTAACTTCACTGACTGACTGCACCTACTAGGCTTGTGCGATGACCGATTTTGGTCATCGATTTTCGATGAAAAAATTTCATTGAAATGTTTCGATGACGATGGCTGTCATCGATCATCGTATAGAGTGTACACGATGATCGATGACTATCGATGATCGATAAATGTCGATGGTCGATGAATGCCGATAATCGATGAATTACGATGATCGATGACTCTCGATGAACTGTGCAGTAGTGATGAGCTATATATCGCTGTGATTGAATCACTGATACTGAAAAGTAGCAATCACAGCCTGTGACTAAATAATCGAAATCACTGTGACTGTGAATTCGGTGAATTTAGCCGATTTAGCTCAGGCTGCTACCAACTGAACCGGTGCAACCAACAAATACAATGCTAGCACTGCTACTGCGTATTAACTGTGATTGAACGTTATCGCTACTTCTGTATCGTCTACCACAAATTGAGGAAAAACATGAATTCCAAACATCCCACTATGGCCCTGCCATGGTCCTCAAGGCGCAATAGCTGGGGTGCTTATACTTTATACATACATTTTAGATCTAAGGCGTTCAAATGGAATGGCAATGGAAAAAAAGAAGAAAAATTAGTGATATAAAGATATCGATCATCCTCATCGATGGTTCTCATCAACTCATCGATATCAATGATTCGTATCAACTCATCGACATCGATGATTCTCATCGACATCGTTAGTCGATGACATTCATCGTCATCGATTACAGTCATCGCACCGCGATGACTAAAATCATAGTCGATGACTTCGATTAATCGACTCATCGCACAAGCCTAGCACCTACTGTTCTGCCCTCCATGCTAGGAGTGTTTTCCCCGAATTTTCCAGAAAAAAAAACGAAAAAAACTTATTGTCCTGGCCTTCAAAATTCCTAGAAATTTTACATCACTAGTTTTAGGAGAGGTCAATTGGTGACAAAGATATCATTACATAGTTGAAGATTACTATAATATATTTAAAATTGTTCATAGAAGTCCGTTCTATGCCCTTTTATCCATACAATGTAGGGCTACTGCGCCAAAGTTACTAAAATGATTGGATGAGCATAAGTGCTTGGCAAAACTAATATTAATGCCGAAAAAATATTTTTTTATATGACTGAAATTCGCAAAAATTAACTAAGTATGCATGCATAAGTAATTAACTTGACTCATTTCTTTCACGCCATACGCTGAAAACGCATTCACAGCCGAAGATTTGTTTTGCGATTCTGTAAAATAACTGCGGTGAGAAATTGATAAATTTCTCAAAATAGTGGAGAAAACATAAAAACTACACACTGAATAATTTCTTACACGATCCGATCGGTGGAAATTCCTCATATTTTAAGAAGTCTCTCTGGAGTGCATACCCGTACCATTTTCCATGGAAAATGGCTGCTATTTTTCGGCACATTACTTTAAAAATACAATGGCAAGTGGCAGATATTTTCGTAACTTTGGAAAGGTGAGATCTCTTATTTATGATGAGGTCAAATTCATTGAATTTCATGTGAAATGATATCTTGCTCAAATTACCTTAAAAAGCGTCGGCTGAGAAACGAAGACGCTCATCCTCACCTGTGAGAGTGCTTGTTACGCCGATATGGTCCCATCCCCACCCCCTAGCAACCCCGCCTCCCCGCGGGGGGCCTCCGGAGGCTGGGGAGCGTGGCACGCAGTGACTGACTACCCCCATATCCTCGGGGACTGCCCCCGCTGCTAGGATCTTCGCAATCCTTTCTAGTCCGTACCGCGCATCACCCGAAAGCTTGCGCTTCAACCCATTAGGTTGTTGGAACGAGGTTTTTCTCCAGTCAAAATAGAGACAGGAATCGAAATTCACTTCAAAATGTAAGCAGATGTATGAAGCAAATAGTAATTACGCTCTACGCTTAATGATGCATCAAAAATTTTCCTTTTTTTATTTTAAATTATTAATGAATGATGATGATTGATGTTAAAAAACGAAGGTTTTTTCAGCGATTTTATGAAAAAAATAACGGTGAGTAATGAATTTATTTTTATAAATAATGAAAAACATACGAACTACACGTCATTATTTTCTGATATGATCTGTGCGCAACACTCTGGAGAGCATAGCCGTATCATAATTCCATACAGATTGTGTGATAATTTAAGCATTCGAGCATAAAATAAATGCCAAGGGTTCAAGCTCTTTACTTTTAATAATAGCATTTTCTGATTTAAATGACTAATTTTTGTTTTTTTTTCTTTTTATTTCAAAACATGTTTGGGATACTATGCGTAAAAGGCAGAATAGAAATGGGAAAATATTCATTGAGACAGAGAAAAACTTCAAAACTGATACGATAATTTATCTTCCTTTGTTGAAATTACTTTGATATTTGGGAGTACGCGTCTACCTACTCCACAGAAATAGACACGCCTTACATCAAGTGATTTCCTGGTTGAGAAACTGGTTACAGGGAGATAATCACGTATCGGTACGCTGTCTGCCATTCCTTGTTATTTTTTGTTGACAGAAACGATCAGTCATTCCTTATTTTTTTCTGATTACTGTAAGCCAGTCATATGTGTTTTTCCCAAGGAGGGAAAACCAAGAAGAAAGAATGAAATCGATGGTCGGCAAGTTTACTTCGTGGAATTTAGACATGTAATGAAAAATATACTCGGTTGATTCCACAATTTATTATGACTCTACCGGTTTCAACCTTTACAGGTCATCATCAGGAGTCAGGACTAATGAACATTTTGCGAAGACCCTAGACACCCCCAATGTGTAAGGCAGAACTGCAAATATGTTTCAGGGAGTTTCCCGCAGATGCCGTCGAACAGGAGCAATGTTTGTGCAAGCAGTTGTTTGGCGCAGGGGGGGGGGGGGGGTGGTGGTGTAAATAGCTTCTCTTCCTCCCCTTCAAAAAATGAACTGTTACAATGGGAATAATAAAATGGAATTCCCTCCATTTAAATAAGAGTATTACGTGAAAATGTTTATTTAGAACTTTAGAATTAGAAGTTATTTTTACTTTTTAACAAACATAAGCATATGCTTGAGTAAAAAAATACCTGGTGTACCCAAATAAATTTTAGAAAAGTAAAGCAACAATTAGATTTGGTTTGTTACAATTACAGTTTTATGTCTGTTCTCCTTGATTTTTTTGTCATTTCGATCTAGAATCCTACAACACTAACTGATTTTCTTTGTGAACATACAACAGTTCAAAAATCCATTAACTCTGGTTTCACTAGTTGTGCTTCTTTAGTATAGGCTTTCAGATATCTTAGAGTACAAAAGGATCATTCAGAGCTACACGTACGTTGCTACTGGTATTGTCGCCATCATTGGGTACCTGTTAGGTTGAGAAAAGGATAGAGCTTCTATGGCATTAATTTTATTGTAAGTCTTCTTGAGTTTTTTTTTTTTTTAGTTTTCTACCCCTCCGAATTCCAGTTTTTTCAGTTGTAGGTACCATATTTTTATTTCCCCAGATAATTAACACTGATTAAAAAGCACCCAATGGGTATAGTAATTAATACTCTGTGTTGTCTACTGGAATGGATGCTTGGAGGTAACCGCATAAAGGCTTCACGTAGTATCTGACAACTTCCTTCTCGTTCGCGAAGAGAAATTCTCCTTCTCAAGTAACCACCTCGATGCTTAGCGACTGTGCAAGCTGTGGTTCCGCACGAGACGTTGACGGGCTAGACCTGCTCTATGAGCGGAGTCGGCCTCCACGAACCCCTCTCCCAAGTTTTAAGTCTAAGTTTATGCTAAGTCTTTAGACGCACATTTACTCAATGCGGGTCTACGCAATCTTGTGGGTTACTTACAATTAGTCAATTCCGAATATGATGCATCTACGACACAAAACGCGGAAGAAGATGCAGTTTTTCGCCGATTATATTCCGCTCTAAAGAGGGTATGATTATTGATCACCTACGGATCTCCAACACTGTTCTACATCACTTTCGACGGGCGATCCGTCATTTTATCCGCATTTGAGAAGCTCCATTCCTGCCCACTAAGGATTGAAATCCCTGGATTAAGGAAATCAAAATCCCGTAATTGAATAATCTCTCCAGGATTGCAACCTTTACTGCCCACTCCGAGGCAGGTGAAACGGCGTCAGCAAATCAATTTAGCTTTTCGCAGAAATGTTTCAGGTATGCAGAAGCGTAAGGGGCACAAGGGCGGATATATCGGAAATACAAAAAAATCCCTTCAGCCTAAAGCAGGTTTTTTTTACTCAGATCACTTTTGCTCACTCCTTGTAATAAGGGTAACTTCACTCAGCGATTCAACCCGAAGGTTGGTTTGGATATTTGAGGGTAGAGCTCACCCCGGACTAAGCCATAGGCGTGTGAATTTCGCACATTTCACTGCGCGCTAGGCTTAGATTGCTTGAGCAATTGAGAATAGATACCTTTAAGAGCGACATGGAGGACATCATATTAGAACCCCACTATATTTCCAGGTCCGACAGAAACGATAAATTAAGAGAGATATTTTGCCGAACGAATAGGTATGGGAATTCGTTTTTCCCCCGAAAAATAAAGGGACTGTAATAAATGCTAGGCGTAATTTCATTAGAGCGTTTCCTTTTTTATATGTAAACGGCTGGTGTCCTAACATCTCCCGCCACACGCCTATTGAGGTGGCTTGCGGGGTAGTATGTAGATGATATGCCCCGAGCACATCTAGTCTTGTGGCTTTACATGTGAATTTATGGTTAATGATATGCGTGACATTTTCCCCAGGAAAACAAAATTAAAGTAAATTTTCCGTATTTTGCAATGCAATTCCAAAGCCAGCAGAGATTTTGACGTCCGTTTTCATGAGTTTTCCAAAAGTGGTGTAGTGGTATTCTTTGAAAATTACAGAAGGGAATATATGAGAAATTATTGTTGGGAAGCTTGGTGGTGTGTGTCCAAGAAATTTGAAATGAGCAAAGAGGAAATTCGTAATTCTTCACTTAACAAATTTAAAGAAATTTTCATACTACTAGATTTAGTAACTGTAAATGCTGCTTTGGCATACAGACTGCATTGAACGCTCTTCAAAGAAATGTGGATAAAGACTAATCTGTCAGCTTACTTAATTTATACTTAGCATCAGGGCAACCTCCCACATAGCAGAGAATGTCTCTGAGACGTCTCTCACAAGTCTCAAATATCGCATTCGTCTCAGAGACATCTCCGAGAGATCACTATGAAACGATAAAATTTTTATTTACCCTCAGATTCCTGTAAATACCTGTACGAATTCTTCAATCCTGTACTAATGTAAATACTTTTGAAATGAAAAAGATAATGATTTATTAGAAACGAAAAATTGACAGAGTGATGTCTCAGAGACGTCTCATGCGAAATATAATTTAAAAAATATGACCAGATTAATCTTCACATCTAATTTTGACGATTGACTAGTCAAAATCTATTAGTTGCACTTCAGAATATCTGGATACACATGGTATCTAGATAGAATGCACTATTTTATATCCATAGCGTGGAGGTTTACCGTGGAGCTGTCGTATGCCGGGGCCTTCAGTGCTCCAACCTTAGTTTGCTCTTCTCTTTAAGGCAATTTTCATTTTTTTACTCAAATTCCATCTATCACCTTCATTGTATCACTCATTATCATCAATTACTCATTGATTTCATCGATAGAGATTTAAATCCTGTCTAGAACACTGCCGAAAACGGTGTTTCGTGTCCGAGTTGAGCTTCGTCAGCTGGTCAGCGAGTCCAACCATCCTAATAAGGGAGTTTCTTGCAAGGTGAGTGAATTTCTTAATATTATTATTATGATTTAACCTTAACTATATGTGCCTTCTGTAGAGCCTTAAGAATGCAAATCATATTTCCAGAAGGGTCACATGGCGATTTCCATGCCATTATTTTTTACGGCATCCCATTGCGGCATGGTAGGTACCAAGATGGCTATCATATGAGATCTTTGCGGGGACACCAGCCTCAAGTTAGTTACGTATTTAATTGTGGAAAATAATGTAGTTCAATATAATGCATATGGGCACAGCCCATTTTCAAGTACGTTAATTACGCACCTGTTTGTATTATAAAATTTTAAACTAGTAGTGCAAATTACAAGTTAAAAACAAAAAAATACAGCAAATAACTTATCCAATTGATAGGTGGGCAGTTTGGCATGCGCCAGCTGTCATTTTCCCAGTTTTCTGACGAGACCCTAACATGCCTATGTGTTATATTATATTTCTGAGTAAAGTTTTAATATTTCTTATGAGTGTATTTCTTCGGAGTTTCTATTTGTACATCTCGATAGCCTGAAAAAAAGCTCAGCAAATGTTTTACTTAGTTATATTACAATTTTCGTTATCTTTCCAGGTCAGTCGTGGATAAAGACATAAGGGAGGCTGCTAAAGAAGACTAATGTCAATTATATGTTAATCTCCATGTTAGTGTTATTACGAAAATAAATTTATTGAAAGTAATTCATCATCTTGATTGAATGATCTCAGAGACATCACATGTGATGTCTCTGAGATCCATTTGAGTCCTCTCAGTGATGTCTCTGAGACCTCTCGGAGACATCTCATACGATGTCTCTGAGACTACGACAAAAGCGGACATAGAGCTGTCTCAGAGACATCTCCAAGTAGTCACAGAATGTCTCTGAGAGAATCAATGACACATTTGAGACATCTCCGAGCCATCTCAGAGATGTGTTTCTGCTATGTGGGCTACTCCCTTAGCACACAAAATTGAATTCTGTTTTGGTTCATGAGACACTGAACTTGCCAACCCTTCCTTGAGAATATTATCTCACAAGAAGATTTGACAATGCAGTGCAATCATTTGTGAATGTAAATGAAATAAGAAAGCGATCAAATATTGGCTTAAGTAATAATTTCATAATTTGAGGTGAATTATCATCATGCAATCAAAAACTTTACACCAGAGAATATGTATTAACTGTACAGATTAAGGTTATCCACAGTGCAATCTCAGAAACAAATGAGTGAAGCAGAGTGAACCTTAAGCTTGCTGCCTCAATGAAATCTGCAGTGAAAGTGGAGAGATGGTCATCTGCAACACAACAATTCAAAATAGGATGCATGAAAACATATTTTTCCCGCAGACCATAAGGTGAAGGCAAACTTGAGAACTAATTTTCTTACTTATAAACACCTAATGTGGCGGGATATACGGTACCTACATACCAAATAAATTGTATTTGACTGATGGGTGGGGTGAGGAGCCAAGCAAATACAGCAAATCCATCTAGTTGATGAAAGTGCAACAAACAAACATTTTATTTAACTGTGAGCCACACTGAGTACAAAAATTCCTTGAGCATACATAAAAGCCATAGAACATAGGTTCATTCAAAGGCATTCACGGAAATTATCAAATGATGACATAAAATGACAACTTTGCAAATCCTTACATGGAAACTACTTCCTAAGGTACAACATGAGAAATACAGCAGATTCATTAGCAGAGGAAATTTCATGGACAAGTCCTCCGGTGGGGAATTTACCAACTGTCAGCTTATGTTAATGCTGGCAGTGTCAACTGTACACTTTCCCAAATATATTAAACTATTTTAAAAAAGAATTCGTAACCCGCATACCGATTTGCACTTAACTTAGGAACAAGCAAAAAGGAACCATTTCACGTTGGTGATAACCACTCTGTAGGCAAGAGAGTAATGCGGCTTTTTTGGCATACAAAATTTGACACACTAATACAGAGCATGAGTAAGAAACAGCTAGAATTGAGATTGTTTATTAAATTAAATCAAAGACAGGAATTATAACAAAAGAATCATTGTTAAGAAAATGACATATTGCTTCAATCAACATGGAAGCACAATGCTTCAAGGTTTTCTCATGCATTCCTGGAGAAATAAATTGGAACAATTTTTAAGTCACATTAGCATGTTGCAATTGTTTCATTCAACTGAGTACTTTTAGGAGTACACAGAGTAAAACCAAGAAACACGTAAAACACCATTCTGATGAGGCTGGCAAGCTAATTGATCCCCCGTATGCACTTAAACCTTCTCTGCCCAATCCAAGCTGTTGGTCCCAGTCTTCGAAGAAGAGCTCCCAGTGAGTCGATACTGATCAAGCAATGCACACTTCAAGGCATGAGGTAACAATTCACTTGCATCAATGGCAACCGTTCAGAATAGGCACTTCTCAAAAGATTTTTTTTTTTATTTTTGGAAGATTTTTTTTGAAGTTTCCATTTTTTATAAATTTAACAGTTACAAATCGATATCTGCAGGCATTGCCACACAAATTCACAGTCTTCGCAAGATTTTTTTGGCAGTGTTTACAAGCCGAGTAACACCAAATGCCTTTTTAAGGACTGGGGCTGAGAAGGGTGGGTGTTATTACATATCCAGTTGGGCTATTACAAAAGTGGATCAATTACAAACTACCAACTCACTTTTTCAATTAATTGTGCCACTAATGACTCATCTCACCACACTCCCAAAATAAATCAATCATTTTGAAGGGATACATCTAGAGCACTAAAAAAATGTGAAACTACTAAGTTACCTATGATAATGAACTAACGAAATTGATCATTTTGTACCCCAATTAATCCGTATCAATGCAAGTTAGATTAACATTCATGCATAATAATCATGAAATGAATAGAGAGAATAGAAAAAAAACTGAAGAGAAATTGCATACTCTCCTTCCAGTAAGATACTGCTACTCCTCTCACCAGTAACTTTCCGGTGTAAATGCAAAGATTTACACAGTAAACAAATGCTTCACTATACAATTGAAGAAGTTGCAATACTGCAAAATTTCTGTACACACTAACTCTACTCTTAGCTAAGTACTGTTAAGACAGAATCATGTATTACATGTTCCATAAAACAGATTAAAAGGATTTCCACTTAACCTTATCTAAATACAGCAATCACAATTAAGATATATAATTAGTCCATTTACAAATAGGGACAACTCTACACCATCAATACCCTGACTACAGTGGCTATGATTATGCCATTTTGAGGCAACAATTATTCTGGGAATTAACTCATTACTCCGGGGACATATAAAACTAAAATATTGATAGACATTTGCACTCATATGTATGTATATAACAGCATTGTCTCCTTAAAGTTTAATAGTCCATAGGCAGCCCAAATAAGGGAAGATACTAAACTTGGGTTTATTTCAATGTAACAATGTAGTGGGTGCTAATCAATAAACATAACTTCTTGTTTTGTGAAGCAAACCTAGTACAAAAAATATATTTTAAACTGAAAACTTGAAATTGTGAGACCAAATGCATTCTCTATGGATTCAAACTGCAAATCTTGAGATACTCATTGCAAGATGCAACGAAAAAATAGAAGTTCAGATGCTCTTTTTAATGGGACGGCGTAACCTTAATTGTGAGGTATGTATGTGAATAGCACTTAACTTTAGTATGTATTAGCTTATTAAGACTTTATGAGCCAGGATTCCAATTTGTTCTCCATATACTTTTGTGGCACTGTTGTCTAAAAAGGAAGGAATGACGGAGGGAAATATAGAGATGATTCCTAAGACCAGCATTTATAACTAAGAATAAATGGAAATTTCTGCAAGAAATGTGTCTTTCGATGATTAAAATGTCATGATAAAGACCAAATTCATAAGTTATCTCGCATCCTACATTACAATTGAATGTACATGCCTATTTTTAAGATCTGTATGATCCAAGCTCCTGTGTGAAAGATTGTATTTTGTATTTTTTTTATTTCTCATTAAGGAACATAAACATACAACTTATTACAACAGAAAAACTTTGGTAACCACTAATGAAGGATTTAAAATTATAAAGGATTAAAGAATAACATGGATCTCAACACAATAATAAGCCCCAATAATAATGATGAAATGGAAATTTCTTCTTCGGCATTAAAATTGGATTCTCAACTCAATCTTTTAATCGCCTGTCTATGGGAATCATGCACTGGTGACTCACATGACCTTCCTCAAAGAAGTGAAAATTTATCCATGCAATGCTAAAAAAAAGAAATTAATTGTGCAAGGAAAAAGAAATGTTATCTAGCCCAAAAGAGCAGTTCGAACTTTTACGTAGGATTCTCATGAGTTACTCACACAACAAAGTAACTTCTATTTGTAGTTATTTGTATGGTTGATGGAATGTTCATACGAATTTCTTACAGTCAAATCATTGACTCTAGAAAGAAGGTTGTGATTGATTTAGTAAATGTATACTTCACAATGAAACTACTGCACATTAGAAATATTTTTTTCAACAAACACAAATAAACTGCATGATAGTTCACGACAGCAATTTGTTTTTGAATTGAAAGAAACGATCTCAACACTTGGCATTTAATAACAATGTTACTGATAACTCCCAAGTTCATGTCAACAACAGCATTTCATGGCTAATCAGTTACATGTGATTTCTTTATACATACGTACTAAATATTATATATTATAGGCTAGGAATTATATAGTGACAATCTAGGAATCCCAAAGCGATTATGCACACAACTCAAACTAGATTTATGTGCTATTAAACTATTGCAGAGAAAAATTGATTCAATGTTTTCACAGGAAAAATTTAGAATTCCAGACTAACTTCCACGGAAAATTCTTTATTTTGCTTTTATTTTTTAAAAGTCCTATTCCAGGAAATAAATTCTTTGCTTTAAGATGTAAAATGTTAATTCAGGGTTTTATCAACAACAATGAAACATAATCATGGCCACTAGGATAAAATGCTTCATAAAAATTAGTTCCATATCAAAGTTATAACTTTATACAACCCTCTGTATACCAAGTACTGGTTAAAAACTTTTGTTAACAATATATGAATATTTATGAATATATATATTTTGATAACAGTCAAGGAACATATAATATGGTATGTGATTCATTTATCAATAAATCATGACAAATATTTCGATCACTTTAAAAACCCACCATTACTGATCTTATTCAAATCTTGTCAACTCTTCACGTTTGCAACATACCAGACTCGATATTTATAAATCGCTACTCTGGCAAGTCTATGATTTAGTGCAAAACTTCACTAATTTAGCATTCTAAAAACTTTGTTACCACTGCAGGGCAGAGGGATTCAGGTAAATAGTTGAGCAATTGTCAATTATTATGTTCAGACCATTCATTGTGGGATGGCACGACTTGAGTTCATACACCCCTGCATCAATGTTAACTTCTTTAACAAGCCATCGCTAAAGTAAAGTGGGCCGCAATGGTCTCCACTCTGGAGATCTGTCCCTTTATGAGAAAAAACATGTGCAAGGGGCCACATCATTATTGCACAAAAACCATATCATGACAATGAAAAGAGTTATCCCATTAAGTTAGAACTCTGATTAACGAGCAAATGTCTTTTTTACATTCCACACATTTCCTAATGTCATACTCCAGACTATTTACATTATTTCAATAGGCCACAAGAAAAGTCTAAATTGCAGCTACATATCGCATTAAAATATTACACAAATTCCTTGTATATATATTACCAACACTACATTTGCTTTTAATTGACCAATTGAGTTGTATGTCCAAAAAATATATACAAACTTCTTATGATTATGTACAATAGGTCATTGCAAGTCGGGGGAAGAAATTAAGTTTAAGACTTTTACAAATGGCATATGCCTCCTAGCTAATTTTATTAAGAACAAATTAGAATGATGCATTCTACTGGCTACTTAAAAGAACAATGAGATTCAAATAATACAAGAGACAGCACTTATAGGGTAGTAATAATATACAAAACCACTATTGGCATGTTTAAAAGTAGTGCACCTTGAATAAATACTACAAAAACTTTACCCTTCACAAAAAATGTGAAGCATTTGTCAAGGTCATTTCTGAGCAATCTATAGGAAAAAAAGTACATGCACATTCCATTTACTAAAGTGAGAAATGGCATTTACTCATTAGCAATATACAATTACTCAAAAGGAGAATTATAAGCAATGTCTAAACTGTTTGCCCCAGTTTCCTTCAGACATACAGATTCTCTTCAATGATGGTCAGTAAATGGCTAGTAGATTGTCACTGCATTAATTTCTTTGGCCTGTTATGAAATTCTTCCATAAATCTTTTGAGTTAAATTGATATAGAAAAAATCAGAGTGATTCCCCTGGATTAATTTTGTTCTATTTATGTATACGAAGGGCCTTTCTTGAAGATCACTTTTCTCACAAAAGAGCTTGACTTTGAACTGGTAAAAATCACAATATCATGATGACACCAATTCACACAGATTCAGGCGATCAATACGCCAAAACTGGCACTCCACACACAAATATACATTTGCATACCACAGCGCATTTTCTTCCTGAGTATCGTAATCTCTCATCAAGATGTTTAAAATGGAAAATGTTTAATGTATTTCTTCAGAATGTTTGTTCTGGATGTAGCGACATGGTTTTCATAAAAATCTAAGAGGAACAAAACGAGTACTTCCTCATTTCATAGCGTCTATAGGCTAGTTTAGAAATTCCCAAGTGTTCTCACAACGTGACATATCTTTAAAGTACTCAAACTAATCACGTTAATTAATTAACCACTCCCAGCTTTCAGAGATTCCACATGAAAAAATTTACATCTACCAATCACAATACCATTACTTACCACAATTCATAACCATATTCATAAACAAATATCCTACAAAGGAAATACCAGATCATTTATCTTACAAAATGAAAGATTGAGAGGACAACAAAAAGGCTCCAAAATTTCATAAATGCATAGTTGAAAAAAATCTCCTTAAAACCGTGAGTTATCCCAATTTACCTGAAATGTTAAAAGGTAATAAATATCTTGAGGAGAGAAGCCATATCCTTCTCACCAATTCAGTTCACTCTCTCCTTCTTCGTGGCAGGTTGAATCGACGCTGGCCTGTGACACCGAGAAAGACTGTCCCCGGTGTCACCACCCCCACCATCATGATTGTCCTTCCCATCCAGTTCGTCCATGATGACATGGGAGCCGGCCACACTAGCACGGTGATAGAGGCGGAGAAGATGCATCGCTTCCGACGCTTGTCTCTTCTCGGCGAGGAACCGACCACTCGCCTCTTTTAAATGTTCTAAAAAAGCAATGTCAGGGCACTGAACACCACCCGTGCTTATTCCCGATCCAAGGCCAAGACCTAAAAGCACAACCTAAGGAGAGAAAAGTGGAGAGACATCTCACTGTAAAACAAATAAATGAAAAGGATTGTATTTTTTCATCGCAACTTTCTCATTCCAACAATCAGAAGAAAGTATGCATGAGGAAAAATAAGATTAACTAACAGGGGGATTATTTTGTAATATCACTTAAGTGAGAATATGGGTGCCTTCCGTTCACTCTAGTGCACAAATCACTTTGCAATGCAACAGTGCACTCTAGTATATTCTGCATAGTTCAATTTATGCAACCATACAGTTATCATAATTATTTATGAATGAGACTGACAAAATATTTCCAATAAAAAAATGTGCAACCATTATAAAAAACACCTCTCTCAGTTAACTACATCTGATGTAAAACAAATATATTCTAAGCCACTGCAACCCACTTTCAAAAGCATTTTCCAGGGAAAATGCCTTTTAGGGAAATTATTTCCTAGAGGTATATTTTCTAGGGAAAACGGGGGCTCAATTTTCTAGGGAATTTTTCGACAGGGAGGACACTAGACAATGAAAAGGTAGGGAATAGGGAAAAGGAATTGGAAAAGAACGAAATTGAACTGAGCACTAAAAGATTGTCTTTTTGTCTCGCTCCGTCATTGTTGAAGTTATTTATGATCCATGGGATGAAAGAATTTCTGCACCCATCTCTTTGGCAATGCGTTTCACTCATTTTGTCACTTCTGTCATATGTAGAGGTGCAGAGCTGACCTAAAACAATATCTTCCTCACCCTGCAACTCACATGATCGGAAGACATCAAGTAATCTAAGGGTGCCTCCCATTCGCTCTAGTGTGATAACCACTTAGTAACACAACAGCACACTCGCCTTCCATTTGTTACAGACCCTGTGTACTAGGTAGCACACTTCAAAACAGATCAGGAGCAAAGTTGATGTACGCAAAACAGGAAAAGAATGTTGATAATGGCATCCTTATTGTTGTGAAGTTTGTTGATTTTCAGTCAAGTCATGAAACATGGATATCATAAAGTTTTTAATCACTCAGCGACAACAAGCTAATGTTTCTGAATACTTATTTTGACCGTATTCAATAAATTTACATAAAACATTCTGCTGTGACTGTTGTTCACCCAAAGAATACTATCTACCAGCAGGTTAAAAACATTTCGTCAGCGCACATTGTTCCATTCATCGTCATTCATGCGTACTTAAGTGTACTGATTTGTTTGGATGTGCGCTAACTTCAACACCTTGAATGGAAAGCCCCCTATGTCATAAAATACAGTAAATTATGTTATTTTTTGCATTGAAGAGATTCCTTCAGGCGTCACTTTGTGGAAGCTTTCCTTCATACAATGAAAATAACTAAACTTAGTGTATTCCACATTTTTTTAATAAAACAACCGACCAAAGTTTCAACATCCGAGTCATTCTCAAAGTTCACAAAATTATGAAAAGAAATAATTTTGTGTATAGTTTTGGAATTATTTTGTGAATCTTGGTGACATTGCTCCATAATTTTGTGAACCTTGAGAATGATGCTCAGATGTTGAAACCGGGGTACGTTGTTTGAATAAAAAAAGTGTGGAAAACACTGTTTCGTTATTTACATTGTATTATTTTTCATACTTCCACTAGGCGGCGTGACCATCTTTGGTTCTCAAGTGGTGATCTGCAGGTCTTTTCCTCGACTCACCAGCTCTTTCCCATAACTCACTGGCACGTTCGACTCTTGATATGTTTCGTTTGCTTCCGCCTTTCATTAGTTCCATCCCATGTGTCGTAAGAAACGTGAAATGGAACCACCATCATTTCCACAGACCTTGGCCGATTGTGAGCCAATCATTAAGAGAGCGAATCGGGTCAACCGCCCTCCCACATAGAGTCACAAATAAGATGAGATTACAAAATAAGCCCCCTGGACTGCCCTAGGTTAGCTGAGGAAAGTTTACAAGCCTCAAAACTTGCAAATGACACATTAGAACAGGGCAAAGGGCACACATGCATAACAAAAATTTACTAAAAAATAAGACTAGTAATAACTAATTGGGATGACTAAATCACATATCATTTTATGGCATGTCACATCCAATGCAAAGACATCTAAATTATTATTTAAAAATAAAACAGAATAACTGTTGCCAATCATAAAAATGTAACTCAATGACTTTCTGTCTATCACTCTCCCCGAGAAAAATATACAAAATCATGAAAAATAAAAAAGTTTAGACTGAAGATGGAGAGATAAGGAGATTTTCCATTGATTTTCAGGGAAACACCAACTCAAGGTTAACTTTGAGACTGAGCCATGCAAAATCTGTCAAAATAGAACCATTAACACTACGCTATTTCTCGTGGGCTCAAAACCATTACATGTTTATCTAAAAAATAAAACAGCAGAAAATATTTTGAACAAGCTATATGAATTAATTATCTTAGGCAAGAAAATTGAAGAAAGGCTTTGACCGTATATTAAATCAAAGTACACTATGTATTTTAAAACCAAACCTTGAACCTTATTATACGGTCATCCAAAAGTCACAAGAACCAACTCTCCCTTCTTAAACCACAGCTGCAACATTGGAGGATTTATCTGGACTCCACAACAACATCAGAAGATGAGAAGACAGCTATTGATACAGGACCTCCTTTGGGCTAGTTCCCAAACGATAGGCCTCTTCAATGGTACCACTCAGCTGTGTTCATCAACTGAAGTTGCGATCAGTAGGTCACAGTCAAATGCATCACACTCAGGTATGATGTTTGTTAACTTGTAAGTCACTCATCTCGAGAAAACTTTAGAAACATTGGAATTTATCCTCAACAGCAGCTACTTAGGTAACCTAAGTGCCGGAAATTCAAATCCTGCTTAAGGCATGGGCACCATTTGACCATTGAAGACTCGAACTTGATCCACTGGGGGCAAGATGTCCCTTCTTCACTCTTTTGCATCAATTGTACATAAAGAAAAAACATCCTTCATGTCCCTCAAAATAAACACTGAAAACAAAAAGAGAAACATCTCTACTGTTCTGGCCATAATATAATTTTGAGGGGATATTTCAAATGAAACTGAAAATAATGATAATGCAGGCAGGTCCACACAGTAGCCACACAATCCAACTACAGTGTCAACTGGTGAGAACTTATACAGTACATATGCCGAGTACAAGTTAAGTAAATTTCTAGCCTTCTTCATTACACGAAAAACTACCTTTGCCATTAATAGTAAAGACAATAAATAAGGTTAATTTACTGGGTCAATATTTAACCATAGGTAACCTGCATAAAATTACATTTTCTCCTTCATGCATTGGCTATAAAGAATATTTAGAGAGTAACAATTAAAATGTATGCTATACACTTCATATTTGGAATAACTGACGTCAAATACACTGGACCTACCTACACTTTGCGATATTTATCCCTTCTGTGAAGGCTATTTGTCTGATGAAGTCAAATTCAAGACTTTAAGGTCAAAAATCACCATTTTCATGGTAAAATGAGGTCACTCAAAATAAAATTATTTACAAAATACGATAAATCACAATGCAATGGAAATATGCAGTAGGTCAATCACTTATGTCCAAATAATTCGGCTCTTCTTCAATAAAAGGTTAGAATTGACATTTTTATAAAAGTAAATTGTTGCTATCAATCTAACAAAAACATTTATTGATAGAATGAACTCAATGCATCCAACCCCCACTGAAAACTTGTCGATAGAGACATTTTAATAATTATCTTTTCAACCTGCTCAACATGGATACTAATGCTGGGATGAATTTCAAGGATCCGGCAAGGAAATACGAAGAAAAGTCGACAGGAGCACAATAAAATGGTTAGAAACAGTACAAAGTATAACGTTCAAACTTAACCACCCAGACCAATCCCCCTCAATGAAACTGACTTCTGCACCACCTCAAGATCTGTTAGAAACAAATTGAGGGCCCATGGACACCCAAATTAAAAGCATACACACATAAAATTCACCAGTTATTCACACTTATCAAAATTCATATCTAATTCATGGTGTTCCCAGTCCCATGGTTGAGCTGCCACCTTGTTATATCCTAATCCTATTCCTCATTCAACATCAAGACAATGAGTCAACAGCCTAATTACACAACGAGCCTAGCAATTGCATCAAGGGACACTGCAAACATCTACATGGTCGCATTGGGGATGCATTTCCTATTATATTGTCGAATTTTAGGGATACCGGAACTAGCTACGGTATAACCTTAGACAGAGTCACCCAGAAGTACACATAAGTGCGATACTCCCCAGAGGAAAAAATCATTGGCATTAGCCGAGATTTGAACATGGATATGAATTGCGCTAAGTTCTTTAGCCAATAGAGCCACCGAGGTCTCCTTCTCCCCTGTGGATTTCTTGAGGGTTTTATAGGGACAAGTTGTTCTGGGCAGCCAGAGATCCTTTAAAGCCCTCAAAAATCCACAGAGGAGAAGGAAGCCTAGGTAGCTTAACAATCTAAAGCATTCAGCTCAATATCGAGGGATCTGGGTTCGAGTCTTGGCCAATGCCAATGACTTTTTTCTCTGTGGAATTTCACACCATAAAACACCTCTTTATTTTTTGTCATAAGTCCTTTGATTTTTTTTCCAAACTCAAATGACACTGTTTTCAAATTTGTGCCCTGGGCAACTCCCTTTTTTAATTTCAAAATTACGATATTAGGAAAATTTTATCATCTTGACTTCTACTTAAGCCTTAGATTTTAGTCCACATTCTAGGCTGGTATGATGACTTAAAACAAAAAATTAAAACACAGTATAGTATCATTCATTCAGAAAATATCTGGAACCAGGTCTCTTCCAGAAAAAAATATTTTTGTATCCAGCTATGAAATCTTTAAAATAGCACTAAGAGTAAAATACATCAGTGCATTATATTCACTATGGTATACACTGATACAGCTGGAGAGTAATGAACTTTCATAATCTCAGACAATATTTTATTCAGAATAAAAATATTCATGCAGCTAGATCATAATGAATAACTGTAGGATTTTGCCTTTCTATGTTCTTCTCATGCAATGGTGGACTATCCTACACCATATGGTGTACATCACCTTATGTGGTTGATTAGTTCTGTAAGGCACGACACACAATATTTTGAAAAAGTAATAGGGCACAATAGTATATACATGACTGATTTACTAAAAAAAACTAGTAGAATATTAATCCACTTGTAAGCATTAAGTAAATTAATATTAACTCGAAGGATGACAAAATATAACTGTGATCCCTTTTAATAAAACACATTGTGTTCATATGAGCTTTACTTGCTGATGCATTCCACTCTGCGCTAACTTCCTTATTTTAATTTCTTTATCTTATGAATTTTCTTTGAACAGTATGTTTTAAAATGATTTTTTAAATTCACTTTAATTTGATTTTTATAGGTACATAATTCTATAGTTTTCAAGCATTATTTCAACCCTAGTATATTCCCTGAACTCAGTAGAGATGGCATATCTAAATCTACTTTATCCATTATGTTGTTAGTAGGAACATGCATCTTTGCAAGTGATAAAACTCTAAATGAAGTAAGCCTAAGTATACCTGCACATGATAAAATTGAGGTACAATTGCAACATGATGTATATTTTCCAATACACCTGCACTTTTTCTAGATTACTATGCAATTTCCTCTTCCTCTCCAGTACCAGAATATTCTTCCATTTATATTAGTGTTTATAAGAAAGAATAATAAATGTGTTAAAAATGCTACAAAAATATTAGAGCAACAGAATCCACACCTCATGAAAACCTGAGGTACCACTTTGAAAAAATATCTTCAAAAACAGTTCAGTTGTTTGGATGCTTCCATTACCTAGAATTCCAGAATAGTGATTCTAATGATAATAATATGTATATACATACTTTTAATGATCTCAGGATGTCTGATATGACGTACACATGGGATAAGACAAGATTCTCTACTTTATATGGAAGTTTGAATAGACCCACCAGGACATCCGCCTAGAACTAAGATCGCTTGATAACATTAACTGGGTCACACACTTCACTGGCAATTGAGAAATTCAAGTTCTAGTCCTTGTAGAATCAAATTATTTTTTCATGGTGAATTTCTAGACATAAGTGCTACATATTAAGAATAGAAATTATATTAAATATTGATGACAGCTTACTGAATGTTCCCCAATGACCGAGAAAGATCTGGGGATTACCCAGAGGAAATAAAATCCTCCCAAAAAATCAATATTCCCAACAATGCCCAATCTCTATTCCTTGTACCCTGTACAAACCCTAGGATTAAATTCATTAAGGCCCATATTTAAAATATCTGATTAAATATTAACTCACTATAAAAAGCTGATTCTAACACTTTCACCCATCAATTACGATCACATTAACAAACAATAAGCCAAACTCTTAGTTAGCATCAAGTCAATGTAAAGGCTACGTCATCTTATGGCAGTGGCAGATACAAAAAAAAACTCTAGGGGGGGGGCGCAAGTTATCGCGACGATTGTAGCTTTCAAACTGACTGCCTGGCAGCGACTCTGCTTCCCTTATATATGTGGCTCGATTTTTTTGAGAACATTCGGTGCCAGAACGTTCGCTTCCAGGCTTTTAAGGAGTGTGAACAAATACAAACAGTAGAATATTCACGACTTTTCTCGAACAAATGCCAGACAGGATAACGTATCGAGATCACTAGAATGGCCACGACTTTTCTCGTAGGTTAGCTATCTATGTGCCAGACAGAAACATATAAAATATGATGACGCGGATGCGCGCACGTGCTACATAAGAAAGTACAACTACTCGATAACTCGACTCAGAGTCGACTGACAAAAAACACGAACAAATAGCGTGCGGGCTGACTGGCGGAGGCGGCAATGCGGGCGGCCCCACAAGGGGGGGTGCGCGCCCCCCATATGTATCCGCCACTGTCTTATGGTTAATGCTAACCAGCCATTATCAAACCGGATCTAGGTATACCACTAAAGGAAACTCAGGGCACAGCAAATTACTATATCAGGATTTTGTTAATCACTCAGCATCCAGGCAACCAATTTCTACCAATTAGGATAACTGATAAAATCCATTAATCAATTAATAGAAAAAAGTAACCCCACTTTTGCTTGCCAACCTGGAATTTTTTAAAGTGCAAATAATATTACATACACAATAAAAATTGAGATCAATTTCTACGCTGTTAGTGACTCCTTGACCATTCCTCAACATAAAGGTTGTTTTGCAAGGGCAATATTCCCAATTAGGTCAGTAAAGTGATGAGAGAGAAAGCATTTTTGTGGAGTTCACATTTACCTGAAGTAGGATGAATTTGAAGGAAATAGAAAGATAAAGGTGCCTTGAAACTTTAAAGAGACAACAAGTTGACTTGTTAAAATGTAGGAAGATCCAGATGTACAGGATTGAAAGGCATAGGAGTGTATGAATGTGGGTCTTGGAGAGATAAGAAAATGATGCAAATTTACGAACGCATCAACATGATGAATTTTGAGTGGCTTGTGGTTCCTCAGTCCAAAAATTACTCCCGTGAGTGGAGATTAAAGAAAAGGCAATGCAAAGACATTAATGCAAAGGAAGTGAGTATCATGTTACATAGCCGTGAAAACGTGAACACCACAAGTGATTTAAAGAGGTAATTTAATGGCTTTAGGCTGAAAAATGAAACTAAATTGCAACACTACTCTCTTTATTGAGAATCATTTGCATCAAATTTACCAAATCAACCTCAAGTTCAGCTTCAGCTTTTTCCCACCATAGCTAAAACCATGGAACTTAATTGAAAATAAGGAAGCACAATTGTGAAATAAAATAATGCAATACTAATAACAAATGCACAAATAAAAAATTTGATGCAACAGTTGGTTGACATATTTAATTTAGAGAAAAGGAGTAAGGGCAAGTAACGCTGTATAATGGGTGCTCTCTGCAGGGAAGATATTAGAATGAAGAGAAAATGTGAGGCACTTCCAGTAGTGTAGTTTCTTCGACCCTGTAATTAACGACACTGAAGAAACACGTATGTACCTACTATGATTTTGAGGATAAGGCTAAGGAACTAATTTTGACGATTAACTGGTGTCTGAGAAAGAAAATTACAGTTTTGATAACTTAAGTGGAAATGATGATGATTTATTATTAAAATGTTTAGAGGCAAGATCATTTGACCCTAATGTCATTACAATTGGCTCACTCTCCATGCACGTTTTCATTCACGACCGATTTTCTGCAGCTACTTTTCAATATGTATGTCACCAGTTGAACTGTCGTGATTGAGTATCATTGTCTTGGATGACGTTGATTAAGATTCAGTTCCTCAAGCATCAACTTGGAAAGGTCTGGAGACACTCAACAACATTACTTTAACAATAGAGAGGTGCAAAAACTCTATCAAAAGTGCTAACTATCACATGGAGAGAAGATTAATTAAATTGTCATGGAGTTAATTCAGGTTTCTCAGAAAGAAAATTTCTCCCAAAAGGCATAGAGGGAGAAAAATAGTTCACACCACAATCAGGATCAACTTCGAAATTCATGGTAGAGTTACCTTCAAAGTTGGAGGTGCAGGAGGGGGTGGATATAAAGTGTTCACAGACCGCCAATTTCTGTCTACTGTCGGATCTTCATCCTCGGTATCTTCAGATTCAACGTCCGACCGATCTGAGAAGCTTGAATCTGAACCTGAGTGCTCGATAGCCTCTTCAAATTCATCGGAAGTGCCAACAGCCAAACCACTTTCCACATCACTAGCCATGACGAAAGGGTCGAATCTCAGAAAACTCAATCAAATCCAAGGTGACGTTACGAGATGCGTAACTCAAGGGAAATGCTAGATGTGTACACTGAGACGCACGATGAATAACTACCTTGTTCTCAAAATTACAGGCCATGGAAAAAGGTCAACGACAGGAGAACTAAGATCATTTTCTGGGAAAACACAGTGACGGTAAATAAAAGCCTTCCCTTTCGTAGCATAGTGTCATAAAATCCCTTTTATGGGCGAAAAGAATGCACGATACGGAAGAGTGGGGAACATCACAAGTGCAAAATTTAAGAAACTGAGGCAAACATTTTCAGAAGGTGACAGAAAAGGGTACCAAATTCTCAACACGGTTGTGGTCGGCGATAATGAGAAAGGAAGCCGGGAACCGCGTGAAAATACAAAGGGATGGGTGAAAGCGGAAGGGATTAGGATGGGGGGACCGCAGATGGTCGGTGAACCCCACACCATCCCTCTGTGGACCCTTTAACTCCAGAAGGGACTTGCCTTTTTCTGGGACCAAAGATGAAGATAACAACATTTGTATGGCCGCACTGGTTTGGTTTTAACAATTTCATCTTTTTCCACACAATTTATGCCAACAACATGAACAGATTTCCGTGAAGGCTTCCGCGGAGTCTTCGGCTTGGAGAGACATGGTTTTCAGGTCTTCCTCTGCATCAATCCATTTTCTCCTGGACAATATTTCGAACAGATGTTGACTTATTTTACAAAAACACGCATCATTAGTCATTGCTTTACGGATATATTCCTATATCCCTCCTTTTTATGTCTGGTTGCATAACACCCACTGCCACATGCCTTTGGGGTAGCTTGCAGGCTGGAACGTAATGCATTATTTTGAAGTGACTGCGAGATTTATTACTAATCCCAAAACGAAGTATCACCATCACAAGATTATATCACAAAACTATTATTTTTGCATCCAATATTTTCCGTGATAGTCGTAATTTACTGTAAGTAGCATTAAGATCCCACAAAGATTACAAATACATGCAATATTTTTTGCAAATGTTATTATAATTGAATGCAGAATTCATGGGTTGATATTACGTCTAAAAATATAAATCATTTTCGATATAGATTTATAAAATATACGAGCAGGGAAAGCGCTAAATCTCACGCGATAACACATGAGATTTAGCGCATCACCGGGGAAAGCATTACGAACATTATGACGCAATTACATACGCAAATACATCGAGAAAAGTCTCAAAAACTGGCTAGATATGGGTCTGTGTGTCCGAAAACACCATCTACTGGCTAAAGATTGAATCTCTACAAAGGGGATGAAATTTTTCGTCTGGAGCAGGGAATGGAACGAAAACTGCAGCGAGGATGAGATAATATGGCCGCGTCAGAATTTGCTAGACTGGCACGGACAAGATATTACACCCGTGCCAGGGAAGGGGTTAAAGTACACCACATCTCAAAATGTTCCCGTCATCCAAGAATAACTTAAAAAAATGGGTGAATAAAAATGCATGATATTTCATAGATATAAAATAAAAGTGTGAAAATAATAATGGCATATATACAATTAAATTCTAATACAGGACATTTTAACTTGAGGAATTCCCCTAAGCTACCTAGAGGTAATGAGATACATTTTACTTTTATTGTACATTTATAATTGACCAAATTAAATGAAGATTGCATAGACCTACGTGGTGTAAAATTTTTCTCAGTAAATGATAATTGTTTTTTTTTTCATTAAATTCTCATTAATAATGTACCCCTAATGTACCCAAGAGTTTTGTACTCTTGCAATTTTCAAAACAACATGCAGATTTTCATGGGAGCTCTAATATTTGAAGCCTTTCATTGAGGGCACTGTCCCCTTATTGAATGATCACCCCACTTAACGACCATTATTCCATGAAACTGAGGGCAATCACTTAATACAGGTTTCACTAAAGTACAAACCTGTGAATGTCACTTAAATTATGCCACTGATTGAGTACTTTACAATGAAAAGCAAAATGTAAGTAAGGCAGAATTTAGTTCAACTTCAATCATCCAAGTATTCCATATACACTTGTCACTGATTTTGTAGGAACTCTCCTTAATCAGGTAGCATCACTAAATATTTAAAGGCATAATGTTATTACACTAATTTCTAATGTTACCACTACTCCACCTTGCTTTTAAATACCATCATTGATCAACTATATTCATATTACTTTTTATTTATTTACGTATTCTTCAAATAATTCATCACCTTGATACAATTACACTGTATTTACAGGTTACAACTGTGTTTAAACTTGTCTCTTAAGCTTAAGCATACACTTAAAGTCCTACAAATATGATCTTACTATTATAACTGTCCAATTGAAATTTATCACCAGTGTAAACTGCTAAATTTCAAGTAATCAAATAACTAAGTACTAATAAAAGCAATGAAATAAAATGATGTGATAGTCCATACCTCTTCAGGTTCCATTTCACTGAGTAATTCCAGCTCTCGAGAACCCAGTAATGATATCAAGCCAATATCACGATGCAGTCTTTCAACCAGTTCAAGAAGTTCACCTTCTCCAATGTCACAGCCTGTGCCATCTCCGATACCGTCCAGCTGATCAGATGTCAGCCTATCATGAGGACAACACTCAAATCAATGAAGTTCCATTGAACCACTTTTGCATTTTCCCACAAAAATCCATCAAACTGCTCCAAAATCAGTGAAAAATGATTGACATAGACACAGTGAAATGCAAGAGCAAGCAAATGAGCAGCATTTGTCATAAAAAATTATGATGCTTGAATTTATGAATACTGTAGAACAATTGCTGTAGTAAAAGCAAAGTTAAATTGGTGAGATGCCACTCACCTCTAACTTAAGGTCACATTATTTAAAAAAAATGTTTTACCAAAAATGTTTCATAAAACTCATCTGGATATTTTTTACAGAATAATTTGACCACTGAGACAAAAGCCATTAGAAAGAAGAGCCAAAATGTACGAATGAATCATTGGATGCAACATCATCCCGAAAATGAAGAACAGGATATGAAGATATCACAATGATATGTAGACAGTAACAGGATGATTGGAAGGTAAGTTCAATGCGCAAATCAAAATTTCAATTCCAAGATGTCAATGTTTTCAAGGAACTCCCTAGGGTATACATTGACAAATAAAATGCATCAATTGAAAATATATTAAATTAGCTACCACAAAATATTTTACTCATTATAATAAAACTTCCCAAGTTTCCACACTTTTTCAATATCTGCAACTGGTTTCACCTTATCTAACTTGCAGCAGATATTAATAGAGAGAAGAAAATTATAAATTGAAATTGTGTTATAATAACCTATATCAGTCAATTTCAGTCAAGTCTGAAACCATAAAATTCAAATTCCTCTCATTAGTACAGAACAATGCCATAATTTACATTGAGTTCTAGGATTAACCATAGCCTTTTTAAGTAATTTTCATTTAAATTAGAAATATGTATTTTTTCAATATTTCATCATTTACTGACTAAATAGTCTTAATAGTTCTTAAATATATTTACACTGACTGGGTTGACTAACATTTCATTCTTTGCAATATATTCATCAATACATAAACTATTTTTTCTTACTATTGCCCAACTTCCACACTACATTACAATTTATACCTATATCATGTGGTTCATGCAAAATATTTTAGGTTTAAGGTGGGGCCCATTACAAATATGTTTTGGAACTGATGCTCTAGAGCAGGGGTGTCCAACTTGCAAGGCCTCAAGGGCTACAACTTAACCTTTAATATGGTTGCAGTACATATAGTAATAAATTATTATTTTTCAAAGTAACAATAAGAAACAACGTAAGGTATAAAAATAAATTTCTGAATTTTGGAGCACCAGTTGGAGCGTAGAATTCGAAGGCTGTGTTGTTGAATATTGACAACAGTTTTTCTACCAACAAATGTGGTGGAAAACCTGAGAATGTACCCTTCACATTTAGTGGCTAGGAACTTAAATTCAATATAAATTAGTTACGTAACACACAAAAATTCATAGAAAATTTTTCTATCATACGAGTCATTAACCTTTTGCGCCTAGAAGGAAATTTTGTTCCTACCAAAATCTGGGTCAAATTCGCCGAATAGGTACTTGGCTATGTTATTTTAAATTAAAGACCCGGAAAATTTTTGGCCAGCCGGACCATCAGTGAGAATGCCAGCTTTTAAAAATTAAACTCATCAATGCAATCAATACACAGCCTTTTTTCCACTTAAGTTCAATTAAGTGGAAGAGAAATACATGCAGGAAAGAAAAATAGGATCCAAATCAGCTTTTTTTAAGAGTATAAGTTGGAATCTCAAGAAATAGATGAAATTCTACTTTTATCTTCCACAGAATATCATAATTACTATCACCAGGACCGAGTATGTTCAGTGTCTTTCAAGGAACGGATGACTCAAGTTGGAAAAAAGTTAATATAAATAATAATAACATTATAAATAATGAGATAACTAAGTAGAAAATCTGAGATATTAAGGTATTTCTACAATGAATCCACATATTTTGGAAATTACTTGGCTAACTTGGACAACATTTTAACACAACTTGGTACGTTATAAGAGTTATCGGTTAAGTTCATACATAATTTTCAATGCCAGAACCTGAGCTTTGGATCACAAATACAACTCCATGATTAATCTGTAAACCACTTTACAGAATTTATATCACAGACATGAATGATGACTAAATCGGTATGTATTCTTTAGGTGTCTGGAGCACGAATTAGGACATTAACAGGGAACTGAAAGGGATGAAATACATAAAATTAGGGCAGGAGAGGATTGGCCAGCTCTCATAATTTTACATGTCTCTTTATAAAGAGTAAACCCTTTGTTTCCATTTAAACCTCACAGTACCCTAAAAGTCACTGTAAACTAATATATAAAGGCTTTTATGACATTAAAGATATTGGAAAACAAATATATGAAGGAATTTATAACATTATACCCGTTCAATTGTTAAATAATTATTGAACTGATCCTGAACCATGCTGTCCCTTTCGAGCCTACCCCAAAACTAAAAATCACGTACCCTAAAATCATAACTTTTTCAATGGCCTGGCAGCAGGTAACAGTGAGCAAAAGCAAGCAAAAACGTGATATATATTCCAGAGCATAGCCATAAAAGGCGAGGATCTGTACTTAATTATTATTATAGCGTTAAATCAATGGGAATGACGAGCTTACCTGGGCAATTTTCCAGGAGGCAACCACCTCTGTTGACCTGATAGTAACATTAGGTTTGTGTTCCTCTCCAGTGTGGCAAAATAATCTTCATCATCAACCTCGGTTCCATCCTGTTCTAACACAACTGTTACCTCTGCGTCATTATCCAATCCAAGTTTTTCTTGGCCTAAAATATGACCCATCGTCATTAGTAGTTTTATTTTGGTTGGACATAGCTCACATATTTTCAATCACACGGGAAACTTTGAGGAAAGGATAAGTGTTTCAATCCGTCCTTCAAAGTTTGGCAGTTACCTTAATTCACTGGTGGTAAAAGCATTAGAGTTCACCAAATTCCAAACTATTTCCCACATTACATTTCCTCATACCTAATCGTTTACTGAGCCAACAAAAATTATCTGAGGCAACATTGAGTGCTAATACTACAATAAACCGTAAACACTAGTCAGCGAAGAGAGAAAATCTTGCAAATTATAAAAAAAACAACACTGCTAGTATAGACAATAAGAGGTGTCACGGTCACAATATCGCCAACAGACATTCAGGAGCATTTGTGTGGCTTATAAACACATACTTATAATACATAAAGTTACACGAATTCAAAAGTAACCGCTGTCATTGTTGTTACCTCTAAATATTAACTCCTGAAGAGATGAAGCCACCACTCCTTTTTTCTTCTCACGCCGGTAATCTACCACTTTATAAGGTAAGCATTCAGGAGCAGTGTTATCATGGTTGCTGCTCTCCTCCTCCATATTTTACCTGTAAATATCAAATTTGCATCAAAGCTCAAAAACAAAGCACTCGTATATCGTCGCTGTCAGTTACTTAAGAGTTCCACACTAGAAAATTCGAGCGATACACATACAACTTTACACTGGAACGGGGCGGGGCAATAACCACACAATCGCACGGGGGTCGCAAAATAAACACGTGCGATTGCTGTAAATTGAGTCACTGGAGCTACTCTTACAACTAGATCACACGGTAACTGGGTCACATAATTATTACCTACCTGTAGGCGCATGCCGTGCAAAATCAATAGGATATCTGCAAGTGTAAGAAGACGGTAACTCAGTTACACTATACAAAGTTGGTTAAATAACAAATATGAGCAGGCAAACTACGTTCATGAACCCAAAAGGAAGTAGTCTCATAGAAAAAGATGAAGTTCCAACGGTAAAATACTCACCGATTTAGGGGCTACGGATGTTATAATTCCGACGCTAGATTCATGGACCTCATTAGAGAGTGACACTCAAACCATAATCCACCATGCAAACCAGAATTTAGTTGGCAGAGATCTGACATAGAACCTCAAGGAGCTCCAGCAAGCAGACCTTCCCTCCGTGAGAATCCAAGCCCAACTGTGACCGACTGTGACACAGCCGTTCAAACAAACAAAAGAAGCGCGCGGCGCGCATTCGTAGTCGCCGTGACGTCAAACTAGTTCTCGGTTTTCTTTTTCGAGGCGCCGCCTCTTTAAAGAGTACGTTTTCTTTAAAAGCGGACTGCAGGAAATTTCCCGTGGAAATGACAATACACTCCCATATTTTCACAACCCATCAAAAATACTTTATTGAAATACATAATTTGTATCTTACAATAAATTCGATCCAAACGAAAAATGTTCCCAAAGTTATTTTGAAGTCTGCTCTTCAATGCAGAAAATTAGGCATATCAAACGACATTGGATTTCATCCGTACACAATATCATAAAATGATCGAGGAAAATGCTCTGCCACGAACGTTTTCAGCCTTTCTTGGGGTGGAATTGGTTGGTACCGAGGCAATGGAAATGTGCGGCTGACAGAATCAGTGAGTGCTCGTAATACTGCATACAACTCAGGTTCCGGTTGCTGGATCGGCATTTAAAAAATAAGACAGAGGAGAAAAAAATGTAATTAGTCTAAGAAACATACACAGTGATAAGAATTTCTCAATGTAATCGCTTGTACTATATGTTATCATAAGGCAAGCAGTGGCCTACTTATAGCCTATGCCCAGCTATTCGAAGATATAGGTATACCTACCTATATTGTAACGCGCCTTACTTGAAGATTTAAAAAAATTAAATTGATTAGAGCTGATGACATTTTCATTAAATTTTAATTTTGGTGCACCCGCAGGAAGAAAAAAAATCTTTTTTGACAAAGTAATAATATTTAACGCGTGTAGAGCACTCAGGAGGAAAACAACACGATATACTCTTATTTCTCTCGTTCATGCTGACTTATTTACACATAGGTTAATAAGTCAGCATGAAAGAGGATTGGTGGAAGGACAAAAATGCTTCATCCAGGAATTTATTTGCATCGAGATAGGGAACGTCGGAAAAATAACTTTCAATATTTCCCTTTTCTCGTATCCATATAATTTACCGAAGTAATTTCATTCTAGAGCCATAACCAGAACCGTAAAATACGATCAAATTTACCTGCATCTCAACGTAGGGCCGCAGGGACCGCACCTTCATTTCGAAGTAATCCTGCCCGATTTCCCCTTTGGCTGCATCGCCTAACCACGCCCACATGGAACGAGCTTGGTCCACAAGCCGCTCTTCCGTCAAGAAAGAGCCTGCCGATCAGATGTTTGGTGTGAGGACCAGAGGAAAAAGAAGGACAAATGTATTATTATGAGACGACGTAAACAATTATAACAGCCATTATTATAACCGACAGACTTGTAAGTCCCATTTGCAAAAAAATAGCATCAGAGTACGCTATTTCCACTTAATATTTGGATGAGAAAAATTGAATTAAATTACTTGATGAATTTCACACTTTTAGGCGACGTTCAAGTATTACGTAAGCACCCCTAGGGGAGGGGGGGTTACGAGTTTGCTTACTTTTGCTGACAAGTGGGAGGGGGGGTTTATAGCATTGCTTACGTAAGACAGGAAGGTCATACTCTTAAATATTACTCAAGTACTAAATACTATCAAGTACTTAAATACGCTTTTTTATAGTATCTACTCACGTGACATTGTGAAAGAAACACTTCAAAAATAGCATAAAATATTTGGTTTTCTTTAAAAAAAGCAAATATAAAAAATCTTACGTTTGCAAGTGGGTGGGTGGAGGGGTTCGGCAAATGCTTATTTTTCTTACAGGGGGGGGGGGGGGGGGGAGGGGTCAAAAATGGCCAAAAATGGGCAAAAATGTGCTTTCCTTATACTTGAACGCTCCCTTACTGAGATCATAATTTTATAAAAAAATATGAAATAAAAAAACAATTTAATTGACTTCCAATTGAAGAAATTAATTAATTTATTTATTTCATCAACCTGAATACAGCCTCGAGGACCATTTTACATCAGGCGTTGTAACAGTAACAAAGGACAACCATCTCCTGGGAGGAGAAAAATCCTCCCCAGGCCGTCGGCAGGCGAGGACCTTACCCCGCCGCCACCGAGACCGACACATCAGCACATATTTAATCAGCGTGTAAGATTTGTAATTGATTCTACCTCCTAATTGAAAAATAATGCGGAGGTGAAAGTCATGACTTTCACTTCCTGCACTGCAGTGTTCTAAAGCGCAAAAATAGTTTATGAAGAATTTTTTATTTATTTATTCGGATTCACTATTTTTTCAATTATAATTAGCATAAGAAGAAAATATGAACAAAAAACTGTTCTGCAATAATGGCACGCTGCTATTCTACAGCTGGAAGGTCTCAAATATTTTTAATAGTGGAAGAACTTGCTGCACCATTTCCGTAGCTGTCAAAAAGCGTTACTGAACTTGGATCAACATGAATAAAAAAAATCACAATATTAGGCGAGAAATTTGTCATAATTATGGCCAATATAAAAAAATGTTTGCATAATCTGTATACTAGACTAATTTTTCACCTCAAGCCCTGAGGATGCAAATATAACATTGCGAAACGTTAGTAAAAAGTACCTCTGTGCTTGTGATTCATTGACCAACCCTCCAAAACAGCTTTTTAATATAATTTAGGGGTCAAAACTTAGCTCTCATCAAAGCTAAACACCGTGGCATATTTGGGAAATCACATGAATATGAGGAGATTTCCTGAAGTTGCTCCAGTCAGCGAAACTAGCTGAACTTATTTTGTCCTGCAGGGGACCAAGTTTTATTAATCCACAACAGAATACCACCAATTTTTGGCCTCAACGATCCCTCACAAAAGTACTGTGACCATTCATTAAATATTATCAGAAACTTATTCTTCAGGATAAAAAAATGGCACATGCAAATGGCTTATAAATATGGATAATTCTTGCAATCTTTAAGGACCAAGATGATTTTCTCACAACCAGTGTTGTCACGGGTTTAGGTACAAGTTGACATGCGTGCAGAAAATCCATGTACATTTCACCAGGAGTTGGTCGTCGTGCACCGGTGGCAGTCGGTCACTCGACCATACCCTCCAAAGTGTCCCACCAGCACCACCGAGGGGGTGAAAGGGGGGGGGGGACCTTCCACCTAGAGTGCTGGGGTTTTATCGATTGGGAAATTGGCCGTTCGTTCACTTGACGTGACCCCGTCGCCTGCTGACCTGAAAGGGATTCACCGGGGGTGACGACCACCACGTCCACACCCCAGCGCCGCATCTCCAGACGCAGGCAGTCGGAAAATGCACGGATGGCAGCCGCGCATGCGCAGTAGGGCGACCTCAGCGGCGTCGGAATGCTTCCCAGGGCACTCACCACATTGACGACCCGACCTGCGAGCGGAAAGGAACGGGAGTTAGTTCAAGAGTTCAACCACTCACACACAGCGGGAGCGGAGTCTTTGTCGGCGCGGAGTGACAACATCAACAAACATTATAGAGGACAAACAAGTTTCTATATTTAAAATACGAATATTTTTTAAGGGTTTCACATCGCAAGTTTTTTTTGTGTGGAATGTACCCATTTTCTGTTGTCGGTGTTCAAGTATATGCATTTTGTGGTGGCTTCATAAGTATAATATTATTTTATGACAGGCATCATCCGGGTTGAGGCCGCGTTAAAGTTTTAAATTACGATAGTTTCGCCAGCTGTCCTGCTGTCGTCCTCAGGTGAAGGACGAAGACGCCACCTTCCTTCACCTGAAGACGCCAGCAGGACAGCTGGCGAAACTGTCGTAATTTAAAACTTTAACGCGGCCGCAACCCGGAAGATGCCTGCCACAACATTGATTCGCTGCGGAAACCTGGGACTGAACATAGTATTATTTTAGTTTAACGTGCTTCAACGGCTTAGGTAATTTCGCACATACTGTATCGGCCACTCGCAGACAAGGGGCAACAGCACTCGGACGAATAGTGAATCGGAGTGAATCACTCCTCCGAATTCGAGCCGAGCCAAACGATGCTCAACATCGATGACTGATCGGGAACTGATGTTGAGCCAGCATATTGTTGCCCGCCTCATAAGTTCTTCGTAATTTCAATCGACGGACAGCCAATCAGTTTTCACTTGTGATATGAAAAGTGGTGAACTTTGTTTAGTCCGCAGTAAAATTTTTGTTTCACTTGCCAACTAAGTTTTGGACTTAAAATGTAATTTCCAAGACCAAAAATGACTTTATGAGGAAAAATTTGGGTGGCAGGTGAAATTAAAATTGAATTTATGGGCTATGCAAAATTTACCTTTTTCATATGAGAAATGGAGTTCCACAAAGTTACGCTGGATTCAGTTATACGAATGTTTGGTAAAAAAATGAAAAAAATACATAGTGAATGCTTCCGTGGTGGATCTTGAAGGATGTTAAGATCCATGTTTTCCGGAATGTCTTCCGCTTTTTTCCATGTTGCTGGGAGGGCAGGTTTGCGGACGAAACTGCCGTCCGAGCGACATTTACAACCGCGGAAGATTCCATAACTTATGGATAGAGAGGATCCATATGCAGAACATACGGATCCTCAAGTAAACAAGCTATTCACTAGTTACGGACAAAACAAAAAAACACCCAATCAGCTTGCAGAAAATAATGAACGTTTGTTACTGCAGCCAATAAGAGGCCAACGACGACTTCATGTGTTTTTTTGGACCGCACTCCCAGGAGCATATTCGTCGTGAATCGATATCGTAAGTTACGAATACAATATTGGAACTGGATTCAGCGCGGAAAGATTTAATTCACATCTAAATAAAATAAAAAAGAAAGCCGCGTGCATTTTTAAAAAACTGCTTCGTGCCAACAGGAAGTGTGACATCTATTCCACAAGCGCCCACCTTTTATTAGGGGAGCGATGAAAAATTAATCATTAATTTGTAGCATAATTGAATAAGTGTGGGTTAAAGGAAAGTACTTTTTACATATTATTATTTTGCCACTTATTGGCTTCAGTATTCGCCAGTGCCATCGTACCGTATGTTTCCATCAACTATCATCTTTGTTTTATGTTTTTACCCCCCTAACTACATATAGAGAACATATTACAGCGACGAAATTGGAGAAAAACGCACTGTCGAACTGATAAATGCATGAATCTCAAAACGTCCACCACAGACGTTTTTTTAAATCGAAGATTGCTTTTTCTTCATTCTTCTTTAAATCTTTCTTAAAAACATTTCCAACGCTCATATTCTCCGCGAATACTGTTGTCAATCAGCCAATTCCCTGGCCAATTTCTACATAAATCTAAGAGCTACTATTGACGATAAATTCATGTTTCTCAAGAATTCTGAGCACTTATCAGCCGATGTGTTGGTTTAATCTTAAATACCAGAAATTACGGATGCCATTGCCTCGAGAGCAGTATTTCTGAAGGTAGGTCTACACTGGCAAGTTCATTGTGCAAATTACTCGCAGCAAGCAGCTTTCGGCGTAAATTGTAGGTATAAACGTCTCTGCAAATACACTTGCAGAACTTTTAAAAATTTCGGCAAGTCACTTTCAGAAGATTATTGTTGCCAGTGAGAACAGCAACAAATCTGCATGAACTTGTGAAAAATATTTCGCCAGAGAAAACTCTCCCGCAAGCTCTTGCAGAAGTAACTTGCGAAAGTAACTTACCACTTTAAACCCACCTTTAGATGTATCGTTCTCATTATGGAGTACTGTTCACTCATATTCTTTTTACTAGCATAATGAACTTGATAAATTGTTGATGTAAATTGAGCACATGGTTGCATGAATTGAATTTTATGACATTACTCTATCTGTGTGAGTCTATTGTAGAGGCATGTAAGAGGGATGATATCCTGTTTAATAACTATCTCATATATTGAATCATCATCATATTATTACAATCCTAGGATTGGTATACTGCAGCCCTTCATTTTTCCCTATCCCATGCCAGTTCCTTCACTTCCCTATGGTTCTTCTTCCCCGTATCCCTCTTGACTTGCCCCAAGTACTTGTCTCTTGGTCTTCCTCTGGGGACTTTCCCTTCAATTTTTCCCTCCATTATGCTTCCTACGTAATTGTTGTGTCTATATATATGTATAAATATAAAAGAATAGGAAATAAATATAAAAGTATAAGCTAGCAACAAGGCGTTGAGGTTGGGGAAGGATAGGAAAGTAAATCAGTGGACACTCACTGACAGATGATCCATGACGACATCGGTGTCCACTGCTTAGAGGTAGCTTTCGGGCTAAGGACCCTTCTTCAGCTGGAGGAGATTCACTACTAAGGAGTGTCACACTGGAGTTAGGAGTTTAGGGTATGTCTTGGTACGGGGTTGGTTGTTAGGGAAAGGGGATTGGTTGGAAGGAAGTGCAGGGGGGGGGGGTTGGAGTGGGAGGGGAGGGAGCTAGCGAAGATTGAGTCCGGGCGGGCAGGTTGACTTCAAAATGGAAATATAAGACAGCTCCCAGTGGCGGAGCTGTATTATGGGTGTGTCGGGTGGGAGGGCGCGGATTATTTTTATGTGAAAACAGTTGTTGAAGGAGAGGTTGTGCGAGTTAGCGTGCTCGGCTACAGGCAACTGCTACTGTTGCATCACGCTGCTCCTGTGGTTATTTACCCGCATATTTAAAGGTGTGCTGGTGAGGCCAACGTAGAAAGCCTGGCAGTGCTTGCAGGTTATAAGATATATAACATTACTCGAGGAGCAGTTTCCCCGAGTAAGTATTTGATATGTGACATTCGTCACCGGAGTAGTGAAGAAACGGGAAGAGGTGTTGATAGGGCAAGTGAGACAACGGGGCTTGTTGCAAGGGTGAGAGCCAATAGGGGAGAGATTGGTAACACTACTTGCAAGTGAAGTTTGACGGATCTCACGGATCCAGAGACTATTTTGTAGATTGGGAGGGCGACGGAAGGAGAGCACGGGAGGTCTTTGAATAATGGAGGAAGTTGAGGGGGAAGAGGAGAGAATGGAGTGTGCTGATTACAGAATGCTTTTCAGTGAAGAATCAAGACCTGGATGAAAGGTAGTCGCAAAGATAATAGAATCGTCAATTGATATATTGTCCTCAACATTTTACCCTCTCTCTCGCTTCTTGATAGCCCGAAGAAATACTTCCATCCCTTGGTTTTTCTAATGCCTCACTCTGCAAACAAATTTCGGACCTGAAGTTTCTTCACCAAGTGGTTCCTTTCATTCTCCTGAGCTCCTCCCATCCTTCTCACTTCGTGTCCCATCTCGCTACATTCGAAACAAGAGTCTTCATCTTCACGCACCCCAGTTCCGTCTATCCATTTCCAAAAGATCCCATTTCCACCAAATCATATCTCTTTTCAACTTTCTTTCGAATTAAGTAAGGTGATTGGAGAGATTTCCGTGTACGTACCGATTTTCGTGCAAATTTGCATGCTTGTTTTCATTAGTATTACCTATAGATCAAATTGAACACTATTGCATCATTCCAATTAATTTATTTTTTCCTATTAAATGCTATTTTAACACGTACCTTGTGGCATATGACATATATTTGGTAATAATGCGATTACATACTAAAGTTTTTCTTCCAAATATATAATATATTTATTACTATTTTAATCGTTGATAACAAATATCAAGGTGTAATGCTAAGGCCGATATTCGAGAAAAACATATTTCAATATAATGTCGTCTAAATTTTGAATGCCGTGCTGAAAACTCTTGTAATAACGTGCTTTAATTAAGGAAAAAATTAAAATATAATTCTTGCATAGTTTCCAATACAGCCTTTATGGTGAGTTCCATCGTATAAACAGATGCTCTTAATTGAAATGTAGTTCAAACATTTTTTTCAACTTACTTTAAAAAATTATTTAAGGTGGTTCCACCAATAAAGGTTTTAAATGTCATTGAATTCATATTCTGGACACTTATATAAAAAGACGTCCTCTATCTGATATGAACAACAAAATGTTACCTCTCCACACTATTTTTCAGGTAAATTAAACCTGAAAATACAGTGTTAAATGCGATAATGGAAGAAACACGAGGAAAATAGAATGTTTTCTATCTAATATAAATACCATTTCCACGTAACTCTGTTAATAAGAAGTGGAAATCCCCGGGAAATCGATAAAAAATAAGTGCATCTTTCCGTCTTAGTTATTGAGTTATTAGCTAATTACTGCGATAGTTGAAATCAAAAGTGGTAATTCCATAGAAATGGCGCTGCAGTCGGCATCTGTTATTATAAAAAAGTGTAAAATAAAAATATATTCGCGGAATAATCTTCATGCTTTGTACTTTGATTTTAGCTTTCATTGGCAAACACATATCAGCGAGTATTTTTAAAAACAATTTATTTTTTATTTTCCCTGCTCAAAAACAAAACACCGAAATATTTACTTGACCTCTTTCAGTACCCTCCTACAACCAGGACCATGATAACACGGAGTGAACCATATAATCTTTATTTACCATCACATAGAACTACAATGTTCCATAAATCGTCGTCAGATCTACCTTTGTATGGAATGCAATTCCTAATGATATAAAAACTTGTACGACTGTAGAATCATTCAAGTACAAATTTTATAATTACCTGCTACAGTAGTAATAAAATTATTTATTTTTACGTTAATTTCACAGTTATTTTAGGATTATTTAATTATGTCTGTTCTTTATAATACATCATATATTACGTTTTTATTTTTGTTTTTTCTTAATGTAAATTCACAATGTCATGTAAATATACTTTTACTGCTTGGACTGGACTGGACTGTGGAATCTTCAAGTAGAAATGTTATAGTAACCTGTTACAGCAGTAATAAAACCATCTATTTTTACTTTAATTTTTCAGCTATTTTTGAGCAAGTAATTAATATGTCTGTTTCTATGTAAATATTGGTTTACGTTTTCATTTTTTTTTATTTAATATCTATTCAAAATGTCATGTACGTTATATATTTGTTGCTTTTAGGGGTATGTACCCAGAGCATTGAATAAATCTCTTCTATCACAAAAAGTTGGAATTTAGTATTATTTGTTTTGACTCACACAGTAACGATGGAGCCACCTTAAATGTCCACTCAATGACACACGATTACCCTTCCAGCCATCTTAAACAAGCGCTTCCTTTGAAATGAGTTGTTGGGAGTAGGAGAATGTTTGAATAACCAGTTGAAGTGGAGCAATGTTAATACTTATATTGCCTACAATTCCAATCCCAAGTTGAAATAGTCATAAAAAATCAGGAAAACTTGTTCTACTCTTGACGCCAAGTGACTGTGATTCGTGCGTTATGGGGTGACCAAGTCACACGCAGGGTTTTATTCAGTGGCGGATACATATGGGGGGCGCGGGGGGCGCGCGCCCCCCCCTTGGGGGACCGCCCGCGCCGCCCCCACCAGTCAGCCCGCCCACTATTCGTTCGTGTCTTTCGTCAGTCGACTCTGAGTCGAGTTATCGAGTAGTTGTACTTTCTTATGTAGCACGTGCGTGCGTCCGCGTCATCGTATTTTATACGTTTCTGTCTGGCATATAGATAGCTAACCTACGAGAAAAGTCGCGGCCATTCCAGTGATCTCTCGATACGTTATTCTGTCTGGTATTTGTTCGAGAAAAGTCGCGAATATTCTACTGTTTGTATTTGTTCACACTCCTTAAAAGTCTGGAAGCGAACATTCTGGCACCAAATGTTCTCGAAACAACCGAGCTACATATATAAGGGAAGCAGAGTCGCTGCCAGGCAGTCAGTTTGAAAGATACAATTGTCGCGATGCCCCCCCCCCCTTGAGTTTTTTCTGTATCCGCCACTGGTTTGATTGGAGTGTGAAAGAGGAGGAAATTTGACCTTCAACAGAGCTCTGTATCCAACATACCCTTCGGCTCGAATCCCTCGCTCTCATTCGGTAATTGCCCTCTCAATCAAAGTGCAGAAACAGCTTATTTACTAGGATGCGAGGTTGCCTTGACTACCGGGAAAACGGAGTAAAGGAGAGTCGAAATAAGCCTCTTTAATCAGTCATTGAAATTGCTTTGAGCTACGGCGTCGATCAATACACGTTAACAGTTAATAGCACCTTGCATAATGATGTTGACGTGGGCCACGGAATAACTGGTACACTTTGAGGCAATTTAGTGCCTCCATCTTCTAGTTATGACGAAAATCTCATTATATTTTCCATCAGCCATTTGAACTCTATTATTATTTTCCCTGATTAAAGCTTGCTCCGATGCTGTGCCCAGTGATGAACAGGTGTAAAATGAATAATTTCCACTTATAAAGTTTGTTTCACCAAATGACACAGCTATTTTTCCAAGGTAAAAATGTTCATCTTCCGAAAAGGTCAGGGGGTTAATTCTTTGAAGACCCGTAATAAATATCGCATTCACAAGCAACAGTTAATCGCATGGTTTCGACGATTCTCAATTTATTATATCTTGTTTGCACGAGACTTTTATTCCATGGTAAGTATCAAGGGGTGTGTACCATGCGACTTTTTAACGAAACCAATCGGTAAGCTGTTATTTTAGCACACAAGAACTTTTTGCGTTGTTTCGAGATTGACACCAAAAGGACGGTTGTAAGATGAAAAAGTTATTAATGAATTTTTCTCAACTTCGTATCATAAATTTTTACGAGTGGTTTTTCCATTTACTGCTGTCGCAACTATGGGGCGTTCTGCATTCTCATTTCATCGTTGTTTCGTAAATTCTTCGAAAGCTATCCCTATGCATTACGACGAATTCCAATTAGCACGCAGACTTTGGCGAAAAGCTTTGTTGACGAAAAACGTTATTTCACGCGAATAACGACGAGCCACCAGTTAATCGCGGTTCACATGGATCCGGAATAGAACTTAACCGTAGAGCAAGTTGATAATGTTTGGCATTTCAAACAACACGAGATATTTGACGATTATCGTTCACGTTGGAACTCCCTCCTTGAATAAGTGCCAGTAGTCCAATCACTGCATTGGAATTGCGATGTGGTACGCTGTCACGCCCACGGGTGCAAGGATATACACCAAGGGGATGACATGAAAATATACACAAAGAGGATGAAAATCTTCCGATTGCCGGTCAGGTGTGTGGTAGCCAGTTACACAACCAAGTCTTGAATTAAGATGGCTTGGTGGTGTAAACTGGCTTACACACCTGACCGGCAATTGGAATATTCGGGTTCGTATCACGATCGAGTCAAATAATCTTTTCGGGGCGAATTTCATCCCCTTGGTGTATACGCATGCGATATTAGCAGTGGCGGTTTTGAGTGTTTGGGCGGTGGAGCTAGAAGTGTCCTTAAGCAGAAGCAATTTGACAAATTTACGAATTCCACTTATAAAATCTATCACAATACACTTACCTAATTACTACATTTTTAAGCTTTATAAAAAAAATAAAACAAGACATTACATGTAAAAACGGCAGTTAAAGAAAAATAACAACATTTTTATACTTGCATTAATGTTTTGATCACGTACAAAAATTACATGTATTATAAAATCACATACAACAATTGCTATTTTGCGAGAAAAATGAGCTTAGGAGACTCTATAAAAATAAAAATTTGTTCAATTGAAAATTTTAATGCGAATAAAAATAAATATCTTGGCTCTGTATTCTGTGGATCTGAGGTTCATGGGCTCCAAGCGGTTGCCCAGTCTAATGCGGATATGCGGATGATATAGCTACCATATCAGGTAGGTTAGGAATCAAAGCTACAAAAATTGTAAACCAATGGAGTGAGCGCATTAAAAAAAGATGAATGATAGTAAACCCTAAGAAATAGCTAATATGATATATATGACTAATAGCTCCGCCTCTGGTGAATCGGTACCAGCCTCAGCATTGAAAAGAAGCCATATACGGGTGAAAAATAATTACATGTAGTACATACGAGGTGTGATAAAAAAAATAACGGTAATTTTCAAATTTCGCGGGATTTATAATTCAGATTTTCAATCATTCCGAGTTCCTGCCATATCGTCGTACGGTCAATAAGGAATACTACCTGGAAGTTATGCACCGTTTGCGTGAAGCAATCCGACAAAAATTACCAGAATTGTGGCAAAAGAATTCGTGGAAATTGCACCACGATAATGCTCCCGCTCACACCTCACTGCTTATTCGTAGTTTTTTGGTAAAAAACAAACCGTTATTTTGCCTCAGCCATCGTATTCGCCGAACCTGGCCCCCTGCGACTTCTTTCTATTCCCGAGGCTGAAGAGAACCATGAAAGGATGACGTTTTGCCACCATTGATGACACAAAAACAGAATCGCTGAAGGAGCCATGTGAAGTGCAACACTCTCTTTCGCTCGAAGTAGTAAATGACTAAGCTTAGCGCTTTTATTTTGTGTTTCATTTACTTCGCGAATTAAATATTTCAAAACTGGGTCCTAAATTCTCGTGGCACATTCTGAATGAGGACTATCCAGAGCAAATAAGGTTTTTCCGTTAATACGGGTTTTGTCATACGCCGTGGTTCAATTCAAGTCTACCCCATTACTGTTCATACCATGTACTACGTTCAGTATGAGCCTGAGCCATACTTACGAAAAGAGAGCGGACAACTAGCGCCTATGCTTACATGCGGTTGAAAAATACTCCAAACAAATAAGTGACGGTAGCTGTCACCTTCGCATATCTCGTGAAAACGCCAAGAAATTAAAAAAATACTGGCAAAAGAAAGTTCATTATGTCACACAGGAACATAATAACAGTTCATAAACTTAATGATGGCAGATTAATTAACATATGCATTCAAATTTGCCCGCACGATCTCTCACGAAGTTCGTGATCCTTACTATAGCGGACGCCATGATGAATTTGTACGACGGTTCAGTAAGCCCGTGCCAGACCTTTCGCGGTCGGAAAGTTGGACCAATGGTTGAAATTATGACGTCGCTTCCTGAATTTTGGGAACATTAAGCTCTACTAGTGCGCCTTAAAGTGGATTGGAAAACGGCCATCAACCTACAATTAAAGCATGTACACGGAATGCACGAATGTGCATTCCTACTATGTGAAATTTTTGTGTCTCATATCCCAAAGGGTACACCATTATTTTGAAAAATAATCTGAATAGACGGTGGGGGTGCTGGGTGAAAGAGACGGGCGATGTTCCAATCCTGACATGCAATCCGAATGGCGGTCTCGGGTGAAAAGACAGAGAGCAAACAACCGCGAAGACATCCACTAGTCACGGTGCTCATATCCCCACGAAGTCAACCATAATCCCTTGCGAAGCGGGAAGAGGCGACACGGGCGGTAGGGTAAAAAAATGAATAGGAGCCCATATACACCCGCTACCGTCAAATAACTCTCCCCTCCCAAGTTCTTTTCAACCTTTCACCCTATACCCTTTCGTCCTCTGCCGTGAGAAGATCATGAAACACTTAACTCAAAGCTCTGTACGATGAAGCATCTCAAAGTCTCTCTGATTGGGGGATCATAACCCGTTGGATCCTACATCAATTATTGTAAATGAATCTACGATGCAGGGATGAGTTTAAAATCATACTTTTTTGGCCGAAAAAGAGTACCTACTGTTGAAGTTATCGCTTGTGGAGGAACAGAAATTATAGATGTATTTGCCATCGGCATCAAATTCTTTCTTTAGTTCCGCACGGAAGTCCCTCGATAGCTAGTCCCCATCTCACATTTTTGGAAATATGTTCTTTTTCCATACCTCATAAGCAATTAAAAACAAAATTACCGCCCACACCTTTTTTAGTGCTGATGCTATTTAATTGCCCCTATCTATTATAGTAGATTTTCCAACCGAGTATAAGTATTAAGTAATACTGCTGAAATGATCTGTTCATCGTAAAAACTTGTCCAATTAGTCAAGAACGTTTTATACAACCTCCACACGTATGTGCGTCTCTGCTGTCATGTATTACCCTAACGCGATTTCTAGAATTAGGTGGATAGGTGGGTTAGATAAAATACTTCACGGCTAATGGCCGGCAGTTTGACGAATACTGAAAAGAGTGCCGTCATTGCTGGATTTCAACATTTCAGAACGTTATATGCCTCGGGTAAAGAGCCCTCATTAATAACCGAATGACACTGCGTTAATTGGTACTGAAAATAAATTGCTTTAGTCCATAGGATAGGTATGACTATTGAATGAATGGCTAGATAAAACTACTGAAATCGTGAAGTTTATTCTTCAGGGCGGCCAGCTATAGTGCGAGTTATTGCCGGCAACAATATTAATATTGTTAATCAATTAATACCAATTAATATTGTTGCCGGCAATAACTCGCACTATAGCTGGCCGCCCTGAAGAATAAACTTCACGATTTCAGTAGTTTTATCTAGCCATTCATTCAATAGTCATACCTATCCTATGGACTAAAGCAATTTATTTTCAGTACCAATTAACGCAGTGTCATTCGGTTATTAATGAGGGCTCTTTACCCGAGGCATATAACGTTCTGAAATGTTGAAATCCAGCAATGACGGCACTCTTTTCAGTATTCGTCAAACTGCCGGCCATTAGCCGTGAAGTATTTTATGGAAACGGGAATTTCAGCCACCTATGAACATTATATATTGCATGAAGTGGCTGTTCGCACAGAATGGATATAATTGCTTACCGAGATACGAAAAAATTTTACACCGCTCCCACGAAATTGTGTATCCTTATAATGCTTCGCACTGATACATTCATTACGTTAATTTTTGCTCGAAAAAAATTAAAAGGTACAATTGTATGAATTGGCTGGCTCTTTCAATTAACTAAATCAAATATAATTGAAAACCTTTAATCCGGAAATATTTTCACATAAAACAAGGGAGGAATACCCATTGCGATAGTGGCAGTTCTCTCCGGTCGGGTTTTATGGCCATATTGTCAATGAAATGTTTATGGATAAATCTTTGCAACGTGAATTAAAATGACAATTTGACAAGTAGTAGAATAATGTTAAGCTTATACAAACTTATGCTATATCATAAAGCAATTTCTAGGGGTAATGGTCTTTCGTACACTTCTACAAAGTACCTTGCATGACGTACGAACGTAGCATGAATTACGAACGTTGCATAATAAACAAACATTTACGGAGACATTCCAATGTAAAAAAATATAATAGGAAAGCGATAAATTTATTCGCACTCTTATTAAATTGAATCAAGTATATTTAATTATAACGTCAAAATCAAGAAAAACAATTGAAATTGAGGGATTTTATCCCAGGCAATACCGGTGCAAAACCATTGCAAAAATTTCAGGCACTTTTCCGTTAAGTAGTTAACAAAAACAAATTAATAAAGACTCAGTGAGTGGGTGATAAAATGTAAATATTATAGCATTAATATGTTTTCAAAGCATATGGCTCAATATTTGTAACATCTATGGCGGTAACAATTCGGCCAAAAATAAAGCAATTTTAAAACACCCCAATTCTTTGGGCATAAGGTCGACCTCCATGGGTGGTTTCCTAAATTCATAATGTTCAATGAAAGGAACCATTATAAAACCACGTGAGTACTCCTCAAGGGAAGAGGGGAAATGCATGAATATTAATTACCCCCTTCCTACAGAATAAAGCTTGCACAATGGAAGAAAATTTAAGTTTACTCGCCAGATGGGGGTAGGAATGGTTATACTCCCACAGAGGTTGTACCATTGTTATATTTTCATAATATCCTGGGCTATTCATTTGGTGTCCATCTAATTTACGATTCAAATCTAAAAATATCACTGAACTTGGATCTTAAGGGTGTTCTAGGTATCTGACTTTACATATAATAAAAAATTAACCAAGAAACGGACAAAACTAAAAAAAACTACCCTTCAGTTCACCGAATAGGGCCACCTTGTGGCCGAAATACGCGTATCCGACGCACACCCTCGTCTTCTCTTGTTTTTGTGCCGTTTTTTGACTACGCTCTTTTGAGCTGGATTCTCCCAGAAGTTGGGTCCGTCTGAGTGTGTGAGTGAGTGATTTCTTGATTGCTTGTGAGTGTGTGAACGTGTTCATAACCCAGGCATCCTTAGCGGGGTCCCATTAGCCCAGCGAAGGATCCCTGTTTGGGTTGGGTGTGTGTGTGTCTGTGGTTGTCACTGGCGAGGAAGTAATATTCCCGTAAACCACCACAGGGGTTTTCTGGTCGAGAGGTTGTTGTTGGTCACTGGCGTGGATTTACCCCTTTTTCCCGCAAACCAACACAGTAATTGTGGTGTTGTATTGACGAGTGTTGCCAATTTATTACGGCTATTGGAGATTTTTACAACTTGTCAAGAAACGGACAGTCAAATTCCTCGGAGTCCACCTTGACTCAAAACTCTCCTGGAAGGCCCATACTGACATTGCCAGAAAAAGAGCCCTTTGCACGTACGGATACATCTACCCACTCATCAAACGCCATAGTCCCCTTGGAATAGACCAAAACTAATAATTTACAAATCCATGATCCACCCCCTTCTGTGTTACGGATGTCCTGTCTGGGCTACGGTATCAAAAACGCAACTGAATAATTTACAAATAATGCAGAACAAAATAATTAGAACCATCGCTAACGCCCCCTGGTATGCAAGCAATGAATACATCCGAAATAACCTCAACATTCCCACCATCTCGTCATACTTCCACTGCATAGCAAAATTTTGTCCACTTCAATCGGCAACCTTGAAAATAAAAAAATAGACAACATATGGAAATACGAAAAAAATACCCATTTCAAACATAAAAGACCAAAATTCGCAATAGAAAATATAAGATAACTAACTCCTGAACCAATCACAACATGCGACTCGCTATCCCGCCCTTTTAATCACCACATCAAATCAACGTCAAGCAGCGTAAGCTGAGAAGACGTCGAAAAATGCGCGACGCCGCAGTCCTATTCTGCCTGCCTGCCTGCCTGCGACTTCTTCCTACCCTGCATTCCTTACATCATCCTAAACTCATGTTTCTCGATATGCAGCTTTCAGATATCTCAACTTACTAACAAACTTTCCCACGTATCATTCAAGATTCCGTTTAGTATACATTTGTATTATTTCGTCTCCTTCGGTGATAGCTATCTGAAAGCATGTATCCCTGTTGCAACCCTAAATACGTAAATGAGACTTTTTCGTCTCATAGTCTCTTTAGCTTGAGATCTTAGGTTGCAAAGATTATATACACTTAGGTTGTTTTATGCAAAATCTCCCCTCCAATACTTACTCTAAAGACCGCCAAGTAGTCATCTGTCGCAAACGTAGCCCCTTTAATAGTAAATGCTCCGATTTTTAACAATTTTCAATCTCTTATCATTCACAAGGATGTAACCGTTCGCAAATTCAACCACTTTGCAGGCATATAAATGGCGTTTATGCTTAAGCCATTGAATTTCAAGCAGACCACAGTGGCTAGCTCGATAACACTCTGGCTTATCGACCCAAAGGTCGCGGGTTCATCTCACGCCTGAAGCATGGAAGGTGAGTTTGTATTTTTGGATTAAGGTCTTAGGATCTATCTCAGCAGTTGGAACACATATATTTACATATATATATGAAAAAATTGAAGTCATTTTTAGAATCAGTATAAAAAATTGATTCAAAAACACCTATTTTTAATAAATAATCTGACAAAATTTTCAAAATTCACACTGGTGTAATTGACGAAAAAAATCCAAATTTCTGTACCTGACGATGCCCTAAAATCGATGAAATGCGTCGTACAAATAGAAATATAGTAGAAAAGTACAAAGTATTTTACTTAAAAATGAATACAAACATAAAAAAACTTTCCCTAAGCGAAACCTGCCACTGTGAAGTTTACTAGAGAAAATCAACAAAAAAGCTAATCACAAACAATAGATTCTGTCTTTTTTCTTAGCCACATCTTAGATCCCCGATTTGAGGAATTAGAATACACCTTTCGTATCATCCTTACTGTCGTTAGTTCCCAATGATTCCCCATTCGCTGACCTTTAGTCCTTCGCAGCTGAGGCAGGAAGATCTGAGTTAGTCGAATGGCGCCCAGGAGGTTAACGTCGGTGCATCGCTTGACAGCGCCGAACGGCAGCCATTCGGCTTCTCCGAAGCACGCCCAGACACCCAGGTTGACCACAGCCCAGATACCTTTGGATGACATGGAAGAATAATTATAAGATATAAAGAGAGCAGGATTAGTAGGAAACCGGGGTAGCAAATACAGAATTCATATTAATATAGCAAATACAGAGTCAGTCATGAGTGACGCACCCAGCACAAGTGGCTGACGTTTGTTTCCATAAGTGACGGAAATAGGCAATTATAATGGGTGTATTATAAACTTTAGGATATGCAAAACTACCTCAAAAATGTACACACACTCGATTTGTTAACACTTAAGTCCACAAATATTTATTGGGGACTGTAAAAGGTTTACTTTATTTTACATGAGACACGGAGAACCAAAAAGTAACGCCAGAAAACATGAAGTCAATTAGGGAAATAATCGACCGGTAGGCATCGAATGGTATGGCATCCAACGTTGCCACATTCGTAATATTTATATGACTGGCTCCTTGAGCCAAAGTCGCTGATGGGTGAAATTTTACAACAATGAACTTGAAATATTTTACTATTCCAATTCCGGTATGATAAATTTTATAGCCATTAGCTATCTCTGGTTGTGGAAGTTAGGTATTATTTACTTCCGCGTTTAGAATAATTGCAAAAAATTCAAAAAATATTTTTTGTGTAAGCAGAACATGGGTAATCAATATTAAATTATGTATTTTAATGAAACAATGAATACTTTTAAAATCACAAATACTCGTTCAAGAGGCCATAACATTGTTGTCTGGAAGAAAATCCAACTCTATGTAAAAATATCCCGCTAATGAGTGGCTTTCTCTCATAGGAGGGCTTTCTTTCGCACACTTATGCCTTCAATTAGTACTGCTAAATTGGTGCACGCGTAAAAAAAACCAGTCGCCACCCACAAACTAGACCACAGACATCAACGCATAAAGTAAAACACTCAACCAACCCTAATTACTCTCATTACGGCCAGATGTAAGAAAAAAGTCTTGATAGGTTCAATCTGACTTGAAAACGCTTCCACATGCATGTGCGGTGTTTTAAGCAAAATATATGCCACCGCTGGAAACTTCTATGCAAGCTTTTGATTAATAGTCTGGCGTAGAAATTGCCACGAGAATAATTTTTATAAGGGAAATTATGAAGCCTGAGTGACATGGTAGTCTCCGCATCAACTTAGCAAGTCAAAGGTCTTTGGCTCGCTCCCCGATTCGAGTTCTCAAGTTTATGACAATTTATTTTTATAGTCATAATTTTCATATAGCCATAATTTTCATATAGCCATAATTTTCATATAGCCATAATTTTCATATAGCCATAATGTTCATATAGCCATAATTTTCAGCAGAGGTTAACTTCAGTTTATTGTATTACTTCCAGGATGGTAGATGTTTTTAAAATTTATACCTTACTATTCATAAATGTCTCTGCTAATTGTTTGCAACTCCACCTCGTCCGAATTTTTTTTTGTTTTCAAGACATTTCAGAGAATTATTCCTAAAATATTCACTCATGTAAACATAAACTTAGCCACAAGTAATCCAAAAACGATAAAATACCTAAGGAGTGAATGTTTCATGGCAATCATTCACTGAATTTACTAAGACAAAGGTGAAAAGAACGCCTAGAATCATTAATGAATGATGGACGAGAGTTAGTATTAAGGACGACGAGAATATTATGCGCGGCAGTTTCTTTACACAAGCGAAAAATATCTTTTAAAACGGAAGTCACGTATCGCTGGTCTTCCGGATATCGTGTTTCATCAAAGTACCGCTCTTAGATTCTGTAAACGTCACCAGACCTTGGCTTGTGAATTGGAATTCATGAGATGACATTTGAATTTGATTTCCAAGTGTCCTCATCAGCTTTAAATGAATGTAATGTTTGCAATTTCAAGATTTATGAATATATGATTGATTTAGAACTTTGAAAATAACTTATTTGAAATTTGGATTCTAAAAGCCGTTACCGAATTTGGATTTCGTGCTTTCACTACCGTTAGTTAATGTTTTATATTAAAGTGATTAAGAGGCGAAAGAATGGATCTTTCCCATACGATGTCGCTATTGACATCCAAAACGCGATCGTTTATTGTTGCAAACTGCTCTCTATCACTGTTCGTGTGACTCGCTATACAAATGCGGAAGCAGTGCTTTTAAAGAACATGCAGAGTTTAAATAACGTTCATCTCATTTAAATCATTCAATAAAGTAGCACCAAAATTTATACAACGCGAGCGCATATGCTATTAAGGTCCATGACTATGCCCCAGGTATACATAATGATGTGAATACTTTTCCATGGTTAGAAAACGACCTCTAAATCTATTTTGCCATTTTTATTCTCTAGCTATTGAATGCTGAATTACTCCTCTTCACGAGCTGTTAACCATATGCTATTCGCAAATTCGCTAGGGAGTTTTCGTAATATTTACATGCAAAAATGTTAATATATGGAATTTTCATTGTGCATAGATCTCAATAGATCATTGAACTATTCACTTGTATCTATAATTATACTTAACAGTGATAGGGACAGCCAAATTGATGAGGAAACTAGAGACTCAGCAAGATTCGCTTGTCAACATTCCCGTTTTTTATGGTTAAAGTTACCTGAAATAATTATTACAAGGAGGAGCGCTTTCCGAATATACTTGCTATTTCCATCGTTCCTCTGGCTTTGGCATACAATCTCTCCGTAAAAAATGAACTTTGTGCGCGATAAGGGTTTTTTCTCCTCACAACATCTGTAATGCAAATGCAAATGTAATTCATGCTACCTTTCTTTTAGGGATGCTTTAGAATGCAATGTATAGTCTAATTAATGGCTTGCTTCTGTAATTCTACTTGAATTCCAAGTATTCTGACAGAAGGTATCGATAAAAGTTCTGTGGAAAAGCTCGTTGTGAATTAAAAAAAATAATATGGGATAGGAATGAAGAAGCAAAAGGAAAAACCACGATTTATTCCTGGTGCCTTATTCTTGCATACCTCTTTTGTTTCAGTTACACTTATGCATTGTCTTTTACACGCTTTCCTGTTCTTAAGATTCCGAATATTCCTCCTCTTTTGGTAGTTTGAGCGAGATATTTCCCTAGTCATGAGAGAGACCATATTCGAATTTTAATTTATTTAATTTCAGTTTCTGTAAGAAGTGTGAAATAAATATTTGTATATTATTGGCACAAAGATATAGCAATAGATGACAAAAAAATTCTCAGTAATTAAATAAATATACCTATTTACATAGGTCTCCAACTTGACTCATTTTTTCACGCTGCACGGCGGAAACGCCTTCAGAGCAGGTATTTTTTTGGGATTCTGTAAAAATTACTTCGGTGAGTAATAGATTAATATGTATAATTAGTTGAGAAAACATACAAACTACACACTGAAAGGTTTTTGACGAAATTTAGGTTCTTTAAATTCGTAATATTTTCAATCTCCTCCCTCTGGTGCGCAGAGCCGTAATCTATCCCATGTAAAACACTTATATTTTTAGGTAAATTGCTCGAAAAGTAGTTCGGCAAGGGGTTAGCATTTTGATATCATTGGAAAGATGAGAGTTTTTTTTATTAAATAAGGTCACATTCATCAAATTATAATTGAAGTGATGTCTCGTTCGAACTACCTTAAGAGTGTAATACACCACGTTAACTCATAACTTTTTTCGTGTCTATTCTCTTTCAATTCTTACACCATTCTCACTCCACATTACCCAGGTGTGGGAGGGGGGTTTATGTATTTCCTCACCGCTGGCTCCACTGGGCAGGTTATCCTGGATGTACTCCTTGACCTTCTGGATCTGTTCCTCGGAGGACACGTCCAGTTGGACGATGTGTACGCGCCCAGAGGACTGCTCCTTGAGCGCCGTAGTCGTCGTACACTCGGAAGACTTCTCCGTCCCCGTCTCCTCGAAGCCCGCGAACACCGTGAAACCCTTGAAGGAGGAGAGAAAAGGGTGGGGAATTAGAGCACGGAATCCGATGATAACTAGGGACCAAATAGCCGCAGAGCACTACAGGTAGTTCCACCATAACGCAATAAATTATTTAAAATTCGATCTATTGACTGAAGAAACGTTATACCTTTTTAAACGTTAAGCATCTGTCAACTAAAACCATGGGATTTTAGCATGAAATAAACCTAGTTAGAACACCCAAACACAGCTAGTTAATATGTGCAGAAGTTGTATCTTGTACCTATTTCGAAAAGATTTTACGTTTAATATGAACCTTTTCTTGTAATACCATTTATATATTCATTTATATCTCAATGTAATACACTATTTCTCGTTCATTATGTTTTTCACCTACCCAGTCGATGGAATTTTCTGCCGTAAAATATACAGGAATTTGAACTAGAGTACTTATCTACGTTATGCACAGTGCTTTTTTGTACTTTTCATTTGTGGTCATTATTCTTGTATGTTAGCCTATTATGGCGACTTGATTTAAACATACCAAGTAACGATTCTCTGATTGTGTTTTTTTCCTTTTATTTGTTTTACTTTTCCTGTGTATAAAATATGAAAGTGAATCTCATTTTATTATAATAATGTTAATTTTAAAGTATTATGCCAAGTGTATGTATACAGAATGTCTAAATGGTCTGTTGGCTTGCGACAATAAACGCTTGTTATTATTATTAAAGCCTGCAGTAAATATGAATTTTTCCTAGCATTTCACTAGCAATCAGATGAGGGCACCAACACATTTTTTAACCCACGAATGTAGTAATTAATTTTTTTTTCTTCAGGTTTTAATGGAATAAGCTGGATTGAACTGCACCAAGAGACTGACTGTATGTTTTCCAAAGATGCAAAGCACAGGGAAAAAGTACTCGTAACGGCATTAAATTCCTGAAATGAATTTTTAAAATCACAACCAGGAGAGTGAGTACCAATCTGTCGATGGAATATGAAACGAAAAGAAATTCGGAATTTCTTACCAGTTCGTCGAGTTGCCGGGCAAGGGCGAATCCTATCCGAGATTCACAGCCTGTTATGAGGACAGCTTTCCCCACGGCGTTCACCTGAAAGTAAAAAAAGGACCAATTATTATAAGTCGTATCCTTTCCTTTCCTAGCAATTCCGAACTTTCGCAGCTGAGTGTAGCGTAGAGGAGTGAGGACGGCAATAGTGGGTATTGCGCAACAAGACCTTAATTACTAACAATTCAGGAACTGAAACGGAGAATATACTTTTTAATCGACATATTATCTTTTCACTCTTATTTCATGATAAAGGGATGAGGTGCAAATGGTTTGAAACACCCATGAAATGATAGAAATACATCATGGAAAATAACTAATTGGTAATATTTAGAATCTTATATGTAATACCCATTTTACATTTTTTGTAAAACGTTTGAAAAACAATGAATTGTTTGAACTTGCGTGAGAACTTGTTTTTTTTGCATGAAAAATTATAATCAGTGTGAAACATATACCCTATGGAATTTCTGACGCTAATTAGGGTAAACTTACACATTAAATTGAACACGTTTAGATTTTTAAAAATTTACTATCCATTTTTTGCCAGAGTTGTAATATGTTAAGGATAAATATTTTCTATGATGCTCTTTATTTTTCAATTAAATTTGAGCTCCCCTATGAAAATTATTGTTTGATCCTTTCTAGTGTAATTTTACACAATTTTGGAGAGAGCTCTGGTTACCTCACACGTTTTCTGAGGTCTAAATTAGCAACTTAAAAACCAGTTGCTTTACCAAACGCTGTTTTCGTAAGAAGTTGGAGAAGTTTACGATGAATTTAACAGAAAAAATTACATTTAGAAGTGATACCAGCAATAAATTTGACTTTTACTGACTATCCTTTCGTAGATGTTGAAAAGAGAGCTAAAATCCAATTTATGAGCTGCATCAAATGGAAAATATTTTACTAAGTTTCTCATGGTTGTGTGGTAGTGGTATGGAAGTGGTAGTGGTAGACAATTTATTTAACCAGCATCAACTCTCCAGATGTACCGCCAAAACATAGGTTTTATTGACTACCTACAGCAGAAGCGCAACACTGTGAAGGATATTTGTGGAGGTAGGTATATATTACAGAGATCGCAGATGAAGTCATTTAACTTTGCCTTAAATTAAGGATCTGAATTATCAAAAGGATTGTTATATAATATTTAACACGTTTTAATGAGGTTTTAATTAGGAGTCTTCTCAGTTTAAAAGAGGAATAAAAATTATGCGCAACAAGGAACAAAACAATTCTTTGTAAAGAATTTAACTTAGCAGAGTTACCATGTGGAAATAGAGCCATAAAATCAATACAAAGACATAAACTTCATTTTTTAGAAAGTGCAATAGTCTTACAGGCCGAAATTCAAACGTGATGAGTTTTTCCATGCAATAGTAAGTTATAGTACTTCAGAAGCCCCAAAAAAGTCAAGTAATAAGATATGATATTAAGTTAATGTCATAACTCTTGTGGCTTTAATAATGTATTCAATGGTGGATTTTTAATACTCGATTGCTTATTTTTTGTGCTTAATTTCCCAAAATCGCCTATTTGAGAGAGGTTAGTTTCTTTGTTTTTGAAATACGAGGAAATTAAAACCTGTAGGTCCCATAAAGATGGCTCGTCAACGCCTGGTTGTTACTTTCATGACAGTAGCCTTGCAAGTCGCTTGCAAGTGACACTTCGATGTGTAAGTACGGACTTTCATGGCAGTTTTTTTTTTTTTTTTTGAGGTATAAAACTTGAATTTATTTTGAATTATTACACACTTTACATCGTAAAATACATGATCTTATCCCATTTTTTACAACTAATGACACAAAAAAAAATCAAAATTACATCATCATTACATCATCATGTTGTATTGCAATCACATGGAAAAAAAATAAATATGGAGAAATAAAAATAATAATATTGCAGTTAAGGTCCTGCTTAGCCAAAGCGGCTTGTCAGCAGGTGCCTTTTGTTAAAAAAATATTTTTTTTTGCTGTGCAGCGCTCTGGACAATTTCGGAGCTCAACAATGCTAGCTTATGAGCCACTCTTTCAGTGACTTTTTTAGAACAGATATGCTATTAATATCCTTCATTGACAATTCGTTCAACAACCCAGGGACTACATGTGCAAGAGATCTCTTGCCATGGTGGTTAAAATACTTAGGTACAGACAACCTATTTATTCGACGCAGTTGCATGTCAGTATTAATCACACGTTGCTTTATTAATTTGCTGTCAAAAAAGTTGTCACAAATTAACACATAATTAAACAATTCTTTTAATGGTAACAAACACTGATTCTTATATACTTCTCTCACATCGTTTTCCTTGACCATCAAATGGGCAACCATTTTATTTTGTAAAGTAATAACCTTATTCAGCAAGGTGGAGTTTGTGCTACCCCAAATCGTCAAACCATAACGTATTACGGCCTCAGCTAAGCCTTGATACATTAATTTTTTCAACTCATGAGGCAAATAGTGCTTTAGGTACGACATTTGAAACAAAATACACCTTAGTTTGTCACATATATAGGTTATATGATTACTAAAACTAAATTTTTCATCTAAAACTATTCCCAAGTATTTTAGGTGTTTAACTTGGGTAATTTTTGCACACGAAAAGTACTTATTGCACGAATTTTTCGGTTGGCCACCCTGGTTGGAGTGTAAAAAAAGGTGTGTGTGTAGTGTGAGGTCTAAGGTTTGCCTCTTTTCCTTCACATTTAAAAACTGCAAGGAGTATGTCTTATTATTGTTAATAATTATTTTATTATCGTGACACCATAATTGCAAGGAATACAAATCGTTTTTTAATTTTCGCTGGGCCACCTCAAAACATCTGCTTGTGGATAGTAATGCAATGTCGTCTGCATACATAAAAATCTTGCAGTTTCTAATATGTTGAACGATGTCATTTATATATATTAGAAACAGAATTGGTCCTAATATTGAACCCTGGGGAACTCCAGATTGGATAGTTTTCATTCCACTGGAGTGATCGAGAATTTTTACAGTTAGTTTTCTATTTGTAAGGTAGGATTTTATCCAGTTCATCGGCGGTCCACGTATACCAGCAGTTAAGTATAGTGGTAGTAATCGACCGCGGTTCTCACTTGCAAGGAAAATAAACTGACTTCTATTTTGCGTTCAAGTAGCATTTAGATTCTGCGATATAATCGCATCGTATCCCGTGAAGTATCGCGCCTCCCAATTGAAAATTATAAGTAAATAAATAACTTTATTGGCCCCATTGATCTTGTTCACTCACATGGAAGTTCAAAAGCAATACAACATGAAAAAGTGAGCTAAAAGTGAGACACATTATATTATATATGCAATGATGACATATTATACACACTTATATCAGATATTTTGCACACACAATGATGTCACGCTATTTTACACAGCAGTTCAGAGAAGACTGTAAGACTTATGAATGCTTCTTCTTAGCTATTTACAATATTGAGGTACGTATTCTGACGGTGGGTAGGTAATGTGAATTTTTTCGCAGATAGTTCTTTATTTGGGATTTGAAAGTGATTTAATTAAGCAATTTTTTCAAATGGTTCGGTAGATTATGAAAAATTTGGAATACAATAAGAATGTGCGTACGATTGTATTTTGACCATTTATATAATTCCTTAAATATAACGGACATTTATAACAACTCCTTTGCATAAAATTAATTAATAAACTATTGTTATGCTCAATTCCATTGTGTAAGTTCCACATTAATGCTATTTTAAACATTGAATATTATCTCCTCCTATTTTCTTTTAAAGAGAACAATTTTCCAAATGTAGCATATGCTATGTATGTTTTTGCGCCAATAATAATTCATAAAATAATGATTTTTTAATCATGATTCAAATGTATTATTTTCATGGTGAGTAAGTTAAAATGTGAGTGGTAAATTTAATAGAAATAGCAGAATAGCGCTACATAGGGACAACAATGAAAATGTTGAGTGTTTCGCGGGGTGCATACCGAGGAATTATACATTAGTTCTGTCAAGGTTTTTTTAAGAAAAATATCTCTTTAAATCGCAATGCACCATTGCCTGAATAATACAAGAACAAACTTCTTTTCTCTTATGAAATTTTATCCGAAAAAACGGACAATTGAGAGACTTATCGGTCTAAACTCCCATTTGGCCCGGATTTATTCTTAGAAAATCTTCACACCTCAACTTCATCTTCATGGCGCCAGACCTATACACTTAATAACCAGATAAAACTTTACCGTTTTGTATTCTCAGCTATTGATAACTTTATGAAGTGTTATTTTTATAATGCTCTAGGTTTTAGGCCATAAAAACAGACCCTAGTGTATATTTCCAAGAATTAAAATAATTATTTGTTTATAAAAAAACAAAAAAATACCCTCACATTATTTTCACCAGAGTAAGCTTATAATAAGTAAGTATTGACAAAAAATTATTAAAACATAAAAAGTTGCACGTTTTAAGCAATTATCAGTTAACTTGAAGAACAAAAAAGTAAAAATGTTTTTGTTTAATGCGATTTGTAGAACTTTGTGTTCAACAATTTGCATATTAATTGAATAATTTTCAAATAATAAAGCACTGCCTTCAATTTTACCCCATGTTTAACAACATTGGTTCATAAATATGCAAAATGTGGTACGTACATACTAGCAATCACTATCAAACATGGAGGGACGCATTTAGCAAGCTAAGTTATTTTTTCAAAAATGTTTACTGAGGTCATTTTTGGTTAAAAAAATCTTAAAAAAATATTTTGGCATTGCTCAGCAATACCTATGGGAGAAAAAAAATTGAAGGAAATCCGTTCCGTGAGATCACGGACCTTTCCTGAAATTAGGTGATTTGTCGTGGAATGATTACCCAATAAGTTAGCTTCATACGGGTAAAACAAAATCTACTTGACCGAGACGGTAATCTTTCAAAGCTTTGATCGAACACTGCTGAAGATCATGGTGATACAAAAATTCGACTAAGTCCATAAAATCGTATCAATACGAATAAGTTGGGAGTTGTGGACGTTTATAAGGAGTTTCGGTGATTTCTATCAAATGAAGATCTTTCTGATGAATTAAGTCTTGCGTTCCCATAAGAATCCGTGTAATTTCAAGCCCACTCGAGGTTCAAATATCTTAAGAAATCTGCGGAAAATTATTCGGAAAAAATCAGGTAGCTTTAAGACAACAAAAGTAATGTTTAAAGCAGGTTTTATCGAATTCTATTAAGGTAATTTGAGCGAAAAATCACTTCAACTAGAATTTGACGAATTTTGAGTTTATTTTTAATAAAATAAACTCATCTTTCCATTGATATCAAAATATCAACCCCTTTCCGAACTACTTTTCGAGCAATTTGCCTAAAAACATAAGCTATTTTACGTGGGATAGATTACGGCTTGCTCTCCAGATGGAGAATAATAAAAAAATTAGGAACTTCTAACACCTAAATTTCGTCCAAAGCGAACGGTGCATAGTTTGCATGTTTAATCAACTATTTATAAAAATTAACCTATTAATCACCGAAGTAGTTTTTACAGAATCGAAAAGAAAACTTGCTGTTTTGAAGGGTTTTCAGCCGTACGGCGTGAAAAAATGAGTCTAGTTAGAGACTTATGTAACTTTAATAATTTAATTTATGAGAAATTTGGTCATATATAACTATATCTTTGCGCCATTAATACTACAATATTTTTTTCATACTTCTTAAAGACGCTGAAATAAAATATAAAATTTTAATATGGTCTCCATTATGACTAGGGAACTATCTCGCTCAAACCACCTTAAGTTGATCTCCCTTAATGTAGCACGCGTAAAGAGATGAATGAATATCACGCGAAGGAAGAAGCGAGACTCGTGACCTAGGTGAAGCTTAGCCTTGCGGATCCAATCTGGGTGGCGTAGGTTGTCTGTGTCTGTCTGGGTGTGCGCAATACTGCGAGTACTGAATGCCGGAAGACAGACAGATGGATGGATGGGGAGGTGGGGGTTCGGGGATGGGATGGGGTCGGTTGGGGTGGGTTGTAACTCGGAGATAGAGGGATACCCGAAGGAATTCCGATGAGGATGATGAAGGAGGCAGAGACCAAGGGGTGGAGGGGTAGTGCGTTTGGAGTGGGGTGGTTGGGGGATAGGGGAGGGGAAGGGGGAAAATAGGGGGAGGGTGGAAGTAGGGGGAGGAGTAGAGGGGGTGAATGAGGTGGTATGGCTCGAGAGGGATGAAAAATCATGGAAGGGGCGTGTCTTGCGTGCGCTTCCATTCCGCACATCCGCACGACTCCGAGAGGAAGTCTGCAAACGAATAAACGATCCAACCTCCCCCTCCGCCACGAACCTCTAAAATTAGAGACGAGTTTCATGTCCGCCCAACTGCTCCCTCCCTCTTCCCACCACCTCTCCCTTCCAGCTCTCCTTACTCTCTGCCCTCCAACCCCGTTCCTACCTCATTCCCTCACTCTCCTCGTCTTATTTTAGGTCTAGCACATCTACATGCTACCCTGCGTGCCGACACAGGGGCGTGCATCAGGGGTTGTTAGGATAAGGGCCGTGAAAATAGGGATGAGGAATTGCAAGAAAACTCTAACCTGGTGGGAGGGCTGAAAAGAGCTTTCAAATGCTTTAGAAGCATTAAACTCCGTGAGCGAATTTGAAGTGACATCCGATTTAATACCAGTATTAATCATTATGTTTTTTTTTAAAGTGTAATTGGTTGGTATACCATCTCTTACTTTAAATGGAAAACCTGCCTCAAAATTAGTGTATAATGCATAAAAGTTATAATATCTTAGCAAATTTTTCTTTCCATTTTTCTTAATATTTCCTTAATAAAATGGACCTCATATTATTTATGCTAATCTCAATTTGTGACTCTTGTATACTGCCCCTCATTTTTCTTTTCAAGGTTGTATAAAGAGTTTGATGTGATTTGCAAGGTTTTTTGTGCCACCAAGTATCTATATATATATGTGTGTTATGTTTCATTGGAAATGGTCCTCGAATAATGAATTTTACTTTATTTATTAGGTCAAGTAATGAACTTAAAGGCTGCTTTCAATGTAAAATTTTCCATTTTTTGTGCAAAATCTGACACCATTACAAGAGGATAGTTTCGTATGGGTAAAATAAAATATTTTTAGATCGGGAGGGTGATTTTTTCCAAGCTATCACAATCAAATGTTGCGCAACTGCAGTCAACCTATATGCCAAATAGAAAAGGTGACGATATGTTGGCGAGCAGAGAAGAAAATATGACAATGGCATAGACTCTGGTTATGAAATTAACAAATATCCAGATTTATAATACTCCCCTTTACCCCTCTTTGCATCTATTCCTTCCAAAATCCCTTTCCTCGTCTTGTTTTCAGTCTAGTACATAGACCGAAAATTAATTACTACCGTTCGGGCCGTCGCTGGAACGTGTGTCAGGGAGGTGTTAGGGAATGGTGGGAATTTCCCTATAAGAATTACTTAGAACATAAGGAAAAGCAAGGGAAAAATTAAAAATTCCTTAGTAAAAATTTTTTCCTGAGGAAATGCCTTAAAACTCAAGGGAATATTTTTTCTAGAACTTATTTCTTGACAAATGAAAGACTTCGATCAGTAATTTATCTAGAAAAAAACGATACTTTAAGGAAAACCTTTAGGCATATGAAAAGTTACACCAGTAATTGCATAGAGTGAATGTGTTCCGTGCATTCAATGTGCAGTGCATAGAGTCTGTCTAGAATGCCTATTATGAAAAAAATATATATTCATAAATACAAAAAATTATTCTGCATAGTTTCATTTATACAACCATAAGGTCATCGTAATTAATTATGAATGAGACTGACAAAATATTTCTCAATAAAGAAAGATGTGCAACTATTATAAAAAAACACCTCTCTCAGTCAATTACATTTGATGTAAAACAAATATATTCTAAGCCACTGCAACCCACTTTCAAAAGCATTTCCCAGGGAAAATGCATTCTAGGGATATTATTTTCTTGAGGCATTTTTTCTAGGGAAAACAGGGCTTCAATTTTGTAGGGAATTTTCCGACAAGGAGGACACCGGGCATGAAAAAGGTAGGGAATAGGGAAGAGGAGTTAGAAGAGACAAAGAAACGAAATTGAATTGTGCGTTCAAAGGTTGTCATTGTGTCTCGCTCCGTCATTGTTGAAGTCACTTATAATGCGTGGGATGAAAGAATTTCTGTACCCATCTCTTTGGCAATGTGTTTCACTCATTTTGTCACTTCTGTCATATGTAGAGGAGCGGAGCTGAGTTAAAACAATATCTTCCTCACTCTGCAACTTATATGAACCGAAAAATACAAGTAATCTAAGTCTAGCTTAGTCTCTAATGGCTCCAAAACTAGTCATTACATCAGCTGTACTTCCTCTGTTCGCTCGTATGAACGTTAAAAGAAGTGAAAGAAGGTTTCCTTCGTATTTTGTTTATTTCGTGAATTAAATCTATCAGTGCAGGGTCTCAAATTCTCGCAGTGTATTCGAGATATGATTCGAGATGAGATTCAATATATATGTCTCGTGTCATGTCTCGTCTCCACAGCCCGTTACATTTTATGCTGGGAACTCCCTTGCATTTCTTACAGCTTATATGAACTGGAACAGCGTCGTCCGCTGGCCGTTTCGCGATACCAATTAAGGCATCAGCTTCTTCATCAATTTCTCAATTCCATTTCCTCATTTCGCATTTCGTATTACTTTATTTGAACTGGTTTGAAAGAGATTCGTTCAGAAAAATGATTTTAGATGTTTTTTGATCATTTGTAATTGAACAATGCTTTTTCACGTTGTCGAACTGAGGTTGCCAAAAGTGGAGGGAATTTGAATGAAAGACGAGACATATGAACGTACTTGTGATTGATTTTTAATGCCTAAAAATTGCTTCTTTAGGTATGATTTTGGCTCAGTCTCAACACTTTCGCAAACTTAAAGTTAAAAACGACCTAACCTCTAGAAAAAACTATCCTACGAACTTAAAAACATTTTAAATAAATCTTACCTGCAAGTGGCCAAAAACCTGTTTTTCTCTAAAATGGGTTACGTGATCAAATTCAACGCAGTTTGTGATTTAAAAATGTATGGTGAAATACTATTTATACTCAGATCTTCATAGCCTAATGTGCTTCGACGCTCTCACTGTATTTATGCCGCTCAATATCTCGCAACATTATTTTAATGGGAAGTCAAAAAGCAAGTAGACCTGTTTAGTCATAAACTGCTTTTGACAATTCATCGATGAAGGCTAAAAAGAATTAGCTTGCTGTCTCACCATTACTTTATGAGTGCAAAATTCTGAAGATAGCCTAAAAACTGCCTGCCTTCTAATTCTTTCTTATTGATTCTTCCTTTATTCATTGATTCTTGAAGCGATTATCTCTTCCTCCTTGGGATACTCAATTAGCCCACTTATAAGGCTCTCACCCTTTGAATGTTTTCTTCCATGCCCATTTACAAGCCGTTCTTCTTCATAACAAGCCTTCCCTGTCCCAATCATCCTTTCAACCAACTTTCTCATTTAGAATTAATTCTTTGCTTGTTATGAACCAGCGCTTATGTTTTAAAGAGCAAAGGAGAAAGATAAAGCTAGCAGCAATAGGGATATTGGAAAATGTGGATCTGATGTTTTAGCAATGGACTAGGAAAGGAAAGAAGCGTGTTATGCTATCTAGGTCAAATTCTGAGAATATTTGGCATTATGTTGAGTTATAAAGATATTGAATGAGAGGAAAATAGATTCACGAATGTAGGGTACATCGGTCAATGTGATCTAGAGAACTGGAAACTGAAGAGTATGACAGACATTTGAGCAAGAGATGATATAATGAATATATTGGGAGACTAATTCTCACCAAACTTGGTGGAACCAAGTCATTTTAACGAAACCGGTATCTGAGTACTTAGTACAAGGCTATCGTTTTCATTTATACGTTGAGAGTGAACGAAATAACCTAATAAAGGAATAGAATGAATAGAGATAGAGATTTTATTTCAATACTGCATTACCATCTGGATTAAACTTGATTTTTACGTTGGTTTATCTTATAATGGTGGCATGAAATGGCACTTTTAATCATCCAAAATATTAAGTAATTATCATTTTGAACGCAAGTCACCTGCCACAGTTTTAACTCTTGCCTTGTCTTCTTCGTGTGGGGGCATTTATATATAATATACAATCCATTAATTCATTTGTATCCCTCAGACTCAATAGACAATCGCTTATGAATCCATTCCCGATTGTAAAAAAGTCGACTTTGGAATCTCGTACAGAAGCTTTTTCCCAAAATATCGTCTCAGCCAGCTAAATTTCTCCAAATATAGGTACATTACTAATTCAATATTTCGTATTTGCCGACCCTAATTTGATTTCAATTCTAAGATTAATCTTGAAAATGTCTGCCGTTGACATTAAAAGCGGATGGAAATTACATGCTGTCTGAAAAACTTTGTAAACGTGACCAGATCCATTATAAAAATCGTTTGGTGATAGGAAAAAAATGAGCAAATGAGAAGCATAACGTCAATTCACGTAAATTACTCAAAAGGATTTCCCTGTTGCATTCAAATCCCATTAACAATTGTACGTGAATGTAAGCCGTGTATTGCAATTCATATTAAATTTTAACGAGGGAAGAGGGAACTAAAAAAAATGGATCGGGGTAATAAGGTTTCGGTATTGGAATTCCCGGATAACAATCACACGGGAAAATAAACTTATACGATATTCGATACGAGAAAACAACCCAAAAAGAACAAGAGTGAGTTAACGAGTCAGCTCAAATATTTTATCACAAAGACCCAACTGACGGAAGGATTGAACATCCGTAAAATTTACTAATTTGAAAATTTTGATTTAACATGGCAGTTACTTTTCATCATAAAGAAATAAGGACGTAATATACGGACAATAGTAAAATTTACAAGTCTTTTTATAGGTCGTGCAGTAGAAATCGCATTTCGAACGTGGATTCATTGTATTTAACTACACCCTTTCGATCGGATAGTCACAAAAATATTATGCTGATTTAAAATTGATTTTGGTGGGCTTTAACCCAGTGCGTCATTTTAAATAGCTTTCCTACCCTCGAGAATTCATTGAGATATATTAATTTACAGTAATGAAAAGCAATTTGATTTCTCATTCAAATTACATTGACTATATAGCTAGACAAAAAGTGAACTCACCTCACCACTTATATAATTGAAAATGGAGAAGTGAATCCTCGGTGGGTGACAGTAGAAAAGTTATTTTTTTCCAGGAAATGAGTGATTTTTCCGAAAATTCAATTTGCATGGTCCAAATTCAATCAATTAAATGTGTGTAATGTGATTAAATGCATTCATTGAATGGACGATGTCATTATACTTGCAAACAGAGCCCTGAAAACATTGCTAAAGCCGTCCTTACATCTGACGTCAGTGATAATTAACACGGCATCAAAATACACGGACTCTCGGTCTCATATACGTAAAACCATTTTTAAACCTTCAAACCTCAATATTGGGGCAGGAAAGTTGAAATGAGAGTTTCCTTATTTAAATGAATTTAAAAAATTGAAAATACGAGGCGGAAGAGAACTCTTGCAAAACATTACACCGAATCAGATTTAAAGACGACGTTTACCGATCGAATTGATTTGTTCGTAGGCTGCGGCTTTCTTATTGAAATTAAAACATAATATATCAAAGGGATGTGAAACTTAAGCGGTATCTTTTTGATCACTCAAAATGAAGATATCAGTAAGGTGGAGTTAAAATAAAGCAGGAAGGAAACATTCAGAAAAACTCTTTATCTCTTCAACACATATATATTTTTCACAGCCGTTGGACAAGGGATAGGTACAGGGATCTATTCAATTTGCCCGTCATTTATTGGCTTCAACTGACTCGCAAGTGTAAAGAGGAGTCCACTCTCCTGCCGATAGACTGCACCGTTCTATTCCTTGATTATGGGGTTGCATACAAAAAGGGGCAAGGCAAGATCTGGCGTCCAGAGCACGAGATAACCAAAATAATGTATGTTCTAGACCAGGGGTGTCCAAACTTATCGCCACGAGGGCTGCATTTGGTATAACAGCACTTTTCATCGGGCCGGAGTGCAAAAAAGATAAATTAACAAATTTTATCAAAAAATAAGCAAAATTTAATAAACTATTAACTGAGTATGTGAAATTAAATTTATGTATTTTAATGGTGGCAAAAACTAGCAGCAAATCCTCATATCTCCATCCTGAATTATAATAAGGCCATTAGTATTAATGATGTTAAAGTTTTTGTCCTTTTAACATATTATTTAATTGAGCTTCAAATTTTGAAACGGTAATTACAAGTAGCGACCATCCAAGCAAACGTTATGCGGTGCGCTTCCGCATAATTCTTCCACGAGCCGGATAAAATCATTTTGTGGGCCGGAGATAACCGCGGGACGTACTTTGGAGACCCCATTTCTAGACAATTATTAGGTACTCGTGCCTATTTTACGCTTACTGTCAGCCACGTGCAGAGAGCGCTTACAGTACTCGTAAGAATAAGAGGATCAACCTTCCGGATTCGAGCCAAACCTAAAGATACTTAAATTTGGTGACTTAACGTTAACTGCTTCAGGCTGGACTTGACGGAAAATAAACATAGTACTAGAAGAAATAACTTAGTATTATTCAACACAAAATAAATTGTTAAACGGCGAATTTGTGGAATAATACTAATTTATTTCTGTCACTGTCACAGTGGTATTATAGTGAAGTTAATTCGTCGACACTTGAAGCAGTTGGTCCTAATGGTGTTGGATAACCACACCTAATAGTTGAATAGACACATATCCATCACATACTGTCAGTAATCCATTAATCACGAGTGAGGAGCCACAGATTTAATGGATTCAGTGTGCTCAGTGCTTCCACGTGTTTTTGCTGATGTGAGTGGTCGTTAACAATCTTCTGCAACGTTATGCAACCCCCTAAAATGCTTTAATTGCGGAAAACGGTATGGGTGAGCACAGTAGCCGTCGTGAAAATACAAAAGCTTCAACCTCATGCATTTAATAGTTTAAAGTGTAGGTCAGAGAGGAAATGAGAGGATTGAAAGGATGAAGCCCGTTCTATTTTAAAAGTAGAAGTGCTTCTTGCGCTAAGCCTCTGGTTTTAAGGGCTCGAATTATGTTCGACAACACTCAGGCTGAGTTTTATTTCACTTACGCATTAGAATGAGACATGTTCCACTGTCTGACAAAGGTACATAAAACATCGTCGAATGATGAGAGGCATATGGTGAAAACTAGAATGGTAATGGATTGCTTTCAGGATAATGCGTGATGTGAGACGAATTTGAAACTGGTAGTTTTGTCGTCCTCATGAATGCCACGTTTTTCCATTGTGTAGTGGCACAGTTGGTGATCGCTCGCCGTAGAATTTGATTTGGAATATAAATAATAAAAAAGTTAAGGAATATAATATTGAAAATATAATGCAGTGAATGCAGCTCTAAAGAGCCGCATCTTGGATTGGCCTGCAGTAGAAACCAATTCTCCAAAATATCATTTCCTATTGCAGCTAATAATATTTTGTCACCCGGGAATTTGTGGGACGAAAAATCCGGCATTGAACTTAAGTTTTTGCAATTTTGATATTTTATTTCTTAATAATAAAGCGACCTATCACTTGACACTCCAATACCAATCAATTGTTGTTTCCCCTGAACACCTTCAACCCACGTAGTCACGCGACCATAGATGTCGTCGTTCAATCAGTTCATTCCAAGGTGACGTTGCATTGGAATTCACACGCCTTATATGAAATACGTAAACATGGGTAAGGCCGGGTTCACACGTGGCCACTCAGCAGCGCTTCTAAGTGGTTGGTTAGTGGCGCTTCCACAGCGCCACTAACGAGCGTCAAACCGGCGTTTTGAGAAACGCGCACGCGCGTGCGTGGTGCTGCAAACGGGCGTGAGAGGCGCTTCTAACTAGTGTGAACCTGCAACCTTTAACTTGAAATTCGAACGCTCTTTAGCAGCGCTTCTACAGGGCCACGAACGCGCTACTTGAACAGTGGCGTGGCAGCCGCTCCGTGAGAACACCGCCATTTAGCTACGGCTAAACTCACTAGACGCGCCACTTTTCTACGCCGGCGTCTGCGGCGGAGAGAACCACTGAAACCGTCTGTGGTGCTTCCATCTGGTGGCTGTGGCCCTGTGTGAACACTTCCATTCTACCCCATTATGAGCTGAGCGCTGCTGAGTGGCTCCGTGTGAAAGGGCCCTAAATCGTTGCTCAAATTGTTGACTAACAAAAAGCATGAATTACTTGTAATATTTCTCATAAAAAGCTTCAACAATACCAGATTCATCGGAGTCATCATAGGCAACATACCACCGCGAAAGTTTCTCTGAGAGATTTTGTATGCAAGAACATATCGCACATAATTTCTAGTACGATAACTCTTCCCGTGTTTTTTTTACGACGCGAGGAACTCTGGGAGGATATTATAGCCTTGTTCAAATGGTGTTTATTGACGACCAACAGAGTTGCTTTCATATCCATAATGATTGATGTAGTCAGCCAGAGAAGTCGCAACCGCAGAATATTGCTACTGAACACGTACACAGATAAATTTGCCGTTGTATAACTAAGCCACAAAGAGTATTTGTGAAATGGTGAACGAAATTGGTAACTATTATTAGTTGATAACTAAATAAAAATGTTATCAGTGCGATCCCTTCTCAAGATGTGGCTCTGGATCTCCTTCTTCATTTCTAATTTTTATTGACATTAAAAACTCTAACGAAAAAAGTAAGTTGATACTGAAACCCGACACGCAGACTATTTTGTGTGAGATATCATAAGATTCCACTGTTACACGATACTATATAAATAGAGGCCATTTTCTCAGAGAGACTCTAAGGAACAAGAGCCTAAGATAGTTTGAGTGATATTGTTTAATTGCTATAGAAGGGAGCTAATTTGATTTTTATTTTATAATGTTAGCAGTTTTAAGAAATATGAAGTAGTATATAGTAATGAAGTAAGTATCTAGCAATGTGAATTACGCAGAAACTTTGCATTAATGACTGAACTTCTCGGTAATCAACTAATGTACATATTTGAGTCTCTAAGGTACCTAGTTTGAGTGACATTTTCCGAGTCATACGAGAGACCATATTCAAAATTAAATTTTTTGATTAAAGCACCTGTAAGAAGCATGAAATAAATATTGTAACATTAATTACGAAAACACTTTGTTTGTACTGCCGAAATTCTCAGTTATAAACTTCATATACATATTTAAAATTTTAATTTGACTCATTTTTTCACGCCGTATGCCTAGAACGCCATCTCAAGCAAAGTTTCTTTTGCGATTCTGTAAAAATCACTGCGGTGAGTCGTTGATTTATCCGTAGAAATATTTGAGAGAGCATAAAAACTACAGTTTTAAATTTTTGACGACCCCTAATCGTTCAAATTCCTCATTATTTAAAAATAAAGCCTCCCTGGAGTGCATCTTAGTACCATTTCCCGAGGAAAATGGCTTGTATTATTTTGGCAAATATCTCGAAAAATGTAATCGTAAGTTCCTAATACGTATTTTGAGCGAACTTGAAAGATAAGGTATGTTTCTTTATAATAAGACCAAATTCATCGAATTTGATGAGAAGAGATATGTGGCTCAATCTACCTTCACTTAAACTTTTTGTTTCATCACGCGTCTTTTGCTGAAAACGCCTTCATAATAAAAATATTTCTTGAAATATTATAATAAGTTAAATTTTATATTAAAACTGCAAAATATTTAAAACAGTTGAGAATGCTGCCGATTCCCGGTCGCTCCAATGTTCACTCAATTCCCTTGAGGCCTGGTGCCTGCAGTGGCAACTTAGAATTAATACTCTTAAATTAAAATACATAACTTTCTCTTTAAAAGATACCGCAACTCCTAAAAACTACACTATATTTAACGAAATTGTTCCAATTGCCTCCTCACATAATGACCTGGGTATTACTTTCGACCCCAAACTATCTTTCGTCCCGCACCTCAATAAAATAAAATCTAAGGCCGTGTCAGTCGTGGGTGTGCTCTATAGATTCACCAATGTCACAAACCTCATAGCCCTGAAAACCAAAATTTACTGGCTGCGTTCTCCCAATTCTAGAATACTGCTACGTTATTTACTCCACTGCCTGTCCCTCCAACTTGAAAATTCTCTGCGTTAATGTCTTCATTTCCGTAGTCCGTCACCGCGTACCGCACCTCCGTAATTCTTCTCGTACTGAAATCATGTCTGCTCTTTCATTGACCCCACTGGCCACCCGTAGGAATATCACTGACCTTTCATTTATTTACACTGCGTTAAATGGTCAGTACCGATCAACTGAAATACTCCCATACTTTTCACTTCACATCCCCACCAGTGCCTTGCGTAACAATCTCCTTATACGCAAACCTAAATTCCGTCTTTCTCTCTCCCAGCGATCCCTTTTTTACAGGCTTTCTGCCTTGTACAACACCATTTCATCTGCCTACTCTTCACTCGATCTTTCTGCTCCCTTCGGATCATTGAAGCACCAGCTTAGAAAAGCGCTTTCCTCCTGATTCCCCTATTTTCCATGTTGTTGTAGTTTATTGATTTATGTTGTTGTCTCTTTGTTTTTATTTCCCAATCCATATTTTTTTCATGTTTTATTTTGTTAATTCTGCAGATTCTAAGTTACAAATGTTCAATGTAGAGGCCGACATAGGCTGTTTTTTAATATTAAAAATAAATCAAATCAAAACTAATTGAGGAAAAGAAAGAGGTACACGGTGATGAATTTGAGATGCAATTTGTTCTCCAGAACTTCCTAATTTTTTAAAATACTCACCTGGAGCGAACAGCCATTCACTATTCCAGGGAAAAGGGAACTAAGTTTTTGGAAGTTTTCTTGAAAAAAGTTGTGAAATAATTGTTTGAAAATCTTTGCTTCGATGGAAAGACGGTTTTATGATAAAAATGAATATGATGGGGAAAGTCAAATTTTATGTGAGAAGAAATATCACCCAAACTTTCATTCTACTTCCGTTCCACATTCCTCATTAGAGGCTACACAGCGACTGAGTGAATGGAAACTATTGCTGAACTTCACATTTTCGTTTTTATTAGCAAAAGCATAATGCTTTCAATTACGAAATATATACCGTAGCTATTAAAAAAATACAAATTTACGTATAAAGTATGCACATTTATCGACGAACATATTTTAATCAACATTTTTCCTGCCTTAAGAGTCAACTGAAGCGCCACGTATATTGAATTACTGCATTTTGGCTTTTTGTTAATTGAAAAATATAAGCTGTCAAAGGTACCGAGGTTTCATTTTTATTCGATTCTGTAAACATTTTTGCTTCTTATAAACAACTGTTCGCTACTATTGAATTTGCATAAGGTAGAAAAATGATAGTCTTCCCAATGGTTTACCTATTCTCACAATTAGCTTCTAGCAATTTCAAGCTCAACTTGAGATAGTAGGTTGGAAAGATATAATTTTGTTTTCCATATTAATTAGAGTACAAAATTTTCTATAAGTAGCTACATTACGAATCAATTGATATTTTTGCCAGATTGCCGTCGGACCACATCACGATGCAGCAGACGTTGTAAAAGCGCATTGCCGTAATTTCTCCCGACTTACTTCAACTCGTCTCGTCACTTGAGGCATGCAAGCTAGCTAAACTCTTGCCAAAAGGGGTAGGTGAGATATATAGGGGTGACCCCTCCAACCGCCCTGAGGACAGTCCCTAAGGGTGGGGCGGGGGGACACACCACTGTCCCTGACACTGGAGACACTTTCTATTTCGGCGGCGGCGTACGGATTTAAACACTCCTTCCCCTCTCTCCCCTACTCCTCCCCTCGCTACTCCTCTGCGGTTACCCAGCAACTCTCCCTCCACGCAGCCTCCCTCTAAATCACATCTCGGGACGCACCTGCCGGCCCATCCCCAATAGGCGACGGCATTCTCACGCAAGGGATTACTCACGCACGTGTTCCTACGCAGGCTCCGGCGTAGAGGGGTGCTTTGTGAGAGTGGGATAAGATGAGAGCGTAGATTATTAGCAGGGTAGTAGGGGTGAGCAAAAATATTTTTGACGTCAAACGTCTAATAATTCGGTACGCATGGAGGCTACAGGTGGCCGTTGGCGATGCAACGGAATTATGTAGGAATACCACACATATATTTGCACAACGGTAAGCATTCGAGATATTTGACCAGGTAATATGCCATTAAGCAACATTCACAGACTAAATGTTTCAGTTGGGCTTCTACAGCTTTGAATAAAATCGATGGTTCTTGGTTTGAATTAGTTAGTAAAAATTGTGTACGCCCCTCAATAAATTCGTATTTTGAATATTCCATCTTCATAATATAACTATAGAGAATTTTTTCATCTTGAAATGATATTATGATCATCTTCACTTCCACTATCACTGCTTGACTCTTCTTCAACAGAACCAGAAATACTATCGTCACTTTCATAATCACTTTCGAAAGAAGAAACTCCACATCTCCATCAGCCAATAATCCATGTGCCTTACTCATTTTCAAGGGTTTACGTGCGTCCAAACCACAAAAAGATCTTCGAAGAACTGAGTAGTGTAGTGTCTCAGTGGTTCAGTAGAACGCGCGTTCTATTTCTTTGTAGAAATTGTTTACGAAGTAATACACTACCTTCATCCCCAGCACTTCGCGTTCATTCACAGCGACTTGATAACATAGTCTCTACTCCTGAGTGCATCATCGGCAGTTTCGCGCTGACGCCGGCTCACCGAAGCGGTAGGAGATCGGACATCTTATTACTTTCTAGCAAATCGCATACGATGTATTACTATATCCTAATCACCAGCTTTAGCTTTCATTCTCAACGAATTGATTACATAGTCCCGAGTCCATCATCGGCAGTTTCGCGTTGACTCCGGCTCACCGAAGCGATAGCAGATCGCTCACTTACAAAATAAGATGTTACAAAGATAAAGAAAATGTATGAGATAAAACAATAGCATATATAAAAAGTACACACAACATACGATAGTACACAACAAAGTAATACCAACATTGGGAGGAGAATGTAAAAATGATGCGGTGACAGATTACGAAAAAAGCACGTTGCCTCACGAATCACACGTACTGCATAACTTTTAGAATTAATATTAATAAAACATTTGACACCAGGATAAAAAATGTGGTAATATATACATACACATCTACTAAAAAAAGAATAAGCTTTAGGTCATTTAGGTCCCATGCCACAGCAAGAAAAATATGTCTGTTTCGCAAACGACGATTCGCCGGCTCTTTACCTAAAGGCAAATAGAGACAGGCCGGCGAATCGCCGGCTCTTTACCCGAATGGGTTAATTATAACGTTTGATGTTGATACCAAGGCCGGTAATGATAAAAGAGGGTGGAATACAAAAAATGCGAATTTATTGAGTGACGTTTCTCCACTTTCTCGACCTCTAACTTGAACTTGTCGTTCCCGCTCAGCTGTAAGGATTATTCTCATAAGTAGGCTTCCAAAGTGAGTGGATAGGAATTTAGATGCCTAGTAATGGAGAGGAGATGGGCCGTCAGGAGTATTCATGCCAAGAAAACAGTGCATCAGCATTCATAGCAGCGACACGAAGCGGACAATTATTAAAGTATCATTTAATTCTGACGTTATACAGAAGCATACAAAATCATGTATGCTTCTTGGAAGCACACTAAATATTTTTTTTAATTTTTGCGTTTTAGTAAGCTAAAGATATATCGCGAAATTGCGCGGAAGATATGCAATGTGCTGGAAACCTCTTGACATGATGAGGAAGATGATTTATTTATGAAGCCGCGAAAAGTTTTTAGAGCAGGTTATAAATTACATGGGACAAAAAGTTGGAAAACTGTTGAAGAACTCGATCCAACTCGTATTATTTTCCCTCCAATACAGTTTCAGAGCAAGCGTGTACAAGACAAACACTTCCGTTCTCGCATTAATTTCCTGCGAGGTTGAAAGACGGAGAAGAAGTTCACGTGTCATAGGGACGCCATCACGTGAAGTGCATTTTCGACCACCAGATGGATCCACAGAACATAACAACTAAAGCTCTGGATAGGAAAGTACGGTCAACCTTTGATATCGGCATATGCCGACAATCGAGGCTTCTGATTGGATCCCGCCATTTATGTCCTATGCGAATGTTTTGTTGGCATCAGTCGCCGGCTAGAAAGCATTGGAGTGGTTGTGTTCTTCCTAAAGCAGCGGAGTGTTTTTGCTATATAGTTATCAATATGCCTCAGTCTTGTGCAGTGGGTCGCTCAACGCAGGCGAAGAAAGTGACGAAGTTGCATCTTATCCCTTGGGACCAGGGAATGAAATAAGGAGAAAATAATTGCTGCAAAGGATTTCCAGAGCTGACTGGATTCCAGGGAAGGATGACGATAGCGCTAGAATTTCATGTCTTTGTATCTCTTATTTATTTATCGTACAGTGATTTGGATTTAATATTATTGATAAACATAATTTATGCAGAAACGTGGAATTGCAAACCACGTGTTCAATTAATTAATAGGCGCTGTTTTATCTTTGCATAGTTGGTGATAGAAGTGTATGCCTTTATTTCTCTCGCGCGTGAATCATACAGTGAATCAATGTTACTATTATTAATACACACCATTTGTGGAAAAAAGTGAATTTACAAACCGAGTTTTTAATTATGAGGTGTCGTCTATATGGTGAGTGTAATAAATCCATTCAAAATTCATTTGGTTATGATTCTCCGCGGAAATACGCCGTTGTGAAGCTATAGCTGAAGTTATAACGATTGATTGATTGATCACGAGTGTTTGTGCATCATGCTTACAATGCTCTTAACTATCGAATTCATCTTGAATGCTTCAGCCATTATCTTTATGTCTCCTTTTTGTTGCGATGTAGGCTAAAGGCTGTCTTGACGATTAGTTAAAAACTGGGTGTCAATTTCGTCAGTGACAATGGGGTTTTTATACTTTAGATGATTTCTGTTTCCTTAATGATTTACCTACTCATAAAATTAAGCCAATACGTTTCGTGACCAACCGGTTTTTGAGACGCTTTAGTAATGAAGGCTACGATTTTACATTCAAACAAGGTTGCTATGATTGGCCTATATAGATATTGGTTAACCAATATTGCTATTCGGGGAGGCGACCAACAGCAGAGGTCATTTGTACCATTAAAGATAGGTGACTAGGTTGGTAGGGCTAGGTGACTAGGTAAAGATATGTGAATAGGACTCTATGGGGCAGTGGAAAGAAACCTAGTGTCGGCATTAGCCCACTCTTAATAACAGGATCCAAGGGGACCACAGTTTAACGTGGTCCCATCCGACGGGCAGAGTACTAAACTTGAAGTACTCTTCACAAGACACTCAAGTGGGAACCGGGATTTCTACAGAAAAATCCCCACAACCACCGATATTCGAACCCGGCCCCTCGGAGATGGAAAACTAGTTCTTCAGCCACTCGACCAATCTTCACCTGTCATCTAATAATTTCTTACATATCCCATTATATCGCATTGCATTTCACATCAAATGGTAAGACTTCACATAAGGTAGTGCATCGTATATCGTATTCGTGACATTGTATTATCTCACATTTCGCACTGCATCGCGTTAAATCGCGCATCGAATAACATTTGCATGTCGTATGGTATCGCAATGCAATATTTAGAAGGTAATTTCAATGCAATATTAAAGATTTTTGCAACATATGCATTACATATATGCTGTATATCATCGAGCTGTTTTAGTTGTCAATAAAGAATACCTGTGTTTAGACTTTTTTTTCAAATCTGGTGCATGTGTACTCATGCTTAATATATTTTGTCTTTTAAGTGTAAATAAAGTTATAAAAACAAAAAAAGCTAACATTTCTCACCATATTGCGCTAAATGGCAAGTTGAATTAAATTCACATATCGCTATGTGATGAATAGTACAACCTGCAATCAGTATCGCAATCCTGCGCATCTCAAGACAGTACGGTTTGCGGTGAGAACTCGGGCATTCGAAATGGAATGCCAATGCTCCAGCAACCATACCAACCCTGTCCCCAAAATGTGCATGTTTCCCCGTTAAAGCATATATTGAGTCTCTTTATTATTCCACTCTCAATAAGATGTCACGGCGCTGAGAGTCAAATCATCTGGATCACAAATCAAAGAAGACTTAACCAAGAGTAATTGAAGTGCCAAGCTTGAGCGTGATCACTGAGATAAAAGGCCTGAGCACTTCGTTGTGACATTACGAGTCACAGGAGGACCATGATTGAGAGCAGTGAAGACTGCCATGGGGGCAGGCATTGCCGATTCACGAGGAGCTAACTAAGAAAACCTAGCGATTGCTGGCCGATTTTTCCCGTCTACGATTTTTGTTGCCAGCAAACAAAAGATTAGATGTTAAAGAAGATAATAAGAGAAATAACAGAAGGAAAACATAATCTTTAAGTTGACTTGAATATGGTGTTGTAACATCGAAACTAGTCTCTTTAAATCTTTTATTAGTGGAAAACTTCGAATGCTTTGCTTTTGTCATTATGAAACGGTTTCGCAACATCACACCTGAGTCTGTATTTTATAATAATAGAAAACTTTACTATATTTCAGCGGAGGGTAACTGTTTTGAATGGACAAATACCATCGCCGAAACATTTTACTTCGGAGCACTTACCTTATTTTGAATCGTGAATTATCTATGTATATATCTAAGGTGAATTATTTCAAAATAAGTAGAGGAAAGTCAGCTAAATAGTGTTAATTCAGTACTCCTCAGATTAATTATGGTAAATTTATGACATAATTTTAGAATAAATAGTAAGACGAAGCAAGAAGGCGTGATTCAGTTCATAAATCAGGCCGCAAGCTGGTTTCCCACAAACGAGAATGAAAGCGTGCCTTCAGATGCTTTCCAAACTTTGAATAGATTAGATAACTTACGATTATTTCAGTTGAAAATAGTGATCTCCGTATATCATTATTAATATATCTCCGCGAAGATTCCCTCCTTCTGTAGATATTTTAAAATCTGTAAAATTGTAATTTCCTTTAATTGATTCGATGGCTTTTAATCTAAATAAAGTTTGGTAAACTATTTATTAGTTATATCACTAGTACATTTCCACCAAAACTTATCAAGGGAATACTAGATTGAAAGCTTTGGCATCTTTACCAAATACCTGATAATGACGCCGTTAAATAATTAATAACTTACTACCTACCTTACACTACGTGCCTTAACATATTTCGGTGGAAATATACATTTTGTTTTTACTTCGGCTAATTATCGATTCTTAAACGTGCGCATTATTTTCAGTAGTGGAATAAAATTTTTATTTCAATAAGTTACACTAGGAAGGGGAAATAATATTCTGAACTCTGGTGAAAGGGGAGCATTGAGCAAAAAAATGTTCATAAGCACTGCTTTAAACGGACGGGAAGGAAATGACGTACAGGATTGATGATTTCGGGGAAATGGCTGGGATGATTTGGAGAAAAAAAATATTCAGGGATATGGAGAGGGAGATGGGGAATAGTAGAAAGGACTGAGATGGACACGACATATATTTGGGTCGGCGGGTAAGGAGAAGGAAGGAATATCACGTGAGAAGAGATGATGCAGTGACTGCTTAACGCCGGATTACGACATCGATTGCAAGTTATATGATATATCACATGCTCTTTTCAATAACTAATTCTTGTATACACGCATGTAAGTAAAATAATCTCAAAAATGGCTCTAATAATTTACATGAGATTTAGTTTCTGACGTTGGTTTTGGAGGCGTTCAGGTTTGCAGTTATTGCAGTTATTGCAGCAGGCGTAAGGCAGGTTTCCGGGATTCGTCCGCGTTGTTATCTTTGGTGGCGATGTTTCACCTACTGTGCTGTAGGTATCCTGAGGCCAGGCTGAAGTACGCCTTCTACGCAGGCTGAAGAAAGAAACTTCAGCCTGGCCTGAGGACCCCTACAGCACAGTAGGTGAAACGTCGCCATCAAAGATGACAACGCGGACTAATTTCGGAAACCTTCTTAACTGCAATTTACATGAGACATCATATCTTGAAGTCTTAAGGCAAGAGAAAATCATTGGGCTAGGTGATATTTCCGAATTTAAGGCCAGAAAAGATTTCCAGGCCAATCAAAAAATATCATGGCCACCAAATCAGCCTTTAAGGAAGAGAGTTTTATTTAACAAATTTTAATGCAATAAAGACTGTGAAAATAAGACTAAATTGCGCGAGAAAATTGATTTGTTTTTTGGCGTTCAATTTCGATCTCCGAATTTGAGTACAGAAATTATTTCCAGGCCAAATCAAGAAAAGCAGAGGAATCGACGCGGAGTTTAAGGTAGGGTACTTCATTTTACGGATATGTGGAATTTGAGGCAGTGAAAATGGGGTTGTATTGCGCGAGAAAGCTGAAAGTTTTTTTTATAGAGTTCTACTTTGGTCTAAAACTTTAGATAATTAAGATTTTACACCCTAGATTTTCTGTTTTTATCGCACTTATCAAGATTGGCTCCATGGAAACAGCCGTTGTTGATTTTTTATTTGCGGGAAAGGATGTCACATTACATCCGTTGTGTATATCCGTCCGTTGATACATACCGTTTTCGGAGAGGTGAGGGATTGGTGGACTTGCGTCGTATTTCGAACAAAAATCCAATTAATTAATTTTCTCAGATCGTGTGGTTTGTTCAAGAATTAACCTAGAGAAAAATTACAATCCGAGTTAAGATCGACCTCCATTTGTTACTATATCTATCAATACATCTATATATTAGTTAATATATTTGCTTGATAATATGGTTGTGCAGTTTATGCTTATATTTGGTCTTGGATTTTAATGCTGCAAGAAGTTATTTTTTTGGAAATTGATAACTTTATTTGCACTTAAAAATACAAAATACAGCTTGAGTACACATACGCCAGAGGTGAATACATTGTCAATACACAGGTATCCTTTGTTGGCAAATAACAAAGATCCATGATATATTTACTATGTGTGTCAATGCATCTTTTACAAGGCAATGCTTCCGAAGAAATAAACTTTACTATTATTTTTTATCACATTGTGATATTTTGTGATTATATGTGAATTTTATTTGGGATTTAACGCGGTATAGAGCGAAATGCAAAGTAATTAAATACTATGACTAAGATACACAATAAAACACAACATGTGGAGTCATACCATACGATATGACTTGCAATGCGATGTAATGGGATATAAATATAAGAGGTAATAAGATTATGTATTGGTTGGTTTGGTGGCTAAGGTGCTACTATAGGTAGTCTCCCACCCTGAGGGAATTAATTAAAAGAATTATACTTCTTATATTCCTCCAGTTTCGACCCTATGCACGTCCCATTTTAAAGAGGAAAACGAATAGATTTCTATAAAAGTCTCATTTATTCTTGTATATCTTGGGTTATGAAGTCGGGGTTGTTTTCGAAGGAAGGGGTCGGGATTACAACTCACTATTGGGGAGGATTAGTTAAGTCCTGAGGAAGGTAAACAGAAACTGAGATGAACAAGATCACAGTTAGGGAAAGAGAAGAGAAGTGGGGGGATCGGGTAATTACATGGTTAAGAGGTGTATAAATCAATTAGGACGTTTTTACTGATTTCAGCTTCACAATTTGGAAAAAGTTACAGTTTCAATATTTTCCGTGATGTCCATTTTGGTACCCTTACACGCACATACTTACGCGTAAAATCATCAGATTACAACAGCTAAATGTGCCGTGTCATTTAAATGTTCGGCTAAGTTAGATTTGTTGCCATTGTTTAAAGTAGATTTTTACTGTTCTTTCACTTTGACACCCTTTTTTCTCCCAGTTTTTCCAAGCTCACGAGGGATGAACTGTTTAAAGGATTGTGGTCGTTTGACAAATTTGGCCCACAAAATTTGGAAAAATTTTCAATTTCAAAGTTTTCCATGCATTCCAGATTTGTAAACTTATCATATATATGTAAAATCATAAAATAAAAAAAACAGATGTTCCATTTCATTTAAATGATCGGCTAAGTTGGAATTTGCTGCCATTATTGTCAGTAGATTTTCAATTTTCCTTAATTATGATACTCATTTATCTCCCAGTTTGTTCAACATAAAAAATTACAGTAATGTGAATCACACGAGAGCAAGTGCACACAACGTTTTTACCCTTATATTGGTACTTGACTTTGAACTAATTTTTTACAATGCCTAATGCGTTTAAAGCCATATGAGGCCAAACCACCAAGTGACAAAGACACTACATCGATCAATAAGGAATTAATATTTGCTGAAGTTAGGTTACCAGCTTGCAGAGCCGCTCCCCATACTACCACCTTCTCTGGGTTAATTCCAGAAAAATAGTAGTATTAAACGCTTATGTTAAACTCTTACTAATTATCAGTATGCGAACTGAACCACCAAAAAGGATGATACCTGAAATATCATGATTTTTTGCCTGTTATAGCGTATCTTTAGTAATAGCTATTGCGCGTTCTACCAATGGTAGTGTTAACCTCTCAAAACTCCCTATATCTAACTCTAGTATATTTTCTTCATATATAATACCAAATTCATTTTGAGTACTAAGTACTTCTTTAGCTTCTAGTTTAGCGTTAGATTCCAGTAATTTATATTTATCACAAAAATAGCTCATCACTAAGTGGTCAATATCATAACCCTCTAAAATATTATCTCCGCCAGTGGCAATAACCTGAAGTACACAAATTTGCACAAGGTGAATTTTACGATTCAAAATGTATATTTCATCGCGATGTTGAAATTTGTCTATGGCAGAGTGCCTGGCGGATGTAAAAGGGTTAGAGGTAAAAGGGTAAAGGTGTGTTTTTTAAGGGGAGTGAGTTCTGCGGATGATATAGCATACAAAGGGGTACACGGGTCGATCCCCGTCTTGGGGCGAATTCTCGGGCAGGTAGGGGTATGGGGTGCAGAGGGGAGGGAGGAGGCAGGGCGGGCCGGATGGAAAATCTTATTTAGCGCGGGATAACCTCGTTAAATCCCGGCGGGTGTGTGTAAACAGGGATTTCTCATGGGTGGAACGAGAGAGAGAGGGGGGGCGGGTTAGCAAGGGTTAGGAGGAGGGGGGTGTTAGCGGGGGTAAGGGGGAGGGTGAAAGGATGCTCATTGGAGGCCTGGGAGAGATATACGCGAGGGAAAAAATCGTTACTTCATAAAATCACCGCGAGGAGGGAGAAAGGGTGTTCGCTCTCCAGAAGATTCACTTTCCCTCTCGTTCCATGCTCCACCCTCCGTGGGGCAATTCGTCGCTTCCCCTGCTTTTACCTGCTTACCCCACGTTCAACGCGGAAATCTAAGGTTGCTTGAGCGAGATATATCTCCAGCCGTCAATGAGACAATACTCGGATTTTATTTCTAAATTAAAGCTGTTTGCAAGGACCATGAAGTGAATATTGTAGTATCATTGGTCCCATAAACTTTTATTATAACACTGTAATTCACTATAATATACGTATAGGTATCTATAAAACTGAAATTCTATTTTTTAACGCTACGGACTTCCACACCCTTTGATAACTTTGAACAAAATTTGGCACACATTTTCCCTAGGACCTAGAAGGATTAGTAGGCTAAGTTAGAAAGGCCCACTGGCCCAAGATGCCTGTATGTGGGCCATTGTTTTGCCAAGTTTTACTTAAATAAGAATAGCATTAGATTCTGTGTGGCGGTTTCCTTATTTAATTACTTGCACTCATTAAACTGGCTTGAAATATTAATTACCGGATGACTGAAAGACGAAATGTTTTGGTTCTTGCATTTGATTTTCGTATTTGCGTTCTGTTTCACTAAAATTCGAGTTTGTCGCAAGTTTTCGTAAGCTTTTAACATTGAGGCAGATAAAAAGAGCATTACTTCATCAAACTGTAAACTGACAATCGAAATACCCACTACATTGCTCCCTCCTGTTCTTTCCTTGCTTTCCTTAAGACAGCAAGGACGGGTAGACGCATAAGCGGATATGAAGCAAGAATATAAACTTTCTGTTTAATTAAGATTTAAGGTAATTTACTCTTTAAACATATGTGTATTAGTTTCTTGGATTCTACTTAAAAGTCAAAGAATGAAGTTTTTACCGTTTGCCCTAGAAAACTGGTTCCCTTGAAATAATTTCCTCCGTATTGCCTTATCCTTGCAAACCACTTTTGCTTCTCTTAAGCTCAAGCATTGCTTCATACACGCTCTCCTATTCTTGAGATTCCTCATATTCTACAATAAAATAACAAACTTAAAAATCACTTTAAGTTGATAAAACTACTAAAATTTATTAACTATGAACAATTAATAAAAAATGTTAATTACTAGTAATAACTAACTATAAAAATACTATAAAATTAATTTCATCAGATCAAACTACTTTATGTGGATCCGGACTTCATTTTACGATCCAAACAAAAATTTGAAATCAGTGGCTTTCCTGTATTTTCCCATTTCCAGTCCTTCGCCTGCTCCTTTTTCTCATTCATCTGACGAGCGTTTCCCGTCATCGCTTCAATTTCCCTCTTTTTTACTCGTTCACACTTAATCCGTCTGTCAGCTTTGCTCTGTCCTTGTCTTTTATCCTTCCTCGTGTGCCTGCAATTTCTTTGCTTTGCATCACTGACACGAGAGGGGATACTATATTGAAGAGAGTGGCACAGAAGAGAATGCTGGATTATCACTTAAGGTGGTTGGAGCATTTTTTAATGTAAAGAATTGCGTGAAATTTGTAAAGGTGTTCACATTAGTAATATCTATATTATCAGCGAAAAAAATGCACCATACCATTTGTTTATTTGGAACTTCAATGTTATCGTAACACGTAGCCTTATGGCTCATGACATCTATTTCGTGATAGTTTGATTACATGTGCACAGATTTTCTTATAAATGCGAAATAATAAAATAATAATTGTTATAATTGTTGCTAACAAATATCAAGGTGCCAGTCCTTATCCAATGTTTAAAAAAACGTATTTAAATTAAAATTCGTCAAAAATTTCGAATACCGCGCCGAACAAGCTAGTAATAACACGCTTTCATTAAGGAAAATATGTTAAATCTAATTTCTGCATACCTTCCATAGCTACCGGTAAAATGAGTTCCTACGCATAAACATATACACTTTAATGGAACGGGGTTCACCAATTTCTTTCGACTTAATTTAAAAGTTATCAAAATTTGCTCTCAACGACCCACAATTACCACTCCAGCCACCTTAAGAGGAAGACTCGGGGAGTTTTAGAGAATGGAGAAGGACTCAACCTTTCCGGTATACCCAACCGATACAGAAACTAGGCCGTCAGATTGGGACAAAGAATGGAGTACTAGCTTCTCATATTGAGGGTCTAGGTTCAAATTCCAACAGTGTTGAAGATTTTTCATTGGAATCCCGATTGCTATTTGGTTGCATTGAAGAAAGCACTTAAAGTGTAGTACCCCTCCGTCCTTCAGATGGGACGTTATGCAGGCATAAATGAAAGTTACTTCTATATTATTATCCTCTCAAGTTGCTTGCAAATAGAATTTTGATGCGTAACCACGGACTTATATGGCAGTAGAGGTTGATAGAGAGGTTCTGTAATTGGTACACTACCGATCACTGATTACACTCCAAAAGAAAATAGGTAGCCATATATTTTGCTATGAGTTGTCATTTCCATTCTGCTTTCATATTGCACAAAATCTAGTGAAAACCTTCATACATGATCGTGGTCAGGGAATGCACATCTAAACAACAAAACAATATGTCGGAGGAGGACTTTTAATCAAAAATGTCAACATTTATGTTCGTTTAAAGATATTTTTGCTGCAGGGTTTATTATCTCCCGGCGAATAACTGAGGTATATTCTTCACGGGTTTCCGTCCGGGTTAGTATGGAGCCACTAACCCGAACGGACACCCGTGAAGAATTTACCTCATATATTTTCTGGTATAGAATAAGTACCTACTTAAAAGAAAGTACGGTAATTGCTTTCGACTTGAATAATTTGGAATGAAATAGTGCCATAACTTACTTTGACTTAAAATAATGACATTATCATTTATAGATTCATTTTTACGTTCAATTTAGTGTATACAAATCTGACGATTCCGACGACTACTCTGGAAGAAAAGGAATGTGGTTTAAAAAAGCATTCATTGCCTTAATTCGGGGATACTTGACATTGCCATATTCATCGTTTACTTCTGTCACTCGGTTCTTTTTGCGGAAAACCCGAAAGTACTTAATGAATAAGAAGAACGAGACTCAGCAAGTAGTTATCCCGTCGCGGTATCGCTACAATTGCCAGTTTTATAAAAGTCTAATTTCATGTGCATAAAAAACCTCTAAACTGTGATCTCCGGTTAATTATTACCTGGATTAATAATATCTGGTTAGATATTTTCTTGGGGTGATAACCAGTAGTAACGCGATCTCCATTCGACTACGCTTACGCCAGCAAACCGATAGTCTGATGTAACATGCAAAACCCGAACTCTCCGTTAACTTCAAGTTTTAGTTAAGGTTACGTCATCTCACTATTAACGCGAACCAGACATTATAAAGCCAGGGATTAAAATCTTTTGTTATTAAGACTAACGATGACGCCGGGTTGTTCCCGTTTTTCTTCATTCTCTAGAATTTATAGCTTGCCTTACATAATAAAGTTATTTATCTATCTACCTGTAACACCCCTCGCAAAAGCTCATGGCACATACCTGTGCGGAAAGGAGGGGAGGTAGAATTGGTGGGGGTTAAGGGAAAAGGCGGGGGAGAGAGTATTGCGTATGCTAAGAGAGAGAGAGAGAGAGAGGGGTGGGGGAGGAGGGGAAACCAAACTACTTCTAAGACTAATAGGAAAGTCCGGCAAGTTGTTTACAAAAATGAAAAGTTTTCGATATAATACCTACTATTTACTTTATTTTCAATTGACAAAATGCGTTTCGGCTTTTTTACTTAGCCACCTTCAGTATAATCAAATTTATGTTGACTGTACCTGAAGATGGCTAAGTAAAATAGCCGAAACACATGCTATCAATTCAAAATAAAGTGCACAGTACTATATCGATTACTTTACATTTTTTATAGTGCAGTTCCAACACATCTCGCCGGACGCTGTTGACTTCAAGTTGTTTACAATCACCCTTCGCCAAGACTTAACCAGGGAGCCTATCGCGAGGTCTTATTGTGAGACAAGCCGTAACGGGACGGCAGGTAGAGGTGAGTCATCCCACTTTACGAACGGCGCTTGTGCTGGCAGCAATTCGAAAGGGTTTCTGGCCGACCTTTCACACTAAACAACCTTCCTATCAGTTTTCTAGGATTTTGAAAGTTCCGTAGCCCATGTCCCCAAATCGTCCAGCGCGCAACGCCAGAAACTTTTGCAAGAGGAAACTTTGCTATTATACCCTTACAGACCTACCCACGTACGCTGGACGGTGCATGGGTTGCTGATCGCCGGCCCAAATAACCAACAAACCGACCAATTATTCATCTCTTCTTTTGAATCAACCTTTTCTCTTCCCTCAGGTTGAATGTGTTAACTTAAATTTTACCTTCTTTGACGAGTTAAAATCATGATGGCGCTGTTTCCCATTATCAAGAACCTATTTTAGAAACTCAACGTCGATGTTTTTCAGTCATCGTGTCTGTTGAGATTGTGTTTGCTCGGAAACAGAATAAGCGTTAGCATTCACAGTTTTAAGCGAATGCGGACTTAGTTCTCTGATCCCAACTTTGATTCAGAATAAGTGACGCTTCCATATTTTCCCTTTTCCCTCGTCCTCAATCGTTTCTCTGGTTCGCTCCTCTCGCGAAAGCTTCCCTTAATTGCTCCAGCTGTTCTTCGGCTTCACTCATCCCCACTTTGTTCTCCTTCCTCTTTCTAAGCATCTCTTCCTTTTTCATTTCATTCATTCAAGACTGGCAGCATTTTTTCGCGTTGTATCACTGCTGTGAAAGGGAAAACGACGTGCTGAAGAGGAAGAACAAATTGGAAAAAGCTGGGTAAGCTTGGAAAAGGAGGAGTGAGAGTGGGAATTTTTGATGAAATGGGAGAAGAGTGAGAGATAGAGATGGTGAAGAGAGAGAAGCAACATAAAGAGATGGAGAAAGGGGGACTTCTAGGTGAGAAAATGGTTAGTTATGTTTAATAAGTTTATTACATTACAGAAGCATTGCTTAATGAATGATAAATTTAAGTATATGTTTAACATATCATGCAGAATTTTAGGTGCCAACGTAGGATATCTGTTTGTTGACATTGTTTTTAAACTCTGGCGTACAGCGTATCATATCGCGGGGCGTATCTCTGTATGTGCACTAAAGTTTACAAAGTATTAAACAAAAAAGAGCTTACACCTCACAAGATGAGACAACAAGGATTAAAAATACACAAGCATGATCTTTGTTTTTACAAGATAATCACGCACAGAGTTTAACTCAGCACAAGCATGTATCTACTTTATCTTTTTTAACAGTCATTTACATATCTTTTTACGAAATAAATGGCAGTTAATTTCTTATGATACATAATTTGGTTACAAAGTTTACAATTTGGGACCTAAATACACAAATGAACGTTTATACAATAAAATAATAGGTTTAATGTGTAAAAACATGACTTTTCCTTCGGGCTATGCTTTTTTTCCTATCTGGGGTCGTCTTTTCTCATCAGTCATCTCAATCTTTCTCAATCTTGCGTATCTTCTTTCTCCTCTCCTAACTCCTTCAGGTTCTTCAACAACCAATCTTATCACTATATCTTGAGTCTACTTTTACATCTTTGATCTGATAGTCTCATGCCCATTGCCCTATTACCCACATATGTCTCTGTACGCAGTTCCACTTGTCCAAACCAACGTATTCTACTATTTTTAATTTTCTCCTCGTATTGGTGCAATTTTCAAGCTTCGCTTACTATTCTTATTTCAAATCCTATCCTTTTTCGTGACACCAAAATTTTCGTTTTATTTACATGCATAGATCTGACGTGTAATAGTTGGTTGGTATACACTCGAATCCATATATTAGAACCGGTCATATAACGCTCTTATATATTTTACATTCGAATTTTAATGGCATCCTTTTTTTCGCAAATTACTCCCGTGACTTTTAGCCATTTCATCCAAGATGCGTTTAGCCTCTTCTTCAAATCCTTTTTAGTTTCTCCAATTCCTTGGACCACCGAGCTGTACCACCTATGTATGTATTACTATGACCAAAAGAAGGACATGAAAAGGTGGTATAAACTATGCCATAAAAGTATTTTTCAGACCGCTAGAGTTTAGATCACCACGGCTACATTCTAGCAAGCAAACAAATCCTGTTTTGTCCAACTTGCGCTTAAAAGATGGAAAAATGGGGGAAATTTTTGTTTGTAATGTTGTTACTGATCATATCGGAAAAGATAAAAGTCGCTAAGTTCGCTAAAAATGGATCATTTTCAACGAAGCAGTACTCGGTAATGGTAAGCGATCCGAAAACCAACTAACGTATGCGTCATGTAATGTTCACCTTTGAATTCAGTAATTTCTCGAGGAAGAAGAGTTCTTAGAATTTTACCGATAACCAAGGAGAATGTGATACAACTTCTTCGGTGTGCTGCCAAGTAGGCAGCACTGTTATCTCACCATGAGTCCCGCAGTCTGAATATGGGCACTGCTATATCTTTTTTATCCCATTCCAAATAGCCTTATATATTTACCTTTTCTACAATTTCGTGCGTTTAAAACTTTTTCAGGCAATGTCTCTGCACTGACAGCTTGGTCAGCATCTTTAAGATAAAAAAATGCAATCGAAATACGGCGTAATACTTATTGACAGTGTTTAAACTCTGCATTTTGGAATCCACACCATCCATTATTGTAACCATTGACTCCTTAGAGCGGGATTACGAATAGTGAAAAGAATCTGCTTTTTCTTTTCATGCTTGAATCACTCATTTAAGGCTTTCAATCTTGTATGTTAATGGTTTCCGCTGGTGAATATTTTGCATTGGGAATTTTCAGTGATTTTAATTCTCAAACCCAAAGGTCTACCAACCTACCGATCATTATTAATTTTGGCTCCCTGTCGCGACGCATCGCGCCGTACCGTCGCGTCGTCAACATTATGTCGTCCGTCATAAGCCTAATGACGGGAACCTTCATAATCGCTTGAACGTCTTAGTCGTCATAAAGGACGTTTTATATAAAGCACTTAAATGCACAATCTGAATTAGCATCTGTTTTCACAATGCGAAAATGCAGGCTTGGAATTAGATAGGGGTTATTTCCCATCACTCGTGCATTTGCGCATGCATTTTATCAATTCACCACTTTACATGGCACAATTTTCAATGCACACCCAAGCGTACATCAGAGTGTACAATAATGTACCTCGAGTAAAATGTCCTTGAGACCAGTGTCATAGTTGTGACTCTTATGACGCCTATGATATCTTCATAATCGACCCGCAGCTAATTAAAAAAAAAACATCGTGCTAGCTCAACGTTAAAACTTTCGGTTAAAACCTGGTTTCATAAGTTGTTCAACGGGAGAGAGCTAGTTCTATTAACACAAAATCGAATTATATAGTTTTAGTAATATAAGAGCTGTTAACATTTATTTTACAGAGAAGTTTGATGAAAGAGATAAGTATTCATCTAGTAGAAAGTTCCTGGAGTGATATCATTAACATCTCCCATGGGGAGTTCTGTTGCTAACTCTATTAGTATTTAGCAGGAAAGAAAGCTTCAACAGAAAGTTATGCTCGTTTAGTTATAATCAAATTCAACTCAAAATCAATCTATCCTAATACCTCAAGCTATTTGTACCCCGCTGCTCATTATTATTTAACAGATCTACATCTACATCTACATACTACCCCGCAAGCCGCCTCAATAGGCGTGTGGCGGGGGGTGTTAGGACACCAGCCGTTTACATATAAGAAGGAAACGCTCTATGAAAACTTTTATTAAAGTTTTCCTATTTTATTAAAGTTTCCTTTTATTAAAGTCCCTTATTGTTCGGGGGAAAAACGAATTCCCATACCTATCCGTTCGGCAAAATATCTCTCTTAATTTATCGTTTCTGTCGGACCTGGAAATATAGTGGGGTTCTAATATGATGTTCTCCGTGTCGCTCTGAAAGATATCTATTCTCAATTGCTCAAGTAATCTAAGCCTAGCGCGCAGCCTCCGAGTCTCTAGCGGCTCCCAGCCTAATTCGTTTAACATCTGCGTAACGCTGTCTGTACGCCCGTAACAGTTTTTGACGAATCGCGCAGCTTTCCTTTGTATTTTATTAAGTTCCCGAATTAATTCTTTCTGCACCGGATCCCATATGCTTGCTGCATATTCAAGGTGTGGCCGGACGAGTGCGAAATAGCACCTCTCTTTTACTTTTTCATCTGAGAATCTTCCCACAATACGCTTGACGAATCCTAGCTTCTTCAGAGCTCTGCCACAAATATTTCTTATATGTGTTCCCCACGATAGATTTGAGGTTATCGTAACTCCCAGATACTTAACTTCATCTGTCGCCTTTATCTTAACGCCATCCACAGCATATACACGGGGATAGTTGGACGACCTCCGAAAGAAATGTACCGCCGCACATTTGCTCAGATTAAGTTCGAGTCCCCACTCTTGGCTCCACACATGAACGTTGTTTAAATCCGATGATAGAATTTCAAAGTCAGAGTGATCATTAATTTCACGATAGATGACAGCGTCGTCAGCAAATAAACGTATTTTACTGCTAATTCGAGAGCATAGATCATTTATGTATATAATGAACAAAAGGGGGCCGACCACGCTTCCCTGTGGGACACCCGACGTCACCTTAACTGCATCAGAGCTAATTCCGTCAAGAACTACTTTTTGCTTACGATCACTCAGAAAGTCGCGTATCCAGTTTACTACTGTTTCGTTTAGGCCGCATGACTGTAATTTGTATAAAAGTTTGTTGTGAGGTACGGTGTCGAAAGCTTTCTTAAAATCTAGGAATAATGCGTCCACTTGTGTTTTCGATTCACCAGATTTGAGAACGTCATGAAGAAAGAGCGCGAGCTGTGTTTCACATGATCTTACTCTTACTCCTGTGGCCATTGAAAACCTAGGAGGTCTTTGGCCTCGCCAACCACACGTCTCCACGCTCTACGGTCGCCTGTCACTTCCAGATGTGCTCCCATCCTTCTCATATCCTTCTCTACTTCGTCATTCCAGCGCATCCTTGGTCTTCCTAACGGTCTTGTACCTTCTGGTTTTCCTTTTAGCACTTGTTTCATCATTGTGTCTTCACTTCTTCTATGGACGTGTCCCAGCCACCTTAATCTCCTGCTTCTGACAATTCCCACAATATTTGGTTCTTTATACAATTCTCTTAACTCTTTGTTTTTTCTTATTCTCCACGTTTCACCCTCTTTAATGGGACCAAATATTATTCTCAATACTTTGTTTTCAAACGTTATGAGTTTCTTTTGTGACTTTTTGGCACAAGCCCACACTTCAGCGCCATATAATAGTATTGGTATCACTATTGTTTTATAAATCCTAATTTTTGTTCTTTTTGATATGAGTTTATTCTTAAATAACTTTATTAAGCTCCAGTATGATCTGTCAGCTGAGGCAAGTCGGGCGTTTATTTCTGTCTCTTCTTTGTTGTTGTTTGTTATTAGTACTCCTAGATATTTAAATTGGTCAGTTTTTTTAAACTTATGGTGCAATACTGGTAGATAATTCTCTTCATCTTCATTTCTGCTTATTTTCGTGTACTGTGTTTTGCCTTCGTTTACTTTTAAACCTACTTTATTCGCCTCATTTAGTAGCACTCTTGTCAAGTTTTTAAGTTCTTCCTTATTTTCAGCTACTACTGCTACATCATCTGCAAATGCTAGTAGGTTAATTTTTTCTGGAATTTTGGCTCCACCAGGTGTATTTCTGGTTCTCTTTAGCGCCTCTTCTATTGCTATATTGAAGAGCAGTGGAGAAAGTGCATCTCCCTGTCCGACTCCTGTATTTATTTCAAACGTTTCGGAGTACTCTTTTCCCACTTTTACTTTTCCTTTGGACTCTTTTATACACATTTTAACAAGTTCAACAAGTTTAACAGGTATTCCAAAGTTCTCCAACCTTTCCCACAGTTTTTCTCTGTTTATTGAGTCATATGCTTTACTAAAGTCTATAAATAACACAAACAGATCCTTATTGTATTCCCAATACTTAGAGGCTACCTCCTTCAGGATAAATATTTGGTCAGTGGTGGATCTGTTTTTCATGAATCCCGCTTGGTGGTCTCCTATCTTCTCCTCTACTTGTTCTTTCAGTCTATTCAACACTATTTTGGATAGTATTTTGTATGTAGTGTTAATCAACGATAATCCTCTATAATTGTTGCAATCCAATTTATCCCCTTTCTTATGTAAGGGCACAATGACTGCTTCAGTCCATTCTTTTGGCATTCTTTCTGCTTTCCATATTCTTGTTATTAATTTATGTAAAAATCTAATGACCTCCTCACATCCATTTGTTATTAACTCGATAGGTATGGCATCTTCACCTGGAGCTTTGCCTCTTTTGAAAGTTTTTAATACAGATTTTATTTCCTCTATTGTTGGTTCGGAGCATGTGATACTTTCATCCCTTAAAATATGTATATCCTCTCTTCTTCCGTCTTCATTCTCTTCCCCATCTTCTATACCTTCTTCACAGTTTAGGAGCTCACTAAAATATTCTTCCCAGACTCTCAAGACTCCCGCTGGTTCACTAGTTAAGATTCCATTCTTGTCCTTTACCCCCACTACATTTGGCTTAAAACCTTTTTGAAAGAATCTTACTTTTCTATAGAAGTCTCTTGAGTTGTTTTGGGTACAGTCCTGTTCTGCTCTTAATAGTGAATTATTGATGTATTTCCTTGTTTCACATGATCTACCTTTCCGAAAGCCGTGCTGACAGCCATGAAGGAAGTTACGACTGTCCAGGAACGTCATGATATTGCTAACGACGATATGTTCGAGTATCTTGCCTATAATAGACGTTAATGAAATTGGTCGATAGTTCCCTGGGTCATGTCTGTTTCCCTTTTTGAATATCGGTGTAACGTTTGCAATTTTCCAGTCTATTGGTATCTTTCCTTCAGACAATGACTTCTTGAATATTATGTCTAAGAACGGTGCGATCTGTGGCGCTAATTCCTTGAGGACACGCGCGGGTATTCCCTCCGGACCCGGAGATTTACTATTTTTGATCGACTGTAGCTGTTTAGTTATCCCATCACATTGAATAGTGATTTCTTTCATCGGTTCCTCAGTGAATGAAATGTCGAAATAACATGGAGTATCGTCTGTAGTGTATACACTTTCGAAGTGGGAATTTAAAGTGTTAGCTTTGTCAATATTATCGGTGACAAGTTTGCCATCTTTATCAAATAACGAATCTACGGTTGAAGATTTTCCCTGAAGCTCTCTCGCATATGACCAAAAAGATTTCGGATTTTCTTCGAGTAATTCACCAAGTACTTTTTTCTTGAAATTTCGCAATGCAGTACGCATTGATTTCTTGGTTTTTGAGCGTTGTGCAGCGTAACTTTCTTTTGCTTCAAGTTCCTTCGATTTGTCACCTAACGTAATGGACTTTTTGAATAAGTTGTACAGTTTTCTCTGTCTCTTAAAGTCCCTCCTAACATCATTGTTATACCAGCGAGGTTCTTTACTATCACATTTCAATTTTCGCGGAATATATTCGTTGATTCCCTGGCGTAGAATTTCTAAGAAATATTTCCATGATGCATCAGTGCTTTTGTCCTCTGTTTTAGCTACGAAGTCAATGTACGAATCATTAAGCATCTCGCCAAATTTTATGAAGTTGCATTTATCAAATAAATAAATATTGCGTTTCGGTTTTACAGCTGACTCTACTTCAAGTTTTAAGGCTGCAAAAATTACTCTGTGATCACTTATGCCATCAATAATATCGAGTTGTTTTATCAACCTAGGATGGCTTACTGCAAAAAGGTCTAATATTTTATTTCCTCTCGTAGGCTTGTCAACTACTTGGGCGAGTGAGTGCTTAGTAAGTGTGTTGAGTAAGATCTCGCTGATTTCCCTATTCCTTGAATTTGGCTTTACAGTGTAAGAATCCCAATTTATAGATGGCAGATTAAAATCTCCCCCAATAATGATTACACTTTTACTGTCTCTCAAAGTAAATGCGGATATTTGATTTTCTAATTGGTAAATAATATCAGCTTCGGAGTTTGGAGGTCTATAAAAAGAGCAAACATGTATACTCCTTTTGTTTCGTTGTTTAATTGTACACCATACGCTTTCTATTTCATTATCGGTTATTTCATGGGCGGTGCTTTGTAAATGTGATTTAACTGCTATAAAAACTCCGCCACCTGTCCTATCGCTTCGATCGCATCTGTAGATTTTATATCCTGGAGGAAAAACTTCGCTGTCACTTATATCCTCTGTAAGCCAGCTCTCCGTTCCTATGACCACGTCTGCGTCCTGAAATATATGCTCGATTTCAGCGCGCTTGTTTTTAACGCTACGGCAATTAACTACAACAAAGTTAATGTCATATTTTGTAGATTGAGTGTCGGTTGGTTCTTTTCCACGCTTATGGGTATTAGGTGGGCGAATTTCACTGGAAGTGCTTATTACATTTGATATAATTTCTTTCGCTGGAGTACGCGTTTTGGGAATATTGTCGCTATTTTCCGGCTTTAGCCCTTCTAAGTTTACTTGGAGTATTTACAGATATTGAGTTCATCTTGAAGAAAGAGAAACAGAAACACTGATTCAAATTTCCACACTTTTAACTACCACCGGTTGTCTTGTCAAAATCGAATGAAAATGGTCTTTGTCACGTTAATAATAAGGATACCTCTTGTTTTGCCAAGCACTTATGCTCGTCCAATCATTTTAGTAGTTTTGATGCCGTAGTCCTACATTGTATGGATAAAGGGCATAAAATGGACTTATGTGAACAACTTTAAATAAATAATAGTTATGGAGAGACATGATTTTCGGGTCTTTCTCTACGCCTATCCATATTCTTCTGGACAATATTTCGCCGGCATTCTAACTAGTTTCTTCAGGTCCACTGAGGTGCCGATGCAGTCTTTTGAAGGAATTGTGGAGAGTATTTGAATTGTAAAATTTACGTAAAATTTGGAAAACTCGCGAATCTATTTAATTCTCTATAATAATGGTCTTCGAACTATTTTGGTTCCCTGAACCTTAAATATAAAAATATTTTAAAGATAAAATATTATGATGAAGAAAATTCCACCTAAAAAATTAAATACATATTCGCAAACATTCTAGGATACCCATTTTTAATAAAAAAAACTTTGTACTTTTCCACACTTTATTTAAAACTGTGACCGGTTTCACCATAATAGAATAGAAATGAGATTTATTATTCCGGGACAAAATGTCTCTTAGGAACATAATTGGTGTACAAAATTAAGAGTCAGACCCTCAATTACAAGGAATATATCATATCATTGAATACATAGGTGATACAAAATTAATAATACACATTGCCATAGAAAAGTAAATACAAGAAAATGATAAAGCAATGAAAAAAGACACCTCATAGGTGTTGCAGAAAACAATATTCAATTGAATATTGATTTCTACAACTTATTAGTTTATTCTGAATGGCATCTTCTAGCCAAATTATGGTGAAACCGGTCGCAGTTTTAAATAAAGTGTGGAAAAGTACAAAGCTTTTTTTTTATTAAAAATGGATATCTATCACTTCCACGAAGTCAAGCCTGAAACAATCAAATTTATTCTAGGATACATTTGAAAAAAATATTTTTTGGAATTTTCTTTTAAATCCTGTAAATTGTGACTCGTACAAAGTATTATGAACCGTTATGACAAATTCGTTGAAACCCTTGGGAAGGTTGCGAGGAACACAGTTGGAATACTATGCTCTGGGAGATGGAAAAGCCAAGATTTTCCTTCTTGTTTCGTCTTCCAGTCACTTTCATCCCTATACTTTCTTGGCGTTGTAAAATGACTCTAACGGTCAAGCGCCTCACAATCTCACACACACAAAATGACCTTGTCCCCCCTCATTTCTTATTCAGGTCTCTCCTGTTCCGGCCATCCTCTCATTCTTCAGTCTCCTCTTCTCTCGCTGCCCATCTCGGATTCACCGTCCAGCGCAAACGCTATTTATTCTCTCTTAACTTAGCATTGCGATTCCATTCTCCCTTCCATTTTTTTCTGCTTCCTTATTATTCCTATGCCATTTCTCTAGTCCGGTCTCTATTCTACCTCCTATCTTCGCCCTCATTCATTCACTAGTGCATAGTCTTCCTGTTCTATGAATGTATCTATCTGGATCGTTAAAACTCTCTGGAACGTTTTAAAACGCTATTTTTTCTCAATTTCACAAGGGTTGAGTGATAGCGTAGTGGTAGCGTACTTGGCTGACGACGGTGGGTGCCCGAGTTTATTCCTCCCTTGAGGAGTTTTTTTATGTTGGTGATTTATTTTTTATGCTCGATCCCCAAGTCAAAATAATGTGAAAGCACTCATATAGCCGAATCCTCAACAATAACCACTACTAAAAGATGATAGAATATTTACAAAAAAATAGATTATTTTTAGTGAAGTTTTCCGGATTCAAAAACAAGCTTTTTGTAATCGGATAATTGAAAATAAAATTATTTTTTTAAATTATTAAACTTTTGTTGTTTATGTGATAATCTCGGTCGAATGCCGTAAATGGTTTTGCCAAACAACCTAGTTCACTAATAAAACGCTTTTGAAGATAAGATGAAAATACAGTTTGGCCTACAAGAGATATGCAATACATTTAGTTTAAATTCCGTAGATACTTAACGGTTCCTCCTCTACTGGCTATTCAAGCCAAATTTCATAAAATTGGAAGGAATTTTGGGCGTTATGGAAGGGTTACAAGAATTGACAAGAAGCCGACTCAACTACAGGTCTACCTTCTCTAATGTGATGTACTCATGTACCTGCCTCAAATTTGTCGACATATTTTAAAGTCGTTCACGTTAATTAAAAGTTCTACCAAGAAGAACTAACATGGTTATTCACACATTACATTGAAAAATTTCTAATTTAATGCATATTCACTTAGGGATGGTATTCGCCATGAAAAAATCATTTGACATGACCGGAATTCGAGCCTGAATCTCACAATTACCTGTCAGGTATGTTGGCTGGTTACATCACCAAGCCATCTTAGTTCAGGGCAAATTTTATTTTCCCCAACAGTGGCTTACCAAGCATAAGAACGTTCCCTGTGCTACAATGTAGACTGGGGATGAGCACATCAAACTCGTATAAACCACGTTGAAATTCACCTAAAACTAAGATGGCTTAGTGGTGTACCTGTTTCGAATCCCGGTATAGTTAAATAATTTTTAGTGGCCAAATTCATCCATGTGGTTTTTATATTCACACCCGAGCTTGTGAGCGCGCACCAAGTTATTTGTGGATTTTGCGGTGATGTTGGATCTCTCATGGGGCACCTAAGCACGTAGCGTCTGATCCGTAGCGGACGGCTACAAATGGCGTCTGTTCCCCATGTCAGGGGCGGCCAAGTTATCAAGAGCTGGCAGAAGGTATAAATTGCTTGGGGACAGGAAGGGCATCCGGCAATAAAATATTTGGCAAAACTATACGGAATGAATGGAAATAGAATAACTATGATGGTTAGGACGTCCCCTATAAGCGACGCGCAGTCATGTCATTCGAAGACTGTGAAAATGGATTAGAGTTACCGATTTAAGGGTGGGATCGGTTAAAGAAGTTTGTCCAACAGAGGAAAGAGGGAAAAAAGAAGGGTAGCGTCAGAATTGGTGCATCGAATATTGGAACTAATAGACAAAATATTAACGCGACATATTGAAGTATCAGAAATAAGTGTAAACAGATATGTACAATGGTGGGAAAGGCGTGGGGATTTAGGCTAGCAATGGTCACAGAAAAAACCCACGGCAGAAAAATACCCACACATGAAGGGGGTGTGAAAAACCTGTGAAAACCTACTGACAGAAGCTAATGTGACTCATGATAATGAATAAAATAAATATACAATAAATACCAACATTAAAATTTGCTTGTGAATTTCTTGGAATAAAGAGTATTTTATGTGTATTCGGCATATTACTGTGTATTTGACTTGTCACCCCGCTGTGCATTGAGAAGTATCTTATGTAATTCATTTTTGAAATAAGACAGTGACGGTACATTGCATAAAGTAGTGCCAAGATTATTCCACTCGCGGCAAGCGGTTACAGTAAAAGATAGAGAGTGTTAAAATTGGAGGTGCCTGGGAAGTGAAGGAGAGGAAGACCCAAAGTCAGATGGAAATATAAAGTAGCGGAAGATCTAAGAGAGAAATACTGGAAGGGGAAGGAAGCCCAAAGCAGAGAGGAGTGGAGGAAAAGATTAAAGAAAGGAAATACCGACCCCACACAGGAGTGGGATAAAGGCAAAGTGAATGGAGAAGAAGAAAGGAGTTGGTCTCTGGTGATATTATTCGTTCCGAGAAAGGCTTCCTGTGCCCCCTATCTTTTGATCCTGAGTTACGACATATACATAAAAACGCGTTCTCTACCTGGGGACAATGGGTGCTACCTACCAATTCTTCCTTAAATGATTCTCCATAGTCAATCCATATTCAGTGTCTGGCCAGAGAAAAAATAATCAGATAAAATAGGCTATGGCTGGGGCTGCAAGAGTTCATTTGGCACGCTTGGCATACCATTGATGAAATATTATGATTAAAACTCCAAAGGAGTAAAAATATTTGTAAAGTTAGAATGTATTATTCAACATTTTGGAAAGCAAATAAATATAGAATCGAAAAAAGAACTTCAAATAAAAACTTTGCGATTCCAATCAATATAATTTTATATTGTCTCAACTAGTTTCGCTGCAACAACAACAACCTCTGGAAACAATTTCAGGAAATAACAAAGATGCTACAGAGTAGTGAAACAAGATGAAAGAATAAACAAGTTACATGAAGTGGAATTGCCAAGTTTTTCTTAGAAATTCCTTCGTTTTCGCAATGGAGTTCCACCAAGTCCCGGTATTAACCATCGCTCAAATCAGGAATCAACTAATTTCTGATTTATTTGATTCAGGAAATTTCATATAGTCTTACTGTTTTACCAAACCCCTTATTTTTTATAAGAAGCAGCGTTAATTGTAAGAAAAAAATCATACATATACTCAACGAGCGAGATAACATTTTGAACAACCCTTCTGAGATATTACGACATAGACACGGCACAGAACGCGCTCGTCATGAAAATATATAGGTGTAATAACTTCTGGAAGGTAAACGAGCAAGACTGGTTTCGGCAGAGGTGCAACTAAAACTAGAATGGCTGGATGAAATAGTAATTCCTCATTTCCCGGAATTCCAGAATCAGCCCCAAACCAGTCTATTTCCTCCCCTCTAGCTATCTCATCCTCTAGCCTCCCCCCCCCTCGGACAATCACGTAACTCATCCACTCTCCACTCCTCCTCCTGAATCCTCATCTCATTCCAAAACCCTCCCTTTCGGTCTCCGTTCCCTAATTCTCTTAATCCTCTGTGCACGCTCCTCATTTTGCATAAACGCCGGAAGTCTTCCCATAATTACATGGCTCTGACTCCTCGCGGCAGGGATCCCTGCTCGTAGGTGTTCAGTGGCGCGAGTGCAAAATTAAGTTATTAAGAAGCCGCGTTTTTCTTAAACTATGCCAGTAACATAAAAATTAGAATGAGAATATGTGTTATTAGAATTAGGGTGTTGATTAATTAAAAGTTTTTTTTCCGCATGATTGACCAATTTCCGGCCATTGGAATCAAAGGCTGGCAGTGTACAAAGAAAATTTTGTACACTGGCAGTTTCGGATATTTTGCTCCCTGACTGGGGGTTGTGGATGCTACCTACCAGTTCTTCTTGAAATGGCTCTCCATAGTCAACCATGGTTCGGGGTCTGGCCAAAGAACAATCAATATGAAAATTAAGGCTACGGTTGGGGCTGCAAGATTGGATTGGGCACGAATGGTATTCCAATGACGGTATGTTATACTTTAAAGGCCAAATGAGTGTATATGTTAGTAAAGTTGGAATGTATAATTGAAAATTTTAGATAACAAACATACCAGGAATCACGATTAAGTTCAGATTACTTTGCCTTCATTCCTGATGTTTGTATTGCTGTTTAAGAAGGATTGATAATAAATTTCTAGAAGGATGAAGAGGGTCATAGGGTGTTTTAATGTCATTCTACGTCTAGGTCCAAGGGCTAGGTAAACTTTTCCTGTCGTATTTTTTACGTTATAATGTTTTGTAATGTAGCCATGTACAGTTCCAGGCTCAGGCCTAAAGGGGCAAAAGCTATTAATTGGTTTATGTAACTTAATTTATAAGATGAATTTGTTATTTTTATCAGATGTTGTAAATCTACATATTATCCTGCGATCTGCCACGGGAGCTTGTAGCAGGGGATGTTAGGACACCAGTCGTGAGGATGGGAAGAAACAGGGGAAAGGAATTGGAAGAGGGTAAGGATAAAATTGAATGGTGTACTAGCGCAGTGTTTAATTGTCTCAATATGTTGATTTGGCACTCACCAACGATAAGATGGAAGGAGGAATTTCTGTATCAATATAGGTTAACTGCGTATTTATCTTTTTTCCAATTGTTTGAAATCAAGAGATAGAGCGCTGTGTCAAAATGACATCCTCAGTTTTATACTGAAACTCGCGTGACCTTAATTTTTCAAGTAATCTAAGTCTATCGTGTTGCCTCCGAGTCTATATTGGCTCCCAGCCTAGTCCACCCATCAGCTGTGTCACACTCTCTGTTCGTTCGTGGCATTTTTTAACGAAGCGTGCGGCTTTCCTTTGTATTTATGGGTTAGCTGTTTGCTAGAGAGGACGATGAACGAAGAGGTTTAAATTTGGTGGGGTTGGAGAGGAGGTTGGATGTGGATATTCGATGGAGGAGGACGAAGAGACGGGCAAAATTCAATGATGGGTAACAGTTAAAAAATGAGATTTGTTGGGAGTTCTAAAATTTCGGGCAAGAGAGGAAGAGTGAGGAGTGAGTGCTTTTTTTAACGGCATGAGAATTTGTGGGTGGTTGACGAATTTAAAATTGTAATGATGTAGAACGCATATGACGATTGTGGACAGGGTTGTCTGAAATCGTAACGTTAATTTTGCTGTCGCAGTAGTGCTGCAGTTTATCGTGCTTAGGTGCGATTGTAACGACGCCATGCTCCTCATTTGATATTATTGATTAATTTGTTTTAATTTTGGGTTGTTAGTTATTTAATAGCTGATTAAAACTTTCACGGAACAATTCACTGATTATGATAATACTCACGGGAAATGGGAATAATACTTTCCGCATCAAGGATTGATTTAAATCCGACAACTTTCACCATCATCATCATGAATTTGAAAGAGCCTCCGGCACTGAAGGGGAAACGTTGGTTTTTAATCAACTCTTGCGGTGGAAAACATTCCAAAAGTTTTATTTTAATTATTTTTAAGTATTTGCTTGTATTTTGGGTTTTTAGGAGTTGTTAAAGGAGATATAGACAAAGAAAATGCGTGGTATGAGTAAAAGATAAAATAAGGAGAGTGAGTCCGCCATTAAAGGGATACGAATGAACTCCAATAGAATGAATATTTTCATTTCCGTTGGGTACCGGGTATCCACATCCCAGAAGGGCGTAGCACGACATTGCGATACACTTGTACTGCGATACTCAATATTCAAAAGGTATCATCTCAATCAATTGGTAGGGGCTGGAATTACACTGCGAGATCAATGGATAAAACAAGCAAAGCGAAATCATGCGATATAACATGTAATTGCGATATGATACGATGAGATCCAAAGCAATCATCTGCAATGCAATACTACATCGAGATATTTGTTGACTGTATGTTACATATTAGGCGATTGAATGCGATATACTTCAAAATGAGATTTTGTGCGATATCGTATGATATGGGATGTAATGTAGTGGTACTTCAGTTTAACAGGTCTCAACAGCTAAGGTCAATTCGTACTTTACTGTCTTCTACTTGATGATAGGAGTTTAACACTATATGTACCGGATTTTACGACATACCTATCAGTACCGACAGGGGTCAATTTAACCCCAAGGAAAACTTTGTTTTCGAAAGGTACATTTAAGATTTTAAATCGAAATAATATTAAAATAGTTATGATTTTTTAAAAATTATTGCTTATTTTTTTCTTGGAAGAATGGTGGTTTACAGTAGTATATTATAATTTGCCATTTCCACTTTGCCTTTTCCATATTTCCATCGATCATTGCTCAAAATTAGTACAAAGTGCATTGAACATAAGCATTGTTTCCTGCATTTAAATAGACTTCCAAAGAGTCCTGAGGAAATCAAAGGCTATTGGTCTATATTTACGCATCTATTTCGAAGCAAAAACTACGCGTGTACCATCAATGTTGTATCAGGCTTGTTATAAGGATTTTATTGTAGTTGTGCGTACGTGTACATCAATTCGCATTTTGAGTACTTATAAAAAAACCTAAAATAACTATAAAGAAAAGTATTTTTACAAAAGACATTTAAAATCCATTCTAAAATGACAAAACACTAATAAAACGGGGAAGGAATAGTCTGGGGTCAAAATGACCCCTATGGTACTAATAAGTAGAAGGTAATGCCTGCTGAATGTAAACAATGGCTGCTATGACATTCTTATTTACACATTATAATCTCCTACTAAAATAAATAAAAGTTAAGAAACCTACAAGATCTAGGACGAACCAATCAGAAATAATGGATTGCCAAAATTGAAAAGGGGTCACAATTACCCCTCCGGTACTTCTAGTGTTAATGTAATTATCCAGGAATACGATTCGGAGTCGGAGGGAGGAAAATCACGAATCGCACACCTCTAGTGTCGACCAGGAGAAATTTAGGGAACGTCCCCAAAAGGGTCGGCGTGTAGGGAGGCCACCAGTCTCGTTACCCTTGGGGTGGTGAAAGGCAGGGAGAAGGATTTAAGGTTCTCTTAATTTATCTCCACACCCTCAAGCAAACTTCACCTCCCAAAGCGACCTCTTTGATTCGCCCAATCTCGTATTTGAGTCCCACGTTAGCACTCGCCGTCGCCGTCCTAGGAAATATCCAGAAAGATTTTGCCCACCTTTCACTTCATCCCATTTCGGTACACCAAATTGCAATCAAGAAATCCCTGCTACTACACTTTCTTATTCAATCACACAAACATACCGATCATGCCATTCCCTTTCGGGGGTAGGCTAAGTCAAAGAACTTAGTTATTGTTGCTAGGCCTAGATAACTGACTCTCTTTTAATAATTTCGTCAATAATACTCTATCCTTGGATGTAACACCTATAACATTCCTCCTCTTTAGAGTCTCTATCACCAACTCACCCATTAAACTTCGCGGTCTACCCCTTCCTCTCACAACATTCACACTACTATCATATATCTGTTTTGTTATACAATTCCCATCCATTCTCTCGGATCCAATATTTGGATTGATGACCACTGATGATGAAAAAGTCATGCAGAAAGGTAAAAAAAATGATTTTTTTTTTCTCTCAACATGCATGCCCAAGGTAAGAAGAGCTTTAAGGAAACACTTTATTGTATGTTCCTTATGTTTTCATGATATATTTATTCTTTTTTCCTCATTTCCATGGCTGATCATCCTAACACCTCAAGTTTTGTGAGGAATGATATGTTAAGAACACCAGTCACAAAGAAGAGAGATACTAGGAAATGGGAATTGAGTGACGTAAGGGATTACCAGTGAAGTGCATTTTGGTGAATAAGTGCATCATTCTGATTGTTCTGGTGTCGATATTCGTGCGTGGGAAGGAAGAATTATTATATTTATCTGACAGGCATTTTATCTCTCTCATGTGTATGATTTTGCCCACCCCATGGATGTTGTCTGCGCTAAATTAATGGCCTATGTTTCTCTCTACATTGGCACTACAGCCCAGGGTGGTCTTTGGCCTCTCTCACGACACCTTCATCTCTATTCTGCACATTCTCCCTTGCAACACGAATCACGCTTAGCTTTTCTTCAACGTTCTGCAGCTTCCCTTTTTTCTTTTCTTCCACTCTTCACTCGACATAACCTCAAATATTAACACCAAGAATTAACGCTACTAAGATATAATTAAATGAAAGAGCAGTAATTTCCTTTTTTTGTTATTTCTCGGGGGAATAACGCATCAACAGCCTAACTTTCTGGTGATTATGGGGCAAATATCATCATTACGGAATTTCGGGGAGCCGATAACATTTCACAACAACAATGTTAGAACTTCTTCCGCCGATTACTAATTTCTGTTACTATCCGTTGGCAAGCTCGAGCAACCTTGATTAATATGTTGGCATCCACGTAATATCTTGCTTAAAAATAAATTTTATCGTAGTTACTCTCGTACAAGGCCAGGTATTTTAAATAACACCAAGTAGGAATACAGTCGTTTCTTTAAAGCCGAAGACTTAGCAATATTCCTCACATTATTTGTTTGCACACTGAGCAAGGTTATTGCTGTCCTAATCCTAATCATGAATAGAAAGCATTAGAACCAGTTTGTTGCAAATTATTGTTGTTTTCATTATAATCAAATACTCTTCTTTATAATGTCGAAATTTCACAAGGTCACCTCCTCCTCCATCAAGTAAAAACACTTTATTTCTCCATCACAACTGCCGATCCCTAACTCTTCTGACCTCACCAAACTCAACCCAGACATGAAGCAAGGTTACTGTGGGAAAGGGTTTGTTTGGGGGCAAAAAGTAGGCGCGGGGGCGAGTTGAGGCCATTGTATTGGGGGCCAAATTGGGGGCAACAGGCTTTAAAAAGGAAGGGGCGACGAGGGGCAAAACGTCGATCGCACGACACTCGCGCCCGAAGAGAAATGTGATTTCGGATTTCGACGTCTTTTCCTTTTCAGACGACTTCAAAGTTCCGTTTCGGGTCTTAAAATTGTTTTCCCACTTCTTTTAAGGCTACCGGGGGGAGATCTATTTTTAGGTCACCACCCATCGACCCCAGACAGGAAAGGAGGTTTTCGCGATTTCGAATGCTGAAGGGTAGTCGGGTCGGTTTTATCGGTGTTTTTTTATCTTTCTCTCACGAGATGGCTTTCACGCTGTCTGGATTCGGTTGATGAGAGGCGAAAGCGTCAATTTAAAATGACTCTTCGATAATTCTCACCGGTATTATACCACTTAAGGCCGTATTGCATTTTTGAACAACTTTGCTGTCCTAAATTTATTTTCTATCCATTGAATAAAACACTTCTCTTCCTATCTATCCATCAAATAAAACACGTATTTTTCTCTATTCATTTGTATTTAATTGTATTAATGTCACTCTATCATCTTCTACTCTTAAGTAGGGAAAGTTTATTGCGCAAGTTTCTTGTAGTGAGTGACTTTTGTCGTAAATAGCAGGTGTTAACGGCTCAGTAAGTCCGCTTGCAGAACTTTTAAAAGTTTCGACAAGTTGCTTGCAGAAGCTTATTGTAGCTAGTGTAAACAGCAACCAATCTGGCTCTGCAGTAACTTGCGGAAAATTGTTTGTCAGAGTTAAATTTCCCGTAAGCTCTTCCAGATGATATTTGCGGAAGTGACTTGCCAGTGTAAAAACACCTTTGTACTTGATCTGGACTTGTGACGTGTGTTCAATGACATCTCCAAATTGAATATGCTCTGCTCGTGTGAATCGTTGATGAATTTTATTTAAGGAAAAATTACAATCCGATCAAAGATCGTCTTCCTGATAATCTGATATTTATTCTTCAATTGTTTTGAAAATTAAAATCAACAGGTATAGTAATGTTCACTTTATTTTTACAATTACAACATGTGTTTCGTCGCATTACCTACATTGCCAACATCAGGTACAGGTGATGAAATACGCCGAAACACGTGTTGTAAATGAAATACTAAAGTGGATAGTACTATATCTGTTCATTTTCATTTTCAAAAAGTCTGTTCCACCACATCTAGCCGGATACGGTTTCCATTGTTTCTAAGGAAAAGTTTATGTAAGATTCACGTTTCTCCGTCGATCATATATTTTTCCAACTCGTTATTTTCCTCCAGAAGAGCCCAGCTAATAGGACCTTTATTGAGACATCAAGAACTCCTACAGAGCACAGGGTCATTTTCATTGATAAAACACAGGGGAAGACCATGACTGTAAGTTTTTGCGCGGATCATGAAAGATGTGGGATGCATGAATTCTGAAGAGATGAAAATAGAAGGCGGAGAGGCGTGAGGAATGGAGAACGCCTACCAACCAAATTCCTGCCAACCAATCTTCGGATTTATCACCAAAGAGAGAGATTATTTTCCTCTTTCCTCTCGATCCCCTTACTTTTAACGCTCCAAGCGTCCATCAGCGTGTAACTGCCAGTGACTGCCAGTGTCATCGGACGTCGAATGAAGACAGCTCTTCAATAATCTTCGTTGGTTTCATCCCCATTAAGGATCACTAAAATAACTCACAGTCGTATTTTCCGGATCAGAAACGCTGTTCACAATTCACATAATCACCTATTAAAAAAAAGAAATGTCTTTTCCATGTTTTTCTTTTTCCAATATCCATTCTCATATTATATCCATTACTCAGCTTCTCATTTTACATTTGAGTGAGCCATTTCATTCTCTCTTATTCTTTTTTTACTCACCTCACGAGACACTAATTCGTGTGCTCTTCCTAGCTCAGCCTTTCCAAGTGAAATCTTACACCTATTACTACACCTTTACATACACTCTTTAATTAGTCATATTTTTTCCGTACAAGTGTTAATGAGTCATGAGAAAGTAACCTTTTGTCTGTTAAAATCAGGCTTCTGTATATGTTGTTGAAAAAAAGGATGTTTTTCTTTTGAATAATGCATTTCACCTATTTCGTTAACAATCAGCAAAATAATCCCAGCTCGTACGCTCATGAGGAGAAATCTTTGAGACTAGACAGGTGGATAAATAAATAGCTTTATTACGTGGGACGAAATTGACACTCTTGAGTACCCTTCTTCCACCTAACTTCTTGTCACGGGGTAGGTAAAGATAAAAACGAGGTTCAATGAAGGCATAATAATACGGAAATATAATATTAACGCAAAAGAAACCGAGTTCAATTGTTCTCATTTTATTACAAACCAGCCCTTACTTTGGAAAGGCACCTCTCGCTAATAGCTTTCTCGTGGATTCTTTTAGAATAGCCTACATGTTCCAACAGTTTTTTAATTACTGGGCACAAGCTGTTACCAACACCTATGCTCACCTGAAAATTCTTCCAATTCTTATTCATATCTTTGTACTAACTTGTTACCCTTTTTTCACTCACTACCTGACCTCACTCTTAGTAGGAGTCGAAGTATCACTATAATTTTTACATGGTTCAAACCAAATATCCACATACAAATAATTTAATTTTATACCCCAGTATAAAGATGGTTTCACACTGGCAAGTTACTTTCGCAAGGTTATTCCCAAAGAGCTTTCGGGGTATTTTACTCTGACGAAGAATTTTTTACAAGTTAGTACAGAGGCAGATTGGTTTCTGTGTACATTGACAACAATACGCTTCTGCAAGCGACTTGCCGACACTATTAAAAGTTCTGCAAGCGGACTCGCTGTTCCGTTCTCACCTGCAAGTTACGTCAAAATCCGCTTGCCGCGAGTAACTTGCGCAATAAACTTGCCAGTGTTAACTCACTTTAAGAAATCACCCAAAGACAACTGATAAATAGGAAACTGCAGTCAGCTGAGCAAAACAGGTCGCCGCAAAACTTGATGGATGGATGAATGACTTCATAGGTCAAGATATGAAATATAAGAGTACCTTATTCCACCAAACTCCTTGTCACATACGTAAGATCAAACTGCAAGCACTTATTTCGAGCATAAAATGTAGATACAATCCTCACTCAAAAGAACAAAATACATATAAATTTTACATTAAAGTTCAGCAGCTTTAACTTCTTCAGTGTGAATATTTATTATCAGGTAAAACTTGAATTAGCATAGCCCTAATTTCTTCACGAAATCATACTTAGGTACATCATTAGTTTTAACATGACAGTATATAAAATATTATTTAGAATATGAAAGACAATAACCTTTGAGGGGGAAATATAGATTTAACGACTAATGCATCAATCATCGAATAAACAGAATGCATTCAAGTGCGTGACTTATTGTTATCAACGTGCTAAAATATTACGCTCCCAGCAAAATAAGCGAAATAAATATTTTTTGGTTCCATGATTTAAATATATAGGAAACCGGTTAAAAAAGTTTTTCTGAACAAAATTACACGAGAGTGTTTTAGTTATTTTAGATAAAATATATTTTCAATTTTTACTGACTACAATCTTTCATATGTTACACGAGAGCAATGCTTAATAAGTGACGAAAACATGAAGATCTTTACTGATGTTTCTCTAAATCATTTCATAGCATAGTTTAAATTTTTAATTACCATATTTTGTATCCCTAATATCAAAATATACTTCAATTAATAAAAATTGGCAATTTTTAAAATGTTGGCATAAGGTCACGATATTGCCGTCAAAAATTCTATAATCCTCGCAAAACAACAAACACATTTTAAGACAAGAATCTTTTGGAGAGTCTTGGAAATCAAAGAAAAACTTAAAAACAACTTCATGGCAGACCATGCTGAGAATATCAGTAAATACATTTATTTTTTGGAGAGTGAATTTAATAATATGTGAATTAATATTTTATTCTCCGAAAAAAAAAACCATCTGAAGTTGCGTTTTACATTTTAACATTATGTGTCAATGGTACCTGAATAAGAAATTTGTAATTACGCATTTCCTACCAACCTTCGGTCAATATTTTCCTTACTTCATGTTCTTTTTAAAGTTACAACTCACACACGCTTGCTTTTCCCCCACCATCACGATCCCATTTCACTAAAAGCATTTTCTTCGTCGTCTCTTTCCTTGCTCCTTGCCTCAAAACGTATACCACGGGTCCGCATTAACTACACTGAATTAGAGGCACCGTAATTATGTTCCGAAGTTATTATAACGGCGTAAAACAAAAAAATAGAACAATGACTTCTGAGTCACTCTTCACAAAAGGGTTAAAAGGGGAACTACGCATATATGCGCCTACATCTGCATTATGGGAAATAATGCAATCACTTGTGTTTTTAAGTCTCTTGTTTTTCAGTGAGAAGTTGCTCAATACCTCAATTTTAATCCACCTCAATGAGTTCGATTTCAATTAAAGGGAAGATACATAAATATTCCCTGCCATAAATACAATTTACCAGCAAAGAAATATATTTTCAACATAAAAATGAAAGACGTAGAAAGAGCAAGACCATAGCAGGAAATCCAATCATTTTCGCAACAATTAAAGAGCAGTGGTGGTATTTGTGTTTTGCCTATTCCGCTCAAAAATTTAACTTAATAATCAGGTAATTAGGTTAAAAAATATGAGCGCGGAAAGGCGAGAACTATCGAAACGCAGTCGAAATGATATTACAAGGTCCAAAGCCGTCTTTAACTTTGAAAGTTTCCCGGGAGGCCCAATGTTCGAATTCTTAAAGCGGAACTACTTCCTCGCATTCAAAACGACTTGGAAACTTTGTACTCCGGAGGAGTCCCTGGTGTTCTGGATCGCCTCCTAATCACCAGGGTAACCGTGCGAAAGTCTTAATTGAAGCGTCAACGAAAACTTTGCCACGGTAATTAACCACTGAGCAAATTGAACCGCAAAAAAGTCGTATAAGTACCAATACGTTAACGTTGAGAGAGTTCAAAAAAATTTTTATCACGAAAACAGCATGTTAAGTTATAAGGAGCTTTATGAAAAAAGAAATCTCGTCGACAGCAATAAGCTGCTTATATAGAGATCCTGAATGGAAAATTGTATGCAGCGGACGATAGGTTTAAATGAATATAAATGCACGACAAAGACGGAGAAAATGACCAAATATTTTTGCAGGTTTTCGATTGGGTTGTTTTGACTTAGCTAAAATTTAAAGTTAGTAGTTTTAACTCCAAAAAAAATCTAATTGAAATCTATATGGTACTTTTTTAGAAATTTTGAATAGAAAATTGTATGCAATGGAAGAGAAATTTGACAAAATTTCAATTAACCATGAAAAAAAGATCCTCTGCAGGTTTTTCTTTCAGGATTATTTTGACTTAAATGATATACAAGAGAAAATTATACCGTCACTATACTTGGACTTTTTCTTTAAGTTGATAATTGAGTATCAATTTATTAATAATACTAATAATTTTTTTCTACCAAGGTCAGATATTTGGTTTGACCTTTCTGCTCTACCATAATTGCTACGATATTCACCGAAATGTACGAGTTGCTTGTTCGCACATGATTATAATACCGTAGTTTATACTTGAATTTGCACAGATTGCAGACTGCAGTTTTCTCAGCATTTCAAAATTCTGAAGATTTTGAAGGAAATAATCTCAATCCTCACTTTAATACCTAGTTTTTTTTATACAAGGCATATGGGAAATTTTTATCATGCGACATGGCGTCATCATACATATAGAAAAGCATTCTTCTACCTTAGGTTCTATAGCGTTCTTTCAAATTTTCATTCAATCAAATTTTCCATCCACTTATACTGACAAAGACGAAAAAATGTATTCTTCCTCCATCATTATTTTCTCTCTTGAAAATTCTTAGGATAAAGAAGTTTTCGCCTGTGTTTCGTTTGCATCGCGGCAATTGTTTATTCAGCAATGAGTTTTTAAGCCATTGTTTTATTTTTTTCGAGAATTATTTTAAACAATATTTATAGATGATTTCGCAAAATATGGCGTCAATAATTTTGTATTTGGAATCTTTTTTTGGACAAGAGGAATCAAGTTGTGCTGTTTTCTTCTGTTTTCGTCTGTTTTCTTCAGATGCATTAATGGAAAAGATCAACTTGTAAATTATTTATTTTCCCATCAGCATGTTTTGGCGCTCTGAGGAATAAAGTCAATTCTTGGAGAACTTTGTTAACAACCTTTCGCTTCAAGCTTGATTATTGATCTCAGTTGTGGGAATGGGTAATATGCATATATACTGGAACAGATACGGTTTTATAGGTTGATATATATCGAAATGAAAATATTCTTTCTCTTTTACTGAATTCTCATACATCCAAATTCATTGTGGTAATATGTTTTCCATCCGCTCACTTCTTATAAAATGCTGCGGAATCATGTTAATGCATATACGTTACTTCTCCTTTGCATAATGCGTTAGGTTCGGGAAAATAAGAGCATGGAAACATATCGGAGCCAAGATTACATAAGGTTTGATAAGCCAAAACATCACACTTAGAATAACACAACCGTCACCTTCGACCAGGGCCGTATTTACCATATGGCGTACCCGGCGGCCGCCGGGGGCCTCGCGAGCGCTGGGGGCCTCGCGAGAGTTATGGCACACTTGTATTTGCAGTGTACTGAATGAAATAATATAAATATAGTTGTAAATAACCTGGCGCCTACTATCAGAGTAGTAATAGTGATAGATATCTGTACTCATTATGAATTGTCTTCATAAGCAAGGAAAAGTCTTATGTCAAGCTGCCAGGTTGCAAGACTATAACATTGGGGGCCTCATTCTAGATTCCGCCGGGGGCCTCAGAGGACATAAATACGTCCCTGCCTTCGACTATCGCCGCGTCAATCCCCCTTCATCCTGACGAACCCTAGTCCCTTTGACTTGGCGTCCCCCACGTGACCTTCCCCTTGCCACCCTATTGGCTGTAAGGTTAGAGCTTCCACCGCGACAGTAGGACATATAATAAATATTAAATTACAACTTTTTGTTTAACTGGTTTAAAACAACCCACTTTCACTGATGACATGCATTGGGAATTGAAAACCAAAAACAAGGAACAAAATTTAATGTTGATATTTTTAATGAAAACTTTTTTTATAGACGTAGGAGCTGACTGCAGCACCTTTTCTATGGAGTTTCCGCATTTTGCCTTCAATAATCGCTGAAATTAGTTAATATCTCGAAATATAAGGTGATAAGATATATTTCTTATTTTTTAATTCAATTAACCAATTAATTAAAGAGTTTTCCCTACTTGTTAACAGTTTTAAGCAAAAAATGGCATTTATATTTGACAGAAAAATACTTTTTTCCATTGCTTCTCTCATGCTCCCATTTAACATAATATAGTTTCAAGTTCAATTAGTAAGAAACATAGCGAGGAAAGGTAGGATTTTTTGTTAGTTCTAAATGTAGGACACGTTTTTCTACAAGCAGCCAGAATATGAATAAAATAACATTTAAGTCACTTTACAATGGAACCACCTTAAAGTGGCTAGAGTAATTTTTGTATAACTACTAATTTGCGTGAAACTTTGTATACATGTTCTGATTTGTAATATCTATGGATAAAAATTACCGATTTCATTACCGATTTGTTTTATTGGTATTTCAATGATATTTTAACAAGTAGACTAATGGCACATGAGATATATTTCGTAATAATTCGATTTCATTCGTACAGGTTTTATTTTGAATGAGAAATAATATATATATAATATTATTATAATGGTTACTAACAAATAACAAGGTGTCATGCTACGTCTTCGTTCTTTGCCACACCTAAATCTTAATAGGCTTCGTTCATCGTTAGATAGATCTTGGGTTTCCCAGCGGGTAGTTGTAGAGCTTAGTTTGCTTCTCCCTGACTTAGCCTTCGAAATGTAGGTGCTGAACAATGCTGTTATCCAGAGGGAAAACTCGAGATCTCTTCTTCCGCTATATTTGCCGGGAAAATCCTGCGATTATTCATACCCACATACTCATTCCACGAAGTCAATGTTTCCGAACGGTACAGCTCTCTCAAAAGCTGGTGGCTGACGGATGCACAGAACGCTATGCCGCGGAGGGGGTTAACTAAGTGATTGGGGTTGTGATAAGGCTCGGAGGGGAAGGTGAGGGGTTGGGTGAAGGATAAATAATTTACCCCCGTATGTCAGATTTGCTATAGGGTCAATATTGTCTCCCTAGACTTTGTACTTGCTTTTAAGGTGATTGTAGCTATTTTAGTTCATGTACAGATTTGCGTGAAACTTTACAAAGTGTGAATATACAAGTTGTATACTTAATCTATGGTGATATTTATAGATAAAAGTGTAAAAATTGCATTTTACCCATTTGAATTTTGGCTGTTCAGTGCTATTTTAACACGTAGCCTTATGGAACTCACGAAGAAATGTTCGCCATTAGGCCACAAATATAAAATAAAAACTTACAGTAGTTGGGGAAAAGAAAAGAGAAAAAAATTTAGTTCTTACTAAAGGTTTTGGAACGGTTGGTCCTACCACAGCGTTAGAAGTTCTAACGTTCTCAGCGTACTAACGCTAACCTATGTGGGGAGGATGGGATATTTCCCAGGGGGAGGTTGGAGGAAGGCTGGGAAGCAGTAAGGCAAAATGTGAGTATTTTTTTTAGAGAACTAGTGAGTGCAACGAACTTGGGTGTACCAGGATAAGTATAAAATAAGGCTAATTTCAGTGAGTGTGGGTAATCCGAGAAGTGCTTGCGGAAAGTAGTATGCAAGGGCTAGGAATGAGTGGGTCATGAAAATATGTGGATGGTTGCTCCAGCAACGAGCAAACATGAACGGTAAAATCTTCGTTGGTTTGGCCATTATTAGAGAATGGATTAGAGTTGAACAACGAAACGGTAAAATGATAAGAGTGAATGGCCTAAGAGGAAGAGGTGATCCGATAAAATCATAGGTGAATGTGGCGGAAAGGACTCTCAAGAAACCACCATCTTTTGCAGCATCTTCACTGTGCATCGCTTCAAATTGGAGTTCTAACTATTTTTTTACGTCTCAGATGAGAGCCCACTCCAACAATTCTCCTCTCTTTGAGAATGCTTCCTTGGATAGTGAAATTCTGCGTCTTATGTCCCCACAGCTAAAATTTGGAATTCCTTTCTTCGTTGGATTTCGAATTCCTTCGCATTTGAATATCCTAATTTAAGGAGCATGCTCATTACCATTTCCAGTCTCTTAGCAAGCTCAGTCGTTCTATTCCCCATCGCAAAATCCTTTTCAGCCACCCCTACCCACTAAATGTCTCAAGCTTCAGCCTCGTCTACGTCACCAGCTCTTTCGCAAGAATGAAGACGCAAAGCGAATTTAGCTTGCGGAGGCCACGCTGGTAGAGAAGAGCAATCGCCTACAGCAATAGTGCTCATTTTTCGCGAACACTTGAGCTGCGCCTAGAGTCATTTGCGTTGAATACTATAGATATTGTAGAAGGAAGATATTAAGTGCAATATATACTGAGTGCATTAAAGCTATTATGCTAAACACTATTGGTTATAGAAACTTTTTGATTCCTAGTATTTTCACCCAATTTCACCGCGGATAGAAATATTAAAGAAGTTCAACCAACTTATGAACTTTAATTTGCCCAGTCTGCTAAAGAGCGCTTTCGATCTCAGTAGGATAACAATCTACCCTAGCATCTTTCGCCGAGTATGATAACCACGCAATTCCAGCACAGTTACACAGCACGGGCATTGACGTTTGGAGGTTTTGTCTCATCACTCTTTAATTGATTTAAATTCTACTCATTCAGTACACGGAAAAAGAATGATTTAATAATCAAATAAAAAATCCAAATTGGCCCTATCAAGTAGTGAGGGTCCACCAGTGTCTCCGCTTTCTTGTCTTAGCATCGTTCATTTTTATTCCCACAGCTGAAATAGCCATGAATCGCAGCTTCTTCACAATTTGCGGCCTATATTTTGATTTTGCATTAAATACTTTTTCATTTGTTTCACCTCTTTAGGGAAAAGTTTACTGCGTGAAAAACACCATGTTGTTTCATACAAACTTATAAAGAAAAGGATTTGGATGTAAAACTTATATGAAAAAGGCTATATCAAAATTACAAGGTGGGACGGTTGCTTGCTTGATAAAAGATGCCTTGTTATATTATGCAAGTTTAATGGCCTGTTACAGAAGCAATACATACGCATCCAATAGAGCTATGGGATGCAATCTATAATTAAAGGAAATCGTTCAATCTGCATTGCAAAAAACATTCGATACATTTATTGGTTTCATTCATATTCTCATAGCCTATTTGGCTAGATCCAATTGAGTTTAATACATAGATAGATAGATAGATGGCGGATACGTAATTAATCACTTAATAGGTTATTTGCTCGATAAAATAGTTATTATGTGACGAGTGTTGAGCGTATAAGCTTAAGATGACTATTAATAATCTGCATGGGTAATTCATAAATATTAGAATGGCATAATTAAATTTATTCCGCGGAATGAGGGTAGACGAACATCCTAAGAAATGGCTATTGAGAGATAACTTATGAAAGCGATTATTCCTGCACACCCAACTTAAGTAATGATTTCCATAACATTATGGATTTCTTAACTATCGATCCCAGAGTTATATATTGTTGTAACCGGCCAAAAGTAGGGCAGATCCTTCTCCATTATTTTTAGGCCCGCTAAGCAATAGCTCTAACAAATGTGAACCCAGCAGACTGCCATCAGGTAAGGATTGCCTCATTTTTGCGTCTTTCTCGTGCCTAATTTACCGCCTCTCTGTCAATATCAACGGCCCAAAGGGGCACTGGATCACTCACTTCCTTTCCTCTCAATTGACTCGAGTGAGCCAATGGATGGGCGGGATCCTTCGACCGATTCCCGCTTTTCTATTAGCGTGTTGGCCCTCTTGCATTCTTCTCTCCATTCACTCGGGCAAGCGTCCAAGTTGGAGGAGGCGGCAAAGGAGTGGCTCGGGGAAAAAATGAAGATACTTTGGAATGATGGCTTTTCGGCTCTTCCACCGGGTCACGGGGCTAGAAAAAAATATTTTTCTCTAAAGCGTGTGTGCACCAAAGAAACCAGTATACTTATAGGTTAAATTGGACCACTTTAATTATAATTGAATGTTCTTTTCCAGAGCTTTGGTCAACAATTCAAGGGGAAACCACCACTTCACCAACGTTTCGCTATTTTTATTAAAGCTTCAGCAGGGCTTCAGGTGAAATTAGCAAAGTGAGTAAGAGGTTTACCCCAGTATGGTTAGCAATATCCCATCCTGGGATAAACCTCTTACTCACTTTTTCTAATTTCACCTAAAGCCCTGATTAAGCTTTAATAAAAAGCGAAGCTTTAGTGAAGTGGTGATTTCCAATTAAATTGTAGACCATATATCTAGAAAAAACCATTCAATTATAATTAAAGTGGACAAATTTAACCTATAAGTATACTGGTTTCTTTGGTTTTCCTCCAGTATTTTCGGTGGATTGTTTTTAAACAAAAAAACAAAGCACGCTTCCTTTGGAACAAAATTTCTCTAAGGTAAATATTTCCTGCATTGAACTTGGATTAAATATTGTATCTAATGTGAATGACCATTTTTTTGTATATATTGTGTACTCATTTTAGTCCTGGAGAATCAAACAGACAATCGCAAAACGTTGGCGAGGAGGTATTAACGATCTATTACTTCCCAAGACCTTCCCATCTCCTTCCGAAGAAAAAATGATTCATTGATGAGAAATGAGGTCGAATAGGTCTATCATATAGCCATTCATTTTGTTTGAAAAACTTTATTTCCAGAATCAACAATGAATCAGAGACCAAGTTTATTCAGCAAAATCAATCAGTAAAAATATTCTTTGGTAAAAAATGTTAACAAACTCTTCAAGGTCATGAAAAAATGGTCGTCGTTCGGGATAAAATGAAGGGTGGCTAGAAATGTAAAAGAGGCAAGTAGAGCTAATCTCCCTTCAGGATTAAAATCTATATTCCGCGAAGGAATTTTGCTGCTGCGGTAAATCTTTGGATGCGAGTTCTGAACGTTGAGCTGCCACAGATGAGAGCGACCTTTTGTTTTTTTTAATAACGGGCACGAAAGCGTTGCTTGGCTCCTACGTGATATCTCGATGAAAGGCAGCTGGGAGCCACTTCGGCCTCATATTTTGGGAGTTATGTACGGCCGACGGCGATCCCATAGCGCCACGACTTTCTTCCGACGCGGACGCTTAACCAGACGTATGTTGCAAACACAAGAGGAAGATTTGAGAAACTCCGTAATCTAGTTTCTAAAAGAGGAAATTGATTCAAACATTTCCAACAGAAGTGAATCTCTTCTATTTTTTTAAAGTAGCTTAAAAGTAATCAAACAAATCACTGAGGGAAATATTTGTATAGGTATCTTCAAGAAAATATAATTTACCTAGGTGGTCTATACACTGCTGTATATTTTTCGCGGACTGTCTTACACTCGATGGGACAGTGGGATGGAAGTGATCATTTACACTACTTAATGATATGGTAATCTCCTTACCTCTCATTTTATAGTTATATTTGATAGTTAAGTCCAGATTTATTCGAAGATATCTAATTGAGGGTTAACTTTAAACGCGAGATCAATTGAATTCTGCACCTATCGTTAATAAGCTGAATTTTTCAGTTAATTTTCTTCAAGTTATAACAAATTAATTATTTTAAATTATGCTAAGAGTACTTTTCGTTCGATGATGCTTGCTTTAATAGAGGCAAATAGAAAAGCTTTGGGCATAATAATTGACATAAATTAAGAAAGAGAATACTAACTAGAAAGGAAAGCAGTTATAAGTTTATGATAGGGATACATAATAAGGGCACGTCAGTACAAAATATAAATTCATTTGAAACTTTTAGAAAATGTTCCACAAGTACTTTCATTTTAGACCTCCGGACAACTTTTTAAAGATATTAAACAAATCATACAGAAAAATGTGTGTGACTGGAGACAGATTTTTTAACGTTTCTTCAATCATCTACATCTCTACCAGCGAATGCTTAAAAATTATTTGGAAAATTTCTGAGCAAGCATTTTTTAAATTCCTGAGCTCATATGCTATTATAATTCAGCCAGTTTATTTATTTTATCATATACATTTTGAGAGCGTCACCAACTGCGAGCGCCATCAAAACGCAAAGGAAAGTGTGTCAAACATACTTCAAATCTTTGAAAAGCTATTGTATGCGAGCGAGAGTTTTTCAAGCGTGAGTACGAGCAATGCGAAAATGTACGAAAACTTCCGCGCTTGAAATATGAAACGCTTTTGGTTACAAGAACTGGTTATTCTCTTTACTACCTGAGAAATGTACGGATGCTTTACTAAAGCCGGCAAAAATAAAGTCTTGTCGAAATTTTAATCTGCAACTTGGTGTAAATTAGCCCCCACATTTCTATCGATCAAGAATCCATGCGTGACTTTAAGTAAGGAACGTAGACTATGGAGCAGTAAGCTTTCCTCAGGGGCAAATCTGTAACTTTTATCGCTAGTTGACGGACGTCAATTGTTTCCCTTGCAGCCTAAAACGACACTGGCGAGTCTATAAACTTCTTTTGCGACAACATGGCGGCCAACACTGAGCTCACCTCACAAAGCTGCAATTTTTTGGAGCATGACTAACATGTCTGAAATCTTCTCACTGTGGAAACTCAACCTCCTCATTATGAGGGAGTGTCCTTAAAAAATGTGACGGACCTCGAATGAAAACTAACGCCGATATACCAAAACGTCTGGATGCATTTAATTTGCATTATTCTCAATTTTATGGACAGTCTACGATTTTAGGATCTGGGTAAGTGGTTGTACGTAAAATAAGCGTCCATAGTTATCTTATTTAATTGTCAACATCACCAAAAAAGTTGACTGTCGTCAAAAATGAGGTATATATACATATACTCGTCAACTATTATAAATGGCGCAGGGGAGACAGTTAACGTTTATTGACGAGAGCCATAAGTTACAGACTCATCCCCCTCCTAAACGTTCTTGTTCTCAGCGTAAGATCCTCACCAAATGGTTGCCTGTGATCAAGAAATTCCACAACGAAGTAGATTCGCATAATACAAAATGTTTAATCAATGCTGTTTAGAATCTGCAGATGACGGAGTAACTAAATTGGGGGAGATGGCTGGGAAAATATTTTGAATCAAACGAGGTTTGAAAGTGAAGAGAATGTGGTAAAACGTCGACTTGAAAGGATTTCGGGCCCGCCTCTCGTCGGCGCGCCTCAATATTTTCCTCGCTCCGTGTCACGTGATTTGAAAGGAAGGCAGAGTGAGTGGAGCTGGCTCGGTAAGCTGACGTCACTCGCCTATCCCGCAAAAAAGGAAACTCGAGAAACATATTACACGGATTTCACGACCAAAAACAAGTGAAGTGCGGGACGCGGGCGCATTAGTGGAGTGTTGGCATTGGAGAGCCTTTCGAAATCTCAAGAGGAATCGAGTGACTTGTGATAATTACGCGATTCGAAAAATGGTCATTGCCGCTCTCAGTTTTGTCTCAGTGTAATATATATGGTATTTTCAACTTCTGTACGACAAATTCACTAGGAATATAGGATAACATTTGAGCGAAATAAAGTTAAGAATTGCAGGCTAATCCGCCTTCAATTAATCTAATATGCTTAACTCGTTGTGAAAAATAACGCGAAATTTTTATTTCAACTCGATTTTTTTATTGGTCGGCTGCGGTTTCAACTCTTACGTTTCATTTGAAAGGCAATATTGTTCAAGTTATCATCAGTAAAATATATGTATATGTGATGGGAGAGTGGAGGGGCGTAGATGAGAACTCATTGTGTTAAGAAATAAGGCATTGGAGTTTTTAAGGGGACTTTGAATTGGGTACGATATGAGATGCTTTAATACCGTAATGTTTCCTGGAAGAATAGTGCTACTCACTAATAAAAAATGATGAGGAAATATAAAGTGTTCTTTTTATCACATTGCTGCAATACATCAAAGCAGCAGCTCATACCGTTGAATATTTGCATCATGCTCTTCGGTACGATCTAAATTTAACACGAAGCGATTACTGTATACCAAATAAATATAGATCGATGGGAGGTTTTCGACCAATGATAGCTTCGTTACCTTGTTTTTGCACGATTTAAAGGACTTTTTAATTCAAGCTACGGGACTATTGAATATCCACACTAAGAAGTCGATCGTTTACGAACAATATTTTTGCACTAGTTTTTTCATAAGCTGGTCTCACGAGATTTTTATCACTGACATTTCGAGACTTAAAACAAAATTAACTTTTATATTACAATGAGAATTCACTTTTTCGACAAAAATAAGTGTAAAAATTGCAATGTTCTATTTGCTTTGGTCAAAACAAATATATTTTGCCCGGTCTTCCTTGGATTGTAATTTTTATTTTAGCGAATTCATGAATAAACTATTAATTCTGAGCAATTGATTAATGGAACAAAAATCTCTCAACAAAATCATCAAAACCGAGGTTGAAAATGTTTTACATAGATAAAAATATATCTAAACATTATGCATTTTTCATTTAAGTATTTCTCGTACGAGAAAATAACTTTGAAGTCGTAAAATAGAATATTCTAAATTGTATTGTACCGATTTATTACCATGCCTTTCATGATTGGGTCCGAAAATCTTTTCTGGGCTCGAACTCGAATTGTAAACGTACTTACCCGAAGGTTAGACGTCGTCCAATAAATTTCTCGTACTTCAAGCTCGCCAGATATGGCGTATCATCATAAAGAATACATTCATACAATTATTAATCGTATGAGTTTAAGAATTGTTACAGGGAAGTAGAGAAATTTTACGAGATGAAGAATTACTTTTCGTTTACTTTACGAGGTGAAGAATTACTACTAAGAAACAAAGCATTAACTTTTCATTGACAGAGGTGAAGAATGCAAAGTTCAATGAACAAAATATCCTCCTAGAGCCTTCGATAGCTTTTTCAGTGCCATTCATCGCCATTTCTCTGCGTTCTCCTCGACTCCCAACTTTACAGATGGGGTGCGCTGCAACTAAAGCGCTCGCCATAGGTTACCCATGCAGGGCTAAAACCGAGTTCACATGGATCCGGAACGGGTGCGGAATGCGAAACGAGGGCATGCATGAGAAGTCAGCCCTGCTTTTAAAAAATCAACCTCGAATGCATATTTAATGTTGCGGTTTAAAAAAAACTCATCTGCGACATTAATCTTTCGTATATTTCCAAAATACAATAAAGTATCAAGTTTACCTTCTTAAAATTTCAAGTAGCAGCGCTGGTATATTTTGAAGTAGCAGTCTTTAGAACGAAAAGCAAAGGCCTAAAAAGAAAAGATAAACAACCAAATAAATAAATTAAAACTCCTAAAATGATAATTCACCGGCAAAAACTAATGCTTAAATTAGAGGATATTGAAGGAAATATTTGCTATTGCGAATGTTAATGAAGATAAACCTAAAAATAGTTGCAATGTAACTAGTTAGGCATGTTTTAATTAACCTTCGCATTCATGACGATTTTCTTGACACCTCGTCTTGCCGCCTGTCCTCGAGTCCTTGAATCTTAATAATTTTGAATACGGCTTAAGTAATAAAAACAACATGGCTATCAAGTACAATTTTTCCATAACTTCATGAATGCACTGCTACCCTTGGAAATTATTTATTTCCATCTTGCATTTTTTCAGATAAATCATTACGGTGCCGCGTCTGTTTTCAGAATTATTTATGTTTAAGCCGTATTAACTGTCATAATGATCCGTTCAATATGGAAGATGGCGCATTATATTAAGCTTCAATATTCCTTGGTTATATCTAACCGATTTAATATACCTATTCTCAATTTTATGGCTCTCGGGCTTTCTCATTACTCCTGATTGGCAGTTGTACAAATCTCATGAGATAAATTAGAGCTGTTCCTTCAACCAAACTCGCAGATCATTGTATAAGACTATATGTTATTCGCATTTTATTTGATTCAATAATTTGAAAATAATAAAACCTGATGCTTGCCGGGAACTCGAAGGGAAGTGTTACAACTGTAACAAATACTAAATGAAAATAATTCGATATTCATAGTTTAAGAAATTGTCTCACGAGGTCCAGGTTCATGCTGTGTGGTTTTACTGAACTTGGGAGTCATACGTTTCTGAACTCTCTGGTTTCAAAAACATCCCTTTTCGGGGGCGCACGATTAATTTTTTTTATAAAATACTATATGTACATCACTTCAGCTGTTTGGTGGTCTTGTAGCGTAGATGTTAGTCGGACCGAAGGTCGCAAGTTCAATTCTAGTGCAAGTATCTTTTTCCCAGCAAAATTGTTTAATTTTTCACCAACTTTGCTGTGAAGCTTCATAATTGTAATTTCATCCATTTACATTTTTCCGTCCATGGATATGGAGTTTTACCGGAACCAATTTTTTTTATATTGGTTGTATTTTCCTCAGGCTATAATTACTCGTGTTCCTGTTAGTTATTGGATTTCTTATTTATTCTCGTACTCGCGAGAGTGATAATTATTGTAATAACTACGAATATTACTGATTTATTTTAATTTGGAGTAATTTATATGGAATTACTTCCCACCGATACATTTGCTTTTTATCACGTCTTCGGGAAAAATCTCTAACTCTCAACAAGTAAATATCCCCCCATCAAAAACAAAAGAAATAATGTGTGAATGAATTATCAGAGAAAATTTCAACGGGAAACTTGGAATTTATCGTTAGATCAATCCATCTTTCGGGTTGAACTAATATCAATAATATTAGATCAACCCGAAAAGCAAAATGCATCACGCTTACCTCAAATGTGGTAAACATATTTCCACTTTTGGGGTCACGTCACTTTAGCATCATAAAAAGGTGGTGAAGTGTTCCACCGTAATAATTGTAAGCAACCCCAGGCTCCATCGGAAAAAAGTTCCTTTGAAAGTGCCTCAACTCCGTGCATGTGTCACCATCTGTTGGGATATGCGGCTCACAGCCATCCGAGAGCGGTGTTGCTTGTCAGCTTCCGACTACTTGACGTGCCCCCCTCTACTTTCGCGGGCACTCAAGCTTGCAGGACTAGATGAAGGCGAGCATATGAATAAAAAATTACGTATAGTGAACTTTGGCTTAGTGGTTTATTTCAGCGCTTTGACTCAGCAAATCAGATAAAGGCTGAAACTATCACGGGTTAAGTTAGCATTAACGCCAACTAAAGAGCTTTTTGGAGCAGCAGATAATTTTTCTCTCAGAGACGAAGGAAGTTACTCACCAGTTAAGTGGCTTTGCGTGCTCCTCTAGAAGTGTCAAGTGAAAACTAGGGTAAAGGGGACAGGAACTCATTTCTTTTCCCCTCAAGCGATGTTGTGTCATATCCACATCCACCGTCTATCTCCACGTAACACGTGAAGGAGGAAAATGGATGAAATCGTGTTCCATGATTTTATCAAAATTATTTAATTAACACTAATTTTAATACACTGATAAAAAATTCCAAGATTTTCCCCATTATATCATAGTACGAGGAATGTTAGCAAAGAGCAAGTTTTTTTCCTGATTTCCTACGGGCGACCACATTTAAATGAATCTAATCCTTTCACTTCGAGATAAAATGTTCCGTAGAAGGGTTTTACCATCATCAACAGTAATAATTAGATGTAAAGGTTTTCTTACCTGCTTTCCGTATTTAAACAACATAATTTAACTATAACTAATTTTTAATCCTCGTAAAACATCTCAAGGGTTTCTCCCGCAACATAAATTTGAGATGACTAAGCTACGAGCAGATTTTCCTGATTGGCTACGGGCGACCTAATTTCAATGAATCCAATGCGTTTTCCGAATTAAAATGTTCTGTTAAAGAGTTTTACCAATAAAATAACGGCAAAAATTATATATAAAGACATCTCCTTTTGGTATCACTGTGGCAATAATACCAGGTTCATTTCATAAAATGTTTTTAAAAACTAGGTTCCACATTTCATGAGAAGATTGAATTGTGATTGACAGAGTTTAATTAAGTTAATATGCCTCACTTCATTTTCTAAAGATTTTAGGGAAAAGATAACAAAACGAACTCAGAAACTTCCACAGGTTATTATTAATGCACAACCAGTTTCAACCTTTCAGCCATCTCCTGACACTTACATTAATAATAGAAATAATTCATGGAAATTAATAAGTACGTTCATTAGCCATGACAATCTTCCACAAACGAAGCCTACAGCATTCGATTTTAGGTAAAGATTGTCGCTCCCGATCTCCGGGCCTTCGACATCGTCGATGATTGAGAGGAGCAGTGCTATGCTTGCTGTTCCTATGAGTAGAATAAGCGGGAGAGGTGGACTTCATAGCGCAGATCCGATTTCAGGAAATGGCTGGGGAAAAAGGAATAAAAAGATTTATCTTTCAGCTCACTCAGTGTTTCAACCCAGTTTGGTTTTGATAGGTGAGAGCAGAGCTCACCCCATACTAACTAAGCTATTGGCGTCTGAAATTCACACATTCAGGGTAGGAGGGCCAGTTCATTTCCCTGGACCACTTGCGATTTTCCTGAAAAAGTTCTGACGATCACCAAGTTGCACAGTGAGGATATTTGGAGGGGGTATCCAGAGAGACTTCACTCGGAATTGAACCCGGGACCCTTCGGTCGGTAGCCCAGCGCTCTACCCAATAAGCCACTATGACCTCCATTTTTTTTAAACAGTTGGTTTATTCAACAAGAATGAGGGGTAGAAAAAAACGAGGCGGAAAGGAAATCAGGCTGGAATAAAGGAGTAAGGGAATGGGTTGGTCTCCTTAGGCGTCGCGATGTCCCGTATCTCAAGGAGCGGTGGCTGGGCGCGCGGATAGCCTCTGGAATGTGGCAGCAGCGTGGGCGGTGCCAGGCGATGCGGACCCAGGGGTTCCTTGCGATCAATCTTCCTCAGGGCTGGTATGAGTGGCAGCGGAACGGTGTCATGCGACGCGGGCTATAGGTCCTCTGCCGCACGGCGGAGATCAGTCTTCCTTCGGGATTGCATTGGCAGCATTAGAAGAGGTGTGTTAGCAGGAGATTCACCGGTAAAGACAGGAACGGGAGTTCACCGGCAGACCCGTGTGTGCACACGGGTAGCAGTTCACCGGCAGACCATCGTGAAGCAGGAGTTCGCCGGCAGACCGTTGTGAAGCAGGAATTCACCGGTAGACCGTTGCGATGGCGCGGGTGCGGGACAGGGCCGGGGGCTGGCGACAACCCCGCTACTGGTGCTCTTTTTTCAGGGGTTGTTTTGGTAAGGAAGGGAGCGTGGTGGCCTAGTGGGTAGAGCGCTTGGCTACTGATCGAAGGGTGCTGGGTTCAAATCCGGGTGAAGCCGTTGGACGCCCCCGAACAAAAAGTCCTCAGAGTGCGAGGTGGCCCAGGGAAAGTAACTGGCCCCCCTACCCTGAATGTGTGAAATTCACACGCCTGTGGTTTACTCCGGGGTGAGCTCTACCCTCAACTATCCAAACCAACCTTCGGGTTGAATCACTGAGTGAGTTTTGGTAAGGCATTATCTGTTGCTGCCTTATCCTAGCAGTTTTCCAATTGTCTAAGTTCCTCGACTGCTGGCGTCGTGTGCTTCGTAAGCCGTCGCGTTCATATTAAGGACCCTCTGCCCTAGCGCCTCCGTTTTAGCGGGGGTTGATCAGTGTCTCAATCGTATCGGCTCTTGGGCGCTTGTACCTCTCCCAGGCGAAAGGTCGATTGGCATCCAGGGCCCTGACTTCTGGTTGGAGGTTCCTAGGCAGGCCGTCGAAGAACTGGCGTGCCAGGTGAATCATGTGGTCCTTGATGGGGTCCACTCCTGTGAGGTCGTAGATGACCTCCGTGGTGTAGGTCCACCCGAGAGTCAGGATTCTGGAGAGTTCAGACCGTTCGGCAACATCCACTGGACGAGTGGTAGTGGAGGAAACTCTTCCGCTCCAAGCGATGCTCTTTACCCCGAAGGGTTCAATTATACACTGCCTGACCCCGGGAACATGGGCAGAATCAGTTTAATAAATTAAAATGAGCCAATAAGCGGTGGGCATTATACAGAATTTTGAATAAGATTCGTCGGGTCCCTTCCCGAACGTTGGAAGGTTGGAACGGCGAGAGAAAGGGGGGAGAGTAGGAGGAGTGGGTTGTGCACTCATGTTTAAGTCATCCGGGTATGCTCTCCAAGGTGCGGATGACAAGTATCCCAATAAATGGTGAAGGGTGAGAAGGGGACTCCTGGTAGCCAAGGGGGAGGCTCAAGGGTTCATCAGGGATGGGGCGAAGATGGGAGGAAATTGGGAAGGTGAAGGGGGGAAGACACTTACTGATGGGAGGAATGGTGGAGGGTCTAGAGTCCGACCAGCTCTTAGGCGTCAAGTAGGGAGAGGGGGGAGTGAAAGGACGAGAAACACCGGGTATAGATTATTTTTGCACTCAAACTTTCTGGCTTATCAAAGTAGCATGTATCAAGGTTTGCCGTCAGTAATAGACATAAGGGTCTCATTAACTAATCTCATGTCTGATTTCTTCAAGAATCGCGTTTTACACTTGTTAGAAAATGCCAACATCCTATCCTTTTTTTCGACCATCATTATTTTATAATTCCAAACGGTATGCTGTAATTTTTTAGCTCTCTCGGACGACCCTAGTGGTCCGTGAGATCCCGATAAGCCATTGGCTTGTCAACAGGTTTTTCAGGGGCCGAACTACTAGAACTTGACAGAAAAACCCATGCCCTGGGCATGCATTGATTTAGTTGATGGTGTGCATACTGCATGCTTACCTTAAGCCCTTGTTCCACGGTTAATATTTTCATTAATTTATCCATGAAATCAATATTCATGAACGTGCATGCCTTGATATCACATGGGCAGGAAAAAGTTAATGAAAATGGCGCTGACAGGCTGACGGTCTGAACGAGAATGTTTTCGTTGCGAAGACACCTTTAGTTCATAATTGGTACGAAAATAACAAAATTTCGGAAAGTTTTCCACAGAGTGTACGAGCCTACGAATAGTAATTACAATGAACTAATTTTAGCCTGAAGTCTCAAATGCATGGCCAACCTACTGGCTCACGACTATTCACGTTGAAATACCAACGTAGCAGTTCCATAATATTGGTGCGTAATTAATTGATCGGAATACAACAGGTGATTTAACAACAGATGCTTGCACCAAATAATTCTGATTCTGTCATGTAGTAAAACATTTATCAACAATTCACTCAAATATTCGAGGTGAACAATACTCTTTAATGTAAAATATACAATGTGAATAATACTCTTTACCGTATATCAACTGGCCAGGTTTTAAAAGGCGCCCGTGGCGCCCACTTATTCAAAGAGGGTAAAGAAATTATATGACACTTGATATAATAAGTTTATTCCCAACACTAAAAAATTACATTCTGTCCGTTTATTTACTAGAGAGAACAACGTACAATTGTCCGTGTGAGAATACTGCTGTTTAGAGTTGAAGTCCAACGTGCTCAAACAACTGACGCGACTTGTTGATTGCAATTGCATATGCCGGAATCACTGGAAATTGTCGTCGTCGCAAGATGAAAGGGAGCGTTGTACAAGTCGGAGCCAAATCAGAAATGATTCTTGCTTTTATGAAATTTCTTGCAAGCAGTTGAATAACAGCATTTTAAAATGTTAGTGACTGTGGCTCCATCTAATAACGGCATTTTAAAAATTAAGTGACTGTGGCTCCATCTTACAGCGATCCTGAGTCAGTTACAAGGGCTTTTCTCATATCGATGGTAAAGAAGACCAACTTCAATGACGTTATCTTTTGAAGCAGTCGAAGTAGTATCAATCTGACAAGGGTATGGTCGAAGCGCGTGCATGAAGGAAAAACAATCAGAGGTTCCTCTTCCGTCAAGAATTTACAGAGTTACCAAATTGACAGAAATCCACAAAATATTGGCACGCGCATGCGCAGTTTGATTATGAAAATATCCATGAACCTTTCAAAAATTAATTTACGAAAAAACTTAACGTGGGATACTGGCTCTAAGTGATGAAATTGTGTTTCATCAGGCTTTAATTCATATTTCCAAACTGGTGAAAATTTACTATCAAATTGAAACGTCAGCAATAGGTGTGCAGCTATTTGAAGAATTGACCAAACCCTCGGAAAAAACTTACATTAAGAACATTTTTACACTAAATGGGAGAAAACTGTCATACCTTCAATAATTTCACTCGCGAGAAGAGTGGTGCAATATTACAGGACCACGGAGAGAGTATTCTCTACCCAATTAGCTGAATCGATGCCAACAACCTACGGGATAGGAGCTACGCTACGCTAGGATAGGAGCTGTAAACCTAGTCCTAAATATTTACCGTTGCATAGGAAAAAGTGGTATACCCCTTCGCTGCGGGTTAACAGTGAGAAAAAAACTTTATGGTCCATTGACACATAAATTAACAAACTTTATAAGCACAAATAACGTCCACTTTGAATTCAAGAGCTACCGCAGGGGTCTCTGGACCCATAATTGGAAGCCAACAAAAATGTAAGCATGATCGCTATCCTGGAGGGGGGTAACCGCGAAAATGTTCACAGATAATCTATATTGGCGCATAATTTATAACATCGTGCGCACGCGGGTATATTTATATAAATATATATATTTTTTTCCTTGGGTGCATGTGGAACTATCGGCCACTGCCATCGCTTTCCTTCTTTCATTTGTTTGTTGTCCCTGGAAAGAATCCAGGAGGGCAGGGGGCCTCTGAAAACGGCTAGGTGGTCTAGTGACCGATTTTAAGCGCGGCTGCAGGGAGGATCGGCGCTAGGGAATGTGTTGGGGAAATATGTGCAGGGGGTGGGGGGGAGGGTTGGTGCCGTCCGGCTCTTGTGGCGCCCCATGCGTCATCTTTGGCGGCTCCACCCGAGCTAAACGCGGGCGATCGTAAATTTTCGGTGCAAGCGTTCTTCTAAAAGAAACAGCATTGCAACACCATTCACCACCACACTCTCATAAGGGTCCGTTTTCATAATTTCCGACTCCTTCCGGGTATTTCAGGAGTAATGTCCTACGCTAGCATACAGGATGTCCAGAAAAAAATATTTTTGAGAATTGATTGAGCTGAAAAAAATGGATCAACCAGCCACTATCCACAGCTTCTCGAATTTCTGGTGGAGGTATTTCGGCCAGATACATAATATGAATAACAGACTTTAACGCACCTCATCCTAATGTAAAAGAATTGACCCTAAATTGATTTGATATAATAATTGGTGCTAGATATTCATTTTTATCATAAAAAATATATGAGAAAAAAAGTTGATTTTTACAGGCAAATTATGAAGGAACTGAAAGTAAAGAACTGCGTAGGAATGAAGCGGTTAGCTGATAGGCGAGTGAATTGGAGAGCTGTCGCAAATCAATCTTCGGATTGATGATCGCTGATTATAGCTAAACTTTTGTTTAATCACAAAAAGGTATTCATATCTTTACTGACGTGGCATAAATAGTGAGCAAAAATTGTAACTGGTCAAGATTTATATTAACTTAGGGATGAGCAATACGCATGTCTCAGGTAACTATTTCAATATGTATTTCCGGAGTTATGGTATTGCTCCTATGGTTATGTTTATCTCCTATGGTTAAATGTAATATGGAAAAGGGAGATTAAGAGGCTAAGACCTTAAGCTTAAGGAGCTTCAGCAATTATAATTATTTAATGAATAGGTAAAATGGGAGAGTGATCATTTGAACGGTTAGATGTTGTAGTCATTGGCAGGAGTAAAGAGGAGGAAAACACGTGATGATATACTCTCTCGGAGTTTTCCGCGGCGATTAGATGAATGTTCCATTCTTCTTCCGGGTATCTGCCGCGTCGTTGTGTTTATCTGACAACGTTTCTCCTCCCGTCCTGGAGGCGTCTTCAGGTCGAAGATATCTGCGCTGCATTTTGGTCCGACTTTATAACGTCAGAAAAACGCAACGACGCGGCAGATACCCAAAGAAGAATGGTACATTCACGTGATGATATAGTTTAACGGCCTCCTCCAGCATATAAGGAGGTTCGGTCGTTTCACTCAATTTAAGAGAATTCAATGAAACCTCCTGAAAGCATTAATAATATTGTTTTGAAGCTACCTGCAAATTTTCAGAACTATTTGTAGCACGTTTCTTAAGATATTTGATCGAGAATCGGGCATGTAATTACACGTGTTCTTATGCCATTTCTTCTGCATCCTGAAAGTTATGCATCCATGTTCAAGTAACTTACTCGTGTAGTCAGTTTCACATCGCGCGAAGGATTTCTTCAAGCGCTCGGAGAAAAAATCTGTTATACATTTTTATATGAATGATATAAATTATTATACATTGAATAATTAGCAAAGGTTCTTTGTGATGAATAAAGCCTTGCGTTCCCGTGTGATTTCATGCCCACTTCTAGTTCAAATATCTTAATAAATCTGCGGCAAATAATTCTGAAAAAAATAAGGTAGCTTTATGATAACAAAAGTAATGTTTCCAGCAAGTTTCATCAAATTCTCTTAAGTTGAGCGAAACCATTGAACCTCCTTAAATAATAGGATATTAGGTTTAAAGGATTTATAAACTTGCATAGATATGTACTAATTGTTAGAAGCTTATGAGCCATATCTTCCTCCAGAGTCAAGTACCATGAAACAAATGACTTAAATTGACGTCTATCTTGGATAAGTTCTATTGGCAAGAGAAGATGCTGCTGAGACATGAGGTTATTAGTAAAGCGATTTCGGATTGAGTGTCTGTTAGGTCGTGGCGATTTCGGCCAGCTATCAATTATCCAGAACACAGAGATGTCAGACTTTCAGATGGTCACGTAAAATTTGAACAAAACTAATATTATTTGGATTACATGATAATGATAGCAATATGGCATTCGCCAGAAGCATAAATATTTTTTAAAATAATTAGTTATTTTCTTCCCATGGGTGTTTTTATTGAAATAATTTAAGTCATAAAAAAGGAAGACAAGCAAAAAAGTGAAAAATCAGTCAAGGTCATTCAAAAATCACTCTAGAATCGGGTGTTTGAACCTCATTGACTGTGGTACCTTGCGCCCAAGGGCGGGTAATTTGTGTGATCATTTGCATGGTACTTCTTCACAGAACTTTGCTCCTTTAAAGCCTCGGTAATTTCAGAGAGAAAGTGGACGCGTAGGAAGCTTAATTTTTACAGCACCCGGACCGTAATTGGGGGATCTGGATTCGAATCCCAGTCCAGGTGAATGACGTTTTCACACTGTAATACAAACGTTCCTTCAGAGCGGGTGACGACAGTTGAAGTGTAATGCTTTTAATACCAATTTTGATTATCGAGAACACAGGAAGATATTCAGAATACCCAGGAGGCATATCGGGGGTTCTTTTCTTGAGCACTCCTCTTGGAGGTAGGATGCGAAAACACGAAATGAAAAACACCACACGTCTACTTGTTAAAATTCGCGGGAAAGGAATTATTGTAACTAAATAATTTCAAATTTTCGTATTCGATGTCACGATTGAGAGACAAAGAAGTTGTAAGAAACATAATACAAAGCGAGAAGGCAACATATATTGTGTTGAAAGCAAATAGGATTACCAATAAGAAAAAAGTAACTGAAAACATTTGTGTTAAGTATTGCAATATATGTTTAAAATACTAGGTCGATTGAAAAGCAGGAACAGATGAAAGAAATAAGGTTTTCGAAGCTAGGTGCTGGAGGTGGATGAGGATGCTTGTTGACAGTCATTATTGAGGAAATGTGAAAAATGCATAAAATAACAGCTCCATTATTTCATTGTTTCAGGGAAATTTGCAATAATAGAAGAATAGAATACAACGTATTGTTAAAGAGCATAATAGAAAGTAAAATAGAAGGGAAAACCCGGCGAGGAAGATCAAAGGACAAATACATGGGTGACCTAAAACGGAATATGAAACAGAAGAGCTACAAGGACATAAAGAATTAACAGGAGATAGGGTAGAATGAAAGACTACTGCCAACCAATCTTATGGATGAATACCTAATGGTTATGATATTACACTCGTGCGCGAGATGACGCATACTTAAAATGGGGATACCTTTCTCCTTGAGGGGATAGTTGGACTATTCCAAAAATAATGATCTAACACCAAATATTTGCCAAATTATGAAGTATTAGCAAAAGGTTGTCAACTATTTCAGCAGATAATGAGGTACAGCACATTTGACGCAAACAATAGTTTCCATTCAACGCTACAGGCTGCTTGTAGACAGTCATTATTGAGGAATTGTGAAACATGCCGAAAATAACAGCTTCATAATTTCATTGTTTCAGGGGAATTTGTAATAAGTAATTTAATTTGTGGTATAATCAAAATCAACAGTAAATTTCACAGTATTTTAGTGAGCAACGTAAAATAACACTACAGGTAATCTAACTTCGCACACCTACCCGAGTGTCAACTCAATTTGGTGTAAAGTATCCTCCCCCGATGAGGATATTTTGCACCACATAAAAAATCTTAGTTCAAATATTAATCTTCTTCTGATATGCGTTTAAGAAAACTTAAAAAATATAACATTAATGGGTATGTGGTCATAGTTCAAAGAATTCAAACTGTAGGGCGTTTCAATTATGAAGGAAGGAAAAAATGGTGCAAAGTAAACCCCACCTCACAGGTAGTTAATGTTAATCAACGTATTTTGAAAAAGAATTATTGCTAAGTTATTAAATCGAAAAGGAAATCATTTTGTTCCTCCTCCCAACACCGTGGATTTTGAAGCACGACCATTTCCTGTTTTTTCGGCTTTATGTCAGTCTGTCTGTGTTTTGGTCACTAATGCCGCGAGGGAAAAAATAATTTTTGGACGATTCTTTTCAACTGTGCATCCATCTTAATTTCTCACCTCCTCTAGTGCTAGAAATATAGAATTATTATACGCCAAACGAATGAAATTTGCCCTGTATTCATCCCTTTTCTGTATATCTTTGCACGCGTGAGTGAGAATGCGTACTTTATCATTTGCGTACTTCGTAATGACGTGGGAAAAAGTTTACAAAAATGTGGAATTCTTGTTTGTTTTTCGGGCTAACACATCTGATCGTCGATTGGGTTATCTGGGTTCGTATCAAAATCTATAGAAATGATTTTTTTCATGGCGATACTTCCTAATTTAGAGTCTTTCCTCCGTCAGCGTGAGTGTGCGCGAAGTTCAATAATTGTGCAATGCTTACTTACTCCCAGGGCTATCTATATCATAGGCGATATTTAGTCGCTTCCACTAATCCCTTTAATCTGGATCGATCTTCTGCCTCTCTTTCTGTTGCTCCGATCTTTTCTTTATCCTTCTTAACTTGCATTACATTAATCCCACCATCTCAGACGAGGTCGTTCCCGGGTTCTTCTTCCTTCAGGAATCCCGTGCAGTACCTCCTTCAGCAGACATCCCTCCTCTTTCCTTATAATATGTCCAGCCCACCTGATTCTTCTGGACTTAATTTCATTTATTATAATTGGATGTCTGTAGAGATTACTGATTTCTCTGTTGTGCTTTTTTCTTCAATGTCCTTCGTATAAGGGCCCATAGATTTTCCGCAATTTCTTATTCTCGAATACTATTAGTTTTTTCTCCTCCTTCTTTGACAGACTCCATGTTTCAGATCCGTAGAGCGGTACAGGGGAAATTATTGTTTTATTAAGTCTAGTTTTTTCTTTTGTGTGACAGGGATTTAGAAGATAAGGTTCGGTCACATGCATGTACACATCTGTTGGCGGGGTTTAAACTGTTTTGTATTTCTGGATCTTCCGTATTGCCATTTGTTAAAATTACTCCTAAATATTATAAAATGGTCTACCTTTTCAAACTCATGGCCATCTATTTGCAGAGGAACTGTATTTCCAATAATTGTGAAATACGTTAATAAATTATTTTTGTGACGAGTGACGTTAGTTTTCCCTCCATATCATAAATATGGATCTCCCCACGAAAACGCCAGCGTGAATCGCTGTAAAATTAGATATTTCGGGCGCTCAAATAAACTCTCGCGTAGGATTCACATGAGAAAAATGTTTGACCTCGATGAGAGTGGAGATCAGGGAGGACAGGGGTAGGAAGGGGGGGGAGAAATAAGGGGTAGGGGGCGGGGAAAAATAGGGGAGGGGTATGTGTCACGAGGATCCGTGCGTACGAGGGGATGAGGTTGAGGTTGTTTGGGGCGTGGGTGGGGGGCGGAAGCGATTTCTCTGCCTGAAAGGGGACGGAGAGTGGGGGCGGGGGGTAGGGGGTGGAAAATACAGAAGTGGAGACAACGAATCGTTTTGAAAATTTTGAAAAACTTGGGAAAAAGTTTTTGTCAGACCAAAATATTTCTAAAACCCTTTTCGTAATATTAAGACTGCGGCATCAAAAATGAAAAGTAATCAATATAGTACCCACATAATGTCCACTTTATTTTAAATTTAAAAATTACAACACGTGTTCCGTCTTTTTTTATATATCCTCCTTCAGGTACAATGGTACCTTCATGTACAGGTGGCTGAAGATAGCTAAGTAAAAAATGCCGAAACACGCATTGTAATTTTAAAACCAAGTGGACAATTCTATATCGATAACTTTTCATTTTTGATAATGCAGTTCCACCACATCTCGCCGGACACTACTGACTTATGACTGCGATGTTTTTTGTCGCGAGAATATTATAACGATGGTTTTTCTCGGGAAAAACGACTCCAATGATGACTTATTTGTCTGTTCGACCATAGTCAATTTAAATATATTACCATACATACATTAAATATAATTAATGTAAGAATTAGCCTTCTTCTTACTGATTGATAAATTTAAAATATTAAATTAGGCCATGGAGAAGAAGATTCAACCCTTTGAAATGCAATTCTACATACGCATTTTAAGTACCACTTGGGTGCATGATGCAACGAATGAAGAAGTCCATAACAGAATGTTTTTCCAAACTGAATTCATGTTGACAATTAAATAACATATATTACAATATCATGGACATGTCCTTTAACATGATAAGTACCGACGTCTTCAGTAAGCTCTATTAGTAAGGTCGAATAAAGACGACAATCTGGTAGAAGATTTATTTAGCTTGCCAATCTGATAAAGTGTTGTAGAACAGCATTGGTGGAACTCTTCCCAACTATATCAAACAAATCAGGCAACGTCATGATAATAGTCAACGTCCGGACGGGATAAGTAAGAAGAAGACAAAAGTTATACAGCTATTGAAACTGTGGGGCGTTTTTTCACATTGTTCAACAAAGCAAGGGTAGATGACAGTAAGCTTCGATTATTTACAAACGACGTAGAGTATAGGGAAATCCGTAGCCATAATGATAAGCAAGTGCTAACGGAGGTCCTCGAGGCAATCCGATACTCGTGCAATGTGTGACAGCTACAATTAATATTGGAAAAATGTGAAGTAATGAATTTCTGGTGAAGGGAAATTTCTCCTCATCGCACCTATTCCGTACAACATAGCCAATTAGAGGCTATAAAATCTTTGAAAATCCTCGGAGTTAAACAAACTAATGATGTCTCGTGGGAAAATATATCAGGGGGATAACTGGTCAAGCTAACGATGAATTGGGATTTGTTAAAAGAGTAATTGGAAAGTGCCACAATGAAGTTAGGGAAATCAGCTACATCTCCCTTGTTAGACTCCACTTGGATCAGATTTAACCTTTGATGCAAGTTCCAAACTAATTTTTTTTCTGACACCACGCTGTGCATGTTTTCTATTTAACTTTTGCATCTCTGTACAGTCATGTACTTGAAAATACATTAATACAAATATTTTCTCTTACATTGGAGGCATATCTATAGTGCAGTACACGTTGGTGACATTTCTCCTCTTGACAAATCTTTGAAAGTGTTCGCTAAAACACAAATGGTCGAAGCTTCATTAAACTTCTTAGAGTACAGTGTACTGCATGTTGATGATAACCACATGCAGCCCTTGCCACACATGCTTACCCTTGCCATCGCCCCCTGTCACGCACCCATGATGTGGATTGCAGGGTATTATGTAGATGTAGACACTCACCCGAGTCATTCACCATGGGAACGCAAAAACCCATAATCTCACAAAAATGCAATTAGTCATAAGGTGGAAGGAAGGCCTTTATTACGAAAATTGTCCGACCATATATATTTCAATTACAGTTCAACCTGTTTGTGAAGTCTATTCGGTATCTCCACCCGGTAAAAGATCAGTTCAGTCCTATAGAAGATGGATGAATTGGCCATCGAAACGTCGGCAGCAATGCAGATTTTGGCCCGATGGATGCACCAAATAGAGTTCAAAACCAGCATACGCCAGGAAAGCATCAGTGAATCCTGTATTTAGCATAACATCTTCAAACCGTGGTACTTTCTCCGGTTAAGGCATCTTCCAGGGTCGGACATAAAAAGGACATTTCAAGTCAATTATGTCTCGTCTATGAGAAGAGGTGCCTAGGTTGTCTAGCTAAATGTCTGCATATAAATGGAATGTACCAGAAATAACGAAAGATAAGAGTCACATATCGTGCCCTCAGATTTTTATGTTAACAGAATAACGATTGTTTCCAAACTTCGCACATATTCCTGCTCTTACAAATGTGTTTCCTTCTTATACATGCAATGAAAGATTCTGCACTGCCGATTAATCTTTTATATAAGTTAAATAAACCCAATTACCTTTATTCAGACTTCGGTCAGTCTTATAGTCTTCAACGTGTCTAAATTAGATTTCTTTGCTCGCGTGTTCATCGAGACTGTTTGAATCAAAACTAAACTCAATTTTTCATAGGTATCGTTTAAAGAAACATCTTTCACGAATGGCCAACCTTGCATTAAAAAAATAAGATTTAAAATATGAATATTATTCGACAAATAAATTTCTATTGAGCAATTTTCTCCAGGCATAAATTTCAATTACAATGCCATTTCTATTACTAACTCATTTTGATTTAAGCTCCTGTAGTTATTCACTAATTAACAAAAAAACAAAGACGAAGTGGTGATTAAAATTTTATTACCATCTATTTCGATTCTTATCAACAGTTTTTTAATGAATGTGACATAATGTTATAGCAGGAAAATACTAGATTTACCCATGTTTCACTCATTAGCGCATTTAACACCATGATTTTCCATGTTCATTTGGCGAAAAAAGGAAACAAAAAAGAAAGAAATTTTAAAAAGGTGAAAAAATATTTTTGTTCTAATCAATTTGAGGACAAATTTTCTATGAGCAGCCAAGGAACGAATTGAATGACAAAAGTTATTTCCCGGGGGAACCAATTTAACATGAGGTAATTCATAGCGTTAAATACATAATGCATTTACAACTTTCCATCTCCTTAATTAAAGGTTTCCGTTTAGCAAACATTCCGTATTAGAAAGGATTTTCAGGGACCAAAAAAAGTTTCCGTTGACGTTTCGAAACGTCCGCTTGAAAAGAAAAAGTTTTCTTCCAACCTCGTCACTCTTTGGAATTGGATGGATGGGAGGAGTTCATAGCGTTTCGGAAGGGGGGGAAGGGATATGCGTAGGTGTCTACGACCATTAAGCTCCCTCGTGGGCGATCGTCGTGACGAAAAAAGCCCCATGTTCATACAGCACCCACTTGAGCAGATCTCAGGAAGATCAAAAGCCTGGAACTCCCTCGTGCCTCTCTGTCATTATCCAAAAATCTTATATCGTTGTGCTCACTCGACCATGACGCCAGAGAAATATTTTGGAGCACTCCGGTGGAATATGACGGCGAAAATACAGAGCGAGCAGTTCAGCATGTGACTTCGAACGCGCTCGTGTCACCCTCTTGCGATATTAATGCGAGCATACATTCGCATTTCTCTCATCTTTTATTGCTTTTTTGTGCTAAGCAAGGTCACAGAACCAATTAGGTGTCCTGCCGCTGTCAAAATAGTACAGATTTACCGGCTAATGGGTGTTTCAGATCCTGCATACTAGGCAGCGCACTTCAAAACAGATCGAAGGGTGTTGGAAGCCACTATTACAGTTGTTTCTATGGCAATAGCCTTAGAAGTAGCTAGCAAATGGTACATCAATGTGTAAACACTGACTATTAGAATAAACGCGTAAATTGGACAGGCCTCTATTGTTTCTGCAAGTAGACGGAGAGAATTCCTTACAAAGAAGCCCTACGAAGAGCTGGAGAGAAAAAAAGAATGATGAAACTGCGAAGAAGAAAAGACAAATTTACTGGACACATTTCGTAACACAACAACCTAATGAAAACAATATTGGAAAAAGAAATAAATGGGAAGCAAAACAGAGGAAGACCACAAATGATATATTAAATTAATAAAATCATGAATGACGTCATAGTAAATAACTTTTTAAGAATGAAGTGGTTGGAATAGAGAGGAGTTGAGTGGAGAGCTGCTGCAAACCGATCCTTGGACTGATGATTACTAATGATGATAAGCATTTCGATTCCTTGATTAAGCAGCATCTCATTCGGTGTAATCCTGATCACATGACTGCAATCGGGGATTAAATATACAAACAACGAATGAATTAGCAGGAGGAAAGCTCATTGTTGCATATGCAAATATTTATTTGCACCACGAAATATTATTGCTGATGCACTTGAAAAACACAAAAACACGTAAAAAGGACACTTACAAATAAACTTGGACGTTTAGACGGTCAAGCCGTCATCGTCGCCGGTAGAATAATGGCTGAAGCTCATGCTCTGTTCCCTTGAGGAGGAAAGGGCAGAGGGGGGGGGGTGCGAATGAGTAGTGGTGGGGAGAGAGAGGTGGCTATTAGAATAATTGTTCAGTGGGCTAGGTTTAGCCCGGGCTTTTCAAATGCCCTACGCAACCAAATATGTGCGTAATCACGGATTTTCACGTCGAGATTACTGGTGGTTTCGAGAATGGCTTCTATGATGATGACAGAAAAGCAATCATCAAAAATTTGGCAGCGGGAGTTGTTGTGGAAATGTTTGTGGATGGAATCAAGGAAAGGTGGAGTTTCCATTTGTGAAAAAATATCTAAGAAAGCAGGAATTTCTTTTTCATACCAAACAGAGGACATATATTTCTACGAGCAGTCAATATATGCATTTAATATTATGTAAGAAAATTTACGGAAGAAGCACCTTCAGTGCCATAGGCCTATGACAGCTGATCTGATTCCCTTTATTTTTTCGTTCGACACAATTAGTAACACAAGCCTAGAAGTAAGGAAGCACTCTACTAAAACAAGTATTTAGAGCATGTTCTTATATAGCAGTGAAGCCTGAAAAATAGCAGCTGAAAAGCAAAGGAGATCGGAAGCAATGGAGATGTGGTGTTATCGAAGAATCATGAAGATAAAATTGACGGAGAGGATCACAATCGGAGAAGTCGTATTAAGAGTTGTAAAGAAAAGAATTACAATGAAAACTCTGCGAAGAAGGAGGGACAAACTTATTGGATACATTTTGTGACACAATTGCCTATCGAAAAAAATATTGGAAGAAGTGAATGTGAAGAATTACCGTGAAAGACCAAGAATGAAACACATCAAGGAAATCATGAAGGACATCAAAAAGAATAATTATGTAGGATTGAAACGGTTGCTGATGATATTGCATTGCTGGCTGAGAGCGAAAAGGATCTGAGTGAGGTAGGTACTTGAGGTAATCGAGGACACCTTAACAAGAGGATATAATATGAAAGTAAATGTAGAAAAGACCAAAATACTTTAGGTTAGCAAGCATTGAGGACAATAGGAAGCATCTTTAAGGGGCACGCGATTAGAGAATGTAAAGGAGTTCACCTACCTGGAAAGCAGAATGCTTTTATCAAAATTAAAAACTCCTAACATTCAGAAACATCGGTTTAGAACTGAGAAAACGCCTTCTTCAAACTTATGTATGGAGCATATTTTTATATGGCAGTGAGACCTGGACGCTGGACAAGGCAGAAGAGAGGAGGGTAGAGGCATTCCAGATGTGACATTTCAGGAGGATGTTAAAGATTCCCTGGGTGGACAAAGTCAGTTCCGAGGAGATTCTCAGACATGTGGAGGAGACTCCGTGCTGGCTGAAATTACTTAAAAAGAGAATAAATATCTGGATCGGGCCCCAACTAAGGCACGAAACCTTGGTGGCCACCATCTTAGAAGGTACTGTGGAGGGAACCAACTGCCGGGGCAGGTCTAGGTTGGAGTTTATGGGACAACCAATGAAGGAGTTAGGCTGCTCCACTTATGTGCAGTTGAAAAGAATGGCACAATACAGAAACGGATGGAGAACTGCCGCCAACAAACCTTTGGGTTGGTGTCTTAAGAAGAAGCGGTTTGCGAGAAGGAGAGTAGAGTTGAGAGCTGCTGCAAACCAATCTTCGGATTGATGAATATTTGTGATGATGTGAACTTACCATTATTGTTTCACATATTTAAACATAGTTCGTTCGCCAATGCATACCTCTCGCTCCTTGTATATCTTCCCTAGTGAGGCAATTCATCCACATCCACCCTTTGATTATCTCACTCTGGCCTTTCATCTCGCGCCGTTTAATCTTCTGTCAACACGACCGAAAGGAAGAAGCTTTAATGCTTTCATGCTTTTCCATTGCCGGAGCATCCAATCCACGTTCATATCACGACCCACTCACCCTTTCAGCTTACACTGCCACGAACTCTTTTGAGATAGAAGGGTAATTCACTTTTGCATCACTTTTTCCGGACGTCTATGCTTGACCGAGAATGCCCAAGTTCACCACCATGAGTAAAATCATGAGCGGAGAAGTACAATTTCAATGCAATGTTTTTATTTCATAAACACGAAGTCATTCTTTGATGTGATTCGAGTACTAAGCTAAGACCTTTCTGCCAGACTTTCTGTTTTCGATTTATTCTCATCATCTCCCTTTGCTATCAATCGAAATCATGCGGGAAAACAACACAAAGTTAATTTTATATCGAATTGTTTTCAATTTTTACCAATCACAACTTTTTCTAGTTTACTTATCAAACAAAAATACCTAAGTTTTGAATATATTAATTCATCTGACTATGGTGTTCAAAGAAAATTTGGTTACCAATGAGAAATAAGGTCGTTAATAATTTTTGTAGGGAGATTTGCTACATGGATAAGTGATATGGACCATTTTAAAGTTAGTACAGGAAAGAATAGAGGCTACCGAAAGTTGGTGCACGATGCGAATGCTGGACATGAAATGAACGAATACGATCAGAAACGAGGAGAAGTGCAGAATAGTAGGAGAGGAGAAAAATAATGGAGCTCTATTAGGAAGACATGACCCAGATGAGTAGGCCACACTTTTAGACACAATGAATTTCCTAAAAACATTTAAGAAGACCTACTAGAACAGGATATGAAAAAGAACAGATACAAGGAATATAAAAAAGTTAGAAGGGTAGAACTTCCCTTCTAACTTTTAGGGAGGACTAGAGAGGAATAATATAGAATACAGAAGATGCAGTTTTCCACAAATTAAAATGTATTCGACCCGAGTTTCGATGCATTGCATCTTCATTAGGTCAGGAGTAAGGGAGTAGAACTAGAGAGGACTGCAGTCAATCAATCTTAGAATTTACGACTAATGATGGTGATTGATTTTTCTGTCTTTTAACACGTTTGCCTCTTCTAAGGCATGTGTAGTGGATGCTTGTGAGGCTTCGTCCCGTGACAAGCATTTGCGATTTATGGTAATGCATCAATAGTCGTATTTACACTAACTCTAATAGGGTATAGTGAAATGCATGTTGGTGACTAATCACCCAATTAGTGATAATGTATAAAAGAACTGGTTTAATGTTGAGCATTTTACATTTTCTCGGCTAAAATAAAATTTATATATGATATGAAATTTGAGGTTTAACTTAGAGAATATTTCAAATAGCATATTTTATAAAAATTTCAATAGAAGAAAAAAACAAATGGTACAAAGGCCACATATTTGGTAAAATTATTACACAACTTTGATCTATAAATAATGTACAAAGTATGCATGCTCATGTAAAACTCAAAAACGACATTTAGTACAATTTTCAAACTTAAAGGACTATAAAATGTCTTCTATGCACAGATAACTGACCACTTTTCATGTAACTCATGATCTCCAGTTCCATCTCATATCGTTCGTTTTTCTTGTAAAAATAAATGTTCCTAGGCATCATGATTTTAAGTTCAAATTCTCAGAATATTTTTGATGGTATACATAGCCTATATCAATTCCAGAAACAGAAAAATACCAAGTATACTACTTGGTAAAGTGATTTCATACTGCGGCCATAAATAATGCTAATAAGGGCAAGATGAGGATGTCCGTTAAAATTAAGTGCGAGAGATAAAACATGAAAGGCGTTGTATGTGACTAAAAGAATTAATGTGACGTGCTAAATGCTGATGCTATGTAAAAGCCATTAAACGCAAAGAGTGAGGTTGGGGTAAACACTATCAACTTAGTCACTGAACCTGGCCTATAAATGCTGCAGGTGTGAATGGCCATTCATGATATCGCTATTAAAAGGACATTCACGCCTGGTTGCAAAGGAAATTTCTATTGTTAAAAAGAAAAAAAAATAATGAATTTAGAGATAAAAACGCAATACTTAGGCAAAAACGAAAGTATATGAAAATTGAACTTTTTTTGAAGATTTTCGCAGCTCAAGTTTTTATTATTCAGGTTTTTGGTTCTGCGATTAAATCTTTAATCGCAGAACCAAAAACCTGAATAATATATATGAAAATTGAATGAAAAAATTAAACACTGCATTCTATTATGCGTTCGACGGTATAAATTTCCATTCAATATCTTGAATGTAAGTAATTTAAAAAAGTAAATAAAAAAAAACCCCTGCACCGAATTCAATGCTTATCTTATGGGAGTAAAATTTTATATTCATGGGGTAAAAACAACCCCAAAAATTGTTTATTTCAGAAATCCTGTCTTTGTGCGCCTATAATCCACGGTACGGATATTTACTTCCGTCATCCAAATGACCATCGATAGGGTGAGTTGAAATCTCGTAAACATGCACGTTTCGAGATTATAACTATCCCTGTCGATAGTCACCTAGACGATCGAAATGCATGCATTTGAGTCAAAATTCCTATTTTTTCATTGACAATTTGGATTAATGTTTAATAAAAAATGTCACTCTTTTCTGTAACCACCATAGTAGGACTTCAATGTCATTTTCTGTCATGTCCTTTATCTGATATGAACCACCAAATTTTACTAGAGGAATAAAAAGACAATTTTTACTAATACCACTGAATTTTACTAAAACTCGACCTGGGTATCGACGTGGATTGAGTTTTAATAAAATTTAGTGGTGTTTGTAAAAGTTGTATTTTTATTCCATCAAATGATGGAATACCACCAAGTGAACCTTGAAAAAGAATTTGCACCAAGTGCCACCTCCCACGCTATTTATCTCGCAAATTGAACTTGAGTTTGCATGGTGTTAAATGCGAAAATGGGAGAAAACGGTGAAAAACCATATTTTTCTATCTATTATAAATACTGTTTTCACAAAAAACTGTTACTGGAAGCGAAAAATTTAGGAAAGGAAATTGATTAAAAATAAAAAAGGAACAACTTAGCGCCTTAGTTAATGATTTATTAGCAAATTACTGCGATAATTGAAGTAAAAAGTGGTAATTCCACACAAATGGCACTGCAGTTGGCGTATAGATTAAGTGATAATTAAAAATGTATTTTCGTGGAATAATCAACATGTTTTGTACTTTCATTTTTATTTTCAATAGCTAACGTACGTCATCAGCGAAAGCAGAATTTTTTAAAACCAATTTAACAAAAAGTTGGAATTGAGTATTTGTTTTGACTCACGCAGTCATGGTGGAACCACCTTAATTGATGACTATAGGGAAAAAACCATTCTAAACTATGAATATTTTGGTCTAGATAAGGTTTTCTTCATCAACCTTGAAGATGACAGATATCTACTGAAATCTTCGTTGGATTCTTCTTAGAGTAAACCAGTGTGGGCAGTACCGAGTTATTGCTATAATCTTTTACCTACTCTATTTCTGATTTACTTTAATTTCTTCAATGTCATACTCTCTCTCATTTGCATGTCATAAGTATCGACGGAAACCGACGGAATGCCTAAGTCACAATGCCTAATTCTTTTTAGAGTAAACCAGTGTGGGAAGTACCGAGTTATTGCTATAATCTTTTACCTACTCTATTTCCGTTTTACTTTAATTTCTTCAATGTCATGCTCTCTTTCATTTGCATGTTAAAAGCATCGACGACAACCGACGCAGTGCCTAAGTGCAAATCGTCCCGTGAATGCCCTTTGGTGATTCGTGCCGCGCATGTGATGGTACCGCACCCCAGGGACTGTGACTCTGACTGACTGCCGCGGCAGAAGCGTCGTTTGCAATGAGCGGAGCAAGGGAAGCAAGATTTCCCTAGGGAGATCGAGATAGAGAGACTGAACGCGGTGCGACATGTCGCAGTCATGGTTACCAACTTCTGAAGAGTTGATCACATAGGCGTAAGAAATTCCGGGAGGTCACGTTAAGAGCACGATTTCCACTACCGTTGAGTCTACATAAAATCTACATAATACACTGCAAAATTCCGCAGAGGCGTGTGGTAGGGGATGTTAGGACACCAGAAATGTAAAAGGGGGGATATAGGGAAAAGGAAGGAGGAGATGACAAAGGCGAATTGCATGAAAACGGATTTTGTTAGTAACCCAAGAAGAGAGCAATTGATAAGTAAATTTAAATTGAAGAAAAATTAAAATTCTCAATGAATGAATTACACTATGGCCCCCGAGCCAAATGAGATTTACACATCGCAAACACTCAAGGCACCAAGTTTCCGTGAAGGTCTTTGAGTTGAAGATATTTCCCTTTCGAGTCTTCCTCCTTATCTATCAATCTTTATGGAGAATATTTTGCCTCATGTCCGCTGAAGTGGAGAAGCCAGCTGTAACGTGGGCGAAATATTGTCCAATAAGAAGGATAGACGCGGAAGGAGACCCCAAAGTGAAATATCTTCAACTCGAGACAAAAAGCCCTCATGGCGGGGATATACTTCCTGAAACTTTGCACAATATATATTATTTCCGTAATGTAATCACATCAAAGCACCGATAAACAACCCAAACGCTACTAGAGCTAGACAAGCGAAACATGTTTGGTTAAAAAGGAGTTAAAATTCCTTGGAATTTGAATTAACCACTGATTTAGATTGTCTTAGTGCCACGCTCTGTCTATGTTATAATCAGTAATGGTTTGGTAAAGAAGGCATTGTTATACCTATCAGTGGTACCTAACAGTCGTTTACAATAAATTTGTTATTACCGAATCTGATAGAGTTTGTTTAATAAAAAGACCCGTATTTTTCCGTTTTTCGATCCGTCAACTAGTTCTCTAGTTATAAGCGACGAAAAACTGATGTTCCTAACCCTTTCACTGGAATGGGCGTGTTGAGGCTTCTTACGTCATCCCTTCAATCAAAATCTGCTGCGCCAGTTGCTGTGTAGGCAGATCTCCCCTCCCCATCTCCACCTCCACTCCACTCCCCAAAACAGCCAATGAGGGGAGGTGGATGACGTAGAAGGTCTCAGTGCAGCTCATTCGATGGGCGTCACCATTTGCGTATTTTAAGTTTCAATTTATGAGTGAACGGCTACGGTTAGAAGATTGATTTTTTCACTAAAATTCATGTTTTGTTTCCACCTAACGATTTCGTGAATAAAATAGCGATTTCGGTTCCGAGTAAACACCCCCGTTCTACAGTGTATCTTTCTTATTCCGTCGCATTTAAGTATATAAGTTCTGGAGGTATATCTACGGATTAGAATAATATCCTCCACGTCATACTGTAATTTGGGTGATCTGAATTCGTCAAGTAATCTAAGCCTAGCTTGTAACCTTCGAGTCTCTGGCGGGTTCGAGCCTTCCATCAGCTGTGTTATACTAACTGTTACATCGTGGCAGTTTTTAGCGAAGCATTCAAATTACCTTTTTATTTCATTTATTCGGGAATTAAATCTTCTTTAACAGAGTCCCAAATGCTCGTTCCAAGAACCTAAATAAGTATTCGAGATGTGGCCTAACCAGAGAAAAATAGAATATCTCGTTAATTATTTCATCCTAGGACCGTAATACTATTCGATTGATGAATCCTAGTTTCTTAAGGCCGTTTTACGCGACGCATTTTAGTGCACAATTTGATGTACAGAAATTGCGAGAACGCGAGCACGTAATTAGAGCAGGGGCTATTTCCCTATCTGCTGTTTATGCATTGGCGCATGCATTCTTGCAACTCACCACCTTATACGACGCAATTCTCAATGCACATTCATACATACATGTGATTGTGCAATAAATTGTCTCGTGTAAAGCGGTCTTTAAACGCAGCACCGTGTATGATCCGAGTGTTTATCCCCTCTAGGTCTGAGGTTAAATTGATTCCCAACATAATGAGCCGCATAAATTCTACAATAGGATCACATTTGAACTAGCACTTGGTAGAGCTAATTCAAATGCGATCAAAGGATATCATTAACCGATACGTACTAATCATTAAATTCATAAACTGTTTAAATATACATATTTACACACACTGTGATATTGGTGGCAATTAATGCGTGAAGAAGCACTACACTCGAGTGCATGTAACTTTTAAAACCTAGGTTTGTATTCATTGTCTCCACACAATACTAAATTTCACATTTACACTGCAAAAGTATCATGAGTAGAAAATTGAGAATAGTACAATTTAGAGAGGGAAAATCATTTGATATTTACTTTTGACCTAAATTTCACTTTAGAATTCTAAATCTCGTACTATGTTCACGGTCGAATTACATTCAGGCTATATCGGTTATATATCCCCGCATACGATAATAATGGATATATAATTTTGTTAATTACTAATTTAACTAAACAAAATCCGTAGGCAGTATGTCGAAAATATCAAGGGATGAGCGTTTGTCTAAGACGCGAAAAACTGTAGCGTAAAAAACAAATCGAAACCTAAGTAATAACCCTATCTATGAATGGAATCTGGGAAAAATAATGAAAGTTTAATTTAGATGATTAAATAAAAATAGAAATGGGTTTTGAATGGATACAGCTAAGACAGGATTAAGTTTACAAAAAGAAGGACATAAGTTAATAAAAAAATAAATTCATTTACTTTTCCAGATACTTCACCATGCGACGTAGTAGACAATACTGCACATGCAAAGTGGATATGTTTATGAATACCAAGAACCAAATACAAAAGCAAATTTCTGAAATTGCTCATTTATGAACCTTCAAGGGCATCCATGTCTCCATTACCAGTTCAAGTGCTCTTTATTGACTGATGCGATTTTCTTGGAGATGCCGCGAGGGTCCATTAGGGAGCTATTTTAGCGCCCATATCAAAAGCGGCAGAGCAATCAAATTACTTGGAGGCATTCTGCACGCGTTTACACATTCCAACTGCTTTGACAGGCTTCGCTTGCGATAAATTTCCACCTCCGACTTGGAATGTGAAATAAATACGGTTGCTCCATCTATCAACCTCCTGAAGTAAAGCGTAAATGGATGAGAAAATGTATGGGAGCATATCTATCGTAAAATAAATGTTACGAATAATCAAGGTCATTGAGGCCCTAAAGGAATGCATAATTAAAAATTGATTGATAAACAGTACGATTAATATTTTTCAGAAATTTTGAAAAATTCACACCGCATCGATTACCCGAAAGAGACAGACAGCACCGCTAAACTTGGTCAACATTGCTTTCGGTGTCTCTATCCATGACTTTTTAACAAGTTTTATGAGAGGAGCTGCAAACCATTATTTCGAAAACTCAAACTGAGCATTTCTTAATCAACAAATAAATTCCCTTAGCTTGAAATGGAGAGAAAAATGTTTTATTTTAGGAAATAGCTTTAACCATCCATCGCTTGATAGATACCCAGTGTCATTGTAGAGCACGAAAGTACACATTATCTGAGGATTATATTCCGGAGTAGCACTAGGGGTAATCAAAAATTATTTTCAATGCTTGCATTTCCATACTTCAATTGCTAACCAGAGTTTCACTCCCCAATGTACTATGCTGTCAAATTAGACACGCAACGATTTCATTAAAAACATTTCAGCATTGAAATTATATATAAAATGCGTTTTGGCATTAATCGGCCAATGGTTTGTGAAAGGTGTAGAGGGAGTCTATTGTATTTTAAGGCATAGAGATGTACTTAAAATAAGCGTAATGATACATGGTGGCCGTTAGAAAATAAAAGAGGATCTCCTCGGAATCGTCCCATAGATGAAGGACATATTTTAAAGAGCTCCTTGAAGCAGGGTTTCACAAGCATTATGGTCTCCATTGAATAAGCTAACCTCTCATGAAAATTGGTGGTGTACAGAATACTTTTGTGGCAGTGAACTCAATAAAATTGATGAAGTAAATAAAAATCCTCGTTGCGGTATTATCTGAAATCATTGTATTGATCAATTAAAGTTGGCTAGGATTTAAGACAACAAATCAAAACCTTGTTGAAATAACGACTAAATGAACAACGTTGTATTGAAAGAATACCGCGCCCGGAATTAAAAAGCAGATTTCATGACTTAAATGTAAATATTACATAACTTTCCCTGATGTTGGGATATAATTGCCATACGTCTTAATTGGAAAAAGTTACCTCTTTTTAATGACCCAAATACATTACGAATAGATTGGCAAGCTACTGTGAATTTTAATTTTTGGAGTATTTTATAAGGTATTTGTGATGTACCTAACAGATATTCTTAACAAATAGTTTGAACTTTCTATTTTCGGTAGATGTCAAAGGACTCCAAACATAGTTATGTTTTAGGTGAGGATGATATGCGTAGCATATGTGCATACTTAAATAAGAAATATCTATTAAATTTTGAATTTTCAAACGAATATAGTTAACAAAATAAGCAATTGATAATAATTCGAAGACAAGGTGAGAAAACATAATGTACTTTAACCCTATTGGAAAACCTATAATGCCATGTAGTTACTGAAACTCGCTAAGTGACGTCAGCTGTGAACAATCTAAAAATATCGTTTCCGAAAAAAATTCTTATTTACTCAGTAAGGAGACTTCGTGGAGGTTATCTTGACCTACCTAATATTTTAAAGTGTTTCTCCTTCAGTTTTTCTCAAGTCTCTTGGGTTTCTTTTTTTCTATTTGGACTCTGAGAAGAAGAGGGAAAAAGCTAGTCGGATTAAATTTTAAAAAAGGTTTAAGATGAGGAAAAAGAGTGATGGTGCCGGATACAAAAGATAAGGATAAAAGAAATTTAATTAAGAAAGTGACAGAGACGATGTGGTAGAATGTAGAAATCAAAGTAAAACAGGGTGATGTGAATAAATTAAGCTTGTCTTAATTACCGAACCGAACAGACGAGACCAGAATAATGGGAGAAAATAGTTTCATGTGGGCGAGGTTCCATTCTTTCACCGTTCTAACATTCATGAGTAACGGTTGAAACATAAATAATTGTCACGCATTCATCATAGAATGAATGGTATGTATCAACGATTTCTACATGCAGTGGTTAACCCGAGATTAACTATATCTCAATCTTTAAAGGTGAGGATGATGCTCATCTCGTAGAGAGCCCAACAGTGAATGAAACTCACTCATTCATTCTAGCTGGAGAGCACTCTATCCATAGCTTTTAAACCATTTTCCCAAGCTGAATTTTGATTATACTGGATCATTTTCCCACTTATTGGAAGGAGAAAGCCAAATGTTCAAGGTGAAGACTTCTAAATATTTCCTGATTAGTAAAGTAAGCTATTTTTAATGATTTCGATTAGGTATCACAACTTTTTCGAAGCCGTACAATAGGATGTAGATACATATTTTACACTTCTGTGACCCAGTCTCATGATGTACATAATAAGTTGTATATCCAGCGGATCTATTAAGACAGGAGAGAGACGGGCGTGACCTTTCCAATAGGAAATTAAGATTTGAAACATAAAAAATAATTTCAGCATTTAAAATCAATATCCCGTTAGAAATTTAATGTTGTGTGGTACAAATGCTTTCTCAGGTATTTGAAAAATAAATGAATTACTCACCGTGTTATTTTTTTTACAAAAAAATCGAAAACAAATCTTCGGTTGTGAAGATGTTTTTTCGTCGTACGCAATGAAACAAATGAGTCAAGTTAAATCCTAATATTTGAGTATCAATTTAATTACTGAGAATTTCAGCCATACACAATAACGTGTGTGCTTCATTATAATTTAAACACATAATTCATGCTTATTACAACGGTATTACAACAGCTTAAACATAAAAATAAAATTCGAAAATTGTCTTCATTATGACTAGTGAAAAAGCTCGCTCAGAATAGGTACGCTTGGTAGTTTGAGCGATAAATCAGTTCATCTAGAATTTGATGTAATTTTAAAGAAAAAACTCCCATTTTTTAATGGTCCCAAAACATCCCTGGCCAAACAACTTTTCGAGCAATTGGTCCAAAAATATAAGCTGTTTTACATGGGATAGATTATGGCTCTGCGCTACAGAGGGAGAATATTAGAAAAATTAGGAACTTCTAACACCTAGATTTCGTAAAAAAAACTAACAGTGCGTATTTTTTATGTTTTCTCAATTATTTATAAAAATTGACTTCCTTTTTCCGGGATTCATTCCGCGATGTTAAAATTGTAAAAAAAATATTTCGCTGGTCCTCCTGCCAGCTTCATCAGGTTAACTGAACTGATTCCATAGTCTCGCTCGTCTTTATATCTTTCGAGACTAAGGAATCAGTTCAGTTAACCTGATGAAGCTGGCAGGAGGACCAGCGAAATATTGTTTTTTACAATTTGAACATCGCGGAATGAATCCCGACAAAAGAAACAGTCAACACTACATCTACGGAAGCCTACGAGCTAACTTATAAAAATTAATCAATCACTCACAAAATTTTACAGAATCGCAAAAAAAAACAATTGTGAAGGCGATTCCATCGTACGTTACTTCATTAAAAAGAAGGATCGTATCATATATACTTGTTTCAGAACTTGAAATAAATAGGAAAAGCTTTTTGTTAACCTCAAAGCATGTTTTTCAACTCATAATAACCCTATCATGTGTAACTTGCGTACGACTTGTAACTCGCCGCCTCATAATCCTTCTAATTCACAAACATTTCGCAGTCATCTCCGAGTAAGGTTCTTAACTTGCGCTAACATCAACTTAAAAATTCAAGCATTACATTTATACCGCAATGTATGAGTCTTAACTTAAACAAATATCAACTTGAAAAAGGCAAAAAATTCATATAAAACTCAAAGTAATTGTTGAAGTGGTTGATTGGTGTCAAGTGGTTGAATTTTGTTTTTTTTGTTTCATCAGGCGAATGTTCATCTTTTCTATTTTTCTATCTATTTTTAATTTTTTTAAATTTAAAAAAATTGTAAAATCACCAAACTACATCAGTCACTTATATAACCCATTGTTACAGTTTTATAAACGACACGTTTTATGCCATCAAGCAAAAGAATTTATCATTATGTATGTCATTCTGGTTATCTATACATCATTCTGTTCATGACTCACGCCTTTTAGGACAAAGGTATTCAAAGTTATTAAATTGTTACTGCATTATCATTTTCATAACCTGGTTTTATTTACTTGCTAAATATTTTGAAATCTTTTATCCCTGAAGATGCCAATAAAAAATGACGAAACGTTGGTAATGTCAATGTGAGCGTCGATTACTTAAAAGAAAAAAACCAATACTCCAAAAATTATGTTCTACTATAATATCGTGGTCGATAAAAGAGAAGAAGTACCTATATTTCACATATAACTCAATGAAGGTTTCTTCACTTTACTAGGATCAAATTGAGCAGGCAAACCTTTTCCGTCGTATTTGAGGTGGCATCCATTTTGAACGCGCGATTTCCACTCGTCCGACTGAACAGTTGGTTGATAATTAATCGCTTCCATGACTAGGACGGCGGCTACTCCATCCAAGTATCGACTTCCGCCGCTATCAATGGCGAACTCGTATAGTATACTCGTAGGTATGATACACATCCAAGTCGACCTTCCAAGTGGACTCGTACAGGAGCCAACTTCTGTGTGTAATCACCACTTAAGTACATAGTACCATGCACGAAAAATTCGGCCGGGATTGTTGAGCACACACAGAATTTTATCTTTACCGGCAGGTTGACCAGCGCTTCGCCCAAGCGCACACCATTCAATTAATCGCCGTTATCACAAAAACACTTCGTAAAAAATCACACAAGTTTTATTTAGGTTCAAGCCTAGGTTTCAGCAAACCTTTGATGTTGAATAACCTAGGTCGGTAAAATAAAACTTGTGGAAATTTTTACAAAGAGTTATTGTGTTAATGATATCTATCACACATTTCCACAAATTATCGCGTGATACTTTAAAATCTCATCGTTTTTATGCGCTGAAGTGCACCATTGTGTTCAGATGTACGCTAACTTCGACATCTTGAATAAGGAGGTTCCAATACGTCAGTTGTAATGGCAAAATGTTGGATAGAGAGGGGAAAAGAGGACTTACCTTGAGGTTATGGAAGAAGAAGAGTGCGGCGAGGACGGCGGGAGCGATCCAGAGGAACATTCGGAGCGTGGTGAAGGGCAGGCCGAAGAGAGAGATGAGGACGGACAAGATGGCGGCGGCGGCGTGCGCGAAGATCACGGGCAGGATGCACCGCTCGGCCAGCTCCCAGGGGAAGCCCGGGGGCGGAGGGGCCGGGCCCACCGGACTCCCAGGGACCAGAGAAGCCCTCCTCATGGCTCCTGTGCTGGCTGCTTGAGATCGGACCTCTCTCGTCTACTGCAACCACAAAGAATAATTATCTATTTATGGAAAGCTCTTGTCATTCACTCACTGACTCAGGAACGCTGTAAGATGGAGCCACAGTCGCTTAAATTTGAACATGTCGTTATTCAACTGCTTGAAAGAAATTTCATAAAAGCGAGAATCATTCCTGAGTTAGCTTCGACTGAGACAATCCTCCCTTACAGCAGTATTCTCACATGGACAACTGTACGTTGCTCTCTCTCTCTCTCTCGCAAACAAGCAGAATGAATGTAATTTTTTTAGTGTTGTGAATAAACTCATGATATCAAGTGTCATATAATTTCAATATATTCCTTGACTAAGTGGGCGCCACGGGCAGCTTTTAAAACCTAGTGTGTTAGAATAGAGAGTAGAAAAGGATTTTAAAATTTAAATAGTCCACACCGCAATGCAGCGAAATGTCTACGAAGATAGATCACTCACCCAGTGTTTAAACCTGACGGTTGGTTTTGATAGGTGACAGTAGAGCTCACCCCGGACTAAGCCACAGGCGTGTGAAATTCACGCATTCAGGGTAGGGGGCCAGTTCCCCTCCCTGGGGAACCTGCGATTCTCCACGACGTTCTGAAAATCAGATAGTCCCAACGCGAGGATAATCGGATGGAGTATCCAGAATTGTTTCACCCGGATTTGAACTCGGGACCTCTCATGATATACCAACTCAGAAAAATTCTGCAAGCGTGTATGTACCTAGCAAGAGCTCACGGCTCCGTCATTAAAAACAGAATGAAGAAATATAGATTGATACCGAAAATACCTACCTGGGACGTGGTTGATCTCTGGTCGAAGCAAATGCCAAAACATTAATGAAAAGTCGGTAGCCCAGCGCTCTTATACCCACTAGGCCACCACAACCCCCGGAAAGATAAATATATATGATAAATACGGATGGTAGAAAATCAAGAAAACCACGCCCCACTAAAATTAAATGAAAGGTGAAAGATTTCCAATTTTTTAAAGGCTAATGTTTCTTGCTAGTCTTTCATGGGCTTAGCACTAACATTCCACGTTTATAAAGTGTACTCCTTCCCAAGTAATTGTATAGCAGGGAATCTTGAGTATGCCAGAATAAGCATAAGAGTAGGCTAAATGCAGTGGGAATGGGGTAATTGAGAAGAGTTCCCGGTCAAAGCAAAAAGGATAGGTTTAGGGACGAGTAGGAGGTGAAAGAATGTGGGTTTGTATGTTTCAGTAATAGACATAAATAAAAGGATCGTGCTTCGTTGGTTTGGCCATGTCGAGAGAATGGATGAGGATCGAATAACGAAGCAGATTTATGATAGAGTGAATGGTGTGAGAGGAAGGAGTAGAAGAATCTCTTAGACACTTAGTAGAAGACAAAGTGGAGGAAGACACTCTTGAGAGAAGGAGTAGTATTAGATATCTTAAGAACAGGATGGCGGGAATGAGGCCAACTGAAGCAAAACAAGAATGCAAGAATAGTGCAATATGGAAGAAATTATGAAAACAGAGATGCTCATACAGGCCTTAAACAAAGAATTGGGCTTTTTTAACTGGGCCTATACCGAAAGGGAACGGCCTGATGGGTACGTATGTATTAAACATTTCATAAAAATATTTTAACAAAATACATACTTTTACGGCTAACATACCATTTGATCTGTGCAAAATATTTGGCTACTTAGCGATTACTTCTAATACAGCCCCATACACCAACTATGATATAATAATACAAGAATTTTATCAGGCATGGGAGTTAAGGTTCATTTTTATTCAAGGAAGTATTTTTAAGATAGTTAGATAGGAGTGATTTTTGTCCATGTACAGATTTGTGGGAAACTTTGCATATGTTTCCTTATTAGTGATATATATGGATAAAAGTAAAAAAATGCATTTCATCGACTTGGTTTTTTGTAATTTCAACACTACTATAACACGCAGCCTTATAACACACGAGATGTATTTTGTAATAATTCGATTACATATGTATGATTTTGTTGAGAACCCGAAATAATATATTTCATGTCCATGTAGTGTATCTATGCCAACAAATATCAGGGCGTCACGCCGAGTCCAATAAAAAAAACACTTTTAAATATAATTTTCTCCTAAATCTCGAATACCACGTTTAAAACTACTGTCACAACATGCTTTAATTAACGAAAAATTTTGAAATACAATTATTGCATCATTTCCATTACTGCCTGAAAGGTGAGTTCCAACGTATAAACAGATGCATTTAAATAAAATGAGGACGAAGAATTTTTTTTCAACTGAATAAAAATAATAATTATTGTGTTCACTCAATGACCCAAGGTTACCTCATTTCCATACTCCAATACCATAATAAATGAAAGAGGAGTGGAAGGAGAATGGTGCCAGCATTAGCCTCCTTCAAACGAAAGGTATCACGAGGTTTTAAATTCATCGATCTATGCGCGTAGTATGGCACATTAAGTGGTCTCCAAACATTCTAGTTTATAATGATAGAACCCCTGCTCTACAAAACTGTACTTATGTGACACACAATTCTCCAAATAAATGAGGAAATTCACAAGCAATATAAAAATGGAAAGCAAAGATAGCTTTGAGCGCAAAGCTTAAATACAAACAGAAATAAATCCAAGTACGAATTTTCAACCTAGTGAACTTATTGAGTTTTATTTACTATTGAAACAATGTCATTTTAAGTATGAATATGCAATAATAAAATAAACTAATGATATTTTTCACATTTTAAAATATTCAATCAATAGATATACAAGCAAGGTTATTAAATCAAGAAAATCCATCATTCACAATTGCGTTGAAACGTTGTATTCAACAAGCTGTGAAAGATATTAAATAAATCAGTCGTATATGATAAAATATAAATGTTGTTTAACTTTTGGAAAAAAACCCAAAGTTGCGCGAAATTGTTTAAAGGTCTTTTGACAACCGCGTCAACCGCAATAAATCAAAAGTTTTTGACCGTATCAACAGGGGACATGCTCGACAAAATGAAAACGATATGCTTTTGAACGGCTGTGGGATTATCAAAATTCCAGTTTCCAATTCCAGCCGCAGCGGGAGTTCTACCCATGGGTGGCCTATGTGATGTGCGGAGGACAGACGCACCCGGGGGTCATGCCGGCAGCGGATGTCCGACAGGCTTAAGAGTGACAATTTGACGGCCATTTTCCCGAAGGTATGACCGGTTTGACGGACCAAAAGCAGAAAGACAGAGATGGTTTACATAGCAGAGCCCATGTTATGGAGGGGATTACAAGGTCGAGGGCATTTGAATCCACTCTCATTCATCCGCAAGGGAAAAGCTAGAAACAGGCGTAGTCACAAAAAGGGGTTTGAAGACAGCTCACGAAGCGAAACGCTTTCGAAATTCCCCAAACGTCATGGAGCACATTCGGGAATAAGTAGATCACATTCACTTTCATGATTCGCCTTAATTCTCATGTGAAATGACGTAAACTTTGAGTATTTTACTTTAAACTTGCCGATCAAGGTTTCGACTTATAAACAAGGTGGCCATACGTACCGGTTCAGGCGGGACAATACCGGCAGTTTTGAGATGTTTATCTCTAAAGGGTATACAGAAATTACTCTTTTGAAACTGGTATTAAAATTTTCCTTTTCTATTAAACGAAATCCTCCTTTTAAAGTGAACCTAAATATTGCCCATTGGCATTCAGCTATAATAAAATTTCCCCACAATATTTGGTGTAATTGGTTGATACTGACCCCATACTGACATATGAAATACTATATTAATTCCCTGTGTTAATAACGTACAAAGATTGGAAGGAAGTTGAAACAATTGAGGTTTCGAAAAAATGCGGCGTTTAGGACTGAAACAAATTAGTATTCGTCGTTTTTTCATAGAAATCCGCTCATGTTTTCACTGGAATATAAGTCTCAAACTCCGGGTCGCATACTTCATGGGCCAAGAGTAGACCACAGAGACCTCTGGAACACAGTTCCGGTACCACTTAATAACGCGTAACACTCCGCAGCATGGGAGCCCTTTATACACCTACTCAATGGTTATGACAAATATCTCACTCATCTTCCTTTTCCTCTTCAATTTATTTTCCCTATTCCCTCCCTTCTTCATGGTTTGTATCCAAACACCCCCTACCACACGCCCTTTAGGCGAATAGCAAGGTAGTATTTTGATGTAAAAGTAGATAAAACGCTACATGGAGCAGAAGAGCCTGCAAAGTGTAAAGGAAATACCAGAAGACAGGGAAGAGTGGAGAGCTGCAGGCAACCAATGTAAGGATTGAATGACTAGCATTCATGTCATATGCGATCTACAGCCGAAATCAAGATGACTTATCCGGTCTACAGGAAAATATTTTCTCTCAAAAAGGACGTATTTTCATGCTGTTGATTGAAATACGCAATTATGTTGTGGCTCTGTTTATAGAAATAAATGTATATATTGTATTAATGTTTGCATAAACAAGCAAATTACTGTACCTTGTCTATAATGTTTGACATGCTTGCGAAGGAATCGTGCGAAATTATTCAAACCGAAGAAATGACTGTCGCATTCATAAAATATGACGGTAAACTCCTTGTAGTAGGAACTTTGTTGATCCAGAGACAGGTTCAAACACATAACTTATCGAAAGCTTACGGAAAAAATAAAAATCGTTTAGAAAAATCACGAAACTTCTGATGATTGGATCCCGGAAAAGGAAATTAGCAAAGAGAAATAAATAAAGCAAAAATAAAGATGTTATCGAAGTATTTATGCAAGATATGCAAACAGTTTATGAAAGCTAATTACTATTAAAGCATAGTTTTTTTAAATAATGAAATTATGAAACCATTTTATTTACTTATGATATACGTGTTTTGAGTTACAGTGTTAGTAAAAGTTCAGTTAAAATATAATATATGTTCAGTATAAAATATATCTTGTTTTATCAAATCATTGTGTTCATACTCTTGTAAATTGCAAACAACATGACTACCAAATGAATTATGTAGATATTAACATTAATTTTTCCATATTGAGGATCCTAATGTCATGCGAGTTACTCATGTTTGTTTCTGGCCTAAATAATTGAAACTTAGGCTTTTAACTCCTGCCAACACAGTTAAGCTAAGGAAATGGTTGTTGGCTTAACTCTGTGGAAGTTATCCATTACGGATGAATTAACATACCTTAGTTCATTCCATTTGTAAGGTTTGTGGCCACGACCCAGATTTCGACACTTTGTGTCATCGTCAGGTGTCATCGAATCACACAAAGTGTTGAAACCCAGTTCGTGACAATAAATCTTACAAGTGGAATTGACTAAGGTATTTTTTATTCTTCCGTAACAGTTAAGCTACTTTATTTCATCTACATCTACAAAATACCCTGCAAGCCACCTATGGGGTGTGTGGCAGGGGGTGAGTAATCACCAACATGCATTACACTATACCCTAAAGTTAGTAAAAAGTAACTACGACTAATTATGCATTAGCATAAATCGCTAATGCTTGTCATGAGGCGAAGCCTCACAAGCATGCAACACTACACTACAGTTGTCATCAAAATGGAGAGTAACCTCAATATACATGCATTCTACAACTACACAGATGGACAGGGACTCAAGACCCATGTAGAAAACATGCTAGGCGTGCTGTTAGTATGTACTAGGTAACAGATAAGGATTCAAATATTAGGAGTACTACTACTACTAAGAGCTACACTACCTAACGAAAAACCTAGATAAAAGTCTTATGGCAGCTATTATGGTCCCTTATCGTTCGTGGGAAAAATGACATTTTAAATCTATCCGTTCTGCAGTCTAGTTCCCCAATTCTACTCTCATGATCTGATCCACCGCAGTATGTAGGGTTTCGCAAAACACTATCAACGTCGTCAGAGAATAGACCGGCTTGGAACCCACATAATAATAGATTCAGTCCACATTTCAATCGACGGTCTGAAAGCTTTTCCCATCCCAGCCGCTGCAAAAGGTCAGCAACACTAACGAGATTATCATAACGGCCCCCAACACATCCTGCCGATCTTCGCCGCACGCGTTCCAACTCAGTTTGTAAGCCTATCTCATAAGGATCCCAAATACTGGCGGCATATTCTAAGTGGGGTCTAAAAATGTCGGTAATTCTAATACGTTTGATAATGTTCAATTAAATTGCACAATAGGAATAAATATCAGGATAGACAGGAAGACACTCTACAGATAACAGGAAGGTTAGAAAATGTGTGAAGCTAAAATTAAATGAAACAGTAATATAAATTACTAAAACTATTTGATTTCCCAAGATCGTATCACTTAAGGTAGTTTGAGTGATAAATCAACTCACCTGTTATTTAATGAACTTGACGTAATTTTAAAGAAAAAACTTCCATCTTAGCAATTATATGACAATATTAACCCCTTGCCAAACTACGTTTCGAGCAATTTGCCTGAAAATATAAGATATTTGACATGGGATAGATTACAGCAGTGCGCTCCAGAAGGAGAATATTGAAAAGAATTAGGACTTCATAGCACCTATATTTCGTCAAAAAACTAACAGTGTGTAGTTTGTATGTTTTCTCAACTATTTATAAAAAATTGATCTCTTACAGCAGTACTTTTTACAGAATCGCAAAAAAATCGTTTTGAAGGCCTTTTCAGCGTACGGCGTGAAAAAAATGAGTCAAGTTAGAGACTTATGTGGTTATATTTATTTAATCACTGAGAATTTGTCTTATATATAACTATATTTTTTCACCATTAATATTAAAATGTTTACCTCATACTTCTTACAGACGCTTAAATTAAAATATAAAATCGAAAATGGTCGCCATCATGAATTGGGAAATATCTCGCAAAAAACTACCTTAAGCGAGACTCCTTCACTAGATATTTCTTGTCGGAAAAATAAAACTTACTGTTTCACATTCATGTGCTCCCACGTGCCACCAAATAATCGGAGCGGCAAAAACGATGCAGCGGGACCTATTTTTCCTGAGATGCGATAGCCAATGAATCCCTCCCTCTGAATGAGTCACAAGGACAGGCATGGACAATGGCGATAGTTAAGTCGCAGTTTCGACTTATCTCGCGTTGTGCACAATCCTCAAGATTTACATATTTATAAACACTCCTCAGGAGGTATGTACTCCCTTGTGTCTTTATATGTGATTGACGGACCAACAATTTTTAACAATTCTACAAAACGGCTTTTGCTCATCCGGTAATATTGAAAACAGTTAATGGAATGCAAAATAGATCTTCAAACAACTTGTAAAAGTTGTCTTTGCAATAGTCTCTGATTTATAGATGCATCCAATTCCGATGTTTCCAGCGTTTAGCCTTCAGGCGAAGATAAAGAGCTGGCACGCAAGTGGTTTCAATGTCATCCATTGGAGAACTAATGTGGAATCGACTATTTATCGGTAATTGTGTTCACACCAAGAAACTTTTCTGTGACAGCGATGTTTCGGTCGCAACGACTAGAAAATTTAAGGCCCTTTTTATGCTGAATAAGTGAATTGACTGGTAGCCGACTAGTAAGTATAGGTGTAGCAAAACTTGGTGGCACTCGCTTGTACAGAGAATGACGTCAGGGACAGGAGAGAATACAAGGGAGGAAGAATGAAGATGTTTAGGTTCTCTCTAAAGGCCCCTACCTGAGCCCTGCGGTACCTCTGCCCGCTCTTCAACGATTAATCCGCCCTATGGAAACTCAAATTCTCTGCTGTGGAGTGCCATCAAGTTTCGCTATACCAATTGAACTTAAATGGCGTTTTTGAACTCCGTTCAGCATTAGTAGTCTCCCAAGACGGGTAAAATAGAAAGAAGGATGGAAATGATAGCCTAAGTATGGTGCTGCAAGACACAGCATCACGCGGATTTGAACCCGGGACCTTCTTTATTGCAGCTGATAGAGCTATTTTTTCGCGACTTTATTTCCATATTGTGATTTACCTGCCATTAAAAAAATGTAAATGGTTACACTGATACAGTTTTTTATATGATTGTTAAGCGAGTGTGCGTTTAAAAATTCTTAGATGTATTCATTATGATTGAGTAAATCTTCTCAATGAAAATTCCAGGGGGGAAAATGGTAAAATGTATCGAGGCAGAATAAGGTCCAACGATCGATAGATGCGCATCCGGGCCGCTTGTTAAGGGAGCGAAATTCAAGGGTAAGAATACCCCAGGATCATGGGTCGCTGATGCATATTCAAGAAACTCCAGCTCCATCAGAATGTCGCGCGGTGACCTAGAGCCTTGAGGAGCTCAACCGACCCTATCTCCTGCCCAAAAGAAAGCTTCACGTGTCTGCGAGAGATCCTTAAGGGAGCTCCTTTGGGACCGAGTGCGGCAATATAAAAAAATAAGAAATGTCACATTTTGTGTTTTAGTTGAAAAAACCACTTAAACTGATGACATGCCTCAGCTAAGGGGAAAGCAACTGTGAGGTAATAAAATGCATATCTGCATCTATTAGTCTACGAATTCATTTAGGACTTATACTTTTACCGTTCAGGAGAACGAAATGCTGTTCCTAATTACATCGAATTGACACATTTTTGTCCAATATTTACTGTAGTTAATTCATAATAAAACATCAACCCGGTAACGCCTGGAAAAAATTTTTTCTTGGAATCTACTGATTTTCTAATAATTTTAATCTGGTTTGTTTTCTGAGTTATTACGTACAATCGTTTCACCTTTAACATTGGTAGTTATGGAGAAAAAGCATGGTACCAAGCGGTACCGCTAGGAGCTTAGGGGTATAAAATTCAAGTTTTCAGGAATTTTCTGTAATTTACGTGAAGCTGTTCAAAATATCTAGTATTTCATATTTTTTTCACTTTATTATACATTTTGAAGAGTAAATGGTATTAAAATGCCAAGAAAATTTAAACAAATTATTTTACTAACAATAAAAAATAATTTAAAAAAAAGCTCAAAGTCAAAAATAACAAAAGAGATCCCTTCCGTGGCATTATTACATCACTAACATACAAGAAATGGTGTAAAACAGTCAATGGACAACCCTAAATAACATATCACACACTCCGTTCATGCCCTACTGGTGCATTTTCATGTTCACACCTACGCCGCTAGGTGGCTGATTCCACGAGGTGGTTGCACCTATCGTACATTATATTATCAGAGACACTGAAAAGAAAATTTCCAAATTCTTTTTTCATAGTTTTCCACTCTCCTTGGATTATTTCCTTGATAAACGTCAAAATTGACAAGGTAGCCATCGGGAGGCACCCAAATCGGGAGACCTAGTTGAGGCACCACACTTTATAGCCAAATCTTATGGGCTTCCCCCGAATGATTTTTTTACATCCGTGCCTCCCGAAATGTGACTTTATTGACTCATCAAAACTCAAGCACTGTTATTCTTTGTAATTCTCGCCAAGTTTTTTATTTGCCATATCCATAAGAGGGTGCATTTCCCACATTTTATCCGTGGCATCAACGGTAATATTGTCACAGCAGTCTGTCTCGCCTCATTGAGTTATGCACGAGTTCATTTCTCATATTGTGTGCAGCCTCCGAATAGTGTCTTTTACTAGGAACCGTATTATACCCTCCTTAGAATAGAATGGCAACAAACATTTTCACTTCTTCAGGTGCAATGTTTGGATTTACACAATTCATTCACTCAGCCATTCGATTTTAATACAGAGATTACCTCTTCGTCAAAAAATAGTTAAAAAAATGTGGTAGGGGACACGTCACGAAAGGAGTAATCAGCATTAGGGAAAGTCGCTTCATGTACAGTAATGTCTTTATCACCCAAAATGAACATTTTTTCGCGTGTTTGAGGCCTCTTACGTGATTTTCCACTTGGACCAGACTCCCCATATTCTCCGGCTTTCCTTGGGGCGCATCACTGGTTGCACGTCCACCGTTCCGAAAGACAACTTCAACTTTGGCGCGCAATTGCCGTCCACTCAAGTTGTCCACCATTCCACCCGGTGGACCGGGCCCCCAGGTGGACCGGGCCCTGGACGACCGGTTTGCGACTCCGTCGTTTCCTCAATTATAGGACTCGATGTAGCAAACACCCTAAATAAAATGTTGTTTCGCGTTCCTTCTTTTGCCCCTTTGCCTATACATGACTCTGGGGTCGGAAGCTGCCCTTTCCCATACCCTTTTACCTATCCTTTTTTCCTTCCTATTCCCGCAGCCCTTCCATACCCTCAGTCATGAGCGGGAGCTCGCATACCGAGTGGAGGGGTGGTGCCCTGCGCGGAAGACCCGCTTATCCACTGTCCACCATTCCTCCGCTGTCTTCTTCGGCTAAATCTTCATTAGATAACGCAGTTGCCGCCGGTAGTTCAATGTATATTTCATTGGAATCAATGCCAAAATTCTTCGGAACTAGACGTAGCAACTCAAGAGTAGAAGTAGCGAAAATGGTGCGAAATATGGCTCGACCGAGTGCGATGGAATGACGAAAGGCCGAAAGAATACAAAGGATTTAGCAGTCTTTGGCACCGTCTTGAGAGTTTCCCGGTGGCTACACTCCTTCTCATTCACTGGCTCTTCCTTCTCCATTAGAGGAAAGGTTTTTTTTTACCACCAGGTATCCCCAAATCTGGGTTGGAGTGTGCGTCGCGAGCCCGAAAAGAGTGTACACATCCGGAGGTACGGGGACGATCAGGGGCTTAAGTCATCAGGGTGACGGCGAACACAAATACGACAGCACTAGAGATATCTCCGCGGTTTACATGAATGAAATGTATACTTCATTCAAACTCTAATTGGTTATAAACACGATAGAGCGAAATAAAGCCGGTAGAAACACCACAGATGAAGAAACTACCGCGTAATTGCTCCCCGCATAAAAATAGCATGGGAAGCGCCTAGGAATTAGTAAAGAGTTGGCAACCCAAAAGCTGGGCTATAGTACATAAGGGGTGTCTATATTACTCATTTTTGTATGATGTATTTAGTATCGGTTGTGTTATGCTTTATGAGGAATAAAAATTATTATTATTATGTTTTGAAGCTCACGTTATCTCTTTTCAAAATAGCGCTAATTTGGTCTTTTCAAAATAGCACCGCGAGTTATCTGTGATTCTAAAACTTTTAGCAAGTTTGCCTAGTTAGCAAGATTGCATGTTAGCAAGTCGCACTGCCCTTTGAGTTTAACCTTGCAAATGTTCTCCTGACTACTTTTCACCATCGCCTTGGGACTAGAGGATCGTGTGAGGTTTGAACTTAAACTGAGACGAGTATTGCATGTCTGGTGTGGAACCACACCTTGCCAAACACCCTGGAGATTGATTTTCACGGTATTTTGTAGATTCAATTTAATTTGCAGCGGGATTTCCTTAACCACGGTATGAGAACAATTGATCGCCTCTTATTTTGGAGAAGATGATTTGGCACTAGGCACTATTCTTGGCGTATGAGTTATTAACGAAATCGAATTAATCCTCGTCATGCCGACCTTGATGCGGATGGCAAAAAGTGGGAAAAATGCACCGAAAAAAATTATTCTGGAATGTAAAGGACACTTCCTCTTTTCAAATCCTCTCAGAATTTCCTCTTAATTTTATAATATTTGTCTTTCCTTAAGAGGATCTATGTTTCCTTTTGAGATGAAATTCCTCTCCCAATATTCCGCTAAAACCAAGATTAATAACATTAAAGTAAGATGTCGCGTATGAAGTAGAAAGGAAGAGTATTTTTGCTGATGAAGAATGCGCGGCCCAGGCCGCCCAGGCCAATCAGATCAGCGCGTGGTCAGCTGACAATGGCAACTATCTCTTTTCTAGTCCATCTCATTTTCAATATACCTTGCCTCCCCTTCTCCCCCGCATGTTCTATCCCTTTTCAAATCCCTCATAGTTCTCTGGCAACATGGTGCCAAAGTAGGGTTTTCTTAATATCCTCAAATGTTTTAACCCATTACGTCTCTAATAGTTAAGAGATGACCTTGAAATTAGGCAGGAGTTGCGCATTGATTTGTTGTTCATGGTTAACTAGCGTAAACCCGGATTTTTATCGTAAAACAGCCGAAAAAAATTAAAATTGGCGGATGTATCGTCCGGTGGCGGTGCAGGCCTGTGGTTTTCCGTCCGTTGCTTCTGAACAGTAATTTAATGTTCCACTCTGACGATTTCCCGTTGTTGCTATTAAAATTGCATGAAATGTGAACCTTCCGCTTCTTCCATACTCTCACGATAAACTCGCAACAATTCCTTCTAAGTCAGAATTTATGAAAATGAATTTTCAAATATTTTTTTTTTCATAGTTTTTTTTCGTTCACATCTTTACAAATTGTTTTCTCATCATGGTAACTCTCATTGAAAATACTTTCACGCTATTTCTTACTCGCAAAAGTGTTAAACTTTAAAATTAAGAGAGAAAAATCCTTTTCAATGCAGAGCAAGTTACCTTGTATACTGAATATGATCCTCTAAGTATGAGAGGATTCCTCTCCGGAGAGGAAATTCCTCTAACACTTAGAGAAATACATTGATACCATATATTAGCGGAAAATCCGTTAATTGATAGAGGATTTAACTAATCTTAAGAATACTTTATTTTCGGTGTGTCTCTTCGTGAGTGTTTGCTTCGTGCGGTTCCACATGTCTAAGGGGCTCTCGTGATAACGTGCTTGAGTGGCGTCTTCTCTCCGCGGCAGTGGCAAACCCTTCCGTTTGCCAGCAGTCTCTTGACCTTGCGAATGGCGAGATATAATTGAACGGATGACTGCTTCCCGGCGAGTAAAATTAGCACAAGGCATGTCTTAAACCTGAGGATTCCCGATCGCTTTAATGTGCACCCCCGTGTCCACAGTTAAGCAAAATATTTTAAGTTGTGAAGTAATTGGAAGCTCTGTTTCAACATTTATCTTCAAAATTGGAGTCACGCCACGGAAGATATATTGAATGAAACTCGTATTTGATCAGCTGATGTTTGCCAAATTTCGTAGTGGCGAGTTCCTTGGAGTTCTTAAGACAGACGCCATTCAGTTGTTCTTAAAGCATACAAGATAATACTCCTCATCACAATGTGACCGATTATTTAAATTTTATGGAGGGATTTGAAACTGCATATTTTACCCGTTGCTTGCGGAAACCATTTCTGAGAATGAGTTCAATGAAATTTTTACTATTATTAGGCAATTGTAATTTTATTGCATTTTCGTTGCTTTATATGGTGATTTAACCGGCTTTTTAAAAAAAATTAATAAGCATTTGAGTTATATAACGTAGTAATTTTGAGCATGCATAGCTGTACACAACTATCAGTTTTACAAAGAATTCGAAATTCGAAACTATTGAAATTGGAAAAATTAAATAAAACGTCTCACCGTTTAAAACGCAAACCACAGCCATATTCACTAAGAAAAATGCATAGGTATGCAGTCGCATGTTCGGGTGTAATACACAAAGCGTATATATTCACCAAGAAATGTTCGTTTGACTTAGTCTGGATTCGAATATCCAAATTGAAAGTCAGGTGTGTTATCCAGTTACACCTATAAAGCAAAAAAACATCGCGGAAATTCGTCCTCCCTTAAGATTCCATGGTGATTTAACTAGCTAACACACCTGATCGGCGTTTGTAAAATCCGGGATCGAATTCCGGTCAAGTCAAATGATGTTTTCACGTTGAATTGTCAAACATTAGTGTAAAATAAATCAAATTGTTGCTTATTACTTAGAAAAATAATTTGAGTCGTTCAGAAATTTTCAAACTGCCATAATCTCATAAAATATATTGCAGGAAAATACCCGCATCACGGGAAATACCGGTAAAAAAACCGTCGCAAAAGACGTGTTGGTTGATGTGAATGTTCAATTTATGGAGAGTAGGTTGATGAGAAGAGAACAAATCACCCTCATTGTGTTTCAAAAACAACGAAGAGTTATCTTCGGTGGTTAAAGAGAGTTTCAGTTTGGTGACACCTCGTTAGAGGCGATTGATTTATTAGCAAAGAGAAACGAATGAGTTTGAGCTCGACCCATCTGCACCGGCCCTGGTACCGCGTCCCAGGGCCGAGTAAAAGTGGGCGAACGTCACCCGCCATTAATTGTGTTATTGGGAGTGACTGAGGTTTTATTCTATTAAAATTTATCAGAGGGAGAACAAACTTACACAAGGTTAATCCATCACCGGCACTTTTTGTATTCAACCTTTATTTTTTTCTTTGGTGTGACAGCGAATTGGGAAAAGGGAAATATAGTCCTCTGATCCACTAATTTATTGTGTTGAATTTTCTCGCTCTCAATTTTTAAGCCTCCCACGACCACAGAGGATAGGGGTAGGAGTATTGGCTGGCGCAGTGGTGGATGAAAGTATAAGACGGAAGAGCCAAATCTGTCCTTCAAACCATTTTAAAATTATTATGAAGCGATAAATATGTCTCTTACAAGTGAGAGCAATTAGAGTAGGATTGTGAAAGCTGTGAGAGAAATTTTTTTTAAATTGGAGAATTACTATTAGGAGTGGAAAATCTTTTTAAAATTTTATAAATTTTACTATGGTATTTTTTACTTTTAAACTCAATATTCCTACTTTAGAGCCGTATGTGTTAGAGAAGAGTCAATGGCCGATCTAAAAACATTGATAGCTAGAGTTCGATGGTCGATATTTTTCTCATATGTTGTTTGTCAGCGATGTGTTCACACTATTAATAGCTTTATTTGATTTCGCTTTTCAATTTTTTCGCCAGCATAATATTGGCCTATAGCTTTCAACTTTTAGGCAGCCATTTCCTCACTTAGTCCATGCAGTGTAAACACACATTAGCATATGGTTTTAATCTTTGTTAGCTGCTAAAGATAAAAATATTTTTTTTATTTTTGCTAACATTGACCAATATATTTTGGTACCACAATCTCCAAGTATAATTGGTAGTAAATAGAGTAATTTAGGAGTTCACATGAAGAAAAGGATCGCGTTGATAGAATAGCGAAAATTTATTTTGCTTTAACTTTCTTCGCGTACGTCCACGGCGTTGAAAACTTATTCAAACGATAAAAGTACATAAAGATATCGCATTAGATATTAAAGTACATAGATGGTTCAGTCACAGACGGCTTTGCACTTAAGGTCAGTTTTCTATGGAAGTAAAGAATGTAGCAATATACTGACGTGTATCGCCAATTGCACGAAATATTTCTGCCTACACATTATTTCTGGTTTTCTGCCAAAGAAATGAATGACGGAAGTAGGAAATGAATGCGGCTATTTTGAAAATAGCCAAGTTATGGCATTGAATGCATCCGAATATAGCCTTCTCCGAGTTCAACACGCATTCATGAATTTCATAAATATTTACAAATTTCGTTAAATATAATATGTGCATCTAAATAGAGTATAAAGTATGGAGATTGTTATAATTCTTATTATTTAATACTAAAACAGTCATAAGTCTTACTTACTTACTTCAACATTAAAAATCATTTCCAAGAACAACTAAATATTTAAATCTGTAACAATAAATCCTTTTTACGAAAATTTGTTCGTTGCTTACACTTATAATTCCCAATCGTAGTCAGGTGATCAGGATTTCACCGGATGCAATGCGATTTTGTCGCAGAGCCGAAATTCTGCTTTCAAACAAAAAAGAAGAGAGTCTATTTTCCGTGGAAGTGCTACCCGATACCAAATTTCCATTTATGATAAAAAACTTTGTACTTTTCCACACTTTATTTAAAACCTGCGACCAGTTTCACCTTAATAAGGCATCTTAGGCAGTCGTTTGCCTAACATTTGCCATTGACATTTGCAGTCGTTTTCCGTGAAAATGGTCGCAGTTTTTAAATAAAGTGTGGAAAAGTATAAAGTTTTTTTTATTAAAAATGGATATCTATCACTTCCACGAAGTCAAGCCTGAAACAATCAAATTTATACGACACGAAATTATTACCACTGCCATATAATTCCGTGCTTAGATATCAAAGTACACCTCACATGCCAATTCTGAAGTTACTGTCATAGAAGTCACTTCAATGTATAAAGCCGCCTTATTTAAGGTAAAAATATCAATCATGACCGAACGATATTTTCTCTTCGTCTATTGCTTAGCTTTGGTGGTCCTCTGCTGTCAACTATCGATGGTTTCCTTTCAATGCTCATCTCTAATAAGTACGTAACGAAAGAACCACCGTTTCTGGCTCATGAGCCGCAGTTTGCTGATCCCGGGACTATCGTATTGGCTTTCCTTCTTGTTTGGTCGGTTGGTTACCTGGGGAGATGCATGAAAACTGGAATAAATTGCACCATAGGCGGGAAGTTTTGCACATTAGGTTCCAGAATCAAGGGTCCAGGTTCGTGTCCAGCCGAAAGTGGAGTTTTTTTCAGAGTTATCTAAATCTTTACTTAGGTGACTGGTTTAAGGAGACTATTAGCATGAATATATTCATGCCTGTCGCAAATACGGCAAAAAAAGAACGTAGAAATTGCCACAGGAAAAAAACATTAGCATGCAGTTTCCTTGAATCTTCCTAAATTACCACGGGAAATAGGAAGTCTGGTTGGCGTAGTGGTCTGCGCGTTGGGCCGGCAAGCCAAAGATCCGTGGTTCGATTCCCGGTCCAGGCCGATTATAGACCTATTAGACTTGTTGTCTGTGTTTGACGTTCTAAACTGCAAGTCCTACTCATGTTGCTGCCGGTCTTCTCTTCTCCTCCGGTCAGCAATCCGTAGATTGGTTTGCAACAGTCGTTTTCCGTCTCTATTCCGCCCAATCTTGAGCCAACCTCTTCAACTCAAAGTAAGAATGGCAGCTCATATCCTCTACAATCTGTTTGACGTATTCCTTTCTGGGTCTACCTCTCGCATTCTTACCCTGAACTGAGCCCTCTATAATGGTTCCTAATAGTCCCTCATGTCTTATAATGTGGCCTATCCAGGTGTTTCGTCTCTTTCTCATTCTGTTCCACAGACATGGCACCTCATCAGCTCTCCGTAGTACCGTTTCATTAGTCACCCTCTCCATCCAAAATATTTTAAGGATTCTCCGGTAGCACCACATCTCGAAGGCCTCTATTCTCTTTCTTCCATTCATACCAAGTGTCCATGTCTCACTTCCATAAAGAAAAACACTAAACACAAATGTCTTGAGTTGGAGTTTTCTTAAACGCAAATTAATGTTGTTGGAAGTTAAGAGCCCTTTATTCTTATTAAAAGCTGCCTTGGCCTGATTAATCCTGCTGATGAGATCTTTGGCACTACCTCCGTCTCATGTGATTTTGCTTCCAAGGTATTGGAATTCCTGTAGGTACTGTATCAAGTATTTGACTAATTAGCATGACTTCTGCATCCGTTCCCCTCCTGCTCATGACAAGGACCTTTGTCTTTTCTCCGTTGATTTTCATATTGAATCTTTTACTGACTGCCTCCAACTCCCTCAACATGTTTGATAAGCTTTCTTCACTTTCAGCTAATACCGCTACGTCATCAGAAAATCGTAGCATATCAATCTGTCTGCCTTGAACACTTATTCCACCACTTTCTCCCCTGCTGCCGGTATGAATACCTAAAAATGCTTCGATTTTCGTCCAAAACACATTTTCTATGGGCTTTCGTGGAAAAAAAATTAAACCGAGTAAGGTTCTATTGCAATCTACAAGGTTTAAACCACTTTTCAAGAATACGCTTGATAATGTTTTAGTATTTTTTGCCGACCCCTACAATGTTCTGCCTTATTTCCACATTGGAAAAAACTCCCGTTTTACCTAAGTTTACCCTAGGCTAGTATCATTTTAGTGTATATCGTAATCAAGATATGCTATTTATTTGAAAGTGCGTTTTTAAGGAATTAATATGGTGTCATCGGTATATGTTTAAAACCTTTCTCACATGGATGCCATTATTTTCAGTTGTCAATCTAATAATATTTTCGTTACATTTCCGCACATTCCGTCGGATGAGACGTTTAACTGTGGTTCCCTTGGCACCTTTCGTTAAGAGCAGGCAGATGCCGACGCCGAGTGACTTTTCCCCTTCTTCTATTCCACATTCCCTTTCTGTTTCAGCGTACCTACCTATCATTCATCACGGCGTAAATGGAATTATCCTCTCAGTTCCCTTCTCAAATAATCAACGTACTAGTTTGGCGATATTTCTTAAGAACAGGCAAATATCAACACTGGATTCCTTGTCAAACTTTCTCCATCCCTCGAATAATCCAACTCTTATCAACCGAAACCATATGTCTATAGCGGCGCATATAACTTTAGTCTTTGGTCTCATCACCAAATTATTATTTGGTAGATGATCAATTAATTAGTAGATTTTTTGCTCCAAAGCTGATTGCATTTCATTGGACTGTCCCTGCGTTGACATTCCTACTATGGCAATCTATTTTTACACCCATCAGTTTTCCTTATGCTCTTTGTGATTCTTGCCAATTTATTTTCCATGTTTACGCAGCATTTTTCACTTTCTATTATCGTCAACATTGTGTTTCCTCTTAATACTTCCTACTTTCACTTTTATAGCCTTTTCCAAATCTTCATCAACAATTTTATTTTCATATTTAGTTTTAGCTGACCTGTGTATTTATCACTCGGTTTTTTTCGTGGGACTTTTCCTTCTATCTTCACTTATATTATACTCATTAGCAATTCACTGTTTCTCATTTTATATTTTTACTTTGCAACTCTACGTTGTTTATCTAACTCGTCCATTTGATCTTTAGTATCCACCTCCAGCACCATGTTACGAAAGCCTCTATTCTCTTCTGTTCCTGCTTTCCAATAGCCCAATACTTTTAACAATTTATCGCACACACATGTTTTCAGTTACCTACTTCATCCTTTTCTTTCATATCATATTTTAGTTGTTCTATGTATTTGCCTTCTGTCTTCCTCATGGAGCTTTCCCTACTATTTACCCTATTAGTTTCCTTACAAATTCATTGAGCCTCAATATGCGGCTTATCCATCTGGATCTTGTTTTTCTGATTGATGTGGCTACTACTAGTTAACAAAACATGGCAGGTGCTTAAATAAATAGAATCATGCATAAAAGCGCAAGCTCCTTAAACGATCCATTTACACTATCATGAGTGAAAATCATAGCAGCTGTCTCCTCCATCATCTCCAACATTCTACATCACCGTGAAAATCACCCCGTAGCTTCACACCTCGTATCCCACATCTCATAACATAATCACATTAAAATTCCCATTATAAATGTATATATTTGACCTTAGATACCACAACAGAACTTTGTTTGCTTAGAGATCACAAGAAAACAACGGCATGCCACCCTTAAATCAAAATACCTATAATTTATCCACAAAACACTCTCCCATTTGCAAACAAGGATGAGCTCTGCCATTCATAATCTTTCATATTTACATTTCAATGAATGCAGCAAAGGAAACATTATGAAGAAAAATGTAAGTGAATGAAGAAATATTCATCATGCTTTTATTCATTACGAATCATATATATAATTTTTTTCGAGCATCAAATATTTTATAAGAATTTCGTATGGAAAAAAATAAATTTCGAGTATGAAAAAAGAGGCAAATTAATAGTTTGGGATTGAAATTAAGATGGAAAATTCAATATCAGACTTGGTAATGCTGCTGACGGAAAACTAAAAGGTAAAAATTCCGATTGCAAGCCTACTTTGTCCAACCTTTCCTTCTGACTCCCAAGCGTGCTGGGATACTCTGGGCATAGTGCCCACTCGTAAGCAGGCGTCACTTCACAACAAGATACTCGGACAGCAGGTGCGTCACCATGGCATTTCATAACTGAACTTCACACATGGTCCACTTAACAACCATTTGTATAGACGTCTCAAAGTTACATAATAACGATATTACTTCCGGTGATGCAATAAATGTTGATTACTTGTAGAAGTAATTTGAGGAAGCGACAAAATCTGAGGTAATATATGCCACGAAGGCGTAGATAGGTTGTTAAAGCACTCTGAACGAGATATAAATAGAAAATAAAATTTTAGGAATTCCTCCTCGTTATAACTTTAAAAAATCACGTATTTCTAACGAATCACAAATACCATCCACCAATTGCACTACTTTTGGAGATATATGTCAAAACATAGAAGTCGTTTTAAAAAGTATTTGGTGCGGCTGTGCACTCTGCAAAGACGCTATTGAAAAAACACCCACAGATCGCGTCAGAATTGTAAGAAAAATATATTGGTAAATAGTTTTTACGTTTTCTCAATACTTTTTAAATTAAATACCGTGATACATTTCATTAAACCACAAACAATGTTTGAAGGGGCCTTTTCAGCATAAGGCGCCAAACAAATAAGTAAAGTTACGGCCACAAATATGGGCACTTAGTAAATTACTGAGAAGCACAGTCCAAAAAACTTGTTTAGTAATGTTTATCGCTATACCTACCTACTTCATGATTATTCTTATAGCTACCATTTAAAAAATAAGATACGACAATGGTTTCCATTATGATTAAAGAAAAATCTCGCTAAAACTACCTTAAGATGATAGTGAACAATTAAACGGTTAATAGTATACCTACCTCCTCATGTCCGGTTTTGCTATTATCTTCCGCCGATCTAACCGATTTTATTTTCTCTGGTGAGCATATTTTCCAAATTACCTGAAGAACAAGAGGAGCGGGTTGGTGTTATGACTAGAGTACTGGCCTCCCATCCCGAGGGTCCAGGTTAGAGTTCCGGCAGTGGCAGAGCTCAGTGAAACCCCGACCGAACCCCGGTTCTCCGTCGGTTAGAGATCCGGCGTACCGCAAAGGAAGCATGATCGCCCCCCTGTTATTCCACGTTTATATAATCGACATTGACTGCAGAGTAAGAGCATAATTTTGATTTTTTGCAGACTATGGGGCCATTCAAGTATTACGTAAGATGTTTCAGGGGGGGGGTGCTAGGCTCTCTTTACATTGTCTTACTTACAAGGGTGTGGGTGTCCATGGTTATCTTGCAAGAGTTTATTTACTTGTGAGAACGTACTTGTATCACTTTTTAATAATTATCAGATGAAAAAACTTAGTTATTAGTGCTGGAAACCTGGCGAGATATCCCTTAAGGAAAGGTTAATAAAAGCGGAAGTTTATATCGAGTTAAAGTACTAACAATCAAATCATAGAGTGGTGGCTACAGGATGAAGTTTCAAGCTTTGCATAAATACAGGCGTTCCGAAGATGATTTGAATATTTTATGCATTACGGCAAAAAAATTGCCATCTTATATTGTACGTAGTAAGAACTTGGCTTAGATTAAATTGAGATCAGATGAGTTTCATTATGACACGGAGGATATCATTTTGACCATGCACGATATTTCTAGAAATGATAGAAGCAACAAAATAAGATAGCTTAACTGACGAACTGATGTGTACCAAAATTCCTTCTTTCCACGAACCGTTAGTTTTATAACAAACACAGCGTGATATTAACATAAGACACATTCTTTAAATTCAATTCACTTCTGTCATCTCCCCACTTCCTTTCCTTATTCCCTCCCCTTTCATGGCTGATGTCCTAACACCCCCTGCCACACGCCTTTACGGCGGCTTTTAGGGTAAGAGTATGATGTAGATGTAGAGACGTTAAACTGTGGATGCCTTGCCGGCTTTGGAAAAGAGTAGACTGATGCCAAAGCCAGTTTTCCATCCACTCATCCTCCATTTTCCAAATAATCTTACCCATACAAATCATCTTACCCGGCGGATCGCGGTTCTACCTATTCTTGTAATGTCGCCAATGACCTTGGCCGTCGATTGCTTTCCCAGAATAATCCACCAACCTGAAGTATCAGGTAAAAGTCATATCGTAAAGTTATACTACAGTTTTCAGCAACCATTTTTGACACTTTCATTGTTGCACTTAAATTTATGAATTCAGTTAAGCTTTCTAATCTGCTTTTATGCCATTTTACATAATAATTTTACTAAGTATGTTTTTTTATTCTTGTTAATGTCTTTTTGGAATAAGCGTCCATTCGTTCATCCGGCGAAGGGCTCGATCCCTTTGCAGTCGAGCAAGAGGAGGTCCACTGCAAGATTATTCGGAGAATGAATAAGAAACGAGGAAAGAAGGAGATAGACCCGGCGTCGGCATCAGCGAAAGGCGCCAAGTGGTCCAGATTTAAACGTCCCATCTGAGGGGTGGAACGCTACTCTGGAAGTCATCTAAACATGTCACGCAGGTAGAGATCAGGACTCCTCAAGAAACATCTCTGACACAACAGGGATAAGAACCTAGGCCTTAGGGGATTATAAGTCAATACTCGAGTCACCACTGCAATCCTCTCGATGTGGGACATTAAAAATGTTAGTTTATGAATAAAATATGTGCAAATTAATGAAAATCCCGGTAATGAGATGCCGTGGCCAAACACAGAGTGTTTGAGTAAATTAAGCTGTTTGAATGATATTCATGATGAATAAAACATATTGTAATTTACCACATATTAATCAGATAGCACGGCGCGTTTCACCACACTGTGGAATAACCATGGGCCACAGTGTGGTGAAACGTGTTCTGTCATCAAAATAAAGCCGGGGAAAATTGAAAAGTGAAAATTACCAAGTGTTTTATTCATCATGAATATCGACAACTTTCACTGGGCTCAGCCGGAATCATTTATGTTTATGTTTATTTGACTCTAGTAGTGACAACTGAGGACACTTAAGTCATTTAGAATCGAAGTGAAGGACGAAAATGAAAAGTATGAAAATATTAAAATAAAATGGTCTATAAAGTTCTGGTGGTTCAGCCCCTGAGAAACCAGAAGACAAACCAATGGCTTATCGGGATCTCAGGTACATACGGACCACCAGAATCGTCCGAGAGCAAAAAAAAGGAGAATATAAGCATAGTCTTCATACCTTATGCTGTATCACAAAATAAATGGTAAACACGTCGTAACTTACAAAGAACTCTTAACTACTGAGAAGGGTGCACATCGTCTATCACATATTGTAAGGCATCCTCAAGCACAAATAACTGAACATGGTGTTACATGAAAAAAGTGGAGGTAGTCTTGTGCCCGGCCCAGCTGTAAATGAACTGCGGAGGTAAAAAAGTGTTTTAAATATAGTGATACAGTCCAATGTTACTTCTAATCCAGTTTGTTTTTAATCATGCGAGTAGACGGCAGACCACTTAGATCAGCTGTACGACGGCAGAGTGGAGAGAAACCCGGTGTCAGTTAGCCTGCTCTAAACGAAAGGAACCAAGGGATACACAATTTAATGTCCCACCTGACAGACAAATTATAGGTGTAACTTCGGCACCTTTACTTGTTTTATTCATCCTCAGTGACCTATAATTCTCCACTGATGAGTGCCATCAAATTTCGCTATTCCTATACTACGCAAGAAGTGCATTCCACACGGAGCTTAAGAGAAACCCGGCGTTGGCATTAGCATGACCTTAATAGTTGGCGCTCAGAAGTTCACAGTTTATGGGACATTCAATTAATCGAGAGCCCTCCACTCTGGATCTGGATTCAACTCAAAATTCTCCGGCAATGCCTGGATTCGAACGTGGATCTACGAGATGTGAGCTACCAGTAACCTAACCAGTGGTGCTAACTACCAAAGCGACCCCATTCCCTTCTTCTCCAGTCATGGATCGTCCGTGGTGTGTTCAAAAAGTACCATGACCGTTTTTTTTAATAAATTTATTAACAGACATTACGACTCACATATCATTATTCCCTTCAAATTACTACCGCTGACTAGCTACATAGTTCTCCTGACGGGTCTTCAACTGCTGGAATTGCTGGAATCATGAAGGAAACGCGGTTTTTTAAATCCCGTTTCGTACCTCCTGTTGTTTTTGTTATATTTCTACATTAAGACAAATCTTCGTCGCATGTAGGGCGGCCTTGACGCTGGGAAATGGAAAAAAGTTGGCAGGAGCCAAATCAGGTGAATTATCAGGACTGAAAAATTCAAAATTCGCGAATAACAAGGGCAGAGTGGGCAGGGCCGTGTTACATTCATTCAATGCTGGTCCAAGGCTTTAGTATCTTCCTTCAGACACATGTCATGCAATCGTCCGAGAACTACGAGATAATATAAAAGATTGATTGTTTAACCTTATAAGGTATTATAGCGGGACAACGCCATGGAAAGAAAGGGAAGAGTTTAAAAGACCTTAACATTTGACCGCGACTGACGTGGTTTCTTTGGTCTCGGAGAACATTCACTTTTACGCTGTTAGTCTTAGGCTTTCGTTTCCAGATCGTACCCGCCTAACCGTGTAGGTATGTATTTTTAACCGTTAAAGATAGTCTTAAGGCATGTGTCATCATTGCTTGCCCTCTAAGGAGAATACATGCTGGATGTTTTAAACCAAAGCTGTGTTTGCATCTTCGTCATTAGCCGGGACTAATGATAAAATCGCCAAACTCAGAAAAATGTTTGAAAAAACAGCTGATGCTGTACAGCGAGTTGATGCAACAGCAGTATAAAAAAGAATATTAATAGTGAGGTTTTCTTCAAAACAGTGCCACCAATTGCACGACTCTAGTTGCATGATTCAACCAATCCTGGGGCAAGATAACGGCTCTCCATAATGCGTGCGTTCGCTTCATCGTTATTTTTAAATGGCGCTCCAGAGAGCGAATACGTGATCGTCAATCTTCAAATTCTGTCTGTTGCTTTAAATCACAAGTTTCATAATTGGTGGAGTTAGCATACTTCCGACGGTACCTGTAAGCTTTGCCCCTCTAGAGCGGTTTGCATTTTGGATGCCGATAGCGAGAATGCGAAAGAAAGTAACTGCGATCCCACCCCTGAAACCTTTTGAACAGGGGCCTTATTCAGTTAGGACTCGACATGCTTGAGCCTCGGTAAAATTCGTGAATGTGACGTCACTTCCCACGACAAATCTCAACTTTTGAATGGCCCTATTTGAATTTTTGGGGCTGTGACGTCAAAATTTCGTCACTTTCGAGGCTCAGAAATTCCGAGAACATACTAAACAGCCCCCCAGATCTCGTGTATGGATCAAATGCATTGCGCTCACCTATTGAAAAAGTGCAGCCCCGCTCGGTCGGTCGAAGTGGACGCGAGAAGACAGTCCCGTCCGGTCAACTTCTTCTCAGCACTCGTCAGTCCTTCGCCCGCCCTTCTAGCTCTTCCCAAAGCCGGCTCGCCGTGTTCTTCCCGGCTTACGGCCCGCAGCGATGCTCTCCAACGGCTCACTCACTCACGCATCCATTCTCCCCTCTCTTCCCCGACTACCCCCGTGGTCCGCGCCTCCCCCTTTCTCCTCCTAAGCCCCCCCCCCAACACCCCAATCCTATGCCGCGAGCCATCTTCTATATCCCCCGACTCGCTAAAGATCAGCGCCGCCGCTGCCATCCAGCTAACTCCCCTCCTGCACCTATTCCCGACCGCCTAAAAAAAACTCCCCGAAGACGACTCAACGCGTCAGCTCTCAAAACTCCCGCGTCCAACTTTTCACTTTCTCGCATTGCCTCTGTCTCTTTTCTAACAGTCCGTTCCCCTTTAAAAGATCCTCCCTCCCGGGTTCCTCCCCATCAACCACATTCCTCCCTCTTCTCCGCTGCCCTGTCACTTTCCCTCAGTCTACACGATGCAACAACGCAAAATAATTGGGGTAGGGTTGTTCCGATGATGCGGTCATCGGTTTCGCATGAATGCGTCTGCGTTTTAATATTATTTTCTTTTCATGTTAGTAAAGTATGTTGTAGCATAAGCATTGCTTAGTATAATATTCATTAATAAATATAGTTAATATATAGTGGTGTAAGAACGCTACGGATTTATACGGGGGGTGAGAGGGGGAAGTGCTTTGGCGGTCGTGATACCCTTTCTCCGTTTCTGACAAACTTTAAAACAATCCTTCTAAAAACCTAAAATTTGTTTTTTTTCCGCTGAGAATGGAGGTTTTCCGTTCAGATTTTTGTGTAGAATTAACTGAAGGCGTCCTCTGCGTCCCCTTCTTGGTACATTTTGGGACCCTTCGCAGCATTTAAGGGGGTATGTACCCTACCCTCCCAGTGCACGACACTCCTTATATCATGGAGCTGTTTTATATAGTAACGAAGGACATCTGTATGTTCACACCGCTTTCATCCCTGGCGCATGAATATTCAAGCATAGCATATTGCGTCTTGTTAAGTACAAATAAAGTTCTCTCTATATATATATATATCTCGGTCACAATCCTAGGATTGGCTTGCAGCAGTCCTCCATTTTTTTTGTCATGGACCATCCTCTTCAACTCTGCATAGGAACGACAACCTAGCTCTTCCACGAACTGCTCCACATAGGACAGCCTCGGCCTTCCTCTGCAGTTTTTTCCTTCAACTGAGTCCTCCAAGATGTTCTTTACAAGGCGTTCGTGCCTCAAAATATACCCGATAAGAGTTGCTTTCCGTTTCTTTTTCTCTTCCACTATCTGTAGCACCTCTTCATTTTTAACTCTGTCCACCCAGGGTATTTTGAAAATCCTGCGGTAGCACGATAATTCAAACGCTTCTATTCTTTTCTTCTCATCTACCCTGAGTGCCCAGGTCTCACTTCCATACAGTATAATGCTCCATGTAAAGGTCATTACTAGTTGTTTTCTCTATTCTAAATCAGTGCTGCCGGAGGTGAGGAGTTTGGATTTCTTGTAAAAGGCTACCATAGCCGGGTTGATTCGGCTCTTTAGATCTAGATAGATAGGATAGATAAATAGAAAGAAAGCTGTAAACAGCAAAAAGAGCTAACACCCCGCAACAAAAGACAATGATTGGAAAATTTCCATTTTGGGGACCTAATGCCAAACTGGTATTTAGTAGGTGTATTCACATAAAAACATCCAAAATACTACAGGATAGTCAAATCTGGTTAACTATGACGGCGTGGAGGTCCAGCTGGTGGAGTGTTAGACGACTGACCAGAGGCACTGAGTTAGCAGTAAACATCCGCTTGTCATTTAACACTCGACTAATCTCGACTGATTTGCGTGATCTACGCCTTGATATTCCTGTACGTAGAGCGTTGTATTTACCAACCAGAGATCTTGGGTTGAAATATGGAAAACTTTTTTATAAGCTCGTTCAAGCTGCGTGATTTTCTGGGTACCAGATATTGCGGTGAGACCATGTACGCCTAGAGTAAAGTAACTGGTCCTCACCCTGATGCAGAAATTTCACACTTTTTGGGTTTATCACTTAATAAATAAAAAGTTTTGATTTCTTTAATTATTTCAAATTTCAATCCCTTCATCAGTTTTGGAATTAACGGATGTTTATAAGTTTTACAACAACTCATGCAAATTTCGACAAATAAAAAGTTTGTCTTAAAATTTTGAAAAAATATCCTGCATTAGCCATATTTTAATTGACAGTGAAAAAAATAAGAGAATGACTTTACCTAAAGTTGGGCCGTCGGATTTTAAGTGTTGTCATTTTTCAACTTAAATATGAATAAAGTACATACACACAACGCGAGAAAACATTTGCAAGTCACTTCACTAAATATATAAATGAGAAATTTGAGCTCAGTGGTATTCCATGCAAATAGTTCCACTTTAATCGAAGATACAGCCTCCTTATACAATATTATTGAGGATTTTTTGTAAGAGCATGTTTACGCTCTACAGCGGGTGATAAGCCTCAAATCACGGAGGTCAAGAAGATTGACGACTTTAAAAATCAGCCAATGACTTCACCTGTTTAATAACTAGAAGGGGTGATAGAAGAAAAGAATGGTTCTCAAATAAACATGATGCTTCATCCTCCAAATTATTGATTTAAAATAGATTATCTTCACGAAAATAAATTAATTTATAATATCACCACTTATGGAACTTATACTTTAAAATCTCATGTTTCAGTTTTTCGGAAGATATCTTAGGAATCCATTTCCAGATCTAAGTGAAAATCGTTTACACTCTCTAATTTCTTGGCACAACTTCGTGAGACTAAGCTAAAGGTATCACCGAGGAATTTAGTTTGCTTTCGTTTTTGAAAAAATAATTTACGCTGACTATAGCTTGAGTGTATCCATAGTTTTAGTGCTTGGAACCCATGGGAGCATGTTATACTATAAAATCTTTTAGAACTGTTAAAAAGAGTCGTCTGAAAATTCTTTTATGAAAATTAGTACCTTCAACAGTCAAATCAATCCGAAGGTTAGTTCGATATATCTCTGCAATCCACTGTCCTTTCAGCCAAATATTTTATTTCTACACAAGTTTTCATTTTTGTGTCCCTCATAGCTTGGTTCATGTATTCTATCCTTGGTCTTCCTCCATTATTCTTTCCATTCATTTCTCTTTTCAGTTTTCAGTTCTGTTATCTTAAGGCTGTTTTGTCTCAGAATGTGTTCAATAAGTTTGTATCTTCTTCTTCAGTTGCTTTTCCATAAACGTCTTGTCTCCTCAGCTCCTCGTTGGACGTCGTTATTGGCGGCTATCATAATCAATGTATTCTACGATTTGGCTAATCTTGTTAGGAAAGAAAAACAATTTAAAAAGTAAAAAAGAGAATTTAGAATCACAATTCCTAAATTTTGCAATTCAATCGATTTAAATAGAATAAACGAAGTGAAATACGATGCACAGTATAAAGTAAATTGACAATGCAATTTACATTTTTTAAACCAGCATTTGAAAAAATATTAGTAGTACTCAGTTTTGTGTTTTCTACGTCAGTACCATAATCGATTCACCACGTTATAAGCTCTTGACATCTACTATATAAAAGGCTACGTGTACGTACGTATGATTCAGTTACTAGGCGCAGTGATTTAGATGTGCGCCATAAGATGGCAAACGAGCTCCATATACGTTCTCCAATAACTGACATAGGACACGGGCGTATGCATCTTTCAAAATAGACGTTACTTTTTTAAAAAATAAAGGCATTTTAAATAATTCTAACGAACTTTCAAGGAGATTTTTAAGTTCTTTCTAAACATTAGTAAAGGCATCCAGATATATATATATTATTCTATCATCAACAAGTTTAAGGTATACTAATAAGATTTGCATGAATGGGTATTTTATCCGCTGTTTTTGACGGTCTATTGGCTAGTTTTTAATAAATGACTTATAACTAAGAGAAGGGGGCTCAAAAATTTCCTCAGGTAAACTATATCAATGATCAATTGCTCTTTTACAAATAAAGCATGCAAGCACCCGTTATTTGATTTCGAACTATAATTTAACGCGTGTAATTCTCTCCGTCTGCTTGTTCTTCTCATATTTTTCGATAGCACCTCATCCCCAATGCTTTTAACCTTCTTTCTTTGGCAGTAGACATTATCCAAGCTCCACCGTTGACAATTAATTAAATGAATATTTTCACAATTTTTCATAAGATGTATGTCGATTCGTGAACATTTCTTTGGTTGTAGTTAAAATAGGAGGGCATGTTTAAATCTAAAACTGAGTAAATCTAGCTCCACGTTGCGTTCATTTGTTATAACAGGAGGTTGAGGTTCCGCCGCGACTGTGTGAGTCAAAGCAAATACGAAATTTCACATTTTTGATATTTTGTCAAATAAAATCCTGCTTTCACGGATCAATGCGTTACCTATAGAAACCCAAAAGTAAGGTACAAAATATGCAGATTATTCCACGAATGTATTTTAAATGAGCACTTTTTTCCAGCCATAGGAGCCGACTGCAGCGCCATTTCGTACGAATTACCGCATTTTGACTTCAATTACGTAATTAATTCTTCAATAACTAGAAAAATAAGGTGATAAGATGCCTGTATTTTATTTTTATTCAATTTCTCCGGATTATTTACATCTTGGAGACAGTTTTCTACGAAAATGGCAATTGTATTTTAAGGAAAAATACTATTTCCCCGTGTTTCTCTCATTCCCCCATTGAACACCATGTAATTTCAAGTTCAATTATAGAATAAAATAGCATGGAAAGATATTATTTTGTTTATGGTATTCAGGCTTTTGGTTCTGTGATTAAATTATTTAATATTATGCAACAGTTTCGCCGTGCGATGCTGCCGGCTTCGTCGGGATTTTAAGAACAACAATGGTCTTATTTTCAGAAAATAAATAAACAATTCCAGCAGTTGATGATTTTGAAAAGTAAAAAAACTTAATTTCGAATAAGTCTCTTCCAGGTATAAGGGAGTTTATAACTATCCTCTCTATTGATGTTATTTGGTATTTTTTCAATTTCAATCGCCTCCCTTATGAGCCGCGGAAAGTAACTGTTTTCTTTGTGTAGTATTCTTGCCATCTCGATGTCAATGGCGTGACCTTCCTCTAATGTATTGTGCTCAGCCACGGCAGAGTTTAATCGCAGAACCAAAATCCTGAATACCATTAACAATGAGCTGCGAAAATCTACAATAAAAGTTTTTATTTTGTTGTTCATATCAGATAGAGGACAAATTTTTACTACAAGTAGACAGAATATGAATAAAATGATATTTAAGTCAATTTTACGGTGGAACCACTTTAAATCTGGGATTTTGTGAAACCCTGGAGTGCTAAATGAAAGTTGAATTCACGAGAGAATGCATATTTTTTTACAAATTTGTTTTGGATTCCAGAATTTTCCATTACGCACTCTCAGACGCGTTAATAATTCGTGGGCAAATTGAAATGCTTGAGGGGAGCATTGGGTCTGTACACTCTAGTGAACTCTCACGATAAGGGAAATATTTTTTTCGAGAACTTTATGTCGATTTCAGGACGAGTTCGTGTGTTTGCATCCTCCAGTCTCGATAACGCGTTCCTGATATTGACAGATATCCATATCTTGATGTGCGCATTCAACCGTCGGACAGTCAGACAGAAATACTCATCCTTACTCGAAGAGAACGATCCACGAATACCTCCGCAACTTCACAGCACCGTATTTTACTGGTAACCTACTTCTTGATCTTCACTATCTTAGATATTCCAAGTTCCCATTAATTATTTAAGGAAAATATCAACTAGTTTGTCAGGTTAATACTTTATTTAATATTATGAAAATTCCTTTAAATATTTGAGTTATTAAGAAAGTTTTTAGTATATTTTTTTTACTTAAAAAGATAATATATTAATAGCTTATAAGAAGCACCATCCGACAAGACTAATTTACTAATGTCTCTATTAATTAACTAATTTTCCTTTTACCTTATTCTTAACCTGAAAATTGTGTTTTGGGGTAAAAATTGTCCATTTGTTTTACCATTTGAGCAATATAAATTTAAAAAATTCGTTGTCGACGGCACCCGGGTTTTTAAAATGGAAGCTTAAGTTGAAGCATTTATGGATCTGGTTAAATGACCAACATAAGAATTCCAGTGAGGTTTTAATAAAGAGTATTTTTCACCCCACCATGTGTAAATTGTTCGAATAGGGATTTTTTTAATCGTATGAGACGGCTTTAATTTTTTCCCCATTTCGTTGAATTTCAACGGGAACCATATTATGAATGACTTGTTATCGAAGGTACTTCATTACCAAGTTCAATATGCATATTTTGTTAGAAAGTGGGCTTAGAGGAAGTGGGAATTAAAGCTCAGACACTTTCCTACCCCTTGCTTATGCATTTGCGCAGTCAATATTGCAAATTACCGCGTCACGATGGCAGACAAAGTCATCGAAAAGTCGGTGCAGTTTAACACCATAATCCGGCTGGCAACCCGAGAACTCTTCATCCTAAGCATTCGCCGTGAAAGACTTAGATTATTCTAAGTTAAGGCTTGCATCAAATGGTATGCACAAAACACATGTAAAACGGATTTACAAAATTACTTTAAGTTAACAGAACGTACATTGTGTGTTAATAATTTAAGTTATATTCCATACAGTTATGAAAACATATCCACTCGACTTTCTTTATTAAGAAGGCAAGACTATACATTTTTTGAAATTACACTCACAGATTTCGATTTAACACAAGAATCGGGTAATAAATTATACACCTCAAGTCCTTAATACAGTAAACATTGTTTAAATAACGTAATATATTTAAAGTAAGGTAAAGATCCTCCATAAATCAAATCAATTCAAGCGATATTAAAACGTTATTATAAAGAAGTCATTTAAATATTACATAGGTTTCTACAACATACGTGCCACAGTTTTGGAGACATTCATTTTACTCGTATACTGGAAGAGGGTTTTGAATATGTTTTGCAAATGCCCTTAAGGTAGTTTAAGCGAGATATTTCCCTAGTCATAATGGAGAACATATTCGAATTTTATTTTTTGATTGAAGCACCTGTAAGAAGTATGAAGTAAATATTGTGATATAAATGGTGCAAAAATATAGTTATATATGACAAAAATTCTCAGCAATTAAATAAATATAACCACATAAGTCTCTAGATTCGCGTCTCGGACGTCTAAATATCACGAATAATTCGTAGTAAGATCTACAGTAGCGTGGAATTCACTACCATATTCACTTAAAGTCTAAAATATTTCTCTGTATTTAAAACGCTATTTTATAACTCTCTGCATCGAAATTTACCTTGAATATAATTACCTGTCACTGTTTGGCCATGTATGACATATTTCTCTGATGACATTTCTGTATCGAGTAGTTTATTTAATACTTTGTAACCCTGTCCCACATTCATTTGTTGTGTGTCATGTCTGGACACCTTCACTTCCAAGTATACTGTAAAGTGGCTATGCATTTATGACATTTTTTCACTTGTACTTTGGTCACTGAGACACCTGTCATTATACAACATGGAAAATAGAGACTGGGGCCTGGGGCCCATCGATCTACTTATCTGTATGATTGTTTATTTTCCTTTGTCACTTCTCTATGACTATAAATGGACACCAATTTTGTAACTTTTGTATTGCCCTGAGAGGTGTTGTACCCAGAGCATTAATAAACCTATTTTATTCTATCTTGACTCATTTTTTCACGCTCTACGGTGAAATCGCCTTAACAATAGAATGTTTTTTTTACGATTCTGTAAAGATTACTGCGGTGAGTAATTGATTAATTTTTATTAATAGTTGATAAAACATAAAAAATACACACCGCTGGTTTTTTGACAAAATATAGGCGTTAGAAGTTCATAATATTTTCAATATTTTCCCTCTTGAGCGCATAACCGTAATCTATCCCATGTAAAACAGCTTATACTTTTAAGCAAATTGCTCGAAAACTAGTTTGGCAATAGACTAATATTTTGATATAATTGGAAAGATGGGAGTTTTATTTCTTTAAAATTACATCAAATTAGTCAAATTCTAGGTGAATTGATAGGACGCTCAAACTACCTTAAGATATCTTGTGCTATGTTGGTTTGGCCCTCGCTTTAACCATAACCCCCATACCACTACATCGACTGCACCACCGCCTCCAATCCTTCACGTGCCACATGCTTTCTCTCCCCTCTCTCCTTTATTCACTCCCCCTCCCATCTCTTCACCTTCCTCCCACTTCCCCGTGGTCCCCCTCCCCTCGCTTCAAGTTCCTCCCTTCCCCTCTCCCCTTTAGAACGCCTCTATTTCCAGACCGTGTGCATGCGATGGTTGGACCGCGTCCAGCCCAAATGGGTCTGCCTCGCGTCCATTCCACACCCCCACCCCCTTCACCAAACCACCCCCTCTCCATTCCCCCTACCCCCCCTTCCAAGTACCCCTCCAACCTTCTAGCCGACGTCACTCTACCACACTGAAGAAGAAGTATTAAGATTAATAAACCAGAAACTGCAATGGCGATATTGTAGCAACAAAGAATAAACTTTGCAGTGTTATCGAATTTTCGAAGGAAATAGGAGTTTCTAACTGATTGAAGGGAGAAATACATGTTACGTCTTTTGCGCAAGTTCGAAGCAGACAGTGTTTTACCGGACTTTCAATATATTTTGCTACAACCAACGTACTACGGTAGATGCAACCACAGGAATAAGATAAAGGAAATATACTGTAGAACCGATATAATTAAAATGTCATTTTTTCACGTACAATAAGCGATCATAATAGTTGCGATAGATCAATCATATGTAACTTCCACCCTCACCAGATGAAGTAGAATTTTCACTTGTGTTTAATAACATAGCATCATTACTAACACTTCACACAGCTTGATATTCCCGATATTATTTTATTTTGTTCTCTGCATAAAATAGTATCTCGTAGCATTCATAAATTAATAGTTTTAGTAGTATTAACCACTAAATGTGTCTATAGCGTTGTTCTGCATGTTTGCATGATCTTTTACGTAGCACTCTCACATTTTCTAGTTTGACTGCGCACTGTTCTCCTGAGTGCTTTTTGGTCTGCACCTAGCGGCCGGAGGAGCGTGCGAGGTCCCGATTTGTACTGGGACGAGTGCTGCATGACTTGTGTGGATTCACCCCGTGCCACACACCCTAGTGGTGGCTTGCACGGTACTTCGTAGATGTAGATGAAGAATGTGAACCGAAATGAAACGAAACTATAGCCCCGTAAACACGGCGGCATTTCTGGTACCAGAGCTGGCGCGAGTAGTGGGAAATTTCTCGGTGTGAACAAACAAATCTCATGCCATCTGCTGACATGCGATAGAATCATCGCCTTGCTCTGGTAACAAGTTGAATCAACGCGGAAACAAATAAACAGCAAAAGCGCGTCAAAAATAGCTAACTGATGAACGAAAGAAGAGGATGATAAGAAATTTAAATGCTTCAGATGAACAAGATAAAACAATAGAATACCCTTATCCGCATTCAGTGCGAACAGTTCATATTTAATGCCGTTTCCAAGTCTTATGTCATTCGTAAACCTCTTAGAAAATATATATTGAAGAGTAAAAATGAATAATCTCAAAAAAAAACTTCATATTGGCGAGTATGTAGGCGTGTAGAAGATACCTAGTAAATGCTTTATGACGTGCTAACTTTGCTTGTTATAGGCATGGCCTTTTTCACCTCCATTATTCCATTCCAATTTTAGAGTTTCCGGAAAATGAAAAAACTAGATGAAATAGTTATGACAATAATGTTTTTAATATCGAATTTGGCATTATAACGCATATATTATCAATTAATGCTACTTTGAATGCAGCTTTAAGGGGTATTAAGAAGATGAACTGGATTTTTTCTGAATAAATTTATTTTTTCGTCTCCCAAAGTTGTGAACCTAGCTCGCCTCAAAAGAGCGAATATTGCCTTAACATCAAATATCTCCTCACGAAAAGATATTGAACTATAAAAGTTTTCAATGCTTTATTGGAAAACCATTTATTAAGCAATATTAATTTATTAACAACAAATGATGACGCATATTTCGTTTTAATGTGAAAAATACAAATCTTAACGTGATTATCAACTGTTTTTCTTATACAGGTTTTGTAAACGGAATAAATTGGATTTGTTTAAACTGCTGCGCCGTTAATAATTATTGCGTATTCCACAGGAGCAGAAGTTACATTTACTCGTATACTGCAATTATGAGGCCAGAATAAGACTTGTTCACGTTTACAACATTGTGGAGCATCGATCGTGTACCACAGTTAAGCCGAACTTTTATACGAAAAAATATGTGGTCCTTAAGTCCTCAATGAGTTTTTAAGGATCAATCTTTTTCGATTGATTTTTTATATACGTTTGAATTAGAAATCAATTTCAGTGTAAAAGCTTTGTCTGAGAGAGTTGAAATTTTAATGAACTATCGTTCGTGTGATATTAAAATAATAAAGCAAGAGTAACTTTTTCTAAAAGCAATGGAATTCCCCGATTCCCTGTGGTCTCACTAAGCCAGTGTAGCTCATTCAAATAAATAAATGTTGGAATCTGGCAGTTTGATCTCCAAATAAAAGGCGATCCACAGTAATGTTTTTTACCAGCTAAGTCTAAAAACGTTCAATAATAGAAGGGAGTTGATGACGGGGACCTTAAGTAAGGATGTAAAAAAGAGGCTAGTGAAGAGCTTGATATGGAGTGTGGCGTTGTGTGGGGCAGAAACCTGGACCTTGAGAAAGGAAGACGAAAATAGGCTGAAGGCTTTTGAGATGTGGGTGTGGAGGAGGATGGAGAAGGTGTGTTGGACGGAAAGGAAGACAAATGAGGAAGTGCTTGACATGGTGGGCGAGGAGAGGAAACTTATAGATGAGATTAGGTGAAGACAGGGTATGTGGCTGGAAGGGGTAATGAGGGACGATGGTTTGCTGAAGGCCGTGATAGAGGATAGGATGTTGGGTAAGCGGGGAAGGGGAAGGAAGAGAATCGGTTTTATGGACGGGATGAAGAAAGGTAGGACTTATGCTGTGATGAAGAAAGAAATACTAGAGATAGAAAGGGCACGGCACGTGTAAGAGTTCGTTGTATATTCTCTGACTTTCATCACAACCTACCTCTAACCGGTAGATTACTGTAATGAATGCGATGAAGTCTAAAAAGAAAAGTGCGGCAAAGTATGTTAACATAATTTTTATTGCAATTTATTATAGCTATTTAGTATAATAGTTATAATAGTTATATAGACTCGTATGATACGGAAGGCTTAGCCTTCCGTATCATACGAGTTTTTGATTATCCGTGGAGCTCTCAGTCCACATTACCTCCGATAATCGCGACTTGAAGGGACTTATAACGGAGAAAATGCACAATTTAAAAAAATATTCGTATGCGAAGATCATGTTCTTCATTACAAGAGTCTAAAATTGTGTCGGCAAACAACGGTGTTGTGTGTAAATATTTCTTGCTAAAAAGTACTCACGCTTGGCGGATTGAAAACACCACGTAATCGGGAACCGGGGTGATGGCGTCACGTAATGGTATCGCTCACAGCAATACGACGCATTTCCATGTGAATTTCCGGTCATTTTATTGTGATTTGACCTAATTACGGCGTTAATTTTCTTTGCGGAAGACAATGAACCACCATGATTTGATCCTTCACGTTGAAATACATGAAAGAGCAGAAAAGCGATACCGTGCGGTAAAGTCAAGCCACTGAGATGCCGGTTTTGATCTTACGACTTTTCAAATCTTAATGTACTTTTGAAAAGCAATTATCAATGTCTGTTGTTGACGCATACACATATATAGACTGTATATTTGAGTTATTGTGGATATTTCTTGTCGCGTATGGAATAGAAACGTGGACTCTGAGAAAAGAAGACATGAAACGGCTGCAGGTGTTCAAGATGTGTGTGTGGAGGAGTATGGGGAAGGTGCGGTGGACGGAAAGGAAGACAAACGTGGAAGTGTGCGGTATGGTTGGCGAGGAAAGGAAATTACTGGTGTAGATAAGGAGGAGGTAAAGCAGGTGGTATGAAGAGGCAATAAGGGGCGAAGGGTTGCTTAAGGTAGTTTGAGCGAGATAGTTACCTAGTCATAATGAAGACCATATTCGAATTTTCTTTTTTAATTTCCGCGTCTGTAAGAAGAACGCAGTAAATATTGTAACATTAATGGTGCAAAAATATAATTACATATGACAAACATTATCAGTAATTAAATAAATGTAACCACATAAGTCTCTAAATTGACTCATTTTTTCACACCGTACGGTGAAATCGCCTTCGCAATAGAATGTTTTTTGCAATTCTGTAAAAATTACTGCGGTGAGTAATTGATTCATTTTTATAAATAGTGTAAAGAGCATTCAAACTATGCACCGTTAGTTTTTACGAAATATTGGTGATACTTATAACTTCCTATTTTTTTACTCTTCTTCCTCAGGAGAGCACAGCCATAATCTATCCCATGTAAAACAGCTTATATATTTAGGCGTATTGCCCTAAAGGTAGCTCGGAAAGGGGTTATTATTTTGATATAATTGGGAAGATTGGAGTTTTTTCTTTAAATGATGTCAAATTCTAGGTGAATTGGTTTTATCGCTCAAACTGCCTGAAGACCGCGATAGAGAGGAGGATTTTAGGTGAGCGGGAAAGGGGAAGAAAAAGAATAGGTTTTATGGACGGGATGAAGGAGACTATAACGTACTCTGAATTAAAGAAGGAAATACTATGGGTAGATAGAGCCCGAGACATGTTAAGTCCAGAGGATTTTACCTCACCTGCATTTAACCTATCTTCGCCGGTAGATTACCTTAATAATATTGAAACGCATGTTCCCCATTGGAAGCATCTAAATTTCCCGTTCTCTAATTCCCTTTAAAAGGGAAGGGGACTCCTTTCGTGACGTCGACGAATTCCCTTTCCTTTCCACCCATCCCCCAACACTTTCAGCTGGCTCCTCCTTCCCCCCTCTGCAATCCTCCACACGTTATCCTTCCCTTAGAGCCACCGGGTGCAAAGGCATCAACAGAGAGAGACATCTGGTGGAGGGCGGCAGGGACTAAGTTGTCGACTGATGTATGTGTGAGAGCAGAGTTGGATTCACTCACATTCTTTCCCTCGCGGACATTATTAAACCCCGTGATTCAGTTGGTCCTGGCACTTTTTCATTCCGGATGTCTTTGATTTTTTTCTTTCCTACTTTTCCGACCAATGTAAGGATTTTGTAGCAATTTATGAAGTGAATTAAACTCCATTACAACGTATTGGATTCGTATTCTCAGTCCAATATGAAAACGGATTCGTCTTGCGGCGCTGGATGTGCATAGGACATGCTATTAAGCTACTTGGCTGAGAAAGGAAGAAGCTATATAGTGTGTGCCCTAAAAGTGCTTGATGCAAAAATGTCTGTTTTTAATTCATAAAAAAGAATGCCTTTAACACCAATTTCATGATTCAATTACTTTTTTGTGGCATCTAATGAAACATTTTCAATGTTGATAATCCATAACACATAACTCAGCCTTTCTCCTAGATCTTTACCAAACATTTGGAATATACATGTACCGTAATGCTCATTATAGCGCCCAAGTAAGAAAATAGTTATCAGTAAAAAATTTGCCATAAACAGGGGATTAGAGAAAATTTTAATTACACTATGAGAAATCAAATAAATGAAAGTCAGAGCGCCATTTAAAAAGCACGCATCGAAGCATCAATTTTCATGCTGTGCATAATTATTTATAATTCTCACAGTAAAATGCTTAACCTTTTCCTCATTAGAACTTGAAATGTTTGTTTGAAACAATTTTCATTTCTCACACTGTTACGCCAAACTTCAATATACTCAACTCTATTTCAATTTATTCTTCAACATACTGAATATATAATTTTAGTTTGGTTCTTGGTGGTAGAATGTCTTTGATATTAAATATTAAAGAATACGACTGATAAATTAGTGGACTAATTAACCCAATGCACACAAAAGTGTTTCACGCGGTTGCAACATAGTTCAGGTGCCCTATTCGATATGACCTTGGAATTTCCGAGCCCCCCCCGAAAGTGCCAATATTTGACATCACAGCCTCGAAAGTCTCCAATAGGGCCATTCAGAATTTGAAATCCGTCGGGGGTTTAAACGCCAATTCCATGGATTTTCTGAGGTTCCACCGCGTCTAGTCCTTACTGAATAAGGCCCTAGGTCCCTTTGCAACGCCATGGCAACATCTTCGCTACTTCGCGTCGCAAGCACCCCGTGCAAGATGAGGAAAATTTAAATAGAAGCAGTTGAAGCAGAAAAATTCCTTTGGAAATGTAGTAAAAGACGCCTTTCTTGATTCACTGAAGTAATTGAAAACTTTTAAATTGGTGTATGCGCTTTCGGCTCTTTTTCCGTTTACATGGAGGTCACAATCTGTATTCGTACCACATTTCAACTTCCGTGGTCGCTGGAAGTCTTTGAAACAGGCGGGACTGACAGATCCACCGAAGTAAAGACAGAGAGACTTCACGTGAATTAATGATAAGTATGCACAAATAGATAATTAAACTTTCATATGGAATTAGAATTTGACAAGAGTCTGCATATCTATGGTAAAATTCATCTTCACAACCCGAGGGATGGCATAATGTGCACATTGCTATTACGTACAGTCACCGCATTAAGTCTGGCGACATCGGCAACACATTCCCCTTAATTCACTAGCCCCCAAGACGAGGTTCCGATTCACGACTACTCTGGCCACTTTCTTACCTCCTTCCCACCCTCCTCCTCTTTATCTCCCCTCCCCATCCCTCACTTTTGAATCACTGGAGCCACTCAAAATCTTAGTTTCGCTTATTCGGCGCATTTGTCGATGTCGCCAGACTTTATGCAGCGACTGTTTTATATATAGTTTTATTGGTCCCGTTGATATGTTGTTACATATATAGACCCCGTCAAATAAGGTAAAAAAGGTAAAATAAAATTAAATGGCAGTATATATTAGAAAAGTTAAACAACATACAGCAATATTATCAGTCATTCGACAAGAATTCTCTTACATTATAAAAACAATTGTCAACTGTACATGTAGCCTGCTTTGAATTGAAATAAGTTAAGTTAATAGAAATAAGTTATTGTTAAATCTGGACGTCAAATTGCTTGCTAGAATTCTGACAAAAATATTAATAAAATGAAGCTTAGCAATTAAAGTTTTCTGCTAGATTCGATTTCACAATGCAACCACGAACTATCACGCTAATGTGAAGTAATTGGCTTTGCGAAAGCTAAGCATGGTTTTTTCTTTCTTTCGGGTAACCACCGCCAAGGTCCATAATGACGTAATGTGATCGCCCAATTAAAACGTCCGACTGGTTTTCAGTCCCAATAATTCCGTGCGTGATGGTATGTTTCACCATTTGCAGCAGATCGCTTAATTTTAATGTGCATATTGGACGCTGGCCTGAAAATCCCGTCGCTTGAATATTGAATGACCCAAAAACGGAATTAACCAAAGCGTTTGCCCCCTGAAGGCGGAAGTTCTCTCAATTCCACGGGTCTTTCACTAGTATTAAAAATTTAATCGCTCGGATGAGCTTTCCCATTTATTTCCATTTGCATTCACATCTCTGAACTCCATTTCCACGGAATAATGTTGTGATAAATTGATACCAAATCTCATTTCATATCAACATTTCTACGGAATAATTTAAAAAAGGAAGCCTGAAAAAAAACTACGACTCACACTCATATGATAAAACTTGTTTTCACCGTGGAGAAAAAAAATGTTTTTCATTTTAGACTCCCGAGTGAAATTGTGTATTTCTCCAAACATCATCATATGAATGATTATCGAATGATGACATTTTTTCTCATAAATGAAATTTAGATAAGTAAGTTAAGCAATTCAATTATTAAAGAAAAACTCTCGTCTTCCGCGAGATGGAACTAATTACGTGGTGACGAATGGTGGCGAGAAAGGTCATTCATTTTAGAGGGTTCACCCATTGGGCAAGCACAAAATGTTTCTGGGTTTTACGCTTGAGCGCACTCAATCTTGAAAAATTGAATTTATTCCAGAACGTTCTCGGAACATTTTTTGATGTGGGCGTAAATTCGTACTCATTTTCTCTCGCTCGCCTTCGTTTTCATGAAAATAAAAATATTTACCAAACTGTGCCTCACGCATTCAAAGTTATTAAACACCGCAAGTCATTCGCTTCGGAGATACAGTCCTCGCGAAAGCTTACGGCCTTTAGATGCGCAGAACAGAGGGGGTGAAATGTGTGGGAGGGGTAAGAGAAAGGAACGGAGGAGAAAGAGCGTGGTAGGCAGAATTACCAACATAGTGTCTCAGCGTAGTAATGTAATTCCGAGCCGTATTGGACAATTCGACTCGTCGCGGAGCATGGAGCAGGTAGCCGACCCTTCCATACCATACCTCGTTCCGCGGCCGGGGCTGTGGAATAGATAGTCTTACGCGATGACTCACAGCTGGACATTTCGATTACTTTAAATGCATTAACATTTATTCAACATTAATAAAAAATAACATGTGTATTCGTGATTCCGCTGAAACACTGAATGATTAGACACCAAACTTCGTGCAAATCCGTTGATTTTCAGAAACGTTGATAAAATTTTCAGCCGCGTGAAATTCTGTAATCCATATTTGAGACATACCCCATAAAATTACGAAATAAAAGTGCATTCTATATTCTTCTTTTGTTTAGCTAATGCATAGAATGGAATCGGACTTTGATTACTACTAGACTATAATGTCAGCCACTGAAATAAGAAAATAAAAAGTACTTGAAGAGATTTTAGAAGTTTAATAAATTGGCACTATGAAAATGTATATTCGATGAGTAAATGGGACATTGAGAACACAAAAGAGTAGAAATATAAGAATATATATTCTAGATAGAAAGAGAGAAATATACACTTCATGCAAAAATAAATTGGATAATTTCCGTAATTTAATTTTTAAAAACGAAAATCGCAAGTAATACGAATGTGATATTTGTTTTTGTATAATATTTTGGAAAAAAGTTAGTACTTTTTGCAACTATAAGTCCAATTGCGAGTCGTCGGCCTGAGATCCCCTGGCCGTGACCCCCTGGCGTGTGCTCACTGCTCAGGTACAAAGGGACGACGCTCCGCCCACTCCATTACCCACTGCGGCGAATAGCTGGGGGCATTCAAATTCATTGAAGGCATATGACAAATTTCAACGTTGGCAACGAAAATCGTAAACATTAGCCCGCTGGTGCTACCCTCCCACCCGCGGCAACCGGTTTTTAGAAAATAGACCCTTCCAGTCCCAAAATCGTCTACTGCGCAACGCCATAAGCTTTCGCGAGGACTGTACAGGAATGTACGATCTGCACGATGAAGAAATAATCATTCCTTTGGACTGGGGTTCGAACTCAGATCCCTTCATCATGCAAAGAGTGCTTTAGCTACTTACATAGTTTGATTTGCATGGGACAATTTTGCCTTCCTCGTGCTGATAGAATATCAGAAGTGGCTTTGAAGCTTTTTAGGAGCTAGCTGTTGTATTGAGGTATTGTGCATAAAATGCCACAAATTACCATCACTTGATCACATGATGATCAATAAGGGTAAAAAATCACTGAAACATTTATAAATTTATTCAACTACAAGCTAAATGCTAATTTTTGACTTTTCCCGCAACCTGTGTGGCCACGTGACCAAGATAGTCGTCATTCTATCCGTCCATCAACCTCACTACCGTGACACCGAAGGATGTGCCACGAAACAATGATTATAAATTGGAATGTGTAACAAATAACAAGTAACAAAACCATTGTTTATACATTTGTCCACTTTCACTGATGTCCCCCTTCCAGTAGTACCCACCCGGAGATCCGATTGGGTGACTAATTTACCTCCAAATTATTTTACCGAGAGGAGTTCCATCACGTCATATAATGGTGAATGCAAGGCTACATCTTCCAAGGAGACTAATGTGGTGCCTTCCCGTTTCCATAAGGGTCGATTACAGTTTACAAGCTACAAGCCGGCGAGTTTAGAATCTGGCGAGTCAGCTAGTGCGATAGTGATGATGATATACAAAACTTTCCACTCGCGCAGTAACCAACTAGCAAGTGAGTTTAAATCACGTGTTGTGAATACGCTGTTGTTTTTTCTTTCATTTGCTGAACTTTACTGGCTGTTATAGCGCTAACAAATGAAGTGAAGCGTATTAATATAGTGGAATTTCTTAATGTCTATTCTTTTCTTTTTAACTCTTTTTTGATAGCATGAGCTAAAATAACGTCTCCCGCGCGAACTAGTTCCGGCAACATGTCGTACACGCTGAAACCAGGAACCAGCGGGATACTCGCAGCTAGTTCACTAGTAACTATCATGACACACGGCTAGTTTATTAGGTAACAAGACCGCACGCCAGCGAGTAAAGTAGCCCGGTTTTCAACTTTCTTGCAGTTTGTTTACAATCTGCTATTCTGCCTAATCCGTGAGCTTCACTCTCGCCCAAAGCTGTGGAAGGTGATACCAGACCAATCTTCTTGATCTGCGCCTCTTCTTCTTCTGAGTCTGGTGCCTCTCAGTAGGGAAGCCGGGAAGTTAGGGTAGCAAGTTTGGGTGTAGAAAATACTACTTTTTTTATTCCATATTTTTTCCAATAGTAAATTTTTCCAAAGTCAAAATATTTGCCGTCACTTGGTCTCGAACCTGCAACCCGCAGGCTGACGTACACGCTACTCCTGAGCCAACCCGGATAGAAACTAAAGCACTGGACTGAGCGAAAAATAACGGAGACGAATTATCCTTTGAAGTAATTTTTTCGAGGGTTTGAGAGTTAATGCGCAGTTGAGATTTTAAATTTGGTAAAGAAAGAGCCAATCGGGAAGCCGCTAGAGGGTTAATGCGCTAGCCGCATTGGCAGTGCCAACATTGAAGTGATTGCTGGGATGCGAAATAGTGGTAGAATTAATATTAAATAAAAAAATAATTTTATTATGAAAAAAAATATTGTTATTATAAAAAATCTAAGAAAGGTGCCCCAAAATTGTAACATCAGTCTGAAGGGTGCCGCAAACGTAAAAGGGTTGGTAATCACTGGTCTACGACCGTATGTCCGCTACCTTACTTAAAGCGTTGGCATTACCGCCGCGGTTGACGCATTACCTCTCTCGCAGCAAACTAAATTGGTTCTTTTTTTCCAATTTTCAAAGCTCATTTTCAGGAAAACTATCACTTCCACGAAAATAATTCTCAGGTAAATTTGAATTTCAATCTCAACCTAACATACCGGACATATTACTTGCTTTGTTTTAAAACCCTCTACTTTAAAACTCACATTTTATTAAATGATCACTAGCAAGGTCTATTTGATGGTTGATTGGAAATCATATTAAAGAAAAGGAGTCTTCAGTGAGTGCGCACCTGAGAATACACGACTGTTCACTTGCGATCGTAGGGTGGAGTTTGAGAAAGGTATTTAAGACCTCTCTCTCGTGTCCACCTTGAGAAGGAACGAAAACGGAAGCCTCAATCTCCTGCTGCTGTACTTGTTTATTCCGTTTTCCGTTTTTTTATTGAAATACCGATTGGGAAGGAATTACTAGAGCGAAAAAAATAAGGAAATGGCGCTTCAAAATCTCTGAAAGTTTCAAGGCCAACGCCATACCTATCCTATCCGGATATAGGCTAATGGTGAGGAATAAAAAGTTCCCAAAAAGCATCAACATCGATTGGTCGATTGTCCAGAAATATCGATTCTTGGAGTCCGATTGCTGATGTTTATTTTTGGTATCAGTCGTTTGTAAGCGATGTTTTCATACCTTCAATGATTTTTATTCAACGATTTCCTTTCCGTTACGAAAGTCTATGGAAGTAAATATTTTAAAAGCATTATGCGTATTGACGAAATTAAATGACGAAGACAATGGAGAGAGTAAATAAATAGTTCCTTAGTTAAGACTGCGCGAACAAGAGTGGAAATTTTAAAAAAAATCAAAGACTGTTTACTCCCTTGGAAAGATCGACATCGAAAGAAAGGTCATTGAATCGCCTCCTGCCTGAATATTAGCCGCTTGCAGTAATGTACCCAAAAAAGTAATGAAATATACAAGTCAAGATATTCGTTCAATATGTGTATATAATGATTCAAAAAAGAATAAATATTGTTGTACATTATTAATAAATTTGTGTACAGGGATATTATATTTATAATATTTTTTACAGCTCCATAAATATTCAAATAACTGATTGGGCCCGGTAGAATGGCGTTTACATAACTAGCTTTATACTCCTCAACTCGAAAGCCAGTAAAAAGTTCCCTGAGTGAACTTAAGTTAGCGCCAGCCCTAGTAAACTTGTTTACCTTATTGTTTACCACGCAAGAATTATTATTGTTGAATGATGGCTACTAGCATTCGAGCTACTTGCGTAGAAAGCTAGTAATATAAAAGAGGAATTATGAACAATTAATGATGAATTTTTAACTGCGAATTTTCCTGAATACATTTCATTGTTGAAGGCAATGGTTTCGTTGCAAAGCAACGATATCCACATATGACGATGTTGCTTTGAATCGAACCATGGCTGTGAACAATGATATACATTGCGGAAATCATAGTGTTATAAATTCACCATTGGATCCTAAGGTGAATGATTTGGGTATAGATACGCCTTAGACTGTCAACTATTATATTTATATGTTCCATAAGTAACCAAGATGGCGGGTATGCAGTGAACCGCTTCGTGGCCGAAATACTTGATGTGACAGTTATGATGAGTCGAATGGCTTGTTTATTTGCTAATACTGAATATTAACTGTGTGGAAATTAATTTAATTAGTAATATAAACGTACATAAATTAGTTTTTAATTAAATATTGAGCTCGCTCTCCGTTTGTTCCGGCACACGCGAATTGCTGTAAAAGGAAGTTTCCCAAAACTCGTGCGGTCACGTGAATGGTGACGTTGTTGGTTACACCGGTTATGTCCATAGATTAAAGAAGAATATGGATAAAACAACAAGGCACGATAGCAAAAGGGAAATATTGAAGCCATTAAAATGCGCCATCAGCCATATTGAGTGGATCAGTTGTATATACATATAATACTCCGAAAACAAAAGTATTGTATTCAGAATGGTCGCAGTAAGGAGTTACATTTATGTCAGTTAATGTTCTGAGAATGCAAAATGGAAATCATATTCAAATAAGTACTGCGTCATTGATAAAACTTAAGGAAATATTGCGCACGATATCCATGATGGTTGGATAATGTTTTCGGAAAAATAACTGGCTTCACTTTTTTTTTGCGTCAAGACTAATTCTAAAGTCAAGACTAAATTGTTTTTCAATCCATGATTATACCCGTCCTTTGAATGCCAGCTAGGTGATGTGCGTTGTTAAGGCGCCCCTCCTGCTCCGATCCCTCAGATCCTCCTCTCATCCCCCCTCTTCACTTCCCTCTTTCCCCTTTCCCTCATCCCCTCCCCTCGAACGCTCCGTCCGATAATGGAGTACCATGTGGAAATGAGGCGAGGATTAAATGTAATTGTGATTCTCTGAAAAAAAAGGCAGAAAAGAGAGACTTTTTTTCCACATTGCTGAGCCCTACCTTCATACGACCTGATCGATTTTGTTGTTTCCAGAACTTCCTGGAAGTCTACAATTGAATATCCAGTGCTCCACTTCAGAGGGCGTCGACGGCTAGATTATTTATTTATCTATTGCTTTCAGCTCTTGTTTATAGTCTACGCTCTAAGTGGGGGAATTACATCGTCTTGATTAAATGTTTTGAGTGTTCTTTTAACTGTATGTCACTACCAGTATAAAATATTTTTTAAATATCACGGCCGGTAATTTATAATCTACTTTTTAGGATAATTTAAACAATTGAAATTAGCATCGCATTTTCCCACTACAAAATCACTACTTTTTCACTAAGGATTTTGCTCTGATAATCAGGCCTTATGTAGGTACGGTAATTTGATGAAGTATCACGGTATTAATGCTTCGTTTTTGTTCAGCTTCATCTTAACGTACAAAAAAATATCCTTCACTTGGTTTATTATGAACAATTTTATTTACTCATTTCACATATGATACTATTTTTTTCTTATTTCTGTATTTGTATGGTTTTCTTCTCTTACTATTGTTTCGTTATTTCCCAGCTACTACTGTGGCAAATTCCCATATCCACCAACTACAGAGTGTACTTGTTGAGAGGTCTACCGTGAAAAATTCAGCAGTGAAAATTTGAAAATAAAATATTTAAGTGGAAGCTTCTCCTTATATCGTTACTACAATTGTAATTCATCAATAAGTCCTGAATTGACTACGAAAACAGTTTAATCCGGAAATTTTGCACGGTTATGAAGAGCTTCGTTTACAAATTTTATAGGCACATTAGATACACTCATAAATTGTTTGAAGTATTGGAAAAAACTGATATGATGCACAACATACTTCAGAAAATATCTACTTAGGGGTACTACTAGCTTTTACGTCTGTCGTTAGGGAATTACTTAAATATATTCTTCTTCTTCTATACAGTACCAAGGTACTAATACCCTTACGATTGCCAAGAGTATCATGCCACAACATGGCACGTCGCACGAGGTTCGGCCTTAACATGCTGCCCTCGACACACGCTCCAAAATTCCTGAGTATTTTATTTCAGCTTGTGACCAGCGATGTCTACTTTGGAAGAAAAAATTTAATGGTTATCGGTTGCTTGATCGAGAATAGAAAGTCCGATAACACTCGTGTGAAAAATACACACTAAAAGTGTACTAGTGTAAACAACTGAGTTTTTAAGAGAATTGAGTTTTCTCATAGAATCTCCTCTCCTATATCATATATATCTCCTCTTCCTATAGCATATCTCCTCTCAGGATAGAAGATTACAACGAAAGAATGGCTACATTATTTACAAATGGACGAGGTAGTATATATCCGTTTGTTAGCATTGGTCACGCCTTTGATTATAAAGGAAGATGCAGTCGGTCATTTTCCTCCGAGAATAACTCGCGGCGAAGCTAAGGGATACTGGAAGAAGCTGCTAAGAACTCAATTATTTTATTTATTCAACTGCATTGTTATTTATTTCCAACGATCTCATCTGAAGTTAATACTATTTTTATAAAAGAGTCATTCCTGTCGTTTGACTCAATCTCTTGTCACTTCAACAATTAAGCGTAACAAGTATATTTAAATCTAACGTAATAACCTTTAATTTTTTTGCCAAAGACACTTTGGTATATTTTCATCCACTCTTCCAAAAACTCACGATTCATCATTATTAATTCATCAAAATCTGAAAGGGAACTGACGACTCTGCACTTTGCTATTTTCTAAGAAGATCCAGCCTGAACATAAAATGGTTTCGTAGAAATTTGCCATAAAATCAAAATATCTAACTTATGTAAATTTTAGATAAGTTTGGTATTTACCGGCATTAAAATCGAAAGAATAGTTCATCAGGTATGAACATCAACAGAAACCGACCATCAACAGAATCCGTAGAAATGTGCCGTTACCTTTTCGTGCAAAATTTTCGTTTCGTAATAATATACTCATTCTCATGAAAAACTCTCAGATAATTTGGTATTGACTTAGATTAACCACGAGCAAGATCTGCAACATTTCCCTTCACGTCGATAAAAAATCCTTAACAACTTGGCGAAGTGAAATAAGTTTAAACGACCGAAAGAAGGGGCAGTTTCTCCAGGAAGTATGAACTTTTCTTCAATCGGATGAATTCTTATTTATTGCAAAAACTACAGCATTGAGGAATCAGTTCTGTGGTGCCAAATTCTCTCAATGGTGATAACAAAAGCAATAATGACGAACTTTATCTTCTAGTTGAACAGAGAAGTTGAGAAAAGTTTGGTCGCTTTCTCAGAAGACACAGTGAATCACCAGCTTTTATTGAGAGCAGAAAGATTGTAACAATGTTCCGTAAACAACAAGACAGCGACTGCACGCTGTGACCGTCATACGGATATCCGCAATAAGGAAAGATCAATGATTTCCTCTATGAGTTGAAGCCGTTCATTCGTGATGTACTACGTCGTTGAACAAGTTTTATTGCAGATATCAGCACAACGAGGTTAACAGTCACACATTATCAGAAACTTAAAAGCAAATTGATTAACCACCCTCAACCCATGTCAACGGAACCAATACTCTTTTGGCTAGGTAAAATTTAATAAATATTTCCATAAGCAGCTTTTTCGGGCTGTTTCACTACGTTGGGCCCAGTTTACTACTTACCGACGTATTTAATGAAACTAAAACAAAAGTAACCCTAACCCAGTTCAAACCCTAAAAATATAATTGATGCATTAAAATGAGTTAAAATTTGTTGCACAATTATATCAAATCATCAAAAGTAAGAATTGAAGGATAAATATTAATTGCAAGGTAAAGTGAGAGACCTAAATTACAAAAATGCATACTGGAAAAGACTATACATTCAAAGATAATAGCGATATAATATAAAAGTCAGTGCCATATCTGATTATAGTGATAATGTTTGGAGATATAGCAAAGTGCTCACTTTTGTTATAAATTGTAAACTTGTGAAAACCTGTGATAACTTTAGAGTTACGCATCGCTCCAAACGTGGAGGCAGAATATTAAATGAGTGGGATTTCACGTCTCGTGTTTAATAACACGGTTACACAGTTATGAATAAAGACTATGCCTTGAATCTTATGACTATGCCTTAAAGATAATGCAAATGTGTCCTCAGTGTCCACAAAAACACGATTTCACATCACTACTATCGATCTCCCTTAATCATGCTCTCCCCACTTTTCTGACAAAGTGACCACTCGTGGCGCTAGTTGCCGTCGTGCACAAACCATATAGTCATCGCATAAGTCGACATAGAATACCCCTCGTTTAAAACTTGAGGGGTATTCTATGTCACCTCTTAAAGGATTATGCTATTACTAGGTCATAAATAATAACTTTTCGCTGCAATAGTCTGTCGTTCCTTCCCAGGACAGCAACTTCTGTGCCACCTGTTTCTTTACCTAAATGACTTTCTCCTTTAGTGCCTCTTGTTGAAAATAAATTCAAAATTTCCGGGAGGGGGATTCGGATCCCATTGACTAAGTCCCTGGCTAAGTCACTATTTGCTGTCTATACGTTAAATGGTCTCCACTTTCATGCCCTGTTAATGAAACTAAAAGAAAATTTCCTATCTGCTTTGACTCATCAAACATCCCGGGCTTATTGTGCTATGGGATTCCAGCTTTCCCCGAGTTTTTCACGAGTTGCGACATATTTGGCTGTTCCCCGAAATTTCCTGACTCAATGACACCGTGGTATGAATTGAAGTTTAATAAACTTCTAGGCTATATTCCATTCCCACTTAGACGGTGACGTACAATTTGCGCTGAAGTTCAATGTTGCACTATGCATGGCCGTGGCTGCAAAAGCTTCGTTTCAGAAAAAAACACTTATCTCCCATTGGCCAGCGACAAAGAAGGAGTGGATGAAATGCCACTGACGACTGATATGAGACAAATTAGATTAACTAAATTATGAGTGACCAATTCGTCCAACATGTAACCAATATCCATGTATGCGACATGGAATTAGGGGTCATTCAAGCATTACGTAAGACGTTATGGGGGAGAGGGGGGCTGAGTTTTCCTTGCGTTGTCTTACGTAGGGGCGTGAGGAGGTCCGAGACAATCTTACCTAAGGTTATAGTCACTTCTGAGATCGATCATATTTTTCATTATTGCTGGACAAAAATATTTTCTCTGTAGGATTACCGCGGCGGCGCGGGCGTATCGCTTGAATTGACGCTAAACTACAGGAAAACGTATGATCCTTTCTTTGCAATTGCATTTTCTGTGAGTCGCGAAATCTTGAAAACAGATATCGATATCCGACTAAAAATCATATTTCTAAATTTATCTATTATTATGTAAAATATAAAAGCACCAGAGGGGGTGAGTTGAATTTTTGCACACTTGGACAGAGAACCGCCCATAAGTATATCGTTATCTATGTTCATGGTTCTAAAAATATATGACAACTTACGTAAGATGGGGAGGGGATGGGTTCATGAAATCTTACGTTGTCAAATTCGCCTTCAGTAATACTTGAATGGCCCCTTACGAGCATGTCTCAACACCAATGGTCATCATCGGAGCTATCAATTTTTAACTTGAGCCTCCTATTATTAGCACATAACAATGCATATATGCATATACGTGATTGTAGAGCTTGTTACAGTGGTCAGATCCGGCCGGGACCTTATCACCAACAATACCACTGTGCAACAATTTACGTACACGGTGCCTGCCGGTTCAGTTATGGGGAAATGACGTCTCAACGCGACCAACCAATCATACGGCGTTTCTCGCTCCGCTTATATCATCGAAATTTTACAACTTTATTTTCAGTGCTACGACATCACTATGCATTTTAGACCACATAAAATCTTATTCTTCTTAAAATGCACATAAAATCTTATTCTTATTTCTAATAGATATCCGGATTCACTTCTCTACGCGACGGCACGGTTTATCCAAGAAAACAAATTTATGCGTACTCTGGCCAACGTACCTCATGTTCGTCAGCCGATTATCTTTCGTGTTCTGATGGTCGTACTTTCTTTCCCTTCAGCCTTCCGTTGACTTCATTAATCTCTTCCCTCTCGATCCACCTGCCATTGTAGTCCAGAGGGCAGACTTGAGGAAGAAGCAATACCGAGAATGGTGGACGGGCCCGACTGACTGATTGTTTGGGCGAGGAGAATGCTGTGCCAAGGTCGACCGGTGGCGGTAGTCGGAACCACTACTTTGGGCGGTCAGCGGTCCTGAGTCAAGTTCGTTTTTCGTGAGGTCATTAGCGGCTCCATTTAAGCCTCGGCCCTGTGAACTTCTCAGATCTCTCTTGTCTCAATGCCGAAAGCGCGTGTTGGATGGAATTCCTCGTTGACACTACGCGTACTTCACTCTGTTTGTGCCTGATGCTGTTTATATTCTGTAAATGAAACGCCAGTGTGCGTCAAACGTGGTTAGATTTTTATCCTAGTTTGGCTGATCCTGGCCTTCTGGCGGGAGTTACACTGGTTCGAAATCACTGTGTGATCACTAGCTATGTGACTAAGGTGAACAAATGACTTAGGTCCGGTAAGATTCAGGCAAATATCTTGGCCCATGGAAAACTTGTGACGTAGTTTAAAGGAATCAAAACCTAGTTTCACTTGCTCGTGCAAAACTGGGCGTCAGTAAGATGAAAATATATGGTTGGAGAAAGGGGCCGAAAGTCTCTCTTAAGTTTCCGTACATTCTTAAACTCTAGCTTCCAATCGAAATTCCTGCTGCCTCCATCCTTACGCTCAGCAAATTAGATTCTTACTCAAAACCATGGTTCCCAGATGGCTGACAGCAGAGGAGGTTATAAAGCTGTAAGTTTCGATTCCGCCACTGTAGACCTTGCCACACATTAATACGGGTAAAGTTTGACCAGACGATGTCGCTGTTCTCTATTAAATACATAAGTTTCGCGGTTGCTATGAGTTATATAAGCATTTTACTCTACGATTTGAGATCCTCTAGCATGCAAAAGGTCACGAGAATACATAAAGATTTCATACCACTTACGGATAAGAAATACTAAAAAATCGACGCGAGGCGAAACCCACCTGTGTCTGAATAAAATACATAATTTAAATGTTTTTAAATGTAACCTTCTACTCCACTAAAATAAAACTTTAATATCGAGAATTTGAACACAAAAACGACCATCCTTTAATTTTAGTTAAGATTGGAAAGATTGTGGAAGAAACCTTGCTATGATCCGAGATCTCAATATCGAATCTTTATTAATATTCTCGGGATTCGACGAGTCGATTATTTCAATGCTTTCTTAAATTCGCACCAACTATTCTTCCCAAATAGCACGAAGCTGAATGGATTATGGAAGCAGAAGAAGACGTGGAATAGTTGATATCCTGGGAGATGATTTTGCCTGAAGGTGCCTTAATTGCTAAGGTTTAATAGCAAGTCAAATACCTTGGGCGGCAATCATTTGACGCAACCAGCATCGAAATTCAAAGCGAGGTAATATTATTGGGATTCAACCGCAGTAGAGATAAATGAATGTGTTTAATTTACAATATAAAAAACGTTCGTCTGAACTGGAAATGGAACCCAGATTTCTTGCATGAGCGTCGAAAGCTGATAAACCACAAAATATCCACGGACATCTCCTTCCCCTACGTATTCTCAGAGAAAGAGAAATCCTGGGTTTACTAATAGGCTAATTATCATCTTATCGAAAGAGCACGAAAGTAGATTTCATCCGTTGGAGAAATGGATTTGGAGATGGATGTAGAAAATTGACTGAAAGGAAGACTAACAAAGGTGTATATATCAGAGAAGATTTACATGTGGTTCTCATAAGTAGTCAGAGGTTGGCCGAACGTTGATAAAGGTTAACTACTGTGAAGGTGGGGTGTAGGATAGGCACGTTAAGATGGGATAGTGAGTGTTTGTGAATATACACCTTTTAATAGAGAACTAACTTATAAAACAGAGGTGCTAATGTGGAGGAAAACTATACCTGAAAGTCTTTATATTAGTATTCTACCCGATAGAGAACCAAATACGCCAGGGCGAAAAGACTCCGACTAGGTCTCATAAATTTTATGAAATAGCAATAAATATTTGTTGTCTGCCTTTTCAATCGCTTTTTCTTTTTACTTTCCTATGGGGGCCGCAGAGATAGTAAATTAAAATGACTGCCACAAGGTTACAGAACGGACCAGAATGATAGAGTTGCATAATCATATCTTTTACCAAGGGCTCGTTGGGCTTCGTAATATTAAAATTTGACATGAAAGATGCAACACTAATTCCATATCATGTGAGGACTTATGATTAGGAAAGAGGATCAACGAAAAAAAACTCCATTTATGAACTGAAATTTAGTTTATTTCATTCAAAAAATATTTGTGAAATGTGTACACAGAAGAGTTCTGCTTCATAAGGCCGGTGAAGTCCTGTTAAAAAAAAAACAAAAAGTAAATGTTAGACACAGATTTGAAGCATTCAACAGAATTAATTTATACAGCTATTTATTTATTTAAAGTAAGCATCCCACAAATTAAAAAAATATTCTTTATTGAAAAGGTTATCGTCAAAACATTTTCTTCGGAGATATTAATTAAGTAAAGAAAACTTTTTTTAACGTTTACAAAACACACGCTTTAGCAATATAAAATATGAAATATGGATCCACATCAAGAAAAAGATACAAATAATAATGTAAAAATAATGGCAAGAGGTAAAATCTTACCAGGAATACTAAGGCATGGCACTTTAGCGACAACCAACTCAATACGGAACATGCAGGCAAAGAAACATATCAAAAAGACGAAATCCGCTCTCCTAGTAAGTAACAACGTACTTTGCAGAGAAAATATAAGTTAAAACAAATAAAAAATATATTACAGGGCAATAAAAGCAAATTAAATTGAAATATTACATAGAATACCCAAAAAGGGCTTTAAAATCTCTATCTATACTGATCAATTGACTTGGCTGTCGAGGATTGAAAGCTGGCGTTTCAGTTCTCATGAATTCCGAAACATAGGTTACGCTTTACACCGAATATCTACCGCTTTAAAGATGGATGACAGTTTTTCATCCACATAACATCTCCTTGTGACCAATAGGTGTATTTCAGCTTACATGATGTAATGTTTATCCAGTATTCGTCGTTCAGTAGTAGTATCCAGGGAGTCCTCCGTAGCCAAGGGGCCTATAGAGTCCAGAGCCGTAGATTCCGCTGCGATAGAGGCCGCCCAATGGAGCGTACCCTGCAGTGCGGACGTAGGGGGATCCGTAGAGTCCGGTGGTGAGATACTGGGCAGAAGCCACGGCCAGGACGGCGACGAGGAGGAGAAGAGCCTAGAAAAGATAGGCAAAGAGAGAGAGAGAGAGTTATATTATAGTTTCTTTATCACGTTTAAATTAAATTAGATGACAACAGAGAAGAAGTATAGAAAAATCAAATTTTTCACAGAATAGATTGGAAAGGAGTGTGAGGGCTAAATAATCACCCAGTTTAAAAGTGTCTTCCCAAGACTATTTTAATTAAGTTTATACGAAAAGTAGTAGGAATGAAGCCCGAAAGATGACTCTGTATGAACTAAATGGGATAATTACGTCGTACAGTCTTTTAAATATCACAAAAGGGAAGGTTTACGTTATACAGCCGTCGTTATTGTATTAAAGCTAGTGAAGAAATATAGGTATTTTGTTTAAAACCCTCCGCCACTCTTCAGCGGGTTCGTACCCAAGTTATTGGAGGTAGACAAGTGCCCAGCTATATGAGTATCTTATGAAGACTGATTTATTTGCATTTTTTGGAGAAGTAAAACTTAAGGAGTATAACCGAAAAAGGAGGCAGTATAAGTTACAGTTATAAGCGGTATACGTAAAGGATTCGTGGCTAGTCCTGAGTCATCAGCTTCCCATAAAGGAATCCTAGGTTCCACTACTGGAATGATTTCCACACAACAACCAAGTAGTAAATGACCTTCCACTGAAAACTCTCCAACACAGATTGGCTCAAAACCCAAGTCCTCGACAGCTCTCTAGTCCATACACCAAACTTATCCTTGAAAATACATAAATATAGCTACATATGTGGCAACGTATTTGAGTTGTAGGATAGATACCTATCAATGAGGCAGGCTGCGTTTGCTTGAGCATTGTTTTATGAAGCCATGTTGCACCAATTCTTATCTTACTTGAATACTGAGAATGGTTCACAAGGTTTAAATAGAATGATAGGAGGCTAAAATCTTCAGGGAGTAAGGGCGAAGCTTCAAAATATTTTAATTTGAAAAATTCGGAATGCAATATAGCACCTCTCACCCTAGTATTCAAATATAAACTTCTATACCTTAAAAAAAACTCTTATTCAGAAACACTAGAAAAGAATATTTCATTTGACGCGAGGAAATATCGATGACATCGCAATACTAGCCAAGAAATATAGAGCTTAATATTATAATATAAAACATGGACTAAGCAGCAATTGAATGATTCACACTTAGGAAATTCAATACATTGTATCGATGGTCAAAATATTTGAAAAAAATCACGATATATTCAAAAGACGAGTTAGTTGGCGAAACCAACTGGCAAGCACACGATGAAGAGTAAGATTTACGAAATAATTTAGTTTCTGGGGAATATCAGTATCAACGCGAATCTAATTGGAAAATCTCTTTAAAGAGACTCACTTCGACGTGGAAGATACTTGGAGACGTCAGGGAGACCTAACAACTAAAAAGGCGATATTAAAACCCTGCGAACAATGCTAACACGGAAGAAGGCGTGATAGAATCTTTTGTAAACGAAGGAGCAATGCGATAATAGAGCGTAGCGGACCGAGCAGAGAAAAATCATAAGCAGATACTCACGATCTTGTGCATGGTTGGTTGGTTGAGTTCTGGTTACTCTGCAGATAAACAGTGTCTTGTGCTCGGTCGAGGCTTTGTTTATATACTCTATGGGAACCACCCCGGAGTGAGAATTTTTTTTAGTTTGGAGGAGTAGAGGGGGTTAAGAAAAGGTTGTGACGTGAATCGTGAGGTGGTATCTCATTCGTGAACAGCCTTTTGATTGGTCCTTCGGGCGTGCCCTGTGGAAAATATGCTTTAGTTATGCCGCCCTCCATCGCCTCCAATTCCTTCCCCCCCCTTCAGCTTTAAAGGGGGGAGAGACTGCGTCGGGATGGGGAGTGGAAGGGTTCTTCTGTAGAATGAATACCTACGTCTGCATTTAGGGAGCTATATGTACATGAAATTGCGCACTTTGGTCAACATACCTCATGCTCATCTGCTGGCCATCTTTCATCTTCCGGATATCGCATCCCCCACCCCCAATCCACTTCCCAACATCCGCTGACTTCATCAATCTTTTCTCTCTTGATCCGCCGGTCATTTTCATCGGTCAGTGGGCAGAGCTGAGGAGAGGGAACGAGCAAAACAAGGAAGTGCTTGTGGCTAGGTGGTGGGCGGGCCACGGAACCAAATGACTGATTGTTTGGACGAGGAGAATGCAGTGCCAAGGTCATCAGGTGATGGAAGTCGGGACCACTACTTGGGACGGTCAGCAGTCGTGAGTCAAGCTCGCCTCTCATGCGGCTGCTGGCGACTCTATTTAATCCTCGGCCCCGTGAAACTCTTCTTATCTCTCCCGTCTCGTTGCAGAAAGTGCGTGTTCGATGAGATTATTAAGGATCTGTGGGTACTTTTTACCAATTTAACCCGGTGTAAATCCCCAGAAGATTTACGCAAATCATTCGCCGGGAAAGCATTCAATCTTTATTAAGCCTCGGTCACGATATGAGCGGCAGGCGGCGGGCGGCAGAGTGGAAAGCTAGTTAGTAGGGTATGTTTCACCTCATCCTCTCCATGAATAGTTAATGAATGACATTCATCGAAACATTAGGTAGTGGCGACGATACGAGCGGTGATCGGACCTGAGATTAGTTCAGATGCAGAAATAGCAGTACTTCCATGAGACAAAACGTTCTTTGCCGACATTTTGCCACAAAATGGGTATAGCGGCAGAACGGCACAAGAAAAATTTAATGTCTGAGCGGCAGTAGAGCGGCATCTAGCCGTGCCGCGTTGCCGCTCACGTCTATCATGGCTGGGTTCGAGCGTTTTCCATGTCAAACATTAGAAACATAAAACTCAGCGTTGCCGCTCCGCCGTTCGCCTCCCGCCGCCTGCCGCTCGTATCGTGGCCGAGGCCTTTAGTAGGGATGGGCAAAAGCGTGTATTGCAGTAACCGTGTACCTGTACATGTCTTACTTGTCCCGACGTATACACTAGTTAGTCTCTGGCCCCACATTCTGTTCTGCGGTGGGCCTACATGTATGTACGCCTAGAGTGTTGGAGCCCCGCACCGATGCTTGCAGAACGGGATCTTGCTAAGGTCAAACTATGTCACAGGGAGTAAGATGTTACTGTAGGCAGTGACAGTAATCACTAACTGCGATACAGATTCTAGGAAGTATCGTACACACTGATTCATAACGATTCACATTGACTCAAGCCATATTAAGTGACTAGGGAAGTGTGGCGGCAATTCGTAATCAAAGGTGGACGATGCTAACGTGTATTATTTTAAAAGAAAAATAAAACGCGCACACGCCTCCAGACGTGTACGCGTGTACACGTTTACACGTCCCATCCCTAGCATTAAGGTAGTTTGAATGAAATGCTCTGTATTATTTTTTTCCTACAAAAGCACCGCCTGAGGAGCCAGTGGCTCAGGAGGACTTATTATCAGGAGGACTGTATTATCAAACATTTTTATTTGTATTAACTTGCATTATTATATCGATACCTGTATTCGTATCAATTTGAATACAATGAAGAATAAATTGTGTAATTTTCTGGAAAAAATACCATTTCACACAAACTCAATGAATATGTCCACGTTACCAAGAAAAATCTCATATTTCTATTGATACAAAAATATCAGCTGTTCATCACACTTCTTACCGAGATATTTTTCAAGACATGGAGGCCGCTTTCCATGAGATACGGTATGGCCTAATTTTCCAGAGACACATCAATCTTTATGATTACCCAGGTGTGTCTGTTTGCCACGCTGCTAGGGGCGTTGCAATGCAGCTGTCAGTCACGCCTGTTTGATTACTTCCAGGTAAACCAGGAAGTTTAAATTTAGCAGTAATACTGGGCGTGACGTAATACTAGCCGAAAAAAATAGTAAAAACCCCGAACAAAAATTTAAAGGGATTGTTTTTACTCCAAATTAGTTAGAATTTAGCCCTTTAAGAAAAGCAGTGAAGTTAGTGCAGGGGATTCTGTTTCTGATTTTTTAAATCACTTGCAATCGAAACATTAGGCTTAAAATTTCACTTCCAAGCTGCTAAAATAATGTAAATTTAATTTATTGCATTCGATTTTCCTTTACGCTTCACCTTTGTCTGGAATTGGTGCTTTTGCCTGGAAAACAGTCCACATCTTTTAAAAATATCAATTTTTTTATTTCCTTGGCAACTCATCATTGCCTTTTGCTTGTGGCCTTCATGACGTAGTTTATGTGATCAGTATTAGAACTGCAGTGAGACTTTAGTAGGGGTATGTCTCTCCTCATCCTCTCCATGAATAGTTAATCTCCGACTTGACCCCTGACCTCACTGTGTAGAAGCGCTGCGTAGACTCAGTGGGTTCGGTCTTAATAATCTGGTCTGGGCCCCCTAGTTTAAGTAAACTGCTGTGCCGGTGTTAGGATTAAAACCCTTCCATGGCGCAAAACTATGATTGACTGTATTTAAGTGTTTCCCTTGCATAGCTCACTCATGGAAACTTACATTTTAGACGAGGGGAAGTATTAAAGAAAAAAGAGAATGTGAAGACTGAATTTCTGGAGAACCAAGTTTTTTCTACCTGTTGACATTAATATATGTGGTGATGTCGTCTACTACGGAAAGCTACATAATTTTCAGGTTTCGTGTGTAAAAATGCAAATTTACGATGATAAGTAGCTCATCTTTATTCAACACTGTGCCTGAGAGAGAAGCATTTTCCCGGATATGAAAGAAAAAGAATTAGGTACGTCAAAGGAGGCATTGGAAATATGGAAATTTATGGCAGTATTAATACATTTTATTTCTTTTTCATTTGCAACTTATCGGCTGATTTAGTGGTCAAAACTGTTATCTTGGAATTAAAATGAGAATGCATATTATTTTCTCTAAATAATTGTTGAAACTGTAGGCACATGTAATTTTTCCCACTGGATTGAGAGACGCTTTCTTCATTGGCTCCTATTTCACCCGAAAAATTAAAAGTGGACACGTTAAACACAAGTTAATTAATACACAGTACAACATTATCGATAAGTTTGATAATTACCGGCAAACATATTGGAATAATACTTCATTAGGTATGAACGTCAAGAGAAACCGACCGCCAGGTGGCATACAGTCGAATTAAAACTTTCCGTAAAGATGGCTGGAGTGGTAATCGTGAGTCATTTGCACATAGAAATTGCCATAGAAAATAAAATCTATGAATTTCATCGCCTTATTTGCGGTAGTCATAAATGTCTTAACTGAGTGCATATTTAAATAAATTTTCAAGTAAGTCGAAAAGAAATCTTGGACCAAATCACTCAAGTAAATCTTTTTATACGGTGGATATAACTATACATGCATTAATGTGAATGACGCACAATTACATTTTTAAATGTTTGCCTTAAGTAAAGCATTGCTTTGACTCGGGTTTTCGTCGCGGAATCAGAAATGGCATGGCATTGTGGCGGAGAACTAGTGTACATAATTCGTTTTTTTTTGCATTGATCAAAGACTGCATTGGGCCATTGATGTTATCTAGAGTATTTTTCTGATTTTTCGGCAATAATGGAATAAATACGCCTTATGCATGCTCTTAATCAATGCCGACAGGTGCCCGTTCTGCATAACAGTCGAAGAGGTGTAACTCCTCAGTAACTCAAAATCGGACACATGTTTAAATTAAATTTTTAACTCAAAATTGACCCTGCTGCCCAAATCTGCAATAAAATAAAGGGTTTCCTACTTAAAGAAATCAACTTGACCTTGAAATGACCTCTAAGGGCAGTCTCAAGGTCAAAGTCGAGTTCATTGTTTGGTGTCCCCCTTTATACCATACAGCTTTTGTATTTAAAACATTTCTCTATCTCGCGTATTTTATGAAATATTTTGGTGCCTTGTTTAAAATGGCCCACCCTGTAAGTATATTAAATTGAATTATTTAAAGATTTATGTGCCATAAGGCTACGTGTTAGATTATCATTGACATTCCAAGAAATCGATTCGGTAGCATGCAATTTATTTACATTTTTCTATAGATATTAGCAATAAGAACACGTATGAAAAGTTTCACGCAAATAAGTTCAACAGCGTTATTCCCGTGGCCAAACGCTGTGGCTAAGAGGGATGTTCGTCTGCCAATTAGGATGTCTGGAAAATTGACTCTCCTTTATGAATTAGGCTACACGAGTGAGACCGTTGGTTTTTTGTATCCTTTAAATCCTCCTTCCCTATGAACTTCAGTATCCAGCCGAGCAATTGAGAAGATTATTTTTGTTGGTTACTTGCCATATCAATAAACAAATGATTCATTCTGTTAATACATTAATTTTGTCGTACATGAACGAGTCAATCACAATTACTCTCGTGGTGATTATCGGCTTCTGAGTTCTCTAACCCCACCGAATGGGTAACTACTTTTTATAAAGTTTGATCGACTTGAAAACTGTTGTTTTCCCTAACTAATTTTTATTCACATCTTAAAAACCCCATTTTTATGGAACTGCGCTGTGTTCCTGTGACCTTAGCAAGCTTCCGTTCCGCAAGCATCGGTGCGGGACTCCAACACTCTAGGCGTACATACATGTAGGCCCACCGGAGAACGGAATGTGGAGCCAGAGACTAATTATTGTATGCGTCGGGACAAGTAAGACGTATACACGTGTACACGCCTGAATAACAAGCGTGTACACGTCTACTGCAATACACGTATTTGCCCATCCCTACAGAAGTGTAATTGAAAAGAAGAGAAGAAGAACAGGTGGTTGTAACACGTAAGCAGAGGAAAGGGTGCAATACCAACCGTTGGTAAAGAGAAAATGCTGGATAGTTAGGAATGAAGATAAGCATGTTCATATGTGATAGAAAGGTTTTGGCGATACATAAATTTGAAAAGAAAATTAGCTTTTAAAAAAGGAGTGTTAAAATGAATACGAAGCAATTAATATACGCCCAACTAATTCAACTGTACGATAACTAAATACGCCCAGGCTAAAGGCGAAAGGAATGAGACTTCGTATCCAACATTTCATGAATGAATAAACATTTTTTTTATTCAGGGTACCTTTTCACTCACTTATGCTCTTTATCAACTTAATTTTACCAAGGAAATGGAAAACGTAAATGGCTGCCATTTAGCAACAAAGCGAACCAGTGTGATAAATTTGCAGAATCATGTTATCCCAAAGGAACATCGGGCAAAGTGAAATAACAAAAAAAGATTCATTTACGAACGGTAATTTAGTTTATTTCATTACAAACATTTGTACCAGTGGTGTGTACAGAAAAGTTCTATTTCATATGGCCGGTGCAGCCCTGAAAAGAAAACAAATAGTCAACATAAGTAAAATGTATGATCATCAACAGAGAATATAAACATGTGCTTTTGTTAAGAAAGTATTAAAAAATACGCTTTATGGTAAATCTGATTATCAAATCGTTTTCTTAGGAAATATTTTACTAAGTTTTGAGAAAATTACAAATATTTTATATAGAATTTATAAAGAGCGCTTTAGAAAAAAGTTAATTTAAACAACTTAATATGGTTCCAACACATGAAAAAAAGTTGAAAATAATAAATCTCGATTAATTATAGGAAGCAAAATCTAATAGGAAAAAGACAAGTCATGCCTTAATGAAAAAGATTCAATAAGAATCATGTACCTAAGAATGATGAAAACTCGTCTTCTCTGGGAAGGGAAGATGGACTTTTAAAGTGCTAATATAAGAAGCAAATGCGATTAAAAGATTACACAGAATACCCCTCAAGGATTACAACTAAAACAAAGGTTTCAGTTCCCATGAATTCCAAATACAGGAAAAAGCCGAAGTTATGCTTTCCACAGAACATTTGCACAGCTTTGAAGCGATTCGGATAACATGTTTTCAACCGCACACACTTTCTCGTGGCGTATGAGCTTATTTGGACTTACATGATGTAATGTCTATCTAGGATTCGTCGTTTAGTAGTAGATTGCAGGGATTCCTCCGTAGCCGATGGGCCTGTATAATCCAGAGCCGTAGACTCCAGTGCGATAGAGGCCACCTAAGGGAGCGTACCCTGCAGTGCGGACGTAGGGGGATCCGTAGAGTCCGGTGGTGAGGATCTGGGCAGAAGCCACGGCCAGGACGGCGACGAGGAGGAGAAGAGCCTGGTGATGGTGGGTAAAGAGAGAGAAATACAGTATTACATTTTCATTATTACGTCTATTCCATCATGAGGATAGACAAAGAGAATAATATACAATTTTAGATTACCTTTATCAGGTTTAATAAAAATGAACAGACAACTGAGAAGAACTTTTGTAAAGCATTCACAGAACTGATTGTAACGGAAAATTAGGAAATATCTAGCACCCATTTTAACAGGGTATTTTTCCTAGACTCTTCTGTTTGTATTAATGCTAAAAGTAGTGGGAATAACAGCGTATGACCGAAATATGGGCCAATTTGAAATAAAGAGAATTGGTGGGATATCAATGATCTTTAGTCTTACCAAAGGGATAGGTTCTAAAACTGACTTGCTTTCTGCATATAAACCTAGGATAAATTGACCATCCACTGAAAACTCTCCAACACTGATAGGTTTTGAACAAGTAGATGGGTCTTCGACAGTCTATAGCCATCACATCAAACTTTTCCTCGAATTGAAATTATAGCCATAAAGTAAGACAAGATTTTCGAGGTATAGGATACTTGAGCAAGTTTTTGGCAGGTTGCGCTTCCTAGAGCAATCTTAAATAATTGCTCCTATGTGATTCTTACTAGGAAACTGGGAATGGTTCACTAGGTCAAAGCAAAACAATTGGAAATTCAAGTCACCAGGGAGGAAAGATACGGAGGATTAGATAAACAAAAAATATAGGTAAATATTATACTACAATGCCAAGAAATAAGGCAAGATAGTCACTCAATTAAGAAATTTACAACATTGAGGTTATTGAAAAAGCGCTTTAAAAAAAATCAAATTCAAATGAGTTGTGTAAGCAAAAAACTCACGGACAATCATATGATTGGAAGTAGTGTTTGAGAAATGAACTCGTTTCTGGGAAATGTCTGGATCGATCTGACGCATAGTTACGTCGGAGACGTCAGAGAGACCTAGCAACCAAGAGGCGATGCTAAATCAGGGGAAAGCAATGCCAACACGGAAGAATCCGTGTGAGACCTTCATGTAAACGAAAGAGCAATGCGATAACAGTACGTAAAGGAGCGATCAGAAGAACATCATAAGCAGATACTCACGATCTTGTACATGGTTGGTTGGTTGTGTTCTGGTTACTCTGCAGGCAAACAGTGTCTTTGGCTAGGTCGAGGCTTTGTTTATATACTCTCCGAGAGATACCGTCGTGGAGTGGAGTGAGAACAATTGTGATTGGAGGAATTGAGGGGGATCAAGGAAGGGTTGTGACGTGATACAGCCTCCCGATGGGTCCTTTGGGTGTGCCCCGAGGAAAAGAGAAAGGCGTTCGTGTTCCGCCCGCCAACACCTCCAATTTTTCCCCTCCTCCCCCCCCTTTCGGAGGGGAGGAATTGGAGGGAGGGTAATTATCTCGGGCCATGGAGTGGATTATATCTATCCTGAAATAAATACGTCATTATTATGGGAAGTAGGTATATGCACATCCAAAAAATTGCGTACTCTGGTCAACATACCTCATGTTTGTCAGCCCGTCACCTTTCATTTTCCGGTTGTTACATTCTTCCCCCTCCCCTTTCCGTTGGCTGAATAAAACTCTTCTCTCTTGGTCCACTGGCCGTTATCGGTCACCGGGCAGACTTAAGGGGGAAACAAGTTGGCGGCTCAAGCAAGTGGCTAGGTGGGCGGTCTAAGGAAACGATTGACTTGAATGTTTGGGCGAGGAAAATGCAGTGCCAAGGTCGACCGGTGGTCGAAGTCGGAAGCATTTCTCGGCAGTCGTGAGTCAAGTACGGTTCTCGTACGCTTGTTAGAGGAATCGCGGTCTCGTAACTTGGAGTTTAATTAAGATAGAACTCAGACATTTAAGGGAAACTAACGTACTTATAGCGAAACTGCGTGATCACTCGTTACCTACCCGTATCTATCTATCTATCTACAAAATACCCAGTAAGCCACCTCAGGGGTGTGTGGCAGGGGTTGAGTATTCACCAACATGCATTACACTATACCCTAAAGTTAGTGTAACTACGACTAATTATGCATAAGCATAAATCGCTAATGCTTGTCACGAGGCGAAGCCTCACAAGCATGCACTACACTACAGATATTATTACAATTGAGAGGGACCGTTAATATATATGTATAGGTAGATAGGGAGATTCGGATATAATTTTTTAAATGATATTTTGGCCGAGATATGGAAGAGGTGTATCGAAGTAGCATTATAAGCTGGAACAATCGAGTTTTGCTTCAACTTGGGCACACGGACACTTAATTCAGTGCAACGTATGTCAAGCCCGTCAAGCCTTAGCCTCCGAGCCAAGGCTACGGTGGCTACGGTCAAGCCATCTGTACAAATATTTGAATTTTTATTTAAGAACAAATATAATCGTGAGTGTGAGACTATAGGAAATATGAATGTTATGTTGTTTTTAATTTGAACTCGTAAAAAACATATTCAGAGGATATTTGGAACCCACAGGGTTATTATCTCATTATATGTATTGTAAATTATTCACTGAATCGCAAATGAATAATAAAAAACGCATTCTTTCTCTATATTGTTTCATGATAAAGAAGATAAGGATGATTTGATAAGTTGTAGTTGTTTAGGAAAGCTCCATTGGCATATTGCGCAAATATTAATAAAACGGCAATCATCAGCACTGCTTTTAAATATCATTTAACTATATACTTATCAACTACAACGAGTAAGAACATAAGGCCTGGTAAAATGCCCGGGGATATAGGTGTTGCGTAGCTTGACGGTAATGACATGTGCGAAGCTTGACGTCAGGGAGAAGTATACAAGAGAGGTGGGACAAAGGGTCCCTCCAGAGGTCCCTGCGGATGTCCTTCAGTACATCTGTCCACCGATTAACGCTTTATTCATCCTCCACGGTCGTAGAGAAGAGGCCCTCAATGACCTTAGTCTCCCTGATGCCAAGTACCATCATGTTTCGCTATACCTATACGTTTTATTCATCTCATAGAGCAGGGGTCTAAAAACATAAGAGATGGAAGGGGAGAGAATATTGAAAAAAATTAGGAGCTTCTAACTCCTAGATTTCGTCAAAAACTAACGGTGTGTAGTTTCTATGTTTTTTCAAACTATTTTAAAGTATAAATCAATTACTCACCACAGTATTGTTTACAGAATTGCTAGAAACCTTCTATTGTGAAGGCTATTTTACTGCATTGCGTGAAAAAATGAGTCAAGTTAGAGACTTATGTAGTTATATTTATTGAATTACTGAGAATTTTTGCCATATATAGATATATGTTTGCATTATTAATGTTGCAATATTTACGTCATACTTCTTAAAGATGCTGAAATTAAAAAAATAAAATTCGCATATGGTCTCCATTATGACTAGGGAGCTATCTTGCACAAACTACTTTAATGCATCGAATGACACATTCGATCTTCCAACGATGCTATTCCATGTTCAAAAGGAATTTTTGTAAACATAAGGCAACCGTAAATTCCACAGTTTTATTGGCATAAATATCTTTTTAGAATCAATGCATCTTTCAAGCAAAACAAGCATATATTTTCTGCCCACATCAGGCTATCATCAATAAATCATTATATTAGCCAAGTTCAGCGACTCAAACCAGGTTTAACTCGCTAATTTTCAGCATGCAACATTGGCCCAACTCTACCTCCATGGTTTCTGGGTGGATTGAGTTGCTTAGCAATAACATTTACGGTCCCAAGCACGAATCAAAGAGGAGGATTCTTAGATCATGCTAGCCCCCTACCTGAAATTAAAACCATCACCGCTCATTGAAACGAAATTTTTCCTTGAAACAGGTCGGATCTTAAGATGACCCTGGATTCGATAAAATTGACAAAAATATGGAGAAAGGTAAATGCTATACGATTTGCAACTTGGAACATAAGGTCACTCAATAGCAGGGAGAACTGAAGAGCTGTAAAATCATAATTTATTTTATCATCATCCTGAAAACAGCTTCAAGAGGCTTTTACATCAGGCATTGTATCTTAACAAGCACATACAACCAAGCCCTGAGAGGTGAAGAATTCTCCCCCAGGTGGGACTCAAACCCGTGACCTTCGGGTTAGCAGGCGAGGACGTTACCTCGCCGCCTCCGAGGCCGGAGACAACATCGGATAATGTAGATATTTGGGCACTACAGGAAAGAAATAATAAGGGAAATGGCCTAAAGCAATATGAAGAATATTTGGCTATCTACAATGGTCTTGAGAAACAGGAACGAGCTAAAGATGGATGATACATACTCTGATATAAATAAGTATAAGACAAACGGAGCCCTCATGATATATACAAAGTATAAGACAAACACTAAAGAACACATCCCACTTCAGGATGTCATTGAACCACCACAATATATAACATTGATTGCCTTTGGGGATTTTAATGGGTGAGTTGGTAAGTAAATCAAACCTATCCTCGAATTCCATGAGTTAAACAACGGTTTAATGAATAAGTACTAAGTGATAATGAAGAAGTGATGATCAAGTTATGTCCTCTAAACGAACTTAGAATCAACAATACTATTTTCAATTATAAACATCAATAAACGTTCTCATTTAAAAATACGAGGGGCCATAAATCAACGATTGACTATATATTAAGCAATACACACATGCACACAAATCAAATATAAGGCATAAGAAATTTAAATTAAGCGAATGCTGGTTATAACCACAGCTTACTGTCTGGGAAGATTAGGCTAAATATTCTAAGAAAATAAATAAAATGAGAAGAAAAGGAATACAAAATAAATATGGAGTCACTGAGGGGCGATTCATTAAAAACCCTTTATTCGAACAGGTTGAGAGTAATATCCGTATATTTTTTATTATAATAATTAGATTAGAAAAGTTTAGCTTTCTTCCTTAATCATTTTCAATCAACAGTAGATCCAAACCATTTAAGCACCCTTCACACAACGTGCTTCGAAGATATTTTTTGAATCAGTTTCAAGATGTAATAAGATCTTGCTGCCTTAGCCACTGTTATCTACACTGTGAGGAACTTGAAACGAACAGTGCAGACACCAGGATACGATGAAACTGTATTTTGGTCGATAAAGATAAAGATTGCTAGATCCTTAATATTAGAAATGTTTTTATTTTATTTTACTTCGCCTAACGCACCTTGAAATCTGATCAGGAATTGTTTGAGACACATCTTCAGGGAACTTTTGAGTAAACGCATTGGTAAAAATAATGGTATCGGCAGTAACTTGGTGTAATTCCATAAAAATGAAATGATGAATTACTTTGTTTTCCACATAAACTTTATTTATTTCTCACGACTAGGGTTTCATCGCTTCGCGACATCATTAGGTACAGACACTGTAAAAGACATAGTCAATATGAGAGGGGGAGGTAGTCCTCAGGTGATTGTCCAGATAAAAGTGACGGGTAGGGGAGGGTATGGGAATAGGGTGGAGGGAGGAGGGATTCGTGCCTCGAGCCTGAGTGAGGCTTCGCCGGTGGGTGGTCTGGTAATGACTTAAGGTGACCGGCATGGGGTGAAGGGCGAGTATGGACGCTCTTCAGGTGTCCAGGCATGTGGTCCGGGGTTCCGGGGTCCGACCAAGGGGAGGAGTGAGTGCTGGGAATACAAAAGGTCATTCAGCATGTAGGAATTGTTTTTAATTTCCTTGACGATCTCCATTTGCTCTAGAGGTCAAAGCTGGGTTCATTCTTGTCAAAGTGGAGGATGGTCGGTTCAAAATCACTCCAGTGATTTTTAAACGATTTTACTAAAAAATAGCTATCATTATTAATTCCTACGGTAAAATTTATTTCCCTCGAAATACGGACACGAGGAAACGATGAAACATTGAAGTGCATTTCATTGTAAGGACTGGAGTTTGTTTTAAAAATTCCATGTTCATTAATTTCATTTTTTCCATTTTATGGGATATAAAAATATTATACTTCTGGGTTTTAAATGATTGAGTAAAAAATAAATTCTGAAAAAAATTACCTCATCCCAGTCAACCTTGTTGCCGTCCTAATCTGATCATCTTCGCGTATCCAACAAAAGAAAGTTCCGAGGTACATTAAATACTTTATTACATTCACCTCACTCGGTGTTTTCGTTGATCGGTGTCTATCGTTTCACTAATCAATTGTAAACTTGTATTTTGTATGTATAAGAGTTTGAATAAATATTAATATCATGTCACGCCAGCTGGATTTCTGTCATCGCAAAACTCCTGAGACTGGAAAGTTAGGTAAACGCCATTCTTTCAAATTGCTAGTCCCACGAAATTTACCGCACGTATATACATGAGCCTTCCTTTTACAGAGCTGTTGAACAATATAAATAAGTAGCGGGGCATAATAGGCAGCAATTTAGTAGTTACGTTTGCCACTTTTGACGACAACCTGCTGACTTTGAATGAATGAGATATTGGGGCTGACCATTTAAGAGGATATTTCTTAGAGTAATCGGATGAAAATGGACACTAAGGAATCATTGTAAGGCGACGCGACGGTGGCAATAAATCATATAGAGAAATACTAATTACTTTTAAATTGTTGGCGGATTCCAGTCTGCATAAAAATTATTATTCGGCTTCAATTAACATATTATGTGGGGCCGTAGAGAATTTAGAGAAGAACAGAAGGAAAGAAAAAGAAATAATTATGGAATATGCGATAATTATGCGAAAATTATTCCATGTTGTATCTGAAAAATAAACATATTTTTATGCATGCATAGAAGGATAAAGCATTATCGAAGTTTTATATGAATTCCACGCATCCATTGAATTTAAGCCAAAAATAATGTGGGCATCGCATCTCCTAAGATGTGTCATACAGGACTCAAAATGTAATTTTTGTTTATCGCCAACCCTGATTTAAGAGGAAAAATGTCTTGACCAGAAAAAAATCATGGTTCCAAGAGATGCCATGGAAGACGGGTTTCACTGTATTATACATATTTATCACAATTCAAAAATGTTCATTGCATATAAATGATAAGTATCACCGAGGTAAATACTGTAGAAGGATAGAGAACATTCGATGGACGGAAAAGAAGGCAAACAGAGATTATTGAATTATTATTATATTGTATTAAAGAGATGAGGAACAAGTGGTAGCAAAACGTAATCAGAGGATATAATATATTACCGACTCTTAGTTACGGGAAAATACTATGAAGGAAGGAATGAGGATAATCATGTAATGATAGGATTGAATAAAGGTTTAAAAAAGGCAAATACGATAATATGTATAACTAACTTAAACATAACGTTCAAAACTGTTCAAATGGGTTAGTAGAGCAGAAGCGATCCATGAAAACCCAATTATTCTTACCAGTAGAGACCCGAATGCGCTTAGGCTATAGAATTGTGACTTGGCCTTTATCAATTATGAACTCATCAGTTTACTTTTTTCTGTCTCCATTTTCACACGATAATACTTTTGATTTACTTATAGTTTACAATGAAACAGGCAATTGCTATTGTTGCCAATATGTATTAACAGAGTGCACCATATTTATAATTTTGCATAATTATGCATTTTACAAAATGATCATCGGGCTTCGAGATATTGAAAAGAGACGTAAATGCTGAAACACCAAGGATCTAACGAGGAAGGATTTTTGGGATAGGAAAGAGGAAAAATAAACACAAACTACATTTATGAACGGAAAATTTAGTTTATTTCATTCCAAATATATTTTTGTGGCAGATGGGTACAGAAGAGTTCTGTTTTATAAGGCCGGTGAAATCCTGTGAAGAATACAAAACGTCAACATTAGAGAAACGTTGAAATCATTCACCAGAGTGTATCAAAATAGCTTAACATTCATTATAAGTAAGTGATCTCTCAATTAAAAATACATTATCCATATCAAAAAGGTTAGTGGAACAACAATTTCATTGGAGATACTGAAATGAGTTAAGAAAACTAGTATAAACTAATACAAAGAATTTAAATATGAGTGTCTTAGTAATACGGAAAATTAATAATGAAATATGGTTCCAAATAAAGGAAAATCAAAATAATAACTCATTATTAAGATATTAATCTGACCTTAAATAACTCAAGTAAAGGCCATTAATACAATAAGCTTAACACTATCATAATACTTATAATTCATGTAGCTAAAAATGACACAAAATCCGCTCTCCTGGTAAGGAATCGCGGAGTTAAGAAGCAAAACGTTCTGATAGGTAGTGAACTAATAAAAGCAAAGCAAAGTAAAAGCAAAATAAAAGCAAACTGCCTTTGAATATGAAAATGGGATGCAAAGGATTTTAAGTGAAATATTTAAATTGATCGGCTTACTTGGCTACCTCAAGGACATATAAGTCAAAGGATTTATTTCCCATTTATTTCAAAACTGGGAAAAGGAAAAAGTTTCGCTTTCCACCGAATATTTATACAGTATTGAAGTAATTCGGATAACGGTTTTTTATCCACATAACATCTCTTCGTGGCCAATAGGTGTTTTTTAACTTACATGATGTGATGTCTATCCAGTATCCGTCGTTCAGTAGTAGTATCCAGGGAGTCCTCCGTAGCCAAGGGGCCTGTAGAGTCCAGAGCCGTAGATTCCGCTGCGATAGAGGCCGCCCAATGGAGCGTACCCTGCAGTGCGGACGTAGGGGGATCCGTAGAGTCCGGTGGTGAGATACTGGGCAGAAGCCACGGCCAGGACGGCGACGAGGAGGAGAAGAGCCTGGTGATAGTGGGTAAAGAGAGACAAATACAATATGACATTTTCACTCTTTTGTTTAAACTAAATGAAATGACAACAGAGAAGACCGCCAACAAAAATCTAAGCATTTGCCGAATAATTTGAAAAGGAATAGAAGGGCTGAGCTATCACTTAGTTTGACTGAGTACCTTTCCAAGCGTATTTAATTTTCATTTATCGGAGAATTAGAAGGAATTAAGGTGTTCGACCGAAAGGTGACCCTGACTTAGCTAAATGGGATTGGTGTGTTATACAGTTCATATTAAGTCTCACAAAAGGAACCGATTACGTTCTGCAGCTGGCGATATTTCCTCGAAGGAACAAAGGAAATTTTCCTATATTTTGGAGAGCTATCCACCAGTAATGGTTGTTTACCCAAGTCATCAACAAATATATATAGCCAAGAAACCAACTTCATTTCCCGAACATAACTCAATCTACAAAATAAGGCAATGTTTCTATGACACTGGATACTTATCCCTGTTGGTGGTTGTGCTTGTTAGAGAAATGTTGAATGACGTCTAACGGCACTAATATGTTTCTGAATTGAATACAAGTAACGGTTAGTGAGGCCTAATAAGGACAATGGGAAGCTGAATGATTCAATGTGTAAAGATACGAGATGATTAGATACATAAACAATAGAACTTGATATTACATGAAAATAACTAGTGTGAAGGCAATTCCGTACATTCAATTAGTTAATTAACACAATTGAACTAGTTGTAAAAAAGTCAAGAGAAAATCATCATATTCAGAATATTTGAGGTAGCTGGCGAATCCGAAAGAAGGTATATGATGAGGAGTTTAAGAACTATACTCGTTTCTGGGAAATCTCAGCATCGTAGTGGATCTATTTCACAATCTCTTCAGACTCACTTCGATGCGGACGACACTTCCAAGGGTCACGGTGACATAAAAACATAGGGGCAATGCCAAAAAGGAAGGTAGAGAGACGCCAGCAAACCATGATGGAACCCCGTATAATCGAAGATGCAATGTAAATAAAGAACGTAGAGTAGCAAGCAGAGAAAATCAGAAGAAGATACTTTTCCTTGAGCAATGCTAAATAACATCCCATTGAACATATGTTTCCTACTAGAATAATGGGAATGGCTCAAAACGTCAAAGCAGAACGATTGGAAATATCAAGGAGGAACGATTCAAGAGGATTACATAAACAAAAAAAGTGCATATTAAATTAAAATGCCAAGAAATAAGGCAAGATGGTCACTCAATTAAGGATCCTTCGAGATTAAGGTTATTGAAGAAAGTGCTTTAAAAATAATCATATTCAAATGAGTTGTGAAATGTGAAAAACCCACGGGCAAGCATACGATTGGAAGTAGAGTTTGAGATATGAACTCGTTTCTGGGAAATTTCTGGATCGATTTGACGCAGAGTTACATCGGAGACGTCAGAGACACCTAGCATTGAATTCGTTTCTGGGAAATGTCTGGATCGTAGTAAATCTAATGGGCGATCTCTTAAGAGACTTTCTCTGACGGAGAGTATACGTCAAATACGTCAGAGACACCTAGCAACCGAGAGGCGATGCTAAAATAGGGGAAAACAATACCAACACGGAAGAAGGCGTGATAGAATCTTGTGTAAACGAAGGAGCAATGCGATAATAGAGCGTAGGGGACCGAGCAGAGAAAAATCATAAGCAGATACTCACGATCTTGTGCATGGTTGGTTGGTTGTGTTCTGGTTACTCTGCAGGCAAACAGTGTCTTTGGCTCGGTCGAGGCTTTGTTTATATACTCTCTGGGAGACGCCGTCGGGATAGGTGTGGAGTGGGAATTTTTTTAGTTTGGAGGGGTTGAGGCGGATTAAGAAAGGGTTGTGACGTGATGCGTGAGCTAGAATCTCATTCGTGATCAGCCTTCCGATTGGTCCTTAGGGTGTGCCCCGTGGAAAAGAAAAAAGGTCTCGTGTGCCGCCCGCCAAGACCACCAATTCCTTCCCCTCCTCCCCGCCCTTTCGGAGTAGGAGAATTAGAGGGAAAATAATTATCTCGGGCCAGAGAGTGGAAGAGATCCCTCGTGAAATAAATTCGTCATTATTATATACACATACATACATGAAATTGCGTACTTCGGGCAACACATGTTCTTTAGGCGGTCAGCATGCATCCTCCAACAGTCGTAATTTCTTTCCTCTTCCCCTTCAGCTGACTACATCACTATCTTTTCTCTTAATCCGCGGTCCACTATCCGTCAGTGGGCAGACTCAAGGAGGGTACTATTTTTCCCCCTCCAGCTGACTGCAACTATCTCTTTTCTCTTGATCCGCGGTCCATTATCGGTTAGTGGGCAGACTCGAGGAGTATACAAGGTAGTATGAGTGGCTAGGTGGGCGGTCTAAGGAAACGATTGACTTGACTGTTTGGGCGAGGACAATGCAGTGCCAAGGTCGACTAGTGGCCGAAGTCGTAAGCATATCTCGGCAGTTGTGAGTCAAGTTAGGTTCTCGTGCACCTACTACAACAGCGGCTCCATTTAATCCTCGACCCCTTGAACTCCTTGCATCTCTCTTGAATCTTTGTCGAAGGAGCGTGATAGATGAAATGCTTCAATGCTTCATTGACCGCTATGTTCATCTCCACATACCGTTCACCTCTGTTCTCACCCACCTCCTATTCCCTCCCCTTTCTTGGCTGTCCTGCAAACACCTCCAGCCACACGCCTCTGCGATGGCTCTTAGGGTAGTATGTAGATGTAGATTTTATTCTGATTATACCTGACGTTGATTACACCTTGTAATGGATACGCAAGTGAGCGTCAACTATGGTTAGATCATAAACCTCGGTTGGCAAAGTTCACGGTGGGAACGCTAGTTAGCTTGTAGATCAGCGGCATGTAACTACCACCTTGATGGCTGATATCACTTTGTAGAGTCTCAGCCGAGGGGGTCGGAGCACGTGGCCTGAGACCTCTAGTTTTAGTAAAGCTCTGGGCTGTTGTGGGGATTAACTCTTCTTTTGTATCATTGTGCTTGATTGTATATAAATGTTTTCATTGTGTTCGGCTCACTCATGGAAACCTTATGTTTAGACAACATGAAGTAAAATGGAAAAATAAAAATGTTAAGATTATTTACTCCTGGAAAACCAAGTTTGGTCTGCCTATTGATACTATTGGGAGCATTCCATTCAAGGTTTTGAAGTTGGCGCACATTTAAACATGTCAGTGAACTTAAGCGCACGCGAACGACGTTGAATGGAACGATGTGCGCTGGCGAAATGTTTAGTAATCTACCAATAGGTAGAATTTTATGGGTCAAAAACGGTTGCAACCGAATGTCTAGAAATTGTTTTTTTATCAAAATACGTATTTACACACTTAGATATTTAAAATAGAATACTTAAAAACATATCAAAATCCACGTTTAATGCCTTTGCGGTGAATAACACAAAGCAAAAATCTCTGATGTGAATAACGATGTTATTTTGTTGTTTAGCGCATATCAATTTACCTCTCCATCTGTTTTGAAGTTTGCTGCCTAGTTCGTAGGGTCTGAAACGAATGTAAATGAAGTGGTCTGTTATGTTGCGAAGTGATTAGCGCACTAGAGCGAATGGAAATCTCCCATAATGCGTGTTAATGTCTCCTATTAACGAAAGCTAAATATTTTTTGAGTTTCTTATGCATGTGAAATGATGATGAGAAATAGCTTTCCTTTATTCAGCATAATGCATGATGGGGAAACGACATTTTGTTGAATGTACATGAAAAGAATTGCATCAAAGGAGGAAATACAAATATGGAAATTACATGGCAGTATCAATAATACTTATGCATTGCTTTTTTATTTGAAACTTAACTTAATGTGTATATGATATCCCAAACTGCTGGAACTCTGGGAACGATATTTTTCCTAATGGATTTTAGATTGAGACACACTCTCGTCATTTATGCTATTTCACCCGAAAATGCAAAGTTGTACACAGAACATTAGTTCAACAAAATGTTACTCTATATCTAGTTCAATATCACCGATAATACGCTTTTTACCGGTAAAAAATACATGCAGAATATTTCACTAGGTATAGTCTTGAGCATCATCAGATACCAGCCAACAGGTGGCGAACTATTAACTTAAACTTCCCCTTATGAAGCAGGTGAGGCTTATCTCTGCCGATGCATGAGATAATCCGGATGATATCAGCCTCTCGTGAAGAACAGCATTATGCATTTGCATTGAACAAAAGATTGATTTTCAGTGATATTTCTGTCCCATTTTTCGTACCTAGAGGACTAGTGATCGGATAGCAAAACATCTAGGCATTCGCTTGCTTAGAATTTGTCATCAGAGACTGGATAGTAAGCAAGACAGGTTGGAAAAAGGGTCTGATGGTCACCCTACAGGCCCTTCAGGATTACTTTGGCACCTCTTATAACTCATCAACACTCAATAATTCGCCAAATCACTGCAAAATATACAAATGACAAAATAGGCTTTCACGCGCACACCAAAGGGATGAAACACACAATGATAAAATCATATGACTGGTCCGGCGTTCGAATCCCGGTGAAGTCCAATGATTTTTCATCCCTATGTATGCGTGATTAATTCACCTTCAGGAGTACTTGGTGCATCCGTACGAAGTACTTTAGGATTACTTGGTACGGGTGCAAAAATACACAACAAAGGAATGAAATTCATCATGACAAAATCATCTAGATCTACATCTACAAAATACCCTGCAAGCCACCTCAAAGGTATGTGGCAGGGGGTGAGCAGTCACCAGCTTGCACTACACTATACCCTTAAGTTAGTTTAACTAGTACGACTAATTACCCATTATTGTAATTCGCTAATGCTTGTCACGAGGCGAAGCCTCACAAGCATTGACTACACTACAGATATGCTCCCAATGGTAGAATGGGACCGTTAGTATATCTATATGTATTCTGCAACTAGGGATGTAGGATCATATGACTGGAAAGGGTTCGAATCACGTTGAAGTCCACTTAATTCACCTTCAGTATCCTCAAAGTCTCCGCATGCGAGTGCTACCTAATATTTTTATGCATATTTATTCCCATAGCTTCTTAAACACCAGCTAGCCAACGCAATTCATATTTCCCCAATTTTTCTGCGCAACAAAGGTCGTTCGTTCCCTGACACGTAGTTTTAAGAAAGATATTCGTATTGCACATAAAAAGTTAGTTACCTATGAAACGCTGGTTCGTTACCGAGTATGTTTTAACCAGTGTAAGATTACCGAAATTATCCGATCTACGGCGATGAAATTTGTGTAAATTGACGATTTAAAAAAATTCACCTGGGCGACGATAAAAAAATTCAAATAAAATAGATAATTCAAATTTATTTTTTAAATGTACCTTTGATTGAACTTAAATAAAACAAGTTCCTCGAGAGTAACTATTAGTATTTGGTTTTCGTTAGTATATGAAAGACTTTTAATTTCATTACTTTTTACTTTTACTTTCGTTAGGATATGAAAACAATTACTACAATACGAGATATTAAACAGCGAACATTTCTAGAGAATCACAGGATTCGAAGGTGCAATTGTTTAAATCCTTCCTGCAGTCACAAAAACTAGTCTTTTTCAAACAGCACTACTCCATATGGATTATAGAGGTAATGGAGGATGCAAAAAAGATGGCATTTAGGTAGCATATTTTTGAGTGAGGGAAAACATGCGTTGAGGGTACTTTTATAGCTAAGGCTTTATATCGCCATCGCACAGTGTGCGGAAATGGTAGAAATCTAGCCAAAATTCATATACCCACTATTTTTTATGGTACAACGATATTGTTGTTATTGATATTTTTTTACGAAAGAACGAATATTATTTCCAATCTTAAGTTTTTTAGCTCCTGATTCATTCAATGTTATTTTTCATGCAGACCAATCATGCATGAAAAATAACATTGAATCATGCATGATTGCATGCATGAAATGCAATCATGAGTTTTACGGACTTCTCTGAAAAAATGGCATAAACTGTAATATTCTCTCCTTCAAATATAAAAATCTTGGTCAATCATAATTTCTGTCTGCCTAAAATGTGCCTTTTTTATTCCTGAAGTTGCTAAAAAATATCCTTCAATATTAATTTCTACGATAAATTCGTTTCCCTCGAAATACCGATACGAGGGATCTATGGAAAACTGTAGGTTCAATTTATTGTAAGGATTGGAATTTGTTTTTTTTTTTAATCATGTGGATTTATTTCATTGTCTCCATTTTATGGAATATGCAAATATTATGTTGCTGGATTTTAAATTCCTGGTGGTTCGGCCCCGGAGAAACCTGATGACAAGCCAATGGCTTTTCGGGATGGTAGGGGTATACTGACATTTAGAATCGTCCGAGAAGGCAAACCAGCAAGAAAATTATTAAGTAAAAAAATACTGAAGAAGGTTATTCTCATCCGAGTAAACTTTGTTGCCGTTCTCTCACATCCAACAAAAGGAAACTCCTAGGTGCTATGAACTACTAATACTACTTTTAATAACTACTATTTTTGTACATTCGCCTCACTCGTTACTATTTGATTATAATTACAGGTACCTATGAAGTATGTAGTGCCATTCGGAAAATATTCTCAAATAGAAATATCTAAGAAATTGTCCTCGATTACAGTAGTTCAATCCTAAGATTGGTATAATAAAGCCCTCAATTCTTCCCTACCTAATGCTATTTCCCTTGCTTCCTGGTAGATCTACTGGCATTTTCTGGGCGTTCTACTACACGTGAATTCTCAGAGAAAAATAAAGCCCAGGTGGCTTTTATTTACCATCTTATGGTAAGAGTATGCAACCGTTAGATGAATTGTTGTGAAAAAGAATGGTGAAAATTCGACGGACGGCAAGGAAGACAGGACCGTGAGCTGAATTTGAAAAAAACCGGCCAAAATTTGAAAATGCTTAATTTCTATCTAGAACTGAAACTTCGCATCGTAATTCTCCATTTATTGGTTCATAATGTGATGATGTAGTTTGCTTCAGTTCTGACACATTTAAAATAGATGAGGGCTCAAAGATTTACAAATATTGCAAAAAAAACGCCCGCCTCCAATTTTCTCAGAAATACACCTGAATTTCAAGCTCCTGCAGAACCTGTAAGATTTGTTCACGTCGCTTGCTCCTTCTGTGACTTCTGTAACCGAGGGAGCAGGAGAGAACAGCTGACGTCAGAGAGGATCAAGACAATCGACGCGAACGCTCCATCTGGCTCTCTCTGCTCCTAAAAACATGGTGGACGATTTATTTTACGCCAGTATATTCAAAGGATTTTCGAGAAGAGTTTCTCTGGCGAAGATGTTGCAGAAAATGTTTTTCCATACTTCATCCACAACATAGAGGTTATTAGATAACATATCTGCATAAAGTTTACGTCACGTATTTATTTAATCCAGCTGGGCAGTTACCCCTGCCGAATAAATAATCAGTTTTATGTTACTTTGGTTTCTTAAGTCGTAAACGCGATGGGAGATGCTCTTTATTGTATCCTGCGCGTTATGGGTTACCTGTCATGCATTTGGCTATCTATGCTAACTTCATAAGCGCCAATCCACTGCCATAAAAGGCCGATGTAAACATGAGTTGTCGGTGTATTAGAGTCAAGAAAATGTTATACTTAAATTGTGTTTGGTGGTTATTATGCGTTCGTATATTGTGAGTGCAGTGATTTAGGAGACATTTGGCTTTACGTGGTGATAATATCATAGTTGCTGTTCAACGCTAATGTACGAAGGATAAAGTACCATTAAATGTAGAAAAAGTGATGGTTTTTATGGCTATTATTGTGCACATGAAAGTTAGTGTTTACCCTAAAAGTATTGCATAAATGCGCAAGGTTTGCATGATAAGTGAAGTGAATTTTATGGTGATACCGATCTGTTGCAAGTGGGTGAAAATTGCGTTTCAGCTGGCAAGACGAAAGCTCACATTTACCAATGTTCTTTTCGGTGTTTAAATAATTCTTGTGGATAAGCTATATAAAACGATAAGGGATGACTATTGAGAACTTAGCAAAATTGAATGGAAGTCTCGACTTATACTTTGGTATTTGATGTGTTTCTACTTTGGTTGAAATAAATTGCTCCAAATGAATTTTAACAAATGTCACCATACTCGAGAAAAGAGAGTTTTATCTTTTTCGGAGCATTTACTCATTCCCTTTAGTTGTAAACCACGGCAGAAGTGTACATAACGTTAAATTTCTTGGCCTACTAATAACGTAACGGTCTCTGCTGGACTATCCATTTTGAAAGTATAGACAAATACTATCAACCGGTGTGTTTGTTTCATAGGCTACAATTAACAACAGCTATTCTTTGCAACTACATGTACTTACCTGTATTTCGTATGGAGTCATGTTTTGGGGACAAGAGAGTATGCAAAAACGTTCCCTTGATACAAAAGAAGGCAATATGTAGAAGAAGGAAAACCACTGTTTATACGAGCCCTCAGATATTAACCTCCCCTTGTATATATAAATATAACACTATGTAATGTTTTTCAAACAGTAGCCTGAACTTTTTATCAGTAATGCATTTATACACTCATTAAACTCAGCAGAAATATTACACCATGTCACAGAATACAGGCTGAATACTTGCATAGAGGCGCATAGTTCTGTAAATAATGTTACACGCTTCAAAAAAGCATTTAAAAACATATCTGTTGTAGCTTTTTTTTACAGCATTATAGGTCTCCAAGAAAGCAGTAAAACAACTTGATGGAAGTATATTTTGTGTTTTTTTATTTATATTTGTTTATTGAGGTATTCAATTCAAAGCAGTTTTCTCATGTCTAATGAACTCCATGTTGTACAGCAAACACTCGGGGAAATAATAATATTATTTTTATAATAAAATGTTAGGGGAGCGTGGTGGCCTAGTGGGTAGAGCGCTTGGCTACTGATCGAAGGGTCCCGGGTTCAGCCTTTGAACGCTCCCGAACAAAAGATTCCTCGGAGTGCGAGGTAGCCCAGGGAAATGAACTGGCCCCCCTACCCTGAATGTGTGAAATTCACACGCCTGTGGCTTGGTCCGGGGTTAGCTTTACCCTCAGCTATCCAAACCAACCTTCGGGTTGAATCACTGAGTGAGTGAGAGACAAAATGTAAACACCTTATAGGTATCTAGGTAGGAATAAAATTCCAGCGGAGTAATGGGAGTTATCATTGTCCAGTTAACTTCAACTATACTGTATACAGTGTTCTTGGTTGATGGTTAGCCACTGTATGCAGTGGCTTGGTTGAATAGTAGAAGTTCACTGGACAATGATAACTCCCATTACTCCGCTGGAATTTTATTCCTATTTTATTTACTGCACAGTATTCTTGGGTTAAACAAAGTGATTTTTGGTGAACTTCAACTATTTCATTACGTGCACAGTATTCTGGAACTACGACATTGCACAAAACCTTCTTGGCTCGAGTTAATTTCCAATACATGACTCATCTAAAAACAAATCATTCTATAAACTATGCCGCTACTTAGAAATTAACTCATTCGACTTAGTGGAACATCTCTGTGATGAAATTGTTGAGGTAATAATTGAATAAATCTTGGTAATTTACGAGCTTTTCTTCACAATTCATCGTGAAACCAAGGAAATAGACGCTGAAAATACTTATAATTGAGTTAACCTTTCATCGATCGCTGGTTTCATGTGATGCACAGCAACTAATTCAACATGCGAGTGCCTATCAATGGCTTTTCTAATGTTGACAGTAAGTAAACTAAATGCTGATAGCTTTTTAAAATGTCAGCTTGAACTCTTAATTATCGGTCATTTTGGTTAAGGCTGCAAAGATTCAATAATAACCACGAGAAAATTCCCTGTATTTTATTCTTATTTACTCCCTGGACCGTATAGCAGACGAAACCCAACCAATTTTCTCGTTATTTCCCATGATTCTCTGCGCTGCTCCTTTCTGCCACTTTTGCTCCACCTCGGCAGCAGGAGCAAAAGGTGCAGGAAAGGTTACACCTGTATCCGCGTTGCGAATGCCTGTGTCACTTGCACTTTCTGCGACGCGAACGCCAAAGGAGCAAAAAAGTGCAGAAAAGTGCAAAAAGGACCAGCTGTCATGCCGCCGTGAAGAAGGGCGACCGACTGTAATTCGGGTTCGGATACAGGGGGTGAAAATCAGCGAAGTAAGAGACCTCATTCCCAATAGAATAACTAGTTTTTATTCTTACATGGTCGCCGGATGCACAACTGCTCTCTCTCCTTGCTTGTCTGCCGGAGCCTTCGACGTTCCTCCACTAAATGTCCTACTCCTCCCAAAAGGATCGCGCTCCGCGGGTGCCCGCGAGGGGAGGGGGGTCAGCAGTAGATGATGGCAGGACTCGTGGGCATCGTACTTTGGCCATCACGAGCCGCGTGTCGCTCGCGTGCCGCGCCACCAGCGAGCGACGGCCATCATCCGGGGAGGGAACGGAGGAGGGGCGGGGACGGAAGGAAGGGAGTATGGCTGACGAAAGGAGGACTTAGTCATCTCACGCGCTGCCTGCTCATCGCCGCGTCACAGACCAGCGGTTTTTTATTTATTTATTTATTACACTGATACTGCAATTAGACATTGTCTGGTGGCAATATATCATTAGTTTCGGTCGAAACAAAATTAATAATAAGGTTTAAAAAATACATATACCTATATACAACATCAAGCACTCTTCTTGTTTTTTATGAGTAACAATTTTTTCAAAATATTTACATTTCTTGGTAAAGGTTTTGTGAGTTCTTCTGGTAATTCATTCCATTGGAGTGGAAAACAGGGGGAAAGTGGGTGGGACGGAAGGAAGGAGAAGTAAAATTCGGAAGCTCGAATAGCACTGAGCAATAAAATATTTACCTATAGTTTTTATAACGATTTTGTGTTCATTTCTATTATTACTGATGTGATAAAACAAAATGGCGGACAGTGTTTTCAGTCAATTTTTCGTAACTACGTAGGGAAAAAGTTGAGTTAGATACTGAAAGACTCAGAGATTTCCACACAAGAGACTCTTCAAGACCCCTAAAAAGGGATTAAAAGATAAGCACCACTTGTGAGTGTGTGTGACCATTTGTGACCCTGAAAAAAATTCGAATGTTCTAATGTGCGGTGGAGTCCGGATAGGGCCGCCGGCAGCTCAATGAAAATTGGCGCGTCAATTTCCATGATCCACAACGGGAAAATATCCTTAACAATGACAATATTGAGTTATATGTTGTCAGTACTGGTAATGGTTTATTTATTTCAGCCCACTGTATAGAGGAGCCATTATACTGAAGAGATGAGGAATAGGTGGTAAAAAAATTAAATCAGAGGCAGAAACATTGTCGACCCTTGGGAAAGGGAAAAGTCTGGGAGGGTGGTAGTGAGGACAAGGAAGTGAAGATATAAGTGAAATAGTTTGCATAAATTCAAATACGTTAGTACAAACTAACTTAAATATAACAGACGTATTAAAATGGTTAAGCAGGGCTGAAACGGATACCAAAATATTCTAAACTAATACGCCTAGTTAGCCTAGGTGGCAGGACTAGGCTAGTTATCGCAGGTGGTGGGACTGCGACTTGGTTACATATATTTTGAGAACGAATATCTGTGCAGCGAAGATACTTTTAATTTACTTAGGTGATAATAATACAGTCAATTAAAATTACTCCCAATAGGCTTCACCATATTGATTAATTTGCAGAATCATCTATTTTACCAAATATTGGGCTTCGAGATATTGTAGCAAGGCATGAATGCTGAAATACCAATGACCAAACAGGGAAGGATTTTTTGATAGGAAAGAGGAATAAGTTAGCAGAGTAGAAAGGATTCATGAAAACCCAAATATTATAACCAGTAGAGACCCAGATACGCTTAGGCTAAAGGTGATAGATCTGTGACTTGGCCTCAGATATTTTATGAACGAGCATCAGTATGTTTTTCTCAGTCTCCATTTTCACAAGATGATTCTTTTAATTTAAACGGTTTACAATGAAATAGGCAATTGTTATCGTTGCCATTAGATTACAGAGTGCACCATATTTCTAATTTTGCATAATTATGCATTTTACAAAATGATCATTGGGCTTCCAGATATTGCACCAAGACATGAAAGCCGAAATACCAAGGACATAACGAGGAAAGATTTTGGGAAAGAAGAGAGAAATAACGAAAGCCAACTCGATTAATGAACGGAAAATTTATTTTATTTCATTCCAAATATATTTGTGGTAGATGGGTACAGAAGAGTTCTGTTTCATAAGGCCGGTGCGATCCTGTGAAGAATACAAAAATACAGCGTAAGAGAAATGTTGAAATCATTCACCAGTGTGAATCAATATAACTTAACATTCATTATAAGTGCGCACTCTCTCAAATAAAAATATATTATGCGTTATCAAAACTTTTGAAACTGTGGAAAGAACTTTTTCATCAAAGATTTTGAAATGAGTTAAGAAATTTAATCAAATATTTTAAAAAGAATTTAAACATGATTGTTTAAGCAATACGAGTCAGGGTCATCACCATGTCACTTTAGCGATACATGGTTCCAAATCAAGTAGAAATTGCAAAATAATCACTCACAATAAAAATTAAGATTTAAAATCTGTCCGTAAATCTATCAAGTCTAATATTTTAAAATTTCAAGCTGAATAATTTATAATAGGGCTCTTGTAGCTAACAATGACATATAATCTACTCTCCTGCGAAGGAATCATGGACCTCGGCAGTGAAATATTCTGATAAAAGAACTAATAAAAGCAAAACAATGTAACAGCTAAATAAAAGAAAAGTGGCTGTGAATATTAGCATGGAATGCACATTAAAAGATTTAAGTATTCTATGTAAACTGATCGGCTTACTTGGCTACCTCATAGAGATCAAAGACAGAGGATTTAATTCCCATTTATTCCAAAACTGGGAAAAGGAAAAAGTTTCGCTTTCCAACGAATATTTATACAGTATTGAAGTAATTTGGATAACGGTTTTTTATCCACATAACATCTCTTCGTGGCCAATAGGTGTTTTTTAACTTACATGATGTGATGTCTATCCAGTATCCGTCGTTCAGTAGTAGTATCCAGGGAGTCCTCCGTAGCCAAGGGGCCTGTAGAGTCCAGAGCCGTAGACTCCGCTGCGGTAGAGGCCGCCCACTGCAGGGTACGCTCCGTACCCTGCAGTGCGGACGTAGGGGGATCCGTAGAGTCCGGTGGTGAGATACTGGGCAGAAGCCACGGCCAGAACGGCGACGAGGAGGAGAAGAGCCTGGTGATAGTGGGTAAAGAGAGACAAATACAATATTACATTATCACTATTTTGTTTGAACTAAATGAAATGGCAACAGAGAAGACCGCCAACAAAAATCTAAGCATTTGCCGAATAGTTTGGAAAGGAATAGAAAGGTTGAGCTATCACCTAGTTTGACTGAGTATCTTTTCAAGCGTATTCAATTTTCATTTATTGGAGAATTAGAAGGAATTAAGGTGTTCGACCGAAGATCACCAGCAAAAATCTAATAATTTACAAAAAAGATTGGCAAAGAGGATAAGGGCTGTAATGTCTCCCAGATTGAACAAGGATTTTCCCAAGACTATTTTATTTGCTTCCTTAGGTGTAGTAGTATAAAATAAGATTTGTTGCCTAAATATAAGCCAGTCTAAGCTTAATAAAATAAGTGGGAATTTCAGAATCTTTATGTCTCACAAAAAGGGCAGATTACGTACTACAGGTCACCAGATTTTTCCAATGCAACCAAGGAATTTTTGGAATTCCTTTGAAAACTCTCGACTAGTGTATAAGGTTTTCTGCACTCATGTCTTCGACAGCTCTCCTGGCAACATACCTACTTTATCTCCAAAATATAATTCCCGCTACAAACCTGGCAACATTTTCCTGGCATGGGATACTTATCTTTGAGGTAGATAAGTATCCCTTTCTAGAGCAATATAAAGTCTCGGAGCACCAATGCGTATCTTATTTAAGTACTGATAATAATTTACGAGGTCTAGATGGAGCAATGGGAAATTTCATTCCTCATGGAGTAATTGAAACAGAGGGATCTGAAATTTAATATAAAAGGAAGTCGAAATAGATATTATCCCTTTCTCAAAAAACTCAAACATAAACTTTAGTAACAAACGAATTTATTTTGAGGCGCGGGTGAAGTTGAACTCGTCAGAATTCCGGAAATATCTATATTAACTAAAATATTTGTCAAGGAAAAATATTTATTCTATATCACCATGCATGGATCTAACACAGCATCAGTATGATGTGCACTCCATAAAAGATGGTTCAAAACATTGAAGTCATTGTGAAAGTACTAAAAAAAATTAGTTCGTTTAAATTTAAAAATTAGGCTACGTTCAGAAAAGTTAAGTTAGATGGTGAAACCCACAGGTAAGCATACGAGTAGTAGTAAGATTTACGAAAAAATTCTTTTTGGAAAATCTTAGGATTGAGATGAATCTTTTGGATAACATCTGAGAGACTTACTTCGACACGTAGGATGCTTAGGTCAGAGAGACCAGCTTACAATCAAGAGTCGATGCCAAAACGGAGGCAGGGGAAATTCAAACACGGAGGAACCCGTGAGAAACCTCCTTGTAAACGGAGGAGCAATATGGTAAGAGAACGTAGAGGAGCAAGCAGAGAAAAATCAGAAGCAGATACTCACGATCTTGTACATGGTTGGTTTGTTGAGTTCTGGTTACTCTGCAGGTAAACAGTGTCTATTGATCGGTCGAGGATTCGTATATATACTCTCAGGGAGGGGCGTGGAGTGGGAACTGTTTCGTTCGTAAGGGGTTGAGGGGGGTTAAGAAAAGGTTTGTGACGTGATGCGTGGGGTGGAATCTCTCCTTCGTGAACAGCCTTCCGATTGGACCTTTGGGTGTGCCCCGTGGAAAGAAAAAAATATTATTCGTCGTGCCGCCCGCCAACACCTCCAACTCCTTCCCCTCCCCCTCTCGCCCTTAAAGGGGGGGAGGGGGCGTGTACCGCCTCGGGTGAGGGGGAGTGGAAGGGGGTTGCGTAAGGCGAAAGAGGGGTACTTTTGTAAGGAAAGGAGGAGGGCAGTGAGAGGCCCTCCCTGACCTTGTCCTTGGGACTCAATGCCACCGGTGTGGACACCGTGATGTGGATCAGTGCGTGTTGTTCACAGCGTAGGTGGCTAGGCCCTCCAACGAAAGTGAAATCCATTTTCGGCGGCTGCGGTTCCGTGGTCATGGCATGAAACTCACGATTGATTGGCCAGGATCAACGCCTTCTTCCGGGTCTACCATCCTCGTGTATCACGAAGACTATCGTTCCATAACTAGTCAAAAATTCATCATAAAGCCATACCAGTCCCCGGGTAACACGAGAATCACCGTTCCATAATTAGGCAAAACATCATAACAACCAACCAATTATACCTACATGTAACAGTAGCAGTCGACGCGACTTCGGAAGAACCGTGGTTCGGTTTCTGTTCCAGTCGATTTTGTTTTTCGCTTGGAGTCGGGAATCGTTCCATCTTCACACCACCGTTGTGACTATTACCTACCGTCCATTTTATGTGTTATCTATTTTTTTCTCACGCCTTATCTCTCCTCCTGTTCAAACGATTTGTATGCTGAATGAACGAGTAAAAGATTCTATATATATGATGCATTAAAGTATAAATATTTTGTATTAAAATCATGTCACTGATATACTAATGGTATTATAATTTAGGCAAGATGGTTTACGAAGATAATAAGTCGCTTTTAAATGCAGTATAGATCATATGTACGATCGATGCTCAAAATACTTTATACTTTATTTGCATCAAACTTCATAAACTCGTTATATTAATATACCTATGTCGCACTCAAATTGGACTCGATCGACGAATCTACCGTGCAGCATTACTCATAACAGGTTTACCATAAAAAATACCCATAAGTAAATAGGTAAGGCATTCCTTAGGGTTTCACATTACAATGCTAAATATTACCAAAATAAGAACCTATAAATATCCTAAAACTCCACGTATGATTTAAGGTGGTTTGAGCGAGATAGTTCCCTAGTCATAATGGAGACCATATTCAAATTTTATTTTTTGACTTAAGCGCCAGTGAGAAGTAGGAAATTAATATTGTAATATTAATGGCGCAAATATATAATTATATATGACCAAAATTCTCAGTAATTAAATAAATAAAGCTGCATAAGTCTCCAACTTGACTCATTTTTTCTCGCCGTACGGCTAAAAGCCCGTCAAAACAGCAGGTTGTTTTGCGATTCTGTAAAAATTACTGTGGTGAGTAATAGATTATTTTTATAAATGGTTAAGAAAACATGCAATCTACACACCGTTAGTTTTTTATGAAATCTAGGTGCTAGATGTTCCTAATGTTTTTAAATATTCTCCATCTGGAGCGCACAGCCATAATCTATCCCATGTAAAACAGCTTATATTTTTAGACAAATTGCTCGAAAAGTAGTTCGGAAAGGGGTTGATATTTTGATATAATTGGAAAGATGAGAGTTTTTTCTTTGAAATGAGGCAAAATTCAACGTTAAGTGATTTTTCGCTCAAACTACCTTAATTATATTTTGTATTTAATTATGAACTACCTAATTCCTCTTTGCGACTCGCTATGGATCCATTTTTATTCTGGGTGACGACGATTACCACGAAAAAAAAATTGATTTAAACAGCAGGCGGTACATACCTCCATTGGTATCTCATCACTCAGATAGTGGCCATAAAACTTATCAGTGGGTGTTTTGGTCCACGGATATTAAAAAATAAATACAATTCAACATTATATCTGTCGTCGGCAAAAATTACCAACATTAGGCGAGAAACAACTGGCAGCGGAAATACTAACTTGTATTTTCCCGAGAGAAAACTCACGAACAAATGTTTGAATCGTGACGGCAGTATGCCACAAATGCTAGACCGTTTTTGTTCCCATCGGACAATCATTGGAAAGGAACTGAAATGTGTTTTGATGGTAGAAAGGAAATATTTTCACCGGAAATCCAATTGAATTACGAAATCAAGTTGCACTTCAACACTACCTACGTTAAATCTGGTATAAATGCAAATTATAGTTCAATGATATAATGGGTAATATTTAAAAAAAAACTTTCCTTACAATTTTAAAGCTAATTTTGAGAACTATTTGAACTCAACAGCGAAAACAAGATCAAAATAAATAAAGCCCACGCACTCGCGGGAATTGATAGAAATATTTTTATGGCTTTTATTTGAAATAATATCGGCTAAAAATTTATAACACTAAGTGTATCATCTCGTTCTGCAAAAGGAAATATCTTTTTATACTGCATAGAATCATGATAATTTTCCTTTGGCTACACAGCACCTCCAGCTTAATGGAAATTTACACGGGAAACAAATCTTCATAAGATCACGTATTTAACTTGGATCCTAGGCTTTCATAGTTATGTACGTCTTCTATGAATGGCTTTCGGGTTCCGTTGTATCTTTGTTGAACTCGAGTTTTCACTATTTCTGCAATAAAAGAAAAATACCAACCTATGCTAAATTATTCTTACGCTAAATACCTACCTACCTAAAACAAATACCTATTGCGGAAACAACAAAGATTGTTCTTTTCATTATGGGCATTCTGTAACCGTTTCCATCCTGATTCAACAATTTCATGTTTTTCATGATTCAAATGTTTTTCACTTTTTGTTATTGAATTCAAATGTTTCGCACTCAGAAAAAATGTTTCTTGTTCTAAATTACCCTACTTACTGATTTTTCAAATTTACGATATACGGCTTTTGTAACATCCAATTATATTTTCTCATCTAAAATCTGGTATATTTTTAATGAGTGCTTAACAAATAATGATCTGCTATATTTCTTTTCTCTACGTGTACCTCCTCGTTCTTTCCGGAACATCAACCCTGTGCATGTTCCTAAATTCCGGCTTTTCATATTCCCAAAGATCCCTTCTCTTCAGAATCCCGACCATATTTAATTCCCAATCAGCTAACAATCATTCTTATGATCTCTTTGCTACGACCTCCTTCCACTCCTTGTAATATTTTATATTTGTTATAGCTTGTATGATTATATGATTTTTTAATGACTATAGTTGATTTTTGTTGATAATTTGCTTAATTGATTTTTCTGCAATGTCCACCAATGTAAAATGCCTAAGTCCTGCTTCTGGTGCTTAGAAAATAAATATAAAATATAAAATAAATATTTGGTCGATTCAATCGAATATTTCAATTATATAGCTTTCTCTTTGTAATTGAAATATATTCCGGTGTTACGGTTGTATCAATGCATTAAAGTAAAGCTGTGTTCGTTACAGTCTCCTTGCATTCACCGTCTTATATCAGCACATAAACCTTGAAAGTGAACTTGGGCGCCGAAATATTACGACCTCCATTATCGCATTGCAGAAGTCAGACGACGATTTCTTTCTAGTTTTTTTGGAGCGCAGTTTATAGGCTCCCACACTGCTTCGGATTCCACCCGGAGACTGCTGTAGAGCATTGTGTGTTTGAGAGTGCTCCGATTGCTGTCTCAATCCGTTCCCATTATCAACCTACCTCGATACCGGTTTCACTCATCGGTCCTCGTTTCGTTCGAAAACCATCACTTCAATCCCTCCTCTTCTCATTTCTACACGCATAAAGATCACAAAAAATCTCATCTGGCTTTAAATATATATATTTTTTTTGGCAATAAAGCTGATGGAGAAAATATTGCTCGATGAGGCGACTCCAAATGTATACGAACGCTTTCATTTCGGGAGGGCAATCTCAATATCTTTATCCTCGGCAAAAAAATATACTTCTCTGAAGAGCAGGAGAACCCTAAAGAAGTTGCTAGGCAACTCCTTAAAATTTCATATTTTTTTCACTCGTGACGGGAAGTAAAGAGAGACAAGTAATTGAAAGAAGAAAGAAACACGATTGAAATATTATTATTGTTGGACAAATGGTTGTAAAAATATACAATAACTTTTCATTGCTACAAAAGGAGAACAGGTTAATCAGGCTACGATTTTGGGCACATCAAGGTCCTCTTCCACCATGCACCTCTACTTAATCTCTATTTCCTTGCCTGTCTACATGTAAGACCAAAGGAATCCTGTATAAACTTCTCGTAGGATGATTTAAATATAAGGTTTAACCACCTGAGTATGGAGGTAACCTCTCCTACGGTTACTTCTCTAAAGTCATTTAAAACACATTAAAAACTCCGTGCAACTATGATAGGTTTGATCACTCGCTTAAAATTATGGAGATATATCGTAGGACGGATAAGTTCAAATTGTAATTTTTTCCGTTCACAATTAAGAACCGCAATAGCTATGAACGAAGCTTCCAATAATGTTGTTGGTAACAAGAGGTAGCTTTGTTTTTTAAATTTTATATTTTTCAGTTTCCAATTTCTGTGTGGGATTCTAATTAAATAGAATTTATGCACTACCTGTATTTTGTTATAATTTTGGTATGCTAGAACGACTGTCGAGGTATTACGACGAGACTAAATGTCGCTTGATGACTAGACTTTTTCTTTGTGTTTATTGATTTATCATAGTTACCAACACCTCATCCGTTTGAAATTTATCTGATTATTTTGTTCTTTTATTAATGAGTATTTCGTTGTTTCTAAGAATCATTAGTATTAATAATAAAAATCAGGAGTAGCATGGTGTTAGCATGTTTTTCAACTAAACACTCTCTTAGTTTCTTGTTTGGCTAAGCATTGTTTTCCCTTCTGCTATTGGTCATCGCCTAGGGGCCAGAAGAGTGTACGAAGTTCGACCTTGAACTGGGACTAGTGTCACGTGCCTAGTATGGAATCACTCCGTGCTGCACCATCTGGAGATGGCCTTTGCGGTATTTCGTAGATTTAGATGTGAAAACAGCGCGAATGCTATATTATCGCGTTAACTACTAATGATAAAGGTATAGTGATGACTAGCGAGAAGAAACAATCACCAATGAGCGAGTCCAATTGAAAAGTGCAGTACGCATACACTGAACGCCATTAACACGTTAAGTTAGACGACGCTGTCATCTATCGTGAAGTTAGTGATCACTCTGACTTTGAAACTCTATCATAATTTAAACAACGTTCATGTGTGGAGCCGAGAGTGGGGACTCGAACTTAATCTGAGCAAATGCAAGGTGGTACATTTCTTGCGGAGGTCGTCCAACTATTCCCATGTATATGCTGTGGATGGTGTTAACATAAAGGCGACAGATGAAGTGAAGTATCTAGGAGTTACGATAACTTCGGACCTATCGTGGGGAACACATATAAGAAATATTTGTGGCAGAGCTCAGAAGAAGCGAGGATTCGTCAAGCGTATTGTGGGAAGATATTCCGATGAAAAAGTAAAAGAGTGGTGCTATTTCGCACTCGTCCGGCCACACGTTGAATATGCAGCGAGCATATGGGATCCGGTGCAGAAAGACTTAGTCCGGGAACTTAATAAAGTACAAAGGAAAGCTGCGCGATTCGTCAAAAACTGCTACGGGCGTACAGACAGCGTTACACAGATGTTAAACGAATTAGGCTGGGAGCCGCTAGAGACTCGGAGGCTGCGCGCTAGGCTTAGATTGCTTGAACAATTGAGAAAAGATATCTTTCAGAGCGACACGAAGAACAACATATTAGAACCCCACTATATTTCCAGGACCGACAGAAACGATAAAGTAAGAGAGATATTTTGCCGAACGGATAGGTATGGGAATTCGTTTTTCCCCCGAACAATAAGGGACTTCAATAAATGCTAGGCTTAATTTCATTAGAGCGTTTCCTTTTTATATGTAAACGGCTGGTGTCCTAACACCCCCCGCCACACGCCTATTGAGGCGTCTTGCGGGGTAGTATGTAGATGAACACTATTCATGAAAAGGATACCTTTAGGCAGAGATGAGTGAGACCTCACTTAGAGCACGCAGCTAGTATATGAGACCCTTACGGAGTTATATTAGCTTCAGAAATATATCAAGGACCAATGAGAGAAGCTATATATATAAAATATATTGCGTCGATGTATCAGATCGAAAGGCAAATATACAGGTTAAATCTGATGCGTGAGTTCAAAGCAGAATATTTTTCGGAGGATATTAAACCTATTTTAATGAAGCCTACGCATTTCCGTAAAAACGATCACAAGTCTAATATATAACGGAAATATATAGCGGAGCCGATAAATTTTAAAATTCTATTCCAAAATATTTAGCAAAGATGCCAGACTCATGCAACCCTCACCAATTTCATCTAAAGCCACTGATTTCAGGTAGCAGCGGAACTTCAGGTAAAATCATAATACGCCCTTCCACCTATGTCAAGGTTGTACTCCAATGAAAGGGAATGCTCTGATTGAAGACAAAAGCAGGCCTACGTAGTGATAGGGTAACGTTCTCGCCTGCCAACCCGAAGGTCACAGGTGGTAATCTAAGATATTTTTGTGAATGCTCGTAAAATATATAGAAAATAAGTATAATTTGAAAATAGATATTATCTAAAAAAGAAATGTTATAATCAATAAAAAAAACTGACAACATATATAAAGGCAGGTAAGAAAGCATATTTGAAGCCAAGGCTATTGCAATTTCCTGTGACACTGATAACATTCTAAAGGTGAGCGAAGGATTTAATTATTTTAAATTAATTTTTGTCATGGTAAACAAATTCTTTGGCAGCAGAAAATTTGTCTTGTTGATTTTTCAAATGCTGACAGTTCATCCAATGTTTAAATAGTTTACATAGTACGAAAATATCGGGGAATATTGAAAACTAAAAAAGAAAGAAAGTTTATTTCAGCAAAACCTCGTTTTTACATTAACGAAGAGGAACCAAATTTATGACGGACAGCGGAAATAGCGTATGGCAGGGTATAAACATTTTTTTGAGTTCACTAGATAAGTCTCTCAACAGGTACCTAGAAATATAAAATTATAATCTACATTTACATGTCGGTGAGATTATTTTAAAATAATTTATGTATAAATAGACCAAGTTTTTTTAAAATCAAATATTCACTAATGAACGCCTTGAAAAGAAAGTGATGCATACAAAGAAAGACACTACACCTAAAATGCAATTATAATGGCCCTTTGGAATGCTACCGAATGGAGTACAGCTGGAGGTATACCGGCAAGAGGACCAGGCATCACAACTACGACATTCATGGAATCCACAAAAATAACTACGACTATTTGGAGCAATTCCAAGAAGTCTAATAGTAATAATACCGTGGGCTGGATTGGGTGGGGAAGGCAAATTTTCATCTCGTGGATTCCTATTTCCTTTCGCGGAGATAACTTGATGGATATATGAAATTGGTTCGTCTGAATCGGATCCGCTTCTAAATGAGGTATTACGAGGAATATCCTTGAGGACTTGCTTTATTAAAACGCTCCGTTCTATTGATAGGAATGGAAATTATCCGCGGGCGCCCAGGACGACGCAGATGGGAGGTCACCGAAATGATGATAAGGGAACTGACTCATCCTCCCACCAAACCCCCCCCTGAAAAGAGGACGTGCCACCTGAAGGGAATTCTGGGATCACGATCTGTATCCAACCACGCCCACTCGACCGTATCATCGTGAGGACTCTTGATATACCATCTCAACAACCAAATCACGCCTCATTTTTGACTAGGAAGTGGAGGCATCCATGAAAATAATGTGATTAGACTGTGGACTTTACCTGAAGATGGTAGCCACAGAATTTCAGCTAGAAGAAGAAAAAATTAAATTGCTGCACAGGATTAAATGAATCCTCTCAAAATAACGAGCAAATCGGATAAACCTGCATGGTAGCAGTCTTTATCAACACGTGAAGCTGTTGGGAAAAAAGTACCCCGATTAAATATCGCTCTAAGTCTGTTATATTGATCATTTTACCAAATCCATAAGGGCTTCGGGCATTAGTTCCCATTTAAAAGGCTATGCTTCGAGTGCCAAGTGAAACAAAAATTTCAATTCTTGAAATAGTGCTACGATTTACGATTTTGGAGCCAAAGAGTCATTTTTTTTTCTTTTAACTTTTAAATATTTTTTATAAGTTAAACCTAAACTCTCACATGCATTGCATGCAATCCCGTCAATCTGTCACCTTTAGTCCGCGGGGAGAACTGGAATACCCTTTTGTCTTCCAGTAAACGCTTTTATTTCATATTTTTCTCTTCTCTTCAAGCAACAGTGAAGTCTTTGCAGCCACTCTCCACGAGTGCATCATTTGCCAGGAAGAAACGAGGCATCTTCTGTGCTTCCGTTAAGCAATGTATGAGCGAAGTACCTCGCCCTCGTATAACAAGTGAAATGCATCCAGATATTAATACTTTTTTATCATCGGGTAACAGTACACTGCGCTCCGTGGAGTTGTCATGTTGGAGAGTGAAAGCAAAAGAGTGTGTAAGGCGGTCAATGAACTCAGCTGTTCTAAACGATAGCATAAAAATGGAGTAAAATTCTAGAGAAATTATTTAACAACATTTTCGTCCGAGGTAGGTAGGAAGTGTTAACTTTATATGGGACTCCCGCAACGAAAGCTATTTTTCGAAACTTGCTAGCCGTAAAACATCTCTACATCTACAATACCGTTACAAGGATTCCGTACTATAATATACATATTTTAAATTCGTTGTCCGTGAAACTGCTTACTGACATTCATTTAAGTAGCTGAATTTCTTTTAACGAGACGCTCTACATTGTATTTACTATCTACATTTATCTGCAATTTATACAATATATTTTCTACATTGAAGTGGCAAGCGTTGCAGTACTTTCCGAATCCACAAGGAAATTAAAGTATTGAACAATTAATTCAGACAAAAATAAGTTAAGGTATTTAAATTAGTTTTTTTTTTATAAAACAGCAGTGAGAATAAAACTAACTAACATTGTAGTTTTTTGAATACACAACCCTAAACACATTTCCAACGTTTTAAAATCTTATAAAAGCCTCTCATTAACGTTTCTGACAAGTTGTGAATGTTTTTAATCTAGTGAGTTCATAGATTTCCAAAATTTCACCGGATAATAGAGATATCGGGTAGAAAACGAAGTCGTTTTCGCCGAACGACGAAGGGAATTCCCAGAGAAATCCAAATTCCAAATGAAATTCCGAATTTCAACTAGATGACAAATTAATTCACAAAATATCCCAAAATAGCTTCTGAAAGATATGTCACATCATATTACGTTCCATTTCGGCACTTGTTTCTCATTCGTTACTCTCAACCAGGAAGTGAATGAATGGCAAAATGCATCAATAGAAAATTTTCATTTTAAAATGTGCCATGTGGTAAGCGTGGTTGAAATTCAGTTCAGATGGACCTTTAACGTTAGGAATCAATACGCACAAGAAAGGAACAATTCTCGATAACCACAAAAATTATTGTTGATAAATTAAAAACAGAAATAAAATGGATGCATGTAATACGAATTTAGGCAGGCATATGTATCAAAGATTCTCGTTGCCAATAAAATACTTCTCTTCTCAAATGGACAACCTAACCAAAGAAATACGCGTCAAAAGTGGGTCACACGTCTTGTCACGTGCATGATACATTTGCAGACTTGCCGTTAGGCATATGTGGACGCTACTGATGATGGTATTCATCCCATGAATAACATTTTGAATTTTTTCAGGCATAACTACGAAAATCATGATCCCCTATGGCCTTTATTTTATCGCTTCCCAAGTGCCATTTTTCACGGTGTATATTTTCACTCCAACGTGATGTGATCTCCCCCAGAGTGATAGACAGAAAATTTATCTGTAGGTGATGCTTAATTTTTATTCTTGAAAATGGATTTTTTCTTACATACACACAATTCTAGTTACTAAGAATTACAAAAGAAATAAAGAAATATATAGGTTTTCTATGCACAGTGAATTTTGTATTAGTTGAAAAAAATAAATAGACTGTGAATAATGTTGCTGTGTAACCAATGTCACGCATATAGTCGCTCAAATTTTCATTTGCCTCAACATTTGGCAAAAGTCTGTCCCCCTGCATATTAATTAGTTATTAAAAATATTTTTGGCTCTATACTATGAACTTTCTCATCGTAATGAAGCCATTCAACATTAAATCCGAAAAAACTGACAAAGTAATAAAATTATAATTTTATATTTTTAATCGATAAAAGTTTTTGTGAGTATAATTTAAAATTCAAGTACCTACCTACCACAAATTTTTTCAGAAGACATCTTTTTATGATGGCCCTTGTGCAATTCATATTAGATCCCGCAGTATACATAGAGAGTGATAGTCGTTGTTTTAGCCGTCAAAGTAGCTGTGGAAAACTGGTATAAGCGATGGAACTTATTGTAGTTGCTACTTTCATAGCCACTTCAAAAATAATGTAGTGCGCTAAAGATACGGAAAAAAGTAGCCTCAAAGTAGGATCAAAGGCCTGTGGTTCGATTCCCGGTGAAGACGGATATTTTTTCAAAGTGCTTTCTAAATTTTTATATGTACGTATTTCCGGCAGAAGTGGACATGTTCACAAAAGCCTTTTTAAGGCATCTTTTAGAATGGATCGGGAAGAAGAGGTAAGAAACGATGGATGAAATGACGTCACGGCCCTTATGGGAAGGTTGCCCGTCCATTCAACTTTAGACTCCTATATCTCCTGCAATTTTTGGAATCTTTAAGAGATGATTTGCACATGATCATTTGTCATGGTCCCCTGCACGATAAAGTAAAAAGCAAAAACCGCGATACACCCCCATTACAGGGGCACCTGGATAACTTCTATGAAGCAACAAGGAGAATGGAGATATTTGCGTCAAACACCAAAGTAGTAGCTTTTGATTGGGTGAGTGGTAAGAGTGATTGTACAATGAGGGTAAATGATAAAATTATGGAAAAAAGTAGACGATTTTGTGAATATTGGCCTAATTTTTGCGGAAGATATGAAGAGATTATAAGGCGTTCTTATGCCGGTAGGAAAATTCGTAGGTAGTATGTGGGGAATATCTAGGAATGAGTGTTTGTCTAAAGAAAAGAAAATCGCATCATAAAAAGGGCTCTCCTCCCGACGTTAGCATATGGCAGCAAAACTTGGGTATGTCAGGATAAGCATAGGAGTATGCTAAACGCAGTAGGAGCGGGGTACCTGAGAAGGGTTTACGGGAAAATTAGGATAGATAGGGTTTAGGATGGGCGTGCCATAAAAGAATGTGGGTTGGATGCTCCAGTAACGGACGTATATGAAAGGATTGTGCCTCGCTGGTTTTTCCATGTAGAGGAAATGGTATGAGAGGAAGGAGTAGACCGCGAAAGCCATGGGGGAATGAGGTGGAAGAGATTATAAAGAGCAGGAATATAAGGTGTCTTCAAGAATAGGAGAGCGAGTACTAAGCAATGCATGAGCGTAGGAGAAGCGAAAGTGGTATGTGAGGCTAGGGATTTATGGAGAATAATTCTGTGGCAATGAGCCAAAAACTGACATATCCAAAATCACAACTTTACAGGGTGAACATTTTAAGTTTTGGTTGAATTATTTAAACATATCATGTAATGTTTGTAGTTCGAATATCAAAGTGAATAAGAGATGACATTATGTTTGGTAGACATGTGAGCTTTTGATCATAAAAAATGTCACATTAAACGTGATATATCAATAAAAACCTAAAAAATGCATTTTTTGGACATATCAGTTTTTGGCTCTTTGCCGCAGAATTATTAAAAGTGATCCAGTTTTCTAGGCCTGCCAAGAGGTAACCAATGCATAACCAAGTTCTTTGACTTTGTCCACCTCGAAAGGGAGGGACGTGACGGGTATGTATGCGTGTTAAATCACCAAAGAGAGGGTATACACTCTGTAAAATGCCTAAGAGCCCTGGGTCACTTAATTCCGGGCCTGTCCCAACGGTTGTATAGCATCCGTCCCAGCGGTTGACTCATTTGCCCCGTGCATTGAACTTTGATACCACCTCCCATCTGCTTCCCACACCCCCGCCACGCAAAGACAGCTTTAACATCGATATCTCCGCTCCCTCATAAGTCCCATCAACCGACACTTGCACCCCACCGCAGCGCTGCCTCTCGGGACGGCGACAAAGGAGACGACGGGATGAGCACTTCTCTCCCTGTGAAGTGGCCGGGAATCACCCTTCCCCGCCTCCCATAACCCCGGAAATCCCAGCTTTCCTCAGTAAAAATAAAAAAAAAGAAACCCCCTATCCCTTCCACTTTGCTCTCATCTTCGGCGCCCTCTGGCGGTGGACTCGTGTCCTGTCCTGCGTCAGCGGCACTCTAATAAAAAAAGTAACTTGATGGAAAAAGGACGAATCCGAGGGAGTAGAGAGGGAGCCACTTAAGGGATGGGCTGGACCCTCCTTTATTTTACACCCTCGAGGAGAAAGTAAGTTCAAAGGAGGAAAGGGTGGGTCTGGGTTCAGCGCTGCCACCTGGACGGTGTTCACTCCCTTACCGTCCGTATATTCATCTACATCTACGGAGTACAACTCTCGCGAAAGCTTATGGCGTTTGGATGCTCGGCGTTTGTGTTGTCCATGTCATACTAATTCCATTTTTTTTAAATAGAATCATGCCTGGCATAAATGCCATGTCTTCACTTTCCTTTTCCCTACCCCTTCCACTAAATTTTACCCCTCCACGACGTCATCTTCTGCGCATCCGAACGCCATAAGCTTTCGCGAGAGCTGTACATCTACGTAATGCTCTACGAGCCACCTCAAGGTTATTTGGCAGGTATTAGCGGCCAATTTGTGCACTCAAGTAAGATCGTTGAGACATTTGGTCCTTACGAAATGGTCCGTGGTATATCGCTCAGGCTATATCTTTAATACGGCAATTTGATCCACACTGTATAATTCACATTTAATAACAGTCCAGGAATATAAAATATCTACAAGTTACGGAATTTGATTAATAGGATGAGATAATATAATGAAATAAATAAGAAAATGTCCAGTTCATAGAAATTTTGTGTACTAGGGTTATAATTATCCATAATTATTTCACTTTTGTTTTCATAAGTTCATTGATTTTACAAGGGAGCTGCATATGATCCATTATTTTATATTCCCATTCTTTCTAGTTTTCTCGTGCATTGATATGGAGTTTGGAGGTCGATATCATTGTTGAGTTCAGTTTACAAACCTCTTCATCATAATTCTTACTGTTAAATTAAAAATAACTACTTAGCCGTAAATATCACTCATTACTTTTTACAGTATTTGCGATGGAGTTGTGTTTGGTTTTTCTTCTGCGCGACCTTTAGAAAAAATTTAACAGCTTTTCTTGACAAATCATCAACTCCAGAATTGTGCTGTATCTGGGTTCTATCTATTGAGATGACTTTTTTTAATCCTCAGAAGTGGGACATAGGGATTCCATGGATATTTCTTTCCTCACCACGCCAGTAACTTTCACTCTTATCTTTTTTAACTTAATAAAATCGGTACCAATGTACGTTTTACTGCAGCTCCGGATTATTATACTGCTTATTAAAATACTAATTTTACCCAGTGCGAAACTGTTTTGCGTGTGACTCAATTCCGGAAGATACAAAAAAGGACGCTATTGTAACATGACGTGATTAAGGGTTTATCTTCGCCAAATGACGGCAAGTGAATTAATTTCTTGACTTTTATCAGTGTTAAAGTAACAAAGTGTCTCCCGGTAAGTATTTCTCATCAATGGGTTGAACGCTTCCCTGTGAATGCTAGAAAAATCTTCAGGGGGTGCGAGATGCTACCATAAAATGGTATAGAATTCTATATAATAGCAGGAATCAAACAAGTAAATAATAATTCTTACTATTACTATTGAAGTTTATTTCAGTGCCAATATATTGTGGAAAATTATTTCAAATTAACAAATAATAATTTAAAAAATGGAAAAAATCGGTTTCAAAACTATAATTGATAGTATAAAAACGAAAAAAAGGCGTTAATAGTATATAGATAATTTTATGATTAAAATTTTAACTAAGCTGATAAAAAATTGGTGGCACATTTGTTTTGATTAGCGAACATAACTATGTAAATTATATACGTATTATTTTACAGTGAAAAGGGCCTAAGGTGTCTTCTTAATAGAAAATAAAATTTCTACATGTTTGCAATGCGAAGCAAGGGTACAGGTTGAGAATTTAAGGGATGTATGCAGCTGAAAACCACTGGTCCAACACAATGCTTTGTGTCAGAGAGAAGTGGAAGTTGTTTATTTTCAGTCATCATCGTCACATGCTCAGGTGGTCCGAGGTGAGTGATTGGTAAGGTGGCACATGTCCAGGTGATCCAAACCGAAATGGTGGCAGTACTGTCTGGGTTGGAAGGAGGAGCAGAATATGACCGGATTTCGGGAGGGGAGGTTGGTTGAAACGGTCGTCAATTTAAATTCCTTCCCTATAGCCTTCCACAAGCGTTCTCTCCTTCGGCCTGCCTTTTCGTAGCTATGCTGGATTCGAGTTTTTATATACGTTCGTTCGGAAACGTGATGCGTGGATGGGGACGAGTCGCAAGCCGGGTACAATAGGGGGGAATACCCCGACAAGGTCGGTGGGTAAATTAGGATTTGGGATGGGATATCTCGGAGGCCCCTTCTCTTGGACTACAACCTTGTCGTGGTTGAAGGGCTTGCGTGCTCCGATGACCCCTAGAGCTTCACTGGCGGGAGCATTGCTCCTGGTAGGGTCACCCATGCCAGATTGGTCGAAGGTTAGGAGACAGACGAATGGTAGTCCGCGCAGCGTCTGTACCTCAGTGAGGCGGCTGCAAAAGGCGTCTGACCCCAGTGGGGCGGCCTCTGAAGTGATGGTGTCACGTAAAAAACACTATTGAGTAAGGCCAAGGAATACTACCTCAATTAAAACAAAAACCTTGAAATTATGGACAGTTCTCAATTGATAATGAATCCTGGCAACTACGGGACTCGGCCAAGAGGGCCGGGTGTCGTGCCCGGCAGCGGTGGGAGCAAGGCCCCTGCGGTCGTCATCACACGAAATCCTTGCTCAGACGAAGCAGCAGCAGGAGCAGAGGAAAAGAAGATAAAGAAGAGGAACGAAACTATTAGAATAGGCACGTGGAATGTTAGGACTATGCTGAGGGCGGGGAAGCTAGAGAATATAAAGCAAGAAATGGAGAGGGTGGGTGTAGACATCATGGGTCTGGGTGAAGTAAGATGGAAGGATGACGGGGATTACTGGAGCGGCGACTATAGAGTAATTTATAGTGGAGGGAATGAAAGTCAGCGCGGGGTTGCTTTCGTAATGAACAGGAAACTTGGTAGAAAAGTAGTGTATGCAGAACAGGTGAGTGATAGGATAATAGTCGTGGAACTAAAAGCAGAACCAACGAATTTAGTTATAATCCAGGTTTATATGCCTACCTCTAATCATAAAGAGGAGGAGGTAGATGGGGTGTACGATCAGCTAGAGGAAATAATTGGTAGGATACCAGGAAGTAAGCACCTGGTAGTAATGGGGGATTGGAACGCGGTGGTGGGTGAAGGAAGAGATGGGCGGGAGGTGGGCGATTACGGGCTAGGAAGAAGAAATGACCGGGGCGAGAAAGCTGTGGAGTTTTGCCGCAGAAATAACCTAGTAATTACAAATACATGGTTCAGACATCATCCTCGACGTAGGTACACTTGGAAGAAGCCACAGACACAGACAGGTTCCAGATAGATTATATAATGGTACGTCACAGATACAGGAATAGTGCTAAAAACTCGCATACTTATCCAGGAGCTGATGCAGACACAGACCACAACTTATTAGTCATGAAATGTCGGGTAAAACTGAAAAAGATAAGAATGGGAAGGAGGGTACGTAAGTGGAATACGGAGGCATTAACTGGGGCAATGAAGAAGAAGTTTCGGGAGAAGGTGGATGAGATAATGGGTGAGGATCATGGAGTTAGAGCAGTGGAAGATGAATGGGGAAGTTTGAAAAATGGAATTATAGAAGCAGCGAAAGCAACGGTAGGCGTAGTGAGTGCAACTAAAATTAGAAAACCGTGGATCACGAAGGAGATGATCAGGGAGATGGAGGAGAGAAGGAAATGGAAGAGTGTAAACTCAGAGCTAGGTAAGAGAAAATACCGAGAATTTAATAACAGGCTTAGAAGAGAAACAAAGAAAGCAAGAGAGGCGTGGTGGAGAAAACAGATCGACGCGTTAGAGAAATACCAAAAAGAGGGAAGAGCAGATGCATTATATAGGCAAGTAAAGGAACTGACTGGTGGTAATAAGGGAAGGGGAATTACAAAGATAACAGACAATACGGGAAAGGTAATCGTAGAACCGAGAGAGATCCAGGAGAGGTGGAAGGAGTATGTTGAAGAGCTGTATGGTAAAGAAATAAGGCCCAATAGGTTAGATATAGAAAGGGAAGACGATATCGACAGAGATGGCATCGGACCAAGTATCCTAGATAGCGAAATTGAAAGAGCTCTACGAGACATGAAAAGGAATAAGGCGGTGGGAATAGATGACATACCTGCAGAGTTTTTAAAGAGCATGGGGAAGAACGGAAGAGGAAAACTTTTTGCGCTAATTCGTAGGATTTATGAGAGTGGAGTGTCGCCGGAAGACTTCGCGAAGACTGTACTAATTCCTATACCGAAGAAGAGTAAGGCAAAAACTTGCGAAGACTATAGGACAATAAGCTTAATATCCCACGCGGCCAAAGTAGTTCTGAGGATTCTAAACAGAAGGCTAGAGAAGAAGGCGAATGAATACCTGGGTGACGACCAGTTCGGATTTAGGAGAGGGACGGGAACGCGAGACGCTATAGCGGTGATGAGGACTCTAGTAGAAAGAAACCTAGAGTATGGACAGGATGTTTTTGCATGCTTCGTAGATTTCGAGAAGGCGTTTGATCGGGTGGAATGGACAAAATTAATGGGAGTGTTGAATAAATTAGGGGTCGATTGGAGGGACAGGCGTCTGATTCGAAATTTGTATATGAATCAGACTGCGCAGGTTAGGGTAGCCAATGGAGAATCGGGATGGGCCACGATAGGACGGGGAGTGAGGCAAGGGTGCCCACTATCGACGTTGCTTTTTAATGTGTATTCAGAAGAAATGGTAAGGGAGGCTTGGGGGGAGGAGGATGTAGGAATAAAGGTAGGAGGGGAGCTGATAAAATCAGTGAGATTTGCAGATGATCAAGCATTGGTTAGTCAGTCGGCCAAGGGGTTACAGTCAATGGTGAATGCATTAGAGGTGCAGTGCGAAAAGTATGGGATGAAGATCAATCACAAGAAAACGAAAGTAATGAGATTTTCTAGAAGTAAGAAGGCGGGGCTGAATATAAGGGTGGGAGGGCAGAAGATAGAGCAGGTCGAGCAGTTTACGTATCTGGGTAGTATTTTGGAGGCGAATGGGTTTAGTGGTAAGGACATCAGATGCAGAATTTCGCTAGCTAAAGAAGCATTTTCGAAGAGAAGGGAATTGATGAGGGGGGGTCTGAGAAGAGACGTAAAGAAGAGGCTGGTGAAAACTTTAATATGGAGCGTGGCGCTATATGGGTCGGAAACTTGGTCATTGCGAAGGGAGGATGTGCGTAGGCTTGAGGCGTTTGAGATGTGGGTTTGGAGAAGGATGGAGAAGGTTAGCTGGATGGCGAGAAAGACGAACGAAGAGGTATTGGATATGGTCGGAGAGGAGAGGAAGCTTGTGGCAGAGGTTCGGAGAAGGCAGAAGAGATGGATGGAGGAGGTTTTGAGAGGAGAGGGCATGTTGAAGAGAGTGATAGAGGGGAGAACACTGGGGAAGCGTGGGAGAGGAAGGAAGAGGATAGGAATTCTGGACGAAATAAGAGGAGGTAGAAGATATGAAGAATTGAAGAGGGATCTAATAACGGGCCATCCTTAGGAGGGAATGCGAGACAATTTCTATTAGGTTGAGATACAAAATGGGGACTGTCCAAGAACCTACCAATCAGCTGGTAGAATACTTGAATGAATTAATCTCGGAGGTGGATGACGCAAGCGAGGGTTAATTGCTGCATGATTGGCTGGTTAATAACTAAACAGATGGCGAGTCTAAGGCCACCGAATAGGGGGGGGGGGTGCTATTAAGTGCCGCTTGTGTTCTAGGGGTAGATGTTCAAAATTATCACCCTTGAAGTCCACCCTTGATGCCCCTACCCTTTACCACAAGCCACCTTTACCCCTTGAGCTATCGTGCTGTCAATAAAAAATCGCCATTGAAAACAATGATGATGAAACAGGAGTAGGTATAGTAAAACTTTCAATGCCGGAATGATGATAGTTAACACCACTTGGCGTCTGACTGATTCAGATTATATTCAAGATGGTGAAAATACATGCTTCCAGTCTTTACATTAATTTAAGATGGTTGGTTAACTGTTTATAATAGCCCGGTCGTATAAAACTCTGCCATACAATTGTTATTGTTATTCTTTATTGGTAATAGACAAGCACAGTTCATACAGCAGCTGAGAACTTTAAATTTCGCAGACGACGTTTATTAAAGAATGTATGCTTTTATTTGACTGTGTTTTCCGCAGCTTCGTATGTGAAAGTGAAATTAGAATAAAAAATAAGAGGTCAGAATTACAAAAAGCTCACTCAGAAGGATATAATTCATAAATTTCGTAGAGCTACCTCACTCATTATTTTAATTTGTCGGAGGGGTCATTTGTAAAGTAAGCAATATAAACAAAGTTATTATTTATGAATCTAATGTATCAAAATATGATATTATTGAAAGAACTATTATAAAACTTGTATGCTATTAAACACTCACAAGGGTCCATTAGTTCTGCAATTCCCATGAAAAAATCAAGTGGAACATTCATATAAATATTTAGAGGTAATTTTGAAGAACAAAACCATTTATGGCAAGATATATGATGAGAACGAGAGGTACATAGACACTGATAAAAGCATAGTGAACAAATTACTAACTTTATCTAATACAAAGAGGTGAATATATAGAACACCCAGCTGAAGCCAATCAGTATTTCTCAAGATAACCATTCCAAGGGATTCAATTAAAATTTCACGCTCCACTAAAAGGCTTACGACTTTTTTTGTAGATTTTCGCAGCTCATTTCTTATGCTATTCAGGCTTTTGGTTCTGTGATTAATTATTTAGTATTAAGCAACCGTTTCGCCGAGCTATGCTTCCGGCTTCGTCGGGCTTTTAAGAACAACTCCTTTTCTTTTGTACTTAAAAGCCCGACGAAGCCGGTAGCATAGCACGGCAAAACTGTTGCTTAATACTAAATAATTAATCGCAGAACCAAAAGCCTGAATACCATAGGCTTATGACTTCTTTAGAATCAAATATTTTTCAGCCACACCAGAGTTTGATAAAAAAGATTCAATCTGCAATACCCCTGCACATTTATATGCACCTGCGAATTTTTATGCATATATGCTGCATTATAAATAGATGGGAAATGGACTCCATAACAGGAGGAATTGACACGAATTTGTGTGGAAAGGTAGATTAATCTGAAATTTCAGCTTATTGCTGCTCTATTTTTACATAATTCACCACCATTTACTCACAAATATGTCTCTGCAGATATTATCCAATTCGCGTCTATCACCGATATAAAACTTTTAAATGAAACAGCCAAGATAATAGAGGAATGATTTTCTGTGGAATGGAGAACGGGTGGAGAGAAACCTGGCGTTGGTATTACCCTACTTCAACGAAAGTTGCCAAGGGGTTCACAGTTTAACGTCCCATCCGACGGACGGAGTACTGCTCTTGAAGTGCACTTCATACAGCAACCAAGCAGCGGTCGGGATTCCATTGAAAAAAAATATCCCATCCACTGCCGGGTTACGAACCCGGACCCAGGAATTCGGCAGTCCAGTACTCTAGCCACCACACCCGAACCTCCCCGTCTTTCATTTGTCTCTTTCAATCATATCTTCGATCTAGCACACGAGTTCACAAGCCTGAGTCAAACTTATTATGAACACATGCAGCGTTCCATATTTAGCTGTCAATATGTACATTATAGGGAACGCTGTAGCCAAACTTCGGCTCCGAGCGATTGCCCCTTGGTCACGAAGGCAACCATTTCAACATCGTGAAATATATAAATTATTTTTGGGAATGATATTTGCATTTTGGAAGACTCCTATAATTGCGGTTACTACACTGCATATTGCTATGTTGATTTTCCTGCTGCCATTGGCAACATCGCACCGATATTATGAATATTTACGTAGAAATCGAGTCTCCATAAGATAAAATCCCAGTATATAGTGTAAGTTTCCAAAACATTGAAGCAACGATGCACTGCAACCACCATGGAATTGCCACAGCGTAATTTCAATGTCTCTAAATCCACATGTCCTTCCTACAAGGTCTCGACAGTGTCTTTGCAGCCATCGCAATTGGTGGTGCAATGTATATGCAACACCTCATTTTCATCATCATTGGTCGTTCTATCCTAAGGTTGGTTGACTGACCCCTTCATCCTTCCCTATCTAGTGCTAGTTCCCTTACCCCCTAGTAGTTCTTTTTGTGAAGGTACTCTCCTCTTTATTCTAATTTTTTATCACTTGGCCTTCCTCTTGGGACTTTTCCCTTCAAGTTCCCAAGTTCGCCTTCAATTATATTCTTCATTGTCTCAGGGTGTGCCAAATCCAACTGCTGCTTCTTTTATCTAGCGGATTGGGCTGGACGACCAATCGCCGTTCTGGTGTTTTCTTAATTATAGAACTCACCGCAGCAAACGCTAGTGATTATATGTTGTTTCGCGTTCCGTTTTCTACCCCTTAGCCTATTCATGACTATGGGGCCGGTAGCTTTCCCTTCCACGATCCTTTTTCCCTATGCTCTTTTCCTTCCTATTCCCGCAGCCTTCCATTCCCGGCCATGAGCGAAAGCTCGCATGCTGGGAGTAGGTTGGCCCCTGAGCGGAAGACCCGCTTACACACTTTTCTATGTAGCGTTCCATATGGTCCTTTCCTCTTCTACTCTTCTGTATACCTCTTCATTTCTCCTTTTTCCTGGCTGTTTGATCCTCAGCATCCACCTCCAATGCCAGGTTTTGAATGGTTTAAATATTTTCTGGTCTCCTTTTCCAATGGTCCATGTTTCCGATCCATAGAGTGCCTCGTTCCACACGAATGTTTTCACATACTGTTTCCACGTTCGTAGTACTATTTTCTTTGAACACAGTAGTTGCCTTTTCATCAGAAACGCTTTCTCAGCACGAGCTATTCTATGTTTAATGTCCGTTGTACTCATTCCTTCACACGTGATGCAACTCTTTTACAAAATTCAACCAGATTCTACCCGAACACATTTTACATTCTACGAGGGAGGACCCAAAAATAACCGGACGGAATTCGCTGCGTGCGTCGTTCTTGTAGTTACGGCTTCTCCCACTGGGTGGGTGTTAAGTAATCTCTCCTGAGCCCTTGTTGCAAGCGGCGTCCTTTTAGACGGTTGTAGCGAGCCCCTGTGACAGTTTTCGTTCGACGAGTTTATCGACCTCTTCGATTTTTGAAATGGCTGATATTCGAGAACAGCGTGCAGCGTTGAAATTTTTTTTTCTGCTCGGTAAAAGTGCGTCGGATGTGTTTGATATGTTGTCTACAGCTTATAAAGAACACGCCTTGAAAAGAACTCAAGTTTATGAGTGGTATTCGCGATTCAAACGCGGCAACATGGCGATCGAAGACATTCAACGCCCGGGCCGGCCTTCCACGTCCAGAACTGATGAAAACGTGGAAAAAATTCATGCGCTTGTGTACTAGGAAAGAAGGCGTACTATTGATGAACTCGCTGAACCATCTGGTCTTTCGTGGAGTTCAGTGCAGTGCATTTTAGCCGAAGAATTGCAAATGAGACGAATTGAAACGGCGCGATTTGTGGCGGAGTGGGGACTGGTTCTTCCACCATGATAATGCACCAGCTCACACAGCCATTTCTGTGCGTGATTTTTTAGCGAAAAACTGCATGACACCGCTTCCTAAACCACCCTAATCACCAGATCTAGCACTTTGTGACTTCTTATTGTTCTCCCGAATGAAAAAAGAGCTGAAAGGGAAACGTTTTGCAGACATTCCGGAGGTGAAAAAAAAATCGAAGAACGATGTGCAAGGCATCGGAAAGAACGAGTACCAAAGGTGTTTCGGGCAGTGGAAAAAACGTTTGAACCAATGCATAAGCGTTAATGGAGAGTACTTCGAAGGTGGCCAACGTTTCTAACTAAAAAAAATAAATTCTGGTATTTAAAAAAAATTGTGTCCGGTTATTTTTGGGTCCCCCCTCGTATTGTGCAGAAATTGTTAGCGAAAGTTGCAGCGCTAATACCAACTAAGGGGTAGCAAAAATTTGAGCAGGGTTCTCCATTATTGGTAATATATTCAAAATTATTTTTTCTGCTATTATATTTAACTTATACTGATTTATTTTGCCTTAATAAGACATTTATTTAGCCTTAAACCTCCAATTAGTTAAAAATATCAATAATTTGTCGATATAAACCACCAATTAATTGATATATAATCAAAGTTTACCTCTTTTCGTTTTCCAAGATACGCGGCGGATATTATTCTGTAAGAAATTGCTTAATGGATCTTAGATAAATATATCCTGCCAGCAAGTGCTCAATCGCTACAGAAAATCAGAAATCCGTTTTTGATAACCTTTCAAAAGACATTATACTGATTTAATTGCTCCGCTTCAAATTTTCCTTAGCTTTTAGGGGTACTTGCGACGTTGTGCAGGCGTCAGAATAACGTTGAAAAGTGAGCTTAGCCACATCGCCACCTCGTGAAACTTTTTTGCAACACTTTTGTGTGAACTGTGAATGCTGTCAAATATATGTGAACGGGGTAATATACATGAATTCGAACATGGCCTTCTAAAGGAAGGAGTCCTCCAGAGGATGCAGAACTTCTCGAAAGGCGGAGCTGCTGCCTTCGACGAACGCGCGGAGAAAGTTAATGCAGGCGAAAGAAAAAGAGAAAAAGTCTTAACACTCTTCTTCCCAACCTTCTCCTTCCCCTCCTCTCTTTCACTGAGAGTGAACGCAATTCTCAAGGGCGTCGTTTAAACGGACATGGAGTGTCTTGTCACCAGTTCGTGTGGAAAAAACAGTTTGTCTCCCGAGTGCCAACGCGTCCCCGAATTAAATTGATGCAGAAAAAGCCCCGCGGCGCCTGTTAAATTGTTTTGAATTTTTCATGTCGTAAAAGGAGGGATTAGATGCGCCTGTGAAAACGTATGTTCCCCTCCCCAAAGGAGAGAAAAGATTTCGCAGCATTTAAAAAGTCTTAGCAAATGCGTGGGGCGGAGTTGGTTTCAACTTTATGAAATGATGCTTCGAATTCATTTCCCCCGTGGCTCATTAGCCAGGATGAATATGTTGGAATCCTTGCAAAGGATGGCATTCTATTTCAATGTAATTTTTAAAGGGGTAAGGGATCTTTTCTTCAAAAATAGATTCAAAGAGGAGTAGTGATTGTAGCCAACCACAACATCAATTTTTTCCTTCACTCTCTCTCTTAAAAGGACACGGACTTTGTTTCAGAGAAAAGAATTATGTGTGCGAGAGAGGAATATGGTATGGTAATTATTTACGATCATGATATCAGTCGTAATAACGGATCTTATTTTCGATCATCCTCCTGTCCTCATCGTCGAAATATTTAAATTAAATGTTGGCCCCTTTAGTTTCTCAAAATATATTCATTTTAGTATTTCACTGATAATATTTTTGTACTAAATATTCCTTCAAGGCCACTCTTCTCATTAAAGTCTTAAAAAATTACTAAATACTAAACTTTTAGCGAACTCAGTTTTCCTCACCACTCAGTTCATGAAGGGCAAAATTATGTTGAACGTGAATATGAGTTTACAGGAATTACATCACAGATATACGGATGCTATAGCTGTTTTCACTTTGGGCTCACTGACGTAATTGTGGCAACTGATAGAGCATTGAAAGGAATTCATTTCTTATGAAAGGGGCAGTCAATCATCAGGAAATAAATTTGAAACGTTGGTATTCATTCATTTTTAAACATTATAAGATACCTACTTTGTTACCAAATGTTTTGTGCTGGAATTGGAAATTTTGAAAAAGTAGAGCTAGGCACATGAAATTTCACTGTTGGGATTCTAACCTCGATGATACCAGCAACCCTATGTCTTTGCTACCTACTTAATGCGGAGGATGAAATGGAGCATTTGCATAGAGTCTGAAAATTCTATATAGAGTATATAGCTTCTTAAAGTTTATTATTAAAACATTTATTAAAACTAAATGTAAATGTCGGTCAATCGATCACTCGTGATGACCTTTAGTGCGTCAATGTGCATGATAGCCTAGTCACTCGCTCGTTCGTTACAATATTTATGTTTCATGTCATTTGTTTAAAAAGAAAACTATTCAATTAAGTGACTCTGGCCTTGGGAAAATGTAAATTCGAACTTTTCTCGATGTTTCACTCGCTTACAATATGCTTGTAAAAAGTACAGTACCCAATTTAGCAGGAGACATAATTTTCATCTTTTTTCAGCCAATGTCGACTCCAAACTCCAGTGTAAACCCAGTTTAAACGATTTCTTAGGCGTCCAATTCACACTTGACCAGTGTAACTTGGACTGAAATATATTAATATATATGGTAAACATGATACTTACTGACTTGATAATAATGAATATATCGCGATACAGGTTTTTTTTCGTTTCGTAACCTTCGGTAAAAATTAAAATATTCTTTTATGTTATTAGGGTGTAATTCTCTTCTCTTACATCAGTGACGACTCGCAAGTGCGTGCCTATTCAAATGTCTATGAGTGATAACAAATGCAATATTTACACTCAGAACAACAGAATAGAGCGAATACGAGTTTGATGAATGATTTTCGCACCAATGACAGAGCTCGGGCGGACCATCGACCCTTCGGAAAGGTGACGATAAGAGAGAAAGCTAGGCATATGGGAAGTTCTGTGTTAAAAGGTCTCTCATGTGGTCTTCTGTGCTTCACGGAAGAGGTGGAACGCATTATAAATGAGGTCCTGCAAGGCACGCGTTGCGTGCACTTCGTGGTAATGATCCAAGTTGTGAGATGAAACGTCTTCTTCTACACGCGATTGCGATGATAGAACTTTTTTTAAAGGTGTCTGCAGCGATAATCGTGGATCATTGAAGGAATATTTTAATAATTCTATAAGTAAGGTTAAAAAGGAAAACACTTGGACCAAATTTCACTGAAGTGCATCAATTTATACGCTGGAACACACCATGTTGGCAGTAATGGAATTGATGCTAGAATTATATTTAAATTTTTTAAATAAACTAAAGCATATCGTGACACGAGTTTTCGGCTCTATAATTGAAAATTAGACGAAACTATATTTCAATATTCTTTTTTCGAATGTTGGATTCGGCATGACACTTAAATATTTGTTAGCAACACTTATAAATGTAAGAAATCCATTATCTCGCGTTCAGAAGAAAATATGTACACATTATTACGAAATATATGTTATACTTTTAGAGTATCAGGCGATAATTTGTGGATATATGTGACAAACATCCATTGACAAGGTATTGCCATTGTTCTTGATAAAGGCAATGTCTTGATGAAATATAGGTCGGTTAAATAAACCTGTTGTGTAAAATTACAAAGTGTTTCTGTAATAATGCTGCCTATATGTCATGTGCCGTAATGCTGTGTTAAAATAGCATTGAATTGCCAAAAAAAAAACCAAATCGGTAGGATGCAATTTTTTGCACTTTTATCTCTAGATAGGTATCACTAACGAGATACCGTATTCAAAGTTTTTCGCAAATTGTACGTAGACAGAAACAGTTACAAACACATTAAAACTCAGGCGCAACCTGGGTGCGTGAGAGGCTAGCAGGTAGTCGAGACCGCCGCGACGAAATGAGAGAGCCGAGTGGATGACAGGGGTCGTGCTTAAACTACGTTAGGGGCCATTCAAGTAATACGTTAAGTGATTTTGGCAACTTTTTAAACCCCCTCCTCTCCCATGCAAGACAACGTAAGATTTCATGAACCCCTCCCTTCCCAATCTTACGTAAGTTGCCACACATTTTTGGAACCACCCACAAAAATAATAATACACGGGCGATTCCATGTCCAAATACGTAGAAATTGACCTTACCACCGCCGGATTTTTAGTCAGATATTGATAACGATTTTCGATATTTTGCGATTCACAGTAGGCGCGACTCGCAAAAAAACTAGATCTTCACAAATACGATGCCTCCAAGCTAATGAACGCAAAGAATTTACCATACCTTTTTCCACAGTTTATCATAAATTCAGGCGTACTACCAAGGTTAGAGGTAATCTACCAAGGTAAGATTTATCGTCCGACGGTAATTTAATAAGTTGATAAAAATATGATTTTAGAAGTAACTTAAATCTTATGTAAGATTGTCACGGACCCCCCCCCCCCTACGTAAGACAAAGTAAGAAAAGCTCATACCCCCGTCCCAAAACATCTTACGTAATACTTGAATGGCCCCTTACCAACGTAAGGGGGGAGGGGTTCGCCTAAAAACCTACGGCGTGTAACGAGGGGGTAACTCAAAGTAACACAGCTGTTACAATGCGCCTGTTTACGTCTCTTACTCGTCAACATCGTGTCGACAATACTATAGAGTTAAACATGAGGAAGGGCGCGCGGGGTGTTTCTTACACCCCAAGCTTCACCCTTAACTATGTAACTGAACCATTGAATAAAAAATGTTTCAAGTTTTCATATCATCAAATTGCTTACATTTTAACCTTCTCATGGGTTAACTAGCGACCTCGTGACAATACTTTTCAAGGCAGCAGTCCGAAATGTGGGGAGGGGAGAGAACAAAGTAGATGACCACAGCACCTTGCTCCGTGATTCATGGTTGATTTTTAGAATTTAAAAATGAATATTACTTGTTCCAATAGAGATTAGATAGTGCCATTATATTTAGTTCGGCAACTTTATTTGTCTTATTTCATCCTAACTCTAAAAATTAACTCATTCAATAACTGAGAAAATATTTTTGAATTGAAAGTTTTATTTGTAGAGACAACGTCACATGTCGGGGGGGGGGGGTTCTCAACGAAGGGGTGAAGGGGTAAAAAAGTCACCGAAAACGGTAGCGTAGTTTATGCACGACCCCTTACCCGTGGGTGAGGTTGACAGGGCGTGCGGTCCCGTATCTTCAATTCTCGCTCCTGAAACCCTTCTTGGGCCCTCGTTGAGGGGAAAGGGGGAGGGGGTATGCAGATGGGTAGGGTTGGGAGGTAGGTTGAGATTCGGCTGTTCCTTCCTAGGCGGGTGAGGAGAGCGGAACGCAGGAGGAGAATATGGGGGAAAGTGGGAATCCGTGTCAGATAAGTTTTGAAATGAATCCCTGAGAGGAGGAAGGCGGGAAGGATGGATGTGGCTGGGAAGGGAGAACTCCTTAAAGCGAGCCTCCTTCATGTTCCGAGATGAAACCAACATCGGCCACCACGTTCATTACTACATTCTGGGGCAAAAGAAAGTCCACTGGGGCATCTGTCAGCCCCTTCCTTTGACCCTTAAGGGTCGATTACATTTAGTGAGTTTACAAGCTACAAGCCGGCAAATTCAATAGCTGCTGGTAAACTCGCTCAGTGTAATCATGTTCACTAACTAACTAACAGATTGTAAACAATCTGGGAGATAGTTAAAAACCGGGCTACTTCACCCGCTGGCACTTGGGCTTGTTAGCTAGTAAACTAGCCGTGTCATCATAGTTATTAGTGGACTAGCTGAGAGTATCCCGGTAGTTCTTGGTTTCAGTGACTACAAAATGTTGACGGAACTAGTTCGCGCGGTAGTCGTAGTTTTAGCTCATGCTATCAAAAAAGAGTTTAAAAGAAAAAAAATTGGCGTTAAGAAATTCCACTATACTAATATGTTTCACTTAATCTTTAGCGCTAGAGCACCCAGTAAAGTTAAGCAAATGAAAAAAAGAAAATAACAACGCATTCACAACACGAGGTTTAAAATCTTTAGCTAGCTGGTTACTGAGCGAGTGGAGAGTCTTGTGTGTCATCATCACTATCGCATTAGCTGAGTCGCCAGCTTCGGCACTCGCCGGCCTGTAGCTTGTAAACTCGCTCAATGAAATCGATCCTTTAGGTAATCTGGAACGGGTGTACAGGGGCGGATCCAGGATTTTTCTTTGGGGGGGGCACAAGGGTCTGATGGCAAACGGTCTTCTCATATTTGGGATTAAAAAACAACATACAACAATTAATGTACGAAATATACTTTTTATTTTAATATAGAGATTACTAATATGCAAATATTAATTAGTTACATATATCATAACGGCAGTTTTCTATTATGTTTCCTGCTGAAGAGTTCCAGTACTTCATTAACGTTCATTTTTGACACAATGTCTTCCTTCCCACTTGGGCGATGTTTTTTTTCGAGCGCTGACTAGCGAATGACCAATGACCGGCAAATCTGTCTTCTTGACTTGTGCTTAAGGCTAAAATGAATGTAATACACAAAACAAAACGAACGTAATTATAACGGGACCGTATTAAAAATCTTGTCCATTATTTAAGCGTCTGAGGGGGGGCACGTGCCCCCGTGCCCCCCCCCCCCTAAATCCGCCTATGCGGGTGTATGTGCCTTCATTAGACCCCAGTTCAATATGTCCTACATACGAGGTATGTTCAAAAAGTTCCGGCACTGGGCGAATAACGCGACTATCTATCGTTGTAGCGTGGGACAGTTGGTAGAAATGCATTTGAGAGCTCGCAAGTAAACTTGTTTTTGCATATTGCTGTTAAAATAGGAAATTTAGATGGCACAGCTTTTTCCACATCTAGTTTTATTTTTCATGAACATGGTTTCGTTACAGAGTAGCATCTTCAGGTGTAACGGGCTTCAGGTGAAACTTCAGATTTCGGGCGTAACATCTTAGACTCCATGGTTGTGAAAAATTAAAACTACATGCGTAAAAAACTGTGTTGAAAATTCATCTAACTTTCTTTATATGAAAGACTTCCACAAAGTTACGACCGAAACCGTTTCTTATATTGCTGAAATCAATTCGTTTTAGAGCTTCAGCAATTTTTGCCAAAGCATTTTTTCACATTCGGCGATTTCTTTATTAGTCCCGGCCAGTGACTGAGGAGAAAAAACAACTTCTCTTCATAGGATCCAGCCAGAATCTTCTCGAGAGAGCAAGCGATGCTTGCATATACATTAAGACTATCATTACAGGTTACGAAAGAAACACGATTTTGAATCCATTTTTATCTTAGTTTCCGGGAGAGGTATTTGATTAAATCAATACCCTGAATCTAATAATGAAAAAAGAATAATTCACATTTTAAGAATAGATAATGTTTTCCAGAAATAATTAAAGAAATGTCACGTTCGTTTCATCCTCTAAAGAAATTTTATTTCTCATATTGCATTCAAAACGTATAAAGCGTGTTGCAATAGAGCACCTGAGAGAACTTTCACACTTAACACAATATCCCCATAAGATATTGCTTTAGATAAACAATTATCAACTTTGAACAATGGTCTACTCCAAACTAATTCGGAAAGGTTAAGTTTAAAGCAAGAAAACATTTAAAAACGAATATGAAGAGCTGACTGCAGCAAAAATAAGGCGATAAAACAATTGAAAGCATTGAATTATAAGAAAAGTGAGATACCCATGAAGATGTACTTCGTGCAGGGAAAAATTATTTTTTCTGAAAATAGTTCAAGTAGGATGGCATTATATTGCTGGATTATTTTGCATAACAGTGCTGAGGAAATACGGAATGATAAATCAACGGGATGCTAAATAGAATAAATAAATGCTAGGCAGGAGAAAAGAGGACGTGTTCATGAAAATGATGAGGGAAATTAGCATAAATACTCTGAAGAAATATTGAAGAGATGAGAGGTGATTGTGTCTGAAGACACAGATTAAGTAGTCTTTCTGTAAATAAATCGCTCATGTCTACAACTCAAACTTTTGATTGAGGATATTTTCAAGTTTCAAAGCCCCAAGGAAATGCCAACGGCCCTAATTCATCCTTCTAAAAAGCCAGGGCCACATGTCTGCACCAGGACATGAGCAGCGTGCACTGCCAAAGAGGAGGCTTCGAACTTTTTCTTTTTTCAAGGCGAACCAATTCATCCCTATCACTGTGAGGGCGGCACCATTTGAGGCGTAGTCGATTCGGACGAAGAATCACATTCGCGATTCGGAGCGCATCGCGTCCTTCACTCCGGAAAACACGTAAGTCACGAGGAAGTGACCAATAGAAAAGCATTACGCATCACTCTCCGGCAAGGAATATCTTCTAATTTATCGCCAATCATAAGAATGCATTCCGATATTATCCGAATGTTAGCCGCTTAAGGAATGCTTCAAGGTCATTCAGAATTTAACTACCAACAATGCCCTGTGCTTTAATAACCAAGGTTTGCAAGGTCTTCGCAACCAATGGTTGGATATCAAAGTTTATCCCAAACTAACTGTTGTTTTATTGATTCTTGAGCGTGTGATTTATCGAACGGTGATTATGTGAACCTTTCCACCAACATCCCTTTCCCTCTCCCCTCAATATTTTCACTAATTCCAATGACTACTCGTCAATTCAACCCACGTGACTGGCTGGTACCCAGGGTTGGGCAGTAATTCAAATACATGTATTTTAATTACGTATGTTAAATGAATTTACCCTTTGTATTTTTGAAGGAACTCTCATGAATATTTCATATTTGTATGTAAAATACAGAAAAATGGGAGTATTTGGTAATTAAAATGCATAAAATACTAAAAGATATGCAGAATGAACAATTTATCTGCAGTTCAATTGATAAAGGAATTGCGTAAGAAACGGGATATTAATTTTTTGGTACGTTACCGTAGACATTTGGCAAAACTTCGCATTAGCAGTCATCTTATTAGGTATTAGTTGGTTGGTATCAATTGCGTGTGAGGATACATGGGATACATTCTGGTGCATTCCTTCAGGTTCACATGGTTTTAAATGAGACTAAATTTAGATGTGGGTGATCTTAGGAAGATTCATACGCCACGATAATGGACACAGAAAAAGTAGACGACCTACCACTCATTTTACGTACCAGTACGTACGGTACCAGTGGTACCGCACCTTTGATTGACAACGAAATGATAAGACAAACTCACTTTCAGAATAAAGAGAAAGTAATACAGCAAAATAGTTTCCTGCGAGACACCTGCGGGGTAAATTATTCTCGGGCTAGAGACCGGGTCAGGTTTTCTATGTCTACCGACGCTTCGATGGAGTACTTTTTCAACATCTTCAGGGTTTTATCAACAGCCCTGGAGACGATGGAAAAGTCTTCCATCGAAACGTTGACTGAGGTGTGAACCTATCCCGTCCGGAAGCTCGAGAAGAATTTACAATGACTATTGATGCATTACCAAAAACCTGAAAATACCTGTCAGGAAGTATATTTTCCCCAACATGCACTACCATATTTGTAATCACCTTTATGAAAATTTTGAGTACCTATACTATTTAAATGCACAGACCTTTATATTTGCAGAAAACATGCGAGAAGTGCTGTTAGTAGGTACTATGTACAACATTTAGACAAAACTGTCAGGGAATATATTAGATAAAAGTCTTCCTCGGGACGCATCGCAGTAAACATGAATGACTGCTGTTAAATTCACATTCTTCGTTGAAAAAAATAATTATTCGGCAACTCTTGGTGATTTGGTTTCTATTCAGGAAAGAATAACGAATCTGTCGGATGGACTTGAATGGGCTCTCATAAATTTCGGGATTTCTGTTCTACAACAGTGACCGCCGGAGAAACATTCCGCACAAACAGACCTCTATTCCTGTGCCACATAATGTCTGGATAACGGAAACGTAATTATTTCTACTATTTTGGTTTATTGACGATCAGTCAAAAGTTATGCTTCTGATGGAAATTCTTCACGACTTTCCGTCCGGGTTAGTGGCTCCATCTTCTCCTCTGCCGAGGTTTCGAATGATGACTTATCCTTCATCATCAGAGCCAATGATGAAGGATAAGTCATCATTCGAAACGTCGCACAGTGGGGCCAAACTCCACTTTACACGGACAGAAGTCCAAAAAGTTTACAATCCACTCCAAAATTGGCATGTGTATATTTTTGAGATTGCTTAAACGAGAGCTGATATCAAATTTGCAATAATTATTGTATTTTATGATTATTTTGCAAATTAAATTATTTTTACAATTTTTGACAGTAAAATTATTTTTCAGTAGAATAATGTGAACGAATCAAATGAAAAATGTTCACGCAAATTGAGATGATCATCGAAAATGAATCTGCTATAAAATTTACAAAATTATGTTTGTGATCACCTTTGCAAAATATTTTCATATTTCATAGAAAAAATGATACGATTTGCACAGAAGTTTCACAGGGCTGAGATTTCAAAAATCTCAGCCCTGGTGTAACAAACATCACCACTTGTACCTAAGAGTGGACGTAATACATGTAGCATCCAAATTTTACTTATTACAAACTAGTAATAACTTCATAAACAGATATTATTTACGGTACTTGTATTTGCTTTCCATGATTGAAATTGCTTATATTATAGTTTACCCGTTGCCATGCGGGCATAGCGGCCGGATGAATTTCCTATCCACCTCTCGTGCATAATGACTTTTATATCGTAACAGTCTTTTTGCAACTCAATGGCAGTTGATTTCTTTTACAATCGCTAGCTCATACTTAAATGAATAATATATCTCAAAATTACGATACGATTCCGTCCGATTATATAAATTTTCTCTAAATAATTGAAACTTTTCATTTTGCAATATCAATAAATTTTCATTCGTGATAATTAATTACTCCACGCGTATTTTCTTAAAAAAATAAATTTTAAAATCATATTCACACTCTACTTGCTCATTTAAATCGATTGAAAGTTTAAAAAATGAAATAGAGGACACCAGTATGATGTACTAATAGTTTCAAATTGACCGTCTAATTCGGCGTCTGCTTCCGTGGGACCAGTGCTCCGCTATTCTCTCACTTTGACACTCATTTCTACGCGCAGGTGCATACTTACCAACCTGTGAAATACACCGTTACCTAGTTCAAACATCAGGTTACCCAACCTACTATTTCAGAAACCCTAATTCAAACTTTCATTTTTGGACTTTTGTCCGCCTAAAGTGGGGTTTTGCCCCACTGTGCGTCGGCAGAGGAGAACATGGAGCCACTGAGCCGGACGGAAACCCATGAAGAATTTACCTCAGCTATTCGCCGGAAGAAAATCAAACCCTTCTTATGCTTCTGATGTCTGTCTCTTGCAGATTTGAAGCCCAGAGAAAACACTGAAATTACGTTGCCCTCCGGCCTCCTTATACTTTCAGCGAGGTGCTATACTCTAGCCGTTAAAGATCAACATTTTACACATTGCCTACCATACAAGAAACCACAAAGATGAAAGGGGGTGTACTTTCACCAAAAATTCCTACCTAACAGGCTACTTCAATATTAGACAGTGTATAGTAGTTAACGTGTTTTAATCGGTTCGTAACCTAAGTACATGGAGAAAATGTTTTGGCTTTGAAAAGAAAAATTGGCACCCGAGATGTTCCGTTTACAGAGGTTATCATGACTGAAGAATCTCAGGAAACAAGGACAGTGAGGGATTACGTCGGCAAAACGCGGAGGGAAATCGCATTGCTTATGCTAGTGACTCAAATACCACAAATACAATGGGAAAGGTCGCTCAGTACCGTTAGTCCAGCCTCTTTAGATTCAAAACACACAGGGAAAACGGTTTGCCCCTCGACGTTTGGAAGCTCGGCCTGTGTTTAATACCCCATTCCGCATTCTCGTCGATCGGAGTCGTGTTTGATTTTACTGGGGACAAGTTGTTACGAACGCTTTATTCTCTTTTGCGAGACGATCTTCAACTGTATGGATAAGCTCACAAAGTGTTGTGTGGCCTCATCCCCGCTTCGAATTTTCCCCGGAGTCAAATGCCAGCATCCGGCTAATCCTTCGCAGTACTATTCTTCTCCTTTCCCTTTCCCCCTTCTATTGTCTCACTCAGTCCTGCAAGCAGAGCTCACTCCTGGACGTTTCAATGCCCATCCCGCGACAACCAAGTTAATAATTTACAAATTCCCACTCGCGGAATATCACGCTAACAAGACCCAGCCTCCGGGAAGTGCCGTGAATAATAGATTAACAAGGCGCTCGTCCTTATAAAACAAAGGAGCTTCGTCATTTTTCAGTGGAATTTTTTTTCAAACATTCGGTCGCTATCATCAAGAGTTCCATTGAAATGGGCATGCACTTACGTTCTAAATTTTTCACCACCACCCTGCTGTTTGGACATTCTCGCGTCCAGTATTTCGGTCCTAACGTCCTAACGAGAGATAAATTCAAAACAATGGGGTCAAGAGGTAGTATATGTTAATTATTCGGTCACGATTTCCCCATGGCTAAATGTCACTAAAGCTTCAAGGCGTTGGCGTTGTGCATGACGACGATCTGTATTTTTTTTCTTTTTTGAGTGAACTTCATACTTCTTTGTCTGCCTTTCGTATTTCAGTTAAGTTATTTCTAGGAAAATTAACAATTTTCCCAGTGGTGAAGTTTTATTTAATTCGGCGATTTCATTGATTGATTTTCGTTTTTCAATATCTTCCATGGTACGCGAGTGTGCTTTGTGGAACTTTGAATTCATATAAAAATAAATAGACTGTATATTCCACACAATTCTTTAATGGTACACCTCGACCGGTTTCAACACTTTCATGTCATTTTAAAGGGAATTAATTCCCTTGAAAATGATATGATAATGTTTAAACCGGTCGGGGTATACCATTAAAGAATTGTGTGGAATATAAAAAGTCTATTTATTTTAATATGAATGCGTTTTTAAAGTCTAAAAACCATCCAATTTCTTTAATCGCGATCTAAAATGAAATTTATAAATTAATGCCGACGTTCCCATTAATCTTCGTTGTTTTTCTCAATTATTATAATGTGTAATTTCTCAATATGTCTATCAGATCCAAGAGAATAATCCATTTTTGTACAAGGAGTTCAAAGAATTCGAAAGAAGTTTCAATAATTTTTAATATTATCCAATATCACTACTATTAAAAACAAATACCTAAGCACAGAATGACTTTTTAGCGATTAATTAAGTATATGAACTCTTTAAGGAGTTTAGTGTTTTTTTTAAATATTCTTGTTACGCACGGAAGTGATTAACATTTACTATAATAGTAATATTCCAAAATATCATTCTTAGATCGTGTCTTTACATTACAGAATCCTGTTCAAAGTACATACACTGGCACTAGTTCAAACAATAATTCATTTATGATGATAAAACCACCTTCGTTATTTCCAAAAAAATTTCCACAAAACAAGTTTTGTGGATATAACAAAGGTGGTTTTCTCATCATGGATATTCATAATTTACACGAGGTCAGGCCTGAGATAATCAGTTTTAATAATTCATTGCCTTTGGAATACTGTGCACAACCATTCACTGACTTTAGTCAGCGCATGCCCTACAAGATCGGTCAATACTATATCACTGCCATGAATCAATATAGCCAAAATTGGACTAAATTTAGTTTTCTTCACCATTTTTGGCATTACAATGCGGCCAAATACACAGTTTGGGCCGTGTTTTAGCCAATGGATTTCCTGGCGTATGGGCTTTATAAAATGAGTTCTATTCTTGGTTGTAGCGGATTTCTCAGCGTTATTCTGGTATCTACTTGAGTTGAAAGCGTTTCAAGTGGAGCACTCCATCCATTAGGTTGGATATCAAACGGTAGATTTATAAGCGACTTCCAGAAATACCTATCATATCAGTTCATTGCCTTTTGAGATTGGCAGAATAGCTAAAATAAACTCATTGGTCGGCCCCGCACGTCTCACAACAGGTGAAATTCAGCTTAAAATATGGAGAGATTTGCACGAGTTTTCATTTATTGCAAACGAGATTTATTGTTTTGAAACCAGAATGTTATGTAATACCTTATAAAGCTTATTAATGAACAATTTCATCTAGTTCTCTTTTAATTAAAACTAAAATAAAACGCTAGTATAAAAGCAAAAAATTCCTAGAATAAGTTCAAATGATACCTACATCATAAGGGAAAATGCTTTAATTGAAAAAAATTCTCACCAATGGACAGATGACTCAATTACTTTAGCTTTTTACCCATCATGGTCTCTACTCTATCAGCGCAACATTACAAAATGTTTTTCGAAAGGAAATTTTCTTGCGGCGGGCATTTACATTAATATTTGAGTAACCGATAATCTTTCAATAAGAAATCTCTCACACGATGAAAATCCGAACATAGCTTTTTTTACATATTTTAAACAATTTTTTAGCATTACAACTGACATACAGGTTACATATTCTCAATCAATGATCGAGAACTGTATCACAGATTTTGCTTCAGATGCATGGTTTTTGCATCAGACTTCACGGAAATTCCATAATGTTTTCCTCGCTGTCTAGCTCTTTACTTCATCTTTTAGTGACTAGAATTAAGCACGCAATGCACATAACGAATGAAGACTTCATGATTGTTACAGAGAGGTAGGCTTCCACTCAATTCTTCACTCACTCATTGAATGTATGATGGCTAACAATGAAATTTATTTAATACCGTATTACGACACTTCGGTAGAATATTTCATAGGCTGCGGGCTGTATTTTCTAAATAAAAGAATCAGTAATACCTTTTATTGGACGAATTAGTTTAGGAACCAGTGAATAAATATGAAAATTGTTATAATTACCGAGTTTCTCAACTGGAAATAGGCAAAAGTGTTGTTGACTGGAAAGAATAGGAATTCTGGACAATTTACAATGAAGCACTGGAGCTGAGAAAACTTGACATTGTTGAAATCTAATTTATAAAATGAAACTGTTTCCATTATTCGACGTTTTTAAGAATAAAAATGACTTCATAATGGCCTGGGAGTGATTTTGTCATTTACGGAATGAATCACTAGAAACATCTTAAGGTACTGCAGACGTCATCTTAAGGAAAGTTAGGAAAAAATTTGAATTCTGTAAATGACCTGGTAGTAATACTCATTATTATATGCCAAATTTCATTTAAAATCCCTTCAAATTCTTCAGACAAGTTCATTGCCAACAGATGTACCGAAGAAGTTGAAGGTAGCACGAAAAACTAAACATAGTAGTAATTTTATACTGCGATATTCCACAGGAGAAAAATCATTCGCCTTGACCGGGATTCGAACCCGGATTCCTCGATTTCGCGCCGAGTGCTTTAACCAGTTAAGCTACCTCGATTTCCACAGGGGAGACCCTGTGGAAATCGAGGGATCCGGCTTCGAATCCCGGTCAAGGCGAATGATTTTTCTCCTGTGGAATATCGCACTTATGTGCACTTGCGGGTGACTCCGTAAAGGTTGCTACCGTGGCTAGTCCCGGTTTCTTCAAAATTTTATAATGATTATGAGTGAAAAATATTTCAAAACTATTTTTTTCAGGGATGAAAATGGAAGTTTCAACAGTTATTTTCCTCGTACCACATTCGAAAGGACAAGATGCCGGAATCGGTCTTGGCTCGCCCCGGGGGGATTTGTCCCCCTGCCCTGTGCGAGGTCTTCCTCCCCCCTAGCGGTAGCGTCGACGATAAAGTGGAAAACTTTTGCGATTTAAGTGGGAAGCAAAGAGGGTCCTAGGGATGAAGTGAATTGAGGAACAGAGCGAGAACACTCAACTCCATCGAATAGTGGAAAAAAATAATTATAAAAATCGCGGAAACTCTAAGAGATGAGTCCCGCGTAAGTACCGACGGAGTGAAATACTAAAACATGAAAACAGATCTCCATTTTTTTTTACATCCCTTACTCTTCTCGACTATCTTTTCCCTTCCCTTTTTTCTTCATTGCTGGTGAATAAGAAAAACCCTGCTTGGGTATGCTAGCTTTGTTATAGGTACATGCACATGTATGTAATACCCTCAAGTAGAACGAGGGCTTGAGTCAAGTGACACTGAGCCATCAAAACAATATCCCTTTTACAAATAGGCATAAGAAGTCAATTGAGGTGTCACTTTGTGAACATGTCTAACGTTCTCGATAAACAACGAGCAACTGAGCACTAATTTCACACTTTTTTACTTACCAGCCAAGGTGTCAACGCTTTAGGGTCTTAATAACGACATTTAAGTGCGGAAACCTTATTCAGAAAATAAATATATGTGAAAATATAACTCCTTTATAAATGTAAATTCATACGTTCCCATCAAGTCGTCCTTTAACGCTAAATGCAATTTTAAAAGAGCATAATTTTTATTTTTAGGACAAAAGTATTCAAAACTTTTATTTAAATTGTTTGTGAATTAACATGTTAATATCAATTATCCTGGTTTTGTTTATTTGTTAAATATTTTGTAACATTTTAGCCCTGAAGATGTCAGAAAAATGACGGAACGTCGGTGATGTTAATGCGAGTGGTAATTTATTATAAAGAAGACCAATGCTCCAAAAATTATATTTTGCTATAAATATTGTAGTCGACTAAAGGGAAGAGGTTCTAATATAATTATCATAGTTAGACCTAGAAAACTAGCATTGGTTTTAATATACTCCATAAGACAGAGCAGGGCAATCCCGTTCACTTCAATTGAAAGCATACTAGCAATAGAAATCATACTAGCAACAGTAGTAAAAAAATGTTCGTTTTAATTGTGTGTAGTCCAATTAATGTATTTAACAAATAAGCAAGTTTGGATAAAAACATTAACAGCTATTTTTTCTGTAAGTTTTTCGCGTGAAAATGGACATTTCCAAAAATATCAAAATTACGGGGTAGTTCAAGTCAGCTGAACAGTGGGGTAATTTTGATTAGATGCATTTTACACAGATTTTTTCCCTTGCTCCTTCTCATATAAAAAATAGCATCATATTAAGATGCCTTTTTTAGCAGATTGGCTCCATTTAGGCACGGTTTTAGGACCACTGGTTAATTAATTATTCAGTATGAAAACCGAAGTTAGTAAGTTCTCCAAGTAAACAGACCGTCTGATGTGATAAACAGAACGTGAACTCTCCGTCAAAATCAATTAAACGAAAAGGCTACATCATCTAGCAGTTAATTTTAAACAAACCATATAAAATTAAGCCTCAATGTTACCAATGAAATCGACTACTCCATTCTCTCCCTTAAATCTTTCCAGCGTTAAAAGTGGAATTAGACGTAGTTTTTAGGTACCATAACAATTAATTCACATTCAGTTATAAATTCTTTTTTAGAACGGTGTTGCGATCGGCGTTTCCTGAAGTGCCAGAAACTGACGTTGGTGTTCGCGAAGCCTGGTGACTGTGATGTAGTGGAACTTATTACGATATCCTGACGTTGACAGTGCCATTCACGCACTGTGAGTGAACCTTGTCAAAGTATAACTTTTCCGTAATCTACGTCAACGGCACCCAATCAGAGAAGAACTTTATATTAGCATTTACTAAATTTTATTTCCAGATCGTCCATCTTACTTCTAAACTTTGCAATAAAAGATAATTAGCTTTCTTAAAGCAACATTCGCCAGTATTTTTGCGGATTATTTGTATTCCGAATATCAAATATGAATATTAACAGCAACTTTGCAAACGTTTAGAGATTCGTTTGCCAATTCTAAATTAAATTACTGGGTAATCACGTAAGTGAGGAACCTGAGTGGTCACACAGATCAACTTGGCACATATTAATTATAGGTATAGCGAAACATGGTGGCACTCACCAGGGGAGAGTTTAAGTTCACTGAGGACGAATTAAGCATTGATGATCGGGCAAAGTTATCGAAGGCCTTATTTGGAGACTTCTAGAGAGATCCTAAGGACCTTTATTCCTCCTCTCTTGTATGACCTCCTCTCTCTGACATCATTTACTGTACGAGTGAATGCCACCAAGTTTTGCTACACCTATACCTAGTCGGCAAACATTCTGCCGGGATTTTCATGATGAAGAAGGAAGCTCAAATTACTTCACGGAACACCCGAAAATTATTACTTCTCTAAGATTAAATCCCATCTTTCATATGACATTATATACTTTCTGGAGAAGCTTAAGGGCTGCCTCCAAAGCATTTTACTTGCAATTTAAGCCATTGCCGGAGTAACTACTAGAACTCACAGGCCAGCCAACATTTACATTACTCAGAATCCTTCCACTTCCTTGTATCCATTTACAACAGTGTGCTATGTTTGTAGATAATAGTCCTTCTATTTACCCTGTAAACAGCAGTTTTCATGACCACATGACACGTGGAAAAGAGAGCATTGTATGATGGCTGGGTTTCATGGGAATATACATTAATATGAAGTGTCACAATCTGAATTACTCAAAGCGAGATCCACACCATTCTGCCTCCGAGATTTATAATAAGCTAATATTATATAAAATCTATTACTTCTCTGGCTATTTTCAATAAGAAACTGTAAATTATTATTGAACTGCAAAGTCTATTATATCGTGGAGGAGTTCTTAAATGACGAAATGTAAGGTTGACCTCAGTCACCTGATCGTGAATTTCGTATATTCCATTGTAGCTTTGTCTCTTTCATGTTATCCATAAGTGTATGTCAGAAATTTGTCAGCATGTCTATTATTTTTGTTCACCCAGTGCATAGGCATTTTTACACACATTTGATCATGTTCTATGTCACACTAGACCTACAAAACAATAGAGATTATTATTATTATTAAAACGGTTAATAATTGATGCTGATAATCCGATCTCCTTGACGGGATGACGACGGAAAACTGAAGTTATCCCAGCCCAAGGTTCTATGGTGCGAGTGATACACTTGTTGTCGCCTTACGAATGTAATCATGCTCACGTTTATCGAATCTTTCCAAACTCCATCTAAATCTATATCCTTTGTCGACCAGCCATCGTAGGAGTGAGGAGTTTGGAGTGCTGGCGGAGGGCCTTCCGTTCACCAATCCTCCTTGTAAGGCGGCATTATGCCCCAGTAAAGGCTAGATTTGAGAGCAAGGAAGGAAGCCTTTCAGAGTGGTGTGTAAACCCTATTTGAACCCACTCAACTTGCTGTACCCTGCAGGATGAAAGGAGAGGAGCCTCGTAAAATCGTTGGTGGGGCGTTAACATGCCCGACTCAACTTCCTACTCGCTAGGACGATGAAGGTCACGGCCGACAACTCTCAGCTGTTACCCCTCAGAACGAGAGAATGGCCGAGATAGGATCTAGAGAACAACTCAAGGACACTCTTTTGATGACGCATGGAGGGGATAGAACGAGAGATATCTAACCGAGTATACGTAAATAAAAGCCACGGAAAAGCTTAAGGTATACATTGAGCGTGATTTTTGAGTGAGCGCGCGCAGTCATAGCAGAGATAATATTCAAATTTACTCTTTTAACTTTAGCAACTGTAAGAAGCATGGAGTAAATATCGTAAAATTGATGACGCAAAAGCGTTGTCATAAGATACGGAAATTCTCAGAATTTAACTAAGTAGGTATAAGGTGTCAACTTGACTAAATTTTTCATGCTGTACGCTGAAAAGGCCTTCACAACCGATGGTTTTTGCAACTTAGCAAAAATTACTGCGGTGAACAGTTGATTTATTTGAAAAAAATAGTAGAGAAATCGCACAAAATAGGTAAATTCTTAAATTTCTGACGAGATCCACGCGTTAGAAATTCCTTATCTTTTTTTAATAAAGTTTTCCTGGAGTAAATACCCGTACCATTTTCCGTGGAAAATGACGCAATAATTTGGCAAATATCTCGAAAAGTACAATGGTAAGTGGCTGATATTTGGTTATCATTGGAAAGATGAGGTATTATTCTTTATATTCTATATTTATGAGGCCCAATTCATCGAATTATATGTGAAGTATATATCACTCACTGTAAGGCTGTTTGGGCAATTGTTATTTATCTAGCCATACTATTTTTTAATATTAAATTAATCTTTAACAGAACTAGGATATTAGCCCAATGGCAACATTAGATCAAACATAGAAATAGAATAAAAGAGAAAAAAGGAATGCATAACTCATTTAAAAAATAATGTACACGTATTTCTAGATATTTTACATACACAGGAAAGATATAACAACATCTTCAGGTAGATAACTCATTCCATTCTATAATTCCTCTTTTCAAGATTGAGTGAAAAAATGCTTGTTTTTTTGCCTACGTTCTATTTTATAGTAGCAGTCTTTCCTTCCGAAGTAGTAGGGTGTATCCAACATCATAGTTAGTTTCACTTACGCCTCTTACGAACAAATAATAGAAACAGAATTCGATTTTTATTATAAAATACTAAACATTGTGAGAAGCGTGAAGCAAATACAGTAGCAATATTAGCAATCCAAAACTATTGCTTTTGTTGACTAAACTTTCAGTAATATAATAATTATAAATATTTGAAGCTTTACTCTGACTTATTTCATTCAGGCCATTCGCTGGAAATGCCATAAAAACTAAAGGTTATTTTTGCGATTGCATAAAGAGTACTATAGTGAATATAAGAAGTATTAAAAGAAAAATACTCTGGTAAGTTGTACCATTTTTTAAGTACTTGAGAAAACATACAAAATACACACCACGGCACGACCTTTTAATCAGTTCTTCCTCATTTTAATGCCTCTCTGGAGCGCATTGCCGTACAATGTCCCATGGAGAACGGCTTGTAATTTATTGGCAAATTTCTCAAAAAGGTGTGCGGTAAGTAGATGATGTTTCGGCAAGAATAAAAAGATGAAATATTTCCAGTTATTTACAATTAGGTAAAATTCTTTGAACTTTTGTGTGAAGTGATATCTCGCTCGAACTATCTTAAGCTAGAAGTGAAAGGCGGAACAAAGGTAGAGTTAAGTTTTGACACCCATGGCGCGTTTAGTTCTTCCCCGTATGGGATCGGGAATTTGGAGAATCAAGACTACGCCCCTTCACCCTGCCACGGCTGACAATTAAATTGTAGGCTTGTCTCAAATCACCGAAGTAGGCTTCCACTGATCGGATCTCTACACCCCGTGGCGTTTCTTCACTCGCCTAATCCCTAGAGAGTCGTGTTTTGAAATCAATGCCAAAGCCATGCCCAATTGAAATTGTGAAACAAAGCTTCAAGGCTGTCAAAGATTCGTGCAGATTTTTTAGGAATCTGAGAGAGCCTGATTTTCAGTAGTAGCGGGGATTTTGACTATAGTTATAGGTAGCAGAATTACTATGGGGTTATTTTTTTAAATCTTCGGATCTAGGCCAAACAATGTACTTAATTGGTTAATCATGCCGGATAACTTGAAATAAATATAGTATATAGTTTCAATTTATTAGTCAGTTTTCACGGAGCAGTCCGTCAACACCTATTTATCTCAAATCTCTCATTATCTCTTACCTCCTAATCCTTTTCCAACAATCCTCTACCAAAGCCCAAACTGAGAAAGCGTTTATGATGAAAAGTCAACTACTGTGTTCAAAGAAAATAGGACTACGAACGGGAAAACAGTATGTGAAAATATTCGTGTGGAGCGTGGCACTCTATGGATCGGAAACGTGGAGCATTGGAAAAGGAGACCAGAAAAGATTAAAATCATTCAAAATCTGGGGGGTTATTTTGCAATCTCACTGAAGTAAGAATGAGTCATAAAATGCTGACATTTACGTCATTTTTCGTATTTCAAGTCCGCCACCCAGGCGGCGTGACCATCTTCGGCTCTCAAGTGGCGAACTGACGGTCTATTTATTTGATTCAGCCGCTCTTTCGACTCTTGATCCGTTTCATTTGGCTCCGCATTTCATTATTCCATCTCACCTGTCATTAGGAAGGTGAAATGGAGCCACCATCGGACCTTGGCCGATCGTGAGCCGATCATTGAGAGAGCGAAACGTATCTCCCGCCTTACCGCAAAGAGTCGTTAAAAAGTTGAGATTGCAAAATAACCCCCCGTGGTATTGGAGGTGCATGCTGAGGATCAAACAGCCGGGTAAAGGAGAAATGAAGAGGCATACAGTGTGGCAGAAGAGGAAAGGACCATATGGAACACTATACTGAAAAGAAGATCCAGATGGATTGGGCACACCCTGAGGCACAATGGGTTTTGTGAAGAATATAAATGAAGGCATAATTGAGGGAAAAGTCCCAATAGAAAGGCCAAGAGATACATACATAGAACAAGTAAAGAGGAAAGTACCTATACAGGAAGAACTACATGGGGGTTAGGGAACTATCATTAGCTAGGGAAGGATGCAGGCACCCTATCTAAGGTTTATCGACAAGTGATGAATAAAAAAAGCAGCTGTTTCCTCATCACTTAGGAGAGTTAAGCGCGAAGAACGCGGTAGTTCACGGATATAGGCATCACCAGCGAGTGGGCCACGTTATTGGGTAGACTTTCAGTATTTTATTTGCTCTTACTACTAAGGTTATATCGCACCATATTACCAAAGACCTTAATCCCGAGATGTGTGCACAATCCATGCTTTAAACGGGATTAGAATTGTTGACCTCATGGAAGTCCAGCAGGTGCGTAACTTGCTACCGTGGTGAGGCACCATCATATTGAGGCAAAGGTAAAATATGGAGACGAAGTTATGGACGAATACCTACTCTGGTGAGGCGTACACGAGGGAGACTGAGTATAGACTGGCGAAACTATGATGGAAGACAAGGGGGATTGTGTCTCCTTTCTCATCCATCAACAACTACATAATACCCTGCAAGCCACCTCAAGGATGTGTGGCAAGGAGTGAGTTCTCACCAACATTCATTACACTATGCACTAATGAAGTTAATGTAGCTACAACTATTGTTTCATTAGCATAAATCGCTAATGCTAGTCAGAAAGCGAAACCTCACAAGCATGCACTACACTATAGGTGTGCTACCAATTTCAAAGGGACCGTTAGTATTAATGTATTTTGCAACTACATGAATGGAAAGAGATACAAGAGTTATTCACGGCGTGCTGTTAGCACTAGGTAGCAGATAAGGATACAAGTATTAGGGAGTCACTCCACTAACTAGCTACACTACCTATCGACAATAGATAGCGCATCAATGAGGTAGGACAATCCATGTTCCTATCTCTTTACTAGAATAAAAGCACTCGTTACTTTGAATTCATACACAATTTTATAAAAATAGCGTACATTTGTTTTCGCAGACTATGTCATAGGGGGACATCTCAAAACACGATGAGTCACATAAGGTATTTAGCCACATATGTGGCTGTCTAAATATAGAAAACAAAATAAGATATCCCCTATATTTAGATACGACGTATCTAAATTTGCGAAGATTGATACTGTTCTTAAAGATAACGAACAGTGTACCTGTATATTTATTTATTTTCTCATTTCTTTATGCCATTTCGTCATTTGCATTAGAAAATTTGAGAGTTTTGCTCACTACCCTGCGCTGAGAAATGTGGAGAAGATATTAATAACAGTCTCGAATGAAATGAAACTAGAATTTTATTCTATTTTATTGGCAACCGGCCGCGGTTTCAACAATGCCATTTTAAAGAGAGGTGTTTCTTGGAGATCACACAAAGAGGCAAAAACACGGTTGTTTTCCAATGTAAAATAATACGGAAATGCATTTCGTGATTTTATTCGAGATGAGCATTTTCACGCAGTTACGCCCCATACTCTTTACAGCAGGGAGCGCAAGGTACCTATCGCTCTCATTCACATTACTTTTGCACATCTTCCTCCGTCTCCAGCGGCCGGAATAACGCTCAGCTCCCTGACTGCATCCCCGGAATCTATTTTTTTCCCTCCACAAAACCGCTAACCCCGGAATTCCTCCCGGAGCACCTTCGTTCCTCGCCGCACAATCCCTTAAAAAAAAGGGAGGGAAGAATTAAAAAAAAAGAAGAAACGTAGGGAGAAGAGGCGTTTACGTTTCGGGAGATTTCGGGGAACACTTGGAGTCCGCCTCCCTCTCTTTACTTCACTATCCTTCATTCCCTTTCCTCTCTCCCTCTTCAGAATATTCTCCTCCCTTACCCCAGACTTCCCCCATATTCCAGCGCTTTGGAGAGCTCACGGAGGGACCCTCATCTTATTTTCTTCCATTCTTTATTCTCCATCCTTCCTCTCCACTTCGTTCTCTTCTCGGGAAGAGAGTCAGGGGTTGAGAAGGGCGAGAGGCGGCCGCAAGCAACCTTTTTCCTGCGGTGTGTCGTCTGAGGGAAACCGCTGAATCGGCGCGAAATACTTGAGTTCGTGTTCGGCTCAACTTTTACATCTTTTCTGTAAGCTGCGTTCAAATTTGCACTTCGGGTACATGCCATGAATGGTGTCTCCGGATGGAAGACACCCCATGCTGAAGGATTCTCGAACTGTTTAGGCAGTAAAATGAGAAAGTACATACCCCTTACGATATATGAAAAATGAGAGTAGTTGGCGTCTTGAACCACGAAGCTGAAATCCGTTTTTTAGATAGGTGATCCACCTAATCCCGCCGCAAATAAAAAAATACGTAAATTGATTGTAATTTTTAAAATAAAGAACCCGGTGTTCTTGAGGAAGTTATTCACATTTTGCATTTTTCTAGTTAAATCATTACGGTACCACGACAACTCCACTACTAATGCCTATATTTCTGGCGTATAAACTACAAAATTGCTCCATTCAATATGGCCGATTGCGTGTTCTAATTGCGTACCCTTTACCCTATGCTATCGCATCGTATGGTTCCATCTATCTTCTTCTTCATGAATGCACACCCATCACGCCGTTACCTTTCGGGGTAGACGGTCAAAAAAGTTTGATTCTCAGTAATTTTCCTGTGAAGATGGCTCTACTTTTATAATCTCCTCCACACTTCTCTATCCTTTCTTACCTCTTTTGCTACAGTTACACTCATATGTTATTTCATACATGCTCTCCTTCTCTTAAGACTCTTAATATTCCTTGTTGATAGAGTCTCTTACGCCGGATTCACCCAAGACTTCCGCGGTCTACTCCTTCCTCTCACACCATTCACTCCATTATCATATGTTTCGTTTTTTGACTCTCACCCATTCTCTCAACATGGCCAAACAAACGTAGTTCACTCCTTACATTGATATCCATTACTAAAGCATACACTCCACATTTATTCATCGCCCACTCATTCCTAACTCTATTTTTTCTGCTTTTACTGAAATAACTTCTCAGATACCCCATATCCACCGCATTTAGCCTACTCTAATGCCTATCTTGGCAAACCCAAGTTTCGTCTACATACAATAAAGTAGGAAGGATTACACTTTTGTTCAGTGAAATATTTGATTTCTTAGATAAACATTCATCCCTTGATATACTCCACTTGCTCCATACGATTTTCCTTCCAGAATTCGCACGGCTTATTTCTCACGTCTAATCTCCTAATCTATTCTCCCATCTTTCCCAAAACAATCGGCCAAAGTACACAGAATCATCCACCTGTCAATTACCTCACTATTCACCATCATCAACATTCATTCCGTTCTCCCAGTCAATAACCACTACTTGAGTCCAATTTAAAGCATTTACCCTCAATTATTTTATCTCTGTTTACTTTACAGGAGTTTTTCATGGGCCACTTGAAATTATTAATGAATTTAAACGCGGTCACTTTACCCTTCGGGTCTTCCCTCCTCTCTTCCAGGGATTTCCTCTTCGGGCTCCAATCTCCGTTTCCGGGAGCACACTTTGTTAACCGGGTTCTCTCTTTTTGTTATTACTGGACCAACCTGCCATGGAGGATATTTACAAGGAGTCCATCAATAGGATGGTTACTACAATCATTACTGGAACCGAGAAAGAAATCTACATCTACACCTAAGTTCAGGCAAGTTCAGTACAGCTTCTAAGCATCATTTCACTCATGCAAGATGGACACTGCACTCAAACATCACGAGTTCAGCCGTACTAACGTGGAATACGTGCAAAATGTATTACAAAATTGCAGACTCGTAATGCATATTAAAAATTTATCATGCCATGCAGAAATTTAAAAAAATGAAAAATAGTATAAAAACATCGCTATCTTTTGTAACTATTTGTATTTTTGTCGGCCTCGATCACAGCTGTTGTGGTTCCTAATCGTCCTCGGAAAAAATACATTTTACACCAGAGTCCTTTACATAATAATAATATAATAATAATATTTATTTATCCCTTAGAATCAACATTACAAGCATATTTTACATTTCAATTACATAAGGATAAATTAATTAGGAATCCCTTTAGGCATTGCCTGTATTGGGATACCTCAAGAGAAATTACAATATGAGTAATTGAAACAAAAAGTAAACTGAGACCAGTTACGAGACATAAATAAATGCATGAAAAGATAACAATTTGTTTTTTAGTTACAACCTGTCGTGCGTACAAAATATAGTGAGTATTAACCTTACTATTAACAAAAATAAATACATCTGGATTTTCTACATTAAGTAACCATTTCTTTACTCTTTTCAAAAAAGATGTTAAACTTTTTGAACCTCTTATATTATCTGACAATCTAGAAAATAATGTTGGCCCTACATAGATAAATGAGCGTTTGAACACGGTCAAATTTGGCTTGGGCAAAATGTACATATTTGTAGATCTTGGGTTGTATACATTGGTTTTTGGTTCTTCCTTAGGTTTATTACCACTTCTAAGGTAGAACAATTTCAATACTTTGTAAACGTAAAGATGACGTAAATGGAGTAACTGTAAATCCACAAATATGGGGAAGGACGGTTCAAATTGACATTTTCTAGCAATCAGTCTCACTATTGCTTTTTGGAGAATCAGCATCGGATTGTGCGAATTTTTGTAGGCACCTCCCCCGCAGATTATCCCGTAGTTTAATTTTGATTGCACTAAAGCATTATAAATAGTTTTAATGAATTGTCGGGGACATTTATTTCGAATGAAATAAAACTTCGCGTGGATAAATTTAAGTTCCCTTGAAATTCGGTTTATGTGTTTATCCCACTTTAAATGCTGGTCTACAGTCACTCCCAAGTATTTGTATTCAGGCACGGTATAACGACTGCTTACTACTCGTATATAGTTGCTCCGTAGAGGACTCTGTTTTACACCTGTCCATGCTAACATCCATCTCTTTATTAGTAGGTATTCATGTTATCGTGCCTACAGTGGCAGCATTTAGCCTTTAATTTTCTCTCAACCTCTTCGGTGAAATGATTCGCTCAAATCGACTCAGAGGATTAAGGGTCTTATTCTTTTACCTAATACCCCCACAAGTCTGGAATCCTAATAACCTTACAAGCCTGAAAAACAGATAATATAGCCTGGATTACATGTATAAGTGACCCAGTATGATTCCATTATCAGGTATTGTAGTGAGTGTAGGTAGTGTAGAGAATCAATTAAAAAAGTAAACGTTTTCGGTGATAGATAAACGGGACAGGTTTCTAACGAATACTGGTCTGGTAAGGTCAAGTACGTTGTGAGGCCATACATCTCATTCCTACTTGTGAAGATATTCCATAGTGGATGCTACTTTAGAGTTTTGCTGCGATTGGAGCATTTTTTAGCTCAACGTTTCCCTCGCGTTGTAGCGAGCATCATCAGAAACAAAGAAGGCACTCACTGAAACGCGAAGGTAACATTTTGCCAAAAATCCTCCAATCGCAGCAAACCTCGAAAGCCACATCAACATCTAACAACGGCTGCGAAAGCCTATAATCCTTAAGATATTTCAATTCCGCCGAAACCGGACATCTAGTTCCCTCTTAAAATTACATAATGAATCAGGAAACTTGGGGAGTGTGGTGGTATGCGCATTGGCTCGGGAAGCCAAAGGTCCGTGATTCGAATCCGTGTTCAGGTGAATTTTTTCCAAAGGCAATTTATACATCATTCCACCCTGTCCGAACCTCGCATTGAATCCGCGTTAGAGATTCAACTATGGTAGTTTCATCTTTAAAACAGTATTGAAGGAACATCAAAAAGAATTCATATTCGCCATATATCTCCCGTAAAAGGTCTTTCCCCAAAGATATATAATGTCCGTAATTAGTATTCAATTTTTCGTTTTCTATTTGGGTAAAATAGATTTGCTCGCTGAAAAAAAATCTTCATTGCAGCGTCAAATATAGCAATGAATTCTTTATTTCCTGTCACTTCTTTCATTATCTCAGCTTATTTCGTGCCATAATCAAACAAATGCTGATACATCAAATTGGCGATAGAGTTTTGGTAGTGAGCGTCCGTCTGAATAGAAGCTTCCGTCACTCGTCAATAGATTTTAGTGTAAAAAAATGTGTAGTTGATAACTAATCTTGCCATAAACACCAGGGTCTTCAATGTCAATCAAATTTGAGAGTCTATTTGATTTGTAAATCCATACTCTTATAAATTAGCTTAAAGAAAATGTAAAAATATATCTTAGGGACATTGGTACAATGTTTATGAAAAATCTTCCATCTATTTTGAGTTTTGCTGAACGAAACAAAAAAATAAGTGGAGGCAGTTGAGTTTCCTGCAGTACTCCGGCTCCAAACACAACAAAGCCAAGGGAGGGTTCTCAACTCTAATAATTATCCTTTTAGTGAGCCATTAGACTCTGAGTCCCATTACCTACTCCAGTAAAGAGAACGGAAGCCATTAAGCCAGGATAGCTCTGGAAATCCTGCACTCGTTAAACCAAATCACCTTCTTTCACAGAAGTGTTCTAATATCCTCGAGGACCTCGCTGATCCAACTATTTCTAAAACATGAAATGAGACGAGGGTCTCAAACTCGCCCACCTAATTCCATCTCTTGATACTATCTCTTTGCATGGCAGGCTATTTGTAGAGGTGACCGACAGCTGAGATCATGTATGCCAGATAAAATAGGAGGATAGGTTGAATGGAAAGGATATACTGAGGAATTGCGTAAGGGTGCAGAGAAACATGGCGTCAGCTTTAGCCTACTTTTAACGAAATGTGGCAACGGCTCCGCGGATTCACTCACTCTGTGACGGGTTGGTACAATATAGTGGTAGGTAAACATGGTGGAATTTGAACAGTAGACTATTCTTTGGAAGAGTCCACTGTGTCCATCTCCACACATGAGAGTAATGCAGTATCCTCATTTGACTACCATGATTCCCAAGGTCACAATCATTCATTGTTAACTTCAACAAGCGCAATGTTTAATTCAAATCTATTTTAAAGCTCCAATAGGTCTTAATCCAACGGTTTAAATGTGCTCCTTTGTTAGGTTGCAAGCAGTAGCAGCGTATTTTAATCCAGACTCGTTTTTGACCGTAAATATTGTCCATAAAATCCCTAATGACTATTCCCCACTCTCTCCAGTTGAATATAGTTCTATTGGTAGTCATTGCAGACCCGAGTTATTTAAAGAGTGGAAAAAATGTTATTTGACTGCTCCGAAGAAAGAATTTATTTGCCGATTATTATTTATCAAACCGCGCGGTAATTTGAGGGAATCTATGGGGTTTAAGAACGATCCTCATAACATTAAAGTTCCATTTCCCACCAGAAACACAATTTAAAATCTATAAGTGGTCTTCAAGAATCGAGTTTCAAAATGAAAAATGTTGTTTTTATTTATTATACAGAGATTATTTTCATTATACCTACTTCTTGTGGGTGGGTGTAATTACAACCATTAATTGTGGTACATTTTTAGCCACAGTTCCTTTCAGTGGGTTGGTTAATACAATGATAATAAAGAATTTTGTTTGTCCGTAGGTTTATTGTACTATTTATTGAAGTTGGTTTTGAGTGCCATAAACATTTACGGTGTGGTTAAGAAGGTCGTTTTAGATAAAAATACATGAAGGAAGCTAGTGACCTTTTCCGATTTTCATACTTCCTGTCCCCTTTTCACATTCATTAATAAGTCGAATATTGGCCGCCCCTACGGCCTTGGCAGCTGTATTGTTGTTTCCGAAAAAAATCACGGGTCATCCAGCTGTTCTTATTGAAATCGTAAACAACCGGAGGGTATCACATTTTTCAAACGCCGTGGCCTTTCAAAATTCCAATTAAAAGGAGATACCATGATGTGGAGAGCACTCAATATAATAATCAATCATTGCGTGCAAGCAGTCAGGGGGGTTATTTTGTAATCTCACTTAAGTGAGAATACGTCATAAAATGAGGAAAATTACATCATTTTTCGAAGCTCAACTCCGCCACCCAGGCTGCATGACCATCTTCGGCTCTCAAGTGGCGAACTGCCGGTCTATTAAATTGATTCATCCGCTCTTTCGACTCTTGATCTTACAAAAAAAAATATTTTCTCAAATGAACACGCTAGTATTAGATATTTTTTTCGCAACAACGCATGACATGTTAATGCAATTGCAAATTAAAAATTTTTAATATTCAATAATTGATACTATTCACTGTCTAAAGGGTTAGTGGGCGAGGAGAGGAAAATGCTTGAGGAGATTACGGCCGAGTAAGCGGTTGGAACAGGTAGTGAAAGGTGAAGGGATGTTGTAGGCCGTGATATAGGCAACGATGTTGGGCAAGTGAGGAAGGGGGAGAAATAGAATAGGCTTTATGGGCGGGATGAAGGGAGTAGGACGTCTGTCAAGCTGGAGAGCGAAATAATGCAAAAAGACAAGGACCTGCGGCCATTAAAGGTTTTTGAGTGATTGTTCCAGATTCAAGTTATTTTTGGTGCACATTATACATAGTATTATTTCTGGTGGTGTAAATAATACTCAAAAAAATCTTTGTTCACATATATTAAGTCAGGTTTCATATTGTGGGATGAAACTATCGTAGAAAACGTAAACAATTATTTCTAAAAAAAAAAAAGTAAACCAGCTCGAGAATCACAGAAGAAAGAATGGTACGAGCACTGGTGTTGCCAACTTTCCTCGGTAGATGGTGTCTTTCCATTTTGGAACCATCAAGAGTATTTATTTCTTCACCATTTACACGAGAACGGCAGGAGTTTTCACCTCCCCTGTGACCACCAAGGGATTTTTTTGACACCTGTTCATGTTTAATAAAATACTAACGACCATAATTCTGAAAAAGAGTTGGTGACAACAGTTTATGTGAAAAACCAACCTGATATAATTATATTCCGCCATTTATTTATGAGGATATCGCTTAACTTGTTAACATAATTTTAATCACCAATAAGAACAGTAGCATGCGGTATAGGCATGGAATTGGAAGTTTTCCTCAGCATGAGCCACAACACATCGCAGTTACAATTTTTATATTATCTTTAGAAACTATTACTTAGGGATGGATTGGATGTTTTTTGTAACAGCTGCTAATGATAAAACGAATTAGCGGTTGGGAACAGCAGACATTTTCAGCAACTGCTAACTATCATGGAATTCAATAGCAACAGTTATTCAATAAGATAGCCCTATCTAAAAAAAGAAACTCTAGGAGCGGCAAGAAAAGAAACACAGTCACTGGAGTCAAAATGAACTCCCGGTGATTCTATTGTTAAAGCCCTCCTTAACCGGTAGTTCACCTCTACTAAATTGAAAGGGTTAAATTCTTGCTTTCGGTTCCATCTCTTGATCCTAGCACTTTCTCTCCTCCTTCGCGACCCTCTTCAACTTCTTTTTCATCCTTTGCTTCTTCTTCCACCTCTCCCCTTTTTCACTTTCCCTTCCGCTAATTTCCCAACCTCCCCTTGGCAACCCAACCTCCCAAACCTCCCCCCTCCTATCACCCACCACCCTCCTTCACGACGACTCCCAGAATCCACAATAATTGTGTTCAACTGGCTGGCGCGCAGGTCCCAGCGAACGACCGGGCAAGTGGGAGAGAATTTTATGTTTTCTGGAATTACTTGGGGAGGGGAACAGACGAAAAAAACCATTCCTTGTAAAAAGAAGAAAGTTCCCTTTTTTAATACCCTTTTCTCTCTCTCTCTCGTCCCTTCTTTTTCTTCCCCAGGAACGCCCCCCTTACCCTCTCTGCCTCTTTTCCTTCCAAGAACTCTTCCCCGTTCCCTTTCACTTTTCGATTGACATCGCCGCGCCTTGCTCACCCTCAAAGTCTCCCACTTGTAGTAAAATGGCAACACCAAGCATGCGGAAACGGGGTAATCTACATTCCAGTCTCTTCCAAATCTCGAATGAAATTCCTCCCTAATCGATAATTTTCCCCGTGATGAAATACAAACTATTTTATGCATCATGGTGGGGTCTGTTCAAGAAAGTTCCGGGACAAGTTGAACCACGCGTCGAATCAGCCATTGTAGAATCTTGCAGGTGGTGTCAATGTTTTCATGAAAACCTCACGAGTAACCTCCTTTTTCTATACTGTTGTTACGTCAACTCGTTGTAGAGCTGCAGCTGTGTTTTCTAAAAGCAGTTTTCGCGTTGGGCAATTTTGTGATTAGTCCCAGCAATAGACCATTTTGGTTTGAAGAAGCCAGCCAGAATCATATTGAGAAGGCGAGCAATAACGGCACATTCCTTCACACAATCATTACTGGTTATTTTAGTGGCTACGATATGGAAACCAAAGCCCGATTATCACTGTGGAAAGAGGAAAGTTCTCCCAGATCAAAAAAAGCACTTCAGTCGCGATCAAAAGTCATGGTAAATCTTTTCTTTCATTCCAGAGAGGTACTCCCCACAAATCCCTCATAAATTCATACAATCGTTTTCATCATCTCATAGGCTTAGGAGGATTGCGTGTAAGTGTCCGAGGTAAGAGACCATAACCATGGCGCAGCGATGAACAGATTTTGCACCACGAAAGTGCTCCTGCTCACTCAATCCTTACCATTCGAGAGTTTTGCATAAAAAAGGATGGCAGTCCTTCTTCACCACCCCATACTAACCTGATTTGACCCCTGCCGACTTTTTTCAATTTCCAAGAATCAAGTCCGTCCACAAGGGACGAAGTTTGGTCACAATCGAGGAGATAAAACAAAAACCTCCGGAAGTTTGAAATACGATTTTTCTCCATGAATCCGGCAATTGAAGCTCCGACATGAGACATCTGTGGATAGGCAGTGGCAATAATTTCAAAGGGATAATATTTTATATAATTTGTAATGATTATTAATAGATTTAAAAGATGTAATCCCTGGAACGTTTTTAATAGGCCTTGTATTATTCTCTTTAGAGATTCTTCTATTTGAAATTAAGTCTCCACAATGTTTTCGGTTTAGATGGCTAACTCACGCAAGTCGACTTATAAAGCTTATCCCGTATCACACAATGATCCTGTATAAGTAATACTAGTTGTATGGTAGCAGAAAATTGATGTTGAGTACTAAATCTAGTACTACATTTCATGTGTTTCAACGTTGGTTGGTTGGATAATTTGGTGCATCGACGGCAAGGGTCATTTGGTGTGAGTAAACGTATTTTGGTTTCATGATGAATGTATTCAATCCATTACATATATGCATGCAGGTGAAATGCATTGCATACATGTGTGTGCGTGTTTATGTATATATGTATTTATTTGTGTGTATATACATACTATATACACACGATCCAATTATGATAATTTTCTTCTCAATGTGAATGGTGAATGGGTATTATTTATAAAAATCTTTGCTTTGATTATTTATTAAAGGCTTTGTATTCGTTTACCAGCACATTTTTTGCTACATTTTTTATAATTTTCAACGGGGTTTTTTTATTTTTATTTCAGTTATGAAATGGTTCAATTGATGGTAGTCCCGCAACAGGTTTACTTTAAAGCTGTTTTAAAAGTGTCACATAATCGTTATAGTTGTACCAGCGAAGAAGCGGAATGTTCATTCGCACTGAAGCGCTTGCCTACTATAATTTTTATTTAAGCAATCTGTGGCAGCAGGTGACTAAAACATCTGCCTATAAGAATGGTCTCTGCATTATCCGCTTCTTCGCCCGCGTATGTCGTTTGGGGCAACAGAGAACCCAATAATGCAGATATTATCTGAGAATCGCTGCACAAACCTACGAACGAACTGTTGGAAATTTTTCACCGGAAGTTGATTTCAGGGAAGAAAATTGCCATCTGCCACAGTGTGTGGGAGGCGCTGAATTGAATAAGAATAATAAGATGGCACAGCGACTGTAAAAGCTAACATGACTGATTAACAGCTACCAAAGTATTTTCCAAGTCTTCATTTTACTATGGAATCTTACGACGTCTTCCAGGTCTTGAATTAGCAGTGGTTATTAAAAGAACAGCGTTGCCAGATTTGTGATATTTTTAAATTGTCACAGCATGAATAGGTAAGTGCTCATGTATATAAAAGAAACTTTCAAATTCATTTTAGTACCTCAATATTGTTTGAAAAATTCTTAAATTCAGAATTATTATTTTTTTTATAATTTGTTTTGGGACTGAAAACGGAGGAGAGAGAGGGAGAGATAGAATGATGTTGAGCCGGCAACACCCATAAGCGCTGCGGTAAATTTTGAAAACATGGCATGCGCTAAAGATCCTACTGAATCTAATATCTGTTGACCAATCATGGATCAAGCAGCCATCGATCCTATGAGCATTTTTCCACGCAGGAATTTAAAAAAACGAAAAGCCCGTCCGAGAGAGCGCTCCTGAATCTGTTGAGGCTTGAAATGGAAATAATTCGAAGAAATGATTTCTTCGGTAAAGAAAAGAGAACCCTCGATTTAGTGGAAACGAGGAAAGAACGGGTGATAGGTTACGCTTCGAAAGAACCAGGAAATATGGGTGGGAGATAATTCACATAATTCTCTTATGAAAATATAATGTAAAGATAAAGATTCGGCTTGGAAAAATAAGGAGCTAGAAAGAGGAAGTATGATTTTCAGCTTGAATTGACATTCATTGAGCTCAGATTCTTTTCCGAAAGCATATAATAACTAAATTACCAGGGTCGGTGATTAGAGCTTACGGAATAATTTGCGCCGTTCGGATCGGATGACTGATTAGAAAGGGGTCTAAATATCACAGATGAGACGGGACACAGGGATATCCGAAAACGAACTTGAAGAGGGGGACTAGCCTGAGGTTAACATGACCGAATCTTAACCAAGGGACATGAATAAAAAGATTTTGAACACAAAGCGGGTGGGAGACACTCATAAATTAAGGGACACGACCGAGGTAGGGATAGTGTGAATGGAAGCCATTTTTTTATCTTCATTTTCACATTTTGTTGACGAAAACAAAATTGCCTTGGTAGAATTTAAGTTAATTATTAGATTGATTCCTACTAATGAGTTTAACGTGGATAAAATAAAAAAAGACAAATTTAAATGTCATCTAAAATCTAAGATGTTTTAGTGGAATAACCCCTCAAAGCGACAGCGGCTCCGAATCTTGAAATGGGTTTCTTCGAGGGAGCAACGTATTATCATTTATATAGTTGATTAGGGATTTTCCATGGGCCGTCAGTTTTTAGGTCTATCACTAATTCCTTAAAAATTAAAATTTTTCCTCAATGACAGAGAAAGTATCCATACTTTTAACCTTCGGTTTTCCTCATAGGCATACCAATTCCAGGTCAATAGACCTAGAAGCAAAAAAACTCATTCAGTGCATCGATTGAAATCCAGCCAATTAGGGACTAATTACAGTACCACGGACATTGTCTCTTATGTTCCCGAAATTAATTGGTTACTTGGGATGGCGATCGAAGCAGGATATTTGAAGGAAAAAAGCAGGATATTTTGAAAAAAAGCCTGACAACACATTAAATTCCTTTTCATTTGCTTTTCACTTGTAAATCGTGAGGCCAAAATGTCAACAGAGAGGATGAGTAAACAAAGATGCATAGTACTGAAAATAAAAAAATGTTCCATTTTTTATGTCCCCAATGAAACATTTTGCAACTTGATTTATTCAAGTTCAACATATTTTGTAAGTCAAACATTTTTTTCAGTCAAAAGTGTCTTTTAACGATTCTTTGAATTATTCAGTAATATCTGTCTAATTGCAGATCTCCCTTCGGTCTTTTCCCCGCCCCGCGTGTTCTCGCGTAACAAAAAAAAAGCGCATGCTATCGCGGGTTAACACGATGAAACGTAAGCTAGAGCAGGAAGCGGAAATGGATCTAAACGCCAGGCCAGCCAGACTCTGTTGCGAGCGTTGTAGCAGTTAACCGGAAGCAGGACCGAAACTAGTATTTTTACAAGCAGCAAAATTCCTTTCAAAATGCATATTTTTCATATAAAGACAGATAGAAAACTATACGTTTGCCCGCTGATATAATCTTATATGCTGTATTTCAGCATTTGGTATATAATATTTTTGAAAGGCAGAAAGCCGGACAATTTGGCTTCATCGAAAAAAGCCGGCCGGAAGCTCACATATTAATAAAAAAGCAGGACATGTCCAGCGAATCCGGACGTCTGGTCACCCTAGCCAAGGGGGACACGGTTTAACGTCTCATCCGACGGACGGAGTATTTTACCCGGAGTGCTCCCCATACACCCGAGTTTCTTGTATACCCCTGAGTTTAGGACAACCACATTCCAGAGGTCGTTCACTGTGGCAGCTTCCAAACTCTGGAATGGATTGCCATGGGTCACTGAAAGTGTTGAGGAAGATGCTTTGGAGCCTTTTAGGCAGTGATACAAATTTGTAGTTACAGTTGTATATTGTATAACTATATTGCTTAAGTAATCATTTAATAAGTATGGTAATATATTGTAACCATTGAATAAGTATTTTATAAGTAACTATTGAAATTTATGTATTGCAAATTGCATAGATGTCTCCTGTATATTGTAAAATTGTTATATTGCCAATATCACCCTGAAATCATATGCTTGCTAACAATCTATTTCAAGTAAAATCATTTTGAGATGTATCTAAAGTTTATTTTGTGGATTGTGTTACACATGATTTTCTTTGGTCATTTAATTTCAACTGTCTTGTACTAATTTTTCTGCTCAATAGTAGAGCTACTCCTAGAGCAATAAAGAATATTATTATTATAACACCTAAGTAGGGATCGATATTAGACAGAAAAATTTCCACTGTCAGGATTAAAAGTCAGCACTCTTATCTATACCACAAATACCCGATCACCCCCGAAATCGAGCATTATTCTTCACAGAGAAGGGGTTGGAAGGGTAACTGTGGTAAGTACAAGGTTTTTAAACTATCTGCATGATAGTAAAAAGGTTTTTAATAATTATTATTCTAGAATGATTTCCGCACATTCAATAAGAGGGATCGTTCTTGTGAGGGTAGAAACCTGTATTTTAACCCCGACGGAACTGTTATTAGCAACAGGGAGGAGCCGCTGACTGACGTAAAACATATTTTCTACAATGATTTATCTTTTTTTATTGTAATTTTACACGTCTTTAAAATGTGTTCGATGAAATTCGGATAGAATTTAAATTGATCTTCTGAATATTTTTACCCCAGTATTTACATTTTATGTGGCCAAAAACTAAAATATATAGATTAAACGTATTGCCTGGGACGCAACTGACTCTTTTTCAAGTTCTCATAAAACATAAATGTGGCGGGGCCATTGAAATGTTCGCCAAGTGTTTTATGATGGGCTTTGTCGGAGGAAGGTGGTAGTCAACAGGTGGCCAACAAGGTATCACGTAATTTATAAACTCCCGCGTAAGTTATTCGCATCGCCAATATGGCCCAAAATGTCTCGGAAGGGAATGTTTTCGTTTCCATGAGCGTTCTTTTCGAGATAATACTTCTCCTATTTGACTAATCCTAGGTGAAGTTTTGGAAAGTAACCCTTACGCAAAATTTTACGCCTGATAAATGATAATTCCAGCGAGAAAATCCTAAATAACTATTTTGTTCCTTTTAAATTTGACATGAATTGAAACAAATGGCCAACTCATTTCTCCATATAAAATATAGGTTTTTGAACTTCAAATTCGTCAGTCACTCTTTTAACCAGTGGAAATGACGATCCCTGGTTTTCACCTCCGATGAAATATGGCAACGCCGCCGCGGCTGGTAAGAAAACAAAATTATTTTGATTCTCACAATTTAATGCCTTCCAAACCAACTGGGTCTTCTCATTCTGGTTATTACAAGTCCGCACATCATTTTCTATTATTGGTCGGCATATATCAGATTGCTGATTTGTAAGATGCTGCACATAATACTGACCAACGACTTAGGGGCTCTACCGCTCCATGCGTATTTCTCGAATAATAATTTATTCATGAATGTGTTAGTAAATCTCAAATAATTCTAAACGTGAAAGAAAGAAGTTATAAATACAAGAGATATGAATGAAACTTCCTGTCTAGTCAAGATCCAATTAAAAAAAAGTTAGTTGACCGTTTTTGACTGGATCTTGAATAGACTAGAATTTCCAATTTTTTGAGTTAGACTGACAGCTGTCTTTCCATTTTTTTGTGGTCTTCCTGTCTGTCTCCTGTCATTGGGGATGTTATCTCTTGCAATGTGGGGGGGTCTATTTTCCGCCATTCTACCAACGGGCGCATCCCAGTACCTATCTTCTCCACTCTCTTCTCAACTTACTGCATCGTTTATACTTTTCTGCTGCATTAACTAAATGTTTCTTTTTCTATCCAAAAGTGTTGCCCGTGATCATTCTTATTGTCCACATATCTGTTACTCTCAAGAGTCTGTCAGTGTATGTTGTTTTAGCTCTTCACCACCACATTCACCTGATCCATGTCATTTAATAATGGGTCTGATACCTCTTTTACATATATGTGATTTGCATTACGTTCGTTATTTTCCAGATAAATTTGAAAGAGTCCTGAGACTGAGGCAGCCTTACTGACTTCCTTACTTCGTTTTCTAGGTTTCCGTTACTAAAGATTTATTTTCCCAGATAGTCAGTGTGCATTACTTGTTCTATTTTAGTATTTTAAAATGGTTAGTTTAAGACGCATAGGTTCTTTCCTCATGGCCATGGCAAGACTTTGGATTTAGAAATAGTCGTATTATATTTCGTAGTCGTTGAGTTAAATGCAAATAAAAGACGTTGTGAATCATCTTCACATAGAATGAAAATTATGTTAGGTATCCTATTATATACGTTATATATGTATATTAGGTATCCTATTAGGTCAGTAGTTTTAGTGATAAATGAAAATATTCTAAAAAATAGCTGTCAAGGAAAATAGGTAAGTTTTATAACTCTAAGCCACACTTACTAAAAGCCATTTGGCATTTAGCGCGGATATATATAAAATAGTAAAACTACGCACTGTTACATTTTCATTTTGAAATGTGAAGAATAACTTTGTGAGCCTGCATAAATGTATTCACGATCTCGATCTAGGTTTTGACGTAAACTCCTAGGTCATGCGTTCAATATATTTATGTGGACTTAAAAAGATATTCTTCTAAGTTCAAAATTTTAAGCATATTCCATGACGTCACGCCTGAGGCAACGGACCTTTTCATTTATTTCATCCACCAATTACTCGTAATTTGGCCGTGTTACTCTAGAGCTCAGCTCGAAGACTTCTTTCCAACTCAAATCCTTGTAAATACGACCATTACCTCAATTCAACTCGTTATTTTAGGTAAATAATCTTCAAGAAAGTTTTGATGCATCGCCAGCAGCTTGAGGGCCCTTAATTTGTTCTAAAACAGTTTGAGTCTGGTATGTGGATTAAACTCTCGGGCTCTTAAGTGTTCTCCCTTCTTGCCCTCATGCTAACTCTATCTTGGGTAGTTCTAGCATTTGCCAATAGACTCGTACTCGTAGCACTCACTTCCTCTTGTCTTAATTACACCAGCTCTCACGATCCCATCCCTGGCAATTATCCCCATTTACTCTCTCCCTCTCTCTACATTCCTATCTCCACGTCGTAGTAAAGCTGTCCCAGATCCTCTGCTTCACCTGCTCAAGCAACCGTACGCATGACGGCAGAGTCCCACGTTACAGAGTGGTTGATCATCACCGATGCGTTTGCAGTTACTTAACAGTCTGCCCACCCCACTTTAAGTTCCTACCGCCGAACCCCTCTACCGTTTTGTCATTCCCGCGAGTGTAACCGGAGCGTTATTCAAGTAAGGGAATTCGCGCGGACAAAATTAAAGAGAGACTACATCAGCGTCATATTTACCGAAGCATGACTCAGCCGATGTGGGAAACAATTGAGGGTGACGTCGCGTAATAATCGAGATTGCTCACGGAGACCTCGGGATTGAATTCCGTCCTCTCCATCAGTACCTAGCGAGCACTTCTTCCGTTTATTCCCTCTTGTTTACCCACTTCAAAAATATTTTTACTCCTACGGCTTGGTATCCAGTAAACATGGAAATTGTATATCTCCAAGCTGTGCGCCCCTCCCCCTTACAATGCACTGCGGCTACATAGGACGAAGCATTTCTTAGTGAGCCATGGATTAAAAAAATAATTTGAGCCCTAACTCAGACAAAAACAGGGACGAGCATGCCGTAGTTGGAGTACCGATAGAACTTGCACTTAGGAGTGTACAATATAATGACTAAACTCCAGATAGAAGAAAAGCAGGAAAACTATGTTTACTTTGCCATTATAACAAAGCTCATGTTTACCTTATTATGCGCTAATAGTTTGCGTAATTAAAGACCAAACAAAAATGGTCAACTTGTAAACGAGCACTTTCACTTCATGACATAGTAATGCTGGAAAAGTTGAATTAAGTAGTAAAAATAATATTCCAAATAGAAAACTAATTGAAACAGGCAAATTAAAAACAATCGGCCTGGACCAGAAATCGATCCACAGATAGCACCTGGGTAGCGTAGTGGTCTGCGCATTGGCTCGGCAAGCCAAAGGTCCGTGGTTCGATCCAAGTCCAGGCCGACTTTTGCTCGTGGCCATTTCTACGCAATTAATCGCCGTATTTGAGGCAGGCATGAACATCTTCATACAGGCAAAATAAACTTAAAGATGGAAATTAATAACTTCGTTAAAAGCATCCATGAGATGATACCTAAAAATCATTACCCGACAACTAGTATCAAAGTTATTGCCCAGTCAATGTCAAGCTTCTTGCGTGTGACCTTATTTTTCACACGTACGTGAGATCCATCGGATTTGTGGGTAAATCAGAAGAATGACATTTATTTCAAACAGCATATAGAGATGGCCATGCCACTATGATTGCAATTGCATTCTTAATTCTGCGGCATGCGATAAAATGACCACGAAAAATTCTCCCTCCAAGCTTTCCTCAATGTATTTCGTGCACGCAGGATGATGCCCTTCTGAGTGTTTAAGGCATAGAAATCATTTTAAACACAGTCCTTACAGGATTGAGCACGCCCTTATTGGAGTACCTATGCACCTAAAGAAAGGCGCTAACGGGACCACAGTTTAATGTCCCATCCGACGGACGAAGCTCTACCTTTAAAGCGCTAAAAATGTTGCTTCCGAATATGAGTCGAAATTCCATTTAGAATCTCCACAGCTCCCCAGAATAGAAACCGGGCAATTGAGACGAAAATTCAGTACTCCAGCAACCACCCCAACCCAATTCCTCATCTGCTTAACTTTTTAACTCGCTTGGCACAGAATTTGGAAATCTAGTTTCAAAAACCATTCCTAGCCGATGATATTTACGCTAGAAAGTACTTTAATTTGGATACACACCATTTTTCAGTGGCTGGAGCTACATTTGGTAATGTACATATTTTTTTACGTAGCCTTATGGTATATGAGATATATGCCGTAATAATTCAATTATGTACGTATGTACATATTTTCCTCTCATCGTGAAATAATATATTGATATATAAGTTAAATGGTTTCTAACAGATATTAAGGTGTCACGGAGAGTCAAAGATTCGAACAAAACATATTTAAAACATAAATTACGCCTAACTTTGGAATATCTTGCGGAAAACTATCAATATATCAAGTCAGTTCATATAGCAAAATTTAAAATATAATTCTTGTATCACTTCCATCACTGGATGTATGGCGAGCTCTACCACATAATCAGATGTACTCCCATTAAATATGGTCCTAAAATGTTTTCTTCGACTTCGAATTATTTAAATCTGCACTCAATGACCCACTATTACCATTCCAGACAACTTAAAAACAGCAATACAACTGCCAGTACAGTGGTACTTTGCTTCACTAACCGCTCATCACATAAACATTTTTCATTATCTATTTTGGACTTGGGTGATACGGACTGTGACTATTTCCGGATGCGGCGTATCACAGACTATTTAGTATCTCCATCGTAAAATGGCTTAAATCTTATTTCGTTCTTATACTCTGCGTACTTATAGACCTTTTGTCATACATAAACAAAGATAGGTAATAAAACGATCTGAAGATGGCTAGGAACCGAAACCGGTTGTACTTTCGCAATGAATTATGCAAGTAACAACGTTTGTTCTACAATCATGATCACATTCCACCAAGTTAAGACTTCAACATTTGATTCGAAAAATAGAACCTCATCTTTCCACGCTAATTTTTTCACTAGTAGAACCTGAAATTACATTTTATTAAATTCTGGAATGGGTAAAATATGAGTTACAGAAGAATCACTCTTATCTAATACAGATGGTTTATGCGTAACAAAGTGTTCATAAGAAACTAGTTCCCCCAGGGAATGAATTCAATAAAATTAAGACACCATAACAACCTATATTTTGAGCTTTTAGCAAAATACTGCGCAATACTTGATGTGCATATGCCTTAATTTTATAGAAATAGCACCGAATTTGCCTTCCACGGCTGAAAAAGGTGTCTATTCACAATATATATTCGTTGAATAATGTGATTGGTTTTAATTTTGTATTCTAGTAGCCAATGCACTTCATCAGTGGAAGCTGTATATTTTGAACATAGCATAAAAAAAGTAAAATTTTTGTTTGAAGGCTTTCGCAGCTTTTCTTATGTACCTATGTAGTTTGATATTTTCGGGGAATGCTGCGTTTTCATTCGCAGCATTCCCTGAAAACATCAAACTACATGGGTAAAATTTAGTACCTATATTTTTTTAATAACACAGTCGCGGTAGAACCTCCCTAATGCGAGCAATAATATAGTAAAATTTGTACATAGGCTCATACTAATAGTAATACAAATATATTTCAGAGCTATTCCAACATTTATGAGTTCCTGCAAGGGAAGTGGAATGAATTCCTACTGAGTTTCAAGATACGGACTTGGAGATATGTGAACCTCAGACAAGAACGAATTAAGTTTACAAATCGAGCCACCACTGTCCATTAAATTGCCTTTCATGTCTCCCTGGTAGGAGAACAGAATAATAAATGATGAAAGTAATGGTACAAGGCGTCACATGTGTGAAACTCCTTTGCGATGCGAAAATGGAGAAAAAACAAAACATTTCTTGGCTCATACAAATTATACACATACGTGCGACCGGTTTCGTTCGACTGGTCCACCGGCGACTACTATTTTCCAAATCCACACCTACCTCCCGACCACACCTCCATTCTCTCCCCAACCCCTCCCCCCCCCCATCCTTTTCCAACTCCACTTTGTCCAGCCAACCCTCGTTTAATCCGGAATATATTAACCATGGGGTATTATTTAAATACATCTTACATACATTGCCAGCTAATAAAAGATTTAGAGATTGAATTGCGAAATATGTGGTGTCCTCTCTGCTGCTAGATAAATAAGCCAGTTTTGATCAATCTAATGTGCAGCTTTAAAAATCTCTTGTCCATGTCTAGATAAAAAAGTCTGATGCTGAACTGAGCTTTCATGAAAGGAAATTGATGACCAAACCTGCTCATTATTAAAACCTTTGGTACTTAACAGTTTTTTCTAAATATTGGTTACGTACATTGACTTAAAGATAATATTGTGTGCCTGCAACATTTGTCTCCTGTCGACAACCGTCATTTGTCTCTCCTACGGCCTAAACCCATATATAATACCCTTCAGGCCAACTCAAGGGTGTGTGGCAGGGGGTGAGTTTTCACCAGCATAAAATACACTACATCCTACTAAATTTAAATAAACTACGGCTACTCGTACGTTATCAAAAACCTGAAAATACTTGTCAGGATGTGAAATTTCACCAACATAGACTACACTATAGGTATGCTACCAATGTTGTATAAACAATGAGTATTAGTGTATTATCAGGAATTGTCTTCGTTTATACATTTCCATCTATTTCATAACATTCCACTTTAGTTTCCTTTCCTTAACCGCACCTTCTGATCAGAATTACTAAGAACGAAAAAACGGCTTTGTTCAATTCCGCTTGCAGAACTATAAAACATTCGTGGATTTGTGTTTAATGGATGGTCTTGAAGTGTGATGGAGTTCAGTTCAACAGCATCACCCGGCTGGAAAGCAGAGTACTCTTCATACTCAGCATTCACTGGGAAAGATGCGATTTTTATATTTGTCCTGATTTTCTGTAAATGCTTCAAACGTAGACAATGTAATAGTTTGGGTCTTTTCTTGTAAGACCCTCACCATTTTTTTCTTTTTTTCTGGATTCCACCTTTTTTGCACTTTTTTATTATTCCCAATAAGAAAAATTAACGTTTTGAACGAATTCCATGACTAATTGTAAGCACAACACATTCGGCCGTTACTATTGTAAACCTACCTACTAGGTTACCGAACGTTTCACCCGCACACATCGTTCCATTCATCGTAGGTTCCAATCTGCACTCCAACAACCTGGAATTGATAGTTTCCATCCACACCCTTCAACGCTTCATTTTTTTCGTAGCCATTTAGACATCAACATAATTTTTCTCCTCTAAAAATAATTTAAAGAGATTCATAGGCGAAGTGTCCAAATCTCTTTAATCTCATTCAACACATTCCATTTTCACTTCCCTTGCTGGATCCCCAACCACACATTAGAATCACAAAGGACAAACTAAATTGAGCTTCTTCATATTTCCGGGTTCTACCGCGTAGTTTGCTGTGTTGGTGACAACAGTTTCGCTGGCACTACTGCCAGCGTCTTCAGGTCGAAGACCTGAAACTGTTGTCACCAACACAGCAAACTACGCGGTAGAACCCGGAAATATGAAGAAGCTCATCGTAAACCACCGCGATAACCTTCGTTCTTACGACAAACTAAATTGTTCAATGAGTGTTAACATGAAACGTATTAAATGCTTCGCAGTATTAATGAAAAGAAAACCTCGTTTACTAGCCGATAGCAGGGAGTGTGATCAACTTACTTTGCTAAACCTCTTGAACTATTGATCAAAATTATTAAGAATTAGTGGTAAATTGGGGGTCGTGATGGCCTAGTGGGTAGAGCGCTGGGCTGAGCGACTGGGGGTCCCGGGTTCAAATCCGGGTGAAGCCTCTCTGGACACCCCCACCAAATATCCTCGCGGTACGACTATCTGACTGTCAGCACATCGTGTAAGATCGCAGGTGGCCCAGGGAAAGGCCCCCTACCCTGAAAATGTGAATTTCAACGATAAGAGACCATAACAGCTGCCGATGAGACTTTTAACTAGATTTGTCAATAGGTAGAGTAGGTACTAGTAGTTAGTTAATTTCCTCCCTAATACTTGCATTCTTATCTGCTACCTAGTACGCTCAGTACGAATGTTTTCAGTATATTTCTTGTATCCCTGCCCACTTATGTAGTTGCAAAATACTAACGGTCCTTCTAACATTGGTGGTATACCCATAATGTAGTGCATGTTTGTGAGGCATCGTTTTCTGACAAGCATTAGCTAAATCAGTCTAATGCACCAATAGTCGTAATTACACTAATTTTTTTAGGGTATAGTGTATTTCATGTTGGTGAGTACTCACCCCCTGCCACACACCCTCGAGGAGGCATGAACTGTATTTTGTAGATGTAGATGTAGAAGTTGCTCACTAGCGTGTGATTAATTTCTCCCTAATCCACTTCACTGTTTGAGACCAGTTGATGTTGCCCCATGACGAGGCTACAAATACTCCTCGACATCAAAACCAACCTTCGGGTTGAAACACTGAGTGTGAGTGAGTGGTAAATGTTCACATGTTGTGACGCCTACAGTGTAATATCCGTTTATAGCCACCCTTCCCGTTGATTCGTTCTCTTCCTGAATTCGTTGAGAGACAGTGGGAAAGAGTGCCCGAATAAATATTTTCGGCAACGCCTTTGTTCCGCGTCCGTCCGCCCGCATAAACACGTGAGTGTTCCGTCCGCGAAAATTTTGCACGACCCTTCAAGCAGATGATGATAATGATCCGTTTCTTTCGGAGAGGGGCCAATGATTTAAGAGCGCCGCCGGGCCGCCGTCGACGGCGGAACGGACGAGCGAGGCTACACACGGAGAGGATATTTGGAGGCCAAGGTGGACGGAACGAGAAAGGAGAATTTTTCACGGCCACTTCTCTCACTCGTGCGAGTGTGTTCGTATCCTGCCCTCCCACGACCTCCTCCCTCTCCTCCTGCTCCACAATCCCTTTCCACCTACCCCCTCCCCTCCCTCCACCCCTTCTCCTCCTGCTCCGACCACTCCCATTCAGCCTCCACAACCAAATAGGTTGAGATCATAGATTTGAAACAAAAAATAAAAGTTGGAACCACGACCCTGATGGAAATTTCCCGAAAATAATTCCCTAGAATACAGGGAAAAGCATGGGAAAACTTGAAAACTACTAAGAAAAAATTTATTTTCTGAGGACTCCAAGGATTTTTTTTTCATAGAATTTCTTTCCTTAGACATGGCAGACTTTGGTAGGTAATTTTCCTAGAACAAAACCCTTCTTTAGGAAAAACCCTCAGGCATAGAAAAAATCACACCAGCAACTGCATGGAGTGCAGTGCATAGAGGAAAATATGTGGTGGTCGGAGCTATTTTTTTATATAAAGAGACTAAGGTGAAACTTTGCATACGTGTTCTCATTACTGATTAGTAATATCTGTAGATGAATATTTAAAAACATTGCATCAAACTGATTTATTTTCTTTTGCTAATTCAATTATATTTTAACACGTAGCCTTATGGCACATGACATATAATTCGTAATTATTCAATTACATATTTTCAGATTTACTTGAAAAGGCAAAAATAATACAATTCATATTGCTATAATAATTGCTAAGAAATATCAAGGAGTCACGCCGATTCCAAAATTCGATAAAAAACATATATAAAGTTCTGGGGTAGGTTTCCGCGGGGGTTGGATGGATGGCGTAGATTTTTCCGATTTTAGGGATTCCCGCCGCGTGGTTTCATGTTAGGGACAATATTTCTCCGGCTACCCTCCAGGCTACCTCACGTCCGGTCTCAGGGACCTGAGGAACTCTGCAGGATAGCCGGTGAAATATTGCACTTAAGTTGGAACCACGCAGCGGAAATCCTGAAAATCGGAAGAATCTACGTCCAAACATATTTCAATATAATTTCGTTTAAATTTCAATACCGCGCCGAAAACTCGAGTCATAACATGCGTTGATCAGGGGAAAAAATGAAATATAACTATTGTATGGTGCGAAAGTTTCTGCGGTGCGTAGAAGTTGAAGGCTGCATGCTTTGGAATGTTTCACCGCGTCGTTATTTTTAGATACTTCCCGAGATACATTCGGGAAGCTATCGAGATATCAAAACACCCGAGGAATTTCAACAGGGAAGACAGGTATCACCTCCACAGCAATTGGAAAAGACTTTTCCGTATGGAAACTGTCGACATGACCAAACACCGGAGGAGAAATATTTGCGCCAACGGGAAAAATGACGCATATATAAGGTCGTCAATTATCGGCATCATCACTTCGACCTGAAGACGCCTGCTGGAACGCAGGCGAAACTGTTGTCACTAAAAACAACGACGCGGTGAAACACCCGAAAGCATGCAGCCTTCAAAAACAATTGTATTATTTCCGTTACTGTCTGTATGGTGCCTGTTCCAACGCATAAATAGTAGCAATTAAATGAAATGTGGTCCGAGAATTTTTTTAAATTTATTTATTAAATTACTAGCTAAAGGTACCCGTTGAAACTCAACGGGTGTGAAAAACAATGATTTTTTATATATAAAAGCCACAAAACCTGAAGAATAATGAGCGGTCTTATTTAAGTCGTCTTCTGAGTGAATTAACTTAATCGCTTCCCTTGTGTACATATATATATATTTGCATTCAAAAACTTGTTTCAGTATGCTAGCAAAAAATGAAACCACTGCACCGAACCAAATGATTAGCATGGCCTTTGGGGGGTCTTCGGGGGCTCTGAGGGCTTTTTATTTTATATATAAAAAGCCCTCAGCCTATATATTACCCACAGATATATTTACCATTTACATGATAAATTTCAGCTCAATCGGTCGAGTAGTTTTTGTGTGATGGCTAAAGGGAAAATAACAATAGAAAATTAAATAAAATGTTGCTAACGAACACAAATAAATCACAAAAGAAATAAAGAAGTCCGAATTTCAAAGTTTGGTAAAGAGAAAATACGAAATCTAACAACAATTCCAAATTGCAAAGCAAACATCAAAATCCGATTAACAAAGCAAAGAAATGACATTGCGATAGAAAGAGATCATGAATAATTTTCTTGTAGTATTTGATCGGCGAAATCAACTCTAATACTTATTTTTATTTTTAAAAATCTAAACACCACGTTTTAGAAACTGCATTCACCGATACAGCATTGCAAGCATGCATGAGATAAACATGTAAATATGCATTGACTTTAGCAATTGTCCACCTAAGCAAGCCATCATGGGGCCCTTGGGACTCTAGGCCCTTCTGATACAGATATACTTTCAACGTGATATCATGGGCCTGCGGGAAAACATGTTATTTACATGCTAGTGGCGTAAATATCTTTTGAAGATCAAATATTTGGTTGCCAAGGAAATATGATATTGTTGATTTCAGAGAAAATGTGAGATTTTTCAGCTAAAAACATGAATTTCACACGAATACGAAACTGAATAGAAAATCGATTGAAAGAATTAGAATTTTCATTTATTCAGCCATCCGATAAAGAATTCCAGCCCTATATCTTCAGTGGAAGTACTTTTAGAAAGCAAAAAATAAACCCACTGCACCGAAACCAACGATTAGCATGGACCACAAGAGGGGCCTTTGGGGGGCCTTAAGAGACCCTTAAGGCTTATTAATATAGCTTATATTACCCACTGATATATTTTCTATCTACATGCGAAATTTCAGCTCAATCGGTCCAGTAGTTTTTGCGTGATTGAGTAACAAACTTACAAACTCACATTTATAATATTAGTAGGATTAAAATTTGCGCTCAATGACCCTTTGTAAATTTGATTTCCTTCAAGTGCGCATTCGCCTTCTTCTTTTCTGTGATTCCCCTCTCCTCTTCCTTTCCTTACCGCCTGCCTCCCTCCGTCACTACTTCCCCACCCCCCTACTACCTAGGGTTGCCAACTGACGGAATTTCTCCGGACAGTCCTGATTTTGATGCCTTTGTCCAGAAAGAGGAATTACGTCATTCCGGACGGCACTTTGTCCGTAATTTGTAAAAAAAATCCACATTTACACTGCATTTTATTGAATTTAGGAGTATTTATCATAATTTAATAAATAGTTATTGTTCATCAAAATATAATAATATCTAGAAATTTACAAATTGGATAACGTTAAACTGAATTTCAGTTTTTACGACTTTAAACTATACTTCATCTTTCCGAAATGTTTTTACGGAACGTGCACGTATGTGTTTTATATAAAAATTAACAAAATGCTAGAATTAAATTGTTAACAAGTTATTGTTATTTATAATTATTGTATGAGTTGTACCCAGATTCCAATACAACGATATACCCAAGACATTTGAACTTAAAATAACGTGTCCGGCTGTTTTGAAAGTAAAAAGAGCACAAAAAGTTCTCGCCTCCGGCCCAGACCCATTGTACGCCGGCAAAATCAGGGGTTTGTCCGGAATTCCAGTTGAACTAAGTTGGTAACCCCCACCGAAGATGATGCATAAGCATTGTAACGTTTTTACTGTAGCTTTTCAGTGTGTTGCATGAACTCACGCTGTTACTTTCGGTAACACTGATTTTAGTATTAGTGTTACCGAAAGTAAGATCGTAAAATACTGCAACATTTGTGAATTTTTGAGAAAATTACTAAATATCTCCAAAGTAAAACAAAAACTCTTGCGAAAGAAGGAAAGAAGAAGATGAAGGTCCATCAAATTCTGAATCTAAGAAGCCCAGAATATCATGCGCCGAACATTTCAGAAAATTTCGAGAGAGGCAGCAACTCAAAACTACAGCTGTAAGTCATCAGTGCCAATTGCAAGTGATTAAATACGTCTCGTGTTTTCGAACACAATTTCACTCATTCATTTCAACCTCTGAACAAACCCGACTCACAAGTAGATGTTTCACAGAATAAAATCTACTGTCGTGGTCGTGGAAACTGGTATTTTCCGCGACCAGTTATTTATTTCTAAACATGATCATTACATAAAAATATTTATGAAATATGGGACGGATCCTATAAATTCTCAAATCCGATTTCGGACTCACAAAGATCTACTCATCTCTCAGATGTGGAATCAGTCATTAAAGAAAAATTATACGGAAAAAAGAGCCATCAATTTTAATTAGCAGTTTTCGATGCTAATCTTTAAACATTCCTCGAAAATCATATCAATGTGCCAACATCAGGTGCAATATCACTAGATACGTATCGTTTGCTAAGTTCCACAAAAACTGCTCTGGAATGTTCTTTTCAAACTCGCGGGATTCGAAGAGCCACATGTAACGTCTCATTAACTGTCATCAAAGTTCTGCGAAAATTCCAAATATCGTTGTTATACGTAGAGACCGAGGAAATCACATTTAAGTACCTTGAAATGCAAACGTAGATCTTCGTAGCGATGTGAATCTTATGTAAGAACTTCCGTTTCTTGCTACTTCATCAGTTTTTTGCTTCGAACATTCGCAGACATTGCAGTCAGAACCAATCGGGGCAATTTAATTGTTCCTGATAATGCTGCCTGTCAGAAACCGAGGAATGCAACAGTACTTATTTAATTAACTTTTATAAGAACACAACACCCAATAGAGTAGCATAAACACCAAACAATGATAGAATATTTAATAATAATGTGTAAATATCATTTTTTAAATGAGGTCCGGCTAAAATGTCACTCGGGATTGATAGGGTTAAGTTTTAAAGGTAACTTGCCCTCTGCTTTTTTCATATTTAAGTCAAAGTAGGAATGGCCTTACTAGACCAACCACCCCGAGTCCAATCATGGTACCAGCAACTCTCCCTTCAGCAGGGGTGGATTAAGGTGGGGTGCAGGGGGAGTGGCCGCCACCCCCGAAATTCCAGGAAAAATAATAAAAATGTTTGTCAAAGTATTCCATACCCTCCCCAGACCCGCATCCCGCCCCCTCCTAAAACAATGACCTTAATCCACCCCTGACTTTCAGTACAACTTTGCTCTCGACCCCTCTCACAGAAGAACCAGAAAAGGAACCATTACCATGCCTCAGTGCATTAAGGCTGCCATCCGGTTTGACTTCCTTCGACAGCACGTTCACCCTCTTTTTTCTTGCAAGATTGAACCTCAATGTGAATGGCATCGAAAGAGCACATCAAAAGTGATGAATGCTTGGGACATATATGGATTAAATAGCATTCAAATCTAATACGTCCGGCAGTTAACTTGATAGCATGCCTCAAGACTGCAAGATTGAATCATTCTCCAAGGGCAGAACTGCTGCGCAGCCGCTTGATTGATTTTTAAGAGTGGAGAACAAATCGTAATTTAATCTCAATCACGAACAAGAATCCTAAAAATAGACTATTCGAACTGAATTCAAACGTATATAGATGTATAATAAATTTTAAAATATTCAATAATCAATTTATGCCTAGCATTTAATTAAAATAGTGCAAATTACGAGATACAATTACACAAATACTGAAAGGAAGAATTATTAAGAAAATACTAGGCACATTAATTACTAAAGAATTAGAGAATAAGGTATAATCATGGAAAACATTTATCGAAATGTAGATTATATAACAGAAATCGTGGAGAAAAGAAGATTGATGTTTTTACGGACATTTTAGCATAAGTTTTTTGATACTCCTGGCTAACTGAATATAAATGTATGATGCTTTAGCTGGACTTATTTCCCTCATATCGAACTTTAAACACACCTTCGATCCCGAAGATTTTTTTTGCAAATTTAGAAGAAGAATAGCGAGAAAGTAATACATTTACTGTAAAAGTAGTTGAGAAAACATAGGTACGAACTACCAACCATTAAATTTTTGACGTGATCTGTGTGATGGAACTTCATCATATTTGTAACGATAACTCTACGGAACGCACAGCCGCTACATGGACTTCGAAAACTGCATCTATTTTATTTCAAAAATCTCGAAAAAATGTGTAATGAGTTACTGATAATTTGGTTAAAAAGAAATATGATAATTTTTTCTATATGATGACGCCCAATTCATGGAATTTTATGCAGTTTGGCACTATTATGCAGAAACTCATGTAGATAGATATCAGTTGACGACGGCTATGCATCCTTAGGTCTAACCTAAGATTGTGCACAGCAATGAGCAGCTAGGTTCATGAAGAGATGTAAGTCTAACAGTGTGAGGAGGTTGTCAAGAAAAGTGGGATGGGAATCTCTATGAAAGCGTAGACTAGATAAACATGCTTAAACTCCTGAGTAACTTTGAAGCATCTTACTTCTTCGAAGACCTAAAGACATAAATAATTCCTGGCTACTGTGGTAGCCTCGATCATATGCATACAAATTGGGAAATAGATTGCAGGACAGAGAGGGGTTTAACTAATCATTTCTTTCTCGCACGAATAAGGACCAGAATAGCAATGACCAATGTCTCCAATACATTTAGTGTTTAAGATATGTAGCCTGTTTTCTGTATTTCTTCATTATTTCTTCAGTCTGCAATATTCATGGAAAGATTGTTAATTTTGTAATAATAATTGTATATCAGAATGACTGTAGAGTTATGAAGACGAAACAATGTCGCTGGGTAGAATAGACTGTACTAGACTGTGTTTTGTAACATATCACTATTAGTGACATATTTCCCCGCTTTGGAAGTCAAGCATGATTTTGTTTTCTGAATTAATTACTCCGTTTTTGTATGCATGAATTAATTGTATTGGTTGTACTAATCAGTAACTGTATCTTGGCCCTGGTACTGCATGTTAGCATATCTTCCAACGTCGTAATCCCCTAGTTTCTGGTTTTCCCATGCATTCTACTCATTGACTACGTTTTGGTGTGCGCCTTACAACCAGGGGAGAATGCTGAGCCTAACCTAGAACTAGGACGAATATTGCAAGCCTGGTGTTAAATCATCCCTTGCCACACACCCTAAATGTGATTTGCACGGTATTTCGGAGATGTAGATACGTCTCATTCATGCCCCTCCACTCCCGAGAAGATCTTACAGAAGAACCGTGAAATGAGGCATTATGCAAGTACCATGCCGCCACTCCACGATTAATGGCTGTCAGCCAGTTGGTTTAATTTCCATTCAGAGTTACACCTTTTTTTTATTTTTGGATTGAGTTGAGACTAAAAGCATTGCGAAAGTGCAATTCGTAGGTGATGACTACCTGTGACACGTTTGGAGTAAATAACAGCCTATGTTAATAAGTCGGGCACTTAGCTCTACCACCAACATCAAAAGACTGAGACTGAATCAAGGACAAGTAATCCGTGCGGTCGGCTGTTTTTTTTTTTTTAGGCGTGAAGGCTAAAGGCGCGATATAATCTCACCCATGAAAAAAGCTCCACGACAAAGCCTGATGTTGCGGATATTCCCAAATGGAATAATCAATGAATTATCCCCGCGAAGCCACTTGTGGAAATAAAAATAAACCCATAGAAAGGAAATCATGAGTCATTGAGTAACAAGAAGTACGTAAGTTGGTGACCTATATGACATTCAATTCATATTCCAACTACCTACAGAAAAACGCATACATATTCTGTATGGCAAGAAAAAAATAGGTGTGGCCGTCGCGGGACGGCCGACAGACGTGGAACACGAAGTATGGATATGACTGGCAGTGGGGAGTACACAATACTTACATTTTTAACATAAATAATAAACTTAATATTTCTAAAAAAAGTATGATCATGAAAAGTTCTAAAAAAATATGAGTTAGAAAATGTTATTCATACATTAATGATAGTTACAAAAAATGCACTGACTTAAAATGCTAATATTAAATTACACTATATCTCTCTTGTGATAGTATTGTGAATTCATTAGAAGCGCTTGTATTTACGTAACCAGTAACCACGCAACGACTCAACATTCGATTCTTTCGAGAGTTGGGTGTCACATGACGCATGGCTTTCCATAAGAAGTGCTCCACTTCAAAAAAACAATGCTTACTTTCAATGCTATTTTTCCGCACTTAGAACTTGTAATTACAGTGTGTTAAATGCGATTTTGCGTGAAATATGGGCGGAAATTTGTGGTCTTCTATGCAATATGGTGCATTCGAATGCCAGAATTGAGCAAGGAAAATATGGCCACCGAGTAGAGAATGTAGGATTTGATAACTTCAATCGGATGTTTTTGGTCGATAAGGACCAATTGGTTGTAAAAGTGACTAAATAATTCCAGAACTTAGCGATCGGGATCATAATTTTGTCCAACCAGGTGTGACTTAGGTTTAAGCTAGTTCCACCGCTAATTTAAATGTCGTTTAATTCATATTCGGGATAGTGACGGTAAATATGCTATCTCTATGATATGAATAAAAAAATCCCATCTTTCCTCGCTATTTATTTGTAAATTAAACTTGAAGTTACATTTTCTTTAATGCAAACTTGGGTGAAACATTGTGAAAATTTGGTATATTTCTGTTTTATTTAAATTCCATTTACGGAAAAGCTGTTTATAAAAGCAAGTCCTCACAGAAAAGTGAAAGGTAATAAAATATAAGCATTGTTTCATTCTATGTGTTGAATAATTTGAAAATTACAGCTATAAATGAAGTAAAAATGCGTTGTTTCATTGGAAATGCCGATTAAGCCGGCTCCAATGGCAGGAATAAGTCTTAATTTAAGATGTATTCGTCGACTTATGTTTCATACTTTAATTTTCATTTTACAAGCTAAGGCATGCTGTTAATTGAAATTAACAATTGTTCAACAATACAAAGGAAAAGGCTGAATTTAGTATTGATTTTGACTCACACAGTCATAGTGCAAACTCCTAAAGATTAAAATAAAAATAATAATGGCAGAATAAAGGCCGCCACACACCGAATGCTATGCTAAGCGCGCTACCAGATTTCGCGACGTGTCTTAAGATCCCGTAAAGCGATTTCTCACTGCCCGCACACACCAAATGCGAGCCACGCGAACCGATGCGAACTTCCCTAGCGCTATGTCGCAGGGCATCGCTCGGCCGGCGATTTCCTCTTCGCTTAGCTTCCGTGGCGCATGCGCAGTATCTATTTCGGTAAATGAGCACTTTCGTCCCGCCAGCCCAAATTAATTTTTAACCTACTTACAACAGAGCATTTTCAACTAAATTACGTACATTAGTTCTGCACACTATGCGCATTGTATAAAATCATTCACCATTGCAATTAAGTCAATATTAACGGAATATTCAAGTGTCAAATCTGAGAAGTGCGTTTTACGCCGTCCGCCATGGTTAGTTTCTGGTGTGTGAGCGCATATAGTGGACGTTCGTTGCGAGAATAGTTCTCACGCTTAGCATAGCATTCGGTGTGTGGCGGCCTTAAAGCAAATTGTAAATGTAAATGTACATCTGCGTTGTGCTCCGCGCATGGCTTTTGATAGGGGATGTCACAGAAATAGCTGTTTTGGTATTTGAATTAAATAGACGTTCCGTTCTCATAGGACATGAAGTTATCATATATTTAAATTTATGATTTAGCCTGAATTTTGACCCAGGAAATGGAGTGCCTAAAGACTGACAGTCCTAGCGCCTATTTCCCTTTTTTAATCTGAGTGGCCGAATCAAATCTACTGTTGTGGTGAGGAAGTAAAAGATCACTCTCTAGTTCATGTGAGTTGTCACGGTGGACAGCCAATATGGAAAAATTCAGTTAGCAAGATTTTATCAACTAGGAAATTTGCCTTTTACATATACATGACGTATACGGTATTCACTCCTGTATCGTAGCCTCGATATTTTAAAAACTAGGGCTATGTTTGATTTCTTTCCAAAGCATACGCACGTCTTTTTCAAAAAAAAAAAGACTTTGCCTAAAGATGAACCACCTTGAAAGTGTACCTACTTGGAAGTGATTAAACACTTGGTTCGCATGTGAATAGAATAGTACCTCGATGACAGCGCGGTTTCTGCTAGCCTTCGAAGAATATTTCACCAAGGACGGACCTGCTGAATTGTCACTTAATTGATTTTTTCATCCATGGAGGTTAAGGTGAGATACAATCTCAGCCGTTGGAATGCCTTTACAAAGCTCAATACCACCGTGACTGAGAACGTTACCGGTTATAATCCGTCAATGAGTTTACCCCGTGAAAAATATTCGCTAGAAATAACTTGAGTTAAAAAAAGAATGGAATGACTCATTTAGTCACGTTAACCAGCTTAAAGTTGGAGTTGCATGATATCTACTTTCTAAATAAAAAAGAGCTACAGTAGAACTCCATTTATCCGGATCAATTGGGAACGGACCCCATCTGGATAATCAGACATCCGGATAAATGGATAACTCACAAACAAAGGTAATTTCTTGAGATACTTCTTAACGTACTCGCTTCGGATTGATCTAAGAACGCTAAAGAAACGTATGTGCTGTAACCAATAACCGTCAAACGAAATCAATGGAAAAAAAGGTACAACACACGTTTCAAATAGCCTAATTCCGTGACTGTAAAAAGCCGATTCTCGAGGATTTTTTCCCCTAAAACCGATCCGGATAATTGGCGATCCAGATAGTTGGAGTTTTACTGTACATAAATGCTTATCGTAACATTTCATTTCCTTTACGATTTTAACTCTCGGTATTTGTCCCGAAAAGCTGACTCTCCTATAATATTTCGTGAGTTTTAACACCAAGGTGTCTTAACGCGTTCTTTTTAACTAAACATGCGTTTTAAGTCCTTGTATGTACTGTTTTAACTCAACTACACGAAACACGGTGATATTAAAGGTACTTAAGGTAAAAGTTTAAGAATCATGAATAGTACCACTCAGTTATATTTTCACACTAGATTTCTTGGAACCAATCAACGTTTCCACACCGTCAGTCATGATCGAGGATTATCGTATCGAGGTAGTATCGAGGAAATATCGAGGCCACCCACATTTTGCGTGACACGCAAGTGTGGAAACCTGGGTGCGTTCCGAACTTCATCGAGCACGTGCACAGTGAATATTTTACTCAGAGTGCAATCCACAAATTTTCAACACGTAACGTACGATTCTGTATCTCCTTTTATTGATTCAATAAGTGAAAGAAAGGGAGAGATATAAAGAAGCACCAATACCGGGGCATTCACCAAAAATTAGTGGATAGCTAAAAGTTTTAAGGTAAAGAAATTGAAAAGATTAAAATAATACCATCAGCATATCAGCTGCAGCATAACTAGCTATCATCTATGGCTAACGGCTAATGGAAGGATAACCGGAAGGATTAATGTACATCTGCGACTACTGGCACCAACTATAATGACTGTCTGCCCATGAGACCTAATAGGAAGTATTTTAAGTATTAAGCAAGATTAAAACTAAGAAAACTTAAAAAAAAATAAATAAATAAAGGCACACATTAATTTTTATATAGTGACTGAAATTGATGATATGTGAATGTAATGTTTTTGAATATCAAATATAATTTGAGTAATTAATCCTGAGGACGAAAATCCACCTCATAAAAATAGCAGGAAAATATCCTTTTCACAAATAATATTTATTCTTTTCGGGTTGTGATTGACGGTTTATTAAAATCCTCTCCGGTTGATGTACAATAAAATATCTCCCGGAATAAATCTAATTATGACTTTCCAAAGATAAAAATGCCAAATAAAGTGGTAAAAGTAATAATCAGAAATATACTGGTAAAAAAATGTTGGAAAAAATATAAGATAAAATGGTTAACAATATAGACGTTATTTATGAAACTGATTATATAAAAATCGCGATTCATTTAGAAAACTGGAGCAAATTCATCACCTAACTGGCTACAGATAAACAAAATTCTTTTAAACCGAAACAAATTGCAAAATAACACAAGGATATATTTATTCATTCCTCAAATATTTATATATGCCTAATGAACTTCCTGCCATTGCAGCGATGAATACCACATAAATCAATATATCAAGATACAAAAAAGAATGATGCTACAGTTTAAATTCATTTTTAATCTCACAACTTACTAATACTATTGATGAAGGAAGTTTGGCGGAAAAATAATTATGATAATTTAGCGAATATGAATTTAATATTCGGAGTGCGAAGGGCAAAAGGTTTCGATTTTTTCTGCGGTGGATAAATGTGCTAATTATTCAAGAAGCATCCAGATTTCAACGCGAATAAATAATAAAAATGATTTCAATTCCCAGAATTAATAATATGAGAAAATATCTTAGGGCTGAATTAAATCTAAATTGCACTACTTGAGTCTCCAATGGTCTATCCGCTAGCCCATAGAATGTACGGGAGATAAGTGACCACTTTTAACCAAGACTAAACCTTTCATTTGTGGAAATATTAACCATTGGCTTCCATAAGCTAAGTATGTGTTTCCCCCAACATTAAATGTCTAAATACTCTTCATGGCTTACAGGCGTATGGTATAGGGTGTAAGCCATGAGGGGCAATACCATAGCCGTAATCTAGGGTAATAAATCACAAGTTTGCCTATACATGAGATTGTTTTAAAGAACAAGATCAATTTTCATGCTTGACGAACTTTATACTAACATGCCACATAATTGCTAGGGCAAGGGCTTGATTATGAAGCCCAAACATTTAAGAAGAGAAAATGTGGCGTCTTGACGAACTAATATATCCTAATTGCATCAATTGCGATTCCATTTATTATACCTATTTATTAAATTACATTTCTGGGGCTACATTTTTATGCAATTACGCCAGTATTATATTTAAGTATAGTAAGTACCTTAATTTTATCAACATGAATTGTAGCACGTCCGGTAGAAGATCCATATATTATTAATGCACAAATTTTTTCAATTGTATACTTTTAATTTTATATAATTCACCGAATAATAATAAAGATTTGAGGATACATTATTTAAAAAATAGTAATCTTTAGGAAATAGGTGTTTTGAATACACTACATAAATATATTCTTTATTAGTTTTATGCACTATATCAATAGCAAAATAATTAAAGTATTAATCCCATAAGTAATCAAATAATTTAACGCAACTGGTCATCTTTTTAGCGAGAGGTGATACACCTAACATGGCTATCGTGCGCAATTTTTCCGTAAGTATTACGAATAATGCCGTGATTTCTTGGTAGTTTTTATCATTTCACATTTTCATAGATGAATCATTACGGTACCGTGACAACTCAACTACTAATATATCTATATTTTCGGAGTATTAACTGCAAAATTGATCCATTCGAAATAGACGATTGCGCATTTTGATGGTGTCGATATTATCCTGTGCTATCGTACCGTATGGTTCCATCTATTCTCTTCTTTAATCAATGACGCCTGAAGTACAACTTTGCGAAATCATTCTGGAATGAACAATGAATGGAGAAATGTGTCACCTCATCAGTGGTATCTAATTCAATATCCCACTCGCGGAGTTTCAGATAAGCCAGATGGTTTCAGTTTCCACCCAGCGAATCAGGAACGGTTAGACGACACTTCCCGCAACCTTCAGGCTTTTAGGACCCACGCGATATGACGTGGAGGGATGCTGGAGAGTGGGCTGGCCAGCTGGACCCCTCACCCACTTACACCCATGACCACCATTGTTCCCTCCACACACAGAGGAGGCTACAATGGGCGTTAACTCGCGACCCTCGTAAATATATCCAGGCCTGCCTGGGTAATATGTAGCATTGTTGCTCTCAATTTCGCACGTCACGGGCCTATCCCATCATAACATTCGTAAAATCGGCATCTGCGTGGTACCAAACGTACTTTTATCAGCTATTACACTAAATATACTGGTAATTAACGTATGTGAAGGGAGGCTTCACATGCAATTAAGTTTATATCATTCTTCTCATGTGAGAAGATTCCAGCATTCATGTACAATCGAGACCACTTGTTGAATCTGTCAGGCCAACATGCCATTAATGATTACAAAACTTCCAAGTCGAAAGATTTATGATAAAATCAACACTCCATCCGGAATTAAAAAAAAAATAAATAAATAAGGCGTACCCGTCGCAAGACGGCCGGTGGAAGTGAAACACAGAGTATGGATATGACTGGCACTGGGGAGTGCACAGCATTATATGAAAATAAGCATAAATAATTGAATTAATATTTATAAAATTAAGAATTCAAACATTATGTTTATATATAAATGATGCTTACGTGAAATAAACAGACCTAAAATATTCATATAAAATTACACTATATCCCTCTAGTGACAGTATTGTGAACTAATTTGAAGCGCTTATATAGGTTTACGTAACCACGCAACGGCTCGACAGTCGGATACGTGAGTGCGTTATCCAGTAGCGCCTTTCATCACTTGGCTAAAGGTGTAGGTGTCGTGAGACCCTATGCTTTTGCGAGATTACCCCCATCCATAAGAAGTGTTCCATTATAATTGAGGCTAAAACATTACTTGAATTTGGTGTTTTTATTTAGAACTTTAATATAACCAAAAATATTTAATGAATTCATCACGTAGTCATGTTCACTTGCGAAACAGTTAAAAGTTTAAAACAGTACTGCAAATATAAATTAGACATTATGGATGCCGGGTATGAAAATATTCAGTCAAACTTTTCAAAACTAGTCCTAATGTCCATGTATCTATGGAAATATCCATATGTAGTTTTACGTCTCGTATTAAAGCACGGATAAGGTGCGATAAGCACAAGAAATGGTATTGAAAGGAATTAAGTTTATCGGCGAAGAAATAAACATGCTCCGTTTTGTAGAAGACATCGCAGTCATAGAAGGTAACCTTAATGATCTTCAAATATCATCTACACAATGGACCGTGTACTTAAAGAATATAACATGAAAATAAATAAGAAAAATGCCATAAATCCTAGTATGCGGAAGAGAGAAACTGAATCCAGAAGTCACTCTATGAGGTGAGAAATTAGAGCAAGTGGATTCCTTCACCTACCTCGGAAGTATCATTACGTGGGACGGGAGAAGTACAACTGACATCAAGAGTAGAATAGCCTAAGCTTAGAAAGCGTTCATGACGCAAAGGGCATCTATTTTGTCCAAAAAAGATTGGACTGCAAAAGAGGAAACACTATGGGGATATGTGACATTTCAGGCTTTCCCGGCGGACGTTATTAATGAATTTTTCTCGGGGATCCCGAAAATTGTTAAATATTGATTGAAAATTTGACTCTTTTAGTAATATAAAGACCAAAAAAACTCCAAACCCAACCAAGTTTTCCCTCAAGTTTCCAAGTACGCTCAATTTAGCTGCTTTCAGCAAAATATCACCGCGTGCTGGCCTGCCGTTTAGATCTAGTAATCGAAAGACACAAAGAAAGGTATTTAGTAAAATAGAATATCTCAGTGATTCGAATAAACATGACAGTGGCAGCCTTCATCTCGTAGAAGTTTATTATATTTAGGAATATAGGAAAGGTATTTAGGAAAATAGAATATCTCAGTGATTCGAATAAAAATGACAGTGGCAGCCTTCATCTCGTAGAAGTTTATTATATTAATGCTCATGATTAATTACACTAATTAGTAATTTTCCACACAATTTTTATTGTACGACGCGTTTCACCGATTTACGGCATCGTCAGGTACAGAAGTTTGTTAGTTATATGTTAATTGTTGTTGAAGTTACGGGGGAGGAGGGGTGGATATATAAATATTCGGGCAGGGTTGAGTTAGGAAAAAAAAACACGTTGATTAAGGGATGGTGAGGCGGGAAAGGTTAATTTTATCGGAAAGTAGTGGGGAGGGATGCGGAAATAATGATTCGTTACAAAGGTAATTGGATTGTTTGATAATTTCTACTTGCTCATGTACGTCCATTTTCAGGCCTTTGGGAAGAACGTGTAAATTTTTTTTGTTTAAAATCGCTCGTATGATTGTTATCAAGTAACGAAATGTAATCGGTGAAACGCATCGTACAATAAGAATTTTGTAGAAAATTATTGTAACGTAAATAAGTATTATTATTAATCATGAGTACTCAGCAATTCGAGTTGATCTTTACCCGGTATTCGGTTGGAGGGTCTGAGCAGGGGGAGTGGTGGAGAGAGGAGGTAAAGGCGTGGTTGCCTCCCTTCGTGCGTGAGGGAGAGTATCCGTCCCTGGCCCCTGCCGGCGAGAGATCCATCTGGCGCTGACATCGGACGGATCACGAACGAGAGAGAGAGCGTGATGGAATTATTTTGTCACCTGCTTCGGTTCGGGAAGGGAAAGATTATACATAACGTGGCTGCTCCGTCCTCGCCTCCCACCCACCCACCCACCTGCCTGATGATTGGTAGATACCCTCTCCTCCCACAACCTTCCGACCGGCGCGAGACCTTGAGGAGAGACGTTTTAGGGTGTGGTCTCAAAAGTTCCGAGGCCCTGCGGGTCTCGTACGCATAACAAGGGGAAAAAAATTGAGAGAGTCGTTGAGGAAGGCTTTGGAGCGGCTAGCAGAGCTCTCGTTCTCGACGAGCTGCTACATTCCAACCCCACGGAACACGACACTGAAATCGGGTGGCGGATATGATGTTTCGTTTGTTTTTGGTTGCGCTTTTTTTCGTTTCGTTTTTTTTTTCCTGCTTACCAGGGCGACGCCCGTGGGGGATTTTTCATTTATTTTATTTTCAGCGGGTCGTGGTCACTCAAAATAAAACAGCTTCGCATCGGTGGGCCACGGGCGCCCTTGAAGAAAATGTTTGTGGTTTCGGAGTGTCAATCTGTCGGGCAAATTACATTGCGAGGGGTTAAATGACGATCCCGGAGATTCATCGTCGGGTCGTGATTTCCACGCTGCCGGCCGATTTAAGGTAGTTTGAGCGACACTGTTTCCATAGTCATAATAGGGACTACATTCGAATTTGATTTTGAAATTGAAGTGGTTGATGTAAGCATAACGTTTAATACAATATTTTAAATTAAAAAATTGTTGCATAGATGAGTAAACCTCTCAGCAATTGACTAAATATACTTATTAGAGCTTGACCTATTTCTCCCGAGCCTAAAATTGAAAACGCCTTATGAACCGGCGTTTTTCTGTGATTTTACAAAAAAGAGTACGGTAATAACGTTTTCTATAATATTTCATACGAACTATGCACCGTTTAATTTTTTTACGCGGTCTGTATAAAAAACTCCATCGTGTGTAATAATGTATCCCTGGGACGCACAGCCGTCCCATAACCCATGGAAATACCTTTTATTTGGCAAATATCTCTAAAAGTAGGGCGATATGTGGCTAATTTGGCATCATGAAAATGTTCAAAAACTTTCTTTAGAATTCAATTCTTTCTAATTTCATTGAACTTTATGTGCTTGAATCTAACACCTCCTTCCACACGCGTCTGCGACAGCTTGCAGGGTGGTACTTAAATGAAAGCCAGGTGTTTTTTTTCGGCGAATATTCTGTTCCAGCTGTTTTATTCTCTGACTGTGGATAGCCCGATGAACGCTAATTGTGCCCTAATTACGTAAAGTGCATGTATCTGGCCTTTTCCAGTACAAACATTTTTCACGTACATTTTCCCTGCAGAGTATTCATGGTAACCAATAAAAATATACTTCGTCAATTCCATACTATTTTAATTGAACCGACCCAGGTTTCGACAATTTATATCATTATCAAGGTATAAAAATTATCTGAGCGCAGCCTCATATATCCACTAGGTCATAAGATGAGTAGTATGGTTACTTGTAGGTTAATTTGGGTAGTTATTAAATGATTGCTTCTCGACAAAGAAAAACATACAGACGGCTCCAATTCCAATTAGTCACGCTGGAGGTCATAAGACAATATTGGAGGTAATAAGACGCATTGCTCTTACTGAAGTACCCTGATTACGACTGAAACGAGTAAGACAATTCGAAGAGTAGGTAATACTGAAGCACATAACTGATGCACATTTTCCTATTACCTCTCCTTGCTTAAGGATTCTAGCAGCCATTAAACGAGACGACCAACATATTAGGTCACTTGTGTCATAGAGACCCAGTTGGAAAATTTTCTAGAAAATTGAACCCCCATTTTTCCTAGAAAATACACCTCTCGGGAATAATTTCCCTGGAATACATTTTTACTGGAAAATGCTTTTGAAAGTGGGTTGCAGTGGCTTAGAATATGTGTATTTTACACCAAATGCAGTAGGTTGACCATGAGAGGTGATTATTTATAACGGTTGCAAATATTTTTTATTGATAAATATTTTGTCAGTCTCATTATATTTAATTGTGATAACTCTGTGGTTGTATATATGAAACAATGCGGAATATTTTGTTTTGTTTTTGTGAATATATATTTTTTCCTCTATAGTAATTCACTCTACGTACTTTCACTCTATGCAATTGATAGTGTGATTTTCCTATGCCTGAAGGTTTTCCCTATAGTAGTGTTTTGTTCGAGGGAAATTACTGACCGAAATCTTTAATTTCTAAAGGATATTCTAAAATTTCTAAAGTTCTAGGAAATAAAATCCGTAGTGTTTAAGGAAATCTTCTGAGGAAAGAAATTTTTTCTTAAGTAGTTTACAAATTTTCCCTGACTATGTAATAGGAATTCTTATAAGGAAATTTCCATCAGGGTGTGGGTAGGTTGATAGGAATAGGATTATTTGGAGAGCGGAGGAGGGTGGAGAGAAACCTAGCGTCGGCTTTGGGCTACTCTTAACGGAAGTCGCTAAGGAGTCAGTAGTTCAACGTTCTATTCGGCCTTCAGCCCCAAAAATGCTATGCAGACGTCTCTGAAGTTAGGAGGGGAATACCTCAAGAGAAATCTCCCCCATTTCCAGGCCCTGGTTCTCAGCGTAAGAATCTGAAACTCTAGTCACTGTTTAAGAGTCCTATTTGAATATCCGCTGTTTCAAAACTGTTTTACTGCAGAATCATGCAAATGTAAGACGAGCATGTTAATGAGAAGCATATCAAAGAGAAGTGAAATTATGTGAATTTATTTTTATACATTTGTCATTTCATGTACCAATATTGGTTTCATAATAATATACTCAATCCCTTCAGGCTTCAGTTCATGGAAGTTTTACATATCCACGTTATTAAAAGGTACAACGTACTTTTCCACGGAAATTATATTAGGACCAATAACATTTCTGTGCTAAAGTACCTACGCCCACAATTTGAATGATATGGGTACTAGTTTTATCGGTTAGCAAAAGCATATTTGCCGAGGAGAAAGCAAAAATAAATCCTCTCATTATTCTTCCCTAGCAAATAAATTCCCATTTTTCAGTCACTTGAAGAGCTTTCTTGGAATGTTATTTATAACAGACGCGTTAACTTCGGATAGTAGTAGTGAACACTCAACAAATAATGCCACTCAAATATCTCGGACAAGAGCAGTGGCTATGAAGAGTGAAAGGCCCGGCCTGTAGAGCTCTCGGCCGTTCTACGCCGTGGGCGATTCCCCCTTTGCTGTCCAACTCATCCGATGCAATAAATTCTCGTTATCCTTATTGCCCGACAATAAATAAAAACTGGCGGGGCTCGATCACTTCCGAAGGGCGTCTATTCTTCATGTTCCGGATTTTTTAAGTGCTGACCGCGGGATCTAAAACGTTGTAAAACTGCCCTCACAACAAGGGAATCACAGGAGAGTGGCGTATTGGAACGAAGTTTAATTTTAAAACGAGACTGCCAAATGCGGAAGATCTTGCCAGCAAGGCCAATGTGATATGAGTGGGTGACTCGATCCAGGGTTATCAAAATGCTAACGAAGGAAATACAAACTACTCCTATAACTAAGCATGGGAAATACGTCATCCATTTATTAGCATGATTTTTTTAACAGGCCACCAGGATGTGGGATCTTTACAAGGTCGGCCTTAAGGTGCATTGTCCCTGGAGCGACTCTTGCGATAGTAGCTGAGCGATAGTAGCTGAGCGACAGTAGCTCAGCGATAGTAGCTAACCACGTCATTGCCGCTGAAGCGATTGTTCTAGAGCGATTCTGGTTCATTTGTTTGCTGACTTGCGAGTGAAGTGGTACCATGAGTTCAAGGCAGAAGAAGTTGTTTTTGAAATACCTTTGGGTCGCTCCGCGACTGCGACTGAGCCTGCCCTCAGACCAGACTCGCTACTGTCGTCAACTACAACCGCTAGCCGCGCCAGTCGCAGTCGCGTCAAGGACAATGGTCCCATTTGAAACAACGCTTACCAGTGCTGAGCTACTGTCGCTCAGCTACTATCGCTCAGCTACTATCGCTCAGCTACTATCGCAAGAGTCGCTCCAGGGACAATGCACCTTTAGTGTAAAATTTACTGTTGTTGGGAAAATAAGAAGTTGATGAGTTACGCATTAGGTCCACTAAAACTCTTTTATCTACCGGCGTTATTTTTACGCTACAGATACGATTTTAATACCACTATGTTTTCCAATCTCTTTTATTTATTTGCGTGCCATAATCTTTCCTCTAAGTTTTTTTTATTATTTAAAGTATTAGGCTTCAACTAAAACCAATGTTGGCGAATTTTCCTGCTGTTTAGAAGCATTATTTTGTAATTTCGCAGAAAATTCATGGGAGACAAGATCACTAACGTTTCATGAGAATTTTTTTCTTTCCCACCCGAACGAACAAGGTATGGAATGACACATGGGGCCTGGCGTGGAGATAGATAGAGAGATTCATGGTTGATCCATACATCCAAGTCAATATCGAAGACATGTTTCGAAATTTTTTCGATCGTCGATCGAAGACATAGGATGATCTTTTTGCAGCGTTTTGGTTGTTTACGAGCGTTTATTGTCCAAAATCTTTTTATCGTTGGTAACTAGTTTAGTACCATTATGATTTGAACGAAATTGAAGAACTTCATAGTAGAGACATTGGAATCATAGCGAAATACCATTCGAATTATTGGCGATATTTCATAGGCGATTGACTGATTTAACATGATTGTTGATTTCGTGCGGTGAGCTGATAATTCTATTAACAATCCAAGAGTATTATAGCTTCTTGGCTAGGAATCGGTGTAAAACTGTGGGATGCATCAGTAGCAGTCATTACCCCGAAGATTGGCTTTCGATTGGAAGATCACTGGGTCAATAATTCTTTAGCCAACCACTCAATTCATTCATATTTTTCCAATGAGTTTCTACAACGTTATAATTGATATTAATAATGAACTAAACAACATTAAATTTATTGGTGATTTTCTTCGTTAAATTTATATTTGTCATTCTTTGAGATCAACATAATATCATTCCCTCGAATTTTCTTTTTTCCGCTATTATAAGCTCAACTGGCATGTACGAAAATGCTCCAAAAAATAAAATGGTCAAACTTTAGACCGAAAGTTATCATAAAATTCATCGTATATATTTTCCAGGCCAGGTTAAAATTATTTTGTAGTATTATTATAGAGGTTTTGACTTGAACACCAGGTGCCTTATTTTAAGGAAAGTCAGGAAATATTTGACGAAGTCGCACTTCGAAAATGACGTAACTTTGACATCACAAACTAAAAAAATATCAAAGAAAGCCATTTTTTAAATCTAGGTTGCCCCTTAGATGTGACATCACGGCCACAACATTGCCGAGGTCGAATCCTTCCTGAATTATGCCCCTGTTACCATTTCTGCACAGAGCTTTTCATTTAATCGGTAACCACTGCTAGCATGTTTTATTTACGTTATATCTATGCACTCGAGGATGTGATTAACTCAAACAGTCCAAAATATTTCTGTAACGGTCAACATTGCTTCCGGAAAAATAAATCTTGAGAAACCAAACTTGGCCTTTTTTACCGCATTATCCTTAAACCTTTGGTAAGAGGAAGCTAGTTGACAAGTTATGCATGGATTTCCAAGCATTCGAAAGGGTCATACACAATGAATTAGCATTTAAAGTACAGCATTGAGGATTAAACTACTAAAAATGAAGACGTTGCGTGAATATTTGCCCGATCACGAACGGAAACGAGTAATCTACGGAATCGTTTCCTACAAGGATAGGGCGACATGGGTGTCCCACAAGGAAGCGTGATCGGACCCCTTTTATTCCTTATTTATATTTACGGCATTATCTCCAAAATCAGTAGAAGATTTAAATTTTGAGATGACGATATGAACATCTCCTGAGAAATTACCACGAAACCGGAATTAGAGACTTAAAAATTGGGTATTTATGTTAATTACTGATACTCCGATTGGAGTATCGATCTTAGTATATAATTTGCAGTACTCTTCGTACGAAGTAATACACAGTAACAGGTGGGTCAGTCTCCATCCTTCCTCTCTCCTCCTCTGCCCTTGTATTGGTATTGTTTACGGCAGTACCCCCTCGTGCGTCACTAGAATTGAATTCTTGAGCGATAGTGTTGCATGCTTGATAGTTTTCTATAAAAATGCGGAAAACCCTTTTCCAAGTGGCGTTGAGTTTAAAGCTGTCGTCTCTGTTAAAATTGTGCGGCGTCTTTTCAGTTTTAATGGCTTCGTGTATTAAACGTGGGAAATAAAATCTTTTTTTGGATAATACCTTCGCCTCTCTTGCGCAAATCGTGTGATCTCCTTGGGAATAGGCGTGGTGTGCATCGGCTCAATCTTGTGTATTCCCCTGCAATATTGCCCTACAATATTCCTTCATGAAGTTAGCCACAGAACGTCCCCTCTGTACAATATAAACTCTCATTCATAACTAGGAACGTAGTTATTTCAAAAATGAGGTGAACTCCGTCGTACAATGTGCATATACGTTATAGGAAAATCTATTTGTTAGGCAGCCGCATATTTTCTAAACCCATTGTCTATTTGGGAAGAATGTGCGCTATTTATTTTCGTGATAGGCGGGAAGGAAAGCAGTTTATCCATTTTTCTATTCACTTGAGACACTCTCCTTTTCCCCTGTCTTGAGGTGCGCAATCTTTTCCTTCGGACGCGGAAGATGAAGGAGAGCATCGCTTCATCGTTTCTCATCTCGCTACGCTTCCCTTCCGATGCAATAATGCCCCCTTCCACTCCCTCTCTCTCGAAGGGACGCGGTCTTCGTCTCCCAAAGACTTTCTCCTTCCCTTATTTCTCCCCGCTGCGCGCTGCTGAAAAACTCGGCTATGAATCTTCCTCTTCTGTGCCATCGCTCGAGTTTTTACTCTTCCTTCAAATGAAAAGAGAAAGCCTACTTTCACCATCCTCAACATTTTCAGGCAACTGCTGTTATATTACATTTAAGTAATTCTCGGAGGTGACCGACAGCATTGGTCATTACATTTTTAGCCAAGGACAGGTTGACAGGATTCTAAGGACCGTATTTATATTCGTTGCCCGAAGGATTACCCAGCCTCTAGCAGTCCCCTTCGCCAAAAACTAACCCTTTAGCTTACCTTACATCTGGCAGGAGATGCATGCTCTTCTAGGGATTCAATAGTCTAAAAACTTGAGTAATATGTGAATGCAACTGTCTTGAAATAATATGCATAAACTAAATATATTAATAGAGAAAGTTTGGTGTTGTTATAAATAGCTTCCAGTTTAGTTTTTAACAGTTTCTAAGGTCAAATTCTGCTACCGTCTACTGGCATTGTGCCTTAGTGCCTTTTTTGAGAGTGGCACGCTAATGTAGGCGCCGGGTTTCCTTTTACCCATCCTCCAATCCGGAGGTAATTCTACCCTCACCACAGAGAACGTACAGAGAGACCAAAAGTGAAAATAGCTGTAAATATTTTATTTCGTTATCCGCCATGTTTTTCGCAAGTTCCAAGCCGGCCAGTCGATACTAAAACATACTTCCCGCAAATGTTCCCAGCGCTACGCAGTGGACGATTATGGGACATGGGCTGCGTAACTATCAAAATCTTACAAAACGGGGTAGGTAGGTAGTATAGTGAGTGCGGTCAGTCATAAACCTTTTCTAAATGCTGCCGACACAAGCGCTTCGAGACATGGGCGTATTTATGGGGGGGGGGGACCAACGGGACCGGCACCCCCCCCTCTCCAGAAGCAACTTTGTTAAGGGTACCAACATTAATAACAAAAAAAATTAGCAATCTAAATACATTTAATTGCTTAAAAAAGCACGAAAATGTAGTCTTGCCGTTAAACATTTAACGAGATAGGTCCCCCATTAGGCTAGGCCCAAACTCCCGGTACTACACCTATTCAAAATATTCTGGACACCCCACAGAGCCAAATTCTAGATACGCTACTGCTTCGAGAAGTGGAATGACTCACCACCACCAGCCGTCCCGATTCGACTTGATTCATAATGAGACCTCATAGGAAGTGTTCCTGGAAAAATTCATTGAGATCGGTGATTTTGGCCACTTGTCTCGCTGATGAGTATGCCTCACTATCTTTTTCTGTCGTTGCCTCCCTCTCTTCCCCTCCGCCTTTCCCTTCTCTCCCTCCACTTCTACCTCCCCTCATTGCCGTACAGGTGTGTGCCAAGAACTTAATAATGAGTCACATAATGTGTCCAATATATATTATTTTTGTACATTTTAGAGTTTCCGTTCGGCTTTTTTTAATCGCAGGACTGCGCCATGAACTTTTGCGAGGGCTATGGTAACCTTACCATCCTTCCCACCTATCATTAATGAAGCAAATTACCTCAACTGTAGGGGTCCTTCCCAGTGAACCAACCGAATAGAGCTGTGGATATGTAATATACTTGTAATATAAAACTATACAACTTAATAATGAGTCACAGAATGTGTTCAATATGTATTATTTTTGTACTTTTTCGAGTTTTCGTTAAACTTAGAACGTAGAGCCGTGGTCATATAACATCCCTATATGGGCTATATATTTTAAATGCAAGAATATCGGCACACAAAATAATAATACTCCAATGTTCAACAAAACAATCCAAACAAAGATAGAAACAATAATGCGAAGATGCGCCGGCATGGAGACGAGAAAAATAGTAAGTCTCGTTGTTTTGACGACCTTGGCCCCGCTCCCTTCGCTCGTACCACCTTGAAAAAAAATAAAGCAAATAGCCCAGGAAAAGGATTTCTGTCGAAGTGGAAAAGAGGAGGCAGATTCTTAATTTTCGTCCGGCATAAAAGATTTATGCCTTCTGGGGGTCGGGATTTTCTTTCCTGCATGCATAAGATATTGCGGGAGGCAGATTCCTCGGATTACGCACGCACCTCCTCCTCGAGGCGGTTTTCGGAAGAAATAAGGGTTTCGCATCACATATTTGAATACAGTCCCATTCTGGATTATTCTGAGGCGCGTAGAAAAAACCACTCAATCATTTTTTCTTGCCTGCTTGCTTTCGGAACCTTGATTGATTGATGGATTAATTTGCAAACGCGAATGAGCAATTATTGCTTGATTTAAGGAAGGCTTTCGAGAAAAAAAAAGAATTACTGATCGATTTTGCTGCGACATTAGCTATAAATACACTCTCTTTGCAATTCCACTCAAGTAAAATACTTTGCCTCATTACGAAGCCTAAAACGGAGCCAGCCCTAAAACAAAACGCTGTGAACACTGGACTAAAGGAATCGCCGATCAAAACCCCTTAAGGCGGTTACACCGCTAATGTATGAGTAAATAATATTGATTCTCACCATTTCGTTTGTATAGCTAAAATAATACTGCATTCACTGATGACTGCTGACACATTATTCGACGCATACGTTTTAAAAAGTAACAATATTTGCAGTTCTAGTAGCCAACTGCAGCGCGATTGCTATTGAACTACCTCATTTTGACTTCAGCTTCTGCTTATATTAGTTCTCATTTAATTCAAAAATAAAAATGGATTGGTTTATTGATGATATTACCATTCAGGTTACTGAAATAATTCGTTTCTTACAAACAGTTTTTCTCGAAAAACCCTTAAATATTAGGTAGGAAAATACAATTTCCCCATAATTCACTAATTTTTACGCTGCTAACTTGTTTTCCGATATAACTTGCGAAGAAAATGGAATAATAGGATTTTGTTGTTCATATAACATAAAGGATACATTTTTCTATAGACAGCAAGAATATGAATTAACAGTAATTTAGACTGTTACCCGGTGGAACTATCTTTGACCTTAAAATTAAATTAGGATTCTAGCCGTTAAATTCTGAATCTAGTGAGTGACTTTCACCACCAAGTGGCCCTCATCGTCCTAAAACATTTGATCGAAGACATAAAACCCTACATCCTCTCCTCGGCGGCCTCATTTTTTTTTGCTCGAATCTGTCCTTCGAATACGCTCGGCATTCTCTTCAACATTTAAATGAATGCTGAGTGAGCACCCGATTAATTTTTTTCACTTCCTGTTTCCAATCAAGTTAATTTAATGAGCCGTTATGAATCAAGTGCTATATTTTGGATAAATTATGTAAATTAATTGAGTGATTTTGGCTATCATAAATTATTTATATAGATTAATCCGTTATCTCAGTTTGACACTTTCTCCACCATCGTATAAGGTAGACACCCAATTATTATTTTAAACATTAGACAACTGTAAAAAGGTAATATTTATTAAATAATCATGTATCTACTATGTGAACTGCATTTTATTCAGGAAAATGAATGTAGGTATATGAATGCTTATGTATTGCTACAACGAGAACATCTCGTAAAAATATTGGAGCATAACATTTTTCATTTCGTATTAATAGTATTGATTACTAGGTGTAGTATATTGGCCCTGGTACTGCAGGATTGCCTACGTGGCACTCTCCCGGTTTCTGGTTTGGCTGTGCATTGTTCTCCTGACGGCCTCTTGTTTCGCGCCAAGTGGCCAGGGCCTGTAGCGTGTGGGATTCGACCTTGAACTGGACTAGTGTTGCGTGTTGTGTGGAATCACTCCATTGCGTACGGCATTTCGTAAATATAATAATAGTGTTTCTTTAGCACAAGCTATTCAAAATAAATTACAATCTAAAGGGAAATTATGAAGACAGTCAAGGATATATATACAATACTAAGGTGCCACATAATATCACAATAATATTTAAGTATACCCTTTTCCCAACTCATGGCGGGTGGACGTTACAGAACGAGCAGCCAATGAGAGACATTCCCCCTCCACTTCAGCTGCTGACTTCCGGCGGCCGAAGAACATATGAACTGTCATATCTTGCGAACAAATGCACGTTGGGCGGCAAGGAGTTACGAACACTTACGAAGTCAACGAAGTCTTACTCGCGTGCAGTAAATTTGGCAACACAGACGTATCGAGACCAAAGTGAGCCTTACGGCAGTTGGAGAGTGACTCTACGAGTTTTAGAGAATGGAGAGAGATAATCCCAAAAGCAACCTGTCATGGTGGAATGCGCAAAAAGGATAGCCTCGGTAAAGCAATTTATTTTTACAAAAGACTCATTCCAATGTGCAGAAATAGCCATGAATGCAACCTATGATATCGAACGCTACATGTATAGCAAATTAAGCATTGTTTGCAGTCTCATTCCGATGTACACTGTACAGGGATTACCTTAGAAGCAACCTGTGTTTACATATGATATTATCTCTTGTGGACGATACTTTTACGAAAGGTTACATTTGGTTGTAGATACATTTGGATACAGAGATAACCTTGGAAGCAACCTGTATTACGTAATATATTATATCGATTATATGAACTTCTTCATATTTTCGGGTTCTACCGCGTTGGTTGCTGTGGTGATGACAACAGTTTCGCTGGCACTACTGCCAGCGTCTTCAGGTCGAAGATGCCGGTTCACAATTTTGGTCCTCATTATATGGCGCTTCTTTTCCGCCAATTCTCGCTGCTGCCCTCCCATTGGTTCGTTTCAGAATTCTCCTCCAAGTGTAGTCCAGGTGGTATCCCTCGTCTCTGTTAAAATTGTCAGTCCGGGCTATCTCAATCGATTCCCTAATTAATCTAGGGTAATATCTGCCCTCTCTCACTATCACCTTGGCTTCGTCAAATTTTATGTCGTGTCCCGGGGCCCAGGCGTGCTCGGATATGGCAGACAGTTGAAATTGTCTATTTTTTGTGTCTCTTCGGTGCTCCTGTATCCGTACCTTCAGTGAACGGCATGTCTCGCCGATGTACGATTTGTATGTATCCAATTTGTATGTTTCCCCGTATGTATCCAACGCGGTAGAAACCGAAAAAATGAAGAAGTTCATCATAAACCACCGCGAAAACCTTCGTTCTTATATCGATTATATGTTGCTTCTGAGGGTTGTTTCTACTTTTTCTCTTTCCGTCATGACAGGTTGCTTCTGAGGTTATTTCTCTCTCCATTCGAAATGACTAGACTGATTTCCCCATAGAATTCCATTCCACTTTTCTGTGATTGCTAGAAAAGTGAAAGGCACACCAGCGCATTCAATATCAGCCGCCCCGAGTTGGGAGAAAGGGCTTAATAACAATGTACGATTTAGATGTATATAAGTAGATTTTTTCATTTCCAATTTTCCATATTATGTTTTCAAGAGAAGATTTATTTTGCAGGAATATTGAACGTAATTCAACTTCAAGGAGAATAAACTGTGAAAAATATTTAATATTTGGGCTAATGTTGCCAATCAACAACTTTAAGGACATTTAAAACCCTTTTCCTGTTTTTTTTTTCATTACTACCACGTATAAATAAAAAGTAAGTTGGTGTATTGGTGCACGATTAGTTCGGGAATGGAGGAAGAGTCATGAGAAAATGTGGCGAAAAAAATCAGCCCACTCTCAACGAATGGCGATTTAAGTGTACAGTGATTTTAAGTCCAATTCTATCAATGGAATTCTGTATTTTTAATGATCTCCATATGGCATACAAGCAGGGATCGCAATTTCGCTGAAAGGTTTCCCCGCAACTGCCAGGGTTCGAACTGGGATCCTCGTGGTAGGCATTCCGTAAAAATCAGGCCATCAAATCTAAATGAACATTTTAACACTAGAAGGACGGCAGGGGTCATTTGACCCATTTTCAGAATTCAAATTGATTTTTCTCTGTGTAAAACATTTTTTAATCTTTCGAAACTTTTTGACTTTTTTCATTTCTAACTGAAATTAGATAAATTGGCACAATAATGACTCTAATATTTTTTTGTTAACTTTTACAAGAGGTTATACCTAGAAGGACGGCTGCGGGTCATTTGACCCAAAACTTGTTTTGGCGCTGTATCTTTATATTCCTCTTACCCTTAGGCTCGTAATGTTTTATGAAGCTCCTTTTACTTGGTGGCATGGTAGTCCAGTGGGTATAGTGCTTAGTTTTGAGCCAGAGGGTACCCGGTTCAATGCCGGGTGATGCCTCTGGACACCAATATCAAAACTTTAGCTAAGTGAACATTTTTGTACCCGATCTTTCGGGAATCCACAAGCGGAAAAGGGAAAGCAAGTGGCACCCCTTTATGTGAATTTCGCACGCTAATGGTCTTTTTCTAATGGTATTTTTCTTATTTCGCAAATCTTGTTTTTTTATCCTCACAACGAAAATCACATGCACTCCCATTGTATGTGTATCTTTATCCATCCATGCGTCATACAGCCATGGTTTGGACGCCTTTGAGAACCAGTGTGAATTATTATTGTCCATCCACCCGAAATCCTCTTCTTCGAATAACTGTTTTCGTCTCTTTCCGGATTGCATTGTCACCTGACCTTGCTCTTTTGCCGGGTGTCCGGCCCCCCACCGAGTGCCTGGGACATACCTTTGCCCCTTTTAGGGAGAGCAGAGGAATTGCCTAAGTTGTAATATTCTATTGCATTTCCTACCCATGGAATTCCTTCCTTGAACGGGGAAGAAGAAGCATTAGGGCAAGTTCTTAGAAGAGGAGGGTGGCAGTCGGGCAACCGCTTTTCGTACGGCAATTGGCACTTCGTAAATATTCGTCAAAACCCTTTCGCATGCATTCGGGATGCTCTCTGTCTCTCAATCTTCTGAATCATGATTGGTGCTCATCGAGAGAAGAACTTCTAATATTTATCGCATTGATATATGCAAGAGGCATCTTGGGACAGCAGCATATGTCTATAAAAAGCTGCTGGGATAAAACCTGGGGCTCAAAAATATTTTCTAGCGCAATGCCTATGGATCGATTCTTGAATATAATGAAAAATTTATGCTTCGATTCAAGGGCGACTCATAGTCAAGCACTAAGGGCAGATAAATTTCGTTTGGATTCTGAACCTTGGAAAAATGTTCTCACTTATTCCCGAGTCTGCTACAATCCAAGTGATGGCCGATGAGCAGCTCTATGCATTGAAATTCAGGTATCCTTTCGTACAGTATATGCCGAATAAACCGGAAAAAATCAGAATCAAGTGCTGAGTTTTGGCTGACGTGAGATCTAAATAATGTCAAAAACATTTCCGCATTGTGGGGAAGATGAAGAGAGCCCATCAAATCAAGCATTGGGTGAATATTTTGTAATGAGATTGACTGATCCGTATAAGAATTCAGGCATAAACGTAACCTGCAACAATTATTTTTCATCGATTCACCTGACTGAAAACTTGAAAAAAAAGGATAATTTCTCTTCTCGGAGCTATAAAAAAAACAGGCGAGCCTTACCTCCTCCTGTCCGCATGAATAATGAAATTCATTCAACTAGAGTATATAAAAACATCCAAGGCCATACTCTCACAAATATCCAAGCAAAAAAGAATAAGAATGTTATCTTACTTAGTACCATGCACTCAGATGTCACGATTTCCGACACATAAAAGAAAGCCAGAAACCATCCTCTTTTACAACAAAAACAGATTGGGAGTAGATGTTATGGACAGCATGTTCCGGAAATATTCCACCCGATCAGCTACAAAGAGGTGGTCTGTTCCCTATATTTTTCAATATACTGGATCTGGCCTCGATAAATAGCTGTCTACAGGGAAACTACAAATTGTAAACTGAGACAAATTCAAAAACGCATGAAATTGATCCAAAACATTTTCGAATGAGAGTTGGGAATCTCTTTTCCGACGAAACCCATACTTTCATGCTGAAATCAAACAAAAAAATCTCAAATACCACATCCTTATCCCTAAGAGCACAAAAGAGGAAAAGGGGCCAAATATATCCAAATCTTCAAAAGAAATCATCCTATGTACGTTTTCAATGCAAACAAATATTTTGTGGAAAGTACGCCGAAAAATAACCTTGTGTCTGAAATGTACAACAAAGTATTTTTTTGTATATTTTATTGCAATGTATGAAAAACCATTATGCTCATTATAAAATGTTGAAGCACACCTTTGTATTAAGTAAAAATAATAATGCAATTTCGTGATTAGAGTGGCTATAAATTCGAAACTCATGGCCACTGAATATTATATAATTCATGGTTTTTAGAAGTGATAATTATGTATTGTTAACTATCGGAATACCATATTAAATGCTATGATGTGTTTTTAAAGAATGAATATGATCATTTCTACAGTAAAACAATCAATGGGAAGGAAAAACGGCTTTTAATTTGACAAAACGAAGTTGGGGTCAAATGACCCCTAGCCGTCCTTCTAGGTAGCGCGAAACTCCCGTCCTCCTAGTGTTAAATTAAGAAGTATTGGAATGTCGCTGGAGGGTATGTGAGGCAATCAGAGGCAGAATAAATTTAACTACTTACTGCCTTCTTTCTCGTATAGATACAGTATGTAAAGAAGAAATTTAGCTACATAACAATGATACATTTTTATTTATAAACAAAACCCGTAATATTTGCATTGATTATGTTCAGAGAGCATTAATTCGAAATAGAAAATAAACAATCTTGAATGCACCTCGTGCCGTGACTTTAGCGAAGGACACGCTGTTAAATTTACAGTCATGAGAAAGTATTACGGCAGTCTTAAAACAAAAATAATGTGATTAATTAGCAATTACCAGCCGAAAATTATGTGGAATTAAAACTTATTATACTACCAGCAAATTAAATAATAAAATTTCTGGTCCACTTTGAATAAAAAACGAGGTCGATTGCCTCAAGACTCCAAACAATGACAGTTTATTATTTCGGCAGCGTTTGAATGTAACCAATTCCCAGGGGACCACTATTCGCATAAAAACAGGACCGAATTAACGAGTGAATTGCCAAAAATACGGGTGACAAAGAGCGGCTTTTGTGCCAGTGTTCCAACGTCCCTCGAATTTTGACGCTCCTGCCTCGACCTACATTTATCCCTTGTGCATCCCCCACCCTCCCATTCAACGAGAAAGTTGATTGAACCCCTAAGCCCTACGAATCGACCCTTTCATACGCGGGAAATTCCATTATGTCGCTTATGGATAAAAAGGTAAAATTCATTTCTTAATAAGGGATTTAATACATATTCAGTTCAACCATATTTCTTTCCAACTATAGGTAGTTGTACGTACTTTATATATAAAATATTAAAAAGTATTATGTCTATTTTTTTATTTTAAATGTACTGATTTTTGTTTTTTTTAAGTATTGAAGTGCATTTCTAAATATATGAGTCTTAAAATTAATTATATCATAAATATCATTAGTATTTCAATCCTTTGATAATTAACTATAGTTAACTATTTTTCTCTATTTAATTTTGATTCAATAATATCATTACAGTTCGTTTCTCTCATTTTCCTCTCTATTTGCTCGAGGAAGATATGTGTTCCATGGTCTTCATCGTGGGCCATTCCCTTACGTTTTCCCCTTTACTATTTGGTATACTTACAATTTAGGCCCGATTTTATTGTCTGGTTAACGTTAACCACAAGATAGCATATACGCTACCTTGATGTTTACTGAGAGCTTAGGTTTTGCAGTTACATCAGGCTGTAAGTAAGTTTACATTAGTGTTATCGAAAAGAGAACGTACCTATAATCAGCGGTTGTCATTCCGTGAAAAAATGTTTAGCCACAGATCATAAAACTGGGCCTCAGTACTTATACAATCACTCATAGAAAAAGCAAAGTGAAACTGAGTAATTGGTTTAAAAAAGATTTTTGAGCCCCCAGGACATATAACAAGCTAGTTAAATTAGGAAACAAAAAACCTCTGCTTCATTAAAAAAATACGACAGAAAAATACTTATAGAAATTGCGTCGAGAAAAAAATCTCGGAGATTTACGATCCAAGTGGAATATTTCTTAGTCCCTAAGATGGATATGTATAATTTATGAATGAAACTTTTTATTTTCATTTATAAAAGCGCTAAAATTGCTGGTGTCCTTATACCCTTAGCCACACGCTACTGCGGGACCAAGCAGGGTATAATGTAGTGAAATCTTATTCCAATGAATCCGCCCTCTTTCCCCTTTTCATCCGTGCCACCCTCACCTGCCCCTTCTCCTCCTGCGCGTGCATTTTTTGACAACCACCCGAATGCTACTCGCCTGTTCACCGAGAATGTCGCTTTAATTACGACGTTGACAACGAGAGGCGCGTGTTAATACTCTGCCATGCTCACATGCTCATATGGTGCCGTTCCGAGAAACGGCGCAACACGGGGACGTTTCGCGGAACGACTAAAAATAACATTCTCAAATAAAAAGGGCTTTTACTCCGCCTCTCACAATGGGCCAAATAGGAATGGATATGAAAGGATATTAACACGCACGATGATAGTGACGGCAGCGGCAGAAGCGACAAAATATGATGAATTATTGCGACAGCTCTACTAAAGACACCCATTTGTTTAGATGATTCCTGGAAGCCTAAAATATCAAGTCTTTTGTCATCACTGGATTAAAGCGAAAAATTATAATGGTCGTGTAGCCTTATGAAGCTATCCATTTTCTTTAAAAAAATTAAGTAAAGTTCATATAATAATTAATGGGAGACAAAGATTTCAGTAGATACACGAGTGTTTTATAAGAATCTTAACCAAATATTTTGCTCTTTTAATAGTGATTCGTCATAAATTTTCAATCGGTTACTAGTTCCAGGTTTGGAGCTAGTAACACGGCTATAAATTTCTGTTTTAGGAACAAGGTGCTTCTAAAAGGGCGAGATATTTACAAATATTCACACTCACAGGTAACGAAACAATGTTTTTATTCTTAATCGATGCGATAAGGAATAATTTTGTCACAAAACCTAAGAAATGACACGGAATTTGATATAGTTTTAGGAAATTCTCGAACGAAATGAAATGCGATAAAACCAAAGTGAGGAGAGAATTATTTTATGCATGAAAAAGTAAATGAATCGCTTCGAAATAGATGTTACTATCTTAAACCACCCATTATATTATGATTTACTATCCCTTAAATGTAAAGTGTGAAACTTTTATTGCTTCAAATACTAAGATTCGGATTCTTCCAACTTATTTCAATAGTCTTCTAATGATAAAATATTTAGGTTCCCTTGTGTCAAACTACGTTACCTAGATGCTGACAATGGAATGTTTAGCAGCAATAAATGCATAGGGAATCACGATCGGTAGCCATCTATCCGAACATTGGCTTGCTACAGCTCTCCACTCCATTTCTCTATCAGCTAGCTGTTCAAACATAGGTCTTAATTTAAAAATCCTTTATAACGTTCCTGATGACTTCAATCCTTATAAAATTATGCCATCAAAAATAAAATTCCTTCCAACGAGTTCGTCGTGCATCAAGGTATATGCCTAGATAACTAATAACAAGTGCAGTAGTGGGTAAAACGATTTTATCCGATAGCGTTAAAAACAGGAATGGCTACTTTCGAAATAATTTCCTTAATTTCTGGCCCTTTTCCGTCAATACATAGCACCATGTGGGTGCCATAACAGATATTAATAACAGATTTTAACCCTCAGACCGTGATGTCTGAGTATCTTAAAAACCTCTTCGCACCCTTTATCGCCATTTTTTTCCTTTTCGATTTTGCATTAAACTTTATGCCTTTCGTAACCCTCCTAAATATTTGACATGAACTTTCCTCCTGAGTGGCAAAATTTGGTCAGTCCTGGAAATATTTTCTTTCTCTCAGTGCTCGGTTCAGGAGACTGGCATAATGGGTAGGATAACTTCTTTTTGAATCAGAGGAAGATCTGACATAGACAGCAGGAAATCAGTGATGTAATAAAAGGAAAAAATATACTTTTACGCGGTCGTCATCTTTACTCGATGAAAATTGGTAGTTACTATAATTTATTGAGGCAATGCGTATTGCCTCAGTGTGAATAAACTATGTTTATAATATCTAATGAGATGTAAATACAGTAAAAAAAAGTTTTTGTTTACGGTTCAAGATTTAAAAGCATGCTAGTATAAAATGAAAACATTAAAATTTTAGTTAGGAAAAAACAAGGCATCACACAGCGGTCTGCGAGACCTTTTACGTAACGTTGTTCACATAATATTATGTGGGTTAACCGAGCGCTATATCCCTATTGCTATTCAAAGCGCTTATACCTCCTCCAGCGCACAGTTTGCAGACACATTTAAAGCGACCTACCCTACGATCCATTAACAGTTATATTAAGTAAAAGACAACATTGAGTGGCCGGTTATCGCGTTCGCGCAACATTCAGCACCATAAATGAAAATAAATGAACTCGTAAACTAGTATGGCTTCCATTTCGACTTAAAATAAAAATGATAAGTTTTACTCAAGTGACATGGAGACCAGAAACATAGCGCGCAAACACGTGTGTTTTGAATGGCAAAACTCCGGTGCTTACGGCATCGGGAATTAGTGTTTACTTTGAAAGGATAAAATAGCAAATAGTGTGCTATTGCGCAGTTTCACCCTGTAACAACATGCATGTGTGTCCTCTTTGGAGGCATATTCTCACGGTTAATAGGCTGCAACAGCAGCGTGACAAGGTAATGTTTGCTGCATGCGAATGGCAGTTGAAGTCCTAAATAAATCTCTGCACGTGCACGAATATGTTAAGCTCACAGTGAAAAAGTCATTCGCCTGGACTGAAATTCATTGTGAAGGAGGACTCGTGGGTACCTTACGGTCATCTCTTATGTTCACCTCCGATTGGGGACACCATATGGCTAGGGACCACAATAGCTATGATTGATGCTGTCAATATTATTTATAGTACCTAACGAAAGGTAACGTTGTTCTTATATTTTTTTCAATTTTACATTTCAAAATTTGATGCTCGTTAATTTTATGTTTTAAGCTGCCGTAATTTTGCAAAAACATTTTAAAGATTGACAGGCTATATAATAAACAGCATCATAATTTTGAAATCGTTTTGCATGTCAGAATGACTGAACTCTAGGTAATGGCTTCCTGTGAAGCAAGAGTACAGTGTGCTACCCGTATTAGTAAAAAACTGACAGCGTACTATACGTAAAAATCTCCTTACACATATTTAACAATATATTATTTAAGTCATCAGATCAAATTTCCTGGTCACCTGTAAGGACAACCTCGTCCTGAAAACAAGAGGGATATACCGCATACCATGCGAGTGTGGTAGGGCGTATATTGGTGAGACAGGAAGGACCATCGAGAAAAGAATCAAAGAGCATGAAAGAAGTATTAGGCTTTTTCAACCGGAAAAATCTGCATTATCAGAGCATAGTCTTGACCATGGACATCGTGTTGATTTCCCAAATTCCACACTACTTTCCCGGGCGTCCAAATATTGAGAAAGAATAACGAAATAAGCAATATTGATACAGATGGAGCAAAATAACATCAATAGAGACAACGGCTTCAACTTAAGTAGGACTTGGCGCCCAGTAATTGACGAAATTCAAAGAACGCGTAACAGCTCCCACAACAATTGGGCATCTGTGGCTATATCTAACCGCCAGCATCCTCGCTCGACTCATTATCCTGATGACGATGGCTGAGTCAACCATCGAAACGTTGATACATTTAAACAATCTTACCCGGTGTGAAACCCAAGAAACTTTCACTTATATAATTCGCCGGGAAAACCTTCCCTTAATATCTCTTAATATATTATTGAATAAAATAGCGAACATCATTATTTCAGTGATTGACGGTTATTACATTCCTGGTGAGAAATCACCCCCTGCCATACTACATTGAGGTGACTTGCAGTGTATCATGAAGATGTAGTTTATTTGGTTCAAGTTCTCAGCGCGAAGTCGGAGGTTGTGGGCTGGGATCCCAGTCGTGGCTAATGATTTTTTTTCATTTTTAATTTCACACACAATTATCTTCGTAACGACACCCTTTTAGATGAGGCTGAATTGAATTGACCGGAGGTATAAAATCTGCTGTGTCAGCTCAACAATGAAAATCATCCCTATACAAGATTGGAAGTGGAGTCAATTTTTTTTTCTGTATCGCGTAATTTTCATCGAAATGGCTCGAAAACTAAAAAGTCACAGGATAACGACGAAAAAATTTCCGTTGACGAAGCAGCAAAATTGGTGCTGTGAGTATTTTATGGCGACGGTATCAGGGCAGTTTCCCCTTGGCTTCGTCGTCAAATTTCGAAAAAAAAAAATACTTCAGTCAAAGCTTGCAGATGCCCCTCGCTTATGATCATCAATCAAGGGTCGTCAGCTTTAGTCGTCCTTTTGCGGCACGCATCTTATCTCACGCATGCATGAGAACGTGCAAACGTAGGCTCGCAGTCGGCTAAGCTATTTGTCTCAATTCATAAACGTCATCTATTGATGAACAGGAGAACAAAGATGCAAAGGAAAAAAGCTAGAGAATGGAATCACGAAAGAGAAACAAAAGTGTTTTTTCCACCATACAAATCCACAAGCAGCTCAGTATGTTGCAACTAAAAGCTTTTACGTATATATTATCTTTATGAAGGCTCACATGATTAGAAAGTACAAAAAAGAGTTCACCATTAATTTTTCTTAAGATAAGAGCAAAAACTCACTGAAATACTGCGAACAGTTGCAAAACAACAAAAAAAATAATTTCCCAACAAGGCAAAACAGTCGCAACAGAAAATCGCAAAATATAAAAACAACATAATATTTTCACTAACAGATGTAAGATTAAACACAAATTTGAGAAAATTGATTTTGAAAAAAATGACTTCACCGGATTTCAAACCCGAATCACTCAATTTCCGGTCAGGAGAGAGCTACTAATCCATTACTTCTCATAGTACCTTTTTCAAGTAAGAAGGGCCATTATTGGTGTGAAATTGTGTACCTCTGTGTATCCTCTGAAAAATCAAGAAATCTGAAATCATGAGTGACGAAAAAATACGACAGCAATTTAATTCCATTTCTATCAATAATTTTAACGCTGCTAGGTATTTAACACAAAGGCTCTTTTATCGATGTAATCCAATTCTTATTTTTCTAAGTGATTAATTTCCTATTTCGATGATTTCGCTCGCAGAAATTCACTTTCATGAAGCTAATAACACTCTACAGGGGTGATGGATGGGCTGCTATAAAATCAAGACACGTAAAATACTGCTTGTAATAAAAACCATGTCCCACGGCACTTAATTCCTCGCAAGATTGCTTTTTTCCTACGTTCCCACAGTATAATACATCCAATTCCAAAAACTGCATTTTCTTCGTCAGCGGGTTTAAAAAATTGATTGTGAATAAGATAACTTCACCAGCTTTGACCCATATTTTGTTTCACCGCACACGTTAAAGCCAAGATGAATAGTCTTCCGAGCGGAACAAACCTCAGAGAGCTAAAGAAACATTTTAACCTCCTAACCGGATAGATTTCGCAAGGAATTCTGTGTGCGCCTGAACATAAATGTTGTCTTTGACTACAATTTAGAATCATTGTACGAATGTGTACACAAGTGCAGACACCCTACTGATTTATCTACCGACAATTAACTTAACGATTCTTTTATACTCGTTACTGGTGAGCCAGAATGTGCTGTATCTTTGTAGGATCGACAGCTAACACGTTGAATTTCAACATAAAATATCCACGAAGTTTATGATCTTTTAAAAATCGGAAACTAATGTCAACCAAATAAATCTGATTGGAAATGAATACTATAATTTTGTTGGCTCTAATTTGCTACCAGGTTCAAAGGACGCTTTTCTCATAAAAAGCGAGGCGTTAATAAAAATTTAAGCTCAAATGAATATTTAATTTCAAAATAATAGGAATGCTTTGAGAGGAAGCGCTAAGCGAAGAAAACTTTAAGTGACATTCATGAAAATTAGAGAGAATAAAAATAAAGACCGTTACAGAAATCTTTCAGTTTTTCAAATCAAGTTTCACATGGCCAATATAATTTCAATGCAATATTGGTACGTATTTTAATTGATTTTAATAATGCTAACACGCGCGTGAGTAGTATTTACAGAAACTGCGTTTATGCTGGGGACAAATATTCACTGATGAGAAAAGGACAAGGACTTCCTGTTGTAGCGACAGATATGGGAACTGAACATTTTGTTTGTGTTCCCCTTACACCTTTCATTGGTGAGAAAGGCCATGGTACTTCCGTACATCGGGTGGTCATGGAATCGGGAAGTTCAAGGACTTTTCTGCGATGTTTCAGCAGCAAACACGAGAAGACTGAATGGCGTTTGGATGTTTCAATAAAATAGCGGCAGAAGATGGATATCCTACTATTAGGTTCCTTTCGACGCGAACATGAATACATTTTATGGAGTGACTAAGATGAAAATTATAGAAAAATCGTAGAAATAATATTAGATATTCTACCATTTGGGCACTTGCACTTCAAGATGAATTGCCTATGAGAATACCACCGGGAATGCATTGGGTGCCACCAATTGTCAGGCGTTCCAAATTCGGCATTTTCCTCCGGAGTGATCTCATTTCATTTACCAATGCCCAATGAAAGTCTGTACAACAAAAATTATAAACCAAATATTTTTAACTGTTATACTGCTTTTCTCTTCTACCTCCATTTTTAAGGATAATTAGGAAATAATAGTTACCCTTTCGGTAGTAAAAATTGTGTTCCTAAAAGGTTAAGATAACTGATATTATTGAGTTGAGTGCCAATTTGGAGCATAAAATTTCAGTTTCCGGTGAATTGCACCCTGCGAAGTGAATTGCAAAAGCTTTTAGAGTTTTTAAAACTTTTTATTTTCCGTGAGGAGTTGTCCTCATACGGATATGAATAAATTTTAATCCATGACGTGGATATATTTGTATTGATTGCATGTTTGCATTACAGGGCAGAATGCATTGAAGACGTTCTCAACGAGAACACTATTTTTGTACTTCAAAAAAATCTTTTCCGTTAAAGCCAGTTGGTATAATTACTTGTGTGGTAATGAACAAATCTCGAAACCAACTGTGGAATGTTGGTATACAAGTTACACCCCTAGGATGTTAAAATGATAATACGCAACAGACCAAAAATCAAGTGGCAGAAACATTGAAGTTAAACGATAATATCGCTGAGTAACCAAAATGGTTGGTTGCTCTCCCAAAACACGTCGAGCGTTGAAAAACGTTCTAAAAAAGTACTAAGTATTTTATTTAATCATGAGTAGTAACATAATAGACTACGAAGTGAAGCCTGCCACTGTCAAGTTGTTTTTGACTATGCCTATCCCGAAGGTGAACGTCACCATCGGTATTATGTTATGTTTTAAAAGAAATTCGCAAAAATATTTTTTGCCTGATCGTAATGACCACCCTAGTGGGACTTGGACTTTAAAGGAAATACACAGTTTGAGAAAAAAACGCTTTCCTTCTTCCCACATCGTCACTCTCTTCTCAAGCATATCTGCCTCCACTCCCCCCTCTCCCCCCCCCTCTCCCCCGCATTGGTTCTGTCTCTCCCTCTATATTATGTTTGCTCTTCCAACTCCTCTTTCGCTCTCTTGGAGAAGGACACAAACTCACCAGACGGACCCTTATTGCGTGTTTGGCCAAACCCACACTTGGTCACTTTCGGAAGTCCGCGTATGTTCTCAGAAGGAATCCATTACTCTTTGCAAAGAACTTTGAGAGACCTCCTGAGCGTATTCTAGGGGCAAGTAAACCATTATGAACTCGTAGGGAACTTTTCTTTTTGAGAATAATCTTTTCGCGGTCTTTTTCTCATGGAATGAAAGAGAAAGGAGATTTTCTCATGCAGTAGTAGTCGGCACCAAGTGAACTCCCGCATGCCTTAACCTGCAATTGTCGTCCTCAAAGATGGTTTCTGTCAAGAGAACCGGGCATCAAACGCGTTTACGACATATAGCCGGGTTAAATGGTGTGTAACGGGTCCACGCACTTCAGTAAAGTCGTAAAATGTATTTCAAGTTGCGACAGGGCAAAAGGAAAAGACAAAGACGGAATTCCTTCTGCCCTTCTTGGTCTATTCTTCGTCATCATACTGAGAATATTTAAATTTAGCCCGTACTTCTAGCAGACTCTATATGCTGTAAACAAAGGAAACAACATTTTCTCAGTATTTAAATTATTTTATTCGAATGAAGCTATTTTTACTACAGTTTAAAATATATTTATATAGCAAGAAGTTTTTTTATTTGTTGTAAGTCATGAACTTTAATATTATCAATTCCACTGGAGAAATTTGTTTATCGAGTCAACATGTTTCACTGCACTGCAGCATCATCAGGACTGAATACAAGATAACCAATTCTGAATACATAGTCACATGGGGAGGAAGGAAGGGTAAGGAGGGTGGGGGTGGAGGGAGACGGCGTTGTATAAAACTTGGGTATGCAGGTGGGAGGGAGTGAGTTGGAGGCGGGGGTGAGGGAAGGGGGGGTTTCGGCTGAGCGGATCTGAGGAGAGGAGGGGGTGGGGGAAAGAATGACTGATTCCCATGTGACTATATTCAGAATTGGTTATCTTGTATTCAGTCCTGATGATGCTGCAGTGCAGTGAAACATGTTGACTCAATAAACAAATTTCTCCAGTGGAATTGTGCAAAGTATTTAATCTTTTTCCAACGATGGAATTCCACAAATCATCAGCCGCCACCAATAACTTCATTAATATTATCAAGCCTCGCCGCTAAAGTATTAGCTACTCCTTACCAATTTTGCTTATGAATAGAATTAGTGCATAATTTTTAGCTATTTACACAATTCTCCATGTTTGCACGTTCAAATTTGAAGGTGGATCTATTCATATACATATATACTTGAGTAATCATAGGGCTCGAGTGAGCAATTTTTTCGCCTGTTCGTCCATGAGAATTATTTCACGGTGCCGGTGTTTTTATTTTGGGTAATTAAGTAGGTGCCAATTTAGCAATACTTAAATAAAAATTGAAGCTAGGATTTTTATTTTCTTGAGCCACTGAGCATGTATTCCATAGGGTAATCAAATGCTCTACGATACAAGCTGTATATAAATACTTTATCTCAAATTAATGGAAATGGCTGAATTTAATACAAGAAATGACTTATTGATAACTTCATATAACTTAGTTACTATTTACATGATTGAACTATATGTTGTCTCATGAAGCCGAGAATATGACTGCAATGTGAGTCAGACCTTCAGTTGATGCCGCGCCTGCGTGAGGCATAGGTGGGATTGTCTTCACTACAAGGTGTGTGACGTCAGAAATGGGAATACAGCCACTATAGCCTGAAAATCTTCTGCTTTAGTGCCTTATTTCTGGCTAAAATTTCATTTGTCTCCGCGGTTCCTATTATTCGACTGTGTGCGGGTGCCCTAAAGTAGTGAAAAATGCATAATATTCGTATGTTGGCATTGCTGGCCCAATTAATTATTAATTCAAGGCATTGGAGCAAAAAGCCACCCATTCCTCCTTATTATTGTCAATTATATGTTGTAATGTAAATCGGAAATAATTGCAATAACTCCTATACCCTGTGAGTTATTATATCAGGATACCACACGAAATAAATGTTTTAAAAATTAATTCGAGGTATTGGAACAAAAAATCACCCATTCTCCCTTTTGTTTTCAATGAAATACTGAACTGTAAATTGGAATTTTATGACATCATTCCTATACCCTGTGAGTTATTTTATTAGGATATTACACGAAATAAATGCGTTCCGCCAAGCAAAATCCACGAGTTGGTATTCATGTCGTACGTGGTTGCATGACATTATTTTCTCTAAAACAAAACGCATTTTCACGCTGTTGATAGCAATACACGATTATGTTTTTACACTGTTCATAGAAACATATTGTTGAATTTTTCACAGTGATAAGAATATAAACGACCCAGCCAATACTAATAGAGACGCTTTCGAAGGAATTTTAAGGAATTATTCGAACCAAAGAATTGACTATCGCGTTCCTCCAAAAGAGGAAATCGATAAGAGATGACCACGAACTTCCACTGTGCCATGAATGTGGGGGAGCAAGTAAAATATCTGATATATACCAATGAAAACTGTTTGAGAAGATGTTTGTTATTGAATAAAAACATTTGTTTTTTTCGTTTTCATTTGGTTATAAGTATTAGTTTTCATTTGGTTATAAGTATTAGTTCTAAACATTTGGTTAAGAAATTATTTTTAAATCATTATAATAATATTCGCTCATGAAATTATTGTACATACGCTTGTTAACCACAAATAACCTGTAGATCGCATACGACAATAATGTTCATGTCCGTGTCCGAAGTCACAAAATCTGCTTGCTCTGACCCCCATGAGCAATGCATTTCATGGAAAACGCGTGCTTTCTCTATCATATACTTTTTCAAAGGTTCGGTGGGTATCTGACAATAGAGAGAGTATTGTACAACCTTAACCCATAGACGCTCAAGGTATTGGTTCCTCGAGTCACCTGAAAACACCTATGGTGCCGATATATTGATTCAAAAAATTCCTGTTTAAATGTTTTTTATAAAAAATTAATACCGATTGACCTAACTTACTTGAAATTATTTTATTCAAGAGGAATTTTATTATGATCATCTAAAAAGATTTTTATATAGGTAGTAAGTGAAACAGTGCGATCACAAAAAAATATTTGAATAAATAGTTCAGATTCTCGAAAATTAACCGTTCGCTTTCTAAAAGCGAAAAAGGAAAATTTTGGAGGAGCGAATGGGTTAATTCGTAGCAAATTAATAACTGGATCACATCCTCATTGCAGGCCCAAAATAATTTTCGCATTTGACGTTCCTCAATACATGTTCCTACTGTAGAAATTTATCTCGCCATCTAGACGGTTATATTCATCTCCTGCACTACTTACTCTCTCTTAGACGTTGTATATACAAGGAAGGGAGCCAGGTCATTCCCCATAGTACCTCACACGCACCTTTCCGTGCAATAATCCCCTCATCTTTCCTCTATTTCCGCTTCTCTCCCCAGCATCCTTTCCTCGGATGAAAAGAGACGCGGGAGGGAGGGTAGGTGAGGCTCTCGACAAAGGCGGAAGAGGGAAAGGATCGTTCAACTTTCTTTTCAAGAGCAGACGGGCGCCTTCGGGGGTTTGGTGCCCCCTTCCCGAACTACGACGAACAATAAGAATCCGCTTCAATCCTCCTCCAATCCTTTCTTCCCTATCTTTCTTCGCCCCCTCCCCCTCTCCCCCATTCCCTTGCCCATTCAGGGCCTCAGGGTATTACCTGCGCCACGCTGGGTTTAGGGGCTAAGGGGATGTAGAAGGGGAGTGGGCTATGATGAGGATACTTATGAGGTAGGCTTTAACTCCAAGTGAGGACGTGTGCAGCGAAGATCGGAAAGATATATAAAAGGCGGTTACAACAGTTCCGTTTGTGTAACAATGCGTTCTGCAACAACTAGGATGTGAATCGTATTCCGCCCGTCGTCGCGTCGCACAGTGGGCTGAAATCGAAAACATCTCTTGAAACTTTGCATGGTCACTTCCTATTTATTGTTGAATGTGGTGTAGCGTTTCATTTTTACATAGATCTTCCTTATAAATAAATAGCAGTTTAACAGTTTTCGTGAAAAACATTCATCTTTAATTTTATACCCTCTCAATTCAAAATGTTCTTGAAACTCGGATATAGCATGTGGCATAAAAAAAGTTTTATTCTATTTAACAGCTTATTACTTTTAATGATCGCAATTTTGGATGGCTATTGATTTATGCCTGCAAATACTTGCGAATATGTGACAGGTGAATTTTTACCAATAGATACGTAACACTGTATGCAAAAAATGTGTAGAAACTATGGGCATTAATGTATTTTGCTACCACATAAATGTACAGAGATGCAATTTTTATATAGTAAGTATGAAATATGTGCTGATTTATATATTACTACAGAAGCAATGGAGAGCAAATCAAATAAATAACTCTAATACATGTTCACTACTCCAGGGTCCCAGACTCGGGCAATAATACAAAGAATGACGGGTCTGGTAAGATACCAGATGGATGCGGATAAGTTCTGGTCAAAATTTAATCCACCAAGTTCATCTCCAACTTTGCCTATCGTCAACGATTCGCGCTAGCTTGAAACGGAGAAGAAAAATGCCAAGACTGACCTTAACAAATTAGCTTGTATGCAGGCGAATCTATTAGCATGACGAAATACAAGCACCCTGGTCCATCCTCAGTTTAGCTTCCCAATGAGGAAAGATCTGAAATTTAGTAAAATGGACGCCAAGGAAAAACTAACTAATAAGATAAACACAAAAGAGGATGAAATTCGCCATGGAAAATTATTTGACCGGGATTCGAACCCGGATCTCCCAATTGCAGATGAGGTGTGGTAGCCAGTTACATCACCCACCCACCAAAGCCCGAAACTCATTGAAATTTTAGCGGGGTTTCATATGAACAAGTTGCCGCGTACCTACCACATCATTTGTACAATTGTAATGATTGGAAAAAATACTTCTTCGAGTTGGAAGCAGAGGAAAGATGCGTATTCCATTTATAACGGCGAGAATAATTTATATAATTGAATTTGGATGCGGGGAAATTGTCATAGTGGACAAAATCGAGGCCACCGTATTCGTCTTCCATAAGGCTCATCACCGACTTGCGATTGCGCGCCGAAAAAATGAAGTAAAAAGACCAGTAAGGCAACAAAAATCTTAATAATAGGATGCAGAAATATCCTTTATTTGGATAAAATTGATATTGCAAAGCTCATCTTCCACGGAATCCATTGTCAAAAACCCTCGCTGATATCAAAATGAAGCAAAAAGAGCTGTTAGGAAAACGCAAGAGTAATTAGACTCAACCTTTAATAAAAACACTCGTCCCCATACAATGGGGAGGTGTTGAAAATGGAAGAAACGAATTCATTTCCCCACTATTGTATTCACATTACAATTCATCTCAAAGATTTGTATCCCTCATTTCCGGGATAGTGATCAATTCAAGTTTCCCCTGAATCAACGTTATAAGGTCGTAGCTTATCCATTTTTTTTCTAATGCTCTAAATAGAACATTGTTATCGATGCGTCAATTGAGAGAAACAGAATAGCTTGAGAATTCAAATACGGTCAAAGTTTTCTCACAGTTCAATTTGCCAAATTGTTCATTTTTTTTATTTTTACCTTTTTCGCACGGTAAACAGAGTTTGAACAAAATGCACGTATATATAAATGCCGGATGTGAAGATTAGTGCAACAGCAGTCGGAAATAATAATTCAACTCGAATCTGTTTACAGATTGATGGTGGTGTGGGATTGGTCCTTTGATGAAAAAATACGGTGGATTTTCTGAGCATACTCAACACTTATTTTATGACAAATTTGAAGAAAATTCGATTAAATTTATACTTTTAAAGTTATTCAATGCTCAAACTCGTTTGGTTCAAACCTTAAGCGTTGACCACCCGGATTCATTAAATGATATTGGTCGCGTATCAGTCAGTAAAACAAAACAATTTGTAATTTTTATCCTATGAAATTCGTGGTTTCCGGCGTAACTTTATGAAATTTGCAATACATCTTGAATTAAAAGGTAAAACTTTGTTATTTCCACATAAATTTAATACAGTACTAAATTAAATTTATGTGGAAATAACAAAGTTTTACCTATTTATTCAAAATTATATCCTAGCTTCTTAAGCCTTTAAGAATTTAATTTTCACAAAAAAATACTAGAGATGCAGTGACAATGCAGAGTATCATGGATGATCTGGAGAAGAGAGCTCAATGGTCTGGTTGTTTTAAAAAAGAGTAGAGTATACAATATATAATATGAGAAAAATAACGGAGATCTCTTCAATGAGAAAAGAATATGAAGACAGGGAGATGAGTGGAGAGGGCAAAGACCTTTCCTTGCTTCCCCATCCTACCGCACCTCAGTTACCCTCTCCCCTCAATATGAACCCTTCCATCTCCGATTCCCTCCTTTTATACTCCATTCCCCTAATACCCCAGCCCCTTTCCCGACGCCCCTGCTGCTGCCATTGTTATTAGCGTCGTCTTCCCTCGGGGCGGGGGAGGGAGGGCAGGGGTGGGAGAGACACGACGAACATCAACCCCCATTGATTCCGAACACTCGCGCGCGTCACAAGGAACAAACCCCCTTATGATGCACATGCACACACACAGACACACCGAAGAACAAGGGATGTGGGGAGGTCAATCAGCCGACCCCGTCACGTGTCAGTTGATAGAGGTTTTAGGGGTCAGACCGCCATGTTTAAAGGGGGAGTGGTGAAGGGTGTGGATACCTTGAAGCATAGGATTCAACGACAGAGGGGTGGACATTGCAATGGCCCTTTTACACGATACTTCATCCAGTGCTTAAATTAGAAGTGAATTCAGTGTTAGTTCAATCGTTGACGAGTTTACTGAGTGGAAATTCATATCAATAAAAGATAACACTGTATTTTCCACACTAATTTTAATGCTACTTCAACCGGTTTCGACGTTTTCATATAATTTTCATGAGGTGACGAAATGAGAAGTTTACCTTACATATATACGTTTGAGAAGAGTAGGTGGGGACAAACTTAAGTTTAAGGAGCAAGATCAGAGTTTTCGAAAAAGGTTTAAGGGGTTGAGGTAGCATTGAGTATTGTGGAAAATACAAAGGGTTATATTTTATTATTATAAGAATCCAGTGTTCTTAAAATACTAGGTACATATCATTTAAAGGCGTCTTTACACACTGAAGTTACCTCTATGATAATACCCCTGCAATTCACTTGCAAGTGGAACTTCGATTCGTAAGAATGGATTTTTTATGGCAGTAAGCGTTGATAGTGGCAGTAAACGATCGCAATTCGCACTTACACCCGGCTAGAATTACTAGCTTCATACCACTGTATAAAACGTTGGTAATTTCTATTCATATTCGCATCTGTCTTCATTCCCCATGACACAACTTGCATAGTGATGGAAAAATCGATCTCGATTAAAATCGAAAATCGAGTTTTAATAGTCAAAGATCGAGGAAATCGAGATCGAGCCATGATCTTCGAGTTTCGATCCGAATTCGATTTTTCAACTTCGATCTTGACCATTTCGTTTGATATCAGCAGCGCGTAGTAGTCAGCTACCCTACTCCCGCGCGCGGAGCGCAGGCGAAGAGCATGGGATAGAACTCCACAAGAAGCCGCCTGTACCGTCGCAGAGAGAGAGCAAGATGACGGCGTCGAAGACGATGAGGAAGATGATGTTGATGATCCGGACACGAACGCAGGCGAGGGAGTCGGTGAAGATGAGGAGGATGACGAGGTCCTCGATGAACCGCTACTGAGGTCACTTCTCGTGAAGGTGGAAAGAACGGTGCGCTTTTTCCGCAGTAGCGATGTGGCCACCGCGGAACTCCAGAAGCTGCAGGCAGATGCAGGGACACCCGCCCACCTTTAGTTGAGACTCATACTGGAAGTTAAGCATAGATACAACTCTTGCTACGACATGCTGGAAAGATTTCTCTCGCTGTCAGACATGATCGGCACTGTCCTATTTAAACTGTCAAGAGAGAAGACTACAAAAAGGAAGCCTCCGCCCATGCTATCTGTAGACGAGCTAGAAACGTTAACCGAGGTCAAAAAACTTCTTGGACTATTGGCCCGCGTAACAGCTGAGGATTTTACTGACAGCAATGTGTCCGTTAGCAAAGTAATCCCTCTGGTAGCCTATATGAAGGAGGTAAGCAATAATGAATTTGGAATCTCATTAAAATTACGAAATACGATTTTGTTTTGTCTTAACAATTTTCATAACATTCGCAGAAAACACGTCAGTTTGATGCAGTAACGCGGGTTGGCAAGCACGTGAAGAAAACCCTCACAGACGAGGTGGAGAGAGAATATTTTCGAGTCGAGACGTATCCTAATTACTCTTTAGCCACGTTGCTTGATCCAAGATTCAAAGCAGTTGCTTTTGGAAGCTCGCTTCACGTCAATGCTGCCAAGCGAAACCTGGGTTAGTTAAGTCCAGCTCCAGCGCACTATCAGCATGAGAAGTTTTTTCACAGATGTACTCTACGCGTGAGGGTCCCTCCCTCCGATGAGTGACGCACTGGGAGTCTCTTGCACGTGGAAGTAAGTCTGTGACAAAACTTTTCGGATGATAATACCTACTGTTTATTGCTGTTACTTCGTTTCACCTCCTGGAAAGCGAGACAATTTCTGTGAGGTTTGGACACAGAATGGGGACAGTCCAAGAACCTACCAATCAGCTGGTAGAATACTTGAATGAACGACATGTTTTTGTACCAACTGTATTTTTTTCAAAAAAGAACCGTCGATTTTTTCGATTAATCGATTTTTTGGTTCAAATTTCGATTTTTATTGAAAAGTCGATTTTTACATTTCGATTAAAAATCGATTGCTCGAAACATTTTGACCGACATTTTTCCATCACTAAACTTGCATTTACTACCTAGAACGTGCACAATGGTACGAAGGCTTCCGCGGTGATTATATGATTCGAGGGTTTTCGGGTTATTCCCTCGTTGGTTTATACTTGAGGACAACATTTGTGCCGGCGTTTATTCACGATTTCAGGTGAATTTACTCGGCGTACAGTAGAAAGGCCCTCGGATGAAAAAGTGAAAGATTGGTGCTCCTTCGCTCTGGCTAGACAACACCTCGAATACGCCACGAGCATTTGGGACCCTGGACAAAAAGATTTTATTCGGAAAATGAATAAAATACAAAGGAAAGCTTCGTTAAAAACTATTACGAGCGAACAAAGAGTGCTTCAATGCTTCTAGAGGAATTAGGTTGGGAACCTCTAGAGACTCGGAGGTTACACGGTAGGATTAGATTGCATGAGAAATTCCGAACGGGTGTGTTTCAGCGTTGCACGGAGAATATCATTTTGACGCCGAACTACACCTCTAGGTCCGACAGGAAAGATAAAATAAGAGAGAGATACATTTCCGAAAAGATATGTATAAAAATTCGTTCTACCCACGCACAGTAGGTAACCATAATAAAAACTGGAATACACTGAAAACAATGCCGAAATATACTTCACCTTTTCACCTACCTACAACATTCTCCTTTACACTCTTACGCGGCTGGTGTTCTAAAGGCCATTTTACACGGTACATTTATTTGTACAATCTATCATGCGGACGCATGTACAGTCAAGTGTGAAAGTAAATATTGTACGAACGACTGAATCAGACTGAATATCGCTTTACACGATGAGTGCAAACGCACAATTTTCCGGGCAATTTAGCGGTAGAAATCGATCGGAATTTGCGAGTGTTTTGTTTATCATATTTATGTTTCATTGATGAAAAAATGTTTCACTCACTTATTTGATACCTTGAAAAGCTGATCACCTGCAATTCGGAACCTAAACTCGATGTCGATGGCCATCTGCGTACTTATTACTCTCCCGGTTTAGACAAAGCTCTCTTGGACTCTTCTCTCTGGCTTTATATTCGACCTTTGCATTGTTTCGTTTTTTCACTTCTGGATTTTAGTGTGAAAAGTCATTGACGTTTCTCGCCGGATCTCCACTCGGACACTGATAGACTATTTCGTTCCTAGGTTTGTTTTGTGTGTGTGACAAAGTGATATTATCAAGTGGTATAGCGGAACACGGAACACGTTTCTTTAGTCCCTCCAAATTTCCCTCCCTTGAATTTCTACCAGTGCTTTAATGTTTTTTGACAATTTCTATGTTACTTGCTAACCAACAGAAATAAAATGATTATTATTATATCACGCGGGATATCAAGAACTCTACTTGAGCGCGCGAACAGTCATAATTTTGGGGGAAAAGGACACAAACCCAAAAATCGCGATTACACTGAAAAACCAGAACACCAAATAACACGACGAAATGACGATGTAAACACTTGAGTAACTTTGAGTTAACTCTTCTCGGGTTCTCCACTGATTAAAACTGTTCATTATTGCCGAAGTAATTAATTCTTACCTTGAGAATGAGTGACGAGTCGTCTCTCGAAACGTCGACAATTATGAATAGTTTAAACCGGTGGAGAGCCCGAGAAGGGTTTACTCATTAAAGATTATATACACCGGATAATAGGTACTCATATTATTCGACGGGAAAGTGTTAATCCTTTTTATAAACAACTTTATTTTCAATCGTAACACAGGCACCACAGTTTTCACCATATCTGCGCCATCTGTTGAACAACACCGGATCGAAATTGTATGATTGCCTGAATGACATTAGAACAGGTTCTATTTTCCGTTCAGTCATTCATACATTCGCACAATTAGCCGTTTTACATGGTACAATTTCCTAATACATGCGTTCGCACGATAGATTGTACAAAAAATGTACCGTGTAAAACGGCCTTAACACCCCCTGCCACACGCCCATTTGGCGGCTCGCAGGGTAGTATGTAGATGTAGATGAATCCGTTGTCCTCAAGGATAAACCAACTCGGAAATAACTCAAAAACCCTCGAATCAACGTGCACCATATTTGTTTCTCATCACCTACTTGAAGTTGATGACGATTGATTACTTAACCATTGTAAGTAACGTGCATTTGGAGGAAAGAAAACAACTATTGTACATAGATAACAGCAGTAAGTTTACCCAGTTATGCCCCGTTCGCATTAATAACTTTTTACCATTGTAAAAGATGTAGGTAAGTTCTACCCGCATTCACACCTGTCTTCCATCACCATGGTACAACTTGTATTTACACGATATTTACCACTTTCAACGTGCACCTTATTTGTTTCTCATAACTTACCAGTTACTTGAAGAAGATAATGATTTATAATTTGACCATTGTAACTATCGTTCATTCAGAGAGTAAAAAATTACTATTGTAGGTAGATAACTGTTGTAATTCATGATAAATAAAACATTTTGTAATCTCCCACAGTTTTATTTGCATGGGAGATGACAAAGTGTTTTATTCATTTTGAATATCGACAACTTCCACCAGGTACAGCCTGAAACAGTTATATTTAATTGTGGTAATTTTACCTGGTCAGATTAAAGTTACTATGGTCGCCTTCAACCAGAGGTTCACAATGATGATTCTTACCCTTGTAATGGTGAACCATGATAAAATGTACTACTGCGAGAAGGGCATTGCATGGAATAAAGGACTGACTTATATTTTCTCCTGCAAGTAGCATTTCAATTCTGCGATTAAACACGCATCGCATCCGTTCAACCATTATCTCATGACTTCATGCGTGGACTAAAAATGGATACAACAAATAAATTTGTTCGACGAGGATTATTTTGCTGCATGCCTGGTTGTTTGCACCTGCAAATGTTTTTGAAGCTAGAAAGATCACAAAGGTAATATTTATGACTGTTATAGTGTTGGATATTATATCCATCATAAAATGGTTTAAATATACACATACATATTTCATTTTATCTATAAAAATTAATAAAATCCACGAATACCTGCAGGACTAGAATAGTACGAAATAAAAACGCAATGACTGTTCTAATTAGGCGATTTCGGAATAATCATATTCCTGTTATCTTCCGCCATTCATTTTTTGAGAAAAACCGTAATATATGTGTGAGTAGAAAAATGCCCTGCAATTAGCTAGCTAGCAAGTCACAAGGTTGGGTAGTGTTGCTAATTCATTGATTTTCTCCCTAAAGCCTGTTTCTAAATCTACCACGTAGTATTAACAGAACGTATTGCATTTTTTCTTGCATAGCTTTTGTATTCCAGTGCATTTATGAAGTTGCTAAAGACATTAATAAAATAGATTTCCTGACATTGGTAGAGATTCTATAGTGTAGAGCATGTTGGTAAATTATGACTTCCTGACAAGAATTTTCAGATTTGTTACAATGCATTAAAAGGTGTAGTTTAATTAACCTTATTAGGGTATTGTGTAGTGCATGTTGGTGATAACTCACCCCCTACCACACACCATCCATGTGGCTTGCAAGGTACAGTGTAGTTGTAGATATAGTAGCAAAGATAAAATCGAAACTCATCGAGTCTTTGGCACTGATTAGGTCACAGCATAGCATATACTTAGGTATCGCACGGTACGGTCTTGTAAAATATCGAAAATAACTTAAAATGACGTTACTATGCAGAAAATAGCATGTCGTGTGATGTATCGCATATCGATAATAGCAAACTCTAATATCGCATTTTACATCGTACCTATTGCATGATATAGGCTCCCACATAACATAATAAAACGCATGATTCGATTAATTATCGCAGGCAATCGCCTGGTTTTGTATCGCAGAGGATTCATCGTAAAACGGAGATATGCTGCATATCATACGTCACAGTGGGTGGGTATATCTCAGTATCGCAAAGACCTATTTTGAAGTCAAGGAGCAGGCGAGGGAGCCAGATGGCTGATGTCTTTATAGTACGAGGAAAGATGGGAGGTTGATGTGATTGACTCAACGGTTGTAAGAAAGCAACACTTGTGATGAGAAAACTGCGAAGAATAAATTACAAAGGCATCGCCAGCTCAATATGCCAAGCCTTCATGAAAGCTTTTTTGAATGACACATTCGAGAACTAAATCACACTTGAAATGTTTTGTTGACTCAACCTTGTCGTTTCCATGGGTAGCGTTTGAGTGTGCCCCCAAAGCAGCACGCTTTATGTATTCAGTGTTCAATTTCAGCGTCTGGAATCACCATCCAAGTCAATTTGATGTCTTGTTTAACAAGTTGGCATGGACGTAGCAGTTTCCAAGAGCTTTCTGCGAGAAGAAGGGCATCACGAACATCGATTAAGGAAAGTATTATAGGGATTTTAGAAAAAAATGAAATACACACAGGAAGTGCAAATATTGGTTTTCAATTTAGTCGATGTTGAATTTAAAAATCAACGGTGTGTTGCATAAAGAAATTGAATTAAGAGATATTGCTGATTCAGAATTTAAAAGAAATATTGGAGAAACAATACCCAATGCCGCACGGTCCTGTGGTGGCCTTAAGAAGGCATGCAAAGAGAGTGAGAATATAATTTGTACAATACTCTTCCTAATGTAACAAAATTTGTAATAAATGAGAATAGCTGCTTTAATAAAGAAGAAAATTGTTCCTGCTGCCTAACTCATATTACTCTGCGAACGAATATTCAATCTCCTCAAGATATAGTTATCTGAAAAATGTATTGTGTATATTGTATCGGGAAGAAATTAACTTTTGACTTTTCCTATAGTATTGTAAAGCAATCTAATATTTGGGCAAATAAACAATGATTACTATTACGGTTTACCTCCCCTCATTTCATTATGTTCCCACCCGCCCCCATTCCTTATTATATAAGGCTGGCAGCAGCAATATTTCGTTCTGTGCGTCTTGATAATGCAATAAAAAAGCAATAAAAAATAGTGGAATTTGTACTGTGATTTTTCTCATCATGAATTATATCAATAACTTCCACCAAGTATCGCCAAAATTGATATATTTACTAAATGAAGAAAGATTATCATCACTCGAAAAAGTTCGTGAAAATATTATTAAATGAAACAGGGGTAGTTTTATTTTCATTTTCAACTTCACCTCAGAGCCACCACAGCACCAAAGAGCAACACGAGGCTCATAATCCTCAGTTTTTCAACCCTTGCTCTAGACATGTTGCTGCAAATTAGCTCTTTGAACATAATTAGACACCTCTTTGATTGGGTAAGTCCAATAACAAACAGTTAATTTCATGAAAATTTTGCCTTTACGCTATTTATTTGTAACTAAAGTATTGAAAACTTTTTACATGCGGAGTCGTAATTTGCTTGGCATAGTGGCAAGGCAATACAAATGTTTCATAGTGGCAAGGCAAAACTTTCGTATTCAATCCAATGTTTTGCCTCCGGGGCCATATATTACCTACCACATTCCAGAGAAGTTTGGTATATTTAGAACCAAAGATCTATAAACTACTTCACAGAATGTAAAAATGGAAAAGAGGTATTGTTGTTTTAAAGACAAGTCAAAATATTGAAATAATTTTCAATAGTTCTCATGAAATCGTTTCTTTAACCAGAAACAGCTTTGTAAATAGTAAAATGGTGTAGTGCAGCACTGATGCCAACTTGGTACATATATTCTTTTTTGTTGCTTTTCTTTTTTTGCACGGTCACATTTGGTTACGCTCACACAGGTATTTATCTTTGGTGTAACCTAAAGCTTCCATCTATATATATATATATTAATTTTATAACGTGTCAGTCAGTCATTCTTTATCCATTTTGTTTATTTCTCTCTCAAGTTTTGAGCTATTGAAATGAGGTTTGGTGCATTAAATGTGGATTATCTGTCTGTATGATTTGGTAGTAGTTTTGGATTTTTAGCAGTTGGTGGCAAATAAAAATGCAAAAAACCGTGGTTTTCGAGAGCATAATTTAGTTAGATTCTGGGGACTACTAAGTTTTTCGGGACTCCCGGGTTCACTATTTCAGAGCGAGTCTATCTTTCTCGGCTCACCTGGGTTCACTTCCACTGCTTCCATTTGAGTAGTGCAAAATAAAGGAAAAACACCATGTTCACCTCAAGAGCACACCAGACAGACAGAGGAGGCAGCAGGTCTACTAGTCTATTGTTTAAAATGTGTAGTAAAATACTGCACAAAAAAGGAAGCAATACATTATTATTATTAAAATAATTTTCCCCGCTAAGAGACCACCTCTTCTGAGGAGTGAATATCTGATGAAAAATAAAAAAATTAACGCATTTAGTCCTTGGGGTGCCACATGGTACTTACATGTGCCTAATATTAGTCAACTTTTATTATTTATTTTCAAAATTATCCCGAGAAAATAAAAAGATTTAATCAGCTAACATTTATCCTCAATATGATAACGCATTTTTGTGAAGACGATCGCTCACCCTTGTGTGACTTATCAAAACTTAGCTGCTTGCGGAGTTATGTACAAACACAATGAGTAGTAGTAGTATTTTTGCTTAACGTGCTTCGACGGCTACGGTCATTTACCACTTGCTGTCTGCTACGTGTAAACAGGGGCAACAGCACTCGGACGAATCGGAGGATCACCCCTCCAAACTCAAGCCGAGCCCAACGATGCTTAACTTCGGTGACTGATCGGGAACCGGAGTTTTCATCGTGGCAGTCCGTTGACCACAGACACAATGAATGATCGTCAATTGAATGATGGTAGTTTTAAGGTAGAAAATCGTATTACTATTTCACTAAGTCCTTATAAATTACTTTGATTTGAAGCGTAACTTAACTTTACGTAACGTAAGTTAGCGAATGTATTAATTCAGCCACATTGGAGAACACATAAAAACGTTTTTATAATATGTCATAAATATACTGGTTGTTTCAAGAGGAATCTGCGTCACTTCTTGAGGAGGAAGGGGAGGGAATTTAAAACATTTTTTGTCCTTTGAGCATTATCTACCAACCTGCCAAAACGAAGGCTATATAGCTCCAATACTGACGAAGGAGATTGATACGCTGAAATACGATAAGGTAAGTTATCATATTTGTATTAAAATATTTCATGGATATGACCTGAAATACGTCTCAGGGCTATTCCATTTGTTAGCAAGTCAGTTTTTGTTTATTTTATTAAATTGTCTCATGATCACGCAGGAGAATTCGATTTTTATGCAAACTAAGTTATCGAGTCACAATAATTGCTAAAATGCGTTACATTTTTGGTGTTGCAATTTATTACAAGTGACTGATGATTGACCAACCTGGTTTCTTCAATTCCTGCAACACATGATAAGAGTCAAATTCGAGTCAGGTGGTATTTTCCCATAGACGGCGAATGTCTGTGGACCACCTGTGAAGCGTTCGGAGGTGTAACCAAACGACGCAAATCCAGAGGCAGAGAAAAAACATCAGAAAGTACAGCGGTGCGCTGTACTTTCTGATGTTTTTTCGAAACTGTCCTTGAGCAGTAATTGAGAGCATGACTGCTATTACGTTTAGCTTTACTCATTTAAAATTTACTTTGATATTTTTTGAAGTGGCTGAGCCTTAAGTATTTGGATAGAATAAATATATGCTATTTAAATTCATTAATTACATTTGAAGTTATTTAGAAGAGTGTGCTAATTTATCTTGAACGCTGATTCTAATCTCAACCCAACGGAGAAGAATTTCTAAAGACTTTGGATTCAGAGCCATAGAGAGCTGATGTGAACCACAGTTTTGGCTATCATAACATCATTCTTCAATTTGCATTTCTTAATAGTTTTGTCCATACGGTTCGATATTCTCGTCAGACCTTCCTTCTTCTCTGAAAGAACCACAATGCCATCAGCAAAGCGTAGCATACTTCCTCGGGCATTTTTCTCATGGAACAACTATTTTTAATTTTTCCTTTATTTCATTTATGGCTTTTTCCAATGTAAATATTGAAGGTACCTAATGAGTGGCAATCCGCATCCTTGTCGTACTCCTTTCCTCACTTCTGCTTCCTCAACATTACCGCCACATTTGACCATTGCCATCTACTCTTCATATAGCTTTATGGCTTATTCCATTGTAAATATTGAAGGTTAAGGGCGACAACCCGCACCCTTGTGGTACTCCTTTCCTTACTTCTGCTTACTTCGCATTGCCACCACATTTGGTCACTCTCATTTCACTCCTCTGTCATAAGATTGCATTCCTCTGCTCTTTAGTTTAGTCATCATTTTATTCCAATCCACACTGTCAAATACTTTCTCTATGCTCATGAAGAAAATACATGTGGGCTGGTCCATTTGAATCCTCTCCTCTATAATGTGTCTCAGGTCTAGAGTAGAGAAGGACAGGTAAAACAGAGATGATGGGAAGAGCAAAAGTGAAACGTTGGTAAGTGGAAGGAAAGAACTAAGCAATGTGAAGGAAGCTTGGGAGGAAACACTGTCGACAAGTGCCTCGTTTTATTTATTAATTACAAGCGCCTCTCATTTATCCTCTTTTGTTTCGGGCCACTGAGATGGGGGAACTTCCGTCCACCACAGAGGTTCCGTCTCACAAGAGCCTCCTTTATTAGCTCAATCAACTGCTATGGGCAAGCTTGATCCCCCACCAATTCCTATGAAAGTCGTCAAAGCACATCCAAAAATATTGTTCGCTCAAAAAAAATTCTTCGATTCCTTGGACGTTTACGAGAGAATATGTCGCGGAAATGAGACGGGATCAGCCCAGGATTGAATGAGGGCGGCGCCTTACAGAAACTTGAGTCTTTGCGGAAAGACGTAGGTTGGAGGCTTTTGAGATGTGAACGCGGAGAATAATGGAGAGGATGAGCTGGGTAACGAGGAAGACAAGCGAGGAAGTTTTGGTGATGGTGGGGAATGAAAGGAAGTTTCTGGTGGGGTTATTCGGAAGAGGCCAAAACAGAAGATGGGGGACGCTTGGAGATAGAACGGTCTCTTTAATAGTGTGAGAATAAGGGAAATTTTTAGTGTTAACGTGGAAAAGAAAGGAAGAGAATGGGAATTTTAGGCAATACTAGTGGAAGCAATAAGTATAAGTGGCTCAAAAGAGACGTGATTCAGCCCGTTCGTAGGTATCTAATTCCTCATGTTGTAAACCATAACGGGTACATCGGTCGCCCATAAATCTTGAGAAAAAAACACTGCTTTTCTTTCCATCCCAGTCCTTTTCCTTCTTATTACTCAAGCAAGTGAAGAGAGAATAACAGCTAGTATAATTTATCCTCACCTGTCTCTCTCTCTCTCTCTCTCTCTCTCAGCCTCATATGGTCAAGAGACACTGAGGCTCTGCTGTGCATCGACTTGAATAAAGTTGGCGTAAAATTCCCTGGCTTCTTTGCTACTGAAATGTGGTTGTGCTGGTGACAGCAGCCCTTTTGGTAAGTCAATGATTTCCTGCAAGATCTCTTCCCCAGGATACTTACTCCTCTTTAACTGTTCTTTCCCCTCATCACACTCCTGCTACCTTGATGCAGCATAAAGGCAGAGGACCAATTCCCTTCAAAGATAAATCAAAAATGAAATGAAAGTCGTGAGACAAACAAAGACTTTCCAAGCATTAAATCCAAAAGAATATAAGAGCATATTCACAGCTAAAGAAACCGTAGTAGAACATGAAAGCACCTACTGGTAATATACTCTTGAGTATTCAAAACATTTTAGTTTACTCAGTAAAATAACTATGGTTTACAAAATTAAAGACTTAAGTTGGGCCATAAAAATAAATTACGATGAACATTTAGCTAAATTCCTCTATGAAAAATAATTCCTGATGCTTTTTTGAAGATGAGAAATTAAGTTTGGAAAAAATAGTGAATTTATTTCATAAAGATTATAGCCCGTTGAACATAGCTTTTTAAAAGACATGGGGAAAAGATAATGTTTTGCCCATTTTTATTGTGTGGGTGTCATCTAACTTGAGAACTAGGGCAACAGATAGTTAATTACTGAAACTGTGTACATAATTAGATAAGTATGTACCATCACAACACACAATTTACACGAAAAAAATCGCAAACACTATAGTACCCTATACTAACCAAAAATTCTCCCTGCCTTGGTTTTTGAACAATGGGATGGATAAAATTGTTATAATGCTTCAAGGGGGAAAGTCATGAAATGTGATGGGTTCTGCACGACGGGTTCCTTTTTGTGGCAGTGAGATGTGAATTTTATACGTATATTATTATTGCTTAGGTTACGGTACGGACGTATGTTTTTGTTTGAAAGGGAAATGATGAGGCACTCTTTGAATAGTATTGTGTGATACCAAAAACTGAGATAGATGACTTCAAAGTAGTCTTTGGAAAACTATTAAGAAATTGAAGAGGAGAGAGGTAGGTCGATAACTTTTGGAGTAAGCCCTTTCTTGTAATTGGGATAGGAAATACACCCGAACTGGAGCAACATTCATTTTTGAAAGAAGAGACTATTTTATCAACCTCTTTAGGATCAATAGGAAAAAAGAAAAAGCTTAGGAGAAGAGAGGAGGCAGATCTAGGACCTGCATTTGAAAGTACAGAGATATCGGGTGGAATTATTAAGGTTTCCTAAGGTGGGTATAGAGTTCTACAGAGAGACAGATGGCCCGGAGATCAGAGAATTCAGTATCTAATAGTAAGCTGCATGTGGCATGTGTGGTTATCATTTCTGGCCAGCCAGACGATTGTAGAAGTAGGAATGAATCTGGTGAGATTTTTAATTAGTATTTGGAAGCCATGGTCAAGCAACATATTTCTCCATTCATATTTGTCTCCTGATGTGTGCAACAGGTTCCCATTAAATTCACGTCAAAAAACGATGACATCAACACTTTTAGGGGATATGAGGGAATTTGCATCACTACCTGTAGAAAGAAACAAATGGAGCCCCCCGGAGGGAGGTTCATATAAACAATAAAGTATCGTTTAATATTGTTTCCTGTAAACAGAGCTATTTCATACATGTCGCTTTGTTTTTAGAGCAAGAATAATATAAGGGATTTTTCCTTAAAAAGTAAACAAATATAAATTACTATAAATAATGAGTTTATACACACTTACTTGCGTACCCAAATTTACTTTACAATGTCCATTATAGTTTGATATCATCATAGATTGAGCAATAGATATCAATCTGATATATTCCTGCATGTAGCCAGTAAAATGAGGATTGTTATCCTAAGTTCAAAGAATAATTCAGCTTTCGAAATTTTCAATGAATACATATAATATTATTTCCTGTAGGTGAATGCTTAAATATTATTCATAATTGAAAATTACAATTACTCAATCCACTAAGGTGTTAAGCTATCACAGCAACTATGAATAGGAGTCACTTTTTACCTAGTTTGAAAAAAGTCAACACTTAAAATATATTATAAAATCCACGTTTATTTACCTTCCAACAAAATTCTTATTTCTGCTTTCGTTGCATCATCCACATTCCTTGACATGTATATCCTGTTGAGGTCCCTTCCAAACGTTGCTGTGAAGCCAAATGACTAGTACGACATGAAGTAAGTAAAAAAATAGTTTACCTATTCACGGGCTGTTCACAGAACTACTGTCAATCGGTACACCACCTGCAATTGACGAAGTGGTCACACTGAATCAATTGGGTATTTTCCAAAATTTTAAATTTAAGTAAACAGATCTTTATATGTTACTTTAACTCAAAGAAGTTTGTGGAGTGAAAATAGTTTAAAAATTGATTCAATATTAGATGAGATATTTAAGATTAAAATTGTCGAAATTTCAAATTTTTTTACGCGGCTGTGAAACGAAATCTGATTGGCTTGACGTAATTTTCGCTGAGCGATAGACAGCTGTGAGGGAGAAAGTGAAGGACTGTAGAAGAGAACGTATATTTAAAGAGTTTTCATTGAAAACAAAGGCTATGGCGTGCAATGGTTTTATTAAAACCACATCAGATAATTTACCCAAAGTATATATGTTTATGGTAGGCGTTTTTATGTAGAGGACGAGCGATTTACTGCTTCCGAAATTCGTGGAGCTTAAGTCCAAAAACTGTATGCATAAAGTGTGCTTGTAAAATCGTCATTACTGTTGTTTATCATTTTAATGCATATAATTATGTATTTGGTGTATGATCTTTATTAATTGTTTTTCCAATACACTCATAATCATTATAATACTTCTTTATTTCTCAAAGTCCATACCAGTCCATGCAACAGTAAACACACAGTACCTTAGTAACATATCAACATAACACAGTACGTGCCAAATATTTACGCTGCAAATACTTAACACACTTAAGACGTTAATTTGTGATTGTTTGTAGAGGTTTCTATAAGTGGCTTCTCTGCTATAGAAATGTCTAATAGATTCTCATTTCCTAAATGTCTATTCAAAGTTTAATTTAAGTGTTGCTTTATTATAAAGATTCTCTTGAGAATTATGGTGGTAATGCTATAGGATACGTCTAAGTAAAGAGAGATAGACCACTGTGAACAGTCATTGCAGGAATATGTCCAGAATACAAAGTGCGAAGTAAAGCATACATTGTGCAGGTGGATATTGAGGAGTCCAAGGAAGACATTTCAAACATTCAATGTCGTGATTGCGTGAATGCATTTCTTGTTCGGTGTTTTCACCGATGTATTTGTACATTGTGGCACAAAACACCATCTACATATGCCATTTAAAGTCACATCAAACACAGAAAAACGTCCAAAACTAATTTCACCGCACCAGTTTCCACCGTAAGCATAATAAAACGCATGGGTCTAAATGTAAACAGCGAAAATGACGTCACAGGTATTCGGTTGTTTTCGGAGTGTGATCGGGAGGATTCGTAACCTTCAACTTTCTTTAGCTTTTAAAACCGAAATTCATACAATTTGATTACAAAACTTTTAGCCAATGCAATAAGTTCAAGTAACAGAATCAGAATATCGGTAGTTTGAAGTACGTGGAAACTACCCAATTCTCATGTTAGTTTAATGGTTCAGCAAAATTCCTGTTATACTTTGCCGTGCTAAGCACTCCTCCACCATTCATCTTAAATCAACAGTGACGTATATAAGATTTCTTACGGCTAGACGAGACAACATTTGTCCTCCCCATGTAGATCGAGGACTTTCATCTCCACAGATATCTGGCCGATACAGAAGTGGGAGGTCGATATCGGGTCATTCCACACCAACTGGCCCGACGTCCCGCCTCGAGTTCATAGACGGGATTTTATTTTTCATTCATTTCGGTTCATTGGCTATTTCTGAGATAACATCCATTCCGTTTTTTCGATATTATCAAAGTTGAAACTTCAAATAAGTTGGAGGAGGAGGGAATGAGGGCGAAAAATTGAAAATAATCATTTACGTACGTTCTGGATTTCCTACACCGTAAAAATTTCAAAATGAGCACTCACAAAAAAAATATTTCACCACAACATCTGAGGTTTTTGTGCCCAAGACATACCATAATGATCCCACATCGTTTATGTCCGATATTTTAAAAAATACTCAATATCTCATTGCACCACTGGTTGCTAACCTGGTAATAAAAGAGTGGTCGTTTCCATACATCCACTTGACGTGACAGAATACATACGAGGATGAATAACCTGAATTTTTACCATAGTTCCCTCCACTAATAGCAACGGTTTGAATGGAACCCTTCGGTCCATAAGGTAAGCACTCCACTCAGTGCAGAGTAATGAATACCTTCTCATTCATCACTATTGTTAAAGAAAATATAAGAAATGTAGTCAAATTTCTTGCATTACAGTTACCACGCTGACTACGACCTAATTGCTTTGGTAAGATTACACCATAATAATTTCCAAATAACTCTTATCTCGAGATTATGCTTAAACCAACCGATGACGTTGATTTTGATTGCTCCTATATTTTTATTGTAAGCTCTTTGAGAGAAAGTCTCCCTTCATGATACTTCCCAAATAAGAACAGCCGCGAAATTGTTGTGAATAATTAATGTTTCCAAATATATCTTGTCTAAATGTCATATGAATACCATATATGTACTTTTTAAGCTTTAAGCATTTCATTCTGAAATTCTCTTCCTTAATTTACATATTTAAACATTTACGAATTGAGGCTCCATCTCGAAAAGAGGAATAAACCTACGTTTTTTTACTTTCTGAAAGACTAGGAATATTAAAGGTATACATTAATGCGTGGAAATTGTCACAACCGATTGAAAAGAATGTTGTTCCATCAATATCAAAAACATATTACCGAATCATCATTGGAATTGGCTATCAATGATAAATACTTTTAAAGTTCTCCGCTCTCTAATGAACGGTGGTATTTCTAGATAACGTAAACGGGCCACAGGGACGGAATTCTTCATAACCTAAATAGTTCTTCGGGGACAACATTTGTTTTACTTCATCATGACAGAAATATAAAGAAAATTTGGGTTGGTACTGTTAAATATTGAAAATCGCTTTCAATATTAAAATCCATACGTTTGTCAAGAATTTTCAAGGAACTGGTTTCATAAATTTAGAATTAAACGCAGGGCAACATAGAACTTAAACGGAGCACTTGAGCTAAGGTCATGACTTCTTCTGCAAGGAAGGAACTAAGCCAATTTTGTCGGTTTAATTTTCGTAACCTCCCTCGAGCCAACATGTCCTGAGAAAAGTAGGAAATAGCACATGTTCCCCATAGTATTCGCACATGCTCCCCGCTTCATTAGGGGGAAAGAGACTTAGGTTTGGGCGCACATACACGCATATGCCTTTCCAAAAAAATATTCATCTTTCGACTGAGAGGGTCGAAGAGCCGGGAAGAAAGGGTAGTGGAGAGAGAGGCAACGGCGAACAGGAAAATATCGAATGGGAATGAATGAAAATGCGAGCCCTTTACTATTTTTTTCTCTTCGGGCGACGCTCAACGAGGAGGCCCCTTCTTAGATGAGTACCCTGTGGGACTCTCGGGAGGAGATGGAAAAGAAAGAAGAGAAGGAGAGGAAGTTTAAGTTTTCCGCAAGAGCTCTCCAATTCCATCCTTACCTCTCTCCCACATTTTTCCATAACTCTCCCCCATCTCCCCCTATCTTTCCTTTACCACTTCCTTTCTCTCACGAAAATTCTTCCCCGACCGCCGCGCCGTATTGAATACTCCCCTTCCTTCCTGCTTCTCCTGCCATCTGCTCCTCCCCCAATAGGCTGGGCCGATTGCTTTTTTGCTCTAGCTGATATTTCGCGAATCGATGAGAGCCATCACGCGCCAAGTTTATTTTTGTTTGTTTGTTTGCTTGCTTCCACATCCCTTTGCACACGAGGGGATTCGAAAATATTAAAATTCACTCTCCTGTACGAATTTTTGTCTTATTGAAGTGCAAAAAATCAATGGTTGTTCGAGGCAAAATTAAGAATTTTTGGAAGAAATTATCATTTTTATATGTTGCTGATGCCGCTGATTTACAAAATGTCGACGCGCCAATTGCGAAAGCGATGATTTAGGAGAGGAATAAAACCGCATGGAGATAAATGAACTTTTTCACAACCATTTAGAAGACTCAAACAGATCAACTCTTAATTCTACTTATTAAAATCCATTTTGTCTTTGAAATCTTCTGCTCGGGAAATGAAAGTAAAACTTTTTCTCCAATATTTGACTCACATTTGCCCAAATTAGTTATACTTTTTCGACAAATTTATTCACAAAGATGTGCAACAACCAGTGAAGAATTCCCTTATGTTTTGGCACAAATATAATTATAATTTAAAATATTATGGTCACATAAAAATAAATAGGACAAGGACAAAATTTTTATAGACGCCGCAGTGTCTATATTCTAGAATATTTGAAAGTATATTGTACGCAGGCTCCTTTTCTGTGTAAATATCCATATTCTCGGAAGTACTTTGTTTCCAATAGCAGAAGTAAAATGAACATAGTGTATGTATTACTATGTAGCAGACCAACTGAACATCTAGGCGTCTTCCAATAGGCAAAAATTATTGACGTAAGTATTTTCCTTAAATTTATCACGGAGTTGTAAATGGTTGCTAATGTGGTATAGAGGTGAGCACACGGAGAGTTTGTTTGGCAACAGTGTTCTCCATAATGGCCTTACTGTCAACATAATGTGGAACGCTCTACGCTAAGGTAAATACAGCTTGACCGTCAAAATGTCTAGAAAAGGGTTGGGTATTTCCATCTCATTTTTGTGTGTCTGTGTTTTCCATACTACGTTTATATTTGTATGCATAATTTGACAAAATCATTTTTCTCGAAGATATGTTTGTACTTTTTAAGATCTTATACTCTTTATTTTGAATCAAAATAACATTTCATACAGTTTTTGTTAAATGAGTCGTTTTTATTCATTTGGATTCATTCACTTTCTACGGTTTTCACTGCATTGGCTTTTCATGCCAGTATGCCACAAAATTAAGATATGAGATTGCACAGAGTAAAGTGATGATTAGGCCCAAAAAGACGAGAGAATAACTCAAGGTTAACAACAATTTGGAAATATTTTGGAGACTGTAGACTTTACGCAAGTTAATAGGCACATTAATTACATATCAATTATTATTCGTTGTTAATCATATTGACCTCACAATTTGATATAAGTATCGAGTTTAGGTCATGACCTAAACTCGATATTACTTCCTTATATCATATTGATTATATCCCAAGTAACTGAAAATTTACCAAGGATTTTTTCAGAATTTTCGCTACTCGCTTTTTCATGACTAACCTTCGTTTTGTTTGCAGTTTTTTACCGGGGGAAAAATTTTTTTCTCCGGCCACGTCGTCAAACACGATGAGTAAAATTCAGTTGCTGGTCAAAACGTATTTTATATCGTCTCGACTGGCATTTTATTTCAAGATCTAAAAATTTCCAGGATTCCGTGCCAGGTAAGTTCACCTCTATTTCTTACGAAGACGAACAGTTAAAAAACTAACCAATTCATGACCAAATGGTACTTTGCAACGTTTATGTTTAAATTACTCACCGATAAACCTAACGACCATATATATTTTTTTAATTCTAAGATCCATGAGGATAGCAAGTATAATTTATTAATGTTCAGTTATTATGTAAGATTTAGGATTTCCCAATGAATGATTGTAATGTAGAGTTCTCGGGTAACCATCCGGGTGATGTTGGTGAGTTGCACCAACGTTCCGACAGCGTATTCTGTCATAGTCCTCAGGGTAAATGCTTTAGAAGGGTGTCATATATTAATGCGAAGTCATTTTGATCATTTTCCCGCTCTTGTTTTCAATTGGCCAATGGCTTGTTTCCACGCACTACTAAGCTGGAAACCTTTGTCTCGGTTCATGTTGTTGTTCTCCAAGTGGATTTCCACAGCCTCTTTTACAATGCGATCCCAGTATCTTACAGCTTGGCGAAGAAGTTTGGTTTCGCTGAAATCGATCCTGTGACCATTCTTGAGGCTATATTCCGCCACCGCAGATTCATCAGGATGGAATTCAATTATTTTTCAAAAACAAAATGCACTGGCAAGGTTCCACAAAATATTTATATGTCGGGTGGTTTCGATACAAGGCATTATCATCAGGCACTATTGACAAGAGTTATTAGTGCCTGATGGTGATAATTTGTATTGAAATCGGTCGCCTAATAAGTATCTTTGGAACCTTGCCAGTGTATTTCCTTTATGAACCTGATACCATTGAATCAATGTTCAATTAAGTTGACCGCCGCATTTCCTTCATTATGCTTTGTTTTTGGTGAACCAGGATACTCGGATTGATGAATGTTGTACAGTCAACGGAAAAAGAGTTTATTATGGGCCTTATAGTAAGATATATACAATATTTGTGCACTGAAATGTAAAGTGAGCCTCAGAAATTGCTGGCACATAATAGTTTTTTTAAATATTTTGTTATGCTTCCCGGATTATTGGAAGTAAACGGTGGTACTGAAGTACCATTTGGAAGCGACTCCGTGGATATAGGCATAATTCCCTATAGGGTACCTTGTATATTTGTTTTTCTTTAACTCTTTAAGTTTCCGCTTATACATATATCTGGTTATATTTAGATGAGAAATTGTAAATAGCGATAGAAACACCATTGAGCCGCATAATCTCTGTAAATATGTTTGCATTTTTGAGTGTGAACGATAGATGAAGGGCTAAGTAAATTATTGTTACTCTGCTCCAAATAGCACTTGAAAAAAAACAAATGATTTCCCAGCCTAAATTATAAGTTATTAAATTTAAGGTTCTCCCTCAGAACACTCATGCATTCACAAGTTATTAGGTGCATATTAAAGATAATCAGCTGCAACAAGCTGTTACTTCGGTATTAAAAATGTATTTGTATTATTCAATAAAATGAAAGACTAATTTTCAGGGAGTGCTCTAAATGTGTTATAATAAATATGCCTCTTTAGTTCACAAATATATAAAACAATAGGCATTCTTAAGCTTTCAATATTTCTGATATTATTCTTCTCAACTTATGGCCGGTCTAACAAATTGATGGATTGGTAATTGAAATTACGACCACCTTTTAGCCGTTATAACGAATTCATTTAGAAGCTGCTTCTATGCGTCTTCTTCTTCTATGGTACTTCCCATTTTATTTTTTCGAAGAAAATGAATATTTATATGAGGTGTTATGCATTAAAATTTATCTAATTCATAGAAGGGCTGGATAGGGATCAAGGACTGTGGAGTGTATGAATATTTAAATAAAGAGAATTTTAATGGCATGTAGAAAGAAACTTTATAAATATTGAAATGTAATTCCGAAACGTTCGAAAAAATTATTCTCTTGAAACTCGTGAATATTTCAAATAAATTATTAGCATTAAACATTTTTTTCTCTTGCTAACAACAAAGTTTACATTTCGAAGTCATAGTATCTCAGCAAGTCAGTTAAAGTTGATCTGACATCTCTGCAACTATCGCCTGTGGAACTTTTAATGACTAACCACCACTTTTTGCCCTATAAGTATGACTGTAGTATTTCTATTTTCGTGAATGAAGACATTTACACAGGACACCGTAACTCATCGTTACTCTGGTTCATGATGGTAATCCTGAACACATGGCTTTCTGTTACCTCCCTTTCTGCGATCAAATCCGCACGATTCGGGATGCTCAATCCTCATCGTAATCTTCTTCATCAAGAATTCATTCATCCTTGATCCAAATTCAAGCGTAGACGCTTAAACCTATCGCTTTCAGAAAAATTAGAATATACATCCATTTTAGCCTTTTTCTATGCAAAACATTTCCCTGGAATAATTTCCTAAAAACATTACTAGTCTTATTTTATTTCGGAAAAAAACTTAATATTTATTTCACTTTTTGGAAAATTTTACAATAAATGTACAAAAACTTCTAAAAACTAATAGAGGAAAACAATGTAACGAGAAATTAGAAATTATTCTAGTAATGTTTTCAGGAATTCATTCCTGGGAAATTTATTGCACTGAAAAACGCTAAAATGAGTGCATATTTTTTTCTAAAAGGGATAGGTTTAAGCGCTTACGCTTCGATTTGAATCAAGGATAAATGAATTCCTGACGAAGAAGATTACGATGATACATCTATGGTAAAGAGGTATGATAACATATGAGAGTATTTTTTAATTGGAGCGCAAACCTTGAATTATATCCTACACTCGACATGCACAAAGCACTTGAATTGAATAACGAAAGGCCCTTTAAAATGGTTTTAACTTCTGTGCTGAAAATATAACTTAATTCCGTGTTCTTTAAATCGTAGTGTAGAAAGGGTATTATTGTATCCGATAAGAGAATCGAATTTGGTTATCAGTGCTGAAAACAGAAATAAGTGCAATACTAATTTTCCATCATATTCTTGTATCCAACGACCAATCACAGGAAAGTAGGTGAGCCGAGTGTTTCCAGAGAATACCGGTGACAAAGCAATAATCTGCAATTTTTAATCTATCGGCTCTTCAATGCCCAATAACTATGGCTAGTAATAATGGGAGCTTCCCATGCGATGAAACTTTCGTGAGTTTTGGTGCGCGTGCTCACAAAGGTTTCTGAGTTATAAAAATGGTAAATGTTTGGGTTGTTTTTACCCCAAAAATGTTAACATTTACTCCCATGAGGAAAGCATTGAATTCGGTGCAGGTGTTTCTTTATTTGCCATTTTAAATTACATGAACTCAAGATATTGGATGGAAATTTTGATCGTAGAACGCATAAAAGAATGCTGAGTTTAATTATTTCATTCAATTTTATTTTACGCTTCATTTTTGTCCAAGTATTGCGTTTTTATCCCTAAATTCGTCAATTTTTCTTCCTTTTCAAAAATTGAAATTCCCTTGGCCACCAGGAGTGAATATTCATTTTATAGCGACTTTATGAATGGCTATTCACTCCTGCAGCATATAAAGGCCAGGTTCAGTGACTAGTTTGATAGTTGTAGTCAAACTACTACAGTTCTCCGTTCACCTTGCCTTCTCAGCGACTATCAACAAGGCAAAAGGTCAATCGCTTCAAGTGTGTGGATTAGATATGGAAAATCCATGCTTTTCACATGGTCAATTATATGTTGCATGCTCACGAGTGGGACAGCCGGAAAATTTATTTGTTTTTGTAGAGGGCGGTAAGACAAAAAATATTGTTTATCCTAAAGCACTTGGAAAAATGTTTCCAATTTTAGTTTAATTCACAAATAATCATTGTCTTTCATTTATTTTTTACGTGTAAATGTGTCTGCTTTGTATATGTGTGCCTACTTAGAAAGAAAAAGAGGCATTGCAACGAATGCCGGGTACAGCTAGACAATAATAAACGTTTCCATTGCAAATTTCGTTACTCATCTTTTCGTAGAGATCAGAAGTATACTCGCATTTCATTTGTCGACCGTTCGCTCGAGGGACGCCAAATGTGCTGAAGCGTTCGTGCAAAATCTCTGGTGAACCCCGAGACTGTTTTCAACTCAGATTTCCTCCATCATAACAATTTTCCCCCTCGCCACACACCTCCAACAAACCTTATTCGGAGAGTTCTCCTTAATCCTCCGGCCCTTCCGCATCCTTTTGCTCCCTCCTCGCCATCAATTCCCGCCCATATCTCTTTCTCCCTTAAACCCCCTGCGATGAGTTGCGGGATCCTTATGCCTTGATGCGCCGAAACGATCACTTTGCTGTCACACGACTTCGGGAGATAAGGATAAAAATTTATCATCCTTACCATGTTGGTAGTTATACCTTCTTTGCAATGACGTAGCCTGAGAGGGGGGGTCCATAGGGTTCCACCACTCGAAAAATTGAATTTATCTACAAAAAAAGGACACTAAAGGAGAAAGTTGTGTACTTTCAACAAAATATGTTGAATTCATTAATACTTCTATTTAAATATTTTTTTATATATTTTTTTTAGTTTTAAACCTACAGTTACTTTCTGTAGGTACCTGACGATGCCGTAAATCGACAAAACGCGTCGTACAATAGAAGTATTTGCAGAAAAGTTTAATTATGAATATTAAGACTTAAGCTGTTCAAAAATTGCTGAAAGAATGAAGAAAAGGCATTTTTTTGTATCAAATTACAAAAAATATTTCAAAAATTATTTGAACTGAAGTGTTAATGAATTCAACAGTCTTTGTTTAAAATACACATGTTCCTCTTTTAGAGCCCTTTTTTTTAGATAAATTCCAAAAGGAACTTTCTGTACCTGACGAAGCCGTATATCGGTGAAACGCGTCATACAAAAATATTTTTGTAGGAATGTACCAAGTATTTTCATTAATCATGAGTACAAACATAATGAGCTACTACTAAGTAAAGCCTACCACTTTCAAGTTTATTAGCTTTTTAAAGTAAGACTTCATATATCGGCTCCAGCATTGCAATCTCAATCGCACTCTAAATTGTGTGAAATTCACAGTGAAAAAATCATTCACCTGGACTGGGATTCGAACGCAGACCCCCCGATTTCGCGCCAGTTAAGCTACCCAGGCGTCATCTCTTACTGTGAATTTTTATGGAGGCTTTAAGGAGCTAGATGTCTTCACAGGTACCGTGCATATAATGTCATGGAGTACCCGTGTGCGAGAGCTAAGCGATGCAGTCTACGAGGTAAAGCCAAACTTTAAACACAAAGGTGTGCACTTCGACGAATTCAAAGAACTACGGAACTGGCCACGCAGTAACTTTAACGGAGTCACCCGCTGATGACCATCCGTTGTGTGACCATCAGCGGGTGACTTCGTTAAAGTTACTGCGCGGCCAGGTCCGCAGTTCTTTGGAAGCTCTCTAAATTGCCTAAACACAAATTTGGTCCTCAATTAAAAAAATATTTCACTTCACTCCACTTATACTCAACATAGATCCCCCTCTAAAACGAAATCCTGACTACGTCACTGGTTCTTGGTGGGATGTATGGGGAGGCGACAGACAACTGAGGTCATTTTAGGCACAGGTGGGGTAGGTTGGGTAGAGAAGGATTACTTTTGGGTATTTGAGGAAGTCACAACACCAGCCCGATCCCCGCTAAGCTCTCTTTATACCCAGATGTGAAAAAGTAATATTTTCATTACCTTTTTGTATTTACTTTATCGCAATGTTTCACAAGCTAGTACACCAAAAGTGAAAGGACTGAAAAAACAATTTTGAGCTTATTTTAGCAAACAAGATATTCTAACTGGAATGCTTGGATAATTTCCGCACTTCCTCACCTATGAAGCACCCGATTTACTACTGATAAAATGAGATAAAGTGCCGGAGGAATAGAGAACTCGTGGTGAAATAGTCACTTGTATACAGAAAAATAACATGAGGATAAGTACGCTCCACCGAATATATTTTGGGGTAATTTTTATCTACATTTACCTACCATCGTGAGAGACGCCACAGAGGCGTGTAGCAGGGGGTGTCAGGAAACCAGCAATAATAGGGTAAGAATAGGGAAAATTCGGAGAGGAGAGGACAGAGATGAATTGTATGTAAACAATGTGTCTTATTACGGAAGAATTAAAATGCCTTGTTAATGTTAATTCCACTTTTAAGATTTATTGTCACGACCCAGGTTACAACAGTTTGTGTCACCTTCAGTTGTCATTACATCACACAAAATGTCAAAACCCGGGTCGTGACAATAAATTTTACAAGTGGAATTGACTAAGGTATTTAATTCTTACGCAATGGATAACTTCCACAAAGAAAGGCCTACAACCGTTTCCTTTGTGATGTGTCTTATGTTAGTGACACGCATATTTTCTTATAATTACTTATGGTTCGCGGAAATTAGGAATTTTAGCTCCTATCACTTCGAAAGTCTCTTTTTCATATTTTGTCGCTTCGGTGAGTTTTAGAAATAGAGCTAAATATAGAGAAATAGAGAGAGAAATAGAGGCTAAAATAACATCCTCCGTGTGGTACTGAAACTCGCCTGGTTGTAGTTTTGCAAGTAGTCTAAGAGTAGCGTACAGCCTCTGAGTCTCTAACGCAGTGGTTCCCAAAGCGTGCCTTACCGCTCCATTCGGGGCTGTGCTGAAAAAATAGGGGGAGGCTAAAAGAAACAAGGGGGTGGCAGAGGGGTGGTGAAGGCAGTGTCCACAACGAACGTTGACCAGAGGTATCCAGTCTTTGTCTCCGTGAAAATGGGTCAACAGAAACACTGTGTTTAACATTTTATAGATGTGGATTACCATTGTAGATATAGATTACCATTCAAACTATACATTGTTCTCCACACTTCTTTCTAAGCATTTTAAAGTAAAAACACATGCTATTGAATTGGGTTAATTTTTAAAGTAATTTGTTTTGATTATTAATTTTGATGCAGCTTTAATAATCTCTGTATTGTATTTAAATTACGTATTTGATTAATTGTAATTTATAATAATATAATCTTTATAATCTCCATTCTCCTTGACCGGAATTCGAACCCGGATCCATCGATTTCGCGCCGAGTGCTTTAACCAATAATCGAGGGGTCGATAAATCGAGGGATCCGGGTTCGAATCCCGGTCAAGGCGAATGATTTTTTTCTCTATGGAATATTGCATTTATGTGCACTTGCAGGTTACTCCGTAAAGGTAAATACCGTGGGCTAGTCCCGGTATCCTCAAAATTGGTTTATAATTTTACTGATTTGGTCATATAGTCTATGGTTTTCAAGCTTACGGTTGGGGGGCGTTGAGTTTAGGTTTATGGAACAAAGGTGGCGGAGGGTATAAAAAGATTGGAAAACACAGCTGTAACGGTTCCCGAACTAGTCTTTCTATCAGTTGCGTCTTCAGCTGTATCACACTGTTTGTTTTCCCGTAACAGTTTTTAACGAAACGTGCGCCTTTCCTTTGTGTTTTGATTACTTCGCGGATTAAATCCTTCTGTGCAGGGTCCAAAACGCTTGCGACGAATTTCAGATGAGACCTGTCAACGCGACCACTTTCTCCTTCCTCTCTTCCATTTTCCACCTACTATTTGCTTTATAAATCCTAGTTTCCATAATGCAGTGCCGTAAATGTTTTGTTTGTTCCATGCATTATGTGTAGCACGTCAAATTTCCTTTCTTTCTCAGACGTGCTCACCTTTAAAGCCGCGAACCTTTTCAAGAAAAATATAATTTAAGATAAAGAATTACTATCATCGGGTTTCCATTTTCTTTTCCCTCATGGGATACAAAACGGTTGAGAAAATATGCTACAGGGGTCGCATCTGTATTGTATTCAAGATTAGGAAATAAAGTTGAGTTTCTGCCATTTTTTTAAACTGCCTATACGTATCAGTGATAAATGGAGTCAATTCCATACTGTTCATCCCTCTCAGTTCAATTATCATAATATCAACACCGATATCATTCCCGGAAAGGGCATAGTGCAAAAAGCCCCAGGGTGGGCGTGTTTGGGTGAGTCGTATCCCTTTCACCGTCTAGCTCCCGTTTCGGGGCTCCCTCAAAACTATCACCTCTCCCAGCCAGCAGTCAAAAAGAGAGAGGGATGGATTTCTGGAGGGGGATTATCCTAGCGACAGAGAGAGAGAGAGAGCTGTTACCCAGGGAAAGAATGTCAGAATCTAATTCTAGTCTTCCCTCCATATCCATCTCCACCTCCTCCTGTCATCCCCCATCCAGGAATGATGCAGGAGCTAGATATCGTGGCGAAAGAGACGAGACGGCTCCAGGCACATAAGCTTCACAGAGGATGTTGGATATCCAAGTGCTTATCATTCGATTGAAGTAGTAAGGGGGCAGGACGTGGAGTATGGCCGAAAAACTGACGGTTGAGAAAAATGGTATGCGTATTCAATAAGGGTAGGCACAGAAAATGTTTTTCTGTGAAAAAGTTGGAATTCTGAGTCGTTATGGTCTAAGGCGGAGGGAACTTTCAAACAATATCTAATAATGTATTGAATGATTAAATAGCGGAATGACGGAGTTTAATTACTGTGAGCTCCGTTGTCTCAGGCGTGACTTGATGGAATTTGCTTAGCAATGTGAATGAGAAGCACTAACTTTGTTATTCCACAGGTATTAGAATTCCATTAGAAACGACCTAGATTTTTACGTTGAACGTCATCATCACCTTGGCGATTTTCTCAACGCTTTTCAAGGTGTTTAAAAAGCGTTTGAAGGTGCTCATAAGGCGTTTCTAGGCGTTCTCACGGCGCTGGCAAGGTGCTCTGTTACGCTGCCCAGCGGACAGCGTTCCCTAGCACCCCCGAAGCACCTTGTAAACACCCTTGGCCAGACATTTCCAAGGTGATCGCAAGGCGTTGATTCACACTTTCGGGCGGAGGCGCTCCAAACCACCCCCGAAGCGTCTTGACATCACCGTTCTCAAGACGCATCGCTTCGCATACGAGGTGTTTTGGTGCACTGTGATCAGAGGCGTTCCGGAGCGCTATTGCAGCGAATTTGGACTACACCTTAGGAGGTGTTGCGCTTCAGATCGCCCTCACGAAGAGAGCGATTCAAAGCGCCATCGAAGTATTTTTGGGATTCCTTAGAGGGCGTTGTTACAACGTTCGAAGGCGTTGTTACACCCTCTCTAGGAGGAGCGCTACAGTGCAGAGATAGGCGCTAAAGAAATTGCATTTCTTGTTTTACACATCCGGTGGAATAATAAGGAAAAATTTGTCTAAATTCAACAAATTTGTCGATCCAAGAGATTTCTTTGCAACCAGATGAGACATGCGTTTTGGTACTGTTTTTATTCAAGTAATCGGAATAATTTCACCATGAATAATACAAGATGTAAATTTCTAGTCACCATCGCATAGTTGAGGTTTTTTACTCACAAACATGCCTGTAGTTGTGTCCATCAAAATACACTGCCCGCGTCTGACTTCAGGCTGCATAATTTCTAAGCCATTGATATTTTCTACTTTTTGAATCTGTTGAATGATAGCACCTCCAGTTGAAAGAACGGCATTATTTGAGAGCACAATATTTTCAACCAGCAATTGCACACGACAGACTGCAGACAAACAAATAGCTAATACCAGCACTATTTTGCCAAAATCAGAGTTCACAATTGAATCATCATTTCTCTTGCCCGTAGAATACTGAGAAGTTTTTATTCTTATAGCCTTGAATAGCATGCGGTGATAAAAAAGACACCTTGATGGTTGAAGGCCATTTATCTCAAGGAACTGTCTCTCATTCGGACTTAGTTCACAAATTTGACTTGCACCTAGCAAAAGACAGTTGTCAGATCGCTAAAATGTAATAAGTCTTCGGTCCAAAACATCTTGGAATTGGAAAGGTAATTGGAAAAATCTTGTTTATTCTCAGTCATATTGCATTTATATTCATACTATGTTGCAATATAGGTCTCAGTCAATTGATGACAAATAACTGTTATCGCGATGTGATGGTATTTCCTCAAACTATCACGGAAAAGCCATTTAATAATTAGTTCTCGAAGTCACATTAACGTACGGAAGTGGCCGTATATATAAGACTTTCTAGGCGCTGAGATATCGATGTCGGGTGTGAGAATATGCGCGTAGAGCCGTACAATGTAGATAGATCGAAACTAGGTAGGATATCTTAATAAACTATAGTATGATATCGCGTATTAGTACATTCATAATAATTAACCGTAAATTAACATTTTTTTATTTTGAGAGAGCAGGGAACCGTGCAAGGTGCTCCAAGGTGTTGCGACAGCGCTGTAGGCATCCGTTCAAGGTCAGCGCGGCGCCTTCAGGAGCGCTGTGCAACGCTGTGGACTGTGCTTTTCAGCACTCTCAGAGCGCATTACAACGCCTCGTAAGGCGCTTCCTAAAACACCTTTAGCGTTCACAACTTCACCATCGGAGCGCCTTTACAGGCGTTATGAGAAGGTTTGCGAGACGCTTCCAAACGCTTTACGACGGTGTTCTGAAGGCGTACCAAATGAGTGGAAAAAAAGGCCAGAGCAGGTGATGCACGTCATCATCAGGTGCACCTGAATATGACGTGCAACGTCAAAACCTAGGTTGTTTCTAATTGTATACATGTGAATTACAAAGTTTCTGCTTCTCATTCACAATTTGATTACTATAGGGAAAAAATTGATAGATTTTGCTGTTAATATTTAAATTCCGACTTTAAATCTAGAATTAAAATTTATGTTACACATAATACGATACATGTAATTCAGATACCTACTTTTAAATATTGTTTAACCTTTATAAAATAATATGCGTACAAATTTTACGCAGATTCAGCTTGCTTTTTATTGCTTCCACCCAAATTTTGGAAACCAATTCCGTCTGCGACTGAATTCATTTTTATATTCGGATCCGAAGTCTTTTAAAGCAATCTTCCTGGACCGCTAGCTCGCGCAGAATAGTATTAAGATATAGATATGATGTGCGCGTGCAGAAAGCAAACACACAGTGTACAGGAGTGTTGCCGCGTGTCATAAGTATTGTAAACCAGTGAATATTTATCGACTAACAAAACGCAGTAAACATCGCGTCAATATTATCTCCACACACACAAGACGACCGCTCGGCTATCTTCTCATCACAAAGCTTAAATATTTCTCTCAAGGAATGGCTTTACGGCGAAATCTCCTTGACTACAAAGCGCCGGATGTCAGGTAAAAGATACGGCTTCACTCATTAACACAGGGGCGTCACTTAGCCTGAATGGAGTTGTTGACATGAATATACATGGGGTGGGTATGAAATGAGGAAGGTCATAATAATCTTTTTCATTGATCAACTTCAAGAGAAGGCCAACAGTGAATTGCTTAGAGCTATTGATCGAAAAGGTCAATTCAAAAAGCCATTTACTAATGAACAAATTGGCAGAAAACGAAAGACCTTAAATGTCTCTGTTATAAGTCAATTGGCAAAGGCCAATTAATTGCCAATTGCCAATGTGTCACCAATATTGATCACTATTAACAGATGTAAAGACAAAGACGGCAGATCTTTTTTTTGGAGCTAACCTTCAAAACCCATGTGAAAAAGAAAGCATTCGAATTTTATCATGTGTTCCAAAGTGGGCCTCGATAATAAAAATATCCACGTTCACATGTAGCTCAATAATTAAGGCATAAAAAGTGTAAATATCTCGCTTAGTTTACACGTAAAGAGAGAAGTATAAAATAAATAATTTATACTACTATGACTACGATTTACCAAAATTGTTCACTGAGGTCATCTTGTGTTTCGAACACAGGTAAATTATTTTCATCTAGTTTTTTAGGGGCAGAAAATGTAGAATATTGACAGTACAACACAGTTTATTCCGTGAAGTTTTTCACTTGTAGTCTATTGTAAACAGTACTGGAAGTAGAAATGAATGAGGAGAATAACCGGAGAAGAGGAAAGATTGAGAAAATCAGGCTAATCATGAAGGGTGTCCAGGTGAAGATCTATATATGATTGAAACAGTTAGCTTTTAAGAGAAAAGAAAGAAGATCTGCAGAAAACCAATCGCCGAATTTATGGCTGCTGATTTTAAAGGTCTCCGCGTGATGCTTGCTTTTTTCCACGAAGGAAAAATTATTAAAATGTGAAAGCATTTTATTTCCTTGATTTCTTATTCAATTTTTCTAGCAAAAGTTGGCGTTTTTTATATTTTAAATCAATTTAAGGCTATACAGAATGTAAAAGTGAACTATAATACAAGTAGGTATTGTTTTAAGGGGTTAGATTGTAAAACTAAAAGTGCTTTTTCCACAATGGCGACATTTGTATAAAAGTGTCCCCTACCTAATGAGAACTCAAAGGGGTTCTCCCCTCGAACAATATTTTTCCAGTAAAATATAATCGTAATTACATGCGCTACTGAAGTAAATGTGCGATCCATTTATGGACAAGACGCAGAATAAATCAGCACATATCTAGGCCCGTATTCATCTGGCTTTTGCATACATATTTTAAGGAGAGGCCATGGCGCCGTAATGGAAACCAAGTATCAACTTTTTTCTAAACGTAAATGTGCATTGGTATGTCTATCTTTTCACGATGTGGAAAACATATGCACACATTAAAAATTGGCTGAATTTCAGACTGGATGTGTGAGCAATGCAATTTAAATTTTTTGCAAGGTAACATTTGAAACAAAAATTGAAAAGTTAAGGAGTTAAAATAATTGCGTGAGATTAATTTGGAAGATATTTGGCCTTATTATGAGCCAGTAACACATGATCCATGGCATTTTGAGACAATAATTGGTTAAACTCATCAGTTGAATTACTGTAAAATGACCAAAAACAAACATTTCAGAGGGCCGATGTCATTTTATTTGGATGAACTGAGATGAATTGCGTTAATTTTCTCAAAAACTTAGAGGGGAATAAGATTCTATCAAGAATTTTTTCACAGTAGCTGTACGGTAATCGCCTACTTGTGCTTAGCAATGTGTTCATAAATATTAAAAATTCACAGTGAATGTTTAATTTCCCGGACAGGATACAAATCCCGCACCCCAGTAACGAGTCCTTTTAACCAATGAAGATGCCCAGACGTCCTATGTCATCGATATTTTCATCAAAACTGAAGGATCGAGGCATTCGCCAGTGGTACAGTTCACACAGTGCATAATAGTAATGTTAATGTTGATATTTTACCCCACATTCGAGGCTCAAGGCATTTTTAGGCATGAGTGGTTTGCCTTGGAATAAAATACTGTGGTACTAATTGCAAATGGGCAACGGCCTGCCGCGATGGAAACACCGGTTCCCAATCAGTCACCGAAGTTAAGCATCGTTGGGCTCGGCTCGAGTTCGGAGGGGTGATCCTCCGATTCGTCTGAGTGCTGTTGCTCCTTTCTGCGCGTGGCAGACAGTATGTGTGAAATGACCTTAGCCGTCGAAGCACGTTAAACCAAAATACATACATACTAATTGCAAATATTACTTCGACAGAGTTTCCCCAATAAAGAAGATGAATGTGAGAATTTCACGGTGAATAGACACTGGTGAAAAGTTAAGCCAATCAAAAATACATTCATTCAGTAATCTGCACCACAATCGTCTTGCTTGTAGCATTGCTTTCAATACTGCCACAGCTCAATACTGCCGTATGTGTCCGCAATATTTTTAAACGGCACCCATAAAAATGTTTCTCATCAAACTGGTTTTCCCTCGCCGAATCGCAAGTTAACATCTTTACGGCTATCATCAGTACCATTGAGAAAACAAAACAAGACGTTATAGACTTATAGTATTTGCCGGGGTGTTGAAATTTTATTTCCCCAAGTTGAGAATGTTGACACATGCTCACTGAGGAAGCGATCCGCGTCAAGGTCCGGCGTTGTCTGCGTTTGCGAATCAATTGACGTGTCCGTGCGTTCGCGGTTGCCAAATTCAGAGCCACGAGCGGAATGATAAGTGGCAGGTTGGGCCGGGATGGCCTGCACGGGGAGGAGTAGCCCTGACGTGGATCAGGAGGAATAAGGTACAGTAATATGGCGGGGAAATTCACACTAACTATCCCTCCGAAATTTACGATTTTCATCCAAATCAAATGTGTACTTAAGTACATTGGGAAGGGGATCTTAATGTAATTGCACCGCATATAAGATTGGTTAAAATCATCCGAATGGCCTTCGCTCCTAAGTACTTGAAAAATATCATATGATAAGTCAACAGTTTAGGCAGCATATGTAACCTCCTGAAGCAAAGTAATTTAATCGTAAGAAATAAAAACTTTAAAACTTATTTAATGTGAAATATCTATCTATATAATTTAATATATATATAATTACAAAACGTTACAAGTAGGCAATCGCCTGGAGGTAACATTAACCTAAGCATAAGAAAATACACATGAAATTTTCAAAACACTTCCAAATAAACCGTTACAGAATCGAGGAACACTTATTTCTAAAAATTTTTTCCGCGCGAGCAGGAAAGATGTCAAAAATTTCTTCAGGTAACTCATTCCACTCTTTTATACCTCTATTTAAGAAGGATTGCTTCAGGGTATCAGTTTTCTGCTTTCTACATTTAATTTTGTACCTGTGGTCATTTCTTCCTATGTAGCAGGGTGAGTCTAGCCTTTGATTTATTTCATCCCAAGCCCGTTCTTTTGTAAAAGCTTTGTATATCCCGCATAACCTGTTTATGTTCCTCCTTAATTCCAAAGGTTTCCAACCCAGATACCCCAGCATGGCTGTGACACTGTCACACCTTTTGTGCCTGCCTAAAACATACCTGGCTGCCTTCCTTTGTACTTTTTCCAGCTTGTATATATCTGTTTTTAAATGAGGGAAATAAATGATAAAATTATCTAGGTATGCATGTGTGCGCTGCAATCGATCTATCTGTCACGTCTGTTTGAAGAACTTCTCGGTAACCTAGGAAGTTGCAATTTTCCAGGAATAATGGGCGTGACCTAAAATCAGCTGGAAAAGTAGTAGCAACGCCGAACAACAATTTAATGGGGTTGTTTTTACACAAAATTAGTTAACTTTTAGCCTTACGAGAAAAGCATTTAACTTGGTGCAGAGTTTTATTTTTCTTCCGTTTTAAATTACTTGCACTCAAAATAAAATGTTTAAACTTTCACTTTCTGATGGCTAAATAAAATAGAGAGTTTAATTATTGCATTCGATTTTCCTATACGCTTTACTTTTGCCTTAAAAATGGTTCTTTTGGATCGAAAATAATCCATTTTTACTCTTATATTTAAACTTAAAACTATATATTTATTTTCTAATTTGCTTGGCATCCGCAGCAATCGCATTTAAGGGGTACTTATACCTGCGGCCTATATGACGTAGTTTATGTGATCAATATGAGAATTGAAGTGAGATCTTAATGGGGGCATTTTTCGCCTCATCCTCTCCGTGGGAGGTCAATGAATAATATATGTTATTCTTAATGTTATTTTCAATTTGCACTTCACATCATGGGGATTCTTTTTACCTCATGAGATTTCAGTATTTTCTTCTTTCCGTTAAATTACAACGGTCACCCTATACTAGTATTCATCATAAAGAATAGGAATCGTAACAATGCATAAAGTAAAGATATGCTGTAGTCACCATTTTAAAGAAGTTCTGTATGCGTAGGGCCAAAATTGTATGACCAGTTATCGAACCGGATGAATTTTCAAACAAATATACCCAATTTCTGAATGTAAGATATGCTATTTTTTTCAAAGCAGTTTGAAATGTTTTTGGAGGTAAAAAAATATGATGTAAGATAACTTACACAGGCTTTAATTAAGACTACGACCAGTTTCACAGGACAGAAGATATCATTAGCCTTTAGTTGCTGATGTTCACTGTTGGATGACACTGGTCGTTTATCAAAATATCTTGTGAAATTTTTCCGTTTTTATCTTCCGTCCAGATGAGTTTTCACAGAGTCACAGCTCCATAGATTTTGTAAAAATCATTATAGTTTTGGCTAAGTAATTAAATTTCTAAATTAACTATACTTCACAATGTATTACTTATGCACAATTTCCTTATGCAAAATAAAGAAATAGGAAAAATTTAAAGTAGGTATATCCTTCTTTGTGACCACTTGTAAATTATAAGTCCAAGTGCTGGAGGGACGAAAAACCGACCCAAGGTCGGACGACACAACTGCTTGTCATTTATGAAACTCTCTTCCTGTGGAAATGAAATCCATAAAGAACCAAGCCCGTTATGAGTTCAAGGTTAACAAGTGCATCTATATCCAGCCTGATCAGCAGCATCTTCATTTATATATTTAACTTTCTCCTAAATTTATTGGTATAAATTCTATACTCTGTTAATATTTTGTCATTCCGTTTATGTTTTGATTTTTTGCTATTCTGCTGTTTTGAGTTATTCCTTGTTTTTTGAAATTAGAGTGCATTCTTGCATCAAAAAAATGTTGAATATAGCTGATGGTGTTGGAAAAATATTAACTTGGTTTGTTCCGAATGGGACACATGTTTAAGCTGAATCTCGCCACGAAAGCCTTCCCCTGTGCTTCATTAACTCGAAGAAGTCAGCTCCTGAAGCGAGCGCAAGTTGACTTATCTTGGTGATCGAATTCATTGGCTAAGAAAACATGAGAGAGTTCACATAAAGCGCGATTGATCGTGATTGTCGTTAGTATTTATTTATGAGTTTAAACATTATTTGGTTGCTTCATCATCGGTTTTCCCCTCGGCTATAACAGTTTCTTCTTTAAAGACTTTATCAACTGATCACGCACTCCATACTCCATAAGTACGCTAGCGGCCTCAGTTCTTAAGATCCTCTTCGAGTGACTACCTCGATTGGAATGGCAATGACGCGTTCTCCTGTGACCAATCGTTGCCTCGTCCTAGCCAAGAGCGCCCGCCGTGTTCCGAAACGGAAATAAAAACTTTTATGCGATCTCGCGATGTCCCCTCTCCGTCCATTGCATCCAGATGACGGCCACCACAAACTCAGGTGGAAATACCCAGTTCCTCAGCATCCGGGTCGTATTTGTGACCGCTCTTCCCAACTTGAAAAGGAATGCATTCTTGGCGTCGGATTTGAAAATGACATGAATTCTGTGAGGGATGCAGTGTTACGAGCGAAGCACTATTCGGGCGGTTGGATGTGGACGCAAGCGAAGATCGGTCCAAGTGCATTCTGGCCTTTTCCTAATCCAAAGTAGTGATCCTGAGAAAGAAGGTGCACACGAAAAGGGGTAAAAATGCGTAGGTCGTCCATTCGAGGGGTTTAAGGATGCCTTAAGAATGAATATTGCCTCTCAGAGCCGAAATCAGTTTGATCGTGAGACTAGACCAATAAAAAGTTAAGGTTTATTTCTCCACCAGGTGGTGGTAAAGTAAAAAGTATCCGACCAAATATAAGTGCGATCCTCTCGTATAAAATCATTAAAATATTTTTTTCTTAAATTTCAGATAAATGGAGCTGTGACTTTCCAAGTAACGATTTTAGGCTGGCGATGTAGGAGGGATCAATTGATAGTTGCAACTATTTTAGCTCTCAATTAGTACTGGAAAATACGTTTGTTTTACTTTTATACCAAAAGCACACCACTGTAGCAACTATAGCCAGACCATCATTATTTTACATCTCCTTCATATTTGGATATTAAATAATATAGAAAATAATAAGTTTTTAATCTAGTCGTTAGATCGAGTCATATAGAGCTAATTTAAATTCAGTCCGGGTTTTTAAATATAGTGCATAACAATTTCACAATTACTCAACCTGTATTGTATTTCATATTTCCGTAATTAAGGTCGTTGCTGGTAAATCTCATGTTGAAAAATATTAACTAATTTTTATTTCCTAAAAGAAAAACGGAGAAATTACAGATATCTTAGTATGAAATTTGATACTTAACAGAAAAGTTTACCTTCGTAATTCGTACTAAAGCACGAAGTCGAGTTTCCACGATTGAGATGAAAAACATTAAAATTGAAAAGAGTTTAGCATAGAAGGCACGTAAATTTAACACGGATACGAAGACATGTTGATTAAATATATATAACCTCCGTAATACCATAAAAATGACATCAAACAATATATTTCACCTATTCCCCTAGATAAAGACGTATGATGAAAACCAAAAACTCACACAGGTGTGAAAAATGTTGTCGTCATTTCCGATCAATTGACGAAAGAACATTTTGTAACTGATGCCTTCTAAGATCTAGTGTGTTTTGTTTGAGAGTAGTCTTTTTCACGCTGAATTCTCCGCCGGGGTTGTCTCACGTTTGAGAGAAATCAAGGCCAGAGCTTTAAACTCTTTGTGAGGCTTTGAACTCTTTTGAGAATTGTTCTCTAGGAAACTCAATGGAACAGTGGTGTGGGTGGAGGGCAATCAATGTTCTCACTGGAGATCACAAACACATGAGAGCGTCAACTTTTCCACAAAAAATCCACCACGAGTCATAACTCCTTAAAAGGCGTTTTGTACGTGGTGAGGCCTTATTTCCAATGCATCAACTCTTTTGAAGGGAAAGTAAGGCTCAATCGACTGCAAAGATCTTACTAAGAGGGTGCAGCATTTTTAATTTCAGCCAAATAAGTCCACTCATTTCTTTCATCTTGCTTTGGAAAATCTATATATAGTTTTTCGTTTCTTGGTCAGTAGGCCCCCAAACCATCACCAACTCAAGTTTATTATTTTTTATAAAGTTTTTCATAGTCACGATAACTTCCGTCATTTTGCTAAAATTACTTCCAGGCTGATGGAAAAAATGGAAAATCTTGGTCAAGTTCGATAATGGGCAAAATCGGACCAAGGAGGGGTAGGTTTTTTGAAAACTGAAAAATCACCTTAACTCCCTTAATATCAAATACATTGCATTCGTTTAAATTTATAATACTTTCTAAGGCTACTTCCAAAAAACGCTTGTTTCAAAGATTTTTAATAACACAAATCATTTGCTCAAGGGGTGATCAAAATAGGATGTTTCGGACAAAAACAATCATAACTTCATTAGGAGGCACAATACCAGATTCGAACAAAGTTTATGCCAAATGCTTACGTTCAACAACATTTCATTGGAATGGGTGAGAAATGAGCTTTCTATATTTAAAAAAAATCAAAATCTGTACCTCTAGGCCGGGCCTATAGGGATTTTTTTTACTACAGGTTATTTGGTGTAATGTAATTTGTATCATTTGTTCAAATAAGCATTTTATAAAGTTAGGTTCTAAATCTATTATTTTTGTATGCTTGAAATTAATGCTGTTGTTTTTCAATGGGTGATCTGCCAGTGAACATAATTAAGTTCTGATTTCATTGGTTTATTGTTGTGAGATTCTATTTTCAAGATATTGAGATATTTGGCATTTTTCGGTTAGATTTTTGAAATTTTTGTCTTTGTTTCACTTAATTAAATTATTGTTTATAGAACTTTTCTTGAAGCTCAATAATAAAAATTGTAAACATTCTTGGGAGTTAACGTAGAAAAGTATTTTTTTTATTTCTGTGATGTAACTCCCTAAGGCAGATCTTAATCAGCTGCAGCAGTGTTCAATAAAACATTTTGTTTACTTTAGCTCTCTACTCCGATTTTTTCCCGCTAACACATAATTTCTTCAAAATTCCTCAGTTTAACGTCCTTCATAATTTGTTTTACATTTTATTTTTTATCTTTCTTGATTATTTTTCCTATTCGTCTCGTCTTCTATTGTATATTTCTGAGTACTAATGTGCCTTAACTGAATCATACTATCTTATTAATAGAAGTTTTACTTTCATACCACTTTAGTATTTACTGCTCTTGCAGATTTTTTTATGTACGTAATGAAGGACATATTCCTGATTCACAGACCAGAAATCTGAACTGAACTGGAATGAACAACAACTTGCACAATCCTTATAAAAAATATTTCTGACAATAGGGCTCTCTTTCTGAGTTATCTTACCATACCATATTATATGTTATCATCCCATTCCATCAAACATTATCATTCCATTAAAATAATCCTCTATTGCTTTTGTTCTCATCGTCTATATTACCTTACCGTATAAACTGAAAAACTAAGTTCATCTTGCAAAGACACTAGAGTACCCATGTAATGGCATTCACCAGACATATTTTTCCACTCTATTCCCTTTTTCCTTTTCCTCAGACTTAATCGAATCCTTTTATATTCTCAGTGTTTCGGGTACTCTTTATCTGCGTCCATAAATTTGGTTCGTTCACATAATGCCTACGACCGTACGTTAAGAAAAACCACGTGAAACTACGTAACTTAACAATTTGTCTACATACTTAAGGTTTTGTTGAACTAAACACGTAATTCAGATAGCGACTACATCATAGTAATACATACTTACTTCATAAAAACATTTTCTAGGGTAGCTTGTTTTTGCAAGTTCCCTAAGAAGGCTGGAAAATAGCTAACTTTCTCTTTACCAACAAAAAATAAGGATAAATAGTCCTTATACATAATAAGGGCTCCTATTTCTCGATTTGCTCTCTAATCTCAGAAATACTCACGCACTGCTTCTTCTGTTTATTATCATCCCTAGCATTCACTTGATCATAAAAATTGAAAAATTAAGATCATCACTCGAGTCTGACGAAGGCACAAGGATGCCCATCTTCAGGACGGAGATAAATGCCCACTCTGTTCCACCCTACCACCAACGATGCTCTCCCTTCCCCGCCCAGTTCCACCCAATTCCGATTCTTCCTTCCCTCCCCTCTTTAAGGCAGATTAAGCGAGATATTTCCCTAGTCATAATGGAGACCATATTCGAATTTTATTTTTTAATTTCAGCGTCTTAAAAGTACGAAGTAAATATTGTAATATTAATGGCGAAAAAATATAGTTATATATGACAAAACTTATAAGTAATTAAATAAATAAAAAAAATAAGTCTCTAACTTGACTTATTTTTTCACGACTTACGGTGAAAACGTCTTCACAGCAGAAGGTGTTTTGTGATACTGTAAAAGTGTACGTGGTTAGTAACTGATTAATTTCATAAATAGTTAAGGCAACATAAAAACTGAACACTGTTAGTATTTTGACGAAATCTAGATGCTATAAAATCCTAAGTTTTTCAATAATTCCCCTCTGGAGCACAGCCGTAATCTATATCATATAAAACAGCTTACATTTTTGGGTAAAACACTCGAAAAGTAGTTGGGCAAGGGGTTAGTATTTTGTTATCATTGGAAAAATGGGAGTATTTCCTTTAAACTTAAGTCCAATTCATCAAATTTTAGTTGAAGGGATATCTCACTCAAACTACTTTAAGAATATACATCGGAATTTCATCGAAAAAATCTCCACCATTAGATGAAATTGAACCCTTGTCCCTGCAGATATGAGTCTTAGTCATCACAACAACCATTGTCTTTCGGGTATCATGGGAGCAGCTATGTTTCAAAACTATGTTAGACTAAGGACTCATACGAAAATATGCAGAAGATGCTTATATTTTTTATTTACAACAGTAGATGCTGAAAACGGCTTATATTTTTAGGCAAATTGCTCGGAAAGTAGTACGGCAAGAGTTCCGTATTTTGATGTCATTGGAAAGAGGAGAATTGTTCTTTGAAATGAGGTAAAATTTATCAAATTCTAGGTGAAGTAATATCTCGCTCATATTTCCTTAATCCGATCAGTTCACCAGTTCAGTCATACAGTTCTTCATCCAACAATTCCCACTCCATCTCCGCCCACGGCATTCTCCCCTCACACTCGTTAACCTTTTTTTTCTTTCTCCGGCACTCTTCACTCTTCCTCTTCTTCCCCCCTTTTCGCCCTAATGCCGGCTCTCCTCCTCCCTTTTATACCTGTCCCTCATGGGCGTCCTCACCAAGATTCGTCCTTCAACCTGATTCTCCCCTCATTCATATAATCCCATCTCTCGTGTCCACGCCTTATATATTTTCTCTCGTTCTCTCTCCCTCGCCCATTCTCCAGTCCCGGATTTTTCCCCTCACCATGACACGCCTCCTCCCTACGGCCATACCCTCCCACCTCTCCCTTTCCGTCCCCTTCCCCCCCCTACACCCACCCCTCTATTCTCACCTGACCTTGCCCTTCGGTTTCAGGTCCTCCCCGCAACACCCCTTGCTCTTTTTTTTCATCCCCAAAATATCTTTGTACTTAGTCATTTGGGAAGGCAGATGTCAACTGAGATAATTTTTGCACATATTGAATTAATTGGAGACTATTATTTCAAACATTGACGAAAATCGAACTAGACTGGAAAAATAGGAGGGTGATTTTAAACTTGTACAATTCTCAGAAAACAGAAAATTATATATACGGCAGCAGGAAAGAGGCCAAAATTCGGAAAGTCGTAAGCCAAGGCTGCCCTCTATCACCTTACCTACTTAACATATACATCGAGGAAGCAATGACAAGAATTAAATAAAAACTAAGGGAATTTAAGTGAATGGAAAAAGTACGCACACCATACTCTTTGCAGTTGATATAGCTGTAATGGCTGACTCAGTTAAGGACATGAACAAAATGCTCAATAATTTCACCAAAGCCTTAGAAGAGTTTAAGTTAAATATCAAAAAGAAGAACACAAAAACAATGCTAATGAGCAAGAGAAAAGAAAATACCATACCTGAAATCAAAAAAGGTAATACAATCTTGGAACAGGTTGAAAAATTTTTCGATCTAGGGAGTATTATTAACAATGATAATGCATGCGACACCGAGATTAAGAGAAGAATAGCTTTGGCAAAACAAGCATTTCAGAACAAGAGGAACTTACTAATCAACAATCACATCAGCATTGGAACGCGGAAGAAGTTCATAAAAACATTTGTTTGGAGTGTACTGTTGTATGTATGCGAGACATGGAAAATCAGGAAAGCGGAAAGACTCAAGCTGGAGGCGATGGATATGTGGATCCGGCGGAAAATGACAAGAACAAGCTGGAAAGATAGAATAAGTAATCAGAAAGTGCTAGAGGAAGTGAGTGAAAGCACATCACTTTTATGATCAATAGGAGAAAGATGAGCTGAATCTTTTGGGCATACGATAAAGCATAATCCTTTCCTGACGAACATATTCGAAGGTAAAGTGGTGGAAAAGAAACCAAGAGGTTGACCCAGGGCGGCATACTTTAAGTACATGGAGCATGGCATGGGACTGACATCATACGCCCTGCTGAAAGAAACAGCGATGGACAGAGACACGTGGCTAACGCGACAAGGAAGTGCCTTTAGAATATGATGATTATTGAATGAATGTGTGGTTATTAAGCGTCTAGACGAGTACTTTACAAACTGGGTAGTGGTGGTACTAAGGGGAGCACAACAGTTTCTTTGCAACTGTTTCGCAACCGAAACAGTTTCACAACGAAAAAGTACCCTGAGACATCCTATTTCGACCAACAACTAAGGGCTCTGCAAACAACAAACGATCGATCGGATATGTTAGAACATGGTAGTTCTGATTTCTGGCACCGACACAATAGGCAGCCTCACGTGAATTGCAACTGAAAGTGAATATAAGACGAAACGGCCAGCTTCAGCTATCAGTTGCAGCTGCACAGCTCAACAGCGTTACGGCGGCCCTGCGGCGCGATCACGAAACCAACCTGTTGTTTGCAACAGTAATTTGAATCAGTTGCCTGACCCATACAGTTGCAGCTACTGCCGTTTCGCTTCGACAACAATTTATTCCATCACTAAAGCTAGATTTTACCCAACCCCGAACGCGGGAAAAGTTAAAATTACCATTTTGTTTGAACACGCCTACATCATCTGTCATGCAAAGCGTGAGCTTAATTGGTCCATAATATGCCGACTGACTCCTATCAAGAGTATGACTGGATAATTCAGCGATAGCCAATAATCACTCTTATGTAGGTATTTCTTTATTTATTCATTTGTATAATAGTGAATTTAATTGTTTTTTTAATTGTTTGTTTGTTAACATGTTTGCATCATTTTGGATTGATTGTCATAGTGGTATAAACAAAATAAGAGAGATTACCAGGAGAGAGGACGTCTTGCAAGAAGGTATATGTGTACGAATTTAATTAAACTGAACTATTGAATTAGACATTGAATGCAGAAAAATAAAAAGTGTGAAGGGATGTAAGGAATTCCATTTTAATTGCTTTGGCACGATGCGACTTATGATGTGGTTAGCAATTTGTGCTCTAACTTCACCAATATCGCACGCACTTTAATTACTGTGATGATTATAACTTGCAACTCCGAGTGACAGGGACAATCGAGAAAGAAATAAAGAGAGGAATAGAGAGTTTAAGGTGCAATTCCAGCGAAATGAAAGATGGAGCTTTAATCGAAAGCGGCAAAGAGCTGATAATGCAAAATTGAAGCGCCTTAAATTCCCTTCATTCGGCCATCCATCATCATGATTTTTCAATTCCATTACGCAGGCGATAAAATTCCCCTCGGGGCCTAATTTAGCTGAGAGGAAACTTCCGCACACTCAACGACCTTCTACGTCATAATTCAACGCTTGAGAACGACAAAAAAATAATTCTATCATCAATTATTTGGAGAAAAGAGGGAGGATTAAGAAGTGACCATAAGGTTCCGCAAAAGAAATAACATATAATCCTCGGGGATTTAATTCGAATATTCCTGTTTCCACTCCTAGGAGAGTGAATTGGAGGCAGATGTAAGCAAGTTCTTTCCATCAGTTTGTTATCTGACAATTCAGCTCAAGCAATAGTCCATGCTTATATATGAAGGTGAATGCGTGCTCAATAGAGAAATTGCATGACGAAATGGTTTTTTATGTATTTTTATCCGCGTACGATGAGAGACCACAAAAGCTTGTGACCTCAGCTACCAACAATGTAAAAGGTAACGATAGCTAGCTTTTTTATAATTTTATCAATTATATATTTTTCATTTCTGCATGGTATGCTAATGTAACTATTTGTGTTATGCGTCTCCATATTTTTTATCGTTTTGAATGTAAGCATGACGGAACTTAAATTAAGGCGCCCGATATTTATAAGTGCAGCATCCATCCCGCGTGATAAAAACGACAGATGCCGGCATGGAAAAGAAAAGTCGGTCGACGAAGGCTCGGATGATGAAGCGTAACGAGTAGCAATGCCTAAACCTGGGAAGCCAGACGACGAAGACGATAATTAATCAGATAACACACTTTAAGCGATATCATATCTTTCCTTGGAGTCCATAAAGGTTCATGGGGGACAATAAATTATTTAATGCCTTCCACGAAGTCACCGGTGTCTAAATTAGATCTGTGAACCAAGCTCACTGCTTTTTTTTAAGGACTCCTGCTTAGTTATTAATTAGACAGTGACTCAGCACAATATCAATGCCTACAATTGCGAGTTTTAACTTTATTTTTCTATCATATAGAAAGGTCATCTGCCAGCTTATATTATTACTCATGTGCCCTTATGACGATGCTGAAACATAGTGACGCAATGTATTATAAATATGAAGCCCTTGACGTGGTGAGAGAACCGGGAGTAATTTGAGCAGCTCATTCTCCTGATAAGTACTAGCGCATCGATAATTAGGAGTTAAATCATAAAAAAGTATTAAAATAAAACATTTCATAAGAGCCCATTTTCATGGTTTTCGACACCGTGGTCAAATGGTTTTTTACTGATTTCACGTACTCGAATTGACTGGCGTATCCGTACTAATATACAAATTCTATTTCACCCTTCATGTATGTTATGTATCTACCGTATAAATGTATAAATACAGGTGGAGACAGTTCCCCCGCTGTTCTTTCAATGTTTCCTTTAGTGGATCTTGGTGAGTGACCAATTAAGGGTAGTCGTTAATGATATTGAAGATGCAAATCAACATCATATATTTAAAAATATAGGCAAACATAAATCCGCAGCGTTTTCTTCCAACGTTTTCCTGCAACTTTCAGTTTTATTTTCAAATGAAGGTGAAAAGCTTTCAATCTTAGCACATATTTAAATGTCGCCACTCTGCAGTTAATTGGCTACTTTGTGAGAATCTTAAGCCTCGAGTTCGACTCCAGATGTGCACCAGCTTCCACTAGAAATATACATATAAAGTTCACTTTATCAATTACAGGCTTTGTCAATGTTATAAAAAATTAAATGAGAAATGAAAGTCGCAAAACTCGAAAGTAGTAGCATAAGAAAGTAAATTAAATAAACTTCCCTTTTTTTATCACCGAAATTTGTGTTTTTATTTAAAACTGAGAAAAATTAGAAATTAGTCCAAAATTTCCTAGCATTCAGTACTTTTTTTCAATAGAATCCCATTTGCAACCAGTGTTATTGTTGAAAAATTTATTCGGGAAAATGCTCTAAAGAAATCAATAGAGAAATCAATGTTATCGCCGACAGACTTCATTTCTAATGCAAAGATAAATTAGAAAGAATGGTGTTACGAAATTACAGACCTTCAATGAAGTACATTCTTAATTAGTATCGTAAAAGAATATTTTTTTCTTTCTCAGTCTGATTGGTAGCGGAGCGAGCAAAGCGAGGCCAGCCAGGAGACGTGGCCCTCTGTAATTGCTGAAATAATTGCAGTTCTGTGTCCCTAATTTAAACCGAGGCTTCCTTCGCACAATTCTTTCCACGTCTCTGCACGTTCTATTCTACCATCCTCTTGCCCTACTGAAATTGAATTTATACGTCAAGGTTTCTATAAATCTCAAATATTAATTTGCATTACTTGAATTTTTCGAGGTTGCGATGCCAAAAACTACGCCATCGTCGAGGTTATAAAATCTCGAGACCTTCGTGATTAGGGTGTATCTGATCTTTCTGCCTGAAAATACGACTTGACTCATTAAAACGTGCACATGATATTATAGTGGCTGTATCCTGTACTGATACCTCTGTATAGTGGCTGCGATACATGGTGATAATTGCGCAGGAGGTCCTCTTCAGAGTAACAGTCAATTCCTTATGAACTTGCTCCGTACGGGGGAGTACGTAAGTGTCCACATTTGGCTAAAAGGGTTTCTAAGGCCGCAAACTTTCATTGATAACTTTAAAATGCTTAATGTGTTATTCATATCAGCTTTCAAGCTCTCTGTGGCTCTTAATACTATTGTTTATGTGGACTCCTCTTATTGGTTTGCAAACGATATCAGCGTCTTTTGATCCAGTTGAGTTCTTATCGTATGTTTTGCCTTGTTCCGCGTTGCTGACACTTTCCCACCCTCTAAAGTTGAACGCAGTTGTGTTGGTAGCGTTGCCCATCATAAGCTGTCCCCTCCCCTCCACTCCCCACACGAGTCTTACCCTCCTCGAGGTAACATAACGCGCATGCCAATGCCAAACATGTTTCGCTACCACTATAACAGCACACAACCTCCGTGCACAAACTTAATTGAATTGCTCTCCAGTAGCATATATTAATTTTTTATTAAGAAAGTAGATCGGTGAAAGAAAGATCGGTAGTAGAAAGGTGAAGAAACTTCAGCTAGTAGAGTTTGTAAAAAAAAAAAAGAAGATCAGGTTTGACTTGGTGGAATCCCATTTTATAACGAAAAAATAAAACTTTTAATATCCATAATTTTTGGTCAAAACATGTATGCACAATCCGGATTTCTATGCTTTTGCATCATGTGCTTGATTGGCATATGTGTGTCAATCAAGAATCTGATGATGAGGCAAAAGCAATGAAATCCAGATTATTCATACATGTTTTCACCAAATATTGCGGATTGTAACAGTTTTATTTTTTCGTTATAGTAGATTTTGATCAGTCCTAGTAGGTGGGTTCTTCCAACGCTTCTTTTCGGGGCTCAAGAGTTCCATTTCCGCTTGTCAGACGCACACTAGCCTCGCCTCTGAAGCTGTAAGGCTGAAAACCCTCTCTTCGGAAAGGACCTGCCGAAAAGTATTCCTCACCTTCCTCACCATTCAGAGCTTCTCCTCCTCGAATCCATCGGATACACTTTCACTCCTTTCAAACGCGTGGATAATGAACCGCGAATGAAATTTCCTGAGTCACACCCCCACTGCCTCTATAGGGTTCCTTGCCCGAATGCTCTCTCAAACAATGAATCGAGGTGGATCAAAATGATGGCAGTGCACCAAGACATTGGCTCGAGAGAAGTCCATTGTCACTCTTGTGATGTAGATCCGTTAGTCGAAAGGGATGGGGTGTGATTGAAGTGTATGGAAAAACTAAATAGAGGCTGAAAGTATAAGTGTTGTCAGAGCTTCCAGAGATCGATCGTAAGACCAAGTTAGTCGAAAATGGGAAAAAATAATGCAGAAAATACGCTATTAAACATCTGGAAATATTTTAGCTAAAATTTACCATATTTTTTCAATTTATATTTTTCCCAGTGCTACAAAAGACGGATGATATTATTTGCAATCTGTATTTTGTTAAAGCCGCAAGTAGAAGTCACAAAATAGAGATCTTTGAAAAAGTAAGTATTTGGTGGACATACGTATATTTGTATTGACTAAATCAGATATCGGGTGAGAGATTCAAAGAATAGTTTTTCCAGCAAAGATAGAGCTTACAATTAGAAAAGAGAACACTTTATTGGAATTTTGAGGAACTAGGATAATTATGGAGATATTGCAAAGCTAAAAATTAGCGAAACGTGATACATGGGCATGGAGGTGTATGGTGAACTCAATCAGAATAGAAATAAGGAGAAATGGAGAAGTGTTTGATAACTATAAATGGTGAGGTTAGAAAGTTAGTCTGTAAAATTTAGCTAAAGTTAGAAAATAATAAATAAATAAGAACCAACGTTACAAAGTCAGTGATACAAAATCTGTTTTATATGACTTAATTTCTCAGTACCTACCAAACATATATAATATTTTAACTTTACTCACTTGTTTCACGCCGGACGCCTTCACAATCGGAAGTTTTTTGTGATTCAATAAAATTTATTACGAGGAGAGATACATGTATTTTTTTTACTAACGGAGAGATCATATGAATTACTCACATTCCTAACGCGATCCATATGTTAGAACTTCCTCATTTTAAAAATAAAGTTTCTCTGGACCACATAGCCGTACTGTTTTCCATGGAAAATGGCCTGTGTGTTTTTTTAAATTCCTCGAAAAGTAATACAATAAGTGGCTGATACTATGGCATCATTAGAAACGAGATATTTTTCACCATAATGAGGAAAAATTCATTGAATTTTATATGAAGTTATATCTCGTCCAAATTACCCTTAGGGTATTCAAGATTTAATAAAATAAATAGTACCTACTTTTCTAAAAGATTTTATTTGCACGACAGGATTCACCGATTTACTGCATCATCAGTAACATAAAGTTTAGGGTGTTAGCTTTGTGAACCGTAAATCGGTGAAACGCGTCGTAGAAATATAATTTTGTGGAAAAGCACTAACAATAAGCATTTCACTTAATCATGAATATAAGCATAGATAACTTCTACGAAGTGAAGTCTGCCACTGTCAAATTTACCCTTAGGGTACTGTAGCTACCTTATCGGGATGAAAGTGTAGGACATAACCCACCATGGTTTCATGGGTGGTATGTCTGGTGTCTATACACGGAGCAAATAATGCCTTCAGGGTTCCAACGATCCGTACAACTCGGAACAGATATTAAGACGAAGCAAGCAGGTGACTCCACCACGGTTCCAAGAACGACCCATAAACGGTTTCCTCGCTCTTTGAGCGAGCGTGGGACCGTGGGACACCACTATATCCCGTACGATATCCACTATTCGGACCCTCATAAAGGGTTTATAAAAGGCGCTGGTCCACAGCCGTAAGCCTCCACTGCCATCTTCCTGGCTTTAGTCGGCCCAGCGCGCAATGATCCTCCCAAGCCCATTACCTCCAGACATCCTCTCTTTCCTCAATCTAATACAAGGTGTTTTGTATTAAACTATCTACGAATATCAATCCACATGCATCAGGTATCACCGCTGAAGAAGACAATTATCTTTTGATATTTAAACCTCGCAATCAGCGTGGGAAATCAACACTATGCACATCAATCTGGAGAGTTAGGAGTGATGAAGTTCGAATTAAACGTATCTCCAGCGTAAATATTATGTTTGAGACACTGAAAAATTTGAAGATAAAATGATTGTATTTCTGGCAATATAAATTTATAATATCATAGATAACCAGGCTATATTGAGATGATATGAATTACGTAATCATAAGATAATTTATTACTTTATGAAGCAAAGTTAAAGCTCCACATCTATCACCAACGATGAATTTTGGAGTTTCCTAAAAACGAAACCGGAAATATAGCGTAAAAAGATATTGAAGTAGACGTGTCAATGTGACGACACTACTTTGGAGGATAAGTTACATTCAGCAGAAAGAGTGCACATAACATGAGGTAAATTTAGTGAAGCCGACAGTGTTATTAAAAATTAACTTGCCTACTTAATGATTTGACTTATTAAGTAATTTTGATTTTGTAAATATTGAACGGCAAGCTATGTTTAAAACAATTACTGTGGGATATGCAAAATTTAACTCATTTTATATGAAAAATGAAGTACCGCAAATAGACGACGAAAAACTCAAGTCTAAAAAGAGTGTAGCTGCCACATTAATGGGAAAATCCATGGGTCTGATAGTGAAGACAGAATTGGATGAAATTCCTAGTAGCCCGGGAAAGGCACCACAAAATTATTAGCAAACAAAAGTCACGCTTTTGGTTAGTTTAAAGTCTTCGTATCTCCTGCACGATCATCTTATATTGTTCTCGTTCCATTGCATGACTCGAAGTATCCTCAACAATATTGCTAAAAATATGTAAGGTTGCGTAACTTGAAAAAAGGAATGCAATAATCCAATGAATCTGTTCACAAAGAAGGGTGATATTGATATTCAACTTATGGTAATAAACCAATTATAAGATGATATCCTGCGATAAATCTCCAAACGTCAAATCAATAATGAAATATAAAATCTTCCCGTCTGCTACTGAATTCTAATAAGAGACAATTAATAATTGCTGAACCATTGTTCAGTCAATTAGGAAGATGACATGATTTTTAGAAAACATTTTTTTTTTAATTTCAATTCTGACTATAAAATGAACAGTAAAGATTATTTTTTTGGAAAAAATACTTTGCCCGTCTTTTATTGTGTAATTTTTTCCGTCTCTGCTTAAATCTATCAAACTCGGCAATAGATAGGACCAGTCACTTACCCCGAGGTTGATATCTAGTTTATACTTCCCTCGTGACTGAACCCCCTCCACAAGGGCGTCTTTTAGTACAGGACAACCCTTTGGACTACCCTTGGGCCATTACTAAAAATAACCAAAATAAATACATCTCAGTAAATGCCATAGCCATGAAGACGAATTACAAATTAATGTGTGAATTTTTCCAAAGCTAATATTATCACTTAAACAGGAAGTGTATAAACCTAAAACTAGTAACCAAAACTTTTGGACTTCTTCCCCAATAAGTCAAATCTTGACGCAAAACTAAATCATAATTTACATTCCAATAACAACCTATAACAATTACGCAACCAAATATATTCAGTCGCATCTGAATTTATAGTTAACGTCACCTTTTTTCCTTACCAACATAAATGAATTAAATTAAAACTCTAGTTTTTCTTTCTAATATATTATTTACTCATACCCAATCCGTACACCTAAGAGATTGACAAGAAACCAAATATCTTTTGTCTAAATCCCTTATTATTCCTTAAAAGAGCATAGCGCGAATAATAGATCACCAAAGACCGCTTCTCTCACACATTTCCATTATCTTTGCATACAAACATACACCCACTTATGCATATTTCAAATACTATTGAGGGGCAGATTCTCAGAGTAGGTAAGTAGTGGTCGGAACGTGGAGAAAATTTGTCATTCTATCAAAGATAAAGTATTAGAAGGGCAAAGATTTTTTGTTCCAAAGAGGACTTTAAAGACAAACACAAATCCGGAACATTACACCCACGAAATAAGGAAAGTAAAGAAAAAAGTGGGAAGAGTAAAATCAGGTTTAAAAAGTACAGAAATGTAATCGGCTACTTAAACAGAGAAAATAAAAAGGCAAAGGAATTTTATTTACTCAATGTAATTTTGAGGAAAAATCTAAATGAATTCTATGGATAATAAAAGAGAAAATAACTAACAATGACTAAGAATATGGTAGATACGCCACACTGTTCCAAATTTTCACAGTCCAATCCGTCAGCTACCAAATCTATATTTTCCTTTTGATTTTAAAAGTTGCAAAATAAACCGCTAATTTAACTTTTTCAGGGTGATCTCTGTGCCATTACCATTTCACTTATTATTTTTATTGGTAAATTAATTCATTGGGAAAAAACCAGAGCAATCTTGTTGAATTCTTGTCTGATTCCCCTCTAGACCATCAATTTACCTCCTCTAGTACGATGGACCATAACGGAAGTTCCACCTCTCACGTTACATCCTATTGGAGACGATTGTATCCTCAACACAGTAACTCTGGCTACCACTCCGCCTCAATTTCGTCATTCGGTGGAGTCTTCTCTCTTTGGTCGAAAGCTGGGCAATTAAGCGTCACACGAAACGACCGCGGCACGTTGCCCTTGCCAACCGATAAAGCAGCGACTCCCTAGCGACCGGCCGGCTATTCAGTATCCTCCGCTCTCTCCTTATCTTCCTCCCACTCATCATCTCTCTTTCTTTCTCTTTTGATCAATCTTCCTCCCATATATACGGTCGTTTTGCTTTCTGATTCGCGTGGCCTTCCTCGATCGCAAACACGAAGACCCAGAGCAACGGGGGAGAAACAGGAATAATAGTTCATCGAGGGTAGGTCTAAGATCAAAATAGTTGTTCCTTACCAACGTTTCGGAATTAAATTACTTCCATCTTCCATTTTCTTGTGTATTTCAATATGTTTCATGTGCAAATTATAGTTATATTTTAATTGTCCACATATATCAATAAACAGTGGAAGATGTTATGGCAACTGTAAATGTGCATTGAGATGCTCTTTATGTTACGAAGTGAATGTAAAAATTTAGTGTAATATTTCTATGTACATGCAGAGGTCACTGTGACACCAAATTGTGTGCAACTGTCAATAAGACTATTTAAGTACATGTTTATACATGCAGTATTCACGGTACCTTCTTACGAAATGGATTTAGTAACAGGCGAGACGAGAACGCATACAAATTACGGGTTAGTATTTAAAAACAATTTTAAGGTAATACTGACGGTAGAATTATATATTTTAATTACATGGGTATTGGTTTTGAATGTTATTGTTGCTGATCTTCTTTATCGTGGTTGTTTTCCTCAAGATGGAAGTAGTTAAATTCCGAAACGTGAGCAAGGAATAACTAATTTGATTTTAGACCTAACCTCCATAACCTATTATTGTTGAATAACCGAAGTCGAGATGCTTTATACTGAAACACAGCAATCCCCCACTTGGGTGTGTGTTTAACCCGCTCGAGATATTTCCGATCACGTAAATCAAGATTTGAAGTATTTGAAACACTTAAAATCTCACGCAGACTGCCCGACCGAGTTTCCATCACCGGAATATTGTTGATCGAGTTAAACATCCTGATTAGAGACGCAATAAACAACATATCGGACGACTTTTGAGCATACTGGGACTAGCCACGGTATAGCTTTTTACGGAGTCACCCGCAAGTGTACTTTGGAGCGGTATTTCACAGAGGAAAAATCATTTGCCTTGACCGGGATTCGAACCCGGATCAGTTTCGCTCCGAGTGCTTTAGCCAGTTAGCCCCCGACTTATGTTAAACACCAGCTAAAACTATAGAACCGGCCACAGGTGCTTCAACATGAGCTTTTGGTAATCATAAATGAAAAATAAATATTGGAATTTTAACTAAAAAGGCAAAGACCACAAAGGCTACTAAGGCGTCCTCTTCCCCTGTGGATTTTTGAGGCCTTTATAGTAAGGTGACCATCTGTCCTCCTTTAGGGAGGACAGTCCTTTTGTAAGTTCTGTCCTCCCTCGAAAAGTGTCCTCCTACATGTCCTCCTTTCCAATATTTGAAGACTAATCGGTAAGTCTCTGTATTTGATCAATGCCAAGCCAGTCCGTTACACGTGATGTGACGTATATGTATGTACTTGATATGACGATTCGTCAAGATTCGGTAGGTACAGTGCAGCGAGACGCACATATTGAAATGAACAGGTTGAATGGGAAAATAAACATGTTGAAATTGATCAAAGATAGGTGGAAATATTCAGCCATTTCAAACATAATCATATTTAATGTGTACATTTATTTGTTCTTGTTCAATTTATGTTGTGCTGCCCTGGAACTAATGCAGCAGTTGAAAGAGTTTTTTTTTCAATTGCTAATGATTTTTGGGCAAGTGAAAAATCGAAATTGAATGTTGATATTATAGCTGTAGCTCTTGCCGTAAAATTCAATATGAAAGATAATTTTTGTTCAGATATTTCCAACATATTGCTAGAAGATAATACATTGATTAAAAATATTCATTCAATGGAAAAATACTCATTTTTATAATAATTAATATGTATGTAAGTATAATCACAATATAAACGGTCACAAAGGCTTTTATTATGCATTTATCATATTATATGTAGTGTATTATTGTTGCAATGAATGAAATGTTTCTTTTATTTATGATATTTATATTTTTTTATATGCGTCCTTTTCATAGTAAAAAAGTTGGTCACCTTATTTACAGGAGCAAGTTGTTCTGGACTGCCGGACATGTGATGCTACTAAAGCAGTCCATGGCGTGCGCTTAGCACCACAGTCCACGTGGATAAACCCAAACATGGAACACGGTGAGGTGTTCACTTTTTTTGACAAATTTTGGGGATATCAAGACTAGCCACGGTATAACATTTCTACGGAGTCACCCGCTCCACAAAAAAAAATCCACAGGAGAGAAGGACGCCTCGGTAGCTCAACTGGCTATAGTACTCGGCGCAAAATCGAGGAATTCGAGTTCTAATCCCTGTCAATGCGAATGATTTTTCCCCTGTGGAATATCGCTCTAACATATAGAACGATCATGTTATCCATCCGAAAGGTGTTCTAACACACCAAAATCTAGAGTCACTCGTTATTGTACCACGTGATTCCTCAGGCACGTGATCGGAATTGTTTTGAGCGTTCCAAACACAACCCCACAGGAAAGGAGAGAGACCGCAAAAGCCGTGAAACATCCCCTTTCGATTTTCCTTCTACGAATGCCTCAATCGATCCCGGGTTTACTTTTGGCCGTTTCGATATTCGACTTACAGTATCGAATCGTGTCTTTCATACTTCGTGTCGCAGAATATGCGATTCATCGCATATCGTGTGCTGTCTCATATTATGTCGCTTGCATGCCTCGAGATACAACAAGGGCAGGGAGTGATAAGGCCTTTCTACAAGGAAGTCACTTTAGTACTAAAAACATAACTGCATTCAGGATGCTTAAAAATGCACCGTGTATAGGGTGCTATCATATCCGTTGAATGAATCGAATTCGATTATCAGTACTATCGAGTAAAGGCTGCTTTAAACGATGCTTATTTCAGTGCTGAAATCGAACTGAACCCAGTATGCTTAAAATCGTATCATGCAAAGGGTGTGATCGCATCCGATTATCGGAATCGAATTCGATTATCAAAACTGAACAGAGAAATAAGTACGATACTTATTTTCCATCCGATTCTTGGATCCAATGACCAATCACAGGCAAGCAATGCAAGTCGATCGTTTCGTGAAAATACCGGTGGCAGCGCTGGAATCTACCAAAATAACAAGGCAAAACAAAATAACATCACGAGGACTAGCTCAGAGTTGTTGAAAACTGTACAATCATTTCGCTATTCCATGATTTGGTTTGAAAATGCCGAAACAATATGGAGCAGTTTATTTACATAGCGCAGTTCAGCGAATTACCAGACATCACCACTGCGTGCTGAAATCAGTGCCGTGTAAACACAGGCTACGAGGAATCGAATTCGATTCAAGTTCCGAATTTTGTTCTGAGTTTTCGGCACTGATTACAGTACTGAATTCAGTGCTGACTTAAACATCGTGTAAAACGGTATTAAGTATGGAAATTATTTTCCATCCAATTCTACAATCTAAGGGTGGGGTTATCCTGGTAAGTTACTACCACAACTTTCTTCTTCAAGAGCTTTCGGAGGTTTTTACTCATACGAAAAATTGTTCCCGAGTTAGTGAAGAGCCAGATTGGTCGCTGTTTACGCTGGCAACAATGTGCTTCTGCCAGCGACTACCGAAGCTTTTAAAAGTTCTGCAATAGGAATTTCAGAGCCATTTACGTCGAGAGACACCTGCAATTTACGTCGAGAGTGAACACCAGTGCCTGTAAACGCACCTTAACTTCCAATCACATACAGTGGAGTATTTCGAGGGAATATCAGAGATGGTGTTGGAATATACCATTTATAGTCTGTTGGCTTTAAATTTTGTTAAAATTTCACTAAACTATTTTGTTAAAGTAGGGCGTAAAACCATTTCATTAAACTATTTATAATCCCAGTTGGTTTTAATGTGATAAATCACACTTTTTATCAAATTAGCAGTAGTATGCCTGATTTTGTAAATCGATGTAAAGCGACAGGCATAATACAGACGTAATGCCAGGTTCCAAAGGATTGAAACCCATGACTATTAGATAGCCAGGCTGGCACATAATCTACATAACCAGTTCCCCCGTTTATTGCAATATCTCTGTTATGTTCCTGCTTAACAAAGACCGAAAACCTTTTTCGAAAACGCATATAATATATCCAGAGGGGAAAAATTTTTAATTTTGGCAGAGGTCAGGGTGGTAGGCGACGAACTATGGGATTATTTGGGCCATCCGAGAAAGGGGAGTAACGGATACAAGAAAATAATTTGGGAACTAAGGAGCGTGGGAGAAAATCCAGAGATTACTACAAACCCATTCATGGCGAGAAGAATTAAAGATTCAAACGTTTTAACGTACTACTGTTCATTAAACGGCGAACTTGGACTTAAATGCTCCGTCCTGCACATCCAAGAAGAGATTGGATATTTACTGTCACAATATCCTTCCTGGAAGGACTGAAAATATGCTCCAGGTATTGAAAAAAAAATGTTCAACGTTAATATCAGGTCTCAAGCGAGAGAAAGAGAAAAATAAAATCTCTTTTTCTTTTAATAGTAACCTTCTTTACAATTACTCTTAAAATTATATTCATCATAGGAGCTATAGATATGGTAGCTATTTGGATTGGTGACCAACAATTGGGGTCATTTGCGCCATAAATTACTGGGTAAGTTTGTCATCATCACAAAAAGTCATCAATTGAAAGATTGGTGTGCTGCAGATCTCCACTCTACTCTCCTCTCAAATAACCGCTTCCTTCCTACACAATTCTTCACTTTGAAGTCCTTCAAGATTTTCCTGCTACATTTCATTCTTGGTCTTCCTCTATAATTATTTCCTCTCATTTCTCCTTCCAATATTGTTTTCATTAGGCTGTTGTGTCACAAAATGCGTCCAATAGGTAACTCCTCCTCCTCCGCAGAATTTTCGTTACGATTCTTTTCTCTTCATAGGGCTTCTTCGTTAGTGATTCTCTCCGTCCATTTGATTTTCATCATACTTCGGTAACACCACATCTCCATTGCTACCTTTCTCTTCCGCTCTGCAGCTGTTATTTTTCATTCTTCGCTACTATAAAAGAGCATGATCCAAATATCAGTTATAATAAATTGCTCACTTACTTTCAGGCCTGTGTTACTAGCTGTCAGCAGACCTCCTCTTCAGGTAGAATTCCTTCTTTGCTTGGGCTACTCCGTTCACTATGTCTTTCTTGCTTCTTCCATCGCTGATGATCCTACTTCCTAGATAGCAAACTACTTCTAATTGCGCACGATTTTGCTGCTCAAGTGTGACGAAGATCTTTCAGACATTCAGATTTCAGATTTTGATTTTCTTTACATTAATCTACAATTTTTATTTCTACATTTTTGGTACATACAGTTCAGGATTCTCGTTAGATCATTTTTCTTCTCAGCGATAACTGTTGTGCCATCAGCAAAGCGTAGTATTTTTTTTCTCCATGCACTTTTATTCCAGTTTGAAAATTTTCCCATTATTGTATTTATGGCTTTTTACAATGTAAATATTGAATATAATGGGTGGCAAACCGCATCCTTGTCGTACTCTTTCCCTCACTTCTGCTTACCCCGCAATACCACCACCTTTTAACACTACAATATTCTCTTCATATAGCCCGCATATTGCTCTTCTATCATCAAATGACACTCCTATACTCTTCAGTGCAGTCAGCATAAAATTACAATCCACATTGTTCTATGCTTTCTCTAGGTCCATGAAACAAATATATGTGGGCTTTCCTTTTGAGCCCTCTTCTCTTTGATAAGTATCAGGGCTAAAATAGCTTCTTTCGTTTCCCTTATCTTCCTGAAAGGTTTTGTCCTTCCTGAAAGGTCTGGGTGAATTGGTCTTCACCCAAAATTTTTCTATATTCTGTTCCACCCTCCTGTAGATAATTCTGGTCAAAATTTTCGATGCCTGTTCTGTGAGACTAATTGTCCTAAAGTCTTCTCATTTCTTGGCTCTTTTATTCCTCAGGATAGAGTTGCTTACGTTCTGCTTAAAGTCCGTAGGCATGTCAAGTCCACTTGAATAGTAGTAAAATATCAATTTGTAGAGTTTATTCAGGGTCCTCTCTCCTGCATTATTATGAAACTCCGAAGGAATTTCATCAACTCCAGGCGCCTTTCTCTCTCTGAAGTCCTTAATTGCATCATCAAATCCTGACCTTAACATGGGGTATCCTTTTTCATCTTCATACTTTGTGTCTGTGTCCTCTAGTATCCTGCTGTTCAGTATTTGGCCACTGTAAAATATCTCCAGGTATTCTTTTCATCACTTCGCTATATCTACAGTTCCAATGAAAACTTCAAACGCCTTTAATCCGAATGACATTACCTTCGACTGGACATTTTTTTAAGTAACTTCTTATTCTTCTGTAAGCAGCTTCAACTTTACCCTAAGATTGATCGCCTTCCACTTCATAACATACGCCTTTCATCCATTCTTCTCTGGCCTTTCTTACTTTGTTGCCGATCACATTTCTGATAATTTTGTACAGCTGCTGTCCTACATTTTTTATTTTTTTTACTTTCTCCTACCATCTATTAGGTCCAGGACTTATTGAAATACATGGCTTCCGATTCTCTATTTATGTCCTTCCTACTTTCTTTTTGGCTGCATTAATAATTCCTTTTTGATCTCTTTCCATCTATTTTCGATTGATCCTATATCGTTTCTATCCTCTTCAGCTTTGTCTAAAGTGCTTTTATAGGTCAATCTGTATTCTGTTTCGCTCATTCTTTCCACCTGCCATTGCCAGTGATGGATTTCATTGATCTCCTTAGTTTTTTAAAGTCTTTCTTTCTGCCGTCAATTCTTCGTTGATGTCCTTAGTTTGTAAAGCTTAAGCTGACACCATGACCACATTATGGTCACTGTCAATTTCCTCACCAGGGTAGGCCTTGCAGTCCATTGATTGATTCATTAGTCGCTGTTTCACTAATACGTGACTGGCTCCTGGCATTTCCCACGTGTATCTCCTTCGCGGGTTATTGCCAAACAGTGTGTTTTTGTGACGATAAGGCCATTTTGTATGCAGAATTAAATTTATCTCTATCCCATATCTTTCTGTTAGACATTTAGAATTCTGGAAGAAATAGTTGAAGAGCTGCTTCTCTTCGGGATAATAAGCTGGTGGTTTCCCGTTGCCTTCACTTCGTAGTACTGGAGCCGTTAAAGTAAGCCGAAAAAAATAACAGGACCCCATTCTATGCGGTAGAACTCACCAAACACGCAGTAATTGAAATTATACAAGAATTAAATTTTACAGTTTTTCCTTTAATTAAAGCATGTTATTACTTGAGTTCAGTATTCGAAATGTAGCGATTATTATATTTGAATATGCTTTTTGTATCATTAACTCAGCGTGACACCTTGATATTAGTTAGTAGGTAACTATTATAATTAATTCAAATGTGTTATTTCGCCTTTAGAAGAAAATATTTACATATTTAATCGAATTGTTACGAAATATATATGTCACGTGTCACATGGATACGTGTTAAAATAGCTTTAAGTTTCCAAAAACCCAGGATAAAATGCAATTTTTTCACTTTTATCAAGAGATATCACTCATCAAAACATGGAAAATGTTTTTCGCAAATCGGTACATAGACAAATATCATTCCAGTAGGGAGTGGAGGAAGAGTAGAGAAAAACTCGGCGTCGACTTAGGACTGCTCTTAACGAAAGTTGCGAAGGGACGACGTTTAATGCTCTGTCCTAAAGGCTATGTATGATTTGATCTACACATATTACACAAGTATATATTGGAATTATTCTGAAAAATATCTTCAACTTCAAGGAAGCAAACCCAGGCAGTGCTGAAGGTCAGTAATGTAGTCACCACACCGACCTAATCCCCCAGTAGAAATTCTAATTGCAATTCATTCAAAGATCAATACGTCGTAGATTGTTAGCAACATTTCCAGTTTAAATGAAGGCCAATTTCGCCCACGGACAATCTGAAATATGTATAACTTATCTTATGCTTCCAAAGATCTACCGGTACCTGTAAATTCAGTCATCTGAAAACATAATTATAGCACGTTTTAATTTTTATTTGTATACCTATTGCAATTTTTCCCCTGGGTTAACGCCTACATATGAATATCTTCCAATTTATACCGTTCGTTTATCTGGATTACCACGTACTCGACCTCTCAGCTTTTCCAGGTGCGATAGTCGTGACAACACGGTGACGTCCTGATTCATATCGAAATGACTTTTGTCGAAACCTACTTCTCACTTTTATTCTCTAGGCAGCTTCGTGAGTGGTGATACTACATCGAGATAAGAATGGAAAAGTCATGGTCATCAATATGTAGGTTAGATTCCCGGGATGATAAATTATCCAGAAGCCACGCCATAACGCATGTTAAACCAGGCATTCATGTTAAGTGGTAATCTGTACGTGTTGTCCACGGCTAGTATGCCGAAGATAAAAGGAATTTGCTTATATAGCAAGAGTGCTATAAGCGTCCCTCGGGATGCTTTGAGAAAAGTAGTTCAAGCAAGTCTGAAAGGACTATTTGCTCCGGACACCAGATAAACTCAGCTTAGAGTAGGGAAATAATTTAGCAAATGACAGCTGTGATTGTAACTGTGAATGAATGTCTGAGCTATTGCTAAGCCGTGGGATGTATTGATTGCATTGGAGTGAATGAATTAATTACATGCATCACTCATCACGTCATTCTGGGTTGGCATAGCCGAAAGACCTTTCTTGGTGTAATACCTAAAATATTGTCCCTGTTTTCACGATTTCCTCCATACTGCCCTATCCTTGCATACTATGCATGTGGTACTTATACTTGCATATGGTACTAATAAAGCTTCAGTTACATTGATGCGTTGATTAGGTTACGAAGAAGGGATTTTGGTAGCTATCAGTAAATACCTATACGGCAGTGAACCTCTTTTATTTTGTTACTTCCATTACTTCTAGAGATACACTGTGGGGTCAAAATAATATCCCCAATGTGACACTGAAACTCAGCCGATGTGAATTATTGTAGTAATTTAAGGTGGTTTGAGCAAAGACTTACCCTAATCATAATAGAGCCCATATTCGACTTTAATTTTTTAATGTCAGCCGCTGTAAGAAGCCTGAAGTAACTTTGGTTATATTAATGGTGCTCAAATATTGTTTTATATGACTGAATTTCTCAGGAATGAACTAAATATGCATTCATAAGTCTTTAACTTGACTCATTTTTTCACGCCATACGGTGAAAACGCCTTTCACGACCGAATATTCATTTGCGATTCTGTAAAAATTACTAAGTAATTGATTTACTGTTAAAAATAGTTGAGAATAATACAAACTACATGCTGTTAAATTTCTGACGAGATCTAATTCTTATAAATTCCTCATTTTTAAAATTAAGTATTTCTGTAGTGTATAACTCTGCCATTTCCATACTATAGCGTAACATGTAAATTGGCTGGAATTTTATGGCCAGTTACTAGAAAGTAAGTGGCTGATTTTCTGTTATTACTGCAGATATGAGATATTTTTCCTCGTGATGAGACCCAATTCATCGAATTTTATGAGAAATGATATCTCGCTCAAACTATCTAAGATAGAACGAAAAAAAAACATGTAAGCCGTTTGAGACGTTGGCATGAAGGACGATGGAGGAAGTGCGATGAGTAGAAAGTAAGGAAAACTAAGAATTTATTTGCATTATAGGAGAGGTAAGAAAGCTGCTTGAGGGAAGAGAAGCAGGTGGATGGAGTAAGTAGTAAATAGAGTAATAGAGTGGGATACTGAAGGACTCTTTGGGAGTTAGAACGCTGGAAAAGAAGGGAAGAGGAAGAAGAGAGATAGGTTTATCGGATGTAATATAGATAGAGTTTGGAAGTATAATAAACTGAAGAAAAAAATCGAGATATTGAGCATTGGAGGCGACACAAGAAATGGTAATAGGAGACCAGAAATAATCAACCGGAAACCTACCTAACCGATATATATCCAAATTATTAAGAATACAAGGCGTTGTGTTTGATTAAATTGTGCAGAGTATAAGACGATAATGTAATCAATACAAGGAAAAGAGTAACATCACATTTTTCCGTATGAAAGCATATTATTAAAACAAATAGTGACTCTAAAGAGTAATTGACCCCATAATTGTGACTTAATTAGTATGGTACATTATCATAATCACTAAAACAGCATGAATTCAAAGTACTTAATTTAAAGCACAGGCTTAACGATTGGTAAGCATCAGACCAAAAGTCTAGCAGGGATCTACATTCCTCCATTGTTATGGTAAGATATAATATCTGTTACTACCATTGTTTAGATTCATTATAAATGAAAACAAATTTTATGAAGCAGGTATGAAACAGAAGCTACAAGGACATTAAGGAGTTAGCAAAGGACAGAGATGAATGGAGAGCTGCAGTCAACCAATCTTAGGATTGAATAATTAATAATGATGATGACCGTTGTTTACATGGAGTACTAATGGACATGCCACGAAATAATATTAGGAATACATTGTAGTCGAAAGTTTAGGAAAGCTTAAGAATGTCATCGAAAACATTTTCTGAACTATTTAGATTTAGATTTTACCTAATGATTTGACCAATGCAAAGAGAAATAAAATTTGTTGAATTTTTACATAAAAAAGTTCGTATGAAAATATTCTTAAAAGAAGTTACTTTGTAAATATGTGTATTCATAAATATAGGCTAATGAGGTATTTTGAAAAATTATGTGTGATCTGTTTCCACGTTTACTGCTAAAAATATTATCTAGTAATTTATTTAGTTATATTTTGGACACTGTCAAATTACCAAAAGGTGATTTGTTTCTTCACAATATGAATGCACAAAAAGTATAAAAATATTATAAATCACTTAATTAAGAAAATAATTTGAAAATAATGTCTTTGCACCAGCCTCTGTCTTCGGAAATTTTATCCTGATGGAAGCCCCAAAACAGGATATCCTCTGGGGTATCTTTCATATTTTACCAATTGATTCATTTTTACATATTATCCCAGCTAAAATTGTAGACATTTGTGAGTAGAATAAAATGTATCATTATTACCATTAAATATGTCAAATTTTCGACCGTGAGACTGGATTTTTTCTTAAGGTGATCGTCATGAGACCCAAACGCAACATCCTTACTCGATGCCCAGGTTCCAATTCCGTCCTCGTCGACGCTAATCGCCCACTTCCAACCTACACCGACCCGGAGACAGCATCAACAGCCCCATATGAAGCAGCGAGCCCCCAGCCGCTCCTTTGGGTGCCTCCAGACCACGCCTCACTCACTCCTGCCCCACCCTCTCCCCTCAACTGACCTTCAACCCCTCCGTCACGAAAATCATCGCCAGCCTTAAAGCCATGTACACACGGCGACGTTTTTGGCACCAAATCTGGCGTGGGAAGTGGCTAGCCGTAAATTATACCATGTGGTCAACTAAAGTGAATTTCAATTGCTGGCACGCGATAGAAACGCTTGGGATTGCTTCGCTCTGATAAGAAATATGACTCACTCAATTTCTCTAGATATCTAACAGCAAAGTTGTGCGTATTTCCGCTTTTATTTATTTAAGATTAGAAATATTTATAAGAAATAAAATTTTTTGAGTTGCTTGTTGACCACTTTAAATAACGTATGCGTATTTTATGGAGAGTTGGTCAATGTTTTTTTTTATCTTAACAAATTTTATTTCCCTAATCTTAAATATCACCATTGTCATATCAAGAAAATGTTCTCACCTGAAGCCCTGATGATGCTTATATAAAAGAGTGAAACGTTGGCAGAAGGAAGTTGAGATTTAAAAAAAAACATTTACCAACTCTCAATAAAATACGCATGCAGAAATAAAATTGCATGAAAAGCAATATTTTTCTATTTTAGTTTTAATATTGATCCAACTAATCAGTGAGTAAAAGAATCATTTCATTTTATTTTTCATGTGTGTGTTGTTCATTCATCGGAGCATTTTTCACAAATGACGTGGTCAACGAATATTTTTCCATTTTAAATGCATGATAACCACATTGAAGATTATCAATTAACTTAAGCCACATAAATAATGAATATCTTTATTATCATCACTAACTATCTCCTATAAAATCTAAACGTCATCCATTTCATATGCACAGCATTTACCGGCGCTTAATTGTATCCTCGATCTGGTCACTTAGTTTGGCTTCGTGAGTATACAGCGGTGAAATGTTGCTCACCATCGGTTGCCGACATTTCATCCGACATGGCCGGGCGCAAGAATTCATGCAGATTATGGCACAACTAGATAACCCGTGCGAAAATTTCGCACTTTTACGCTATCAGGGAATAAGTATGTTAAGGAAACGGTGTAATTGGGTTTTAAATAGAGAAGGTGTATCATAAAGTACTTTCTTTATACTTGTTTTCTTGCAAAAATATACAAAACATATGAATACAATACAGGCAAGAGAGTTTATCGAAACTTTTAAGTCAAATTAATGGGTAAATAGTGAAACTTGAGATTGAGATTGTATTTTTCGTCAGAAGCCGGTGATTCAACGTTTAAAATGATAGCTCATTTATCACTGTAGGTGCAGTATTAACGGAGCATATACGGAATGACAGAAAAAGACCTTTCTGTAATAATATATATGATAAATGTTTCGGCTTGCCCATGGCTTAAGGCAGTTGGAGCAATTTTTGTCTATGAACAGGTTAACGTGAAATTTCATATTATTCATATCTATAGATAAAAGTGAAAAAATTGCATGCTACCGAATTGGTTTCTTGGCAATTCGATGCTATTTTGACACGTAGCCTTATGACACATGACATATATTTTTAAATAATTCTATTGCATATGCACACATTGTCTCCTAAATACGTAACAATACGTGTCATATTATTATAATGGTTGCTAACAAACATCAAGGCGTCAATCAAAGGAAAAAAAACGTATTTAGACATAATGTTCACTTACATTTTGAATACCGCGCTGAACACCAGATACAAAAGAATGCTTTAATTTTGGCCACAATTTTTAAAATATGATTCTTGCATCTTTACATGACTGCATGTATGGTTATTTCCACCGTTTTATACAGATTTACTTACTTTTTTTAATAAAAAAATTATACTTTGCTGTTTTCCAATTTAAATTTTAATGACGTCATCATTTTAATAACGGTTAACGTCATCATTCGTTCGTCCGTCAGCTGATGATGACGCAAACCGTTGAAACCAAAGTCGTGAAAATTAAAATTTAATGTGGAAAAATAAAGTATAACTTTTTTATTCAAAATGAATGGTAAGTTACATCAAGTCACGCCGGAAACCACCAACTAGATGTACTTACATTAAATATGGTACACAAAAAAATATTTTTTTTTAACTTGAAAATTTATTAAAACGTGCACTCACTTGACTCACGATTACCGCTCCAGCCACCTTAAAGCTTCCTCTTTCGGAACTCGATCTCCACACTCACCTCACTCTATTTTCCCAACGCCCACCTCACCCTCATCGTCAAAACCCACCCCTCCTTCTCGTCCTCCTCTGAGCCCGAAATCCCTGGCTCCTTCATTCTTTCTCCCTCCACTCCCGAACATCCCGCTTCCCACATCCTCCAGAGAGACCCTCCCCCTTCTTCAGTTTGGACACACCCTGGCCACGGGCAACTCTTTGGGGGTCCCCTCCTGCTCCCCCACATACCTCCATTCTTCCCCCCTCCCACTTCTTCTTCGCGTGAGGCTACATCCGTTTAAGGTAGTTTGAGCGTGCTAGCACTTCACATGAAGTTCGATAAATTTTGCCCCGTTTTAAAGAAAAATATCCCATATTTCCAATGATAAGGATTAGAAAAAATGTCCAATCTTTCATTGTCCATCGTCGTCGAGGATAAAAAAAAGTGTGGAATTCAATTAATGACACCAGTGTCTATTATCTTTTTATTTAAAAGCTAGGGGACTTGATCTCTACGGCCTTTTAATGTAAGGAGTTATAAAAAAATCTCCAATGGCCGAAATAATAATTTTACGGTCATTGGAGATTTTTATATATTTTTATTTGCATGAATTTTATTGAATATCCATACTAAATAATATACTTTGTACTTTCCCTCAGAATTAATCAACGATACAACGCGTTTTGCCGATCTACAGCATCATAAGGTACAAATTCCTAGTTTGTTTTGTTTATTGACCGTTGTTTGTTGTCGTAGTTACGGGGTTGGTTTGAGTGAGGGAGGAGGCGGTTATAATGTGGCTCGGAAGCGTAGGCGTGGACAGGTGACTTGAATAGTTGGTTTTTCTTAAGTTAAGTTTCTCGGGAAGGAGTGAGGAGGACTGCGGTAACAATTGCCCATTACAAAGGGTCGTTTCCTCCTCCCTCACTCAAACCAACCCCGTAACTACGACAACAAACAACGGTCAATAAAAAACAAACTGATAATTTGTACCTGACGATGCCGTAGATCGGTAAAACGCGTTTTACCGTAAATAAAATCTGTGGAAAATTACAAAGTATATTATTTAGTATAGATACTAAATACTTCCACAAGGTAAAGGCTGGAACCATAGAATGTATTTTTTATTGAAATGAAAACTTTGCTAAGATTATTTCTTTATGTTTCTTTGTTTTGTTTGAAAGAGTTAACTATACCAGCACAAAAGACAATGTCATTCTTAATTATGATGCAACACAAAGTCATATTATTTTTGTTTTTGAAGAACGATTCTCCAAAGGGGTACATAAATTACCAAGAGATAAGATTTATAGTAGAAGAAAGGCTGAAACCATAGAATGTTTTTTTTATCGAAATGAAAACTTGCTCAGATAATTTCTTTATGTTTCTTTGTTTTGTTTGAAAGAGTTAACTATACCAGCACAAAAGACAATGTCATTGTAAATTATCATGCAACACAAATTCATATTATTTTTGTTTTTGAAGAACAATTCGATCTCCAAAGATTTAGAACGATTTTCGATAGATAAGATATATAGTGTTGACAAATTTAAAAGATACTGAGGAATAAATTCTTATTATTATTATAAAAAATTTCATTATACATTTCGTGATATTTTTCAACAAACATTGACCATTTTCCATGGTTAATGGTTAACCCGTATGCACTCCAGAGAGAATTTAAAGGTGGAGTTATTTCCAACGCATAGATCTCGTCAGACATTTGGCAGTGTGTGGTTTGCATGCTTTCTCAACTTTTTCTTAAATAATTCAATTACTCAACGCAGTAATTTTTACAGAATCGTAAAAAACTCTTCGCTTGTGAAGGTATATTTAGCTTGCGGTTTGAATAAATACAGTGTAGATAAAATCTTATACTACTTATCCTCTTACCTTATATAAAATAAACATTTAGTTGATTACTGAGAATTTAAGCGATTTAAAAGAAAATTTTTGCGACAGTAATGTTGAAATATTTAGGTACTAAATGCTTCTTACATTTCCTAAAATTCAAAATTAAATTTTAATATGGGCTCTATTATGACTCAAGAAAAATCTCACTCGAACTACCTTAAGGAGGTGAAAGGAGGACTAACGAATCACGTCCCGGAACAGCACCTAATTTATGTAGCCGCGCGTTTCCTGACACCTTTTGGCAGCTCAATATCCTTGTAAGGTAGTTCCAATGTAAAATTACTTACATTCCATTTAACCTTTATACGCCTAAAGGGAATATTTGTAGCCACCAAAAAATGGATCCCGTTTGCTAAAACTTTGGGGACCACTTACTTTAGCTTATAATTGATATCTGGTATAACTACGGCCAAAAGTACCGTCAGAGGCAATTCAAATTCAGGATTTTATAGGTTGATTTCTCTCCCAACCAATAACAGAAAAACGCGTTCTAATTTAGATATGAACAGCAAAATCATACCTTTCCATGATATTTTGCGCGAAAAATTATTTTGAAATTAATTGGTTGAAATAATTGGTCGAAATAATTGGTCGAAATGAGATAACGTGTGAACCATGTCGGTATAAAGCAGTTTTCTATCAACTACAACTTTCATTTCGGCAATGCATATTAAATTAAGCAAACTCTCCCAGGGAAGTTTTTGTTAACATGATATAGGAACCTTCCCAATGTATAATTTTCATTCTTAGCAAAAAAACATTGCAATAGGTAATTGATGTAAAAGTGCTCAATTACAATGGGAATAGCGCTTCGTTAGGCTTCTATGGGTGGAAATTCGGTTCCTTATAAATGCACACCAAGGAGATGAAATTCGACTTGAAATATCATTTAACTTACCTGGGATTTAAACCCGGATCTCTCTATTGCCGGTTAGGTATGTTAGCCATTTACACAACCAAACCAACTTAATCCAAGTTTGAATCAAGGTGGGTTGAATAAAAACTAGGTTTCCTTGTATGGAGTCCACATTGTAGCACAAGAGACGTGGCCGTGCTAACTAAGCAACTGTCGCGGGGGATAAGCCTTCATTTAATAAGATTTCTTCATTTTCGTACTGGTACTGGCATACAATGTAATGAATTTTTTACATTTTTACCTGATCAGATATCGTAATTTACCCTTAACATCTGAAAAATATGACTATGAATGGTATACCAAATGAAACTATCACAAACTTAAGAAATATTTGTAACCATTCCCACGTAAATGTGTCCAACCTTTGAACTGACGGCGAAAGGAATTAAAAACCAACAACATCTTCGTAGATTCTTGAAATAAACCATGACCGAGAAAGGAATTCTATCCATGAATGGCTCTTTACCTCATCACAACAGAGCAAAAAAACAAATCATTGATTCAGTATTACATAAGTTCATTTCACTGCACGAGTATTTTCAATCATAGACATATGTAACTCATTCGGTAGTTATGTGCAGGAGAGAAATACTTAACACGGAGAAAGATTACCAAATTCCAATTGTCCTATTCAAATTCTCTAAGGAAGATTCTTGTCCCACTTTGAAATATGTAAGCTAAAAGATATATGAGACCAAGAAGCAAAATGCCTGAACCATCGCTTACAATTAGCATATATATCTGCCACTCTCATTTCCATTAAAAGTTACGCCGAAGCCACGAAGCTGAAGAAGGCGACCGCGACTTGGAATTTGCCCTTTGAGCGTTCATTCTCATAATGACTACAGAAGTCACATTCACGGTGGAAAAGAGAGATTCAAGATACTTCATGGAAAGCGCGGGTTCCTTCCTTCGCCACTCCCAACTCCCTCCGCGTGCTATGACTGACGCGCCTCCGCGCTCTGCAGCTGACAGCTTTCGAGTCCTTGACCCACTTGCCCGCCGAATGGAGCGATACCCTGCGAGACAATCTTTCCTTCGGAGCGACTGCAAGGCTTTCGTGAGACCCCTCGCGCCTCTCCCCCTTAAAGTGCCACTCGCAATTCCACGTGACGGAAAAAGATGCTCCCGCTATCTTCGCGCGCCGTCAAATAGCTTCAGTCAAATGAGACGCCTCTTCCACATGTTCCAGGATATCACCCTGTCTCCCGATTGAATGGGCCGATAGGTTACGTTCGATCCTGCACTTCCTTGCGACCATATATTTCAATCATATCACATGATATAACCTTCACAAAAGCTCTTGGCACAGGCACAGTGGGCTATTTTAGGACTGGCTTGAGCTTATTTTCTTATAATCGGTCCCTTCCAAGGAGGTTAGAAAACCTCCTTGGTCCCTTCAGGTGGGTGTATGGTAGCTGCGTGTCTTTGTTTATTTTCGCAGTCCCCTCGTGCATTTTGCCTGCCTTACACCGCCGAACTCCCTTCGTAGAATTCAGCGAATCCCTAGGCCACCGCAAGAACTGCTATAAAAATAATAGATTTTTGAAATAATTGGTTACACTGCACTTTCATTTGATTGAAAACAGTTGAAAGTATGCTGATTTCAAAATCACCAAAGGAGTATGCCAAAATCACAAAGTAATTCTCATGATATATTAATTTTACATTAGATAATAGAGAAAGTATCTTCTCTTTTGCCGGATTCGGTTCAACCTGTATTGAATTTAAGCCTTATGCACATAGTTGCGAGACAGATACTGTAGAAAGTTCGTGGTTTTCGGGAAAGACCTCTGAAGAGAGGGTGCACCTTATCGTGGGAGGGGAAGGAGATACACCGGATGTACATGCGACAACACTGGACAAAGATTACAACTCATAGATTTAATAAGCATGGTCGATAGTTATGTGATGTATTAAGTTATCGACCTCATTAATAAATTCCAATTGCAGGAAATATTGCTTTCGTAATTTATCCTCTGGTAGTTTAAAAAAGATTTGAGTGTCTGGTCTTCTCTCCTACCACCACATAAATTAACTCATTTTTGAAGTAAGGTACGGCTACTTATGAAACTCATTAAAAATTAAAATTCACACAAACCCACATGAGTTATGGTGCCATTAAAGAAAACAATTAATTTATTGGATGCTTCTGCCACCCATATTGACGAATGCTTTCACTAAATGATATAACTCTTTGTTTCTTTCATATATGCATGAAAAAATTGTGAATTCCACATAAATAGACTTTTAATATGACCTAGGTTACGTCGCTGAGCAAAATCATCAGATCCTGATCAGGTCAGGTCAACTGATGATGTCGCTCAGCAACGAAACCAAGACGTATCTAAAGTCTATTTAAATGGAATTTGTAAAGTTTTTTATTTCAGTCATGAAGATTTTCCATAAGGTTACTCCTGATACTACTAACTCCACGAGTGTCGTTTTTGTAAACGGCCATTTTACAAGTTGTTCTTTGTTTAAAAAACATTTTCCATTTCTTATGACATTTTTTAATGATTTTTTTTATGATCATACTCTTCCTTGAACTACGACCTTGACGTGGTGGAAGGGCTTGTGCGTTCCAATGACCCCTAGAGCTGGACTGGCAGGAGTAAGTACATTGCTCCTGGTAGGGTCAACCATGCCAGATAGGTCGAAGGGTAGGAGCCAGACGAAAGGTAGTTCCGTGATGGTGTCACGTTAAAAATACCGTTGAGTCGCGTGGGAATACCTCTCAACTATCATTTCCCAGAACATGAAAGTCGTTCAAGGAAAATTGATTCCTGGCAACTACGGGACGCTGCCCACTAGGGCGGGTGTCGTGCCCAGCAGCGGGGGAGGCAAGGCCTCCGCGGTCGTCATCACACGAAATCCTTGCACAGCATCATCATCAGAGATACAAGGGAAAGGAGGGAAAAGAAGAAGAAAAAGAGGAAGAGGAGGAGGAAAACAGTGGTAAAAATAGGAACTTGGAACGTAAGGACCATGATGAGGGCCGGGAAGCTTGAAAATATTAAGCAAAAAATGGAAAAAGGAAAAATAGATGCTTTGGGATTGTGCGAGGTGAGATGGAAGGATAGCGGGGACTATTGGAGTGATAACTACAGGGTGATCTATAGTGGGGGAGATGGGAGTCATGGTACTGAACTCAAAGTTGGGACTGAGGGTGGTAAACATTGAACAGGTGAGCGACAGGATACTAGTGGTAGAAATAAAAGCACGGTCGACGAATTTCGTACTGGTCCAGGTATACATGCCGACGAGCAACCATAGGGAGGAAGAAGTGGAAGAGGTGTACGAGCAAGTAGAAGAAATAATTAGAGAAGTGCCGGGGAAGAAAAACCTGATAGTGATGGGTGACTGGAATGCAGTGGTGGGAGAAGGGAGGGACGGATTAGAAGTAGGAGGGTTTGGGCTAGGAAGAAGAAATAATCGCGGTGAAAAAGCAGTTGAATTTTGTAGAAGAAATAAATTAGTAGTGAAAAACACTTGGTTTAAACATCACCCCAGGCGTAGGTACTCATGGAAAATGCCGGGTGATACTGGGAGATACCAAATTGATTATATAATGGTGAGGCAGAGATTTAGGAACAGTGTAAAAAACTCTCGTAGCTATCCTGGGGCGGATGCGGACTCGGATCATAACTTGGTGATGATGAAGTGCGAAGTTAGATTCAAAAGGCTTTGTAAAGGTAGGAAGATAAAGAGGTGGAACCTCAAAGCATTGAAAGGGTTGAAAAGGAGGGAATACCAAGAGCTGGTAGAAAAGAACATAGGTGAAGAGAAGCGGATGGGAACCATAGAGAAGAGATGGGAGGTTATAAAAACAGGCATCGCAGGAGCGGCAGAGAAAACAATAGTAATGGTGGAAAAGAAGAGGGTTAAGAAGCAGTGGGTTACAGAAGAAATGATAAAGAAAATAGAGGAGAGAAGGATTTGGAAAAATGTGAATACAGACGTAGGCAAGAGGAAGTACAAGGAATTGAATAATAAACTCAGGCGAGTGACCAAACGGGCAAAAGAAAACTGGTGGAAGGGACAATGTGAGGAAATGGAAAATATGCAGGAGGAGGGGGAAGTGGGCGCTTTGTACGCCAAGGTGAAAATGTTATCGGGTGGTAAGAGAGGTCAAACGATACCAAAGGTTAAGGACAAAACAGGGAAGATATTAATCGAACAGGAAGATATCCAAGAAAGATGGAGAGAATACGTAGAGGAGCTATATGACAGAGAAAATAGACCCCTTAGCCTAGATTTAGAGGATGAAGGAACAATAGATAAGGATAGCCTCGGACCAGAGTTACTTGAGAGTGAAATAGAGAGGGCATTAAGAGAGATGAAGGGTAGAAAAGCCGTGGGAGCCGATAACCTACCTTCGGAGCTACTGAAGAATCTAGGTAGTAAGGGGAGAAAATCGTTTTTCGAACTTATTCGCAGGATCTACGAGGAAGGAGTATGGCCAGAGGATTTCGTGAAAACAGTATTAATACCTATCCCGAAGAAGAAGAAAGCGTCAGAATGCGAGGAGTATAGAACAATTAGTATAATTTTGCACGCAGCAAAAGTGTTGCTTAGAATACTAAATAGATGGTTGGAGAGCAGAGCAAAGTGCTATTTAGGCGATGACCAGTTTGGGTTGGATGACCAGAAGGGGAGGGGAACCAGAGATGCTATTGCGGTAATGAGGACACTTATAGATAGAAACATAGAGCATAACCAGGATGTTTTCGCTTGTTTTTTGGTTTCGAAAAGGCGTTTGACAGAGTAAACTGGGAGAAACTAATGCAGATACTGGGGAAAATAGGAATAGATTGGCGTGATAGGATACTCATCCGAAACTTATATATGGGGCAGAGGGCTCAGGTAAGGGTAGCTGACGGTGAATCAGGGTGGGCAGTTATAGGTAGCGGGGTACGGCAGGGGTGCCCGTTGTCGCCTTTACTTTTTAACATCTATGCTGAGGAAATGGTAAGAGAGGCATGGGATGAGCTAGATGTGGGAATGAAAGTAGGAGGCCAGTGGATAAAGTCAGTTAGATTCGCAGATGACCAGGCGTTGGTCAGTCGGTCATCGAAAGGACTTCAAACTTTAGTAGATGCACTGGAAAAGCAGTGTGAGAAATACGGAATGAAGATAAATAATAGGAAAACAAAAGTAATGAGATTCTGTAGGACAAAGAAAGCGAAGCTGGTGATAAGAGTAGGAAGTCACAAACTGGAGCAAGTAGAACAATTTAATTACTTGGGTAGTACGCTAGAAGAAAGAGGACATAGTAGCAAAGACATTAGGAGGAGAATAGCGCTAGCGAAGGAAGCGATCAATAATAGAAGGGAGCTGATGACGGGGACCTTAAGTAAGGATGTAAAAAAGAGGCTAGTGAAGAGCTTGATATGGAGTGTGGCGTTGTATGGGGCAGAAACGTGGACCTTGAGAAAGGAAGACGAAAATAGGCTGAAGGCGTTTGAGAGGTGGGTGTGGAGGAGGATGGAGAAGGTGCGTTGGACGGAAAGGAAGACAAATGAGGAAGTGCTTGACATGGTGGGCGAGGAGAGGAAACTTATAGATGAGATTAGGGGAAGGCAGGGTAGGTGGCTGGAAGGGGTAATGAGGGACGGTGGTTTGCTAAAGGCCGTAATAGAGGGTAGGATGTTGGGTAAGCGGGGAAGGGCAAGGAAGAGAATCGGTTTTATGGACGGGATGAAGAAAGGTAGGACTTATGCTGAGATGAAGAAAGAAATACTAGAGGTAGAAAGGGCACGACACGTGTAAGAGTTCGTTGGATATTCTCTGACTTTCATCACAACCTACCTCTAACCGGTAGATTACTGTAATGAATGAATGAATGATCATACAATATCAACCGTCTTTTTTCACGCCGGACGTATAGAATTCCTAAAGGCCGTTGGCACGGAGGACACGCATTTCTCTGGGCGTAAGCATACGACGGAATGTGGATTCAGGAAAGGGTTAATGTCACCTATTTACGTATCGAAGCAAAATCCACACACTTCCGCCTCTGTTGAAACTCAAATCCTGATCCATCTCCACGATAACCGTCATAATCCGGCCTCTGGCTCTGCAAATAAGAATCTTCAGAAAGAGGTGTACCAAAGTCGCTGATTGCATAACTACCAGCTGCTAGCCCATAAATATGCTCCCCCATCACTTCTCAAATGAAGATCGGCAAAATCACTTCAAGGTCCGGAGTCAATTGGGTGGGCGTGTTGGCTGGGGAGGGAAGGGCCGGGCATTCGTGAATACGAATGGAATTGCGTGTCCGTACACAAGTGAGGGCCCTAAGCCATTAATTATGGCCCATCATGCAATGCTCTCAATCTCTCGCACACCTGCAGCGCCGTCGGAGATGGTGCCCACAAGCTACGCTCGCCTCCCGCTGTGTCCGTCTACTGTTTGAAACCATCCGTCAACGGATAGCGATCTGAACTACGCCATTCGAGCTGAGGAACACAAAAGGGACCTATTCATGGAATTCATTAGGGCGCTCAGAGGTAGGGGAAATTATTCAACAGCCGTTTGCCGCTCTAAGGTGGTTGGAGCGATTTTTGTCTATGCACAGAGTTGCGCGTAACATTGCACACGTATTCCCATTCGTGATATCTATAGAAAAAATTGCTTGATAGCAAGTTGTTTTCTTTTTGGCAATTAAATGCTATTTTAACAAGTAGCCTTACGACACCTTACATATATTTCGTAATAATTCAATTACGTATATACAGATTTTCTTCTAAACGCAAAACAATGGTTTTTCATTATAATTGTTCGTAACAAATATCAAAGTGTCATGCAGAGTCATATATTCGTTTAAAAAAATATTTCAAAATAATTTCGGATGAATTTCGAATACCGTGCCGAGCTTGGCGGAATATCACATGCTAGAGGAATGAATGCTTATTAGGGAAAAAATTTAAAAATTTAATTTTTCTATCATTTCCATCATTGGTTAAATGGAGATTTCTAAGGCATAAATAGGTACATATAATGTAATTTCATCCAAGATTTATTTCAACTTGCTTCAAATATTATTAAAATGTACAATCTATGACCCACGATTACCACTGCAGACACCTTAAGTGACTTTAAAGCTTGGGTTGCGCACACTTATTTTTTAATTCGTGACCCCACGAAAAAGCTACTTTTTGCTACCCTGTGTGGGAATCGAGTGATTACTTGGCTAGCGCGGGATTTTTTTTCCGTTCGGTAGCTTAGATAGGTACTGGCTGCCTATCCCGATAGTTGGGCCTGGTCTGATGACGACACCTCCACTTCCTCTATCGTTATAATCAACTATCTTTGGCGGCACAAATTATGTCATTAGTCGGTCGCTATCCTAAAACAATAGATACGTTAACGGGCGGAAAATTACAACATCACTAGGTACGCATATAATGCTACATATGTTTGACATACATAATTAGCATTATCTATAAAAACGTATTCGATGTGCAACAATAAAAAATACAAATAATTGGCAGGGTTTGAATACCGGGAAGTAGATATGTCATGTGTAAGTTAGATTGCATAAATTATACAAACCCATAAAGTAAAATCAATGAATTACTATGATTATACCTGATTAACATATCAATACTGATAAATAAAATGCAATAAGACAAGCGCCAAGTACTCAGAATGCGAATGCTGGAAAAGCGTTCTCTCTCAATCTGAAAAACAGTTTCAACGCAATGTAAGAAATTCGAGTCTTTCTAGTGATCAGTGAATATATGTATGTATAGAATACGTTCTAAGAAACAACTCTGATCAGCTAAGCTCAATAATATCTAACTTAAATTGATCTAAGTGATATGACGTTCTGCACCAGATTATTGTATTTAAGCAATGATACTTAAAAAGTATATTGAGTTACATTTATATTAAAAATAATAGGCTTTGCGAGGTACAAAATGAAGTATAGTCATCGACACATCCTTTGAATTAATTCTACTTACCTACGCAACATTAATGGAAGATATTATGCAAATGAGAGGTGACTGTCAGCGGAGAGTAACGCTTGGAAAGCTGCAGTAAACCAGTCTCCGGGTCGATAACAGATGACGATCCGAAATGACGACGCATTACACCCTGAATTATTACCCATTCCCTTAGAGTCGCGAGCAGGACGAATTTAGTCCCTTCTAGGAATGACGCAGGACGAGAAATACCCTCAGTGTTTTCGTCTGGGGATAAAAAATATCCTAATGGCGTAGACGTCATTTCTCTTTTTCTTTCGCCAAGTACTCAGAACTTATGCAATGCAGCTGGAAAAGCGTTCTCTCTCCCTCAGAAAAACAGTTTCAACGCAATGTAAGATATGCGAGCCTTTTCTAGTGATCAGTGAATGTATGTGTGTAGAATACGTTCTAAGAAACGACCCTGATCAGCTAAGCACAATAATTTTCTTCCGATGCATTACACCCTGAATTATTACCCATACCCTTAGAGTCGCGATCAGGATGCATTTAGTCCCTTCTAGGAATGACGCAAGACGAGAAATACCCCTCAGTGTTTTCGTCTGGGGATAAAAAATATCCTAATGGCGTAGACGTCATTTCTTCTTTTCCAGGAAGAACATTGGTTTAGCTCGAATGATCATGAGCGATACTTGAAGATACAATGCGAGCACCAAATACTCAATCCAATAACAAAAGATATCGATTTTAATAAAAGATACTCCGAAGATTTTTATTCCTCCTGCGTGGGCAGTTGCGAGCAAAACTTGTATTTCCATCGAGTAACCTACACTGCACTAAGATAGGGCTGTCTTCCACCACACCTCACTTGGGAAATAAGGAAGATCTACCGAAAATGATTACGTCAGGGTAGTGCGTCATGAGTGTGACGTGATAGGTGCATATACTCGAAACTTAAATTTAAAAAAGGCCATCATAAACTTGGATAATAGGTACATCTAAGGTTTGCATAAATTCAGGGAATTATTATTGCCGTTTAAACTTTATTTTCCTGTGAAATAATCTCTTAACCTAAAGTCAAGAGTTATGCCAATAGTACGTATTGCAGGACACTTTCACTTTAGCACAAACTCGTAGTTTTTTCCATATGTTTTAATTAATATCCCAATATCCCAACAGAGTCAGAGAGATATATTACATTGCTGTTTCGTTTTTCATTCCACCTTGGAAAATATTTCTGTCTATTCGAAGCATGCTCGGTAGATTAATGAAAACGGTGGACAAATACTAAGTAACTTTTGCTTTGCATGGACCATTTCCACCGAATAAAGCCAAACACCTCACAAAAACTGTTTTATGACCCATTTGCGAAAAATTAGTGTCATACGTGAACAATAATTAATTTTGAATTTTCGTAAAATATTGTATTTTTGCAGCTTTTTCATGAAATTCTCATATCAACTTATATGTCATTACGCCACTGTGGCTATAATCAGTAATGCAAATGACAATTTTTCCAGGTGTCAACCTGCAGACATAGAACGTTCATTAATTATTGATGTAGACTGATATGCTATGATGTTAAATTATGATGTCGAATGCTAGATTTGCTTATCGACGCCAAGTTAGGTTTAGCAATTTTTCCCCCAAGACCTTCCTCTCAAGAGAATTTTAACCGAGTTCCCTTCATATATGATCTTGTTGCATCATAAATATTTTCGATGACACATTAAAATTAATTTCTTATTAATAAATATATTGGTACAATAAGGGTCTTCTTATAATCCTAAAATAATTAAACTTGAGCCACTGATGGCCTGATTACTTCATGTCAAATGAAGGAAGGTTTTTTCAGTTGTCCCATCAGGTTCCATCTCTACCGGCATTCATTCATTCAGAGCCCTGTTGTGAAAGAGCTAGTCGTTCTACAAAGCGTTGGCAGAGATGGAGCCCCTAATCTGGTGGAGCACCCGTTAAACCTTCCTTCATAAGATATGCCGGGAAAACTTCAAATAATTCACTTCACTTCAAGGCTAAAATGAGATAGTATTCTCTACAATACTTATTGGCATACCGACCCACATTTCAACACACACTATTTCACAGTTTTCTCATCACTTCCTAAAAATTGTAGATATCTTTTGAAATTTCATTCAGTGTATAAGCCAACGATAGTACCTACAGTAAATATTACTTGGAGTTTTTTCTTCAATTAATGTTATCACTATTAGATTAACCTACCGGTTAAGATTATAGCTTTAATGAAAGAGAGTAAAATCCTCAAGATGATTTTTGCAGGCGCAGAGCCCCATCTCCTTACACTATTTCTTTATTTAAATCAACTTAAGTTCTGTGTTCATCCTATCTATAAAACCTAATCACTTTCTTTCCCTTCTATACTTACCTAACATCCTCCCCTCTATAACGACCTTCGGCATACCATCGCCCCTCATTAGCTGCTCACTTCCAATTACCCAATTTTCCACCTCCTATCACCTCCATAGGTTTCCTCTCATCACCCGCTTCCTCATTCATCTCCTTACAGACCGCACATTCTCTATTCTCATTCACACCCATATCTCAAGCACCTTCAACCTATTCTCTTCCTCTGCTCTGAGAGTTCTGCACCATGCAACGCTACACTCCATATTCAACTCTTCACCAACATTATTCCCATTCTTACACAAAGCCCCTGTCATCAGCTCTCTCCTAATTCTGAACGCTTCTTTCGCTAGCGCAATCCTCCTCCTAATTTACCTACTGCTAGGTACAGCAATTTTCCTCCAACGTATAACGTATTTTGTAACTGTATCATCAATATTTTTTCGCGAAAAGTTGGATTTTTACAAATGTTTTTCACGAGATATATCCCTCATTATATAATCATTTCGTCACTGTGACTACGATTACATCACAAGTATAACAGGTTATAATTATGTAAAGGTGGAATCTGAAATCATGGTGCGTTCATAAATTATGGATGCCGATTCTCGAAGAGGAAGGTTCGGATCTGGGGCATTGGGAATTGCAGGAGGGATCGTCTCTTCCCATATCCTTTCGTCCCATCACGCCATCATCCCATCCATTGCTCCAATCGAAAGAGGGTCGAGACAGGGTGAGGGTAGAAAAGGGCCTTGGGAGACCGGAGGAAAACCCGAGTTAAAGGGCTTCCACTTGACTAGACGCGTCCCCCAAAATGGGTTTCCATTCAGCAGCTTTGCGAACGTTTCGGATAAATATCTAACAAACAAAAAAAGTAAGGGTCGGACCGATACAAGTGCTCCGATGCAATCCGATACCGATATTCATACACTACACATCCGATACTTGTGTTGTGCAGGCATAGATTTCATTGCACGTCAATTCTATTAACGAGTTTCCCACCACACCGATTTCGACCAAACTCCCTGGGTGTATTCCGTTTTGCTGCATTGCTGGCCATGCCCATGAACTTTACAAAATATACATCCATTGCCCATTAACGGTAGTATGAAAAATATGAGCTTCTCGTAAACATGCGTTTGATCTATCCTCGATATCTCCGGGCTTATGATACTTATGGCATAGCAGAAATTAAGGTTTGATAAAAAGCGACAGCGCAAAATATTTTGATGTCAGTAATTAAACATTTTACGATTTAGGCCCAGTTTCACCAAAAAAGATAATATTCTATGTTACCGAAATTTACGAAAACTCAGATAAAATAATTATCCCAGTAATCTTTGGAACGTGTTTCACCAACGAAATTATTATCCGAGTTTTCGAAAGCCGAGTTTATTGAAAGAAATCTTTTGGCTATTAAAATGTTCATAATTCTCTCGTAATAAGGTGAGGAATGTATGTTGTATATGCTCCAGTCTACCATGCATTTACCCAATTACACCTAACTGCAATATCCCTAGGTTAGGTATGGTAATTATTTCATCTTATCAAATATTTCATTATTATCATTTTGAAACAGGCAGATAATAATTCTTTCCATCTCTCTGGCGATATACGAATTTATACTCAGTGTAGCGACCATTGGTTACGTGAGTTTCTGTTCTATGATGGAGCTTAAATCACAAACGATGGCACGAAGAGAGCAACAAATGCTTGGATCATACTCTGATGTTTGAAATAAAAACACACCAGGGCTGCACTAGACTGTTTCCGGGGAAAAACAATCTTCCTTCTACTTGATCTTCATAGCAACCAATATAAACATTATATTATATCAGAGCCTACACTTGAAAATGGCCAAAATAATACGATTATTATAATGATTTACCACCAATGTTACATTTTTCAAATGAAACGTAATAAATTGATGATTACTTGAGCACCTGTCTGAGTAAAATTCCAAGTAACGTTCGAGGAGAGCGAGAATGGACATTGCAGATCCCTTCATTAACATTAAATGCGTGACAAAATCCACATCAAAATGTATCGCCAAATAATCCGCACACTTTTATCCATCTTGGGCGGCTTCTTCGATTATCCCATTCAAATACTTCATCACTGTCACTCGTTTCTTCCAAGAGCTGACGAAGCCGCCTTACGCGACATTTTGTCTCTACGCTCGGGTTATCTCAGATAATAAACTTTAAACCGAGGAATATCGCCAGTAATAGTTTTAACCGAGATAATTCTCCAAAAACGAGATAATGCTACTGGTGAAACAGGAAAATTGTAAAAATCTCGGTTTTTCGAAAAATTATCCGAGTTCTTTTATCTGTGTCGGTGAAACTAGGCCTTAGTTCATAAAATTTGATTTTTGGACACCTTAAACCCTTTTTTCTCAAAATACGTACAACTCCGTTGCTGTCCAGCAAAAAATAAATATTTAATGTAGTCAGAGACCTTATCTATGCATGACTGAAATTTTTCGATGGTAATTTTTCTTTTGATTAAGAAAGAAACTAATTTGTATGTCAGCATGCTTGTTTTTGTTTCCTGGTTTCGTGACATCCTAGACTTAGGGCAACTTTTAAATCTTGGACATTGTCAAAGAAACTAAAAAGGTGTGGCTTGTATGTTTTCTCAACTATTAATAAAACTTAATAATTTACACACCGCAGTGATTTTTACTGAACAACAAAAAAACCTTCTGTTGTGTCGGAGTTTTCATGTACGGCAAGAAAAATGAGTCAAATTAGAGACTTATGTGGATATATTTATTTTATTACTGAAAGTTTTAGTCACATATAACTATATTTTTGCGCCATCAATATCACAATATTCACTTCATACTTGTTGCAGGCGCTGAAATGAAAAAATAAAGTTAAAATATGGTCTCAATTATGAATAGAGAAATATCTCGCTCGAAATAACTAAGGGAATATGTTGTTGAAACTATTCCTATATGCTGTATGTTATGTGAGAATGGTGCGTATGTATTTGTAAAAAGAACACGTGATGAGGGTAAAGCTAAGATGGACTCGGAACACAATCACAACATTGTTGTTAGCTCTTATTTATCCTGCTTAACTATTTTTATTTTTTTTTTCAAGTCTTTCGCTGATATTAGCTGAGATGGACATCTTTCGGTAAATATCTGTGTGATTGAATCTATATTACCAGTTACGACTTTTTTTATTTTTATAGATGCATATGTAAATGACTCACATAATTTTCTTGAAACATTGTAACAAACGATGAACTAAAATAATTACCATAATAAAAACAATATTTTGAAGGAAAAAAAGCATTTGGCTGAATTGAGATGGAGTGGAAAGATTCACCACAACAAATAGTTTGGCTATTTGTGCGTAGATGACCGAAAAACGAAGAGATTTTTTCCATTGCGGACAGTTTATTAGGTTGGTAAGGAAAGGAATAGTTTAGGAATGAAATATGGGCAGAGAGAAACTTGGCGTAGGCATTAGCCTAAACAAATTCAAAATTAGCCTACATTTCTTCTTGAAGAAAGGTCCCATGAGGTTTCACAGTTTTAATGCTCCACCGGCGGGCAGAGTTCTACGCTTGATGTAAACTTCATGCAGCACCCAAGTACTCGGGATTCCAATGAAAAATCAGTGTCAACTGTTGAAATCGAACCCGGGCCCTTGGTCTAGAAAGGGTAGTGACATACCCTGGTGACCACATTCCAACCCGTTTCCAAAACTAATTTCTGGATTGATGACTGACAATAAAATTTTCCAATCATTGTGAATGCGCAAATGATGTGGTATGCAGTCATCCGGGATTTGAACCCGGATCTCCCAATTGCCGGTAAGGTGTATTAGCCAGTTACACCATACATTGATTTCAAAAATATTGGATCCAACGATACCGCAAACTATCGATAGTATCGGCAGATATGTATCGAGGAAGTCTTAAAATACGGATGGAAATGGAAGAAAAGGTCAAGATGGGAAGGACCAGAAGGGTTTTTTTCCTTAGCAACCGAGAGATGTGGTCTCCTTTTCCCTCAAGTTCTTTCCGTCTCTAAGAGATGGCAAGGCGATGGGAGGAAATAAAAAACAAAGGAACGACGAGGAAATGAATAAAAAAAACAGGAGACACCCAAACTACGCATCTGGCTCGGCCTGGTCACCCCCTCCCTATCTTCCTTCCCCCACACCAACTCCCTCCCCGAACACGCGTATCCCAGGGTCTCTTTCTTATTCCGCAGGCATCATCGTGAAACCACTCCCTACCCTCCTCCCATCCCCTATATACCCCCTCCCCTCCTCCCATCTCATCCCCCGTATACCCCCTCCCCTTCCCCCAAGCCCCTCTCACAAAACCCCTCCCCTATCTTGGGGTCCGCTTCCTCCAGGGGAATAAATCCCCTTAATTAATTCCTCATGCTCTGCCTACAATGCTCGGAAAACATATGCATGGACAGCAGTTTGCGTTTCGGCAATTGCTCTATTTTTTTATTTGTCCTCGTCGCAGAATTGAAAAATAATTTTGAGCAATCAGCTCTCATTCTGTTAAGAATGTGTTTCTCACGGATGCAGTGATAATTTTTCGTATCGTCTTGCCCCGTTCAATTCACTCTCGCTGTTGCTTCATTCTCAGTTGCTTTACCTACTAATGAATTCTTACATTCATGTTTAAAGTTTAGCGTGAAGTTGTCTTATCAACTTTTATGCAAAATATTTTTAAATGGTTGCATTCACTCAACTTCATTTTGCATTTAGAGTGAAAATTATTTCATCTTAAAATTGTGTAATTGACAATAACGTTCGTACAGTCGGATTTTTGGTATGCTACATTGTAAAAACATTTTTTTCAATCCACGTTAGTCACTTATTTTTTCTGTTGCTTTTATTATCTACAAAAGTGATAAGTTGCTCAATAGATCAAAAGGTATTTATTTTAACTTGTACTGTATGAAACGAATGCTATATAACGATATTCGTTGCTAAATAAACTTGCCTTAAGTTTACTTAATTACTTTCCTTAATTAAACATCACTTGAATATGAAAACTTACTCTTTTCTCCGCGCTTTTCGATTTTTATCTAGCTCTTCATAATAACGTCTATTGGTATGATATTTTGTTATTTCATATTGAAATAATTCCTAGCTAATTATCAGTTAGTCAAAAGAAATTAAAATTTCAAATTGATACAAATATGCAACCCATTATTTCTCACCTACAACTTGTAGTTGTTGGAGGCAAATGCAAGAATTCTTTCCACTTGATTTTCATGTGGAAAGGAGTTTAACGAGCTCGAAACAAGAGCAGACTGCCTGAAATGAGACATCGGACCAATTTGATCACTCATTTGATTCCCTCGCTTCAATAAACATTACTAACCCTTCTTCTCCTGGTGGTGTAAATGTTTCCTATTTTTCCAATTATTAATACTCGTTTTGTAGTATTTCACGATGCTTCTGAAAATTATTGGAAAAGGTATTTTGGGGAAACTGGTAATTAGCTAGAGTCATCCGAAAAAGTGTAAACGGAATATTAAAAAAATGTGATAATAACTAGTACTAAGAAAAAATTTAATATTCAATTTCATTTTTATTTTACTTTATTTCATATAAAAAATTTCAAATTTATGGGATATTCCACAAATTTCCGGGAGGGTTTAATGACATAATAATGATAAGGTTGGTAAAACTAAAGCCCTGGATTGAATAACTTGCCTTGAATATGTCAGCATTTTAGATACATACTGGTTTTACTATTTCTTTCAGAGAATAAGTTTACAAAAGGCTGGTTGTGTTCTAAATGTATTAGGTAATGTAGTAATGTATTAGGTATTGTATTAATTTCCTCGCACACGACTCGGTGATTTCTCCTCTATTCAAACGAAATCACCATCTGGAGAAGTTTACTTTCAACAAATCATCTTCTCCTTGTGCATGGTATTCATTGCATTATTTACTAGCTTGCAAAGTTGAGAGAGGCGTTGAAGGTGAAAGGGATTCTTGGATTTCAACGGTTCCAGTTTTGCTCACAAAATTTATTCTGCCCAGTCTTTCTTCCACTCTTCCGTGACGTGGACACAATGAAGGTTCCCACAGTCACCAATTGGGAGGGATTGCCTTCGTTCATATTTAGGGAATTATTCCTTTAAACCCACGACCAGGCAGTAAGTCCATTAGCGATTTTAAAATTTTATTGCGGTGGGAATTACCTAAAGACGAGATAAGAACACTAAATCTCGAGTTATATAAATTTCTGACAAATTCTCACAGCTTCGTCGCTAAAGATCCGAATCCAAAAAGTTACAAGAGATTCTTGGATTCAGAGTCTTAAAGAAATCCCTTTTCCAGAACAGTTTGCGGCATTGGGGTTCATTCTTAATTCTTCTAAGCCTTTAAGTAATTTTATTTCAGGAAGGGCAGAGCAAACTGAAGAGCCTCTCAAAGGAATCTTAACCGGAACGCAAAAAAATATCAAAACTAAATGTTTACCTTGAATTTTATTTTAAATTATTTCCTTATTAATTAAGGCGTAGAAAAAAATTAGGGACTTCAATCATTCAATTAACTTAATTTAACTCATTAAAAATGCATTTTAATGTTAGAGCTGGCGCGTTAAGGTTTAAAAAAATTATCTCAATTTGATTAACTATTTGTTTGCACCATCGGAGGCAAGTTTGCTGCACGGATTTCTTTGCTTCCTTCATTATCGTTTTTGCTTTAAATTCATTACTATTCTCTGTTGTTGGAAAACGCACAGCATGTCGCAGTTTCAAACAAGGGGAGAATCCAATAACCGGGTATCGGAATTTGACGGAAGTTGGCAGGTAGGAAGGTAGTTCTCAAACTTTGATAAACGAATCACCCCATTTGGGATTTTATATCCAGAAGTTAAAACAGTTCGAGGTTAAATGGCTGGCATTTAGGTCATCTTTTGTAAGTGGAAAATAATGTAAAGATGTTTTAACTTATTTCGAGGTAAAAAAATAAAAATATTTGCCGATTGGGCAGGTCAAATAACGGAACGGCTGATGAAAATAATAAAATTCAGAGGATATGAATTCCGGCGAGATGTGGTGGAAGTTTTCCATTATGGATAAATGAAAAAACGTAGTGAACTCCACAGTGAATTTTATTGCGACGACCTTCCCCACCTTCCTCTTACTCATTCCCCCTCCCCTCCAATATTTTGTATATATATAAGTGAACTTGAAGTGTGTAAGTTACCTGAAGATGACACTACGTGTCGAAACCTAGTTCGTCGCAATAAAATTCACTGTGGAGTTCACTACGTTTTTTTCATTTATCCATAATAAAATTCAGATTTGGGACCTGAATCTGAAATAATCGCTCTACAGATAGACTGCTTAGCCAGTGTACCACTTCCTTATTTCTATGATGTCTCAATCATATCGATTATAATAGCAGTAAAAATATTTAATGCTGTTAAACTATTGGGTTATAATCCCAAGAGTAAGTGACTTGAAGATATCCATTCCAGGATTACCTGCCAGCCAACTTCTGTTGAAATCTTACACCCGGTTATCAGATATTTCCCTTGTAGGTGGGAAGAGTAAGTAAGGTTACTGGTACAAATCTCTGGGTTCAAAAACCGTTCGTGGCCCAAGACATCCGGATTACACAACAGTACGTGGCTTGCAGAGTTTCTGAGAATTCTGGTAATATACTGGTTGAAAACAGAAAGCAACATGCTCGCTACCCTGCTCCTATGTTTGAGAAAATGCTTGTATATATTATGTACGAATAGGAGTACTCTAACTACCAAACTTAGGTTCGAGTTGGATACAGTAATATCAGCATGTAGGGATGAAAAGTTGATAGTTTCTGATCGTTGTGTTGCTGATATCATTTATAAAACCCTGATCATAAAATTTATCTGTGCAGTCAGTTGAATCAAAATAACTTTTATCACATTGCAAAGTAACTTAGTAAATTAATTAATAACTTAGCTGGCATTAGAAATTAAAACAGAAAATTTTAACACAAAGCAGCAGCAAAGAGATATCAGAAGAGGTAGCAGTGAAAATACGATATTGATCGAAATGTGGTATGAAGTCCAATCACATCACAAATAGTTTTAAATATAATTTCTTATTGAACTCCCTTTTCCTAGATTTCATTTCCATGTAACATGGCTTATATTTTTTAATCATACTATTTCAAATTTAATTTTTCCTTAAAGCTTTACGCCATTAATGGATATAACATATATTGATTCATATTGCAAAAATATACGTAATCGATTCGGTAATGGTATTACCAATGTGATTCCCAACAAACTACTATCGCGAGCAAAAAATAATTATTGTTGCCCTAACGGTAGAGCCCAAGTAATCTCTCTGAGAAATTATATCAATAGCATAGAAATTATGTCAGCATTGACATTGTTTTCACAAAAAAAGGACAACGCGTCAAATAAGCGAAACAATTTTAAAGTTGACGATGAATTAAGTAAACCGTAATGCAATGCCCGCAATGAATTAACAGGCTCGTCCAATTCAGTCTTCTTTTTCAAGGACGTGATATGCCCCTCTGGATCACGTCGTTGGAATTGTTCAAGCGTGCCAAAAATCGTAGCGTATCTCTTTATTATCCTGCCTTTCCTCAACCCATAACCAGCCGATCAAGTGAAGACGATTAATGAAGTGGGCCAACCAGAATACATCTATCAATCTACATATCACCTAGCGAGCCATCCCAAGGGGTTGTGGCAGGGGGAAATTTTACATCATATTCCCTACTGCATTACATGACATGGTAGTTTTTCGAGCTACTTAAAAGTGCATAACCCGGTTCTATACAGAACCCAAACTTGCATGCAACATCACATTAATGTAAAAGCAGCAATGAAATAAATGGTGTAATGAGGAAACGAGAACTGTGCGTGGTGTCCGTTTAAAATAGATTCTGGGGAGCCATCTAATTTGTTGGCCGATACAGCCATTTAAAATGTTTTGTCCGAGTTGGGAGCACTATCCAGCACTCTGGGATCTACTGTCCACTTTGGTTTGAAGCAAAAAACCAAATTTGGAAAATTTAACAGAAAATATTGGGAAAGATTTTGTCACTAAGCGCAGCGAGATGGAATATGCTATCTGTCTGGTGCGAATTCCTTTTCGTTCAAGGAAAAATGGCATTTAAAGCTGTATTTTAGGTTGCCCATTACAGCAGTTCCCAACCTGAGTACTTCTAAGGAGCACGTGGTTGGAGTTTCAGGGATGCGCAAGAAAAACAATTGCGTCAAGCATATTCCCTTACCAACTGATTTAGGTACCAAGTGTAAATAACCGTTGTAAAGGACTACCGAAAGATATGCAAATCCAATTAAGTGGAGAACCACTGGCCTATTTTTGAAGCCTTATGGTAATGTTATACATAGAGATCGTCTTAGTGTAGGGTCTAAAGGATTGGCTTCAGCATTGGCGGAAAGTTTCAGCGGATCGTATAGAGGTTTTACTGTGATGCTATGTTGAGAGAACTTCAGTACACTACCTACTCTGTCGGATGGGACGTTAGACGGTGAGCCTTTAGGTACCTTTATTTAAGACTTGATTGAGGCCGACGCCAGGTTTCTCTCCATCCATTCTCCATTTCCCAAATAATTGCCAAGTTAACTGACCAACGATAACGACTGGTAGATTCGCAACGAACGCTTACTAACGCTAATGCGCTTATTATTTCTTCGCCATTCCACATAATCGAACAATTAGTGCAGCGTCATGGAAACGAGGGTGACCACCGGTAGCCGATAATAACGAAAAGATGATTTCCTCATGTCTTATTTCATGTTTCCTATCTTATTATGGAAATATCGTTTCGTTTCGTACCTCTTGAAACCCACCGCTGCCGTAAATAATCTATGTGACCGTAGCATGTCCATGTACGCATAATATTATTGATGTCTCCAAAAAATAAACGAGCGGCTTAGATCGGCCAGTAAGCTACCAAGGTTGATCGGAGGGCTGGTGACCTTATGCGAGGTCGATGAAGCGAATGTAATCATCTTGCCGAGTAGCAAAATAAGTCGTGCAAGACAGATTAAGTTTCGCTTCGCTAAAACTCGAACGCCGTCCGCGTCACTAACACTGATCTGATAGACGAGGGCGGGGCTCATCAAATCCCTTACCCTTCACAGCGTTTGAAATACACGCATTCTTAAGAGTTGGGCTGTTATCTTTCCACGTGCCCGACGCTTGTGATTTCTCAGGAAGATCTGATACCCAGAAAGTCACACGATTTAGTTTCAACAGATAGTGTATACCATTTGGCTGCCGCACTGAGGAAATGCAATTCAAATTTTAAGGATACAAGGACTAGCCATGGCATTATCTTAACGGAGTCACCCAAAAGTGTGCATAGGTTGGAAAATTCCTCAGATATATAATTATTACAATCGACTGGGACTTGAAACGGCTGTAGTTCTATTAATTTCCGAACGGAAAGCTTCAAAAGATGTATATATCCTCAAGGTTGAGGGAGTTAGGGTGAAATTAATCTCTTATGAGATTAAATTCGCGTTATTTTTTACATAAAACGTCTTTTACTTTCGTTTGTCTCGTTTGTGAGACAAAAAATGAAAGCCAAACTTCACGAGTATATTTTAAGGAACTTAAGTAAAAGAAATCCGTTCAAAGCACCCGGCTCTCTGGGAATAATTCAATTATCTTAATTAATATAAATTAAAGGACTAGTACATAAAAGTTTGGATACTTGACCCTTTGAGTGCCATGAAACGATATATTGTGGTTTTTTTACCTTGGGTCGGATTCCCAGTGATTATATATCGTTGCGCTAAGAGGATAAGCCTTTTAATAAGGATTTCTTATTTTGAAAAAGACGAAAAACGACGACCCCCCATCACACACCCTTCATATTGCTTGCAGCGTATTATGTAAATTAAAAAGAATAATAATTCAAAGTTTCATTATTTTTACTCCATGGAAATCATTTTCTTTTGATTAAGAAATTGGAACAATATCAACGGATGAAATATTTTGATTTTTAATGAAACGCAAAAGTATCACGCAAGATAATGGCATTTCAGGTAACATCCAACAAAAGGTTTGTGACCCTGTAAGGGTTAATTTTGTGTTTACTGAAAACAGATATTACATTACATTCATGAGCTTTATGTTTTCTTTTGATTCCTCATGGATGTGAGTAGTGATTTGAACGAAGGCCTTAGATATTTAATATACAAGTGGCGTTTTCATTCGCCCTACAGCCTTGATTTGAATACTAATGTAATCTTTCCTGTAAACTACGTACTTTTACAATTTGTATCCAGATTAAAGCGTTAAAAGTACCTGTGGTAACGTTTTAAACGATCCCATTTACGTTCATAACTTTACGCATAGCTATCATCATCGTTATTATTATAGTTAATGCTTATTTGCGTTGCCTTTTAGTAATTACTAATACTATGTTGCTTCATATTGTATACTTTTTGTCCTTTGTTCTAATTTCGTGTTTAACAAAGTTATTTTACTGATTTTATATGTATTTTCACATGTACTACATGTGTTGCTTATATTTGAAATTGCAATATCAACCTGTTCTTCTGTTCTTATATGAGCTGGCTGCTCCGGGGAAAATATTTTACCATTGAAAGACTTCGTAATTTTTGTCCTTGTAACTCTGTACCATGACTATGTATTTCAACAAATAATTGAAAAAATAATTAATGTTTAAGCTGAAAGGCTGTTTCGGTAAATAATGCTGGTGTCATGGAATCCCACTGGCAATAATGAGTAAATGTCGATCATGTGCGATTATCTGAGGCAAAGCAAGGACACCGATTCCTTGACCTTCGTCGCCATTGAATACGTGCTCATGGCTTCTGATCTCATTCCATCTGCGTATACGTTCGCCCTACAAATTTTTATCGGCTGAATCGAAAATGTTATCTTTGTGCCAGGGCTAAGGCCGGTTTAAAGAGGATCATCTGTCGATCCTAATAAATCAGTATTAAAAGCGTCACTTTTCTTGCGCCGCCTGGCGTTAGTTCAGGCAAATTTATTCGGGAAGTAATAAAATGAAAGCAAAACTTTGTAATCTCACGCATATTTTATTAAAACACATAAAATTGAAGATGATCTAATGATGACATTTTGCACCAAAACCCAGGTATTGTGTGTTTAAATTAAAGTTGTGTAAAGAATTACGAAGTATTCCAATGTATGTACACAGCAAATTTCACAAAGTTGAGCCGGAGATAACGAGTTTTATCCTGAGAAAGTTAGACCTGTAGCATGCAGGGTTTACTTTCAAAGTTGAATGCTTTCAGTGCCAGTCCTCTTTCGGGCGGTATGGACCAGATTTATCGCGAGTTATCTCATAATCATTCCCAAACTCACATCTTAATTATTATTAATAATAAGGAAGTAAGAAGGAAGGGCATGGGTAATAAGTTCTTATATGAAATAATAAAGAAAGAAATAATATAGTTCATTAAGACAGTGAAATCCTGCGTAAATTAAATTTGTATGTCCCTCAATTTAAACAAAGGAACAAACGAACCTTTTTTATTCCATTTACTTAAACCAACTATTGTTATAACTCACCACTTGTACGAATGTGCAAGGCATGCAATACTGTATGTGAACATTTAGATATGTCGTAGGAAAAAAAATTATTTACTTCCAAAGTAAATTTCATCATGAACAAAATTATATATTGTGATACTTTGCATTGTTTACATATACTTTTTATATTTCTGTTTTGAATTTTAATATTCTTGTTTTGAAAATTATTGTCATTGTATATATAAATTACGTTGTTCATTGTTCAGTGGTCACATGATTAAGATCTAGTGATAAACAAAAAAATCAAAAGTGATGCATGTTGTAAGCCGAACGGATCGACATAGGTTTTTAAGAATTGTTTTACATGACCATATGTGCATGCAAAATAAGCAACAAATGCTCAGATGTAAATGTGATCAGTTACCTCAAACGTATGAATAAAAGTATTTAGGTATAATAATTGACTGTAATTTTAAATTTAATGAGCATACCTATAAATTGAATAGAAAACTTAGGAAAGTTACCTATTTGTTGTATCACTTAAAATATCATGTAACAACTGATGTCTTGTCGAAGGTTTACTCTGCTCTTGTAGAATCATTGGTGAGATATGGCTTGACTACATGGTACTGTACAGCAAATATACACAAAATATTCTTGGAAAATACTCAAAATAGGACTGTAAAAATTATATATAGGAATGACCAAAATTTAAGTGATGATGAAAGAATTACAAACGTTAAGGTTGCTTATAAACATCTAAATATATTACCAATTGGTAAATTATTTGATTACATATTGATAATTGAAAATTATTACAGTGATAAATATAAAGTACCAAGAGTGACAGAGCATTCAATGACTTTGAGGAATGTAGATTCCCATCAAAGTCCTAAAGTATTCAATGCATATGGTGAGAGAAGACTCTGTAATATAATACCAAAATTATTAAATCAATTATATAGGAATTCCCAAGGATTCCGAAGCATGTCAAAACTAAAAATTGAATGTAAAAAAATGTTTCTAAATGGTATTTGAGTATAATTATATTTTATTGTAATTTGCATTTGATCCACCTTTGTACATTTCACTATGTGCATCAGATCTATAAGATTATGCTGAAGTAAGCACCTTCCTACTAGCATTGTGCTCAGGAGGACTTCTAATTGGTTAATGTTTATTCTATTTTTTCTACTTTTCTTGGATCATTTTTTGTTTGCTTGTATTATTCAATTGTTTTTTCTGTATTTGTAAAAAAATTCTGTATTTGTAAAAAAAATGTATTGTGAAAATTGTTTTCCCTTGGTGCATTGAGAAAACATTAAAAATAAATAAATATATAAACATAAAACATAAATATAACAAAACCAAAATAGCACGTCTCTTTCGTCCATGCCTGCTACTTGAGCATCCATTCCACAATATTTCTTGGCCCTCTCACTCCTAACCCCACCCACTCTTATTTTACCGAAAATACTTCTCCAGAACGCCATTTCCACTTCATTTAGACTAAACATATGTTTATCCTGGAAAAACCCAAGTCTCACTGCCATAAAATCAAGTGCGGAGGGGTGCACTTGTTTAAACTGTGATTTACGCTTCCTTAGACAAACACTCATTCCTAGATATGCTTCAGATGCTACCTACGGCTTTCCTTCCATCAATCTCACGCCTCTTCACCTTCCTCTATATTCTCTCGTCTGCCTCAAGTACTACCTCTTCCTCTCGTAATTTCTACCGATACTCATCGTTAACTTCACCGAAAATCGTCCGTAAGCCTGGGTGATCCAACCGACGATTTTAAAACCCACGGTAGGCCTTACCGTCACGTATTTCGTCGCTTCGCGTGCAGAACGCTGGGTAAAAAAAAAGGCAAAGAAGTGTTCTGCTCTTGAAATCCTGGGAATCTATTTAATTTGACATTGTGAAAATTGATTAAGCTTCATATAGCTTATAACTTTCCTCTGCAATTTGGTGTAATTCATAGTGCATGCCTTTGTTAGTTTTGATTTTATCATTATTTCCTTATCACAAATACAGTGCTTCGTTGTGATACATCTTCAGTTAGCGAAGTTTTCTATCACCGAAAGTGCTTCAGTTGGGTGCAAGGAGATTCTAATAAGTTAATAATTATTAACTATCTATCTCCTTAAATGGGTGTGCGGCGGTTTAAACGTGTATTGTAAAATGATTGCGTTTTACATTTGCTTTATTCATTACTAATTGGTACGCATACGTATCTATAGATGTAGACATACGGTAGGGAATTACGTTGTTTACTTCGGTATAAGTTGGCCTTGAGAATAAATGTACTTATCGACGACACTATTTTCGCTGTGCTTCGAATGAACCTATCATCAGAGTGGCTACCCTAGAAAACGATGAGTTGAAAGTCTCCTAAACCGGCGATGCAATACTTTTAAATGTCTTGAATCAGCCTTTAAATGTGTGGATCTATTATAATTCTGTTTCCCAATTAGACTGCCGACTCAACATGGCCAAGCCAAGGAAGCACGCTCCTTTCATATTTGTATTTTACTGGAGCATCAAACAAATACTTTCATGGCCCACTCATTCCTAACTCCACTAACCCTCAATCATAATAACTCCTGTGAGAAGTACGGACGTCGTCCCATGGCTTTATGAGACGAATTCGATTCGTTTTCTGTCACTTCCAAAAATGGTTGCCGTCCGTACTGGAGTATAAGAATAATGGAGGCGCTCAGCGTGGGCCATCCAGTTGGGACAAATGACGAGAGGGAGAGAGAAAGAAAGAGAGCAAGATTTATGCGCGAATTCGCGATGCAGTCGAAGTCCTCCAGCCCTCCCGAACTATTCTGGGTCGAGTGAAGGACACCACGATGACCAACCTACCCGCACGCTCTTCATTCGAAGGACTTTTTCGAGCGCTGACTATTGTTGCGAATCGCTCATTCTATAATCTTATTAAGGTGGTTCCACCATGAAATGACTTAAATGTCATTTTATTCGTATTCTGTCTACTTGTAGAAAAATTTGGCCTCTATCTGATATGAACAACAATATAATACCTTTCCACGCTATTTTATTCTATATTTGAACTTGAAATTACATGGTGTTCAATGGAGGAATGAAAGAAACACGGGGAAAAATTGGTAACGCATTTCATCAGTGAAAGCAGGATTTTTTGGACCAAAGATAAAAAATGTGGAATTTGGTATTTGTTTTGACTCACACAGTCGCGGCGGAACCTCCTTAATCTTCCATATGGACTGAAATTTTCTAGCTTTAATGAAATAGATTCCGGTAATTAATCAATCGATAAAAGTTTAAATGGAAATTATAAGCGTCTCTTATCTTTATTCGCTTGCTTCACATCTTCCCCCTTAGGTATTAGAAAAATCATTCATACCACATGCTGAAAATTTAAATTGAATAAAATTCACACATCCACTGACTTATGACTGTGAAATGTAGCCCTTTTTATGCAAGTAGGTTAACTAATTCCAATTACGTAAGCATATTTTCCATCGAAGGCGATTCATTTTTCCGTCAAATCCTCAGAGAGACATGGTTAGCTGGGCGTGAAATTAGATGATCTAAGTAAGGACTGATGAGTATGGCTGCTGCAAAGTCAGAGAAAATTTGGTAAAATATCTTTATTGAAACCAGCAACTTAAAAGCAGATTTGGAAGAAAGGTGCACACAAAAAGTTCTTTTTCTTGCCTCTAACTTTGATGCAGTAATTATTACAGCTACCAAATGACTGCCGAGGATAAAAATGCAACGTAATTCAAGATAAAAGCCGTGTCTGGACATAAAGAGCCAACAATTACGAGGGGGGAGATTGAATTTTTGACGTCTTCGTAATAATTTATTCCTTGCGATAAAAAAACAGGGAGTGGGTATTCAAAAATAATATGGCGGTAAATATATGCAGCATCTGTAATATTTCGTCTAAGGGAAATTTGAATTTATTCTTGACCCAGTTGTCCCCCGCTTTTTTCATAATATTCTTTAAATTTCTCACACTACAAAGATGTTCTAAAAACAATGTTATGCTTTCAAAAAAGGTGAGAATGAACTCTATTAAATGTTTCAATCATAGCCATTTTTTCTAAAAATAATTGCAACAGTCAAGCAATTGAGCTTAGGGCAGCTTAAGAGAATATTTCAATTAGTAATTAAAGCCTTAAGTTAGACCCGTTTTAATACTCTCTGGCTAAATATTTGCTCAGTGTTAAACCCAAAGCTAGCACATTTTCCCATTGGTATCCCATACGTAGATTAGCCGACAGTCTGGGATTACAAAACGGGAAATCTTGGTTAGCATCAAGTTAGCAAGAATGTGGCTGAAGTGGTAATTTTGGGACATATATGCCGCACTTAAATAATTTTTCAAGCAGGCCAAAAAATTGGTCATTAAATAATTTTTCAAGTAGGCCCTGATGACGATGAAAAAGGATTGAATCGAAACGTCGGCAGCGATGGAGATTGAGGAGATTACCCGGATGAAATCCCGAGAAGAATATACTGCAGGCCAAAAAATACTTGGCCCACATTAAAGTATATCAGTTTATGCGATGGAGCTCACCATACATGCAGTAATGATACAAGAATTATATTTTTCATTTTTGCCTTACTCTAAGTATGATATGACTTTGACAGCCATTGATAGATTTCAGCGCGGTAATCGAAATTTAATCGAAAATCATATTTAAAAAGGTATTTTTGACTCGTCTCGGCGTGACATCTTTATATTTCTTACAGCAATTATAATAATATAAAATGTGTTATTTCGCGTTTATTATTAAATATGTACATACTTAAAATGGATTATTACAGAATATACCTCATGTTCAATGAGTCTACGTGCTGAAATAGCAATTAATTGCCAAAAAAATGCATTTTTTCACCTTTATCTATGAATATCTCTGATAAAAACATGTATACATACAAAGATATACCTACACAGAAGGGGATGGAATCCGCCATGAAAAAATCATTTGACTTGACTGGGACTACGTACCACATTATCTGTGAAACCGCAATGATTGAATATTGACGTACCTATGCAAAGTTTCTTGCAGATCTGTACATAGACAAAAATCGCTCAAACACCCTTAAACAGAAATCGCGCATTTGTAATCGAATTATTACAAATCATTTCTTTTGTGCCATGACGCTACGTGCTAAAGTAAAAACGAAATTGACAAAATAAAAACAAACCGGTATAATGCAATTATTTTCACTTAAACCTAGGTATATGTGTATCAATAATAAGATCTCTTATGCAAAGACAGCATAGGGGATGAATTTCACCGTGAAAATATAATTTGACTTGACCGGGACTGCGTACCACATCATTTGTGCAACAGCAATGATTGAATATTGAGGCATGCATAGCTTTTCGCAAATCTGTACGTAGACGAAAATCGCTTCAGCCACCTTAAGCCGTCTCTTCCGCATGTCTCTTCGCCAACTAAGGGTATGAATTTGATGCCGGGTCCGGACGCCATGACGCTACACACGACGGAAGAAGAAAAAGAAAACTTCGACACCGTACGTGGACATTTCTCGTCCCCCACCCCTCTTCCCCCACTCCCACGCATTTCCCCTCCACTCCCGCCCCCTTCACACACCCCCTGGCTGTCAATCTCTGTAACCTCCCCTTCCCACCCCCGGACGCTACCTGCGTTCGTTTCGGATATCACCTTGGAAAAATCCACCCGCGGGGAACACGCCCACGATCGCCGGCGAACTATAAAACGCCGCTGCGGACCTGAGGGAAGCATCAGTTCGCAAGTAAAACCGAACAGCTCTCTCACTCAACCATGTACAAGCTGGTAAGTATATGGCGTCCATTTAGACCTTACAGTGCTCCCTCAGTTAATTAAGCCTAAGAAGGCGAGATTCTTAGTACAAATATTTTGAACTATTTGAATAGACTAAACCTAGACACAATGATCGAAGTACCTTAAAACTTGCAAATCAGTTAAACGAGCCACCTGGGGAAAATGAAATTTTCCTCACTTTGCTGTTTAAAATCCAACGGGAACTAGCACAAAAGTGCGGATAAATTATAACTTGTATTCTTTGAATGTGGAGATTTGGTATGCCTAAATTTGTATCTCGTAATCTTTGGGGACATGCTCAGAAACGATAATATTTCTCTGGTATAATTAACGTACAAATTGAAATGTTTACTTTACATAAGCTCTTGCTGAGAATTCGTTGATTTCCTGACGTTTAAACTTTGCAAGAGATGTAGGATTTGAATTCTTTAACCAATTAATACACTCATAAAATATTTCGTTACATTTTATGTGTGCATAATGCGTTGATTCTGAATAATAACTTCAGTCAAAGGACCAAAATAAATAACTTACATTCGTCATTTAACTTGATGAAGAATACAATATATTACAAGGATGTATTTCAACTATGGGAAGCATAGGAGTTTGGATCAAAACCTCCACAAAATTTAGTCATAGAGAAATAGATATAATCGAAACGACTCAAGGACCGAAACTACAGACGAGCCCTGGAGAAACTGAGTCCTTCACCGTGAAATTACTTGGGAAACGAGAGAAAGCCAAACGTCAGTGTTGCATTATGTATCAGAAGAAGGAAAGGAAGATCAGAAAAACCATATGCTACTAAAGAACGAAATCTTCAGAGGCGAAATCATAGAAACTAAATTCCAATCGCGTAACATTTGAAATCATAGGTCATGCGATATCAGCTCATTTGATGTTAGAATGCTAATACGCAGTACATTTCGATACTAAAGGAAAGGTAATCGGTTTTTTGCTAACCTCAACCAGAGTTTTTAACCCATAGATCAATTTAGCGAGGGCAGAGCTCACCATGCGCGGAAAAGCCCAACGTTTCCCCACCCCACGGGAATTGAACGCGGGACCTTCAGTCAGTCCATCCATCGACTGGACTAATTTTCTCTTAGGACCTGTAAAAATCTGCATAGACCATTTAACATGCATTTCGTTTTCCCCTTTACTATATTGCCATCTCATATCTATGCAACGAGGTAGTTAAGAAAATTATAACGCAATTGGCGCACAACGCGTTGGTAATAGCTACTAAGCTTGCAGTATCGTTTCGACGAACCCAAGTAATGTTTGCCATAATGACCAGGATGAAATAAATCAAATTCCTTCATTGAATAGTATCTAGCCTTTCTAAGTTAAGGTGTTTACGCGTTGCTGATGTCGCATAGATACGAAATTGTACTGTAGATCACCTTATGCATAGATCAACAGTAACTGGCCTATATTAGCAGCAAATCATGCATGGAAAATAGCATGGAATGCGTCTTCAAAATCAAGCAAGGTACACATCAGTGAAGCCAGCACCGCAAGGAACTAAATAGCTAGTGTACAGGGCACGCCCAGAAGTCATCAGGACTCCAAGCAAACAAACCGCCAATAATATTCGCTTCGCGTTAACCAGACGTCGCATACTTTATGGGTATTATTACGGGAAATTTTCATTGGAGTAAAAAACACTAAGCTACAACGCAGAACTTTTGGACGTCAAAAACCCTTTTCTCTATCTCTCAGTCAATCAGGGTTAACTTTACTCACCCCTTTTCTTCCCAAATCTTTCCTCCGCAGGTTCTCCTCCTGGTCGTGGCCATCTTGGCCGTTGCCTCCGCACAGTACCTGATTAACCCGTACTCCTCCACCGTTGGAGTCAGGTCACCGTACATCAACGCCTATTCCGCCCCTGTCGTCAGAGCTGGATATGGTGCTTATCCCTATGGCGCCTATGGATATAGTGGCTACCGCTACTATTAAGAACCGACCACACGCACCGTCTTTCCAACCATGAATGAGGCTATCTGCATTTCAACGATCAAGGTAAGGCACAGAAGTTTGAGTGTAGTGGAAACTAAGGAATGGGGCTATAGCGTATTTGTGAATCATGTGTGTGATTTTTGAGGGCGATGGCACTACCCATACGGTGCCTTTTCAAGGATATTTTCTTCGCTTTAGCAACGCTCTTCGTGCTTTTCGCGTTAACGAAAAATGAAATTGGAGTCAAATCGTGTGGATTTGCGACGTGCGAGTAAAATTCGTTTTTCCAGTCAACGTGGTCAATGACTTTTTCGGATAGCTCTTAGTCACTCACTCTCTACTGCCACAGTTTTGGTCGCCAATGGTTTCAACTGATTAATTTTTGGATAGCATAATTTGAAAACGGGTTTGTATATCTATTAAAATCAGTCAGTCTATCTCTATGACTAGTACAACGCAATAATATGAATAAAAAATTACTTTCACACGCAAATCGCTGTAATGTTTTCGTCCTCATGCCCTGAGGAATTGAGGGTGTTGCTCAATTTTCCGGTGGCGACGGGGTAAGGTCCTCGCCTGCTAACCCAACGGTCGTGGGTTCAAGTCCCGCCTGGGGAGGATTTTTCACCTCTCAGTGTATGATTGTATGTGATCGTCCGTTGTTTCTTGTTAATACCCCGATGTAAAGGCCATATAAGAGCTGTTTTCGGTGGTTGTTGTTAAATAGTAAAAAAAAAGGGATTCATAGTTGGGAATTTCGGTGAACAAGCGTTTACGAAAGTTCTATTGAATTTTTTATTCCCAAAGAAAAGTCACATTAATGAGATACGAACAAATTGCTGTTTTAATTATAATTAGTAACTATTTTGAAAATAGCACAACTAGGTTCAGTGCCAGCCACATAAGCTCCATCCTAGTTCTAAATTTAGGTGGGAAGGACTTCTTTTAATACCTTATTTTATGATTACATTTTTATGGATGACTGTTCGTTAATTTGGATTAGAAAAAAGTATCCAGTTCTTACATGTTGCCCCTGAGAGACGAAATTTACTTACGGTTGTGTTTCCAGAAACATCAAGTTGCCTACTACTTACATGAGCTCCTCGTAAAGTATTCATCCATGCCTCTCAACTTGTGAGGTGTATAAGTCTGTAAAATTCTACCCCCGCAACTTGTACGTTTTAGTGTTTCTTTATTTATTTTTGTATGTGTTGGTATGAGTAGGCACCAAGAGTAGGTTTTCCTCTGCGACGACGCATCCTACCACTACTGGAGAACTAGGTAACACAACATGGTCTCGAGTCTTGGAGGAAATTCGTGCAACCAACCCGCGACTCAATTAACTCTATTTCACAACCCCCTTTTCTCCGCCTCATGATTTCTCCGCCCTTGCCTACCCAAATTTGTCTCGTTCCATTGACCTCGCATTCAAAACATAATAAATGCCCCGCTTATCCGAAAAATAGTGTACAAAAATACTGAGCCATTCCATTTATTCTCAATTTATGGCAAGGTTTTTTCTGTTTTCTCTTAAGGCCGTTATACACGAGGCACTTACCTGCGCAGTTTTATGCACAGAAACTGCAAAAACGTGGGCACTGAATAAGAGCAGGTGTTCTTTTCTGAATTCCTTTCATGCATTCGCGCAGTAATTCTAGCCGGATCCAGCTTTACACGGCGCAATATTCACTGCACATTCATCCATGCCACGGACTGTGCATTGAATTGCCTCGTGCAAAACGGCCTAAAAAGACTTAGAGATTAAAAACGATTAGATTTTCCATAAGTAGAAAGGCATAAGTAAATATAGAGTTGTGAGAGCTGGTGGAACTATTCGTGTGTCTGGATACTATTCTGGAAGAGAAAGGGTTTATTATAGGGTCAGGGGCACAAGGGGGATACAAGAATATGTTGATTACGGAATCATTTACGAAAGGAAGGGATTTCATGAGAGATGTTTTAAGAAATGTCAAAAAAGATAATAATACTTAACTCTCTAGTGCAAAGAATAGTGTCATATGGTTCGGAATCTTCGCCAACGTGAAATTAAAAATATGACCAGATTGAAGACCAGATTTGAGATGTGGACGTGGAGAAGAGTGGATAATGTAAGCAGGAGAACAAAAAAGAATAACAGGTTGATAGTTGTGGTGAAGAAGAAAAGAAATTTGGAGGTGGATGCTCGGAGAAGACGGTAATATGGCATAAAATTCGATTAAGAGGGTGTAACAATTAATATTCGTGGTTAAGTGAGGATGAGAACAGTTTTCTTGGGCGTCATGAAAAAAGACAGACTAAATGAAAAGCTTACTACAGGAGGGACTCAGGAAAATTATAGTGCTGTGCAGTTTGCTCGAAGAATACCCCTCTACAGGGAATCCGAAGTTTTCGAAAAGAGGGGTTTCCCTAAAACCAAACAACCAATTGGTTGTGCATCAAATGAATGGCTATTATTTGTTGGTATAGTAAAAAATGAGTTGTGATATACGAAATAAATTTACAAGTATCTAATATATGTTTATTTTTATTTACAGTTGTTCCAACTATGAATTCGGCCACGGGATCCATTTAAAAATTACAGTTTTGTATTTTGGGAAAATAAAATCTTTTGTGTTTTTATAATGCATATGGAATGTTTTACTTTTTTCTCATAAAATATGAAAACCTTTCATTTTTCCTTTTCAATATCGTACTTCAAACATAAAAGCAACATTATCTCCATAATCATAAGGTTTCACAAAGAATACAGTTTAAATTTGTCGGCTTGCGTAAACATAGCATGTGCCAAACTTGACAGTGGCAGGCTTCATTTCGTAGACGTTCATTACGTCGAGCAAATAAGAATTTAAATTAAAAGTATTAAGCATTTTAATTGATCATGAATACTAATAGAATAATAACCCGTGCCACAGCAATTTTCTTATTAAATTATATATTTGAGTTCATCAAGGGCAAAGATTTGCATTACACTAGGAATTAAGTATAAACTGCATAAAATATTAGAAAAGTGCCTTGAAGACAGCGTTGCGGACATAAATGATCATATTGACTGCCACCTTCTAGGATTAGGACTGCCCTTCAACTAGTATCTTTATAGTTATGCCAGGTTTCAACATTATATACAGCAGTGCGTAATTAAGAAGTAATTTTCAATCATTTCATTTATATACTTTTAACAAAATTATGCCCTTGCGTTTTTAATTATAACCATTATCAAAATATGACATTTTTCAATTTTCATTACCTACACTAAAATAATTATGCAAGTGCGTAGTTCAATTTCTAACAATGGCGCGTGCAAGCAACGAAAGAATCAAAATCTTTTTAACGCCAATTATAATGCATCTTCTTCTTCAATGGCACTACAGCCCATAAAGAGTCTTGGCCTCCTCACTTTTCTGCCTCCATTCATCTCTGTCCTATCCCAATGTTCTTCAGTTCCTCGCTGCAATAACTGACGTGCACATTTGTTGATGCCATCTCCTAACCTAATTTTAGGTTTACCCACTGGTCTCTTCCATCCCATCTGTCCAGTCAAGACCTTCTTTGCTGCCAGTTCCTCCGGCATCATTTGGGCATGATGCTCTACACATTAGAGTCTCATCCTAATTGAATGTATTCTTAATGGCATCGGAGTCTCATCATATTACATCCAGACCCAAAAATTTATGAATTGGAAAAAGAGTGTCTGAAATTTAGTAAGTCTACTACCAAGAATAAAAACATTTGACACTTTACCAAACACCTACACAAAATGACTGGGAACAAGTTTGAACACTTTGGTGCAGTCAATTTCTGTGTCACTTAACAGAATAATATGGCCTGAAATTCCGGTGAAAATGTTTTATATACTTCGTTGTATCCTTCATAATTCAGTGCCATTATATAAACTTTGAAGTGATTTTCTATTAAAAGAATCTTAAATGAAAATTTTATATTATCACATCACACAAAAATTGGTAGCACCAACACGTGCATTAAATATCCGAATATAAAACGAAAAACTGGAAGTTTAAAAAAAAAACAGTAACTCGCAAATTAATAAATATTCATTTGCAGCTCTTTTATTTCTTTTAAGTCCTCAAAACAGAATTAATTTGAAATTGGTTCAACTAAATAGTATAACAAAGATAATTATTATTAGGTTACATTTTTGCACGCTTCTAGGATTGCCTCTGTTAAGTATCAAGTCAGTACTAAGTATGAATAATTTTTTGTTTCATTTCCATGGCACAGAAAACAGGTGATGTCACACCGATACATATAAACAAAGAGCATAACAAGGGTTATCTACAAAAAAGCGATCCAAAAAAATCGATTCCAATTATCCATCTTGACGCTTTTATTAAACTTCCACGATAGAGTTTAATGATTATTTTGTTTAACTTGGCCTCAATGACTTATTTCGAAGTATGCAAAAATACGTAAGATTATTTTACATAACCCTTGTTTTAGATAGCGATAGGATTTTAGGAAGTTCCGATTTGAGGATTACTCTTCGAAAAATCATTACAAACTACAATTCGCTTAATAGCAGTAACTATGCTTATTTTCCCAATTAACGATATATATTTCATGTCATATATTTCTTGGAATTGTGGAATGTGTTTTTAATATTTGTTTTATAATGTGTTTTGTGTAAATTGTGTAATTTAATAATGTGTTTTGTGTAAAATTAATGTGTTGGAATTGTATTTTTAGGACTTTTAAGTAAAATATTTAGGCAATTGGCGAACATTTATTGAAATTTCAGGGCTCTATTGAGGACAATTTAGCTTAGTATTCATCATTGAATAATATTATTTATAAATAATATGATTCTACAGTTTAAAGTTTCCTACTGATTTAAACTGTAGAAAAGTACTAAGCATTTTATTCAATTCTGGATACCAACGTTCAAGCCTTCAACAAAAAACAGCCGACAGTTGTATGTTTACTCTATTCTTACCTTAAGAATCCGTAAACCCTATATATGGATGAGAAAAGGTATTTTTAAATAAGCTAGATTTGCGAGAAATTCACGTTTATAAATTTCATTCATCATTCAAATGATAATGCCGGGTATCTTTACCCGTATCGTACTCAAGCAATTACCTCCGGTCCCGACAATCGGGAACATTAAGGGGCAATCTAGTGAGGATTGCTAGCAACTCGATGGAAATTGAGGGAAAAGTAAAGACACCATGAAGACAACAGTGTGAGGCAAGTTCAATCAACTCAGTTACGGGAAAATCCACAGGCGTAAGGCATGATGCATAAATGATGATATTTACACAAGAAGAGAAATCATATAAACATATACAGAAAGTAAAGTGGTGGTTCTTGTTGACGTCCACATTGCAGTACTCCGGCCGATTCCCTGAACTTATCTCTCGCACTCAGCTGTGGCAGTTGATACAGGACAGATTCTCTTGATTTGCACCATCAGAACCTTCTGGTAAAACTGCTGCCTCTCACCAATTGTGGTGTGTGGTTAGATTGTAGGAGTATTTTTTTATTTTCTCTTCCGGAAAAATCATAATATGAGTTTTCCAAAAGGTGAAAAATATTTGCCCCCACCGAGATTTGAACCAAGGACCCTCGCTCCATCCGTAGAGACTGGAGGGCAGAAGTAGTCCAGGGGTAGAGAGTACGTCTACGGACTCTGTTGCCGACGTCGTCTGCGGAGTAGAGCTCTAGGGGTAGAGAGTCCGTAGACGGAAGTAGTAAAAGGCGTAGAGAGTCCGTCTAGAGCTCTACTCCGCAGACGGACTCTTTAGCTATGGGCGGAATTTTCTTGGTCCATAATGGGAGAGACTACCCCTAGGCTACCTCTACCCCGGTAGGAATCGTAAAAGGGGAAGAGGCAGTACTTGAGGCACACGAAAGAATATAGAGGAAGATAGAGAGGCGTAAGAATGATGGAAGGAAAGTCGTAGGTAGCATCCTAAGCATATCTAGCAAGTGTTTGTCTAAGGAAGCTAATATCGCTGTGTACAAAATTGTACTCCTCCGAACTTGATTGTATGGTAGTGAGGCTTGGGTTTTTCCAGGATATACATAAGTGTAGTCTAAATGAAGTGGAAATGGTGTACCGAATAAGTATTTTCGATAAAAGTAAGATGGATAGGGTAAGAAATGAGTGGGCCATGAAATATTGTGGAAGGTATGCTCAAGTAAAAGGCATAAATGAAAGGGGCGTGCTATTTCGGTTTTATTTATTTATTTAAACAGGTTGTTACAATTAAGCAATTGGCCTGATGGCAACGGTCAAGAATATAGCATAAAAATGAAGTGAAATATAATCATAACAATATACTCATTGTGAAACTCATGACTTCTACACACAAGCTCTTAGTATGCTCTTAGTAGCACCCTGGAGTAATTTAGCTCTTATTACTACTCTAAAATTGTTAACTGTGTTAGGAAAAGTCTTAAAATATCTTCAGGCAACTCAATCCTCCTTTTATTAATTCCTGGTACTCGTCTGTAACTATGTACGTTTGCAGCGCTCGGGGCTGGTCCATTAATTTGAAGATATCTCCGAAAACAACGGTCAGATTGGAGCGGGAGTGGTGTCGTTCAAAAGAGGAAAGACGGGCGCATTGCTTAGGTGTATTTTTATTTTCATCGGCTAATCAAAAAGTGTGAAAATATAAGCATGAAAAAAGGGTTTTTACCCTATCTTTTAACGTGGGGAACGAGTTTCTAAGCAAAATTGGTCACGTTGCTGAGTAAATAAATGTGTTTACGCTTTTGGTAAAGGGACAAATGATGCATTGACGAAGTGGAAGAAGTTGAAGAAAGTGTAATTAGTTCTTTTTTTTGCTTGAAATAGCCAAACGAACCATTCGTGTGTATACGCTATTGGTCGTGTACTGATTGAAAATATATTAACATTGTTTTCATGTTACAGAAATTTTGATTGCGTTTTTCAATCAGTATTACTGGTTAACTTGCTGTTGTTTCGTAAGTATAAAATTTCAATGCTATAAATACATAATTGATAACAGGTGAAATACATAAATTTTAATAATGTTTGGCTGATGAACGTACGTCGGGAGGATGAGATAACGTGTCCAGTGAAATTCCACGAAAAGGAACAAAAATGGAACGAGAAAATCCAGAACAGGAGTTTTCACAAAATATTCTTAATTCGAGCAACGTTGATAAGCCGAGTGACAGTGTTAAAACGTCAGTGTGCGAATGTGTCCAAATATATTATTGTGTGAACATGTAAACCTACGAAACGTGTAAATGATGTGTCTAGGACCGAAACCCCCGAACAAAAACTACTACGCTTAGATAAAGTGGCCGAACGTTCTAGAATTAGACGCATATCTGAAGAAGATAGAAAAGAATATCATAGGAATATATCAACATATGCTAGATTACGTCGTGACGAAGAGTCTGAGGTTTAGCGACAGGAGCGTCTTAGTATGATGTCTCACAGGGATCCAGTACGACGGGACAATGAGACTGACATTGAGCGTGCCGAGCGGCTCAGCAATATGTCACAATGTGACCAATCATTGCGTGACAATGAAACGTTCAATCATTGCGTGAAATCGTGATAGAATTCGACATGTATAGAAACGATCACAGGAAAGCGAGACCGCACGCACCGAACGAGTTGATGAGCAGGAGGCTCGAAACGTGCATGATCGTTTACATGAAACAAGTAACGAACACCAGCTACGAATTCTACATGATAGACAGGATAGACCATCGATTGAGGCGAACAATAAACAACATACACTTTTGCGTCACCACCGGCAAAGATGTTAACTTGCATTATCTGGGGAAAATGAATAAGCTTAGTTGCATTTGAAATGCAATTCATTTTGCTGATGAGCTGAACACAAGAAAAGTTTTCACCACATGTTGTTCTAAAGGAAACGTTTTGTTCGAGGATCTCGGAGAATATCCTCCGTTTTTGATTAACCTGTTGACCATCCGGCACCAACATTCCAGAAATTTCATGATAAATATTCGGAGTTTTAACAGTGCGCTGTCTTTTGCTTCGAAAGGTGCTAATTTACAATTGCCGCGTGGCGCTGGGCCATATTGCTCTCGGATAAATGGCCAGATGTATCACAAGATTATCATAATACAAGATAATATTAACTTGCGACGATACGGGCAGCTATACTTTGCGACAGGGCAGCGGGGGGGTTGGGGACACCCCTACAGCGGGGGCTAGAGGCTCAACGCGAGCAGTGCGTGTTGAACCTCTTGTCCATTATTTAATTCTGCGGTTTAGGAAGGAATTCTTCAGTTCATCCGATTTGTGTGGCCTGTATTTTATTTTGAAACTGTTATCCTTCCTACCTATAGAGTTGGGTTTTTCTAATCTTTTAGTGAGTTCTCCCCAAGTCTTTTCTTCCTTTATCAACTTGTAAATCCCACACAATCTATTTACCTTCCTCCTCAATTGGAGTGATTCCCACCCCAGTAACCTTAACATTGCTGTGACACTCTGTATCCTTTTGTGGTTCCCTAAGACATACCTGTACATGGCTGCTTTCCTCTGGACTTTCTCAAGCTTTTTAATGTGCACCTTTTCCTTTGGATCCCATACCGTCGTAGCATATTCCATTGTAGGGCGGACAATTGATTGGTAGGCTAATTCATTAGTGGCCTTGGAACTCCCCTTTAGATTCCTCATTACCCATTGCAGGGATTGAAAAGCCTTCCCCGACACCTTGTCCAAATGGCGGCACCAATGGAAATTGTGCATGAGATATACACCTAGATAAGAGCAGCTTGCAGTTCTTAAAATATATTTCCCTAGTAGATGATATTTTCTATACTCTACATGGTACTTTCCCCGTGAACATATAAATTTACATTTCTTTGTGTTGACATCCATTTTGTTTTTTATAATCAATGCATTTAAATTTTTTGTGTCGTTTTGTTATGTTGAGAGAATGAACGGAAGTTGCTTAACGAAACAGATATACGATAGATAAGTGAATGGTGTGAATGAAAGGCTGAGTAGACGAAGGTAGTCATGGGTGAATGTGCTGGAAGATAGACTTAAGAGGAGGAATATAAAGAGTCATAAGAATAGCAGAGCGTGTATGAAATAATACGTGAATGTGGCAGAAGCTAAAAAGAAATGTAAGGACAGGAGAGTATAGAGGAATTTATTAGATTGGATCCAGTGAATGTGTAAGGCCGAGTATTAAGCTCTCGTGAGCGTTTCCCAAAAGGGGTGATGGTTATGCATGTGTTTTAACCTGTGCCAAAAGAGCAACTCCGATAAAATAGATCATTCGCATAATTTAGTCATCGTACACACATACGTCGAGTTAAATATAGATTCACGAGATGAATTGAGGTGGAGAGGGAGAGAACGAAGATGAATGGTATTTTAACAAAGTGTCTGATATTAGTGTCACGTTGCTTTTGTTAAAATCGATACCTAATGGTGCGTGAAGGTAGATTTTGAACCTATTACTTCGGCTCTTATTTTGCCAATTCTATCAGTTCTACAGATATGGCGTGGGGTCAAAATAACATCCACCGGGTCGTAATGAAATTCACCCGATCTTAATTTTCAGGTAATCTAGCCTAATGTGTAGCCTCTGAGTCCCTTGTATTTTATTTCCTTCGCGAATTAAATGTTGATTTTCAAGGTCCCAAAATCTCGCGGCGTATTCGAGATGTGGCTTTACCAGAACGAAGTACCATCTCGATTTCACTTTTTCTAGGATTAATGACCGAGTAATCGTCGATAAGCCTAAGGAAGTAATTAACGTTTCCCCTGAAAATCTACGAAATATTTAACCAGGCTTTGAAAGTTGTGCATAGACCTGGTTCAAAGCCGGATTTGAATGACACTAAAAGTTGATGTAGTATAGATTGATACATGTCCTCACGCAAGAAGTATCATCAACCATATTCGTTTATCATGAGTGTAAGTAATTATTGTTAACAACAGTATTTTTCGGATTATGAGATATATGATTTTGAGTTTGTAGCGTAGGCAGCGCGGAATGATAAGGCGTTTCTTTGTTGAGAGAAGATATTTATTGTACAGCTCTTGTTACAAGACTGCCTTGAGTGGTAGGAGATGCAGATTTTATATTGGTGGCGAAGATGGAAGATTGGTCTGGAACGCCACACCAAAGTTCTAGAGAAGCATCTAGAAATGTTACGAAAAAAAATCGGAAATAATGTCTGCCGGCACCGAACACCGAACACGGGGTGCCCGCACGGGAAGCAAGAGAGGATCCACCGAACCAACGCGACAGAGGTACGCGGGGTATCGCCATAAGTTTTTCCCCGCGCGCCATATCGCCACGCGAGTTTAAGGCCAAAAATACATTTTAAAACTTATAATTTCTCATACATTAATTTTTTTCAGTAAACATGGGTACAATTAGTATCTAAGATATACATTTTCAATAAAAAATTAAGATATATTTAAAAATAATTTAGTCGTGAGTTTGGGAAAAATTATGAGCTAACCCGCGACAGATAACATCTGGTGTTTATACCGCCTGAAAGAGGAATGGCCCTGAAAGCATTCAACTTTGAAGGTAAACCCTGCATGCTAGTGATCTAACTTTCTCCGGATAAAACTCGTTTTCCCTGGTGTAACTTGGAGAAATTTGCAATGTATATATACTAGATATACTAGGTAAATTCACACAAATTTAATTGAAGCACACAAGACCTGGGATTTGGTGCAAAATAACATTATCAAATCTTCTTAATTTGTTTGTTTTAATAAAGTATGTGTGAAATTAAAAAGTGTCTTTTCATTTTAATATTTCCCGAATAAATTTTCCTGAACTGACGCCAGGCAGTGCAAGAAAAGTGACGCTTATAACACTGATTTTTTTAGAAGCGACAGATGACCCTCCTTAACCCGGCCTCAGGCATGGTACAAAGATAAAATTTTCGATTCAGCCGATAAACACTTGGACAGCGAACGTATACGCAGATGGCATAAGATCAGAAGCCATTGGCACGTATTCAATGGTGGCGAAGGCCATGGAATCGATGTCCATGCTTTTCCTCAGAATTACGATATTCGCCCTTGATCGGCATTTACTCACTATTGCCTGGAGGATTCCTAGCCACCAGCTTACTTCAACAGCCTTAAAGCATAAAGATTAATTATATTTTCAATTATATGTTGAAATACATAGAGCACTGTGTCATAAGGACAAAGATTATGAAGTCTTTCAATGGTAAAATATTTTCCTCGGAGCAGGCAGCTCATATAATAACAGGAGAAGATGTTGATATTTTAATATCAAATTTCAGCAGCAGATGTAGTACATGTGAAAAGGCATAAAAATCAGTAAAATAACTTAGGTAATCCGAAATTAGATCAAAGAGATAAAAGGACAAAACGTATACAATATAAAGCAACATAGCATAGGTAATTTCTAAAAGGTAACGCAAATAAATTTTAATTATAATAATAGCGCTTATGCTACTCGTGTGTACAGTTATGAACGCAAATGGCATCGTTCAAAACACATCGGCATCACGTCGGCAATCGGCATCACGTCACGTAGCAACCAGCCATATCGTAACCACGACACTCCGTAACCGACAAATGGTAAACGAACATTTCGAAACCGCGACATCTCGTGACTAGACATCTCGTAAACGTACAATTTGCTAAACGACCAACTCTTAACCGGAAGTGGGGTCGAAGGCTATAAGTCAATCGTTGGACCCTATGACAATAATTCAAAGCAAAATTTACAACAATTCTTACCGCAAGAGAAAATATTACAATTGTTTGAGCGATGATATCTCGGCGAGTTAAGTTCTCAACGGTAAAGGTGAGCTTTCGTCCCGCACGGTCAACATTTTTTTTTGGAAAACTTAGGAAACTTACGATATTGAATGTGATACCTATGAGTAGAGGAAGGTTGCGCATTTGTAAAAATGTGGGAACCATACCCGTGTGACCAGTAGTTTTTGAGATATAGACGTTTGAAAATGACCAATTTTTCGACTTTTTCGTCCGTTTTCGACGCCATGTTTGGAGGTTTTCACGAACAACCGGTAGAGGGATAAGACTAATTTCACTTCTACTATATTCCTTTACCCCACCCCCCCCAACAAGCTTACGGGTCTATGGAGTGAAACAGGGGTGCTGGGGTGGGACGGTACGCGGGCCCGATTTGGGCATTTTCAAAAGTGAAAAACGCATTTTCGTGAATTAATACAGCGAAAAACGCAGTTTTCGCGGGAATGGTAAAGTGGAAATGGGCATTTCTGGGAGTGGAGGAAATTTCAAAATGCTGATTTGTACTGCTTTTCCGTCTTTTGTTAAACAGAAAAACGAATTTCCCTTCCATTCCTTTGCCCTGAACCCACCCCTCCAATACACTTGGGGGGCGTATTATTTTAAGAATAGAATCCCTCTCGCTCATTGGTGATTATTGGTGGGCATTGGTAGAAGGCTAAAATGTTATTCTGCGTATTATTTTATGAATAGAATCCCTCACGCTTATTGGTGATTTTCGGTGCGCATAGATAGAAGGCTAAAATGTTATTCTGCGTATTATTTTAAGAATAGAATCCCTCTCGTTCATTGGTGATTATTCGTGGGCATTAGTAGAAGGCTAAAATGTTATTCTGCGTATTATTTTAAGAATGGAATCCCTCACGCTTATTGGTAAAAATTCGTGGGCATTGGTAGAAGGCTAAATTGTTATTCTGCGTATTGTTTCTGGTATAAAATTCGTCAGATGACAAGGTTATTATAAGTGGGCTTTTGTTAGAGGCTAAGTAAATAGTATTGTTGACGCAGTTCTCTCGGGTAGTGTGGAAGGGGGAAATTAACTGTCAATAATTGGAAGTTGATTGTTGAAAAGTCAACCGGTATTCATTCGCCAACGAGAGTTGAGAAGCTTGTTGGCGTTAATCATTTTCTTGCATGTGTGGTGTACGGTCGCCATGAGTTGTCAATCGTGTACGCACACACCAATGTCTGCGATCCAGACTTTCGTTTCGCCTGAGTCAGACTTGGAATTCCTCGAAAGGCACGGGTGTTTTTTCGCTGCGGGAACTCGCAATCCTCCATTTAAAATGATACGTGAAATGTTATTAGTGCAGTGGAATGAATGCGAGTGAAAAGGAAGTGTAAATCCTTCATTTGAAGTTAAATGTGCAATGTTTACTGCGGTGGAATGAATGGAATTGCATTGTAGTAAATGGCTGTTGCGGTGCGAGTTTGAGTGGAAGGCGGGAAGAAATAGTGTAGGAGAAGTGTGCATATGCTAGAGAACCAACTGCTCGATCGCTGCGCCACGTACAGTGGATAAGAGGAAACGGCATTTTTTCACAAGATGGCAGAGAGGAAAAAACGCACTTCTCAGGTTTGAAAGTTTCCCATTCCTAAAGTAGTTGATGCATTGTTGTGTTGAAAGTATTTTACAAATGCGCAAGGTTTGCTTTATAAGTGATGTGAATTTGGTTCCGATATCTCTATTGTAAGTGGGTGAAATTCGCGAAAACGCTGGCGGGACGAAAGCTCACCTTTACCTTCTCAACATATGTCAGCGCGCTAGGCTTAGATAACTTGAGCAATTAAGAATAGATATATTTAAGAGCGACACGGAGAACATCATATTAGAACCCAACTATATTTCCAGGTCCGACAGAAACGATAAATTAAGAGAGATATTTTGCCAACGGATAGGTATGGGAATTCGTTTTTCCCCCGAACAATAAGGGATTTTAATAAATGCTAGGCGTAATTTCATTAGAGTGTTTCCTTTTTATATGCAAACGGCTGGTGTCCTAACACCCCCCGCTACACGCCTATTGAGGCGGCTTGCGGGGTATTATGTAGATGTAGATGAATACATTACCACTGGTACTTTTAACGTTTATTTCTGGATATAAATTTAAAAACTGCGTAGTTATCAGGATAGATTACATTAGTATACAAATCAAGGCTGTAGGGAGAATGAAAACACCCCTTGTATATTAAATATCGAAGGCCTTTATTAAAATCACTACTTTCATCCATTAGAAAAAAGAAAACGTAAAGTTAATGAAAGTAACGTTATATCTGTTTTCGGTAAGCAAATAAAATTAATTCAGGTATTGTTCTCGGACTTTGCACCAGGTAATTGCCCAAGAGCCCGAGAGCAATACCTGAATATTATTCACCGAGAAAAACTTAAATCGTAAATAAAATTAACCTTTACATTGCCACAAAAATTTAGATGAATATTACCTGAAATGCCATTCTTTTGCGTAATATTTTTGTTTTCTTAAAAATGAAAACTTATTCAACTATTGATTTTGTTCCATATATTTAACCAAAGGAAAATGCTTTCAATGGAGTAAAAATAACGAAACTTTGATTAATTCTTCTTATTCATCTACATAATGCCCTACAAGCTATTAATTTATTTTAATTAAGTAAGTTTAATTATTCCCAGACAGACGGGTGCTTTCAACGGATTTATTTTACTAAATTTCCTTAAATTACACTCATGAGTTAATTGTTACAAATATATACAGTACAAAATTCCACTAATTATTTTATTGCTGTCGACCGGTTTCGAAGACTAAAGCGTCATTTACAAGATAAAACAGCTGTTTTGTATTGTAAATGACGCTTTAGTCGTCGAAAACGGTCGACAGCAATAAAATAACTAGTGGAATTTTGTACCGTGTTTTTGTAACAATGAATTTATCTTCAATTTCCACAAAGTATCGCCACAACCGATTAATTTATACTCGTGACGTTTGGCTTTCATTTTCTGTCTCACATAAAGTCACGACCCTTGAGTCCCTTCCGCACGTCTATCCGCCAACTGGAGGCATGACTTTGATACTGGGTCCAGGCGATATGACGCGAGACACATGAAATAACAGCGACGAGGACGGAAGAAGATTCGACACCATACGCAGACATTTCTCGTTCTCCCCTCTTCCCCCACTCCCACGCCTTTGCCCTTCCCTCCCGCATCCTTCACGCACCCCCTAGTCGTCATTCGCCGTAACCTCCCCTATCCACCTCCCCGGCCACCTTCTGCGTTCGTTTGGGGTATTACCTTGGAAAAATCCCCCCGCGGAGAACACGTCCACGATCGCTAGCGAACTATAAAACGCCACTGCGGGCTCAAGAGAAGCATCAGTTCGCAAGTAAAACCGAACAGCTCTCTCACTCAACCATGTACAAGCTGGTAAGTGTATGGCGTCCATAAAGATCTTAAAGTGCTCCCTCAATTCTACGCCTTCACTCATATCCGTAGGTAAGAAGCTCTTGTCACGAACGGGGTAGAAGGCGATCTTCTTAATACAATTATTTTAAACACTTTAGAATAGACTGACTCATTCCTTAAGACACGTAAATCATTTAAACGAGCCACTGGGGGAAAAGGAAAAGTTCCTTACTTTGTTGTTTAAAATCCAACGGGAACTAGGACAAAAGTACTAAGAAATTTTTACTTGTATGTCTTGAATGTGAAGATATTGTGTGCCTAAATTTGTATCTCGTAATATTTGGGATCATGCTCGGAAACGATAATATCTCTCTGGTATGCTTAACACATTAATTAACATTTTTAGTAAACATAATCTCTCGCTGAATATCGTTAATTCCTTGACATTTAAACGTAACAAGAGACGTAGGAGATGCATTCTTTATCCAATGTCTGTACTCATAAGAGATTTCGCTACATTTATGTATGCATTATGCTTTGATTCTGAGTAATTAACTTCAGTAAATGGAACTAAATTTTTAAAAATCGCAATGCATTCAGTAATCAAATATTAATCTGCATATCATACATTCGTCATTTAACTTCTCAAAGATGGCAATATATTGCAAAGGAGTTATTTCAACTATGGGAAGCATACGAGTTTGGATCATATCCACCATTAAAGTTAAAGTCAAAGAGAAGTATAAATAAAAGAAACGAATCTAGGACAGAAACGACATACTAGCCCTCCGAAAACGGGGTCATTCGCCCTGAAATAACTAGGAAAACGAGAGGAAACCAAACGTCAGTGTTGCATAATGTATCAGAAGAAGGGAAGGAAGATCAGAAAAACTATATAATACTAAAGAACGAAGATCTTCAGAGGCATTGATTCATAGGCGAAATCATAGAAACTAAATTCCAATGACGCAGTATTTGATAAGATAGCTCTGGCTATGTCAGCTCATTTGATGTTAGAAAAGCTACACGCTGTATAGGTGTAGCGAAACTTGGTGGCACTCCCTTGTAAAGAGCATATCGCAAAGGAGAGGAAACCATACAGGAGATGTGGTATAAAGCGTCTGAATCTTCCTCCGTATGTGTCTCCGGAAGTCCTGCCATACCTTTGTCCCCTCATCAACGCCTAATTTACCCTCAGTGACCTCTAATTCTCTCCTGGTGAATGCCATCAAGTTTTTCTATACGTATACCTCCCGATACTGAAGGAAAAGCGATCGGTTTTGAGATACACTCAGTCTGAGTTTTTAACCCAAGGAACAATTTTAATAGCTAGGGCAGAGCACATTGACTCCAGAAAGGCCCAACGCTTCCCATCACCGGGGAATTGAACGCGGGACCCTCAGTCGAGTGTACTACTATGCTCTTAGGATATGTAAAAATTTGCATAGACCAATAAGCATGCATTCCGTTTTCCCCTTTACAATATTGCCATCACATATCTATGCAACGAAAATGATAACGCAATTGGCGCACCACTCGTTGGTAATAGCTACTAAGCTTGCAGTATCGTTTCGAGGAACTCAAGTAATGTTTATCATAATGACCAGAACGAAATATATCAAATGCCTTCATTGAATAGTCACGAACAAATCTTATTTAGGGTGTTTACGCGTTGCTGATACCACATAGATACGAAATTGTAATGTAGATCACGTGATTTGTGAACCAAAAATAATTCTCCTACACTAGCAGCAAAGCATGCAGGGAAAATAGCATGGGACGCTTCTTCAAAATCAGGCCAGGTACACATCAGTGAAGTACACATCAGTACACATCACCGCAAGGAACTAAATAGTTACAGGGCACGCCCAGAAGTCATCAGGACTCCAAGCAAGCAATCCGCCAAGAATATTCGCATCGCATTAACCAGGCGTAACAACATATTTATGGGTTTTATTACGGGAAATTTTCATTGGAGTAAAAAACATTAAGCTACAACGCAGAACTTTTCAACGTCAAAAACACTTTTCCCTATCTCTCAGTCAATCAGGGTTAACTTTACTCACCCCTTTTCTTCCCTAATCTTTCCTCCGCAGGTTCTCCTCCTGGTCGTGGCCATCTTGGCCGTTGCCTCCGCACTGTACCTGGTCAACCCGTACTCCACCAACATTGGAGTCAGGTCACCGTACGTCAGCGCCTATTCCGCCCCTGTCGTCAGAGCTGGATACGGTGCTTATCCCTACGGCACCCATGGATATAGCGGCTACCGCTACTACTAAGAACCGACCACATGCACCGTCTATCCAACCATGAATAAGACTATTTGCATTTCAACGATCAAGGTAAGGCTCAGTGGCTTGATTGTAGTGGAAAAGAGCGAATAGCGTATATGTGAGTCATGTGAGCGGTTTTTGGGGGCAGTGGCACTACACTTACGATGCCTTTTCAAGGATATTATCTTCGCTTTAGCTACTATATTCGTGTTTTTCGCATTGATTAAAGATTATATCGGAGTTAAAACGTGTGGATTTGCAACGTCTGAGTAAAATTCGTTCTTTCAGTCAACATGGTAAATGACTTTTTCGGATAGCTCTTAGTCATTTTCTACCGTCACAGTTTCCGTCGCCTATGATTTCAACTGATTAATTTCTACGATAGCAGAACTTCAAAACGTGTTTGTATTTCTATGAAAATCAGTCAATCTATGATTAGTGGTACGCAACGGTATGGTTCAACAATAACTTTCGTACGTACATCACTGCAATTTGCGGTGGGGTAACGGCCTCGCCTGCTTACCTAAAGGTCGTGGATTTAAGTCCCACCTACGGAGGTTTTTTCACCTCGCAGGATATTATTGTATGTGATCATCGATGGCTAATTATTAATACCCCAATATAATGGCCATTTAAGAACTATTTTTGGAGGCTGTTGTCAAATAATAAAAAAATAGGGATTCATAGTTTTCTAGATAGAGCATCGGTGAAAAAATGTTTTCGAAGGTTCAATTGATTTTTGTATTCCCAAATAAAAGGCACAATAATACGGTGTGAAAAAATTGTAATTTCTTATATTTCGTGTATCTTTAAATTAGCAAAAATTGGTTCAGTGCCAAACAAATAAGCTCAATCCTAGTTCTAAATATAGGTGTGAAGGGCTTCATTTAATACCCTAGTTTGTGATTATATGTTTATGGATGAGCGTTCATTCACTTGGGCTAGAAAAAAGTATCATGTGCCCCGAGATTCCACTTTCAGTTACAGTTGAGTTTTCAAGAAAATCAAGTCGCGTGCTATTTACATGAGAATATTCATCCATTCCTCTCAACTTGTGAGGTGCATAAGTCTGAAAAACTCTACCCTCGTAACTTGAACGTTTTTGTGTCTCTTTATTTATTTTGGTTTGTGTGTGTATGAGTATTTAGTTTTTGTATCATTTATTGTCAGTCCTATTTTTTCCTTTTCCTTCTTAAATACATTTGTCAACATTGTTAAATCTTCTATACTTTCTGCGAATATCGCTACGTCGTCTGCAAAGGCTAAAACGTTTATTTTGGTCCCAATTTTGATGCCAAGGTCCATCTCTGCTACTTTTTCCAGTGCTTCCTCAATTGCAATATTAAATAGAATTGGGAAGAGCCCATCTCCCTGCCTGACCCCTGTGCATATTTTAAACGACCCTATAATATTTCCATTGATCCGTACAAAGCCCCTTGATTCTGTGCTGCTAGATTTATCAATTTTCTTGGGATCCCCATGTTATCCATTTTTCTCCACAATCTATCTCTATTTATACTGTCATATGCCTTTTGGAAGTCGATAAAATTGCGTAGAACTCCTTATTGTACTCCCAGTATTTGGATATACTCTCTTTTATAGAGAATATTTGATTTGTGGTAGACCTGCCTTTCATAAACCCTGCCTGATACAAAAACTAAATACATGCATTTTTCAAGACGCTAAAATAAAAATACAGGTCCTCTGCAGATATATGGTCTTGAATTTGAAAAAGTAGACCATTTTAAATATTTAGGAGTAATTTTAACAAATGACAACACGGTAGAACCAGAAATACAAAACAGGTTTAACCTTGCCAACAGATGTCTGCATGCATGCAACCGAATTCTATCTTCTAAAGCCCTGTCACACAAAACCAAAATTAGACTTTATAAAACAATAATATCCCCAGTACTACTCTACGGATCCGAAACGTGGAGGCTGTCGAAGAAGCATTAGAAAAAACTAATAGTGTTCGAGAATAAGATATTGCGGAAAATATATGGGCCCACATACGAAGAACGACAATGGAGAAAAAAACACAACAGAGAAATCAGTAATATATGCAAACATCCAGACATAACAAGTGAAATAAAGGCAAGAAGAATCAGGTGAGCTGGACATATTCTGAGGAAAGAGGAGGGATGTCTGCTGAAGGAGGTACTAAATGGGATTCCTGAAGGAAGAATACCCAGGGGAAGACCACGGCTAAGATGGTGGGACCAAGTGAGAACGGATATGCAAAATATCGGAGCAATAGAAAGAGAGGCAGAAGATCGATCCAGGTGGAGTAGGCCACACGGATAAGTTTCCCTCTGTGACGACGTATCCTACCACTACTGGAGAACAGCTCATACCATAATAAGAACATAGTATCGAGTCTCAGCGGCAGTTAATGCAATATACCCAATACTCAATTACCTCTCCTTCTCAACTCCTTTTTCTCCGCCTCGTTATTTCTCCTCCCTTGCCTTCCCGGATTGGCGTCGTTCCAATAGCCTCGTATCGAATACATATTAATAGCTCCGCGTATCCAAAAAATAGTGTACAAAAATACTGACCCATTCCGTTTATCCACACATATGGCAACGCTTTTCTGTTTTCTCTTGAGGCCGTTTTACACTAGACACTTAATTGCGTAGTTTGATGCACAGAAACTGCGAAAACGCGGGAAGTGAATAAGAGCAAGGATTATTTTGCTGTCTTTCATTCACACATTTGCGCAGTAATTCTAGCAGGACCCCGCTTTTCACGGCGCAATATACACTGGTTATTTATCTATGCCATGGAATGCGCTTTAAAGTGCCTCGTGGAAAACGGCCTTAAAAAGACTTAAGATTAACAAATAGAGTCAACTCATTAAAAGCGATGAGATTTTCCAAAGTAGACAGGTATAAGCAAATAGAATGTTTTGAGAGCATAGGTGGAACGATTCGTGCTTCTGGATATTATTCTGGATGAGAAAGGGTTTGTAAAAGGGCTAGAGTGCAGGAATATGTTGATTACGAAATCATTTACAAAAAGGAGGGATTTAATGAAATGTGTTTCAAGGAAAGTAAAAAATAATATTAGAATACTTAACTCTCTACCGCGAATCATGGCGTCACATGGTTCGGAAACTTCGCCAACGCGAAATTATAAATATGAGCATATTGGGGTAATATGAGATGTGGGCGTTGAGAATAATGGATAAAGTAAGCAAGGAAGAGTAAAAGTGATAGTTATGGTGGAGAAGGAAAGACATTTGGAGTTGAATGCTCGGAGAAGACGGTAAAATGGCATATATTTCGATTTAGAGGGTGATAACAATTAGTAAGCGTGGTAAATCGAGAAAGAGAACAGACGTCTTGGGTGTCAGAGGGAAAGACAGAAGAAATGACTAGCTTAATACAGAGGAGACATAGAGGAGGAAAATAATAGTGTCGTGCAGTAAAGCTTGAAGAATACCCCAAAATGCGCAATCCGAAGTTTTCGAAAAGAGGGATTTTTCTAAAACCAAACAACCAATTGGTTGTGCTCCAAATGAATGACTATTAATTGTTGGAATGGTATTATGAACATATTAAAGGAGTTGTCCATTACAAAATAATTACTTTTTCCCAATAAAAATGTAAAAATGTGTAATATCTGTTTATTTTTATTTCCAGTTGTTCCAACCATGAATTCGGCCAACGGGATTCATTCAAAAATTACAGTATTGTATTTTGGGTAAATAAAATCTTTTGTACTTTTACAATGCATATGGAATGTTTGACTTCTTCCTCAATTTTACTTCTGCTCAATTTTTTATCACCTATCAACTCTGTCATATTCCAGTGTTCTCCAGTTTCTCGCCACAATTAATTGACGTGCGTATTCGTAATGCTGTCTCCTAACCTAGCCCTAGGCCGCTGAGTTCTTCCATCCATCTTCCCAGTCAAGACCTTCTGTGCTACTAGATTATCTGGCATCCTCTGAGCATGCCCTATCCATTGGAGTTACATTTTAATTGAGAGTAATCTTAATGGCATTGGATTCTCATCATAATACATCTAGACCAAAAAATATTTCATTGGAAAAAGTATGTCCAAAATTTTGTAAGACTACTGCCTCAAATAAAATTATTTGACCATTTACCGAACACCTGCACGAAAGGACTGGTAGAAAACTTGGTAAAGTTAATGTCTGTGTTACTTATCAGGATAATGTGGTCAGATATTTGGGCGAAGACATTTAATAGACTTCGTCTTATCCAAACAGCTTCATAATTCAGCGTTATCATCTAAATTTTGAAGGAATTTTTAATTAAAAATATTAAACGAAAATCAAATATTACCACATCACAAAAAAATTAGTGGTACCAACATGTGTTTTAAATATCTGATCATCCTCAAGAAGCCCTCAAAAGAAAATGAAATTGAAATTGATTCGAGCAAAGAGCATAACAAATGATATCTACAAGATAACTATTAGATGGTTACATGTTTGCTTGCTTCTATGATTGCCTCTGTTAATTAAGTATCGACTCAATGCTAAGTATGAAGGAGTTTTAGGTCAATTTCCATGGCTCAGTAAACAGGTGATGTCACATAAATACATATAAACAAAAAGTATTGCAAGGATTATCTAAAAAGCTAGTGATTCTAAAAAAGCGATCCAAATTACCCCTAGTGACCCTTTTATTAAACTTTCACGACAGAGTTTTATGATTATCCTGTCTAGCTTAGCCTCAATGACTTATCTCGGAATATGCAAAAACACTCAAGATTATTTTAAATAATCCTTGTTTTCGAAAAGCGGTTGGCTTAAACCTGTTTCAAAATATCTTCCAATTTGAACATTACTCTTCTAACAAGCATTAAACACTAAAATTCTCATAGCAGCAGTAATTTTGCTTATTTTCCACATTAATTATTTACATTTCACGTAATTTTTCACTAATTTGATGGGATTGTATCTATTTTCCACATTAATTATTTACATTTCACGTAATTTTTCACTAATTTGATGGGATTGTATCTATTTTCCACATTAATTATTTACATTTCACGTAATTTTTCACTAATTTGATGGGATTGTATCTTTTAGGACTTTTGAGTAAAGTTTCTAGGCAATTGACAAACACTTACTGAAATGTCAGTGCTCAATTCAGGATAATGCAGCTTAGTATTCATAACCGAATAATATTTTTTATAAATAATATGGTTCTACAGCTTAAGGTTTCCTGCAGTTTTAAACTGTAGAAAAGTACTAACAGGAGACATCGCGTGACTTATGTTCCGGATCTAAAAGAGGCAATTATTTTCTGAAACTATAGAGAGCATGCGGGAAAAGTGCCACGGCCTTCTTCCACATAGGTCCGGGTTCGAGAGTAAAACGCTACTAAAGAATCTTCCTCCGTATAAATCCTTTATAGTTCACGCCTCTCTCAACAGAGGTCGTAGCCCAGTGGGTTGAGGCGCTGAGCCGGTTATCCTAATTTGGTGGCTGGTGTTTGATCACAGATTGTGGCATTTTCTTTTCTTGCGAATATTTTACGGAATGACTGCACTGACCCACTCCCATACATTTACGGCAGTAGCAACAATTTTTAAAAATGTTCAGCCTATTTGGTGGATTTTCAATCAACCTCCTTGGGAGACTTTCGAAGTTAATTTCGGGATTCTTCTTCAGCCGAAAATAGGCTTCACATGCTAACAGACTTAGTATGTTTAGATTTTGAAAATCCAAGGATACTTCCGTGAATAAGATGGTCTTAGATTGGTCGTGGGTCTTTCTCAAGGCCGTAAACAATAAACGGATTATTACTTTTTAATTAGCAACGATGTACTCGCTTAAAATTTCCCAATTTTACTATTTTGCGTGAACTATATAGGATTTATACGGAGGAAGATTCTTTAATAGCGGTTTTCTCTCGAACCCGGGCCCTTGTGCAAAAAAGCCGTGACACTTTTCTCGCATTCTCTCTATTGTTTAAGAAAATAATTGCCTCGTTTGGATCCCGAACATAAGTCACGCGATGTCTCCAGTAAGTATTTTACTCAATTCTGGACACCAACGTTCAGGCCTTCAACAAAATGCAGCCGACAGCAGTAATGTTTACTGTATTTTTACTTAAAGATTCCATAAACCTAATGGAAGAGAAACAGTATTTTTAAATTAGCTAGATGAGCGAGAACTTCACGTTCGTAAATTTCATTCATCATACAAATGATAACGCCGGGTATCTTTAATCTTATTGTAATCAAACATTTACCACCCATTCCCATTAATCTGGAACATTAACTTTAACCCTATTGCAATGAAACATTTGCCACTTAATTCCCATAAATCTGGAACATTAAGGAGCAATCTAGTGAGGTTTGCTAGCAAATGTATGAAAGTTGAGGGGAAAATTAAGACACCTTGAAGAAAGCAGTGTGAGGAAAGTTCATTCAACCCAGTAACGTTAAAATTCACATGACGATATTCAAAAAAGAAGAGAAATCATGTACATCTACATAGAGTAATGTGGTGGTTCTTTTTGCTTTCCACATTGCTTTACTCCGGCCGATTCCCTGAACTGATTTCTTGCACTCAGCTTTGGCAGTTGATACCGAACAGATCCTCTTGATCTATGCCATCAGGGCCTTCTGGTGAAACTGCGGCCTCTCACCAATTGTGGTGTGTATGTAGGTTGTAGGAGCATTTTTTAAATTTTCTCTTTCCAGAAAATAAAAACAGAAAATGAGTTTTTCAAAAGGTGAAAAATATTTTCCCCACCCGGAATATGAACCAAGGACCCTCGACTCCGTCTGTAGAGACTGGAGGGCATATGTAGCCTAGGGGTAGAGAGTTCATAGACGGACTCTCTAGCTATGGTCTGCTTGGAGAGACTAACCCTAGGCTGCCTCTTCCCCCAAGCTAATGCTAAGAACATCCTTGTGCGGAATAAATAAAGATAGCTACGATAGTAGAAGACTACCGGAGGACTTTCAGAGATGTATAATGATTGCGATTCCGAAGAAGACAAGGACTGAGAAATATGAGGAGCATCGAACCTTGAGTCAGGTGTGACATGCGTTGAAAATACTCACGCGAATTATAAGCCAAAGGTTTGAAAGGAAAATTGAAGACTATCATTAGGAAAAACAATTAAGATTTAGGATGAAGAGAGAAATAAGGGAGGATATACTCTGCTTGAGAGTAATGTTTGAGAAAACGAAAAAACAAGCCATGATGTATGGCATTCGGAGAAAGCCTTCGACAACGTAGAGTGGAACAATATGTTCAGGCTGACAGAAAAAACTAGGAATAGATTCCGACAAAAGATTAATCTGCCAACCATACAAGAAGCAAGTCACCCCAATATGAATGAGAAATGGAGGAAAAAGAGAAGCTAAAATCAACAAAGGAGTAAGACAAGGGTCTAAGGTGCGCCTACTATTAAGGTATTATCCCACCACCTGACCTAAGGCCTTATTTCTGAGAAACACGACACAATTAGTGGCATTCGAAACACTATATTTAGCTTGCCAGGTCGACGCGGAACCAATCTTCCTTCTGCGCCGGCAACCATTTTGTACATCACCAGCACTATAGATAGTGTAAGTAAATCATAAACAGTAAATTTAACCAAAAATCCGATAGAAGCAACTTATAAATGTATTCTGGACAGAAGCATATGCATTTAAATGTAACACAAAGGAAACAATGTACTTCTTGGTGAAAAAATAGTACGCCAATTCAAGTTATCAATATAAAAAAATGGACGATATTCATTGACATTATACTCTACTCAATGACAAAAGATGAAAACATTAGAAGCATTGAGTCAATTCAAACATTATACGCTATTCATAGAGAACCATATAACCGAGGGAATGAACCAAGATTTTTACAAAGCACATAATTTTACTCTTGGGTGAAAATATTGGCAGGGTAGGTGAGAAGTTTCCTCATCAAGTAAGCTACATTACTAAGAAGATACGTTACTAAGAAGATTTTGGTATACCTGAAATCAAAAATAAAATTTGAGATGAGAAATAGATAATTAAAAGCTTCGTGAAATTTAGAAAAAAATTAAAAAGTTACAAATTCATTATTAGATAAACCGATGAAGTTTATTTACCTATTTCTAAAACTAAAGTAAAAATGAATACCATTTGAAAAATATGGAAATTTAATATCTACTAGTTTTCAAAAGGATTAAGTAATGATCAATTTTATCTATTGCCGATGACAATTTTATGTATGAAACAACTTTAGAAAGAGATGTCGCAGATACTTTTTCATGATATTTTTCTTGTAGAACACGGATATCCTTCACATTAATTATTCAAAAGAATATTCTAATTTTGATAGATTAAGAAAGGTGCATAAAGAGCTCTTAAAGGCATTCATTAGAGCAAGAAAATACACCCAGTTAAAAGCGATATATCTTGAGATAGAGGATAGCTTTTTTAATGATGACTCAACTTTTAATATCCATAAAAATTTAAAACAATACTTATGGAAAGGTTTCTGACGTACAAATGTACAATGATGGTAAAATAATATTTTAGAAAATGTAGTTTTTTGTCCAGAAAATGTTTTAATATATAATAACCTCAAATAAATAAAGACAATATACAGCAGCATAATGTAGAAACTTATGTAAATTATATTATAGAACATGAGATGGAATATCAATTATGAAATATTTAAAAAATAAACACCAAATAGATGAACATTTTGAATAGTAATTTTTAGTAGCACGATGAAATATGGCCATAATGGGAACAAGCTCAGGGAAAAGTAAAAATGAGTAAAATGTAAAAACATATCACGAAAAGGTAAAACACGGTTATAGGAAAACAGAGTAACTAAAGGCTCCATTTTCCAACTAAACGCTTGCAAATACATCCAGCAATATTTATCTTCGCAACGTTTGGTAACCGCTTTTTACTTTGGTTGCATTATTAAATAAAAAACACGCATGCCCCTTGTATCTAAATATAGCATTCAAAATAAATACCCAACAAGCCCTCAATGTGACAACATTTCCACCATGTATTTCAATGGTTGAGTGAAAATCAAGCTTCCCATTCTCGATGCTTGTTTTTCTCATGTAATACCACGTAACTGTTTGCAGGTAGTAACGATCCACAATTTCGCAGCTGTATATCGTCGTAAATGAAAACCGTTGGATATGAAACATCCAAGCTATACACTTAAACCTTTTATTTGCCCAACTCTCCCAGTTTGAAAGTAGTACAAACTCAACTCAAAGTCCAGGGTTTATATGTTCCCTCCACTTGTCAACTTCACTTAAACTAAAACGCAGTAAAATATGAATAATACACCACCAACGTTGGCTATAAATGAAGCCAAGCAAAGTTCATATCGGAATAAGCACTACACCGATGGAATGTCATTCTGCTAGATGCCGCAAGTTGCGGTAGGAACTTTTCTTAAGTACTCGTGTATAATAGTTTTACTGAGCAGAGAAAATCAATTCAATTCAAATTTTACTAATACTTATTGATATAGGCCACTGGGGGTCGGTCGTTTCAGTGGTCAGGTGTAATGGTAGTCAAACCTTTTTGACGGTACCCAAAAACATCATGCGTTCTATTTTCACACCAGATACTACACTATCTAATGAAACGGTGGCAGAGGGGTAAAGCCCCTCCCTGCCTGCCAAACCAAGTGGGTTTGAATCCCACCTGGGTTGGATATTCAACTCCCATTGTATGGCTGTGTGTGTTCAAATAAAGTGTTAAAAGTAGGATTTAAAAGAGAATCTCCAAAATATACTGGAAATGCGCAAATAAAGAGTACTTAGATCACAATAGTATGCCTCATGATATAATTTTATATCTATTTGATCATTTTCAGGTAAAACCCATTGTTTATAATTTATGCAAGTCCAAAGGTACAAGTTATTCGTCGCAATGAAGCAAAAAGAGTCAGTCATGGCGTTATTCAAATATTAAGACCGAAATATACACCCAATATATGAAACACGAATCTATTTAATGGGGCCGTGACATTCCGACTTTGAAAAACGTCAATTTAATGGTTCGTGAATAATCTAGTTAATCGTCAATTGTCTTCCATCGTTGAATTCATTGATTATAGTATTGGTTACCCTGGCGTTACTGGTCTGGGTCTTCCTATATGCCAAAATTAATGTCACCCACAGTCACTGAATGGTCTTTCATCTTGGCAAGCATCGATTCAATCATTTGATGTACAGCCTTACACATTGAATATCGTCGTGTTTTAATCTTAAATATATTTCTCCGAGGGGAAGGTGAGTAATCGCTTACCAATCTTACACATTCCGTTGACCGTAATCCACGTGCACCACTCAATAGAGTAATATTTAAGTGATGGGAGAAATAAGACACCAAAATGCGGAGTTAATTATTCTTGTCAATTGATGACACATTGGTTTTTCTCAATAAATTACCAAATTATCATGCTAATTTGGTTTATTAGCTAACGGAGGGTGAATTTTTCTTCCTCGAAATACAGTTTTACTTTGAAGCGACATATTTTTGTCATTATTACCTACGAGATGACGGTTTTCCGAATATACCGATTTCACACTGATTTTAAATCTCTTAGCTTAACATTTGATGGACGATTTTTTTACTATTAATGAGAGTTAATTTTCCTCCTTATCACTAGATAATTAAATTTACAGAAAAAATATTAAAGTTGTTTAAACTCTTTAAAAATTTTGTATAAAGCTAAATGATTTCGGGCCTCATTAGGTGGAATTCTCTAATCGCAGAATGAGTTATAAATAAAAACTCTACAATTCCACTTGAAGTTTGTATTTTCACATGAAAAGCAACTACATTTAATGAAAGATATGGGGTATAAGAAACTCGGTGTCATAGGTTTGAAAACGAATATTTTTCCCTCTCATAGTGCGTAACCCCAACCTATCCACGACAAATTCCTAAAAAATTAAATTTACCATAATCACGTGTACCTGAAGAACGTATTCATTTAATTAGACGTGATAGGTGCCCAGAAATTCTCTGCTATGCGCTATTAACGGTGGGGTATTGATATATTCCTTTTATTCAATGGCGCTAAGGCAAAAATGGATGCCCAGCACATTGGAATGTTACCATATTAGATTTTAATGTTAACGGCATCTAGGCCCGAAAGATAAATGCATCGGAAGGTAGCAGCCTTACACCACGCATAATAAATAATATTTGCCCATTAGCCAAATACCTACAAGGAAGGAGCTAGCTTGAACACTTTGGAACAGTCCATATCTGAGTCACTTTTCAAGTTCATATGGCCAGAAATTCAGGCTAAAACTTTTGATAAGCTTTGTCTTATCCAAACAGCTCTATAATTCAGAGTGACCGTCGATTCTTTGAAGTAATATTTTATTAAAAATTTTTAAATAGAAAATTAAATATATCATTGAGTCTAACACATCTATAACTGCAATGAATATCATTTAACAGAATTTAACCGCAGCTCCTATCACTCTGTCACGAGTCCACGCATGACCATTCTTTGAATTTTAAATGCATGAGTAACCTGAAGCCGAAGTTTTGATGAAAATGCCAAATGTATCTTCGTCACTCAAACTCACGAGACGGCGGCTGATGGAATAGACGTGTCTTACACTAGAATATTTAAGCCTGGCCATTTCCAACCTACGTGACGTTGACAGTGCGATCCGAATTACTTTCTGATATTGCTCTCTCCTCCTGTCATATCGGGGGAATATGGTTCAAAGCCATGCCAAGAAAAGAATGGTAACTTTTTGCAAGCCCAAGTATTATGGCATCGGAAAGTTTCTATTCCCTCAGTTTTTTCTCCAACAGAACGCCTCGAGGGAGGAAGCTTGCTCAGTTATTTTCAAAAACCACACCATGCATAACACGATTGACGATTGACACGCAATAGGTAATAGACCTTATCTATAGTGCCTTCAAGTCTTTTGCGGAAAAGATGAAAATTAATCTGCACTTGGCTGGTACATTTGCCATTGCCTTTTTATTGGAGGCGCGTAAACCACTATCAAATGTTACCGATGTTAAGCCCGAACTAGGAAATTATAATGATATATAAGCATGTGCAAAGAAATAAAACTGAAGGCCACAGGAGTGGTGCTATAATATATGTGGGAAAAATATAATCACAAATATCACTTAAAAGATATATCCATGGAATATAAATCCACCTTAGCCGAATAAAACCAGCTTAGCCTATGACAGCTGAGATGTTTATAATTTAATAGCATATGGTGTAATGGGCATTTTTCTTAGCATAAATGTAAATGCATACTAACATATACGATTCATAAAATCCCATGAATGAACGCGTAGAGTTCACAACGGAATGCTTTTCTCTAAATTTCAAACTAGAATACCGATTCGTCCTATGATGGGAAGGTTCATTTCATAAATTTACAAGTATTGAATGAGTAATAAAAGCAAGAAATTCAGTAACTCCGTGTGTTTTTATTTTTCTAAATAGTCATACTTCTAAATTTGGCGTATAAAGAGCACCCCAAGATAAAACAAAGTAATGAGATTATAGCGAGGAAGTGTCCCTTCTCTGATCTTTTCATTATTAGGTAAATACTGGGGAATAATTACCATATTTTTAAATATAACGTATATTTTTATCCCAATCGTAAAAATGGACATTAAAACGATATAAAAAATATATTTTCCCTCTTCGTAATAGGGTTTAAAATTTTGTCCTGGAAGACAGGGTTTGAAGACACAGACAGAGAGAAGACAGTTTTCAATTTAAATCAAGAATGTGTTCAATTACTTCACAGCCTGTAAAGATAAGCAAGATGATATTCAGTATTCCACTCTCTGCCGGTTATTCCAATTAGCGACTTCTTTTTTTAAAGTGATTCTATATTACTTTGGCGGAAGTGTATCTTTTTGGAATGCATCATTCAATGATTAAAATAATCAAGCATTTTGAAGGTGTTTGATCAATACTTAAAATGAGTAAAATATTTTTCACAGTTACGAAAATAATCGAAATGTCTGTACACTCATCTTATCTATGAAATTCGTAAACCCTTTACATACATTTCTCTTCATTATATACATTTATAGCGTAGTATTTTTTAATTAGATAAACTTTTAAAACTTTAAATTCATCAAATATATTCATCTTTCCAATGATACCATCGGGTATTTTGAACCTTTTTAAATTCAAGCGTTTACCTCCAGCTCCCTAATTCCCGGGCATTTGAAGCATCCAGGAGCAATCCAATGAGGATGGCCGGCAAATCGATGGAAATTGAGGATAAAATAAAGACAACATGAAAACAGCAGTTTGAGGCGAGTTCATTCAACCCAGTTACGTACATAATGGCCGGCGTGAGGTATAAATAAGGATATTTACCAAAGAGGGAAATCGTATCATACGAATCCATACCGTAATTGGAATTTGTATTGCAACGAAACCATACTCCATTATGGCAAATAAGTTCACAAATGTTTAAACCTTGAAATGTGAATCATTTTAAAAATATAGATTTAAGATCCAGATGATTTCTGTTCTCAACCTCTCTATTTATTAATACTATCTTCTTTCTATACGTCTATTATCACAGGAAAAGAAAAACTAAAACAAATCTGAGCCCTGAAGAAGCATAATAAATATTCTAAACGTCGGCAGGAAGGAGTGATAAACAATTCATCATTTAATATAGAATTATATTATTGTTTCGGACTGGCTGGGGATAACACGGCTGGAGATGGGCATGGCTGAGGGTGGGTCACTATTGAGACATGTAACAATGGCCTTATCGTAAGATATTGCGCATTAGATAGTATTTATAGATTTTTTTATTCTTCGATTAATTGATTATTCATTCAGCAATTCTTTACTCAAATTTATCTTAAAGTAATGCGAAGTAAAAACACAATTTGAAAAACTGGCTGACAGTTTTAGGTTTTGGATGGAATATTTGGTCATTACTGGAAATAAAACTATATAAAGAACTACAAAGATAAAGGACGATTCACTGACGGTAAAAATGTTTAACGAAAGACTGGTCTGACTAGAGTCTGTATGCAGCACAGATGTTCACAATCGTAGAATTATGGTTTATGTTACTGATAACCATTAACTTTCGCAAGGAAAAAAATATTGTCGGAAGAACTGTGTGGAAATAACCCCTGGCAGGCAGCGATACCACGAAACATGAACGGTGAGTGAATATGGAAACTTCAACATTTGTATCCTTCAGCTTATATGACCAGCGCAATTTAATTGTGTAGCGGGTGACCTACCGCAAGGGTTCAATACTGAACCAATGACCATAAAATAACGGGATAACTGAACAGTACCTAGTACCATCTCGAGTGAATGAATTTATAAATACTTTCCTAATTGATTCCAATGACTCAATTGTTTTTAATTACAAATGACATTACTTAATTACCCAGGCACTTTTCAGGATATGCGTATAAAACCTTGGAGAGAAAAGTTGCATGATCAAAACTCTTAAGCAGAGACCAACGGACTGTTCACATTTCATGTCACAGGCGAATCTTGAAAACAATATAAGAAGAAAAAATAAATATGTAGAATTACCGTGAATTACCAAGAATGGTATACATCAAGTTAAATACGAAGGACGTATAAGTAAAGAATTATGTAGGAATAAAACGCTTTGCTGAGAGGATAGTGCAAGGATGAGCAAACCAACCTTCGGATTGATGACAGCACCAGTTAATGATGATGTCTATTAACTTTCGGGTACCATAATAGATTTACTAGAACTGATCTGGTCCTTGAACCGGTTCCGATCTGGTGCCATTCTTTTCAATTGCTCGAACGTGGGGCAGCCTAGTTCCTTGGACTGTTGACCCATGAACTCCATCCTATGCCTGCCCCGGCAGTTAGTTACCTCAACAGTACCTTCCTATATGAAGACCAGCAAGCTTTCGTACCTTTGTAGGTGTTCTGTCCAGGTATTTCTTCATTTTCTTGGCTGATTAAGTAGGAATGGTGCCTCTCCCATCCGTCTTAGAAGAGGAAGTTGCCGACTCTGTCCACCCAGGGTATCCTTGGCATCATCGGATACACCACATCTCAAATGCCTCCACTCTCATTTCTTCTGCCACCCGTAGGGTCCAGGTCTCAATTCCACATACGACTATGCTCCAAGTATAGGTATTGTACAAGACGCTAATATTCTTCGATGCAAGGAGTTTTCTTTTCTGGTAAAATGCATTCTTCGCCTGGTTTATTCTGCTTATCAAGTCTCTTTTGCTTCTCCCATCCGATTTTAACTTGTTTCCTATTGATAAAGTTTTCTCTGAGGAGGATGGGTGAGTAGCTCATCGAAACTTCGGCTATGAAAAGTCTAACCTGGTGCCAAACCCAAGAAGACATTATCCATGTCATTCACCGGGAAAGCCTATGCGGTATTTCAACTTGCTACCTAAGCAAGAAAATTCCTCTACATTGTCAACAATTATATGTAATTTACATTATGAAGTTTAATATAACATTATTTTAGGCTCAAGAGGACTCTACTAATTATTCTTCCCTGGTTTTATAAAATGTCCATATTTTTAACTGTTTTTTGTGCAAAATGTTTGCATTGGCATCATATTTCTGTAAAACACTTAAATAATAACACCTATTGTAATGTTATACACAGATTAGTGAGGAAATTGCATACTTTCTCCTTTTGTCATGACCTGTGTATCTATTTCAAATGCTCAATAAATTAAATACGAGTTTTTCAACAAAAAAAATATTTTTCTACGATTGCCACTATCAAGTGAGTTTCCTACTACAGATTCCCAAAATGAAGGCATTGTAGCTCAGTGTGCAGAGTATTCAGATTCAGACTGGATGGTCTCGATTTCAAGATCGATTCAAGCCTCTGAGGACGCCAAGCGCTTCAAAATCGTCTTGGTGCATTATCTGGGAAGCAACACAACACTGGTAGGTGACCCAAGGCAAAGAAATTCCCCGGTTTCGTGAATTTATTAACCTTATGCTCATAAAACATGCACGACGTAGTTTCTATCACCTCATAACAAACCAACATTTGGTTGATCAGTGAGAGAGTGAGACGTCAATTCTTTTAAGTGTACTTGCGGTGGAGTGTGAATAGGCTACGTTTCTTAAAAGCCACTGTATAAAGAGGAAGAGGGAGTATTTAAAATGCAGGTTCTGATTTATTATTCCAGTGGAATGAATTAGGAACATAAAAAAACTTGAAAGCCAAATTATAAATGGAGCAACTCGATACTGTAGTTTTCTATAAGTGTATTGTATTCAGAAACACTGGGCTGCCCACGTAAATAAGAGTATCACACTAATCTGAAAAGCATCATGAGATATATGATACACCATTAAAATGGGTTTCTATCAATTAAGAATGGTAGATATACTTCAGTGAACAACAGAATAAAAAAAGTAATGGAAAAATCAGAATCATTTTAAAAATGATAAATATGGTAAATTTATTCACAAAAGAAAGTCCTTATGCGCAGTGATATTCATTAATAATAAAGTGAATTTCTCACGTAGTCAAGGTCCTTTTTTCGTAAAGAAATATATCTGCTTTACTCCCTTTATGCTAATTACTTCGCTACATGTGTTACAGCAGTGATATTGCCAAGCGAATTTTTCTTATAAAACGTCGGCATTCCCTTTCATGTTTCAGTTTTAAAAAAGAATTTCTGTGAGCGGTTAAAAGCATCACGAGGAGAGCGTTTGTGATCTCCATAATTAGAGAAATAAACGAGACCATCACATCAAAGGGAAAATAAATAACAAACGTGAAAAAACACGAGTGCAAATGCTAGGCAAGCCTGATGAAATAACAATATAAATGCAGATGTGGAAGGAATATCGCGAGAGGGCTTTCTGGTGCTATTTTCATTTCCTCTCTCCCTCCATTCCAGCGTTCCACCTCGTCATTTTCCTTTTTCGTTCTTCCAGCTCGTAGCTTTTATTCGTCATCGCCTCTCGAGCGAACCCTTTTGATACGAGACCCTCGTCGTCGTTCGTCCTTTCTCCTTCCTCTCTTCACGCTCCAGCGGGTCCTGGTCTCACGTATTACCCCGCCCTTTCCAGTCCAAACGTTCCAGGAAGTAGAAGGTCCCTCGATGAGGTCAACTCACCAGACGCGAATGAGGCAGGGCGTGTCCCGGTCAGCTGGACCAGGGCTGCAGTATTCTCCTTTTCACATTGTTTTTTTATTCTTTCATAGAGAAAAGCCCATAAAATAAGAATGAGAGATTCATCTGGTACTCGAGATGGCACACTTGCGTTTTCCAATTGAATTTGTCTCATTTATAACAGCATTTTACACACTATGATAATTTATGCTCTACACTGCCCATCAATCAATTACTCAACCAATGAAAACTTGAGAAATATCAAATTTCAAGTTGTGTAAAATAATTGAAAATCATCAATATCTTCGTATGACAGCAATTAAAGCAATATAGGAAAAGAAATTACAAGTGAATTATCAGCACAGTACAAAGTATTTAACCTTTAAAGTACTGAACTATTTACAGAATGAAAATTTAGAAAGTTTTCGTTGAATAACTCTAACTATAGGTTTTTCAATGGAATGCCTCAAATTTAGCACTTTAAAAATTCTCCAAAAATCTTTTTCCTTTTACCCCATGTGATATTTCTCTATGAGAAGAACGTGGTAAGTAGACACACTGGATGCAAACCAGGGTGTGTACCTGTCAGCTGAATGACAGGCCTGTAGTATTCTTCTTTTTTACATGTTTTTTTTATTATATATATATAGTTAATAAACAAATTAGATGAGAGTAAGATGTATGCTCACTCTACGCTTGAAGTTTATTGATCAGCTAATGGTAACAAGAGGAGGATCCATAAAAAAACCTTAGTCATTCAAGTTATGCATAGGAAATATAGCCTTCTCAATGATTTCACATTGTAACTATGGAGGGTAAGAGTATGTCATCATATAGTATTAGAATCTTTATAGTACACAAACTTTCACCTATAGTACACAAACTCTCAACTATAGCACAAATTTAGTGTGAAAATTCCGGAAATTTCATGGAAATACTAAGAATATACGATAATAGGATATTTTTAAAAAAGCCAGACATTGAATTACGCAAATTTACTAGAAAATGTTTACTATACTCCATGTAATATTTCAATGTTTTGCTGTGAACTCAGTTAGTCAACTAACCACCCAAAATAAAAGAAAAGGTTACGTGTACAAGTAAGCCGGATGGCTTGGTGACACGATTTTTTTTATTTCCATGTTTTTATTAATCTATTCCAGGTAATATGCAATGACATTTAAATTACAAATTCGTCTTTTACTCAAGAAGGTTCAAATTTTATAATCTCTCATTTATGTATCTGTAACTTTACATAATTTATATTCTACTACGCTCAACATATATTGATTATTCAGCCACAAAAAATAAAAGGACCCATTAAACGACTGTAACATTACTTACATCATCTGAAGAAACTTTTTAATAATTTCACTCGTCACACATAAAAAATAAGCGCTTCCTTGCGGCCACATTCGATCAAATACTAAGGAAAGAAACCCCAAGGGTATGGCTATCCATACAGTCCAACTCACGAGATTTCAATGAGAAGGTGTTTATGTTGGCATTGTAACTGGCATTAATTCACTGTTTTGTACAAGTTTGCTCATGATTAAAAAAGGAAAAGTAAAAAATAATAGATGATTTAACTGTATTTGGCGCAACTACTGAAAATTTGCTCACCAAATCATATTTTTTATGAAGGATATTAGGCGCAGGACAATTTTTGTCTAATAAATAAGCACCTTTTGACGAGTTTTTTCACTATACGATGTTACGTTTGGAGCATTTTTTACAATGCTTTGCGTGAGGTAGTTCTAATTTTTATTCTGTAGACTATTGGGTGGTATGTAAAACAATGATCTTCAAAGCTTCAAACTAATATTTTGACGTCACAAGGTTTTTCTTCACACTTTTTCCATTCTCTTTCATTGCCTTTCACCTTCTTAGCCTGCATTTCTATTTTTAATGATGCAAATGATCTTAGCTGCTGGTTGCTTCCCTTTATAACCAAGTAATCAAGCATAAAAACTGGAAACTACTTAATTTTTCCAAGGGAAAGGTAGTCAGAGTAGGATTTTTATCCGTCCTCCTTCAAGAAAAACACATAGATAAAGGGATATTGCTGATATTGCAGTTAAGAGTAACCACTAACTTTCCTTCAGTCCCGAAGTCAAGCCCCAAGTGATTGCATTTATCAAAATTAGTTTCCAAGAATTTTTTGCATTAGCTATATATCGGTTTCTTCCAAATTTTCAATATTTTTTATTTATTTTTCCTATTACTTCACCAATTATCACCGTGAAGACCATGTAATTTTATGTATGGTTTGTTTTTAATTAAATGTTGATGTAGTAGGCTTAAAATCTAGCAGCAAATAGGAGGATGCATTTTTCCACGGATAAAAGAAAACCAAAATAGATAATAAATTTATTTCACGGAAGAGCATAACTAAGCATAGCGTGTCATTAAAACAGGAATAAACTTCTGCTTGCGTTAAGTAGGAGGATTACTTTTTAACTTTGGTAGGGATCGTATCTGAGGTAAAAATCGAGATGTACGTCACGATCGAGAGGACTGTCCGAAGGTTGTAATTTTTGCAACTTTCTACCTACATTTATCTTTCTATTTTTTTCCTTCCAAATTTTCGAAATCCAATCTGATACTAACGGAATCTGTTTCCCGATTTGAATCTGAAACAAAAATACATCATTGCCCCTCTGAACCAGTTTACAAGTTGTTGTCTGGAGCACGAAGAAAGCACGTGAGTAAAATGGGGTAAACGGGGCGTGGTTGTCCAGGGCAGGTAGATAGATGGCCGGGAGGCGACCCCGCCCTTTCCCCGCGTGCTCCCTCGCTCGCTCGCCGGGAAAAGTCCGCGCACGCGTCGGGCCTCCGCCCGCTCGACTCGAAATATGGGATCGTCTGGTAGCTGGAGTGTGTTTCCCGGAATCGTGGGGCGTCGGCGGCGGCGACTGTGAGGGTAGACGGCGGGGGCCGCTCCCGCCTCTCTCCCTCCCAACTTGCCCCACCGCTACCATCCAAGGGAGTCCCGACAGACGGGAAAGGGGGGCAGAAGGGGGGCAGGAAGAGGAAAAGGAGGCTGGGCTGTGACCCATTTCTTCTGACCCACTTCACCCCTTTAAACGCGACTACTACTATCGATCGTCTAACTCATGGCTTGACGTGTAAAAGGGGTCAATTACACCATTCCCGACTGCTTTAATCCCGTTCACGTAAGGGAGGAGAAAGAGCTTGTTCCAAATATTCCTTTTTTTTAATATCGTTTTTTTTTGGTCCTCCATTTTACCGATGCCTGTAGCGCCGCATTCCACAAATATTCCGAAAGCTTCCTCCTCTCCTTTGCCTTTTTTCTTTCTCCTACACGCACGCACACAGAGTTAGGTTCTTTGTTATATTTTTCTTTTCGTTCTGGTTTTTTGCTCTTCTGTGTTCAAAGGGATATCTATTTTTGGAGGAAGATTGCGCAGCGTTTGAGCTTCTGCATATGTCCAGGAGTCGCAGGCAGATTGAACATGATGCTCTGATGCTATTGGTTTTTCGTGATAACATCTTCCGAAAAAAAATATTAGCAAAAACGATTTTTCAAAATAATATTGGTATGACGTTGCTACCTTGGGAGGGTTATATTAGAGAGGTTAAGTGATTAGAATAGAAAGTGTGAGGAAAGGAATATATCTGCACAAGAGACAAGAATCGTTTTGCCAGTGATTGTATAGCATCATGCCTTATCATATTGGCAAGTTCTCAGTGGTTAGATTTTTACTTTGGAGTAATCGTAATCTAGTTCAGTATGTAGTTATTACTCAGTCAATTTAAAAAAGAGAAAATTTAAAATATGACAACTAATAAACCCGAAACGTATAAATTTTGCTTGGAAATTAAATAAATTAGAGAAGTATTACCCAGTTTCGATGATTTATTTCAGTCAATGGAGACACTCAGCAACTTGATAAATATTTCCGTCAATTTTTCAATCATATTGCTAATTAGTTAGATCACATAGCATTTTTTATTAATTTAACAGGAGAAATAATTTAGGCGTCCTACGTGATGAAACCGACGACTAAAGAAACATTTTTATTTCTGGGACTGCCTATTGACTGACACAAAAATACACATTAATTGAAATTGCCATTAATTTCAAGCTCGCGTCATTCCTTTTTTTCCTACATTTGTACTTTTACGACAATATTAAAATTACTACAAACTGCATTTTTATTTTTCCTCAGAGAAATTATAATTTCCAATTTAGAATTCGTCGACCGACGTAATCGAAGGTAAAAAACCTTTTTCCTCAATAACCACCTCATATGTAATAGATACAAAATAAAATATTATTATGATTCAAATAAGATAATCCACCTTTGCATATTGAAAAAAGTATTTGTATTTAGCATAGTGACATAGTGAACTTTTATTAAGTTATCGCCTCGTGTATTTTCTTAGGATTCCCGAAAAATCTATTCTTAAGCTGTTTGCCGAGTGGATGAGCCTGAAATACAAGTAAGTACATTTTCTCCCGTGAGAAGGACAACAGAGTACTTCACCAATCGATGAAATGTGTCAGGAATACTCCCAGAGTTGATTGATTTATATTGATTACCAATTCATCATGTACCTTTGCTTTAATAAAAAATGAATCACGCGGAAATCAAACAGATAAATATCTAAAGCTCATGGCCTCAATTCCATCATGTGGAAGACTAGGTATGCAACGATATTTTGCGCTCAATTCAAGTACTCATGCCTCTAGATGAAGAGAATGTATACTCTTGTATCATCGCCAAAAAGGTTTAATACCTTCTCTGGTTAACTTTCTTCTGAGTTGACTGAATACAATGCAATAACATATCAAATGTGGGTTAAAATCTAGTAATTACTTTTTCAGGCCACTACAACGAACCATAAAGTGCTAAGTGCTTATTACTGGAGTCATACGGAAACGGAACTTTAACGTGTAAATGAGGACTTGCACAATGGGGTCACAAGTGTGACTTCGGGAGGAACCATAAGTTCCAATAAATAGACTTTTAGCTCTCTTATCGGCGTATCTTTCAGGGCATTTTGAGGGGTTCACTCGTTTTGGTATTAATCTAATAAACGTAAAAGATTCCTTACCCAAACTATAAAATCAAAATTTATCATCACATGCGAATTCCACTCTAAACAGATATAGGTAGTCACCAAACGCTTAACGCTTAAAAAAAAAGCTTAATGAGTCAGATTTCAGCATCCACATCCACAGGAGGAGCGGCGTGGTGGCCTAGAGGGCAGAGCGCTTGGCTCTAATCGAAGGGTACCGGGTTCAATTCCGGGTGAAGCCTTTGGACGCCCTCGAACAAAAAAAATCCTCGGAGTGCGAGGTAGCCCAGGGAAAGGAACTGGCTGAACTGAAATTATGAACTACACTGAATGTGTGAAGTTCACACGCCTGTGCTTAGTCTATCTATGTGGCTCTATCCTCAACTATCCAAACCAACCTTCGGGTTGAATCACTGAGTGAGTGATCCACAGGAGAATCCGAAATTTTCAAAGGGATAATAAGATCCAGAGATTTTTCGGGAACGAAGCGATGCGAATGTTCACATTTCTTGAAAAGTCTTTGTAAAACACAGTTAAAACTCAATTATTTAAAAGCAGGAACTCACAGAAATTACAATGCCTGGCTCAACTTCGGTAGTTTTATATTTAATGAGATATCTCTTACATTACAAATGCCTGATGAGAAGACGGAAAAAAAGTTCCTTACACCTCTAATACATTTTGTGGTCCATTACAATCTGATTGAGCGTCATCTCAGAGTTCATAATAATTCACGCATTGGTTGTAAACGGCAGTACCTACTGGAAACAAAACTTAATCATCAATAATATAGAATAAAGAAACTCTAAACTATGAGTCTAGTTATTATTTATTAGTATGTGCTTAAAACTGCGATGAAATGGATAATCATAATCTGAACTGTAATAATCCCCAATGAGGTAAACACGATTTTTAAGGCTATACCCTCTTGCTATTGGATCCGCTATTTTTTATTTCGTAATTCTGATGGCAGAATCATAATTAGCGGCCATGAAAATATCCTTACTCACATTTGTAAGTCAATTTCAACTCTGATGTATATATGTAGCTCTTTGCATCAGTAAGTACTCGCATATATGCTCATAAAATTAGATTACATGTATAGACGTTCGTGGACAGGAAATTAGGGCTGTTAGCTGAATTTTAATTATGAGTAATCCATAATATCATTGCATTAGCAGCTGACTTGGGTCTAAGGTCTCGCATTATCGCTTCGACTAACTTGAGAGCTCAGTTTCTCATAAGCAAGTAAATATTTATGGCATGTTAAGCACTGCCTCTAGTTTGCGAATTGGGCGTGATCTTGCTTCATGCTTGCTTCTACGGTTGATATTAATATTGTAAGTCACCCGCATCATAGACAAGTTAGTCAAAAAACAGTTGTAAACTGGATAAAATTTCCTTAGAAATTTATTAATTCATTCTGATTAGAAAAATATACATTCAAATGCAACTCAAAGAAAACTATACAATTATCATAAAAAATAATAAGAAAATTCAAGTTAACAAAAATATTTGACCAGTTAAAATGACAGTGAACACTTCTCGGTCTCAGAAGATGAGATGTTTAGACAACGATGTGGTCCCATTTTTCAGAGCACACGTTCTTAAAGAGAGAACCAAACAACCGATTGAACGGACCAAGGTTTTAACAAAGCGCATAATTTAACTCTTGGGTGAATATATTGGCAGGAAATTTGAGAGTTGAGAAATTTCCTCCACAGTTCAGCTACAATACATTCCACAACAGCTGATGGTATACCTGGAAATATAGATAAAATTGCGATGAGAAAATGAGAAAGAAAAATTTAATTAAATCTAGAAAAGAAATGGAAAACTTAGAAGTTTGTTATGAGATATAATCAAGTAATTTTTATTTAAGTGCTTCAGAAATCCAAAGTGGAAAAAATATCATTCAAAGATTCGGGAACTTTTTTTCTATACTTCTTTTGAAAGTAAAAGGATGAAGTAGAAATGAATTTTGTTCAAAGCCGATTAAGATTTTATGCATTGAACAATTTTGGTGTGAGTTGTTACAGTTACTTGTTAATGATATTTTTTCTTAATGAATCCAGTATGTCTCAATGCTAATTATCCGGAAAAATATCCCAATTTTTCAAAATTAAATATGGTACATGAAGAGGGTTCAATGGCATGCATGCCGAGTAAGAAATGACATGGGGAGACTTCCAAATGCGTCTACGAGCAGACTGCCAGAATTTTAATGGAATGAAATGAGACAATATTGCATTACATGATGTATGGCAAACTCGAGTTAGAGTTACAAACGATAGAGAGTTGATAACTAAAACTCTTAAAAATCCTTAAATATGTAAAAAGAAAATTTCTTAGGTTGGAATGCACAAATGAAGTTCCAGTAACAATGTATAATTCAATGTTTTATGCCTAGCAAATCTAATGAACTACAGAAATGTCAATCAATTGAAATTAACCGAGCATAAAAACTTTGCGAAACACATTAAAGACCAAAATGTACTATAATAACCATTAAAGATTAGTTGATAACATACATAGGATGAAAATCATCATTGAAAGTTTTTATAGTGGAACGATGAAAATTAATCATAATAGCCATGAGGTCAGGGAAAAATAATAATGAGTTAAATTTTTAAAACTTTGGGCCTAGAGATTAAATCCAGTACACGAATACAGGAAAACTAAAGCCTCCATCTTTCAAGCGAACTACTGATGGTAAGTTTTGCAATATATACTAGGTGTGATCAAAAAAAGACCGGACTGATTTTATTCCGCGCAAACCGTTCAACGGATCGAAACGAGACACAGTGCGCCATCTAGCCACACATCTGACGACTAAAACGAGAGATGTTTCGTTTGTTTACGTCGAGTCGTTACGCTGCAGCAGCGGTACGTGTCTTAACCTGTTCGTCGCCCCGTGCAACGTCAGCAATGAAGGAGCTAGAGGAACAGCGTGTGTGCGTGAAATTTTGTATCAAACTTGGCAAAAGTGCTGCGGAGACATTTGCAATGATTCAACAAGCCGACACAGAGTTTCTTAAAACCATCGTAACCGGTGGCGAAACCTGGGTTTACGGTTATGATGTTGAGACAAAGGCCCAGTCTTCTCAGTGGGTCATTCTCCGCGACCAAAGAAAGCTCGCATGTCCCAGTCCAATGTGAAGGTCATGCTGGTGTGTTTCTTCGATTGGCAAGGGCTAATTCATTATGAATACGTCCCTCAAGGTCAAACCGTCAACAAAGATTTCTATTTAGAGGTTATGAAGAGGTTGAGGGTAGCAGGGAGCCGAAAGAGGCCGGACATGTGGAGAAACAATGCATGGCGTTTCCACCACGATAACGCACCGGCTCACACGGCGCTGATCGTGACAGAGTTTTTCGCCAAAACCAGAACTTCCGTGATCCCGCAACCATCCTACTCTCCAGACGTGACTCCATCAGACTTTTTTTGTTTTCAAAGTTAAAATCAACCTTGAAAGGGCGCCTATTCGACTCTATTGCGAACATGAAAACTAATTGTACGGCGGACCTGAAGAGGATCCCTAAGGCGGCTTACCAGGCAGGGTTCGAGAGCTGGAAGAAATGTTGGCAAAGGTGTGTCAGCCAAGGCATGTACTTTAAGGGCGACAAGTTCGATTAAGCGGTATCCGTCGAAATAAACAAGTTATAAAATCAGTCCGGTCTTTTTTTGATCACACCTTGTACCTTTGAAAGACATAACCCCTTTTCACTTTGGTTGCCTTGTTTCAGTAAAACACTATGTTCTCAACATTATAGTATAGCATTTAAAATGAAGACCCAAACTCTAAGGCCTCTTATTTTTATCAAGTGACAACACTACCACCGTGTACATCAAGTGCTGAATTTTTATCAAGATTCCCGCCCTTGATGCTCATTTTCCACATGAAACACCTTGTGACTGTTTTCAAGAAGCAAATATCCACAACTTTGCAGCTGTATATCGTCGTAAATGAAACCGGAGGATAGGAAGCATACTGTCCCACTCACAGGCTATACACTTAAAAATACATGCATTTCCCTAGTTTGAAAGTAGAACAAACTCAATGAAGTTTCCCGGCATCTATTTGTGTCCTCCACTTCACAAAATCACACTCCTGAAACTTAATAAAATATGGATAATACTCCACGGGCTTTGGCTGTGACTGGATGAAGGAACATAAGTCGAGCAACTTCAAATCTGAATACACATTACACCGATGAAATGCCCAGAAAAACAAATAGCAAGTTAAAATGTGAACTTATATTAAATTAGTACTAAATTATGACCGCTTTACAGAGCACAGAATACACATTTCCTACAAACTTTACCTGTACTAATTACTAAATAGGCCCCTGGGGGATCGAAAGTTTTGTTGATTAGACATGAAAGTCACTCCCTTTTGACGAAAACCATAAACATTGCATGGTCTTCAGACGCACCAGATATCACACTCAATGATAAATTTCATTTCCGTGGTAAAACATTCCTATAAAAATTAAAAACAAAAAATAATTAACGCTAAACCATTATTAGGTTCAAAAAGAGCAGCGATAGAAAAGACGGGAAGCAATCAATTTTTCAAAGAAAATCAAAATTCTTTTCGGAATTGCAATAGTAATTGCCTCAGGGCAATCCATTTCTATGCAAAGTTTCTTTTTCCTAGAAGTTATTAAGGATAAGTTGTGTTATGGTTCCCAGAAAGTTGATAAAATATAGTTTAAAAAATTGAGAACACGAGGCAATTATTTGCGCAGTTGTATGCAGAGATATTGCGAGAATGCGGGCATGGCATGAAAGCGGGGGCCATTTCCAAATCTTTTGTTCATGCATTAACGCAGTCATTCTAGCAAGTCTCTGCTTTACATGAAGCAATAACCAGTGCTCATCCATCCATGTATTAGACTGCATGTGTAGTAAAGTGCCATGTAAAATGGTCTTAATTAAAAGTACGTCGATCACAATACCATGCCACATGATAATTTAATAACTAGTTTAAACTTTTTTACGGTCAAGTTCATTATTTATACTTCTTGCAACTCCAAAGGCACAACATAGTCGTAGCAATGAAGGAAAAATCAGCAGTCATGTCGTTTTCCAAATTTTCCACCGAAATATAGCCCCAATATATAAAATGCTTATCTTTTTTGTGGTGCAATGGCCTGCGGAATAAACTTTGCTTTGACAAAACGTCAATTGTGTGGAAATTTAACACACTAAGTTACTATCTATCATTTTCCATTGCGGAATTCGTGGGTTAAAATACGTATTTTCCTGGTAATTGGAGTCGGGATCTTCTCATACACCAAAATTAGTGTCACCCGAAGGAAAGGACTTGAATCTTGGCAAGCATTAATTCAACCATTTGATGAAGAACCCTAGGAAGTGAATTTTGTAGAGGTGGAATTTTGCATCTATTTCTCCGAGGGGAACGAAAGTAGTCGATTACCGGAGATACTTATTCCGCTCACCGGAACAGAGTACGTGTGCCACTTGAGGCAGTAGGGTTCAAATGATAGGGGCAAAAAGACACCAAAATCCCAAAGCCAATCATTCCAGCCAATTGGTTTGGTTTCCCGATAACAGACGCTTCGTCTGGCTAATTTGGCGCATCAGCTAAAGAAGAGTGGACTTCTTCCTCTAAATGCAGTTTTACTCGGGACAAGTTTCCTTGCAACTCGCATGGAAATACCACTCGCATGCATACTTGTGCAAGTTGTCGTGAGATATTCATGCTAATCAAATACGAGATGAAGTTACCGAATTTCTTGTGCAAATACAGTCTTAAAAAGCTTATCCGCCCTTATAACTGCTAGTGCAAGATATCGTCAGATCTGACTTGCATACACTATGTCTCAATGCATTCTAATGCATACGCAATATTCCCTGAAAAAGGTCACATTATAACTGTTTGGTTCTTTTTGGTTTCAGCTTTCTATAATTTAATGCAGATTGTGTTTCAATTATTTTTTGTCTTTTCTCCTTTGATAGCAAATCTTTGTTATAATAATTGGGTACTGATAATAAGGCAACAAATCTCATGTCTAAATTCACCCTTATTGTTGAATCAAAATGAACAAACAACAATGGAGTAGTAGCAAAACACTAGCACAAGTCATTCCTCCGGACATATTATTGGAAGAACCAACCTACAGCAAGTCGTGAATGGGGAAACGAACCAATGGTAAACTAATCTTACCATTGAAGTAATGATATTTAAGTCAACAATACCTGGATGCAGCTCTTTTATCGGATTGTGTTTTTTCAAATAAAATCCATGAAGAAATCACTTGTTCTCAGATCGTCGGTTTCTACGGCCCGTAGTTTATTTACCTGCGATATGACACTAAAATAATGAGTATGATAAATAGTATCGTAATTTTAGATAAGTAATTCAAGCTCGGGCTTTGAGACCTTAGGGGGTATAGACGAAAACAACAGTAATTTTCCGCACTTCCAATTTCATTGACCGGCCAGTTTCAAAATATAAACGTCATGTAAATGTGCAATACTGAGCATTTATATGCTCTATGTCGAGATCGGTCGGTACCTCAAAATAAAGTGTGAAGTACTATTTGTGTCATCACTATCGTGAAACAATTCCACAGAGTGAAGCCAGTATTTAAACCAGGGTTTTAAGTGGGGAAGACTGAAAACGGTGAGACGGTAGAGCAAATTTACTTTATTTTAACCCCTGTCGCTTCTGTGACAGGGCAGGGTTTGCAACAAAAAGGGTCTGGCCGCACGTATCCGGCGATTCCAAGATCAGTCCCGTCTCCTATTCTCCCTCCTTTACCCCAAACTCCCCACCACCCCTCTTCCCTCCCTCCTTCTTGCCCCTCCCTCCAACACGTCTGCCGCAACAGGATCGAATTACATACTTCGGAAGGAGAGAGATGGAGAGAGACGGTGGGGTAGGCGAGTGAGTCAAAGCAAGTCGCAGCTTCCCGCCGGCGCCGCCGGTGAAAAGGGAATACTTGTGCATTAAAGTGGTCTTTTGCGGTTTGCTCCTTAATTCAGTGGCGTCGCTTTCTGAACGGACCGCGTGGTGAGCTGTTGTGGAGGAGGCGGCCCAACCCCCATCTTCTTGCTAAAAGATGAGTTAGTGCGAAGGTGGTAATAATAAAAATCTCATGTTTTTAAGTCGCGGGAAAGCTATATTAGGTGCTCTTAAGGTGGTTCCACCTTAATATGACTTAAATGTCGTTTTATTCATAATCTGTCGACTTGTAAAAAAACTTGTCCTCTATCTGACATGAACAACAAAATAATACCTTTCCACGCTATTTTATTCTATAATTGAACTTGAAATTACATTGTGTTTAATGGGGAAATGAGAGAAACACGAGGAAAAATAGTATTTTTCCATAAAAAATAAATGTCATTTTCGCGGAAAACTATTTATACGAAGGAAATAATCCAGAGAAACTGAATAAAAATAAAATATAGGCATCTTACCACCTTATTATTTTAGTTATTAGGGAATTACTGCCGTAATTGAAGTCAAAATGCGGTAATTCGTAGGAAATGGCGCTGAAGTCGGCTCCAGTGGCTTGAAAAAAGTGCTAATTTAAAATACATTCGTAAAAAAATCTACATTTTTTCTACTTTACTTTTGGTTTTCTGTAGGTAACGCATATCATCAGCGAAAGCAGGATTTTTTGGACAACATATAAAAAGTGTGGAATTTAGTATTTGTTTTGACTCACACAGTCGCGACGGAACCTCCTTAAAATTAAATGAACTAATCAGTTTCCAAATCCACCAATTATGATAGGTATTACTATGAAGAAAATTCTTACGAGAGCGTGTGCAGTGACTACTACATTTTAGATTTGACCATCTCCAATTTACTATCCTGGTTGTCCTAATTCAACTCGAATTAATATACTTAATGAGGTGCCTACTATTCCTGCTCATGCACCAAACCGTAAATATAAAGTTCCAATATGTTTATGATTTGTGGAAAACAATCACTTTCACATTCTCTTAAATCTTTGATTGATATTAATGACCCATTACAATAAAAACCCGCAAAAATGATATTTAGTTATTTGTAATTTAACGAATTTTTATTTTTATAATTAATTAGATATAATAATAATTGAAAGTTTGAACTACCCCATTCTTTCGATTCGCTTTAGAAGGGGGAAATATTGCGATAAAAATTCTACTAGATGTATTGAACAATTTATATATTTACTGTGTTTAATTTTTATCAATAAAATAGTTCGTATTTTTAAAATAATAAAAACCCACAAAAATGTTATTTACTTATTTCTAACTTAAGGAACACCCCAGATAGAATGCACCGTACCTGGTGGAACCCGGGTAGATTACACAGCAGGGGGAAGGGTGCGTGTAGGGGTAGGTTGGAAGGGTAGGAAGTAAATAAAGGAAGACGCGAAGAAGGAAAGTTTGCAGCGCTTTACGATTGAAGAGGGTTAAGGGTCAAGTAAGCGAGTCACTCACTACTACGATGGAAATTCAAGGAGTTTACAAGCTACCATCCTGCCAGATGTGCTCAGATGGCATCGTATGGAGTGAATGTAATTAAAACGAAAAAGTTTTTCTCGTGAGAACTAATTAAAAATGAAGTTTTTGATCTTCCATGTGTTCAACCTTGCTAATCATTCCTCATGGCTTATTCGCGCCTACTTTTCGCAGCTTTCAACAGAACGCGCAGCTTGCATTGTTGGCCCTTGCATGTTGTTGAGTTGATTAAATTCATTTTTCTATGCTGACGCATCTTCGTCATTGCATAGAAATTGCATCGGTAAAAGGCCCATGCTCATAGCAATTCTATAGTTATTTAAGGAGGCGACTGACAGCTAAAGTGAATTCTGCCACTTGAATGGGTGGATTGGATGGTAAAGAAAGAGTGGAGGGAAATCCAGAGGAGTCATTCGCCATCTTTAAATATTTTCTGACCAGTGATTCCTACTACAATCATAAAATTGCTCTGATGCCATTGCTGCTACATCAAAATACGCCGATTGTGTTCGTAACTCACCGAAGTAGTCCATCAAACATTTGAACTTAGAGCCATAAAGAGCACTATATCTTATGTGATTAACAGATAGGTGCATTATGAATTTGGCAACAAAGGTTTTCAACCGTTGTAACCCTGATAGCCAAATGCGGAAAATACGTAACGAATTACTTGAGGGGTCACTACATCGTTGTGACGTTTGACGAAAGACATAACTCTCAAAGTATTGGATTTTTCACGACTATAGATAATAAATTGAAAGAAAAACTTGATCACTTGCAATAACCAATTTGTTCGGATCAGAGAGGATTATAAAAGACTTCAAGGGTTACACAATTTAACTTCCCACACAAAGAGTCATTCACTGACGACGGATACATCATTTCCGAGGCATAATTGATACTTAGTCAGTGAATGTCAGTCTGGAAGGCAGGAAAGAAGGACGAAAACGATAGTTATGTAAAATAATGTATGCGAAATGTAAAGATAATATTTATGATTAAATGACGAGAAAATGGTGTAAGGTAGCATAGCGACACCTGGTGGCAGTCACCTGCACGAAGCGTCTCGAAACGTCAAGGTGCGTTTGGGAGGGGTTGGCAAAGGAGAGGAGGGGAGGGGACGAAAGGTAACGCAGCCAACATAATAGCGCTCAAGCCGGGAGGGTAGGAAAGTGTCAGTAGTGCGTTTCCCGACAATGTTTACATTATAAAACGAAGCTACATCAAAATACGCCGATGGTGTTCGTAACACATTGAAGTAGCCCATGTGCTACTATACGACTGTCTTTTTCCTCCTCCTTCCCTGCCTTCCTGACATACATTCACTGACTAAGGATCAATTATGCCTCCGAAATCACTGATTATTCGTCAGTGAATAGTCCGAGGAATTGGAAGTTAAATTTTGAAACCCTTAGAGGTTTTGGAAAAAACATTTGTCTAAGAGCCATAAAGAGCACTTTACTTCATGTGAATAACAGATAGGAGCATTTTGAAATTGGCAACTAAGGTTTGCGACCCTGGGTACCCTTATTGTAAATGAAGAAAATAAAAAATGCAGAGGTAGTCTAAAAAGTTCCACTGAAAAGGGCCTCCTACGGAACTGCCACAATGTTTCTATACCAATATATTACGATGATAAAGTAGCGTTGCAACAAATACTAAAATTCTACCCTACCCGGTAGAACACTATAGCCAACAGGGTAGGAGACAACAGATTTAGCGTTGTCGCGGCAAACTCTCGTAAGAAATACGAACATTCACATCGGCTAACAGTCTTGAATTAAATCGGGGTGTGAAGGGGTTGCTCCACATAAAGCACCCGGGACCCGGAAGCCGCACCCTCCGCCGCCACCAAAGCCTGCGGTCCCCGCTACCACCGACCGCGATGGGAGTGCGAAAGCGGGAGATGAAGAGGCGCCGCCGGCCGCAAATCCCTTCCTCTCCACGGTAAACTCCTACCTCAACTTCAGACGGGAAGCGTTATGGGTACCTCTCGGACCCCTTCCCCAAACGTCAAAGACCAACCGCACCCCGCTCAAGTTTCATCCGACATAATATAATCCCTTTCGAGGGTAAACACTCGGTCGGGGGTTAATATGAAAATATTACCCCCATTTTGAGGAGATAAAGAGCCTTGCTAAAGCTGGAAGGAAATCCGTAGGTAGTAAGTGGAGCATATCAAGGAATAGGAGTTCATCTAAAAAAATAATTAATAATGTGTAAAAAATATGTTTTTTAAACCTCGCTAGTATTCAAGTGTACTAAAAGTAAACATTAATTTTTTCACCACTTTACTATTAAAAGGTGGGCGCTTCTGAAATAGATATCGATATAAATGATACAGATTGGATGCTGATTTTTAAAAAGCACCTATACGCTTTTATTTTCCGAGTGATGAAAAAATATTTTTTTAAACTTTTTGCACACTTGAATATAAGCGTTGTTTTTTAAAGTATTTTTTACACATTATTATTTCCTTCTTTTTTGTCTTTACATTAATTGTTCAACGTTTCTTTGAAATTTAAATTGTTAGCATTTAAATGCTAACTTCTACTAACGTTATCTGTTGGCGAATCACTTTTTTCCATATGAAATGTAAACCATTTAATTTCAGTAGATTAACATGTTAATTAGTAAATTTAATGACTGACTCATATATTGTCATCAAGAGTAAGTAAGTGTGCCAAATTTCAGCTCCATCGAACATTAGTAAGTGGGGTATATTTTGATTGCAAGATTCTATCCAGACAAAGCAATAAACAACAAACAGGTGAAGTTAAAATAAGCGTGGGAAAAATCGCTCGGTACATGCTTTCTTTTCCTCAATTTATTTTACGGTAGGGAAGCTTGGGTATGCCAGGGTAAGCATAAGGGTAGGCTAAATGAATTGGGAATGGGGTAATTGAGAGATGTAGGTGGTAAAAGTAGGAGGGGTTTGGAACAAATGGGTCCTTAAAGAATGTGGATTGGATGTTCCGGTTAAAGAACATGTATTAAATGAGCTTGCTTAGTTTTTGTACTCGTATTGAAAGAATGGATGAGAATAGAAAGATAGACTTATCATAGAGGAGTAAAATGTGTAAGAGGAATGGGTAGGCAGAGAAAGTCATGAGTTTCAGGGGTGAATGCGGTTGAATATACCCTTAAGAGGAAAAACATTAGGAGTCTCCAAAACGGTAGAACGTATATGAAGCAACGCCTCCTTGTGATAAAATCAAAATTAGTACGTATAGATCATCATTGAGGAAATTATTAAAAGAGAGCCATTTTCCTAGTCCACCAGCAATAACGTAGCTGTTTTATTGCGCCTACTCCGAAAAGGAACAGCGAGATGGTTATGTATGTACCAGCTGCAACAGCGAATAAGAATCTAAGAACTACTTACATAGCAGTTGCAAGGGTGTGAGGCGATTGTTTTAAAGAGAAGAGCCATTAAAAGGAAAAAAAAATGTAGAAAATGAAAAGGTAAGGGGCATGAGAATAAAGTGAAAATTCTTTGCACGGATTGGTGTCTCACCCTGTCTTTATTGTGACCATAATTGGAACGCGATTTAAAAAAATCTAATTATTACTTGTTCACTTTTAATTCTTACACTTCCTTAAGATCAAGCACCTCAAAAAGACTCCTAAAATTAACGTTTCTAAGCGTTCAATTGAAACAGCATCATGATACGTAGTATTACTGGCCATCTCTCGAAAGGTGGCTACACCACCTATGGTCTAATTTTTTATATAAATTTGAATTTAATCACGTTGTAAAATTTTAGAAATAACGGTAAACCGAAATCTCTCTCTGTGGGACACCTGATGTCACCATGAACTTGTTTTATCTATTTCCTTTGTTCCAGATTTCTGTTAATAGACAGTTGCTAAATTAAATAAGTTACAAAATAAGGTGAAAATGAGTTGAAGTCACTAATCCAATCCTGAATCCTACTTAAGATTAAAATATTTTTTATATATAAAGCTAAACACCTTAAACGACTCACTTGCTACTCAAATGAATGAGCGGTTTCAAAACGATACTTAACAAATGACCCTCTTCTGTAAGATAATTCTGAGCAACATTGAAATACATTATAGAAGGCATGCGGATACATGCCATTGTACTTCAAAATAATCAATTGGCTAAAAAAAATAATTTAAGCTTATGTAAAATAACGACTGATGTAGATAAGCAAAAAAGGTATTAATGAGATGGTTTTGAGTTGACGTGAGATGTCCCTTATCAATTCTGTTTTACGAACTCTCCCAAACATGATTCCTTCTCATGTACTGAATTTTGTACTCAAGAGAAGACGAAAGTGTAAACTGAAATGGACATAAATTCGTCACACTTTAGGTTTATATTAGGCCTCATCATTTGTTTTGTGTAATTCCATGGTAGAGTAAACTTTAGCCATCTAAAACGTTAAGTTATTGTTGAAGAAATTGTTCTAAGCCGCTACTCCATGCTTAATCGACAGCTTAAAAGAAAACGTGCTCTTACGACGAATTCAAAAAGCTTAATTTTTAGGATTCAATCAATTTTGAACAAAGCCTCCACTTTAAAATTCAACATGGATACATAAATTTCATCCGAAACTCATCGTCCGTCTCATAATTTACGAGAGTGAAAAGCAGATTGTGAAAATATGTTTCAAGAGACAGTTGTCTCGTTCGCCCTCTCGGGCAGAGGAAACAGGATAGAGGAGCCATCTGCGCAATGAATAATATTCATAGAACGATGCGAGGCGGCTTTTTATCAAAACAGTGTTCTGTCTCGCGTCTTCTCTCTGCCTGTCTACCCTACCTTTTCAGAAAACTCCCCGTAACCCTCCCCCCTACCCGCAGTCCTACATCTCCGGGGCCATTCTTTTTTAAATGCATTTTCTCGGTAAAGCGAAAGGGCGGGAACACGGGGAAGATGGGACCTCGTTCCCTTCAGAACCTATTTAGGCTCGCTGATGTCGTCACAAGGACCGCAACAAAATGCCTGCCCCTAAATGACTTTACGCCCCTACACCCCTCTCCTCCCTTTCGCTCAGCCCCCCCCCCTGCCCCTACAATTTCCCCTACCGTCATTCCTCTCCCTATCTCATCCCTTATGGCCTTCAACAATGACCTTTCCCCTTCCCCATTCTACACTACGCTCATAAAATACAGCTTCCCCCATTAGGTCTAAGCGATATTTCGATGAATTGACTGCGATACTCGATATGCTGAACATATCGCATTGTGATATAGATCGCCTGGGTTTTGAGATAACATTCAACGCAAAATATCATTAAAATGTGTGTATAATTCGATATCAAGCATTATTCAATGTCATATGATATTCATGCGGCATTATTGCTTCAACCAATGACCTTTCTCCTCTCATACTACACTTCATTTAATACAAAGTTTTCCCATTAGATGTGAGCGGCATTGTAACGGATCGGCAGTGATAATTGACATGGTGAATATATCGCATTGCGATATTGATCGTCCGGATTATGAAATTACGTTTGATGCGAGATATCAATATAATTTTTGCAATATTTGATATCATACTATATGCAATATCAAGTCATCTCTCAGTCCCATACTTACATCCACCAATAACCTTTCTCCTCTCAAACCACACCGGACTCTATCTACAACTTAACGCATCAGGCCTATACAGTACTCCGATACTTCGTATATTGGAGGTATTGCATTGCAATATTGATTTTCCGGGATATGTGATGACATGAAATATCTGATATAATCATAATTCAAGCGGTATTTGACATGATGAGAACTGTAATATCATGTGATATGCGATGTCATGATACATATGGTAGTATACCATATTATGAGTTAATTGCGATATAAATCGCTGAGAAAGTCATACAATGCACAAAATAGAATGATTTTGGATATTGTGCGATGCAGAATATGTCGTGGCATTCAGTATATGGCAACAATTGGGATAACTTGATTTTATGCAATATTACACGGTATTTGATATCATTCGATATGCACTATTACTCTGAATGAGATAAAGTTCAGCATAGTTTTATACACGATACCGAGCAATAAGTTATCGCGCAATCTTAATTATATCATGCGGCATCTTTATTTATTCAAGTTATTTATTCTTCTTATAAGCTCATACACATAAAGATATATATTACAAAAATTCAAAACGAGGGACATAGGTTCCCCTTAAGATAACATCCTGTTTGGGGTTCACAGACTCTTCCTTGTCAATTATTTCAATTCAAATTACATCAATGTAGAAAACGACAACAAAGTCACTATTCCGCGAATTAAAAATCACTTTACGAAAATTATTAGAAGATAAAAATAACAATAAAAAACTGAAAAAAGAAAAAACATTGACAAAGCTGGAACACACAACAGAATCTGGTTAGTATCAATGATATTTACAAAGATAGTTATTGTTTTATATAATTATGATACATAAATAATGTAACATGAGCCTTTGTAACCCCAGAAAGACTTTTAAAAAAAGGTAGATCTAGCGGATATACCACTCGCTAGATATGGCGGAAATGTGATGAGTTATTTTTGCCACTGCAACATTATATCGCACTTCGATTTTTTTAAAGTTCGAATATATCGGAAGAGCGAACATCGCAGCATGTCCCCCCATCCCTCTGTCTCCACTGATGAGGGAGTAAGGGAAGTGAGGGCGTTAAAGCAGTGAGTGGCATAAAGACGGAGAGATGTACCGCGCCCCCATCACTGATACCATCCCTGCCTTCCCCCACCCACACCTCCCCAATTCCTACGTCATTATCATCCCCTTTCACCTCTCCCCAAATCATCCTACCTCCCCAAAACCCCTGTGTTCCCCCACCCAGCCCCCTTTTCCACGAACTTTATATTACCCTTCCCACCCACTCTCTCTCTCTCTCTCCCTCTCCATTATAGATCCCCCAAATCCGAACCTGTCTCCTACGTCACGCTTTCCTCAATTATCTCCCCTCCCCCTTGAAAAACCTACCATCCCGTCCCTCTCCCTCCCCTTTATTCTCATCGACATACCAAATTCCGTTCCCACCCACAAACAACCACCCCAGTTCATCATTCTCCCCTCCACCCCATTTCACCTATCCCTCCTCATCCACTACAGGGAGGTCAAATAGCTTCTAGTCGGGAAGAATTCGGAATTTTAGACTCTCAGAAATGACGCGTAAGTACCAAGATATCAAATATTAAGGTATCAGAATTGATGAGAGCAATAATGAAAAAACGAAATTCAAGGTCAGAACCTGCAAGGAAATAGATGTTACTGGGCCCTCCAAAAACTAATGAAGAGCAGCATTCTATCAAAAGAAACCAAAATAAGACTCTACAAGAGTATTATATTACCTGTGGTCCTATGTGGGACTGAAATTTGGATATTAAGCAAAATGTCAGAAAAGAAATTATTTTTGCTTGAAAACAAAACCCTACGTTTTATTTTTGGCTAAATATGTGACCAAGAGGCTTTCTCAATTTTCTTACAAAAGTACCTAACTATTCTCAGTGGCGCAAATGATCTCAGTTGCCTATTGCTCTTTCAATTAACCAACGATACAGCGAATGATTCCCTGCCTACATCATGATTGGTTTTATTTGGATATTTACAAGATACTGTGGCTTGAGTTTTGACTCTGATTTTGTGAAGGAATCAATTTAGATAGATATCCAGGCATATTTTTCCCCAGTGAATTTGATCACGGCTTTAACTTAGAATCCCAGGCCAGGTAAATAATCTTCTCCTCAGTGAATTCCACCCATTCCTTCAAAGTGGGTATCGCCCGTTTTAGGTACTTGCTTTTAATTCGTTTGAGGTTTAAAATTGGCACTAACCTTGTGTTAAAGAACAATAAGCAATAGAATTTGTAGGTTTCCCAAAACAATTTATTGAAATACTGTATCACCAGCTTCGCCGACTTTACCATCACCAGGTACAAATGCGTCATGGTCTGTGACACATTATTCAGGTCTGTGATGTATGTGTACTTGAGAATGCCATAGTCGGCGAAACCAGGTAAACAGTATTTTAATAAATTGTTTAGTAGAACCTACAAAGTATACTTTGTATATTTCTTTGGTAATGCAATGGTTCTACCATATTTCGCCTAGCAACGTTGATTTTAACCTTTTGGACTGTGGCGCCATGCGCATGTACGAGTACTGTGTAGCATGATGTGCTAGAATACTGTGTTCTTACGCCAATGTACACGTAACTGATGGCGAAATTCCCCTCTAGTATTTCTCTGCACTCCTTCTTCCTTTATCCAGATAGCCCTACCCTTACCTTCCATCTATTAAGAAAGAGCAAATGACAGTTTTCGGTCGTCTCACACTCAGCTGCTGCAACTACGGTACTAAAGCGATCCCCTACTAACCTCTTCCACTCAAACCTTTAATCCTAATTGCTAATAACCAATTCCGTCTTTCTCATTCTCCGGCACCAAATTACGAACACTCTCTCCACCCTCTCTGCCGCTTCCACCCAGTGTAGCCAACTCATTATCGGATTTAATGGCTTACTTCAAGCAAAAAGTCACTAGATTTTTCACTACTAGGGAGTTCACTAGATAGGAACATATTTTACTCAATTTGAAGTCACCGGCTGCGAACCTCAGGAAAGTGTTGGTGCTACGGTTTGTCTTCGATCATTTCGGAAGGTATGTGCCATTCATATTAGCATTTAATTGATTTTTCTAATATTTTTTCGATACATTTTGTCTTGTGTACCAGTAATATATAGCAGCACATTTTTACAGGTATATTTACGAAAGCTTTAAAAAAATTAAAGAATTATGGACAATTTCAAATTTAAAAACATTGGGCGGAAGTGTTAGAATTAGGGGTCTCTCACTTTATTTAGCAGAGCCTCAAATTATGGACGGAAATGACAGATCCCTTTCCTGTGTCATCGTAGCTAGGCCTCTATTGACAAGCAAAAAATCGGTATTTTTTAAAATGCAACTATATTGTTGTGCAATCAGTTTTTAGAAGAGGTTTAAAGTGACTTAGAAAATAAAGTAAAGGATTACTTGAAGTATAAGATTTTTGATGTCAAATGAATGTTTTTCCTGAGAAGTAGTTACTTTTGTCGCCAGACGTTAAAATGTAATACTTCGGCCAAAGACTAATTCGTGATAGCCACTAGATGTAACGGATATGCCGCTAGTTAGGTAACACAACTTCCACCCATACTGCTCACCGATCTCACCGTCCAACACCGAAGACTCACAAGCAGGGGATAATTATTTTATCCTTCCTCGAGCTCTCTCATCAAGTGACTTAAATTCAATGACGGAGGTAGGATGAATATTACCCTCGCCCAGACGGGCAATCAATCTATTTCTTCGAAAATTTCTCGGAACTCAAACCAAAGGGTTGCTCGACTGATTAATTAGAGAATCGAATGAAAAACTGACGTCAAGAAGCATGCTCTTTTAGGAATAACATCGTGATTGTGTTTTTTTCTGCTGGCCTGAAGTTTCTCACGTGCTCCAATGGGTGTTATCAGATCAAAGTGCCGGGACAGTATTAAAAAATAAGCAATTCAGTTTATCGATGATTGCTTAAACTTGCCTGCAGTGCACACGGGCATAGAATTAATTTTGTACGAAGCCAAATTGATCCCTAACGAAAAGCGATGCTATCCTAGGTTGATTAGAGAATCCATCTAGATAGCAAAAAAGGAAAGGAATTCCAATAGAAGACAGCTACCTCCAAACAAGCGCATGGAAGAGGATTTTTCGGGAAATAGATTGCCAATCAGTCACAGGAGAGAAAGAGTGAAATTGCTGTTCATCAAGTGACTTAAATTCAATGATAGAGGTAAATATGAATACATATCCTCATCACGACAGGCAATCGATCCATATTTCTAGAAATTCTCTATACTTGAACCGAGGGTTCGTTGATTGATTGTCTAAAGAGACATCGAAAACTGACGTGCCTGCATTCAAGTCTCCACCAAGTTCGTTTTTTTTCTGCTGATCACCGTTAGACCAGTGTTACAACGGGTGCCTTCAGGTTGAAGTTCCAAGACTATTAAAAAAAAACAGGCATGTAATTCAGTTTATCGATGATTGCTTGAACATATGCGGGGTGCACCCGGGCATAGAATAGATTTTCACGAGGCCAAATTGATTGCTAATGAAAAGTAATACTATCTTAGGATGATTAGAGAATCCATAAAGATAACAAAATGAATTTCAATAGAGAAAAGAATAATACCGCCAAACAAGCGCAATGAACATGATTTTTCGGGGAAAAGACAGCCAATCAGATCAGTGGAGAAAGAGGGGATGGTTAATGTAAAGGCAGCCAGATTGCATCCTTGACAATGCGACCTGCGGCCCTATGCCGTAAGCCACGAAAGTTTCGTGGCCGCGAAAGATTCGCAGCCGAATCACGAAATAACGTCACAATATTGAAATATGCGAGTCGCTAAGCACTTCACGAGACATTCCCCGTGAAAGATTCGCGGTTCAGTTTTCGTGGTTATGACGGGCCGCGAAATCGGAATTTTCGCCGCGTAAACAACAGATGAAGACTTCACCTACTGATATATATTTTTTAATTGTGTTTTTGGTAATATATTCGTTTATATTTATGTGTTAGAAGTAATTTCATTAGGTGCAGGTAATTCTGAAGAATCAATTAAGTGCTCGTATAGTGGTTTTATATTATATTGTTAGTGTACATGTAAACGCCTGTGTCAGTGCATCACATTTTTCCGTAAAAAGCCTCTTCCAAAATCAATTTATACCGTCATATAATTCTTAAAGTTATTTTTAGGTAAGAAAGTAGCGCATGCGTGCATTTCACTTTCGTCATTGGCCCTGACATTTCGGAAGTTATGCAAAATTTAGGACAGCTTGCAAGCTTGGCCCATGGCATGGCACGGTAAGGATATTTACGGTTAGAATGATGTTGATTTATTCATGGTATTAATTAGTACTACCATGTATTTATTCATCTAGCATTGTGTATGTTTTCAATATATTATCTATCTCATTTTATGCGATTAATGCATCACCTTATTGCTAATGTGTCGTTTCATTACGTTATCACGGGAAATAACAAAGGTATGTACGTAGTGTTTTACTGTATTTTAATTTAACATTTATGCAATTACCAAATGGTCGTGTATGATAACGCCAATATTTCAATTATTTTTTGCTTTACCATGGATGCATCCATGTAAAGGAGACTTGTTTTTTCAACAAGCATTAATGCAATTTTTTTTGTTTTCACGAGTATGATGCGAGATCATCAAAAGAAAATCAAACTCTACAAATATTTGTAAATTTGTGATGATTGAGCCATTTACATTTGAGAACACTTTTATTAAAAGCAATGGATTACAATTAAGAAAATTGTTTAAAACTGTCATTGTCAATTAGGGAAACGTATAGAAAAATTATCATATGACCTTTATCTACACACAATAAGAGAAAATAAATACATACCCTCTACTAGCAATACTAATAAGAATCTCCTGGATACCAATTTGAATAGAGAGGTCACATTCGTTATTTCTTGTCAGTGGGAGGTAAACAATCAGCATTAATATTCGTTACATAAATAATGTATTATTTAGTTTTAGATAGATCTTAGCGCAGAGCTAATCTACATTTAATATCTTATGACATTAAATGTATTTACTTTTACGCACATCGCATATAGCTACATATTGATATAGTTATCAAATCGCTTTTCAATTATAAATCACGATGGCTTCGGCATAATTTTAACCACCACAAAATACGAGTGTGGTAGAGATGTATTTTAGCGAAGCTCAAGCGTTTTTAATGCTTCTCTGGTGCCAAGGATTCAGTTGAGTTGAATTTCAATCTACGACGACAGGAAATATTAATTATAAGAGTAGGTTTGGATTGCCATGGAGAATGAATTTCAACTATTAAAAAAGAACATTGAACCTCGACGTATGAAAGCTTCGTACCTCCCAACTTACTACAGCGATATTTCCGTATGGCGTATAAAAGTGGAGAATGAACAAATACGCGACGCCTCAGAATGGTTCTGGTTTTGAAGAACTAATATAAATGCAGAGGTCTTGATCGAATGAAAAAATATTTCCCTTCGCTGGGAAATAACCGTTCGGAATGCATATGAGACGCCGATAAACAACCTTTCATCGTTCTAAAAATAGAAAACAGACGGAAGAGCGTCGATAAATAGAAGTGGTCTCGGTCACTCACGTTTTCCTGTCTCTCTCGCTCTTCAATCTCAAGCGCCCGTCCGGATGAAAGGGGACTCATTATGCCATTCGACACCGCCCACAGGGTCCTCCCTTGGACCCCTTAGTTACGAGGCAATCGCCTGCCTTTGTGAGGCCACCCCTTCAAATGAGGCGACCACCCCGCAATCAGTCACCCCCTACCAGTCGTCCATCAAACTCCGTCCACCTACACACACATACCACCGTCTCATGCACTGAACTGCGCGACAGGGGAATAATAGTTCGGTTGATGTCACTTTCTACGGACAAAGACAATCTGGATTGGTCGCCTCCCTCGTTGAGGCGTGGGACCCTTTGCGTGGGAGATGAGCTTAGACCACGCATGCTTCAACCTGCGTTGTCAAACTGGGGTATTTCCGCTAGATCTAGCTTATTTCAGTTTTCCTGGGGTTACAAAGGCTCATGTTACATTATTTATTATTACGCTTTCATATTTTTTCAAAGCATTAATATAAACATAACCACGGGTATTGCCCCGAGTTCCAGACGAGAAAGGATTTAGTTTTTCATATTATTAAAATTGTAAAATTAAGTTTCCACACATAACAACGTTCTTTCTCGAAATTTTACATGAAAAAACCTACAACCATGAAACTTAGAGAACAATATACCAAATTAATCCAGGTTTCAGTTTCTTACCACCGATTTTAAAGTATTGCCACATATATTTCGCAATTAATGTTAAAACGCTTTGTTATAATGAGCAGTAAGACCTTATTGCTTTCGTTTTTAATGATTAATAATATAACATCATACACTTTACCCCTTCCACTTGCAAACTGTAAGCACTCATTTACTAGTAATTATATAAAACTATGACCATCTATATATATTCCAGTGATCCTAATCAGATTCTGTTGTGTGTTCCGGCATTATCAATGTTTTTTTTCCATTTTCATCTCCATAATGATTATATTTTTTTGTATTCACTAATAATTTTTGTAAAGTGGCACAGTGACTGACTTTTGTTGCTTTTTACAGGGATGCAATTTTGTTAGACAATGAATAGTCGGTTAGCCCCAAGCAGGATGTTATCCTAAGGGGAACATATGTCCCTAGTTTTTAATATTTATAATATTTACCTTTTTGTGTATGAGCTTATACGAGGAAAAAATAAAATAAATAAATAATAAAATTTCAACTCAGGGATATAAGTAATGTCCCATTACGAGGAGCCTTATTACGTGTATGTGTGAAAGAGGAAACTTAATAACTAAGTAATACTGTAAATACACAGCAGAAAAAATTAATTACAGGCGAAGAGATTACATGATATTACAATGAACAATTTATAGGGCAGCCTCACAACAAAACAAAAGTGTGAGGCATGCAACCACAAAGAAGTGCAATTTTTTGTCACTACGCTACTTTTATTTAAAATGCATTTGGATCGACTATATATGCTAAACACCTGCGTGGAAGAAATGGGTTATCTAATTCTACTTTTGGAAAAAAATAGTCCTAAACAACATCCAGAATGTTGATGTTTACCCGATACCAACTTTCCAATTAAGATGTAAGTGTAACTTCTGGAAAGGAATGAACAAGTTAGGGATTACTTCGCACTAGGCATTTAACAACATCAGCTGTGATATGATGATTTACGGCGACATCTCTCATGCACTATCGACACTTGCAATCAGGTATAGTGGACGGTGAACTCCAGAGAACACGTGATCCTAACAGTGAAGATGAATTCTTTGTCTGTAGTCACCTCCAGTGACTCAAACATAGGAGAAGCAGACTTAGCGGGTATTGATACTCAGCTTTGGATGAAGATGATCCTTATGTATTATGTATGTAATATACCATATTGATTCATATGAATATTTGACAAGTTTTTGTCTAAAATTAAGGCAGAAGCCTTGTTTTGATTCTTTTGCTAGTCAGTTGACTCCAAAAAATGTACCAATGTATGTAAAATTGTTAAAATGTAAAAATGGATGTATCAGTTTCATCTCAACTGCGTAACTGAATTGTTATTCACTAAGGCTAAATAATTAATTTTATAGAATCTGGTTAACGTTAGCCGCGAGGTTATGTAGCCTTAGCGTTAACACGAAGATAACTAGGAGCGGGTTTTGTAAATTACCGTAATGTCCCATTATAGTCAATAATAAGAAAATCAGCGTAAGTAATTCATTTTTGCCGTATAGGTGGAACATCAAATTCATATTTGCTATGTTTTTATAATAAATAGTTATTGCGTAGGATTTTTATTATTTATGGCAATTTTATAGGTACTGGATCTCACTTAATACGGCTAAGCTCTTCTCCAAGACTATTCTCCAGCGTCAATTTTAAAAAATACATGTAAAGTTGTTAACATTTGCATGACGATAAAGAAAATGCTCTTTCAGAGTAAGCATGATAGAGGTAAACAGTTGCCGCTATCTCGTCCAAGTCTTTCTTTTGTGCCAAGTTTTATCGCTCCTACCTTCCCAAAGAACGCACTACGAGGGCGCTAAGGGTGTCCATGTCCATTTACGCTGACTGACGACAATTGTCGTCCACCGGGTGCTATCTGGTGACTGCGGACGACAATTGTCGTCCAAGCTCGCTTTGCCTTTTTAAGGCCATTTAATTTCAGTCACCGGCAAAACTCTAAAAAAATGCCGCCGCGTTGAAAGTGTTAATGCCAACGGTTGCGAAGTAGTGCATCAAGACATACCTAGATTAGTTACATTAAATACACGTGCATGAACTCTGATTACGAGGTACGGTTACGTAATGACCTGGCTTCAATGATTCACTACTCACATAAGGATGTTAACGTGAAGGTAGCGATTTAGTGAGAAGCTCTGCTAATGCGTGGCTATAAACCATATTTATCGAAGACTTCAAACTCTAGTTAAAAATATATAGAACGACACTTTTATTTAGAAAGATTTCATAGGATCAGCCTCCATTTAAGATGTGAATGTCACGAACAAGAGGGATTGAAAGAGGAATTTGTGTTTTGCAAGCAATCCTAAACCGACTTAAAACAATACCAAAATATCGCGATCATGAGGGTTATGCTAGAGGCTAAGGGAGAGCTGTAAGGTAGCATCACAAGCATTAATCACTGATATTAAAAAAAAGAAAGGTTTAGCCATCATAGTAGGGAACAAAATCAAATCCAATATTAACTTTGGTGAAATATCAACCCTATACGATGCATTTATCGATGAATTACCGCACTAATTACGGTGACAATAAAGAAATTGGTACGGTGACAATAAAGAAATCCACTAAATGCACCCAAAGCGTCTGGGGTGATAGCTTGTTTTAAAAAAAAAAACGTCATTTAAGTGAAAAATAATCTATTTGTTGGTTGGTTATTTGAGGAGGCAACCGACAATGGATGCCATTTGTACCATGGAGAATAGCTGGGTAGGTTGGTAAAAGAAGAATTTTTTTACAGAATGAGGGAAGAATGGAGAGAACCCTATGTCGGCTTATTAACTTGTTCCTCACGAAAGACGCCAAGGGGTCTACTGTTCAAAGTCCCATCCGACGGACACAGTAGACACGGACGGACACTCAAGGTGGCTGGAACAATTTCTGTCTGTGCATAGACTTGCGTGAAATTTTGCATACGTGTCCATATGAATAGTATCTATAGATAAAAGCGACAAATAAAAATTTATTTGCAATTTACTGATTTGGTTTTTTATCAATTCAATGCAATTTTAAAACGTTTCCTAGTGGCACAAGAGATATGTTCCTTAATAATTCGATTAATGGTGCACAGATTCTCTTCTAAGTGCGAAATAATATATTTTGTGTTATTATTGTTTGTTTGTGTTGTGTTGTTATTATTATAATGATTAACAAAAATCTCAAGGTGTCACGCCGAGTCAAAGATTCGAAAAAACATATTCAAATATAATTTTTGCCTAGACTTCGAATACCGCGCCGAAATATGAATAGCACAAGTCAACATTCTCTTGTTAAAGCATGAACAAATTATATAACTTTATATCATTTCCATTACTGCTTGTATTAAGAGTTCCACCGCATAAACAGATGTGCAAGAAATGTGGTCTAGTATTTTTTCAACTCACTTGAACAATTATTGAAATATTTTTTTCACATAGGGCAGAGAAGTAAGGATCCGTATTTAAATGAAAAATCTCCATTGTCAGATTTGAAGCCGGGTCCTCGGGACTTGAAGGCGGTACTCTATTGCAAAAAACTAACCAGATCCCCAAAATCACATCAGTATGACCATACGAGGGGCCAAATTGTGAGGTCATAGGTATATGCAGGAAAAGAAAGAGAAATATAAAAAAAAATGCTCCCGAAAAATCTCCCGCTTCGAACAGACAGCAAACGAGAGGTCAGCACTCACCTGGTAATTTGAATGGGGCCAGAGACAAGAGGGCAGAGGGGACGAGTGGTTGAATGCCTCGTTCGACAATGATGAAAAACAGATGGAAAGCGGGACCGGGGAGACCGACAGCCGCCATGTTCGTGGGAAGGAAAGCCACGCATGGTCTCCAATCTCGTGTCGCCGTCCCCCTCCCTTTATACAAATATATATTTTTTCCTCTCTCTCGGCTTACTCGGGCTTTTGATTTAGCTCGGAAAGGACTGCCCCATTCATATCTGCACGAACGCGTATAACATGCAGCAACGGAAGGTCCCACATGCTGGTGCTCGACAAAATAACCTTCTGCGGCTCTACTTTAAATATGCTACACCTCGTCTTTGCGAGAGGTAACAAATGGGTTCATTTCTTATTCTCCTTTCCTAGTTTGAACATTAGTATTATTAATAGTGATAAAGTTGCTTACTAATACTCATTACAATCGAAAGCTCACTTCCCACCATAAATATTGACCATCGGTGGTGATATCTAGATGGTGAAGTTAGCTATGAAAACACTTATGAAGAACATGTTGAGCCTTCACTTAAAAAGACACGCCACCATGATTACTTTAACTTTGATGTCACTAGACAATAAACGGTGTAACGTATCACTTTCAAAGTAAAACGTTTACATATTGCACCCTGTGCATGTATTATCATAACAGTTTATCATACAAGAAAAGACCTTTCAACCTTGGAATCGCTAAAATTTTTGCCTTGCTTGAACAACTCCCTTTTAATTTTATCTACTTTTAGAATATATTAGAATTGACGTATTGTTGAATTCCGTCCCGTTGTCATGAATATTACTTGGAGTGTCATACACTTGGAGGAGTTTCTCGTCTCATTACACGAATTTCAAATTATTGAATCCCTCATAGTTTTCGATAAAATCAATTTCTGTTATGTTCAAATGGTAATTCCTTAATATCTTCACGATTATTAATTTACAACACTGTCATTAACAAGGCGACATTGACAATTACGCTAACGATTAGCATTCTTGGTCGGCCAATGAAATTAGTGTGAAAATAGTACAAAGTTGTGATTGTTCATCATGTACGTTAGAATTTTTCACGAAGTAGCTACTTAGGTAGTTACTTTTTTATTTAAAAGCAACCACCAAAAACAGCTCTTTTATATGTCCTTTATATCGCGGTATTAACAATTAGCAACGGACAACCACACACATCCATGCCCTGGAAGGTGAAAAATCCTCCCCAGGCGGGACTCGAACCCGCGTACTTCGGGTTCTAGTTCGATCAGGCGAGGACGTTACCTCGCCGCCACCGAGGCCGGATATTCCTAATGCTTCCTTAGGATTTTGACATAGATCCGGGGGATCTGGGGTACGTTTCCAGCGAAGATGACATGGTTCTTGGACTCTCCACATATGGAGGGGATATCATGAATATACGCCGCGCGGCTAGTGGACCACGTCGTTAATGTGAACGGGTGAGCAGGAGTCGCAGTGACGTCTTTCTCCAAGATTAGGCTAATGGCGACTCCGTGTTTCTATCCCTTCGACCTTTCTCCACGTCGGAGTGACGTGTCGTGTATTATGCTTTCCCTCTGCGTCGTCGCTGCATTAATGGAGGTCGTTCATCTGACAAGAAACCTCAATTCTGACCATGACTTCGAGAGATTGACACTATAAAAGGTTTGAAGAGAAAAGTACGTATCATGTGCTCATAAAAATATGTTCCTCCAAAAAGTTTATATTCCAGACGGTATTCATACTAACCAAGGATTCTACATATGAGTCTTTAAGAGAAAAATTGGTGGCAGTTTTTTTTGTTATTTTTAGCTAGGTGCGAATAAACATTCCTTTACCTACCTGTATACTGTTCTGTATATGAGTGGTGAGTCTAGATCCAATGTTTTTCCACTGTAAAATAGCACTTAGCGTTTATTTGTTTTACTTTAAGACTCATTTCCAAAAAAAGTGGCCCTTTTACTAACTCTATTATTGCTCTCAACATCACATGATTTTTTAAATTATTTCACTATAACGGAAAATGTAATGCTGCGGAATTACTACAAAATATCTATTATTCTCACATCAGTTCTCGTAACGAAGGTCATTACACATTTTAACATGGATTTCATCATCGGCACTCAATTTTATCGTTTCTTGTTTAGTTCCTACGTTCAACTACGAAGTTATTATTTTCTGCACATGTAGTACTCTATTACATTTGAGATTTAATTTAATGTTCTTAATATTACTGACCAATAACCAATATCCCTGTACTCAGTATCTAATGACCAGTGCTTTTTCCCCACCAAGCGCTTTAAAGGTTAGTCCATTGCTGTCTCACGTGCCACCAGAGTACTGATTGCCATGGAATGTCGAGAACTGAATAAAAAGTGAAAAATAGGGTGCTTACGACATATTGAAATATACAGACAATCAGATGCAAATATTTAACACTAATCACAGAGAGCGTTAAACTTTTCAGAGTCAAGCTGGTAGATTGAAAGTATGTTTTCAAGTAATAGGTCAAAGCCTTTTATGTAATTAGTGCCGAATTTTGAAATTTACTTAGGAGTCACCTCAGCACAATGCCCAAATTACCGAATACAGTACGGTCAAAATTATCAACAAAGTTCCAAAACACACTTTAAATAGTTTTATTTTTTAATGCTGTTTCTGCAATTTCCGTTTTCAGAGTTTAATATTTAAAAGATAATAGAGAAGGAAGAAATATTAACAATCAATAATAAATATATTGATTCATAAAGAGTTAAAGTCTTAAGAGATTCAAAATCAAGGTGAAATAATAATGTTTCGAAAAACTCGTAATTCCCTACCTATATCATAGCATATCACTAATGGAAAATAAGTTATTTCAAATGAAGTAATCTCTTCCCAAATATGGAAAATTCTTGAAAAATTAATTGTCAACTTTAATTAAAAGTTATTTTTAAGTTAACATAAATTATATCCCCGACAATTGGGCATCACTAATGGAAAATTAGCTATTTCAAATGAAGTAATCTCTTCCCAAATATGGAAAATTTGTTCAAAATTAACTGTCGACTTTAATTAAAAGTTTTTTTTAAGTTAACATCAATTATGTCCCCGACAATTGGCAAGTCTAATGATTTTCTATGGCAATAATTGCAGGGAATTTACTTAGTATAGCGCAAATCACAGAATTACATGCATCGACAAATACTAAATTAATATAATTATTTCTGCTTATGTTCCTTACTAGTTCCACTGTAAAATGATTTAAATGTCATTTACTTCGTATTCTGTCATCCAATAGAAAATGTTGTCATCTGTTTCATATGAGCAGCCACATTACTTTTGGCTCACTAAACACATTAATTTTTGGCTAATTTAACCTGAATTAATAGTATGAAATGTAGAAATGGGTGAAACATGGTAAAAATAGTCATTTCAGTGTACTATAAATTTAATTTTCCCACTAAAACAGAATTATGATATAAATAAGGTACCATCAATCTTGGCTTGGAAGGCTCCGTTACATAACTACAGAAATTGAAGTCAAAATGCACGAGTTTAATATAAATGACGCTGCAGTTGGCTCACATCCCTGGAAAAATTGTTCATTTAAGTATATTTGTTGAATAATCAGCATATATTTTACCTTAATTTTGTTTTAGAAGAGTTAAATCATTTCATAAGTGAACGTAGTATTTTTAAACAGTAAAACTGAAAGGTTGAATTCATTTTTGTCAAGGTTGTCTTCACTCACACAGCCGCAAACTACACATGGGGGTTATTCTGTAATTTCACCTCACGGAACATGACGTCACGGATCGCTCCTTATATGGCGAATATTATCAAAAGTGGAGTTGTAAACCGTGCCCGCCAGACGGCGAGACCATCTATTCGTTCATTTCGGTCGAGAATGGTTCATTTACAGTTCTTCCGGTCGTGGAATTGAGCTTCCAAATGAGTACTTCGAGAGCGGAATAGCTCAAATGAATCGTTCATTTGAGTTGGTGCTCTTCCGAAAGAGCTATTTCGGAAGTGGAATCACAGAATAACCCCCAAGGTCTGTGTCAATAACCGCGGCACTGACTAATTAGTTTTAGCTCTGCTCAGGTGCGGCACTGGGACTGTGAAAAAAGCAACGAGATGACGCGCTGCCCAATGGCCTCTCGAGTACATGATCGATTCGCCATCCGTTTTTGTCACTAGGGAAGGGCAATGAGAATGCTTCAGACGCCCTATTCAATGCGTGCCATCCTTCACCGACGTCTAAATATAGCACTCCCTCCCCCTCTAAACTACCCTCCTCCTCCATAACTCCCCCCCCCCCAATTCACAGGTGCGCCATTCCCAAATTGCACCGCGCGTTACAGTCTCCGTTCGATCCTTACGTCATTTCGGCACAGCCACTTGTCATCTATCGCACTATCCCGCAGACAGAGATGCCTGGGTTGGGAGGTGGGTGGCATGGTACTCAAAGGAAATGTGGGAGAGCAACGAAATTATATGCAAGAAGAGATCGAGGTACTAATGAAAGTGATTTAATGTGGTGTGGTTTCCAAAAGACGCAGTCCGAAAGGAGAAGAAAGGCGTTAAAAAAGCAACGGGTAAAATGTTTTCGAAACATTTCTGCGATATTTGCAAACAGTTAATAGAACCTTGTTGTTCAATTAAAGATTTTTTTTAAATGTCAACATGAGAAAAAGTTTTTATTTCGTTACAATATATTGTTCAAAATATAATGTGATAGTAAAATGTATTTACTCAGTTGAAATATTTTTCTTCTTTCATTAAATTATTATATACTACTGTAGAGTGCATATATATGCTATTACTAGCTAAATATTACGAAGAATTCGGCGGGAATTATGTAAAATAACAACATCCTGCCTAATACAATCAAATAAACTACTTGTTTTAATAAATACCAAAGGTTGATTCATAAATGAATATTACCTATTGATAATATTGAAACACTATAGTAAAGTGTCTGTGTATTGTGTATATTATGCTTTAAGCCATATTTGTAGTACGTTCTATGCTATAATGCCCATTTTCCAGCCACTAGAGTAACAATTTTCTTTATGCACTAAAATTCATTTCCATGTTTTCTTTATGCACTAAGTAAACTTTGGTTCTATGTATCTTCATTTCCGCAAATTAGAATTTTGAAGTTAGCCTAATTACAGGCTTATTGCCTTACAGCTACCTTACTTCCTTGAATGGAAATAATAACTGTAATAATATATGCATGGAAGAATAAAATATTATTTAAATAATGTGAGCGAAACAGTATACGTCATTATGTCTTTGATGATTTAGTTCGAGTTCAGTTACTCAGTAGTTCAGCGATGTAGGTATAAGGTCGTCGTTCGGATGGTTCGTAATGAATATGTTCTGGAGCTTAAGTAGAAAGTGACATCAGAATTGGTGACGAATGCCGAGGGACATTTAATACGCCGGTCGTAACCGCCACACCGCCACGCATCGGAACGCGACAAATGAGCGAAGGCGTGCGTATATGAGAGCCACTTTAACGCCATAGAATGGAGTACGGCTGCAGAGCTCTCACGCACGTCCCCTGGGCTTACGCAAGGTCAGCCCATTCTTCCCGCGAAGCGATGGCTGTCTTGTCACTTCCGTCGCACCACTCGAGGTCACAGATTTCCTTTGGAAGAGAGACACACCGAACCGAAGAAAGAAGCGTACCGAAAACACGCATGCGTACGGCACAGGCTGTTACGCGTCTTCCCTTCCGAGGAATCTCTTCCCTTTGACACTAAAAGCCCCGGTGTTGACTACCCCCCTAGAATCCCCGCGTGGGTCAAAATGACCCATATGTTATTTTTGCTAATATATGCGTAATTTAATGCTTTCTTATAGTTATTTTATATTTTTTGTGATGCAGTGACTGAATAGAAGAATCAGGGTTGCAATATACGATGAAATTACTGTCGAAATATAAAAAACATTATTAAAAAATTTTAAATTGACCATTCAATTATTTTGAAGATATATCTAACAAGTTAAATTGTTATGAGTAACATTTTGTAGCAGTCAAGAAAAATGAAGGAGAAAAATGAAATAACTGCGGAACCTAACAGGAAATTTTTACAACGCAGCTTACTTTTTCGCTCTTTTATTTACGTGTTTTACTATGAAGTCGACTGGAGGTAGCAGTCTAGTTTATCTTACAGCTTCTGCTCCATAAATTGTCTCTGGACACAAACAAGAAATCCAATCATTAACCCGAAAATAATTAAAGCTGTAAATACTTGGTCATAAAAAAGCTGCTTTATTATTTTTTACTGTGTAAATATATAAAAATGAGTCATAATTATAAATCAATAAAAAGGGTAATTCCTTGGTTATACAAAATCGCAGAGAATAAATTTTTAAAATCATCCAAGCTGGCAATGTGGATATATGTATACAAGTAAGTGGCAGCCCAGTCAGTTTCATTGCGTAAGCATACAACATTCCTTCTTTTGCAGTCAAACACTTCTATGTTTTTTATTTACTTTCTGTGATTAGTAACTGATGACTCTGTTTCACATGATGACTCTGTTTCGTAACATTTTCACATGCATCTACCGGTACTGGCTGAAGTGATAGATTCTGCCTTTGCTGCCTCCACGGTGCTGCCAGTTCCCTCTGCAGCATTACATAGTAGCCAATACGTTACTCTGTATTTATATAGCTTACTGGACATATACTGTAGGAATGCAGGAGTTTTGCAAGGGCAAATCAACTGCTCAACAGGTCATTTGTTGCCAATGCTTTCTGACGCTGCGCAAAGCTGCAACTTTTCGCGAGACCGAGCGAGACGCACTCAACCCCACTCCACCCCCTAAGCAGTGTGGCACCGGTGGGGATATTAAAACAATTGGTATCTCCTCCACTACTGTGCCTGCCACATTCGTGCTGTGCACTATCAAAGCGCGACAGGCCAAGCCAACAATGGCTTGCACGCATGGTGTAATCCCTTCAACTCTTGAGTGTGAAGTCACTCATATTTCACAGATACATGAATGTAATTCAGAACAGGCACGAACTTTCTAAAGCCTAACCTAAGGTTAAAAATAGTGGGACGATAGAAAACAAGTTGAAATTTATAATTTTAAATAACAAAATAATGTTGATTGGGGTAATTTCAGCTAAAACAAACTTGTCAGCGAAAACAAAATCCAAATAAATACCACCAAAGGCTCTGTGGGTCAAAATGACCCACGCGGGTTTTCTAGGGTATAAGCCTCAAATTTCAAAAACTAAAGAAGATACACAAATGAGAATTAGGATATATGTTCACCTCCCTAAAAAAATAAAAGGCACGGAAGAGTTTCTTTCTCCAATGATTACAACATGGACATGAGTAATGGAAACTTTGAAATGGGTCAAAATGAGTAAAAAAAAAACTTTGAGCTTCTAGTGTTAAGGTAGCTTGAGCGTCAAATCAATTCACCTGGAATTTGATAAATTTGACATCATTTTAAAGAAAAAACGTCCATATTTTTCATGATATCAAAATACTCACCCCTTGCCGAACTACTTTTCGAGCAGTTTGCCTAAAAATATAAGCCGTTTTACATGGGATAGAATACGGCCGTGCGCTCCAGAGGGAGAATATTGAAAAGAATAGGAATTAATAACACCTAGATTTTGTCGAAAAACTAACGAAACGTATTTTGTATGTTTTCTCTACTATCTATAAAAAATGAATCAATTACTCACCACATTACTTTTTACAGAAAAGCAAAAAACCATGTATTGTGAAGGCGATTTCACCGTACGGTGTGAAATAATTAGTCAAGTTAGAGAAGTATGTGGTTATACGTATTTAATTACTGAGAATTTTTGTCATGTATAACTATATTATGCACCATTAATATCAGAATATTTATTTAATATTGAAATTTTATTTTTTAATTTAAGCGTCAGTAAGAAGTATGGTCTCCATTATGACTAGGGATCTATCTCGCTCAATCTACCTTAAAGAACGCTCTCGAGAATATCGTCACCGGCTTTCGATATGTAGATATTAGGGTTTTTTAGGGTAAGGTTAGGTTTTTTTGGGGAGGCGACCGACAACTGAGATCATTATTAAAGTGAGGTGGGTTGATTTCAAATTGAAGAGTTATTTGGGAATGGAGGAAGGGTAGAGAGAAACCAGGGGGGTAATTTTGTAATCTCACTTAAGTGAGAGTACGTCATAAAATACGGAAAATTACGGAATTTTTACATACTTTCCTTTAACTCGCTTTTCCATGGGTCCACGGTTGTCACTTTATTTTAAACTAAATAATAATAACGCAATGAAATACCCTCTCTATATTGTGATTCGAGGTGGATTAATGGTAATGCATCCGACTCTCATCCCGAGAATAGGTAATCCATTGTGTGGTCAATTTCCTTGAATTGAATTTAACTATTTCCAATGCTAGGCTAAACTTTCATTCACTTGAGAAAACATTATTTGTTTTTTTAGTAAAATGTTAAGATATTGCATTTTTTAGATTTTTAATATTTTTTTAGAAAAGCATGTTTAAATTTTTTTCATTTTTTATTCGTAGTTCCACTCCGCCACCTAGGCAACGTGACCGTCTTCGGCTCTCAAGTGGCGATCCGCAGGTCTTTTCCTTGACTCAGCAGCTCTCTCCCGTAACTCACTGACTCTTTCGACTCTTGATCCGTTTCATTTGCCTCCGCCTTTCATTAGCTACAACCCACGTGTCACATGGAACGTGACATGGAGCCACCATCGTTTAAATGGACCTTACGTGATCGAGACCCGATCATTTGGAGAGCGAAATGGATCTCCCGCCTTCCCACAAAGAGTCATTAAAAAGGTGAGATTACAAAATAACCCCCCCGCTGTCGGCACTAGCCAGCTCTGAACGAAAGGAGCCAAGGGGTCGACGTTTTAACGTCCCATCCGACGGAAGGAGTACTAAACTTGAAGTGAGTGCTCTCCACATGACACCGAAATAGGGATCGGGATTTCAATGAAACTTATCCGCCACCTTGGGAATTCGAACCCAAGCCCTCGTAATGGGAAGCAAGTAACCTACCCCACACACCAACCCAATCCTGCTGTGGGATTTTCCCCGAGGTGCTTCGACTATATTGGTCAATGTGCACCTTCTACATGCGGTTACTATGTTAAGAGCACGCCACGAGATGAGAAAGGTTCTGTGACCCAGACCAATGTTTTTCCCTCGATTCAATTTTTAATGTATTTAACGTATTCTGCGTTTGCTTTTTTACTATTCGAAGAATCGATGCGAAACGATGTCTACGATGTGAAAACTACAACTAATAAAATATGAAAAGCCACTTCGAACTAAACTGAGTGATAACGCCTCATTTTGATGTCGAGAGAACAGAATCATTCCAAACATGTATATATTAAACTAACGAAGGTTTCTATATTTGAGTTCCACTATCAAGGTAATTCAAATTTGTAAGAAAATACTTGTTTTTAGGGGAAAATTGAAGAGAAAGTCCCACAAGGAAGACCTAGGGACAAGTATGTACATTGGCCAACTAAAATGATATGTGAAACAGAAGAACGAGTTAGTAGAGGACAGGGTGGGATGGAGGGGTGTAGTTAACCAATAAAACTTTTGTAGAAAAGTATTATCATATTGTTTAATCTTAGGATTGATTCTATTAATGATAATGATGATGCCTTCTCATAATCTCCAAACGCATAATATACTGGGACTGTTTAACACTAGAACTGGGTGTAGTTTACCGAAAGGGATCGGCCAGATGGTGGTGCGAGTCTACCATCATTCAGTACTCACCTCCATCTATTTAACCCTCTCATACCCGAATGGTACTATTACACCCTTAAGTTCAAATTATTCTTCCTAGGACCCATTCAAACATATATTTTAAATTTTAAACTCTACGAAGAGAAGAATTATTTTATGTAAATTTATAATAAGTTTCTATCCACTTTTCCACATTAACATGCTTTCTATTAGATATGTACTGTTTCACTTTTATTCATAGACGTCTTGAAGTCAAAGTAAAAGGAGTGTATAACGTACTTGATAGTAAGAAGGCTCTAATTTTTGTGTCTACATAGAGCAATCCTCAGTCATTTTTGCACATAATTGCTTTTGAAATATCACCTTTAGTAATGTATCCCCGGGGGGTGGAAGTGAGCGGTGGTACCAAAATACAAATGCTAATCCCTTCAGATGGCAATTTTATGTCGTTTTTTTTATTTATGCAAAGTATTCACTCAATGTGCAAAGTACGTAACGTAATTTGCACCTTATACCATATCGTACGGTAGTTACCTCCAATTACTTACACATTTTGGCTTTCTTTCATCGGCAGTCATGGTGATCATCCCAGCACGTAAGGATAGGCAGTGTAGGCATATGGGCTGTACGCGTACGGAGAGTGGACGACATACGGACTCGTATGGACACTGTACGGCGTGTAGTAGCTGTAGTACGTCGGGGACGTGTAGTAGAGTGGCGCTGCCATCACCGTAGCCACCAGAAGAAGAAGCACAGCCTGCGGCGAATAAATAAACAATGTTAATCACGGTAAGCCAGGTCAATTTTATCTGCGAAAAAAGACGACATAATAAAAAGAGAGAAAAAACGATAGATGGACTTATTTGGATGCGTAAATTCACACAATAAAAATAGCATTCCAGATATATTTTTCATTTTTCTTTGGAGTTGCATAGTGAGGATAAGATTTCTGATGTAACTTTTGATGTGAAACATCGTACTAGTCGGTATCAATGGGCACTCATGGCTGGCGGCGCGGCGATGTGACAAAATTTTCTACCCCAAGCATTTCTTTAAACCTCAGTAATTATAGTAGACTAGTTGAAAAGCCTACTGAAACAGTAAATTATTGGCAAAATATCCATAAATTAATAAATAAAGTTTATAATCAAATTGAAAAAAATGTGGATTATTTATTAATAAATAATAATTAAAACCTAAAAATCTCCTTGAAAGTTCGTTAGATTTATTTAAATTTTATTATTTGTATGGAGAAATTCTACGTGTATTTTCAAACATCCATACGCCCGCGCCATTATGTTGCTATCAAATAAGTGGAAAACGTATATGGGAGCACGCTTGCCATCTATTGGCGTATCTTAAAATCACTTTGACAAGCTACTAAATCATATGTACGTACACGTAGCCTTTTATATAGTATAATAAATTTAATTGTTTCAGGCTTGACTTCGTGGAAGTGATAGATATCCATTTTTAATAAAAAACTTTGTACTTTTCCACACTTTATTTCACAACTGCGACCGGTTTCACCATAATATGGCATCTTCTGGCCAGAAGATGCCATATTATGGTGAAACCGGTCGCAGTTGTGAAATAAAGTGTGGAAAAGTACAAAGTTTTTTATTAAAAATGGTTTTATATAGTAGATTAGTATTGTTCTAAGTCAAATTCCGTTCTCACGAAAAACTATTTACTACGTGCAAAAACTCCCTAAAATTGATTAAAAGTAAAATATATGAATATTTGAACCTTATATTTTTAGTTATTAGCTTTTCAATACGCTAACTGAAGTCGAAATTCGATAACTCCATGCAAAATTGTGCTGCAGCTGGGGTCTATGGCTATAAAAATGTGTTCATTAAAAACATATTCGAGCTTTAATATGCATATTTTTTACCTAAATTTTGTTTTTCAATAGTTAACGCATATCACCACCGGAAGAAGGGTCTTTTTAAACCAAAAGTTGGAGTTAGGTATTTTTTTACTAACTCAGTCGCGGTAGAACCTGCCAAATCATGAATCACTTCCACCAAGTAATGCTGGAAATTACTCCGTATACCTTAAGGCAGTTTCAGCTATATTATCTCTATCCAAAATAGATATCATACTTGAAGTTTTTTCTAAATTTAAGCAAATCTAAGAAGGATGTAGTTAATATTTTCAATTAATAACGCAGAAAATTCATTTATAACCGACTGAGATTCTCAGTAATCAACTAAATATCCATATAAAAGATTCACTATTAACATTTTTCTCACGCCGCACGATGAAAATGATTCCACATTTCAACAAGGTTTATTCAAGATTCAGTAAAAACAACTGCGGTCAGTAACTGATTAGTATTTAAAATAGCTGAGAAAGCATGCCAACTATACAAATTTTTTACGCAATTTAAACGTAAATAAATACAGATTTCTCAAATAATGTTTCTCTGGGGTACACAGTACACACCCCAATCTATCATGGATATTGAGTAACACTTTTTAGTAAATATCTCGAAAAGTAATCAAGTAAGCTGCTGATATTTTGTTATCATAGGAAAGATGAGATCTTATTCTCTATAATGAATCTCAATTCATGTCATTTTAGATGTAGCAAAATCTCGCTAATACAACCTTAATTACTAGGGGAAACATGATGCTAATTAGTTCCATATAAATTCAGAAAAATATTAATTTTACTAGCACAAATGTTTTTGTAACAGGAATTAACTTGTCGATATCATTAGATTCATGATTCGCTCTCCAACTCAAAGAAATAGAATGGACTTGTTTGAGATAACAAATAAATGATAATAATTATGTGTCACTTACCACTCCAGGGATTAAAAAACCATTCACTTAAGAAAAAACACCTGTAGAAGTAAAACGCTTTTAGAATTTGCAATTAAACATCCGACCAAAAGAGCGAAAAATAACTTTTTGCTCCTCATAGAAAGCCGTAGCTTTGAAACTGAGATGAGTGAGTGAGGAAGATAATGAAAAGGTCAAGCATGGATGTTAAAAGAGAACTTTCATTATGCTCGTGACTTTCTCCAAACGTATCTAGTGCTCTCAAAGGGGAAATATGAACACCCTGAGGCATTATTTCCTGAAATGTCAAACTGAGAAGGGAAAGAAATGTAGATTAATGTGATATTAATGAAGAGGATTACAGCTTTGGAGTTACTTGAAATGAAAAGCCATATCTCACTGTTTCACTTTATATAGCTTAATATAGCAAAGGACATTATCTTATTCATCACTTAAAAAAACATGAAATGATTTTAGATTTAAGTACATTAATCTGGCTAGATCAAATTGTAAGTTAAATAAAATTTTATGGATACGAGTTCCTCGATATATATTCTGAAAACCACAAGACACTAAGATGCACGGTTTTCTTGGTGTGGCACGTATATCGGACAACATGGATGGTAAAGTGAAATTTATTCCACCCTCACCCCCAAACTGTGTATTATAAACTTCGTTGGGCTAAGGCAATAGAAGTTATACCCCCTATTGCTAAGCAACCCATCTTCTTTATCGAAGCACTGTGTTATCCTATGAAATCGTATTTCGAGTAACAGATGTCACAACGTCTGTCGTGTCGATACTTCAAGTAGTTAAATAAAATTACAAATGTGATTTCCTCGTTCATTTTTTACCAAGTAATTGTTAGAGAAGATTATTGCGAGTCTACAAAATAATATAATAAATTATTTACATTACAAAGTTTGAGGATGCATTGCATTTACAAAAATAATGCTACACAATTAATTTTCAAGTACGATAAATGGGAATCTTGCATTAAAGCTATATATTCATGAAATCTACGCATATTTTACTCCCAGATATATGCCATGGTAAAGACTTAAGTTTCCAGAATTATAGTCAATATCGTTTTCTTCCTCATCGCTTACATTATAAATATTTCGTTCAGCTCCAAAAGTAAATTATACCTATGAGTCTTGTCACAGAAGATGTGATAGCTCTCAAAGCAGAGGATGAATTAATTTAATATTACCCGGAGTGCAAGATTTGAAAGCAGCAACAATTTTCATCATTCGGATATTGCTTAGTCTGAGCAACGAAAAGAGATTAACGACATCCTTGGCACCAAAGGCGTGTATAAATCGCAGAGAAATATAGGAGGTGGTAGAGTAAAAAAAGAAGAAACTACAAATCTAAGCAGTAATGTACAGTTACGTTGATTTCCGGGAAGCAAGCGTCCTTGCGAGTCATTAGGTATTGCTTCTTTATCTATCTATCTAGCTGTCTTCCTGAAAACATCCTAACAATACTAAAAGTAGGGAGAAATCAAAATATGGGATCAACAAATTTTAAATCGGGGATAGCAAGAATTAAAATCAACTGCAACAGGAGGATGGAAAATGAGATAACAAGGCATAAGAGATTTAAGAAACCGCAGAGTGTTTTTACTCAAACTCCACAAGTCTCATAGTTAAATACCCAATTTTCAGAAATTATTCAAATAAAGAGACAGATTTCCGGGTGATAAACATTATAATAAATTTCAATTTCCAAGTACACTTCATCATATCAACAAGTCTATAATCCTTTTCTTTTCTTCGCTTTAGCTTCTTAGCTTTATTAGGATTAAAAATATTAAGAACTTCCAGGAAGTGAAGCGTGTAAAAGTAAAGTTTATTCTTTTCTTATTTCTATAAAGCTTACGGACATGTAGGTTTCTTCCTTGCAAAGTACCCACTGGACCATATATAAATTGTTCACGGGTATTACCCACCGTTTCCTGGCCGTGACGATAGCGATATAAAAGCAAATTTTTTCCTTACTGGAAAAATGTTTCAGGAAAAGGTATATGCTGAAAAATTAGTATTTAAGTATACATTTTTAGTGAAGGAATATTTAATCCTATTTAAAAGTGGTAAAAGTTTCATAGAAATGAAAATTAAATTTGGCGTCCATAGAAATTATTTACTAAAATCGTATACTTGAAAATTGATTAAAAGCGTTGATTTTTCCTAGATTTAGATCTAATTAAGGTTATTAAATGTACTAACAAAATTCGCACACATAATAATTAATTAAATCATAAATTGGTTATGACAGTAAAGTATTTAATTTTTCTTCAATAACTTCCTGTGATATCTATCCGGAGAAAATATTTTAGCCTCATTAAAAATAGTAAAATGTCTAAACAGTACATAAATGGAATAATAAATAAAATCATTAATTATTAATAATAATATAATAATGTATCTGTATTTTGCTTTAATAATTGTATTCAATATTTTACCACTCTGGAACTATTGTTAGCAAAGGATGCGTCAGAAAATGGATTATAATTAGGATTTTGCTCGGGTAAAATATTATAATCTAATTAAAGCTTATAATTTGCACATAACAATGTGATCTTGTATTAAAATACAAATAAATGCATATATTAATGAGTTTTTCAGTGATAAAAATTTCTTTTACACGAAATTCGATAAGTTCAGTTGTGAATTATTTTGATGATGTCTGCTTAAAACTCTTCTCGTAACTACCATGCGAGTTTCTACGAGTTTCGGCCGCGAGCATCAAACTCTGGAATGAGGCCGGAGGGAATATTTAGGGGAGCACGGAATATACTGCTTCCCGTCCGCTGAAATGTGGCTCTCTGAATGTCCAGGAGACGACGATTATGATGGTGGTGATGCACTTTCGTGCCTGCGTCTCCTCGTTTTTCCATTTATCCCACCGTGCGTGCAGAGAGGAGGATGAGGGACGGCAGACGAGCGGGAGGTGAATGCCGCGAGGAAATGAAGATTTACGCGCGTGACTCCCGCGGCATGTTCCGGGAAGGCCGAGCCATGCCCGTCCATTTCCGGACTACGAGTGGGCCCATTCATTCGTGACCCCCTTCACCATAACGACCCCGCGGAGACAGTTAAGGAAGGGTAGCGAGGAAGGAAAGGGTCACCAGCAGACCCTGCTCCCTCAAGGCGAGCTTCAGGCCGCAATAAGGGCCTCAAAAGATCCGTCATATGTCCAAAAGGAAGGCGCCCATTCCCGAGTGAATAATTTGCACGTGAGATACTAAATGTTTCTCGAGAGAACTGCGTAGACAATATTTTTTGAAATACTAGTAATACCCCGATGCATACCCTAGCGACAGATACATTGCATTGAGCAGCTGTGATATCCACTAAGTGCATTAAAACAGAATAAGCAACAACGTTTTTTTTATGACAAATACATTTTGGAAGACGTTACGTAAGTCGCTGTGCCCAATTCGACCTAAAAATGTTAAATCATAAAACGACCGAAAAAATATGAAGATTCTATAATAAACCTTTCCAATGTTATATACTTTTACGATTACGAATACGGCATAAGATACAATGCAAGGAAAATGCAAGGAGAATGACAAGAGAATGGGTGAGTTGAATGCAAAATTACCCGACATTCTTTCCGTAGGATTCCTTCCAAATTTTCATTTCTTTTCCTGTCCCATTATTTTCGAATTAAAGGATGACATACATTCGACTCTCACTGATTTTAGGTCTTTCAAGGAACTTTGGTAAATATATGGCGCAGAAAACCACAAGAAGTGTAACAGGTAGGTACATGCTCATTCTGTCAACGCTCAACTTATGTCATGTATTCTCATTGCTTACATGAAGGGCAAGAAAGAAATCTGACGTGATCAGCATCTAATTTTTTCGTCGATAGACAGTACCTATTGTCCATTTTTTAAGCTGTAGTAGTTCTGGCTTACTCGTTAAGAAATCATCATTAGCCCATAGACAACAAGAAACGAACCTCTCAAGTAACTAATCTCTCCTACCGATGCCGCCATTCTCTACCACGGTTAAAAGACAGGCAACCTTTACATTTTTAGAGCTAACTTTAGGTTATTATCTACGAAGTACATACAATGTTTTTTGACACGTCTTCACAAAGAGACTGAACTTTGCCTCCTATCCGATAGCGCTTAACTCAAGCGGAGTGAAAGACGAGGCAATATTTCAAGCTCACAGGTGACGGTCTATCGAAAGCTGTCGATTCCTACCGATGTGTTAACCGATGAATGTCCTTACATGGCATACAGAATAGTGAACGTCATTCAGCAACGTTGTCTGGTCACGAAAAATAACGAACCGATGGATGTCGCTCCAACGTCTTAACGAGTAATAGTATAAGAATACCACTAGTTACAGAATCATTTAAGTGACAGCCTTTTCTTGTGATCAATCTCTCGCAAAAGCTGGTGGCAGACGAATACGCGCGCTGTTAAGTCACGGATGCTGTTAGTCTGTTGAAAAGGATAGAGGTGAGGATGGAAAAGGATGGTGAGCAGTGAAAGTGAATGGTTTTCGCATCGCACGCAAGGTAATCAAAAGTAAATAAAAGGCGATCGGCTACCACACATTCACCTACGGTTACCGGCTCTAAAAAGTAACCCTCTAGAATTCCCAAAATTGTCCACTGCGATTCTGCCACCGGGATAAGTGAGGATTAAAACCATACCTGGATTTTGACCGATTCCTTTTTATTTATTCTTAAGTACGTTCACTGTGAAATCTGGCCACGGTTTTTGGCTGCCGAACCAAATGTTGGTTGGCATCCAGCCCTTATTTTTTGGCCGGTGACCCCGCATCATGGCATCCGCATCGGGATCCTGATGAGCCGCCAAGGAGAGGTGGGGAATATGAAAAATATTAAGATGGTGATCACAGGCACGCTTATCAATAAACTACACGTAACTCACTCTATGTTCCTGTTTGCCAAGAGGATAAGCCTGTGATCACGGTCTATTCAGACCCTAGTTGGGATTAACGATTTTAAAAATTAACGATAAAAATTATTCGTTAAAAATTTAGTTAACCATTTAACTTAACCGTTACTTTTTAGATGAGTTAACTTTAAACTTTTAATCGTTAAAATTATACATTAACTGATACAAAACTTCAGTTGATTTATTTCGTTAATTTTTGGGGAGTGTCGGCCAGTTCGAATTTTATTTTCTTCTTTTTTCAGATAGGAGAGGACGGATCTCCGATACAAATTTTAAAATGAGAATGTTATTAAAGTTTAATGACTTTTTAAGTAAAATTTAAATAATGTTTTCCCGAATTTGAATTTTGAATTTATTTTATCCCAATTGCGAAAAATAGCTTTTAAAATTAACTGAAAAAGTAAATTCTAACGAAAAAGTTACTTTTTTTAACTTTAATCGGTAACTTTTTCAGAAAATTAACTTTTACTTTAACTAGTTACTTTTTACAGAGATTAACTTTAACTTTAATCAGTTATTTTCCCAACTATGATTCAGACATAGCCCCACACACGCTCAGTGCATGAACAGGGGCAGTCGCGGGCAGAGCACATATTGATACTAGGATCACAAGATTATAAGCATGGTGGAACTTGGTGACGCTAGCGAAGAGTGTGACTTAAAGGAGAAGAAAGCATACAACAGATGTGGGATAAAGCGTCCGAGACGTCCTCCAGATGTTCCTCCAAGAGTCCTTCAGTACCTTTGCCCGCTCACCAACGGTTGGTTCACCCTCAGTGACCTATAATTCTCCGCTGGTGAGTGCCACCAAGTTATGCTGTACCTATAACTCTGCTCACAAAATGCTCAACCCACGTACCCCTTTCATATTTTTGTCTCTCGATACGAAATAGGAACGTTATTGTTTTTATAATGCAGTATATCGCATATTGCTTAATGTAAGCAACAATATAAATAGATTTGTTCAAAAGTAGGCACTTCTAACAGCATAAACGCATTTTTATTTTTCAAAATTTTTTAATGTGCAGCGTATCTATTTCCCTCAAGTGAAGTGAAAAATGGCCTTCGAGTTACGAAATTTTCAAGATATAAATTTTACATGACCCGTGCTTTTCGAGATACCAACCGAATACGAGATCGAATTAAATTCACAACAGATTGAGGTGCCACTGTACTCCGTAGGACCTCTCATTTCTCGTTGCTTTAAAACAATTGGGAACGGGTGGAGATAACCCTGGGATCGGTACCAGCCTTTAATATAACGTGATATGCGAAGGGGTCTACAGTTTATTAACGTCCCATCCGACGGACGGAGTTCTGTACTTGAGGTGTCCTCTTATGACATTAGGAGTAGAGTTAGCGACTTCCCTAAAATAAACTCCGTCACTTCCCTGATTGGAACCCGGACTTTCAAGATGGGAAGCTGGAATTCCATCCACCCTCTCATTACTGGTGACACAGTAACTACTGTCGAACAACCTTTCATGTTTAACGGTATGTTGCGTAATGTTAGCGAATCGTAATACTTCTCTCATTCCACTGACGGAGATCGCCTCCGGGAATTCCAAGCTCTTTGCCTCAGTTGTTCAATATGATGCAACAACTATGTGCGACAGAATTAAACAGTAAGAATATACCAGTCAGTGATTATACCTACCATAGCATATGCAGGAAAAACAAGAACCAATACAAAATGTACACAACAACAGCTAGAGGTTTTGGAAATGAAGGTTCGGAGAAAAATTACAAGTAACGCATTATTGTAGTGAGAAAGGAATGAGAGCATTAGAGAGTCTTGCTAGATTAAGCCAATTACGGAGTGGATGGCTTCACGAAGGAGAAAATGGGATGAATAAATCAACAGAATGCAGTAAGAGAGAGATTTGTGAGAATAGCAAGAAGCAAAACACTGTAAGAGAAGAAATTGCTGGAAGACAGAGGCGAAGGTGGAAGGATGCCCTAGTAAAGAGGATACTTTATAGAAACCACTTTCAGGGTCCATTATTTAATTGATATGATTTTCGGGCTGAGTATTTCAGTACCCATTCTTTTTCGTTTCGGATTCAAGCTTAAGACCCAGTGGAACCAAGAACCAAAACGACTGACCTCTACACAAAAGTGCATTGTTCCGAACAAAATATCGTGGAAAAGTACAAATTCTTCCTTCCTTGGTATGGACTGAAAAAATAATTATATCTAGTGCTCCACCAAATGGGGCTAGCAAACGGGGGTTTTTGAATCAAGGGAACAATTGTGAAACCAAATAAAGCTTCCCAAAGATGGTATTCAAATCAAAACCTGAATTTTTTAAAATAACTGCATTGAAAATTTAAAATTCCAATCAGATTAAACTGGAATGGTACCCTGTAATTACTCTTGGCAAAGAACAAATCTTAGGCTTACGAGGAAGAAAGAAGATTAACGGGAATCGGAACAGTGCGCTGGTTAGAGAAGAACGTTTCCCTAAAGAATCATATTTTGTTTTCCGGAGGTTAAGAGATTTTTCATTGGATCCCCTGTCCCTACTTCTGCTGCGGTGTCATTTGTATATCAGTTCAAGAGCACTTCTCCAACCGACGGACTGGGTACGATTACTTAAGTGATCGCTTGGCATTTATATTAAGAGTAAGCCAATGCCACGATGGGTTTTCTTGACTCTTCCTTCCTCCCCAAGTAAACCTTGATGGGTCAAAGTTACTTACTTTGGTGGTCACCTGTCCTATTAACCAGCATAATTCAATATTAAAATTCGAGAAAAAATCAATGTGAGAGTTAAACACACAAAAAAACAGTCCGTAACTATTCGGGATATACTATTTTTAGGGGTCCTCAACCCCTTCAAACATTTTATCGCAGAGAGTGTGAGTTCAATTTTCTTTCAACTGTAAAATAAATTACCTCTCCACTAACAATAAGATTAAGAAGAAGGAATAACAAAAGATAGACTAGGAGCTTTTTCCTTTTCATCGTAAAATTTCCCCCTTTTAATAATGGTAGCAACAAAAATATGATTGAAAGGAGTACCTACTCTCTCAAACGATTCTAATTGCTTTGATTTTCACAGCATGCTTCAAATAAAATGGAATACAAGGTTACAAACCAAACATGATGGTCTGAATGGGAATCTGCTTCTTTTTTATCGTAAACGCTGCCACTCCCGCAGCTATCGTGATTCAACTGTGGTCACTGCTAAATCACAAAACAACCACCGTCACCGCTAAATGAGAAGTCATTTCGACTGTTTTAAATTTATTTTCCTCGCTGCCTCGTGTGACCGGCATGTTGAGCCAATCATGTGGGACTCTGTTCGCTTTGGCAGCTTTCATTTATCAACGAAAACAAGAACCGCTAAAAAAATCACAATCCAGCGTCCATGAGCCGGGTTTGGGATACAGATTCCTTCCGGCGCGAGCTTCCCCGTACAAAAATTCCCGGGCGGGTTTTTGAGTTTAATTCATTCCCACGGTACTGTTGTATTCAAGCAAAACCGGACTGTGACGGGGAAAGAAGTGAATGAAGACCAGACTTAATTAAATCATATACCATTTGCAGGTTTCCACAGAGTTACTACAACGCGATTCAAGTGAGAGACATTCAGATACCAGTACCTTGCACCTGAAGATGAAACTGTGAGTTTAAATGTGTTCCAGTATTAAAATCCTATGGAAAGGTGCACTTTATGTGTGACTAATAACCCCACGTACCCAGAACCCTTGTACCTGAGAATGACTCTGCGAGTTGGAACACGTTTTAGTATTAAATTCCTGTGGAAAACAAATGGTGCGTCGTTTAACATGGATTCCTTCCACTATATAAAGCCTGAATATGTAGAACCTAATCCTTAAATTTTCCCATCCGATGGATTCCCCGCAGTAATGACACTTTTAGCAATATGTTGGATTCGAACTCTGCTAATTATTGCAATAAAAGTTACTGCGGTGCACGTGGGTTTAATGCTTTAACGTTAGGTAAGTACTTTCAACCAATGCACCCGTCGCGTCGTGCCAACGATCATGACGGCTAAAAACCTTTCTAATCATTACTGAATGCATTCATGATATAAGAGAATATGTAGAAAAGTTATGAGTGAAAACATTCAGCGGGACCGATATTGGTTTCTCACATTGCACACAAAACGTGGAAACGAACGAGAAAAGAATGCCGGCGCTTAAAATGAGGGGGTGGATGAGGATAGAGTTGGTTTGACTGATGGAAGTGAGAGAAAGTAAAGAAGTTATCGGCAGGGCCACGGAAGGAGAAAAACTGCTGGAGTATAAATATCAGTGAATTGAGCAGGTAGTTAGAATAAGAAAGTGTGGCCAGTAGATGCTGCAGACAGTAATTGTAGATAGAGTGCCGGGAAAGCGTGGAAGAGTTCCCTCTTTTTAATAGTTAGTTAATTGTTAGGACCGGTGTGTTATATGGAAGAGTTCCCTCTTATTAATAATTAGTTAATTGAATAGGATCGGTGTGTTATATGGAAGGAAGAAATGAAGTACCGTATCTGAGGATAAAAGAAGCCGTAGGAAAGAGGCGTATTAAGATAAACTGAGTATACATGACACAAATTAAAGCCTTAAAATACTGTATTATTATCAATGTAAATAAGATGGGGAAGGAATAACCTTTTCTCTTGGTAACCTCTTGCCCTATGAAAACATGAAGTATGTTCAAGTCGGCGAAATTACTTAAAATATACAGAGATGAAATTTTTGGAAGGTTAAATGGAGCAAATCACTACAGGTGATTGGGCTTTTAAAATCGTGATCAAAGGTTGAGATATAGGAGATCGCAGAAGATGAAGAAAAAACTATTTAGAAGGGATAAATGAAGGTAGAAGGAAGGTATGCTTAGCTGAACAAAGAATAATGGAAATTAAGGGAGTATTAAGATGAAAAACCAGTTGGAAACGTATGTCAAATACTACCCTAACCTGTACAGTATAATTGATGATAATATTGAACCCTAACGACAGGAAACGTATGATTTAAAATAAATAAGAAGAAAATATTAACTCACCGCTCGGAGAAACATGGCGATTCGCGTTCTGTTCTCACCTCGTTGCAAGAGGTTTGTGTTGTCTTGGTGACAACTGCCAGGAGACAACGTGCGGAGAAGCGAGCCCCAGGCAGGCCTTTTATATATACATGCACAGCACATGCGATCACAACGATCGAGAACGCATGCTAATGAGCATCCTCACATATGTGCACATGCTCAGGCATGTGCGTGCCGAGCTAAGCGCTTCGGTTTGGTTGGAAGGTTGGGGGGGTGGGGGGTGGAGAGGGAGTTGGGCAGGAACGAATATCCACTCAAAGACACACGTACACACATATACGGACACACACATATATAATAAAAAAATTTCGAAGGCCGAAGGAGAAGTAGGAATCATATTGAGTGAGTGTTGAATGAGGTGGAATCGGCCATTAAGTATAGGGAGGAAGGGAGTGTTGCGTCTCTTACTGGCTTAGCGCGGAATACATATCGACGCGTTTGATTGTACACATAGATAGATGGGTTTGAGATGTGGGGAACGGCGTTGGCTGGCATATACGGATGGAAGAGGGATCGCTGGCATTGTGAGGGGGGAGGCAGTGGGAAATCCCGAGGTGGCGTGCCGGAGGTAGAGTCTCGTGAACCTCTAGGGGATATCTCCGGTGGGAATTCGTCCACGACAATGGTTGTAGAAACGGACATCGTTAAAGCGTCGATGCCTTTTTAAATAAAAAGGTAATGCATTTTTACATAGCCCCACACGGATAGCCATTGACGTCAAGGTGGCTTTGATTGGAGAAAGTAAAACTCACACTGTGATTCCGATGAAGAGACTATACTAGAAAGCATATTAATGTGTACATATTTATCTTGCAATGAGATGATAGGTCTCGGTATTTTTATTAAGGTACTTCGAGCGAAAACTCACATCACCTAGAATTTTATGAATTTGGCCTCAGTATAAAGAAATAACTCACATCTTTTCAATTACATAAAAATATTAACCCCTTACGGAAATACTTTTTGAGCAATTTTCCTGAAAATACAAGCTGTTTTATATGGGATAGATTACGACTGTACGCTCCAGAGGGAGAATATTGAAATAAAATAAGGAATTTATAACACCTAGATTTCGTCAAAAACTAAATATGTGTAGTTTTTATGTTTTCTCAACTATAAATAGTTATAATATCAAAAATAATCCATCACTCACCGCAGTAATTTTTACATAATCACAAAATACCTGCTGTTTTGAAGGCTTTTTAGCCGTACGGCGAGAAAAATGAGTCAAGCTACAGACTTAGGTAGATATATTTATTTCATTACTGATCATTTTTGCCATATATAGCTATATTTTTGCGCCATTAATGTTACAATATTTACTTCATACTTCTTACAGACGCTGAAATTAAAAAATAAAATTAGAATATGGTCTCCATTATGACTAGGGAACTACCTCGCTCAAACTACCTTAAATAAAAGATAAGCCTGGAAGTTTGGAAGCACTTAATAAAAAAATTTATTTGGGAGATGCTTTTATGTGTGATGGAACCTGGACAATAATTGCTGCAGTGCAAAGTAAATTGGAATCAATGGAGATGTGGTGCCATCGGAGGATGATTAAATGGACTGGGAGAATCGCCAACGAAGAAATCCTACGGAGAGTTGGAGAGAAAAGAAGTGTGAAGAAAATTCTCAGAAGAAGGAAAGACAAACTTATTGGATATATTTTGCGACACAATAGCTTACTGAAAACAGTAATGGAAGGATAAATATATGCGAACAATTACAGAAGAAGGCCAACATCAGACAAATCATGGAGAACGTCAAGGTGAATAATTATGTAGGAATGACGTGATTGGCTGATAGGAAAGAAGAGTGGAGAACTACAGCCAACCAAACATCGGATTAGTGACCACCGACTATTATGAAATAATGGATTTTATGTACTCCCTGCTCAACGCTTCGCAAAATTTTCTCTTGCTTCCTCAGGGCTCTTGAAGTATATTTCGTGGGCTTACTAAAAAAACCAGTAAAGTACACTTTGGTCATTTTTGAGTTATGCACACAGTTATAATCAGAAAATGATGCTCTATCGTCTGCGAGAACACTTTAGGTGCTATTGCCATTGCATTAGCTATTAAACACTACATTATAAAATTTCTTCTCCAGTACTCCGATTTTCAGGTAAGAAAAAACCTTAAAATGCGTTTTTCTCAAAACTTTCTAAACTGCAGTAAACTCGTTTTTTAATTACATTTTACATGTAAAAATCTTGTTTTACTTGTAAACTTGTTTCACTTCATGCTCACCTAATGCGTTGCGTGTATGCAACTTTAGCTGATACCACGAGGAAAGAAATAAAGATGCTAGAAGTCAGGAAAAGAAAACGAATAATTTCGTGTGGAAAGAACCTTACCGACGGCAGTTTAGTGTTAGCGAAACATGGTGGCAGTTGCGCAGAAGGCCCTTTTCAGTGAAAGAGTCCATTAACTACAAACTGGTAAGTAAGTCGAGTAAGGTGGTCCAAACGTTTGATTACCAGCGTTCCCAATATCGCAAAACTTTATTGCCGATTTCAAAATAGTCAGTCTGTTATTCACATCAGCTTTCTCGCTCGCCTTAGCTTTTAATCCAGCTGTTTCGATGGGTTCCTCCAATTGGTTAGATACCTTAGATATCAGAGTAATTTGATGCAGCTAGGTTTTTTATGGTAACTGTAGTCTTAAACGCGTTACTGATACTTTCCCGCCCTCACAAGTTAAATGTGGTAATTATGGCACCATGTTTTGTCGTCTCCCCTCTGCTAGTAAGCCGATCCCTTCCACACGAGCTTTTCTCTCCTTAACGCCACGCTTCGCGCAGGCGATTGCCACCATTTTTCGCTACCTCTATCACAAGGCAACTCGTAGTAGTATTTTAGTTTCATGTGCTTCAACGGCTATGGCCATTACACACTCCACAGGGGCAACAGCACCCGGACGAGCAAGAGGATCAGCCATATCTAAATTCAAGCCGAGCCCAACGATGCATAACTCCGGTGACTGATCGGGAACTAGAGTTTCCATCGCGGTAGGGCTTTGCCCATAAGGTAACTCGCTGGAATAACAATTCTAAGGTCACAGGTTCAAAATCAGTCTTAATAATTGATCAAGTGTTGGTCTACGGATTTGGTTTGACTAAGAAGAGAATCATTTCAGGGATTTTGCTCATGCATATAATTTCCCTCTTTAACAAGTTACCAATCATTTCGATTCCACAAATAATGTGGCATGTGGTTACTCGCACGAGTGCTAAAATATTCAACAAAGAGGGTGAAATTCACTGTGAAAAAATCAATTGACTTCGGGATTTCATGCGACAGGGATTCGTTCCCGGATCTCCCTATTTCCGGTCGGGTGTGTTAGCCAGTTACACCACCAAGCCAACTCAATTCAAGGCGAATTTCAGCGGGGGTTAACACGAAAAAGTTGTACTCGTCTCCAGTCTACTTTTTAGCACAGGAGATGTGGTCGTGCGTGATATGCCACGGTAGTGGAGAATAAACCCAACATTGTCGCTTTAGAACTAACTTTTGACAAGTTCCCAATCATTGCGATTGCACAAGTATAATATGTTACGCATGTCACGCACACGGGTGCAAAGATATACACCAATTCGTCGAGATTTAAGATGGCTAGGCGGTTTATGTGGCTAACACATCTGACCGGAAATTGGAAGACCCGGGTTTGAATCCCGGGCAAGTCAAATGATTTTCTTCACGGCGAATTTCACCCTCCTTGGTGTATATTCCCTCGTTGAGTTTCGCTCCGTTTCTTAAATGGCATTACGCAACGAAATAGTTATTGCACGGTGCTTCGCTACCGCTCAGTACTGAATCATACTGCATAGTACATGTCAAAAACTATGAAACATGCCGGAAGGTGAAAAAAGTGGAAACAGTATTCGAGTTGAAACTGTACCAACCCCTCATGAATGAGACTAATTGCTCAGTGATTCGTGTAACACCTAAATTCAAATACCCTCGCCATCAGTTGATGTAATCTAAGTGCATGGTAAAATATATAAAACACTTTGATCTGCACTTAAATTTTTTAATCGAAGATGATTTGACAGGTCAACCATTGCAATCAAGGTTAGTCGTTTTCAATGTCGGTGAATACATTTTGCGAGTGTTCACATTTTATGATGAAATTATATCACCTAATTTAGCCCGAATCTGAAATTTTTCATATCTTAATCTCTAAGGTATTGAACACATTGCTTAATTTCATCTATTCTCGGAGAGGCAATAGGATCCCAGATAGACTGATAGGTCATTCCTTAAGAACTCCACTAGTACTGATTTTTTCTGGAGTAATAGAGCAAAATGTGTACTACCACAGATCCATTAGAACTCCAAGAGATTATTTTTGTAACTTTTTGAGCGGTAGTTTCCATTTAAAAATGAGGAATGATAGGTGGCTTTTTAGTCTCAACTTGGTATCAATTTTTGGGTCACTAAAAAGGGCCCAACTTTCCTCAGCACCATTTCAAAGTTCTTGTCATCTTTATCAAATAACATTTCATCTGGGCAACGGCCTGCCACGATGGAATCACCGGTGCCCGATCAGTCACCGAAGTTAAGCATCGTTGGGCTCGGCTCAAGTTTGGAGGGTGGATCCTCCGATTCGTCCGAGTGCTGTTGCCCATGTCTGCACGTGGCTCACAGTATGTGCGAAATGACCTTAGCCGTCGAATCACGTTAAACAAAAATACTACTACCAACATTTCATCTACCCGGATCTGGAGAGCAGTTGACGTAATTTCCTTTTCTAGGTCGAGGGAAGAGTGTGAAGGGTATTCTTAGAAATACCATAATACGCTTCCAGAGCGTGGAGTGTCAATAACCGAAGAATATGACATTCTGAAGAATAACAGAAATTTTTCTGCAATCAAAAAAGCCCGCGGGTGGCTTGGTCATTTAACTGATCAAAAAACATCAAGTCGTTTAAAAAATATGAAAAACTTGTGGGAAGTAATTAGCCGTTGCTTATCAACGGTCATAACGGCTAACTTCAATCCAACCACACAAAAGTGCCATTTTAAAGGACAGGGGTAAAGACTTGGAAGTTTTACGAGGATATGGAGGCACTAGAATATTTTTTATTTGTATTCACGGCTCAAGCCATTAATGCTAGAAAGACTAAAAGAATTTACCTAAGAGATGAGAGCCTCAAGCTTTCAAACACTTTTTACGATGTTTTAAACGCCAAAATGTGCTTACCTTTTACACCCCTAATAATGTATATTTTTTCACAAGGGTTTATAACATTTTCCAAAACGTTCTTGAGAAAAAATAAAGATATGGAAAGAATGATGGTCAGAATAAAAACACTCAAAACACCGCAAGTTTAATTACATCAATTGGAGTACAAATTATATGTGTCCTGAAGCAAATGCAAGGACAAAAAAGTTAAAACTATTGAGAACAAGATATGAAGTCAAAATAATTTATTGCCAATCGGTATTCACCAGTTCGAGCCGTTCGTTTTAACGGAAGTGGTATCAGAACGAGGGAAGAAGAAAGACGCGCCAGTGAGTAGGACTTAGTACCCGAAGAAACAATTGGTGCGATCAGCGAATATCGGGTTCTAAGAGCGTATGGATTTGTTCGAAATACTGGTGCATCCTTTTAATCCTTATATCAATAACCGGAATTTAGAGCGTTGTTCAATATCCAGGTACCTGGGTGCCCACCCACGGAATTCTAATGTAATAATCACAGTTTTATCTCCATTATCTTCTTCTGTTTATTTAATACATCTCAGCTGCTACCTCTATGAGATGGCAGTACATTTCAACCAATTATATTGGCCATTTCAGCTTGAGGGTCATTCCATGTCAATTGATCCAATAAAAAATAAATGTTTTCTTTAATAATAGGGTTCCCCTGGTAACTTTCTGGGAACTGGGAAAAAATGGGTGCGCCAACCATTTAATCTGTACTCAATTTCTCGCTACTTTAAAACTACCATTAGTTTCTTACGAGTAGAACCTAAAGCATCAAGTTTTAACTCCACCTTGTACTTTTACATGTATGTATATGTTTGATCTTGTATTCTGTAAGCTACACTTTTTAATAGCGCTTATGGCGAATAAAATTAAGTCTAAAAATTGCCGATTTTGAGCCCCAAGCTAGTTTACAACTACCATATTTCTCTTACGGGTAAAATCTCGAACTCCAAGCTTTTATTCTAAGTTGGACTATTGCTTGTCATTATATTCTGTTTGAGATATACTTGAATAGCTCTCCCCCAACGGAGAAAACAAATTCCAAAAATGGCTGGCATTGTACGCGAAGCCATTTTTGCTCACTTCTTCAAGAAAAAGTATTAGCTCAACAAGCATAAAACTTTCTATGATTATTCTTCTACTTTAATATTTGAAGTAAAAACGAATACTAAATCTGAGACTAAAATTATTTGTACAGTTTTCTTGAGTCGAAAACCAGTTTTTGGAAGGATAAAAATGTTAGCTTCAAGTTCAATTTCAACAAGAAAGGAATGTGAAAGAAAAATTAAAGTAAATATTTTGCAAAATGTGTAAAATTGTATGGTTTAATTTTCTCTCCAATGTCATAATTAGTCCTTGAGTTATTAAGGATAGACAACAAAATTCTCAAAAATCCGCATGCGCATTCATGGAAGAATGACATCCTTGAACAAAAATGAAAAAAAAATTATTAATTAAATTTAAAAAAGTTTTTTTTAACAATCTTTAAAATCTGCCAATGTAGCAATTGTTCTCCGAAAAAATGTTAAGTTTCGGCACGCTGATGAAGAGGCATGTTCAATTCAAAGGCAAAGAAACAATACAAGGGACCTTTATGAATGCTTGCAGTAATTGGTGGCTTATAAGTTATCAACTCCGCCTACACGGAACCGCTGTAGTTACGTGCGTACAAAAAATGAATTATTATATTTGGTAATGAGAAATTACAGCAAAGATATAAAATAATTTCTAATTATTTGATCTTGCTTCATCATCATCCGTTTACACAATTTGTTATACATTACCAAGAATGTTGCATATTATAACAACAAGGCATGTATCTGACGCACCTTTTCCAAAAACTTTTGTGATGACTAATTGCGGTAAGAATTTACCCTTGTCTGTAAGCTGGCCCTCTCATTCTCGTATATTGCTTGCGGATGTTTACATTGCATGAAACGTCTTTTTTTTAATCCGGATATACTTTTATTAATATCTGGACCGTGTCTTGGATGACATTCCAGATGTCTTGGATTCAGAAATGGATACTCTTCCATCTTTTTAGCCGTTGCAGCAGGCATTCACTTTCGGATTTGGAATAAATTTTCACCTTTTACCTAAATGCACAAGTGTTTCGGTATTTTACCGCCTCAATCTCTCTAAAATTGGTTTTGCGGTCATAAATTTTAGATTTTTCGCAATGTTATCCTTAATAACAATCTAAATGCTTTAAAATGAACCTGCTGGCCAACTTCTAGTATAATTTTACCTCTAACTATACTCACTTTACGCTGGTGGCGGCACGTGATTAATTACCCATATTTGGCGGTCGTCTCCTTTAGTATGACGACGTCCTCAACTCCAAATTTGACGTATTTTCCTTGTTTCAACTTTCATGTCTTGGATGGAATATGAAACTTTAGTATATTGCAAATAAGTTTGAGTTATTTAGAAATGTTTGGAATGCACAATTTTGTTTCGTCGCCACCAGTCGCAGGTACCGATGTATAAGATGTTCCACGCTCAAAGAAATTTACCTTCTAAATTATATCTTATCTATATTACTGTATCTAAATTACCATCACTGAAGTACACAAGAGCGTCTGTGAGTGGTTACAGATCAACTATTTTTAACGTTTCCATGAATTAATGAGATGACTTCGAGACTTTAATTGCCTCAAAGATAATGCACATAAATTAGCTGTTGATGTCAGGCTGAATTTATTGCCAGGAGAAGACAATTTTCCATCGAGAAAACGTTAAGTTTTTTCAGCACGCTGATGAAGAGGCATGTTCAATTCAAAGACAAAGGAACAATCCAAGTGACCTTCATGAATTCTAGCAGGCATTCTTTATTCCAACGCTAGCAGCCACTCATATCTTATCAGCTCCGCCTACCCGGAATCGCTGTAATTATGTAATTATCTGAGGACGCGATCCTGGATGTGGTATGCCGATCCAAATGCAAGATTATTGGCGATGCTGGGGTAGATTACCATACGTAACAGCGCTGAAATGGAGCCATAGATTAGAGTGCGGTTCCAGGCGGGCGGGTTGCTCTCAATAGACCAAACTCTCTGTCAATGCCCTCACGTCGGGACTTCACGGCGACCATGACCTTGGAAGACAGCCAACGCCTTAGGAAGAATGCAACGCATATTCGGCAATTCCTTGAGTTCAAGGACAGAGAAATTCTTACGGAAGGTGTAGCAAAGATGTTTCATCTGGAAGATATCGCTACTTATTGCGTTTTTCACAAAATGACACTTGCAAGCTACATTTAAAAACACCTGATAAGCGCAATCATAAGTCCATACGGTGGGGATAAATTTAAGTAATAGTTTTTTCTTCAGGAGAACATAGTTCTTGGGAAATAATAGATGTTATTACCATTTTGCAGACCTTTCACAATTACATATATATGCTTCTTCAGAGATATAAGTATTTTTTTTAGAAAGGGAGAGTGCATATTTCTTTGGTTACTTTTTCCTTTTTGTGTGGATTGTTTTACAGATTCATTAATAAAAAAAATGAAAATATAACATATGGGTACTAAATTTAAGGTTAGATATGGTTCAGCAACCAATACAAAAATAAGTAGCATATTATAAGGTGTAATACAAGATTTTACAAGTTGTAATGCTATTTTGCTATTTATTTAAAACAATGGACTCACTTTTCTATATGTATCCTTCATCACCTATATTTCTAGTATGAATGTAAATGTCTTTGTCAAAATGTGGTAAGAAAAATTTATGCGACAAAAACATCAAAATGTAACTTTAAGTACTCGGGTCTTTTCCGATGACAAAGCAGTATTGTCTAGTTCAGAAGATAATTAACAAAGTGCTCAGTGGACCTTGCATCGGGTGGAAATATGATAGGGCTTAAAAATATTCTTATAGAAAACTAAAGTGATAGCATCCCGCTGAATATAATATTAAAGAGCTAAAATTTGATCGTAAATAAAACTGACAGGCCAGTCCATCTCTTTGATTACCTAGGCTGCAATGTATCTTGCTTAATTATGTGAAAACCACAATGAAATAATCATTCGCCTGGACTGCGATTCTAACCCAGACCCCTCGGCACTATACATATTTGAACACCACTTAGAGAAAGAGCTATAAAAGTTGTAGCGTGTGTCGGGAAAAATCAAAGGGACTACCAAATAAAGCCGGAAAGGAGGTGATCATGAAATTCTATACTGTGATGACTGCTCCTCTGTTGTTGTATGGATCAGTGTTAGCGGGGAGTTAATGGGATGGCTTACAACTTTGCGCCCGCTTCCTCACTTGAGCGTTGGCACTGTCACTGCAGCTGCCGAAATAGCTCTCTAGCTGCTCGCAGGTTGGTTATATTTTCCAATTTACAGATCTCAACTGTCGTTGTTGTAAAACAGTTTCTCAATTTATCTCAACTGTTGTCGTTACCTAAGTATTTTAATCTCCATGGCAAGAGGTCTTTAGCACATGTAGTCCCTGGGTTGTTAAACGAATTACCTATGTCAATGCATGATGTTAAATGTATATCTGCTCTTAAAAATCACTAAAAGGGTGGTTACTAGGTTAAAAATTATCCAAAAGCTACACAGCAAAAAATAACCATTTTAACAAAAGGCACCTGCTGACAAGCCGCTTTGGCTTAGCAGGACCTCAATTGTGTTATAATTTTGTTTTCTCAACTATCTTCATTATTGATGAAAAAATGTTACCAATACTATTTTGTGTATATTGATGTACCTTGTTTAAATTTTTGTGTTATGTATTATAAAAATACTGTTACCAATACTACATTGTATATGATGATGTACTTTGTTTAATTTTTGTGCCATAGATTATAAAAAAAGTATTATATCGTATATTTTACAATGTAAAGTTTGTAATTTGTAATTTTTCGTAAACATTTTTTTGTAAGAACCACTTGAGAAATAAATATCATACCTCAGTCATCGTCTCTCCATATCCGCATGTGTAACATAATAAAAGAAAAGGTGGCGAGAAGAGAACAGACACTTTTAAGCGGAGGGGAGGGAAGACGGAGTAATTTGTTCTTCCCCTCACTCATTAATTCCAAATATCCCTCATCATCACGCTTCCTCGCGCCGTCGAAAAACTTAACTCCGGAGAAATTCCTCGTCGGAGACAGGCAGCGGGAGCCAAGAACACGAATTAGCAGGCATAACAAATGGCCGTGGAGATAAGAGAGAAGAGGGATGAGAAGCGGAGACAGGGAGGGAGTTTGGCAAGAATTTTAAAGAGAGGGAGAGAGGGAAGATAACGTGAGTTCAACGATGCGGGGGGAGAAAGACGAGGAGAGCGTCTTTCTGGGGAGGGAGAAGAGAAATAAGGGAATGTAATGCGCACGAAGTTGGAGGAAAGGACGAAACAGGCATTCTGGAAGGATGAAGGAGTGGCGAATTATGGAAGGAGAGAAGAAGAGCATTCAGTAGAATGGGCGAGTTGAGTATGCTTAAACATAGAAAACATTGGCGGTCCCAAGGGGGGGACCAACTACTGTTAGTTTGCTAGGGGGGGCAATTGCCCCCCCCCCGGCCCAAAAAAAAAACCGGCGTAATTCTTTGTCATAGACCTTAAATTAAAATCCTAAATTATGTTGTTATTTTTGTTATTGAAGTTTAGGTTATTTTACTTAAAAATCCAGTTAAATTTTATATTTTCTAAAGCCGTTTTTAAAACCACAAGCTAAATGCGAATTTTAATCAAAATAATTTCGGATTTAGTCAAAATTTGGAGGTAATCTAAAAGGGAAGTATGCACTTAGTAAAAACTTGCTCTTCTTAAAAGGGAAACTTTTGCTTCCAAACCATTTACATATAACGCGCCATTTTGCACATAGTTTGTTACGAATTTCTGGGACGAGACCCACGAACCCCGTTTTTCTGGGGGGTATTCCATACCCCAAGAGTCGCTGGTTCTCCACTCCTCTGAACCTCTGGTCTGGAGCCGCTCCTGATGGAAAATAAACACCTTATTATTGTTCCTTATTACGGTGGTCCGACCGTAAAATAACTCATGTCATTTCATTCACATTCTGGATACATACAAGAAACACGTGTCCACTGTTTGATATAAAAAACATAATCCTAAGTATTGGTATAGCGAGACTTGGTGGCACTCACCAGCAGAGAATCAGAGGCCACTGAGGGTAAATCAAGCGTTGGTGAGCGGGCAAAGGTACCGAAAGACTCCCGGAGTGACATTTGGAAGAAGACTCGGCCACTTTACGCCACATCACTTGTATGCTTTCCTCTCCCTTGTGTCATACTCTTAACAAGCGATTGCCACTAAGTTTCGCTACACCTATACCTACGCTATCAATTTCGCAAATTTAACTTGAAAGTACACGGTATTACATGAAAAAATGGGTTAAAAAAGGGGGGAATAATATTTTTCTATCTAATATAAATGATTTATTCGAGAAAAAGCGTTACACTAATTTATTTGAAAGAAAGTTTTTTTTTATTAAAAAAAAGAAAATTTCTCCCAGGGAAATGAATTACCTATGGTAAAATTTTGATAACTGCACATTTTATATTTTAAGTTATTGCCACAATTATACGTCCGGATGTGTAATTACACCGCATATAGACACCTCGTAATGGTGGGTCACGGGCAACGGTATGCTGACTCTCAAGGCAGTACTTTTAGAAATGATCCCTGCTCGAGTAGAAGGGTGAAAGTGGTCCTAGGTTATTAATAGGCTTTGGATTCTCTTGTGGCATACTGGGGAAAATGTGCCAAAACTGATCGGAAGAGCACCTTAACCGGAAGTAGGGAATGTTGCACGTGGCGCGGGTACTGCAAAGGCTTGTAACCTCGCATCTTCTATTCCATTAATGCTAACAGTCAAAGAATTGCCTCGAACGGTCGAAGCCACGATAAATGGTGGAAGCAATATAAGGTTGGCCCATCAACAGATGCAAGGGTAGGACGTTATAGATGAAACTATTAAAAGATAGCCAGTTTTCTAGGCTTAGCAGCGATAATAAATTCTTTGACATTGCGTAGAAGTCAAAATTCGTAATCTCAATGGAAACGACAATGCAGTTGGCGCCTTTGACAGGTGAGATTTTTCATTAAAAATTTATTCGTTGAATTGTTCATATTTTGTACCTTAACTTTTTCCTTTAATAGCTAAGGCATGGCATCAGTGAAAGCAGTATGTTTTACAAACACCCTTCGTTAAAACTAAAACATATTTTAAACATTCTCTCACCAGGTAGATAAGCATAAACGATAACTTCAGCAGATAATAGAGTATTGGAAACAATGGAATCGTGGTGATATCGAATAATGATCAAGATCAAATGGATGGAGTGAATCAACAATGAAGTCCTACGAATAACTTGGGATATGTTTCATTAAAACTCTTTGACATGGAATGGGCAAATTTATTGGATAATTTCTGAGACAACACAAGTCTCTTGAAGGAGAAGAGGATGGACAGAATTATCAAATTAGACTAAGGATGGAATATATGAAGAAAGTCATAAGGTACGTAAGAATGAAAACTTACGTAGAAATAATGCGGTGAGCTGGTAAAAGAATGAAGAGATTCAGCAAACCAATCTCCACATTTATGGCTACTGATGATGATGAACTGTTTACAAAGACTATTATTTATTAATTCAGCCCTAAATCAGAGTTAGCCCTAAATTAACTCTATTGTATACAGCTATTGAATCCTAATGGCGTAGATTCCGTGTTATTCGTGATGTGCGCAAGAGAAATGGGTATTTTATTCGTAACAATAAGCATAAGAGCAATATTACACAGGATTTCAGACACATAGTTGGTGAACATAATCTTAAAAAATATAAGACGATTCTATTCATTGCTCACTACATTGAGTTTCCCGCATTTCCCGGTAACGTAACGAATCAATTGTGTTTAACATCGGTGTTTCTACGGCATTTTCGCTATGATCTTCCAGAGGCCTTCTTGAAGCAAATACTGGAAATGTAATCATGCCATCCTTACGGCTTCACATGACGTTCAAGTTTCACAGTGGTATAGGATTTCTTGTCTCAACTATTGCAAAGGTATATGACAGGAATTCACGCGTATGCAATGAGAGCTGTAGTTTTTATTGACCCATAACGGGATAAACAAAGCTACCGAAAATGTGGCAGAGGCGGCGAACTCGCTTTCAAATAGCAAGAGAAGCAAATAGGAACGAACTCCTAGGACGAACTAGAGCGCATGAACAGTGCGTTACGCAACGCTTGGCTAAGCTGACTCAGTCTGTCACCCTAGAGCACCACCATTAAAAGGACTTAACAACTATATGACTAAAACTTTCGGCGCCGCAACGGCATCCCTCAACCAATTGGAATCCTATTGGCACAGCCTTAAAGATATTTCAAGCACTCGTTTATATTAACCATGGCCTCGAGTTTGTCAAACAGGTATACTCTAGTATTCGATGATTTCAGGCTGAACTATTACGAAATTCATATCCACTGATATAGAATTACGAAGTATAGTTTCAGGCACAGTTTCAACGCATAACCGTAGTTGTTCCAGGATAAAGTTAGGTGAAAATGAACGAAGTGCTCCAGTTCAATAATATATATCTTGGGTTTGTTTTTTTGTGTAGTTCGCGTATTACAGAACTCGCAGAAGCTGTTGGTAGACGGATGCGCAGAACTCTACGTCAAGGAGGGGGATATATTCCCGTGAAAGGAGTGGAGAGATGAGCCAGAGGAGAAGGAGTGATATGGCTGGGCTGGTTTCAATCAGATTACCCAAATTTAAACAAAGATAATAAGCTAATATAGTGGTAGCGAAACTTGGTGGCAGTCACCTGCTCAAAGCATGACGTCAAAGAGGCTCGTATCTACATCTACGCAATTACCCTACAAGTCACCTCAAGGGTGAGTGATACGTAGGTTATCGAATGGGTCGTCAAAGGAGCGGAAGGTAGAGGACAGCACATGGTAGGAAACGCCGCAAACATAGTTGCCTTTAACCTGACAGGGCGGGCAAGTGCGAGCGGTGCGTGTCACGATAGTGTTTACGATTCAAACTAACAATAAGCTGTAAACAAAGACGCTGACAAACAGAGAAACAGAGAGCATTGTAGCCTATTTGAATAACTATGATATCTGATCTAGCATTTTAAAGTTGACAATGTAAGTTTGCAACCTTAGTCGATAGTCAAACGCGGAGACTACCTTATCCCATAGTGGAGCCACTTTCCAAGAAATTGACTCTCCACTGAGAATGGCCTTCAGCGCAGCTGCTACCATGTTCCCCTACCAATATACCCACTCATTAGAACTGACCTGTTTTTAAGGAAATAAACCTTAACCCAAAACCGTTCACCTCACGTCTGCCACGATCTTTTGCGTGGTCTGTATATTTTTACGCTATGGATCCCAAATAGTTGCAGGTTATTCGAGATGAGGTCTTGAATATAATAGTTTGGAAGCAAGCACTCTCGATAGAGTAGCATTGAAACTGCTTCAGGGTGTCACAATATTCCTTCAAAGAAGGACTAATTGTCCCCGTGAGTGTTAGAGAATGTCTCGAGCTACGTTCGGTAGTATGAATTGAGCACAACCGCCGCGACAGAAAAGGAAGTCATTGTTCATCGCTAGTCGATGATGATTTGGCGGCAGTTTGATGACCAGTTTGGCCGGTGTGAATGCTTCTACGAATAGCCTTGGCCGCCAATCGCAAACGGCGCGGCGTGTCCTTGTGAATCACGGCGTCCATGTGCTCATCAATGATAACTCTCTCAATGAGTAATCAACTCAATGGGTGCCTAAACAGGGAGTGCCTGAATCCAAGCGGACTACTGAATAGCTTCTTTAACGGCTTTTATGCGTGAGAATCCCATGATGGAAGGAGGAGAGTGATTTGAAGGATGACTTAACCAGCATACCTTCCAAACTCCTGAAGAGTTCCTTTAATGGATCTTTATTTTTATTTTATACATTTACAATCATCATCGGAAACAGCCTCCTAGGCCTCTAAGTCTGTGTGTACAATCATTACCATCAGTCAGAGACATACGATCATACCTTGGGGCAATGTCCTAATACTCTTCATTATTCTCTTGCCTAAACCCGAACACTGCAAAGCATTACCTCGAGTATTGAGGAAAATATTCGTGGTCTATTGCGCCGATGTTTCCGAGTGCCAGAGTGGGAAGTTTGGAGTCGGAGGTAATTTGACAATTTTTCTGGAGCCGAACTAAAGACCTCAGGCCGGATGTTTAAATTTATTCCTAAGTATCATGGTATTTCCTATTAACCACGAAAATTTCATTTATTTTCTTTGCTTACTAAGGAAAATAGTTGCAGCTCATTGAACTTATAACATCCATTCATTTACATACAACTTTGAATTCCCGCTACAATTCCGATTCCATATGGCAGATTACATTAGACAATTGCGTGTTACGACCTGAGTTTGACCACCTTGCCCTGGGGGGAGAGAGAAACTCCCCAGACAGGACTCAAGCGAACTCTGAACCCGCGGATTGAAAGTCGAGGACGTTTCCCCGCCGCCACCCAAGCCGGTCAGATATGGAACTACCGAGGTTAATCGCGCCATTTAGAATAAATTGGGTACTTTTGAAAAAGAAAATCTCTACCACTATAAAATGATGTGTACTTAGCAACCGGCTCATTCACCCAACAACACTTTGTTTAAACTATCAAAATTATCAACCTAAGAATATGTATTGGAGGTGCTCCCTTAAATAGTTTTCTTTTAATTCTCTTTCACAGCAGGAATAAAATGTTACGATGTGACTTTGCAACTTATGCCATATCAGCCACGTTTTGAGCGAAGGACGATATTGACTTGATTTAAGTTGATATCATCATTTTTTTCTAGTTTGATATTAATAAAACAATTATTTTATACTATTATCATTGTCGTTGCTCTCCAGTCACTAAAATATCTTTTGTTTTTGCCACTGATATTAATATTATTTTTTAGCTCCCTTACGTATCCTTTAACCAGCTTTGAATACACCATCTCTATAGAGGTCATGTTCACTTAGCCGGTAGAGAGGCCTACAGTAGGGTGAAAAATTTCTTTTTGGGGTTCCAGCTATTCATGCCAAATTTCAGCAATATAAAAATATACCCTACCCTGCCTAAATGCGATTGAATGTTGAAAATTTGCCCAAAATCAGGCGGAATCCGAAAATATACTCCGATAAAACTGGTGTTTTTTCAAGTTATAACATTTTCCGGGTAGGAAATTTAATGCTTATCTTTTAATAAATATCTGAAACTGTTTATTTTCCGCGAAAAATTGCCTGCCGCCACGAAGCTCCAGAAAGTTTAACTATTTCCGCAGATAGGCAACACACTGGACACTAGGGTGGTCCAGAAAACAAGTCTTCACATTTTCCACACCGCCCCCCAATTCAAATACAAATGACTAGAAAACTATTTTTTCAAATATCAGTTGAATACAAGAAAAAAGGGCCTTAATCCGTGTTGCCTACCCTATAGGATACTACGGGCGTTCACGCCAAAATATAGAACTGCGCGAGCAACGACTTTTAGTGGTCGAATGGAGCCGATACTTTGCAAAAATAGTTTTCTAGTCATTTTTCATCGAATTGGGAGGGGGTGTGAAACATTTGAAAATTTACATTATTTTTAATAATGAAATAACCGGGGTTCCATAACATTTCATTTACATTGCGATTCAGAAATTCCATGACGCAAAATATACCATTTCCTTTCATATTTCCTTTCACAAGATCCTTTTTAAGGATAGTTCTTTTTAGCATGAAAGCGTTTTATTTCTTCTGAACACAATAAGTTTTTATGTCAAGAAATGAAGATTTTTTGAAATATTCCCAGCGAATTTCAGGCAAACTTAAAGTTTCAAAATGTACACAATAATTTTGATGTCTTACTAATCAATACAAGTATCAATATTTTCTCTACATACCAAAAATATTCATTATACTATTTATATATGGGCAATGAACATTCAAAATATATCAAAATATTATATAAAAATTAACGCAAGGAAAGCTACGACGAGAGATGCTGATAAGAATATAAAATTATAATAATTCAAGGCACACATGTATGTAGGCTGTATATTCTAGCGTAATAATTACATTTTATAAATTATTTGACTGATGATAAATGTATCGAGTGTTTTTCTAACACTCCCTTTATTGGAGTTCAGAAAGACTCAAATAAAACATTTACCTCCCTTCCCGCAATAGTGTCTTCCTATAAGAAGCTAGGATAGCGTTTTATAACTTATTCATGCTAAACAACACCTAATCAGCATTAATTCATCGTTAAGATGCGAATGGATTTCTACGCATTTGCGCATGTTTTAATAATAGAATTGGCATCAACACAGTGTAGCTAAATCTTTAATTAAGTCAAATTTTCTATCAGAAAACTCTTTCAGTTAACACGAAAACAAAAGTGCCTTAAATATCTTTAAGTACACTAACTTCGACAACGGCATCAAGATATCTCATAATTGAAAAATAAATAAGTTTGTGATTGGTATCCAAAGTACTCGTATTTATCTATACTTACATGCTGAAGTTTGCAAGCATAACATTTAGATAGTACCTCATTATTAACACATAGTTAAATTTGTGATTAGTAGCCAAGGTATGTGTCCATGTTTACATGACAGAAGTAAATCCACGACGCACATTCAAACTGGAGTACTGGCTTCCCATCCCGAGGGTACTGGTTCGAATTCCGGCAGTAAATTTTTCAAAGGAATACCGATCCTTACTTAGGTGCTATGTGTAGAGCACTTCAAGTGCAGTACTCCGTCCGTCGAATGTAACGTTAAATCGTGGTCCCATTGGCGCATGTCGTTAAGAGCGGGCTAATCCCGACACCATATTTCTCTCCACCCTTCTTCACCACATAAACTTTTCCCTACCAACCTACCCACCTATCATTCATGGTGAGAAAGACCTCAGTTGTCCGTCGCTTCCTCAAACAATTTATTTAACTGTCGTACATTTGTACTCAGGTGAATGTTATATTCACCTGAGTTTTTTTACGTATTTTTCGTAACGTATTTTTCACCTGAAAATGACACAAAGTGTCAAAACCCGGGTCGTGGTAATAAATATTACAAGTGGAGTAAACTAAGATATTTTGTAGAACATAACTTTTGGAGCATTGTTCTTTTTCTTTTAAATAATCAACGCTCACATTAACATAATGCAATAAGAGAAGTGACATATGTATGAAATTCAAGTACAATTTACAGCTCATCTTCTGTATATAAAACTAAGTCTGGTTAGTTACACAATTTTTAACTCAAGAACGGCTGGACCGATTTTTATCATCTTTGAATTGCTGGATTTTTCTCCACCCCAAATAACAGAATTACTATTAAATCATCGGAAAAATTCACGAAAAAAAATTTATGAAGAAAATTCATTTTCTCATACATTTTATATGCAACGGCTTGAAGGTTTTTCTTTAATTGTTTTTTTTTAATTACTTACACTCAAGATATTGGATGGAAATTTGTATCATAGAACGCATAAAAGAATGCAGTATTTAATTCTTTCATTCAATTTTCTTATACGCTTCGTTTTTGTCCAAGTATTGCGTTTTTATCTCGAAATTCATCAATTTTTCTTCCTTTTCAACAATAGAAATATCCTTGGCAACCAGGCGTGAATATCCATTTAATAGCTATTTCAATGCTGCATGAGGGAATGGCTATTCACTCTTGCAGCATTTAAAGGCCAGATTCAGTGACTAATTTGACAGTAGTAGTCAAACGATTCGAGTTCTACGTTCACCTTGCCTTCTCAATGACCATCGACAAGGCACAAGGTCAATCGCTTCAAGTGTGTGGATGAAATCTGGAAAATCCATGCTTTTCACATGGTCAATTATATGTTGCATGCTCACGAGTGGGAAAGACCAGTAATACCAAATTCAACACCAGCTGATGAACTCAACGCTTGCCTCAAAGCGCCGCATCTTTGGAGACGTGCAGAAACTCACGTTAACGACCAATATGCGCGTAAATCTGCAGCGCAATGTGTCACCCATATTTTCAAAACAGCTATTAGACATTGGTAATGGAAAAGTACCAGTTGATGCCGACACAAAATATATTTCAATTCCATTGAACTTTTGTGTCCTTGTTCCATCGATTGAACAATTAATTCAGACAGTTTTTCCACAAATTGGTACCAATTACAAACATCAGCAATGGCCTTGCGAACGTGCTATTTTGGCAGCAACACCGACGTCAATTCAATCAACTACGCCATCCACGAAAAAATTTCGGGCAAGTCTGTCCCCTACAAAACGATTGACAGCGTCATGAATGCGCACGAGATTTTTAATTATCACGGACAGTGGATATGAGGAAACGGCACTTTTTCACAAGATGGCGGGTTTCTTCTCAGGTTTGAAAGTTTCCCATTTTTAAAGTAGTTGATGCATTGTTGTGTTGAAAGTGTTAAACAAATTTGCAAAGTTTTTGTGATAAGTGAGGTGAATTTGGTTCCGATATCTCTGTTTAAAGTGGGTGAAAATCGCGAAAACAAGTGCGAGACGAAAGCTCACCTTTACCGAGATTTTAAATTCTTTGGATCTTTCTGGTGTACCACCGCACAAATTTTTACTCAAACTCGGTGCAACTTTTGCGTAATATTTATGCACTACGATTGTGCAATAGAACCAGGCTCACTGTAAAACAACTGCTGCCAAACGTCATCGAAGCGACAATTCTGAATGGCAAGTCAAAAGAAGATGTGCTTATTCCACGTATTCCCATCATTCCCACCGACTTGCCATTTGATTTCAAACGACTACAGTTCCCCGTTCGCCTTGTATTTTCAATGGCAATAAACAAGGCACAAGGTCAATCGCTTCAAGTATGTGGATTAAATCTGGAAAATCCATGCTTTTCACACAGTCAATTATATGTTGCATGCTCACGAGTGGGACAGCCGGAACATTTAATTGTTTTTGCAGAGGGCGGTAAGACCAAAAATATTGAATACCCGAAGGCACTCGAATAAAATTTTCAACTCTATTTTAATACACAAAAAATAATTTTCTTTCATTTATTTTGAACATGTAAATGTGTCTGCTTTGTATATGTGTGCCTACTTAGAAAGATAAAGAAGCATTACAACGACTGCCGGGCACAGCTAGTTTATAAAATAATCTTATCAAGAAATTATAATGAAAGAGATAAAACATGGTTAAAAACTGATTAAGTATTAATTTTGAATTTTGTTTTTGTTTCATAAGGCTTTTGTTTATTTTTTCTATCTTTATATCTATTTTTTATTTTTTTATTGTTTAAAAAAATTGTAAAATTACCTAACCAGACCTAACTACATCAGTCACTTATATAATCCATGGTTACTGTTTTATAAACAACACGTTTTATGTTACCAAGCAAAAACATTTTTCATTGTGTAAGTCATTCTGGTTCTCTCTACATCATTCTGTTCATGATTCACGTTATTAAGGACAAAGGTGTTCAAAATTATTAAATTGTAATTGCATTACCATTCTCATATCCTCGTTTTGTTTAATTGTAAAATATTTTGAATACTCTTATCCCTGAAGATGTCAATAAAAAATGACGAAACGTTGGTAATTTCAATGTGAGCTTTGATTATTTAAAAGAAAAAGACCAATACTTCAAAAATTATATTCTACTATAATATTGTGGTCGATAAAAGAGAAGAAGCTCCTATATAAGATATATTAAATTCTTCCGTGAAACTGAAATATTTTACGCGAGCTTCAGAGATACACAAGTTCAAAATGTTCAACGTCTTTCAGTACAAGTGGTTCTGCAAAAACAGCCGCAAATTCCGGGTTGAACTCTGATATTAAAAAAAAATAGTCGTGTCTTTTCTGACTCAGGTAATGTGAAGATGGGAACAATGTGGAGGGGTAATATTCAGGGGAGCGAGGAAATTCTAAGGAATATTTTCAGGAATTCCACGGGAATTTTGCGAGTGGAGAATTGCTTTCGGAAGGGTATTACGACGGTCTCCAAGTTAAGGGGTGCGGCTTGAATTGAAATTTATTGGAGGAATTGGCGTTGGTACAATCGATAAAGAGGGGAATTGAGTACACTCCGTGTTCGCATTTCTGGAAACGTGTAATGAAAGAGGGAGCTATGTCAAAAATTATGTTTTCGCGGAAAATTTAACGCTCCGCCATCGGCATTTCGCATACCATATAAGAATCAGTGGAGTTGTTTAAATCCGATGGAATCAAAGGTGTGATATAAATTTCATTACCCTTTCCGAAAATCGTTAAAGTCACTCAATCAGTATTTATTTTCCGAATATTAATAGCAAAAAAATCTTTATTTCGAAATTCAAGCTTACATCGTAAGTATTCATAATATTATAAAATAATTAGAACTTTTCTAGAGTGTAAAGTACTTGTACTGCTCTGTAGAAAAGTCCTAAGTATTTTATTTAATTATGAATACTAACTTTCAGACCTTTTGCGAAATGAAGGCAACGACAACAAAGCTACCATAAATCGTTAAAATTTAAAATCCTACTCAAGTGTTATGCATTTTCAAGCAATGCCTATCCTTGAGTCATTGCAAGCATTAAAAAAGGTAAATTTTAGTTTTTCAAATGCTTCAAGAGTGGTTGTAACGCTAAGGATTACAGTGGAAAGTGGTTCACGCAAAGTTGCCTGTAAACGAAGGTAAAACAATAAATATTAGTACATATATGTACGACAGTTAAGAGCGACTTTCGCGATATAGCCTGGTTTATACAGCATATAAAAATGATTTTTGAACGAATACTTGACAAAAGGACCGCAACATTTTGTCTTGGATAAATTACAATGGTACAAACGTTTACTTCATTATCTATATACAACATCTTTGTATGCTGAGAGCTTTGAATTCTAGTGATTTTACCAAGCTCAATACAAAATTAATACTGTCATAATGATGAGGTTTGTATTTTGTGGTTGGCGAAAAAATCTAATTTTATCAAATTCTGATACATGTAATGACTATTGAGTATCATTTATTGAATATGTAAGTTGAGAACCAAATGCGTCCAGCCCAGAGATTTAAGAACCAAGTGTTAAATAAATGGAGATAAAACGTCAAACGAATATTTTTGGCATTGCATGCTTCACCGCCAGTTTTGTTGGTTGCCGCTCTCTGTTGACAGACTTTTATATTCCAGAGCGTTCATTTGGAAGAGGACATCAAAGGGTTGACGGAAAATGTTTGTATGAGTGCCAGGGTAATATATTATATTTATTTATATAAAATCGTTTCATCTTCAGTGAAAAATAGAAAATTCGATGCCTAGCTTTTGGGATTTTAATGAAATGTGAAAACATAACTATTTTTCATTAATTAAAGGTTAACTAAACTTTTTCCGTAAAGCTTATTACAAATCACGAGGTAAATCCCCTGATTTTAGAAAACTGCGATCGACCGACGTTCAAAATTCGCAGAAAAAACATTTTACAGGACTTAGAGTCATCATGTCGGTAATCGTTGATGATTAAACAATGTTGTGAAACCTCGTATAAGGAAACGTTTTATCGAATAGAGCTGGTTCTATTTTCATGAAACCGTTTTAACAAACAGTGATGGAAGAAAAAAGAAATGGGATAATTGACAACGGGTGAAAAAGCTGGGAATACATAGAGAGAATTGTGAAGGAATGTCATTTTGTCAACAACTGTCCATAAGAATTTAATTCTTCCAGAGTATTGAATGGTGCCAAAATATAGGCAAATGCCCATTTTAGAAGTACTGAGCAAATTAATGCTATAATCAAATTCAAAATGCATAAAACTCAATGGATATGACGCCACAAATGGTTCCTACGGATGAAAAAAATATCCATACGTCGAATTATCTCGTCTATTGTACCTTTAATATGATTTACAATTGTTAAGGAATGTCACCAGGGAAAGCAGTACTTTTAAAGAATATAATGCGAAATGTGGAATTTAGAATAAGCATTTTTTTAGGAATTTTGTCGTTTTGAAACCTTCTTATCCGATGAAAGTGTTTTATTAAATGGTAGTAAACAATAATCGATGATCAAAATCCTCGGATGATCAAAATCGATGATCAATTGCCGACGTACAGCGATAACATCAAGAACCAACCAATATTGCTGAGAACTTTTTACCACCAATCGCTCTTATAAAGTATTCCCAGCTAATAAATCACACGGTTTTTGCCGTTGGGGTATATTGCTAGGTTTTGCCAATATTTTGGTAATTTTTCGAAGACATAAATTGCCAATGCTAAAAAAAAAATGGGATGCCTTTGGTCTGGATCTTAAGATTTTGCTATTTATCTAACGTGCGCTAGACATTTTAAAATCTAATTACCGCAAAGCAGTTCGTTGATCATTTGCATGGCCATGTGATAGTGACCGCCAGTAGAAATGCATCATAAAATCTATTCGAATAATTTACTTACTCGCTATCTTACTTTTTCACCGGCCAGGGCACTTAATACGACACTCTCCCTGATAGGAGATATCGTACGACACCACTATCTCAGCAAATGGTTGCGGCTGTCAAAAATGCTATTACGATTCTCTTGTTGAGTATGGTAGAGTTTTTATAAACTCCGTAATGTATCGTTTATCAGTGACGTTAATTAAAACAAAGACACGGGTGACGCATGATCTTAGGCGAGACTGAAACAAAATAAGAGCGAAACTGGTTCTGTGGTGAATTTACCCTAGTATTGAGGGCATAACACATACATATTACACACATCATTTTAAAAAAAGCCAAGGTTATATATTTGTACCAGATAAAGATGTAAAAATACCAGATAAAAATGTAAAAATGAAAGAAAATGTTGAGGTGTGGAAAAGAAATCGAAGTTCCAGTCTCTCCATTGAAATCAACTTAAACTTTATTAACTCTGACAACGTACAAACCAAACATATACCAACAATGTGTGTTGCTCCCGGCTACATATTTATAAACAAGCGCGTATAGGGTCCCTATACAATGATAAATGTATCACATACTTAACACGCCTCCTTATATTTAACATGTAATTTAACTTCTCTTTTTCGGACACACTCGCACCCGCATTTTTCAGCTCATTGACCGTATTTTCGAAATCACTGAATAAGGTTGTAGAGTCACTGTAATCCTTTAGCCTCAGTTTTTCTAACTTGTTTCGGTACACAATTTGTTAGGCCGTTGACTCTTTTAGGTATAAGCTATCAAATTTTGTCATTATTTCATACGCTGTTGATTTATCATACACGAACTCTAGCTGTCTATTTGAAATAGCACTATATATATAATTCATTGCTTTCAGTTCGCTTTCGTCCCAGTCACTACAATCTGTGATTGTCTTGGATCTTAGCATTACTTCTTCACACTTTTTCAATCTTAGAAACATTGTTATTCTTTTCTTCCACATTCCATAGTCCTCTCCATCAAACACCAGAATTGTAACTTCATTTTTCGCCATTTTTGTCGTACTCGTATTTCCAACGATAATTTCTACAATAACTACGCTCTGCTACCATGTTGAGGTGTGGAAAAGAAATCGAAGTTTCAGTCTCTCCATTGAAATCAACTTAAACTTTATTAACTCTGATAACGTACAAACCAAACATATACCAACAATGTGTGTTGCTCCCGGCTACATATTTATAAATAAGCGCGTATATGGTCCCTATACAATGATAAATGTATCACATACTTAAAACAAACAAAAGTGGTTGCTATATCCGTAAAGCTAAAAAAAAAGTCAACAAAACGTTCAATTAATTTCTCGCTTTGCCGTAGAAAAATGCGGAATAAACATTTGAAAAGGTGACTTAGGTTATTATCACTTTAAATCCTTCATTTCTGTTGTTGACTGACGATTAATAATTGTTGATGGAACATGAGTTAAATTTGATCCCAGGTCAGAAGGTACCTTGATGCCTGATCAATGACCATCAATCAACGAGAGTTCGATGAAACCGGGCCTTAAAGTTTCGCAAACCGGCCATTAACCCTCCACGTAAGTATTCCATATTATGGGATAAAGAAAAAGGCGGATCAGACTTCCCGGATCTTGCCACGGGTGGATGAACGCACTATATATATACACCATAGTGGAATAAAGGCGACCGGCGGGTCCTTTGTCTGTGGCCACGCCACTCTTTCCGCTCGCTTCGATGTGACCGCTCTACACGGTCTCCCTCAGTGCATGCATGCATACGTATTTCGAGCCTCGGCCGTAAAAAAATACGAGTCAGTCCCGCCGCCTCAAAGAACCTCCAGCCAAGCTCTTGGAAGTTTACGCCCTATTTCTTCCAAGCAGCACGGCAGGAAGTTCAGTTAAGCAAGAAAGAACGTGCTCCACTAGCTCTTCAGTCTACATCTCGCCGATCCTCAGTAATTTAAGTGTAAGCTTCGGTTTGGATCTTTAACAATTTGAATATAAGCTTAGTTAATTTCGAGGAGCTTACATAATTTATCAGGAAATGAAATAAAAAACATATAAGTGATATATAAACAATTTATATTTAAGATTTTAATTAATTTATTTATATATATATATATATATTTATTCAATCGACGAAGTTCACACGTGGTGAAAATATACCCAATAAGGAGTCACAGGCGTGACAATTGATTGCTGTCGAAAATTAAACAACCATTCGTGTGAGTTTCTTTTGTTTGTGTCACTATGTTTTTACTTGTCACGCCTGTGACTCCTTATTGGGTATATATATATATATATATATATATATATATATATATATATATATATATATATATATTTTCACTATGGACGAACTGGCTCTTTTCCTCTTCAGTTCATGTTCCTATCTCTGTCCGACTCTCTGTGTGAATGAACTCATCTTTGCTTTCTTCTTGTGTCCATGTCTAATTCTTCTCTCTTGGTGATGGAATAGCTGCCCTTGTGTGCCATCCAGAGGCCACGGCTACGGGCTCAAGCTTGAAGGGGCATTCTCTGTTATAAGCCCCAGCCGAAATCATGGTAAACCTAAGTGTCCTGGTAGCTCAACTGGTAGAGCACTCGGCGCGAAATCGGGAGGTTCCGGGTTCGAGTCCCGGCCACGGCACATTTTTACCCTCAGATTTCTCGGTTTTACCATCTTCCGCATCAGCAGTGTCTTCGTCCAATTTTAGTTACATGTTTCCTATCTCTTTCTTTCACCTTCTGTTCAAATTATTATATATTTATTCGCCTAATGGCGGTGTGTGAGTGAGTGAACGAAATGTATGGCCGAACTGGCTCTTTTCCTCTTCAGTTCATGTTCCTATCTCTGTCCGACTCTCTGTGTGAATGAACTCATCTTTGCTTTCTTCTTGTGTCCATGTCTAATTCTTCTCTCTTGGTGATGGAATAGCTGCCCTTGTGTGCCATCCAGAGGCCACGGCTACGGGCTCAAGCTTGAAGGGGCATTCTCTGTTATAAGCCCCAGCCGAAATCATGGTAAACCTAAGTGTCCTGGTAGCTCAACTGGTAGAGCACTCGGCGCGAAATCGGGAGGTTCCGGGTTCGAGTCCCGGCCACGGCACATTTTTACCCTCTGATTTCTCGGCTTTACCATCTTCCACATCAGCAGTGTCTTCGTCCAATTTTAGTTACATGTTTCCTATCTCTTTCTTTCACCTTCTGTTCAAATTATTATATATTTATTCGCCTAATGGCGGTGTGTGAGTGAGTGAACGAAACGATATATATATATGGATTTCCTTATATATGGATTTCCTTATATATATATATATATATATATATATATATAAGATGCATAATATTTTATTTAGGGACAATGAATCAACAACCCACTCTTCATAGACCGGTTTAATTAAAGAAAACAATAAATCAACATCAGTAAACGTTGGCTGTTTCGTAAATTTGGGAGGCGAGTGACAGCTGAGGTCATTTGCACTATTACACCACAACACCAACGTTATCCCCACATCAGAAAACATGGGTGACTGGATCAACTCACAACTCACCCAACTACACACGTGAGTACAAAGTTACGCGCTTTTATATTCATTTAATTGGTAATATTAAAGAGTAGGTTCCTCTCCCTCACAGTATACCTAGGTCGGCGTCAAAATGCTAAACGGCTGGAATTCATGATAATGTTTATAGTGACATGAGCAAAGCGGGAGTTTGTAAAATGTTTTAGGGTTGTTTCCTCATGACTACATGAATCAAAATAAATGATAAATCTCAAGGTTTCAAGCGTCTGGAAACATCTTTTTAACAACAATGAGGTCAACCAATCACCGCGCATCTGACTCTAACGGTTGATATACATAAGACGGCTCCGCATATTTAATTGTCAATTGACCTGAAGACGCCGACTGCAACGCCGGCGAAACTGTTGTCCGAAAAATTGGAAGTTCGCGGTAGAGATCCCGAAAGACCGGATCTTTCCATTAGAAATACTCCGCGGAAGCGTTAACAAGGATAAATCTCAACTTTTAAATTACATCACTTTAAATGTACGGCTTTCGTTGATTGCATGCCTTATAGCTACTGCAAAGCAGCATTCTGATGCGAGATATGGAGATCAGTAAAAGAGTATATTCTCACGTAAATATCTCTCTTCGCCAGCCTAAGGATACGACTGCAGTCTGCATTCAGATGCTAATTCCTATGAACTTATGGATTTGGACTCGTACAATTGCAATTACTATTTGCATATAAATAAAAACCTAAGATGAATTGATGCCTTCATTTCTTAAAAATTAATATCCTGGAAGTATTTTCGTCTAATGCCTGTCTTGTCGCTAAAATTTCAAGTTCATTTGTTACAGAGAGAAAACTATTTTATCGTCTTCTTCACCCATTCTTGCCTAACTGCAAATGTGACTTCAAGTTTGATTCGTGAAAAATATAATGTGGAAAAACGATAATATTGGTTTCAATAGATAAGAGTGTAAGTTATCCTATACGTTATATGCATATGAAAAATGACTTTCACATCTTCTCAGCGGTGCCGCCTTCCACTCATTAGGCAGTCCTTGTCCCTCCTAAAAATATTCTCATGAAGTTCTCCTTCCACTAACACAACCACTTCCTCCAAGCCGAGGAAAGAGATTCTCGGAGAGAAGCGACATAAAAACCATCTCCCCAAAGGTCGATAATCTCCCGATAACCACCTTCGCCTGAACTTCAAAAGAACAAAAGAGGAACATTTCAGTGAAAGAGAAAGGAAGGGAGAATGAAAAGGTATGTCTTCAAAAGGGTGAGAGAGGGAGAGCAAAAGAGGAAGAGATACTTTAAGCAAACGACGACGACCCTCCCATCTCACGGGAGATATTCGAGGCCGAATAAAAAAGAAGGAAGATTAAATGAAAAAACAAGAAGGAGTAGCAGTAGTAACGTTTCCTCGGTCATTACGAGAGCGAGCGGAGTTTGGCCGCACGACGATGTAAGCCAAGAAAAGGGTTCCTGGAGAGGAAATATTTTTTTAAAGCGAGTCCACACGCCACAGCCACGCCCACTCCGTATCGTCTTCCAAAACCAACGCAACCTCAAGTTCGCACACTAACACGCATTAGAACGCAAAACTCAAGCGTCGTAACGCGAGAGGTGGAAAGTTTGAGACTGGCTAATAGGAAAATTTAAACCCCATTTGATGTCGGCGTAAACTTTTTGTTTCGCCGCCGCAATTGCCTCGTTGGTAATGTAATGCAATCTCAAATAAATAGAGTTAAGTAAGAAACGGTGGTAGATTATTAGGAATCATTGTTTCAACAGCTCAGTCGTCGTATTTTCAACAGATCAGTAACTAACGGTTGTATATAGCAGGGGATCCATTGTTGATGGAGCAATTATGCATCATTTGAACAGTTTCCTTGTGTTGCTAAAGTTGAAGCTTAGGGTGTCTATTGCGGAACTTTTGTTGATAGGAGATATCGTACGAAATGATCCTGGTTGACGAAAATGCTATTACGGATCTCGTAATGATATTGTAAGATATTCGTCTAAACTCGAAAATGTACCGTGTATCAGTGAAGTCAATTGAAAACAATCATAATTACGTGGCGCAAAAGCTAAGGCAAGACTGATAAAAGAGAGAGGAACTGGTTATGCATCGAAATTGCCTTCGTCTTGAGGAGGATGTTATCTTAAATGCATTCCTTCCAAAAAAATAAGATAATATATTTTTCAATACGAAATATACCTATGTAAAAAAAATAATTTAAAATGTGGTTTCTACGATGATAAAACTCAACTATTTCAACAAAACGTTATCCATTTCTTGATTTTTTGTGGAAAATAGAGAGCACGTACTATTCACTTTCCAGCATTTATTTTGACCCGCACGCATCCAATGGCAGCGTCACCGTAGGATGACCAGCCAGATCTGTTTGCGAAAAATAATCGACAATGATTTCCTCTCCACGACTGATAAATTTTTTTTTAATATTCACGGAATTACATCTATATCTACATCTATATCTACGAAGTACCATGCAAGCCACCACTAGGGTGTGTGGCACGGGGTGATTCCACACCAGGCATGCAACACCCGTCCCAGCACAAATCAGAACCTCGCACGTTCCCCCGGCCGCTAGGCGCAGGCCAAAAAGTAGTCAGGAGAACAGTGCGCAGTCCAACCAGAAACTGGGAGAGTGATACGTAAATGAACATGCAAACATCAAGAATAATGCTATAGACACATCTTGGGGTTAATATTACTAATACTGCTAATTTATGAATGCTACGAGATGCTACTTCATGCAGAGAACAAAATAAAGTAAAATAAAATATACTTAACAGATTAAACAGATTACTTAACAGATTAAATTAAGTTCACGCTTCTATTTCCGACATCGGCATCTTGACGGTATTTAATGAAACTTACCTTCCCATAAATCTCATCCGCATCTCAGCGCTACGGTAGTCTTCGCTTTTCGATAAAAATTCTGCTACCATCATAGTATCAACAATGGGAAGATTTCCCGTGGATGCTTTTACAAATACACTATCCATCTCACTGCTATTTGTCACTCCAGAACTTGCTCGCAGGTTAATTGAATAACTATCAAAGATGATTCATACATCCGTGCTATTTAGTCACTCCGCCCACTCCCGCAACCGAGACGTGACGTCACAATCACGTCGACCAATCAGCGAACGTTTTCATATCTTGGAGGAATTCAAATTTTTTTTGCGAACTTTGACTTAAAATATCTCTGTCTTTTATAACCTAACTAGAAATACTTAGTAAACAAGGGTTCTTTTAAGGGCGAAGGGCAGAACATAGAGCAGGGGACAGGATAGAATGGAGGGCTGTAGTCAACCAATCTTAGGATTAAATGACCAATGATAATGAAGCGTGGCACTCGCGACTTAAGGCGACTTATAGATTTAAGTTCGACCTCTTCTCCCCTTCTTACATCCCCATTCTCTCCTGAATTTCTTTCCAACAATGCCTGTATAGCCTTCCTAACACCCGCCCAAGATCGACAACCACATATCTGACATCACATACGAGTACTAAGGCCTTAATTGATTAAGTATCGATGTTGCATCTATGGTGGTACGAATGGAGAATTATGAAAAATGAGAGGAAGTTGATAAATGAAAAGAAAGAAAAGTTTAGCTGTCGGGAGATCCCATTTTCATCGCCGTTGAAGTGATCACGGTAAACAGTAGGTAAATGTCGAGGCAAAAATTCTCATTAAAATTCAAACCCAGATAACATCCTCAGCATCAACAAGTCACTGCGAAACCCTATGCTCATTATCAATGAATAACTGTTTTCAAATCAGGATTACCTCAAGCTATGACTAAACCAAGGATAACCTTGCTATACAGCTATCCAATCCCGTCTTTCTCAAGGCAAAAATCTCAAACTCTTCTTACCTTTTTTTGTTTACTTAAATGTCTCCCAAATTTCGTTTTTGATCTTCCATGCTAATTATTTCCATCCATATTTTTCCTTCCAAGACTGCTTTTAGGAGGCTGTCCTTCCTCAGAGTGCGCCCAATAACTTAAGCCTCTTCCACTCAAGGAAAATACGACTCTTTTATGTTCTTTTTTCACCGCGTGATAAAAACTTAAATCAGAATAAAATGCTCAGTGATAGGGTAGGAACGGAAACTACCACTAAACAGGGGAGGTTGCGGATTGGGAGAGAAGAGAACTGGGAAGAGGGAAGCAGGGGAATACCTAACTATCTTCGGGCGGCCACTGTCTCTTGGGCGTTGGCGAAGATAAGGGAAACCACGACAAAAGAAGACGTTCGGGAAATAAGAGGAGAAAGGCGTAAGGTATTGGAAAGGGGAAGAAGAGGAAGACAGAGGAGGTTCAAGAAAATGAGACTCTTCAGGTTTTATATTTTCTGGTTAATGCTAACCGCAAGATGAAGTACCCTTTACGTTCATTTGATGATAACTGAGAATTAGTTTCTATATTAAATCAGTCTGTTGGCTAGTTGACGTTTGAGTTATCGCTTGGAATACACATATCTACCATGGTTTTCTTATCAAGAAATTATTCAAATAGTGATGGAGGATAACGATTAGGCATAAAGGAGGAGGTGGCAGCCATCATAGAATAAAACTCCCCCTACAAGAATTCATCATATATTCAAGAAGATTTGTGATACAAAAAGGAAACAGTTATTTTCCACTCATTTCTTTTTCCTCATCGCTTTTGATTGTCAGGTGACTGTCACCTGATGATGGCTAAGTTAGCCGAAACGTAAAGTCGAGCTTAAATAAAGTTTTTTTTAGCGGAAAAGTTACATTAACTTTTAGTAATATGTAATCTTTCCACCATAGCACGCAATAGACTTGAAGATTTTCTTCGATATTCTCAGCAAATTATCGTAATCCTAAATGTTCGGTGCCGCTTGGATAAAAATTTAAACAAAAAAATGTTACTCGAGTAATAATAATAATAATAAATGCATGATAATAGAGTCTCTTGGTTCCCTATAATATCTAATTGAGCAAATAAAACTTACTCAGAGGAAAATTTGTGGTATTTGTGGTTCTGGTGGAGTTCTGTGATAAAAATGTTCATTCAAACTTTTTTTGAGATTTTTTTTACTTCCGGATGGGGTAAACATTAGACCTCAAAAATAATTGAGAGTATTTCGAGGAACAATGAGACCATTCCAAGATGCAAATAAAGTTGAAGGGTTTCGGATTTATACATCGACCTTTATTTTCTACAATTGGCTTCAAATTTAGTCACACGTTACGAATGTTGTGTACCTTATGGTATCATTAAGTGACTTCAAAAATTAGCAGAATATGACGTCCATAGCATGCAAGATATTCAGGCATTCCCACGTTTATATCACCGAATTTATTTCGTAGCCCAAAGATTGCACTTGCACATCTCATCCACGTACGAAAAGTACGAGGATATCTCACCTCTTTTTACCTTATGACTTCTCTGGTAGCCCATGCATAACTACTCCCCCCTATTAGTTAATAAAAGTCGAAATTGAATGAGAATAAAAAGTATTTATTGTAAATAAAGTAACTAATAAAGCTATACTGAAAGCTCATTTATTCTTTAACATTGCACTGGGAATTACATTTAAAGAAAATTTTTAAAACATACCTAACTAAATTAATTTCAATGAAGTCAGAGTCTGTCCTTTAAATTTATTTTAGCTCTCTATGCTATTCTTGTACGGATACAGTATAGCGTAAATAACAAAAAGAACGTCTGTTCAGAAGAGAGCCTTTGTAGTTAAAAGAGCTTTTGATGGCTATAAAAATTTTATTGAGCGGAGAATAAGACTTGTTTCCTAGACTTGTAGAAAGTAGACGTAGCATCTAAACATGTTAAACATTATAGTTAAAGACTTTCTGAGAAAGTTTCGAGATAAGACATAGGAGAAGAATTATTGACATGATGGGGACCGATAAACAGAAAAGGGGAAGTGCTTGGGGGAATAGGAAGGGAAAGAAAAATATGAGAGATAAGAATAGAAAAACACGTCCTGCTTGGATCATTACAACGCCGATTTCGCTTGCAGGAAGAATAATAAAGGGAAACAATTGAAGGTAACCGAGGATTAGGAAAAAAAGGGTTGGAATTCTTTATAACTTAAAAAATGGAAGAAGCCTTCAGCAGATCAGGAAATGAGCTCAAAACCTAAAGCATCGAAGTGGTTCCACTAGAAATACGTAGGAAAACGTACTTAAAAGCAGGAGAGATGCTGACGGAGTAATTAAGTCAGAGTACTGACGTTTGAGTTCAAAAGCTTTTGAATTGTTAATTTAATTAATTCGGAGCTTTCCTTAAGGAGGAGATGTCTGCAGCAACCTTATACTTTGTGACGAAAGCGATAGATTTGATGGCGCTATCATTCAATATATTAATTATGAACGCGGAACTTATTTGTTTCGGTGCATGAATAGCATCACAATACGTGAAAAAAATATTTATGGATGCAAGCTATAATAATTTATTGAATACTACTTTATTCTACCCATTTGATATATTCTTGCCAGTAGGATATATAAATGAGTTTTGTGCTTACAAGCATTTGCAACTTACCCTCTTACAAGTCTTAAAAACAAAACTCATAAAATTAAATATTTTTTACGTTTATATAATGACATAATTAGTGCGAAACATCAGCAAAGGAAGAATGAAAAAGACAAATAAGGGCGCATTCCATAAACTCATGAATATCTCGCTCAGAATGCCGAGAGTAGGTACCGTAGTGTGCCCAGTGGGTGAGGAAAAATAATGACATGGGGAAGGATTAGGAGGATCATAGCTCCGCAAACATTAGTGCTCAACTATTTAAAATCATGGATCCATGCAGAACTTTGGGCGAACGTAATGAATGAATATTTCATATAAACGGAGCAGCCGTAAATGAAGCAATTTATCCGACTTGAGCGCTCAGCGTCGAAATCTCGCAGTTGAGAGAACTTGCAAAATCAACACGGACGTTCCCCGTCTCGCACGAGCCAATCTTAAATTCCGCTCGGCGCATTTTGTATCTCGATGAGAGCTGTGCGTTGGGGAGAACCCTTTCGGAAGTCCTCTTTGGAGTGGGGGTATGGGGGGGGGAATATAGAGTGGAAGGGGAGCCACCCCTGAGGGGGGCACAGATGAGAGGACATCGGGCGGAGACGGGGGAGGGTAGCAATCTGATGAGGTAGCGAAGATGGATTTGGGGTCTATGGGATACAACATCCCTAAGGACGTCTAGTATTAAGAGAGAAAGAACGGGAAAGGAAAACAAGAGACAAGCATATCCGAGGAATCTATCTGAACATGGAAAACAAGCTCTTGCCCCAAGACGAGAACGAAAAGAAAACATCTTTCTCTAGCATATAATATTTCATCGCACTAAAAATAGAGGTATTAGTGTAAACATTGAAAAGAGCCTTTCTCTTCTGACGATAACGGAAGGTATACATGTTTATTATACTATATTGTTAAACTTCGTCGTGATAATAATGTCTTTTGTAAGAGGAGCTCAGTGATATTAACATTTAATGGAAGCGCAAAGAACACCTAAATTCGTTTAATTTACTATCTTACTTAAAATTCATTACATTTATCACTGCCCATTTTCACACGGAAATTTGGCCATTTATTGATGATGGTCCAGGTATCAGCTCTCCTCTTTGTTCATTATTTCTGTAATGTTGATCCACCATTAAGTTTCAGGTTGCTTCTACTGCAATTTTATGTAATACAATTTATTAATTAAACATTAATAATGAAACTGTTTCAAAATACGACTCTCGTGCCCTCATCTCATATCTATCAGAAAAGTGAGTTGATTGTAAAATAAAAGCAAATTCACACGTAAAACTTTGCCGTGTACCATTATTTACAACCATTTTCAACAGTTAGCGATTGAAGATGGCACATTGAATGGCATGGAGAAACATAAATATTTCCGTAAAATATAAATATATATTAGCAAAGTATTCCCTTGTCAACTTTTAAAATGGAGGGAAACATCAACAGGATGCTTGGGGAAGAGTAAAATAGATGAAATTAGAAAATCCGATTTTGCAATTGTATCATAATCGCAGATAAAGGCAAGTGAAGTATTCAAAAGTACGGTGCTTTTAGCTTGTTTCAGGTGAGTTATGCATGACGATGCTGTTTGTTCATTTTTTATGATGCATTTACCTGTTGATAAAAAAAATAGTTAATCCAAACATTACTTAAAATCTTGACCTAAGATTCATCCGTGGGATTAGAAACTGACTTCCAGGTGAGTTTTGCATGACGATGTTGTTTGTTAATTTTTTATGATGCATTTACCTGTTGATAAAAAAATAGTTAATCCAAACATTACTTAAAATCTTGACCTAAGATTCATCCGTGGGATTAGAAACTGACAGTAAATCTTGTTTTTAGATGTAAAGTGTATTCATCTGGTTATGATATTGAATGCTGCTCTTAAAATAATTGCTCACGAGAGAAGTAGAATAACATATTTTCCCCCGTTTAAATACAACATTATTCTTCTTTTCAAGCTATAATGATATTGAATACATTTTTATACAACCGAAAATATCATATTCATAAAGAAAACTTCTCCCCAAGGCAATATTAAAATATTAAAAATGGCTGTAGTTTAATTATTTTCTCATGAGTTCCCAAGAAATTATCCAAGTTAAGGCCTATTACTTAAGTCTTACTCATTAAATTGAATGCTAAATAAAATCCTCAGCCCACTCTATTCAGGAAATAATTTGGCTCCCTTCCATTGACAAATGGACTCCCAACTCAAGACTAGCATTCATCAAAATACGAGACTAGGGAGCGAGGGAAAGAAAAGCCGAGGCAAACGAACGGTTTAGAGTGCTCGGTTTGAAGGAAACTTTTAATTTACGGCTTCTAAAGACGTGAATGCAAAATCCCAAGGAAGCTACCTAGGTGCGGAGATCGCGCAGGAGGAAACGAGGACCGAAATAATTCCCAGAGGGAGAGGCAGGAGTGAGAGGTAGGCAAGGATTTTTTGAGGAAAGGCTTGCGTACCGAAGGAACTGTTGTCTCTGAGGGGTGGATTTTGTGGGAGTTCGCTCTTCAAGGAGTTGAATTGCAGAGGCAGGGGATTAACGGGAGGAGGGGGGACAGTGAAATGGTGAGGGAGTTCAAGAAGGGTCCACTTCAAAATTAAATCCATTTCAATTTATTTTTATTTCTCTTGCTTATAAAAAAACATTATTTTATCTGAATCCGCAAAAAATATATATTTCTACAACAAACATTTCACAAATTTCACTGAAAATTAAATGGGAACAAGAGTGGTAAGAAAGGGGGATAATAAAAAAATATGTATTATTCAGCCATGCAAAATATCTTTGCGATAAGAAATAGATTCTGCCAGCGAATATAATGGGAATAAATGTTATTAAGAAACTGGATTATCTGCAACTTACAACTGCATCAACCGAAGTGAAATTACTTTACATATACAAGATAGGGGTGGCGATCGCCTCCTTCAGCTGTAAAAAGTAACAATGCATTTAAAAGAGTTTTATCTAATCAATCGCATTTCAAATATGCTACTTATCCTTTCCGACAGTAAGTACGTCATTAGTGATGAAGTCATTATTTACGAACAACTCAAACAAGAAGGTGGGATTTCTAGTGTCCATGTGAAATTAATCAATAATGGCTCAATGCCCATTTATCAAAATTCCTTTTTTTACGTACATACCTACGTGAATTGGAAGTTGAATGCGATTATTTTAAATATTTTTTCCAGCCTCTTTTTCTCACGGCAGCCTTTTTTTTAGATGGCGCCTGTGAATTTTTCGGATTTTTTATTTTTAATCTATCCTAAATATCTCAAGAACTAATAATGGCAGAGAAGAAGTAATGAAACCATACTATTTTAAACTAAATGGAAAACATTTCCGTTAATCTTTTTTTTCCATTTATATTTCTTAATGTTGAAATCGAACTTGAAGTTAACATTTTTTTACAAAAAAACTTGTGCTCGACTCGAAAGAACTGTACGAAATAGGAAACCTCAAAAAAATACTCAATATCTAAATTCTCAAAATTTCGCATGGACCATTTTGGAAAAACGGCTGCCGCGAGGAAAATGGGAGTAAAAGATTTATAAATCGTCGCATTCAACTGCCAATATATTTATGTACGCGCGTGCAAAAGAGTGTTGTTTTATTTTAAAAATGGTCGTGCAACCGATTTATTTTTCTTTGAATCATTTGACATAGAATGACCCCCATTTGTAATAAAACCTGTCACTGTTGCTGAAAGAAAAACAGAAACTTGAATACCGTCGCTTCATGTGAATAAACCCACATGGAATGCATGTGTTGACATGGAGGGGAGTTGACTTAAGACGCGACGGTGCGCCCTCTTTCTCACTTCAGCGTTGGCCCCACTGCCTCCGCCTCTTCCACATTAGCTGTCTAGTCACCGGCTGATTGGTTCTTTTTTTCCAATTGTCTAAGCTCAACTGAAGAAAAACTTTCGCACCCTTGCAAAATTTCTCTTGATAATTTGGCTTAGATATTCACGCTTTATTCAACGGAATAAATATGATACTTGTTATTTTTAACATCTTGTATATTGCATGTTAGGGTGGTTCATGAGGAAAAGGCAACTAAAGTGTTCAAATAAGATAGGACTATGAACAAGGAAACAGTATTTGAAAGCATTTCAGTGGAGCGTGGATGGATCCATGGATCATTAGACTATCATAGGATCATTAGATCGTATGGACCATTAGAAATCAGAGCAGAAAAGATTAGAACCACTCTAAACCTGGTGTTTGAGAAGGATGTTGAAGATCAAATGGACGGATAAAATAGGAAATGAATAATTATACATAAGATTAAAAGAGGAAGGGAAAATATGGAACACTATACAGAAAATATGTACCACATGGATTGGGCGCAGCCTGAGGCACAATGGGTTGGTGAATAATATAATTGAAGGGACAATTGATGGAAATGTCCTAAGAGGAACGACCAGAGGTAGCTCAATATCGCAGTCGTATACAGCATGAGTATTGTATGCATCAGACGAAAAAAGAAAGCCCACTAACTTTAGTTGAGTCGGATTGAAGAAATGGGGAGAAGTGAAGGAAGGAGAGGTTTTCAGGGGTTGGCCTATCATCAGCATTGACGATTTATCCTTAAGGGTATTGGATACCTGCTTTGAAAATGCGCTCCTCTTCTGCAACCAACTGTGGGCGTATAGTGAGAGATAATCGATTCCTGCTTTCGCAGTTATGTGCACAAAGAATTTAAATCGGAGAATTTTTTTTTTCAATTTTCCAATAAATATCTATAGAACCGAAGGATCATAGGCTCTCCCTGAGAATAGATTGATTTGGTATAGTTTTCACTGGTGTCACACCGGATTAGATTATCTGTGACCATAGTTTCAGCAGCTAACTTGTCCATAGTCATTAGGACTAATTCTGACAAAGCGAGAACATTGAAGGTTATATTTATAACAGGGGATCCAATGCCGATGGAACTGTTACGTGCCATTTGAATGGTTTCCATGAGTTTCTTACATTGCAGCCGTGATGCTATCTTCCTGATGGCAGCGCGGCTGATGCTATCTTCCTCAATTCTAATTTCAATGGCTTCTATATCCATTCGCGCGGCAGAGCAACTTTATATTTTGGAAAATTATATGGTACCTCACCCGTGGGCATCATATAGATTACAAAGTTGCTCTGCCCCATACGAATGGACATCGGGACAGAGTGGCTAGATAAGCCATTTAAAATAGGATACAGGAGAGTATCAGCTGAGTCCACGGCTGCAACGTAAGAAACATTTAACTGCAAGCAAATTATCGTAACTTTTCTACCTTTTCTGTCTACTTAATTCTGCATTCGAGGCGGAAAATTCCCTTAATATATATAAGTTTCATCAATTGATTTTGTTAGTTATTAATAAATTCGCGTTTAGTATTGAGAAACGGAAATCGTGCTAAACCAGTCATATTTTGAGTTTTTGTAAGAGCGTTTCTTTAAATCTTTCATTAAATAAAGAATAAAATTGAAAAAATCTTATTTGCGTTCAATTCTTCGTCCTCACTTCTGAAAAAACAGAAATCTCTCACGATACGCCCATATTTTTATCCGGAAGAAATGCCGGTAGCGGCGGCACCCTTAAAGGGGAAGTGTACCTCCAACTTATCCCTTCAAACCGCTATTTTCACTCCCGGAGGCTTTCCCTGAAACTTAACCCCCTCTCCTTGCCGGAGCAGTGCCATGTTTCGACGGCGACCTACCGGAGGTATGGAATTACAGCATAGATTCAACGGACTGTTCTCTACAGCACTGCGTAAAAGCGATATCATGCAATATTTGAAGAAGTACGATATCATGGAGCATAATATTGGTCATGTGATGTCATGCTATCTCACGTGATTTGAAATGTTATACAATTTCATACATTTGGCTCGGCTTTATAATGTCTGGTTATCGTTTACCGCAAGATGATATAGCATTTATGTTAACTTGATGTTAACATAGAGTAATTATGGGTTTTGTGTATTTAATCAGACTGTAGGTTAGTTGGCGTGTGCGTTGGCGAAGGAAAAATGTATACACTTCAGTTTTCATGCCGATAAAATATTTAACTAGAGATTATAAAACCGGGCATTAGAGATATAAACATAATCTATATTAACTTAATACCCTTTAATTAAGCCACCTCAAGGGTGTGTGGCATGGTGAGATTATCACCAGTATGCACTACCCTGTACCCTAATGACGTTAATGAAACTACAACTATTAATGCATTCGCGAAAAACCTCTAAATAATTGTGAGTTGAAGTTTCACCAGCATATACTGGACTATAGGTATGATACGAATATTATAAAAACTATATGCATTAATATATATTATGTAACTTCATAAATTCGATACGCGGTACCCTATGATAAGCGATGTCACTCGATATACGATTTTCTGAGACACGCGATATCACGAGATGCACGAAATCCTTCGATATCACTATAAACTATACACCGTAAAGGAAGTTTCACCGTAAACAAAATTTTTTCGTAGGTACTGCCATATTGAAATATGAATATTGCTCAGTACTCCCACTCCTCCCAAACTACAGACCCCTTAAAAAAAATATTCTTTCTCTTTCGCGTAAAAGGGGAAGTAAAGGAAGTTTTTCTGGGAACATTTCCACGTCTTCCTTCACCGTACGTATTCCTCTCAGATGAAAGTGCGCTCTCCATGTCGCTGCTGTTGCTGCATCGAGATATGTTCACATATTCACCGGAAATGGAAGGAAAAAGAGTCTTCATGGGAGAGGGAGAGAGAAAGTGAGAGAGATAGAGAGTAAAAAGGGAAGGAAATATTCCAGCAGCCACGAATAGAGCGAGAGGGATAACACGGGAGTCCGTCCTCTTGAAAATTCTCACCCACGGAGCCCCAATATACCCCCCGCCCTACCCTGTCACCCCTTAACTGCCTCCCTCCCCCCGGTGTGCTGGGGTGGGAAACGATTAGACCCGGGTTCCACATCTTCCAGACCCCTTACTACTAGTAGTGGGGGAGCATTTAGTTTCCCGGGAGATTTTTGTGGTACAATAATGGGAGTTAGTTTTTATGAAAATTATTAGCACAAGAAAAGCGAATATGGATGTAGCCGGTCCCAAAAATGGTGCAGGGGGGTGGGGATTCAAAATATCCGGCAACTAGTTTCACCAAAACAGCAATATCTTCATCACTTATAGGATTACAGCAATTTTTAAAGATTAAAATACTTCTTGATGTAGTTTTTACAATTATTATCATTCGGGATAGTGTGAATTGTGTAAAAACTAGCGTAAACTTGAAACATTTATTTTTTTAAGCTTTAACATGCTCATGTTATGTATAATTAAATAAAAAAAACTTTCTTTTTCAGATGGATCTCACAATCAGTGAATCAGAAACGAAGAGGCTAAGAATCTACATCTACATACTACCCCGCAAGCCGCCTCAATAGGCGTGTGGCGGGGGGTGTTAGGACACCAGCCGTTTACATATAAAAAGGAAACGCTTTAATGAAATTACGCCTAGCATTTATTTTGTCCCTTATTGTTCGGGGGAAAACGAATTCCCATACCTATCTGTTCGGCAAAATATCTCTCTTAATTTATCGTTTCTGTTGGACCTGGAAATATAGTGAGGTTCTAATATGATGTTCTCCGTGTCGCTCTGAAAGATATCTATTCTCAATCGTTCAAGCAATCTAAGCCTAGCGCGCAGCCTCCGAGTCTCTAGCGGCTCCCAGCCTAATTCGTTTAACATCTGTGTAACGCTGTCTGTACGCCCGTAGCAGTCTTTGAGGAATCGCGCAGCTTTCCTTTGTATTTTATTAAGTTCCCGGACTAAGTCTTTCTGCACCGGATCCCATATGCTCGCTGCATATTCAAGGTGTGGCCGGACGAGTGCGAAATAGCACCTCTCTTTTACTTTTTCATCCGAAAATCTTCCCACAGTACGCTTGACGAATCCTAGCTTCTTCAGAGCTCTGCCACAAATATTTCTTATATGTGCTCCCCACGATAGGTCCGAAGTTATCGTAACTCCTAAATAATTCACTTCATCTGTCGCCTTTATGTTAACACCATCCACAGCATATACATGGGAATAGTTGGACGACCTCCGCAAGAAATGTACCGCCGTGCATTTGCTCAGATTAAGTTCGAGTCCCCACTTTTGGCTCCACACATGAACGTAGTTTAAATCCGATGATAGAGTTTCAAATTCAGAGTGATCACTAATTTCACGATAGATGACAGCGTCGTCGGCAAATAAACGTATTTTACTGCTAATTCGAGAGCATAGATCATTTATATATATAATGAACAAAAGGGGGCCGATCACGCTTCCTTGCGGGACACCTGATGTCACTTTAACTACTTCAGAGCTAATTCCGTCAAGAACTACTTTTTGCTTACGATCACTCAGAAAGTCGCGTAGCCAGTTTACTACTGTTTCGTTTAGGCCGCATGACTGTAATTTGTATAAAAGTTTGTTATGAGGTACCGTGTCGAAAGCTTTCTTAAAATCTAGAAATAATGCGTCAACTTGTCTTTTCGATTCACCAGATTTGAGAACGACATGAAGAAAGAGCGCGAGTTGTGTTTCACATGATCTACCTTTCCGGAAGCCGTGCTGAGAGCCATGGAGGGCGTTACGACTGTCCAGGAACGTCATGATATTGCTAACGACGATATGTTCGAGTATCTTGCCTATAATCGACGTTAATGAAATTGGTCGATAGTTCCCTGGGTCGTGTCTGTTTCCCTTTTTGAATATCGGTGTAACGTTTGCAATTTTCTATCTATTTCAGTCTTTCCTTCAGACAATGACTTCTTGAATATTATATCTAAGAACGGTGCGATCTGTGGCGCTAACTCCTTGAGGACACGCGCGGGTATTCCCTCCGGACCCGGAGATTTACTATTTTTTATCAACTTTAGCTGTTTAGTTATCCCATCGCGTTGAATAGTGATTTCTTTCATCGGTTCCTCAGTGAATGAAATTTCAAAATTACATGCAGTATCGTCCGTAGTGTATACACTTTCGAAGTGGGAATTTAACGTGTTAGCTTTGTCAATATTTTCGGTGACAAGTTTGCCATCATTATCAAATAACGAATCTACGGTTGAAGATTTTCCCTGAAGCTCTCTCGCATATGACCAAAAAGATTTCGAATTTTCTTCGAGTAATTCACCAAGTACTTTTTTCTTGAAATTTCACAATGCGGTACGCATTGATTTCTTAGTTTTTGAGCGTTGCGCAGCGTAACTTTCTTTTGCTTCAAGTTCCTTCGATTTGTCACCTACCGTAGTGGACTTTTTGAACAAGTTGTACAGTTTTCTCTGTCTCTTAAGGTCCCTCCTAACATCGTTGTTATACCAGCGAAGTTCTTCACTGTCGCATTTCAATTTTTGCGGAATATATTCGTTGATTCCCTGTCGTAGAATTTCTAAGAAATATTTCCATGATTCATCAGTGCTTTTATCCTCTGTTTTAGCTACGAAGTCCGTGTACGAATCATTAAGCATCTCGCCAAATTTTATGAAGTTGCATTTATCAAATAAATAAATATTGCGTTTCGGTTTTACAGCTGACTCTACTTCAATTTTTAAGGTTGCAAAAATTACTCTGTGATCACTTATGCCGTCAATAATATCGAGTTGTTTTATCAACTTAGGATGGCTTACTGCAAAAAGGTCTAATATTTTATTTCCTCTCGTAGGCTTGTCAACTACTTGGGAAAGTGAGTGATTAGCAAGTGTGTTGAGTAAGATCTCGCTGATTTCCCTATTCCTAGAATTCGGTTTTATAGTATAAGAATCCCAATTTATAGATGGCAGATTAAAATCTCCCCCAATAATTATTACACTTTTACTGTCTCTCACAGTAAATGATTTTCTAATTGGTAAATAACATCAATTTTGGAGTTTGGAGGTCTATAAAAAGAGCAAACATGTATACTCCTTTAGTTTCGTTGTTTAATTGTACACCACACGCTTTCTATTTCATTGTCAGTTATTTCGTGGGCGGTGCTGTGTAAATGTGATTCAACTGCAAGAAAAACTCCGCCACCTGTCCTATCGCTTCGATCACATCTGTAGATTTTATATCCTGGAGGAAAAACTTTGCTGTCGCTTACATCCTCAGTAAGCCAGCTCTCCGTTCCTATGACCACGTCTGCGTCCTGAAATATATGCTCGATTTCAGCGCGCTTGTTTTTAACGCTTCGGCAATTAGCTACTATAAAGTTAATGTCATATTTTGTAGATTGAGTGTTGGTTGGTTCTTTTCCACGCTTATGGGTATTAGGTGGGCGAATTTCACTGGAAGTGCTTATTACATTTGATATAATTTCTTTCACTGGAGTACGCGTTTTGGGAAAATTGTCACTATTTACCGGCTTTGGCGCTCCTAAGTTTACTTGGATGTGAAACTTTTCACAATGCGGATTTCCTCGGAGGCTACGTTTGGTTAAATCTTTACAAATCCCACTAGATGACCTACCCTCTAGTCTAAAAAATATCTACAGTGCTCAAAAATCCTACGAATCACCCATTCAGACGCCTCTTTGGAATAATGCACCCCAGACGAGTTGAGAGGAGCCCGGCACGATCTAAGCACCGGCCGAAGATCCACGAACTCTGCCCCAATGCTCGCACAGAATTTTCACAGCCTCTTGTTGATCCAGGCAATCCTGTCCCAAACTCGAGGGCCGCAGTCAGTCCGTGGAACAATGCTGCAGATGGATAGACGCAGATCGACACCAGTGCCCCTCCGAACGCGTTCCACCTCCGAGTTTAGATCCCTAAAGGAATCCAAGATCTCATCGGCTCTACGCTCGGAAGCATCAACTATGAACTGTGTATAATATGCCAACAGAAATTAACCGAAGGACTAATCACAAACCCCACCACACATGAAAAGGTTTTACAGAGTGTGTAAGAGAATACTTAATACGAAAACGTGAAGTAATTTTCATCTAAAATTCGTCTACGTGGAATGACTGCTTTCGTGCTGGGAGACAACGGGGCATTATTGCACACAAGTTTTTACTAAGATGACACTCACAAGAGAAAATTGGAGCGCACGAAAAAGCCCTAGGAAGGCCAAACTCAGCAAGAGAATATACACAATAACAGCGCAAAGAATTGGGCGGGTTAACCGATCGGGTAGTGGCGGTAATTTTACGCGTCTTTCATCTGCCTAGACGCGGATGCATCAGCCAAAATATCTGCGAAGTAACTGAAAAGCCACGCCCATAAAACCTTAATACATTGCCCCACGGTAAATATCTTCGTAAACGTATTCATGAAAGAAGTTTCATGAACGTGCATGCCTCGATTGCACAAGAACAGGACAAAAGTCATGAATTTGGCGCTGATCGGCTGACGGCCTGAAAGAGAATTTTTATGTATTGACATCTATAGTGTATTTAATTGATACGAAAATAACAAATAGCAAAGAATTTTTCACAGAATCTACGAGTCTAAAAATAGTAATTTCAAGGAATTAATTATAGCCTGATGTATCAACAGGAATAATTGCTTGAAAAAACATACTGGCTCACGATAATACAAGTAGAAATATCACCATAGCAGTTCCCTAATAATTATGCGTGATTTAGTGATCAAATTACAACTGGTGATTTTATAACAGATTTTTGCACGAAACAATTCCGCTTCAGCCCTACAGTGAAATAATATCAACAATTCGCTCGAATGTACGATGTGTATGTATAGTACTAACCTCTTCGACGTATTTCAACTGGTGGTAAAGATGACGTACTTAAGGTAGTTTGAGGGAAAAATCACTACCTAAAATTTGATGAATTTGACTTCATTTTAAAGAAAAACTCATCTTTCCAATTATATCAAAATATTAACCCCTTATCGAATTACGTTTCGAGCAATTGGTCTGAAAATGCAAGCTCTTATACGTGGGATAGATTACGGCTGTGCGCTCCAGAGGGAGGTTATTGAAAAACGTAGGACATTATAACGCCTAGATTTCCACAAAAAACTGTTCGTACTTCGTATGTTTTCTCAACTATTTATAAAAATTAAACTATTACTCACCGCAGTAAGTTTTACAGAATCGCACAAAAAACCTGCTGTTTTGAATGCTTTTTAGCTGTACGGTGAGAAAAGTTGAGTCAAGTTAGAAACTTGAGTCGATATATTTGTTTATTGACTGAGAATTTTTTTCATTTAAAACTATATTTTTATACCATGAATATAATAATATTTACTTCAACCTTCTTACTGACGCAGAGATTAAAATATAAAAGTCGAATATGGTCCCCATTATGACTAGGGAAATATCTCCATCAAACTACCTTAAGTGACATTTCCTTCTCAAGTAGTCTCTGGCGAGGGAATGATCGAAGTGCACTCGTGCAGAATAACCAATCATTAGTCGCGTTTCGTTTAGAATTAACAGAATTGCCTAATTTACAGAAATGCAAAGAATATTGGAGCGCGCATGCGCAGTTTGATTCTGAGAGTTTTCATGAATTATTCAGGAATTAATTTACAAAAATCTCTACCGTGGGACACCGGCTTAATAAGAACCACCTAGGCCTACCCTAACAGTATTTAATCACGACCAAGGGTTCGGTGTAGATACATCATCATGAGTTCGGTTTACCTAAAGGTTACCTATTGATGATGTATCCACATCACAGCATAAGTCGTTCATTAAGGTTTATTTATGTGTCGAAAATTAAACACATTTTATTTCTCAACTTCAAAATCCCAACTGAGTATTATAAACAATGTTCGCTCAAGTCAAAATTACATTATTTGCAATAGGTACGTAAACACTTAAACTGCATCATTATTAATATACTTCTACGATTTATTGTCACTTAAGGTAGTTTGAGCGAGATATTTCCCTAGTCATAATGGATACCATATCCGAATTTTATTTTTTAATTTCAGCGTTTGTAAGAAGTATGAAGTAAATATTGTAAGTTTAATGGCGCACAAATAGTTATATGTATCAAACATTCTCAGTAATTGAATAAATATATCCACATGTCTTTAATTTGACAAATGTTTTCACGCCGTACGGTGAAAACGCCTTCGCAACAGATGGTTTTTCTGCGATTCGGTAATAATTACTTCGGTGAGTAATTGATTACATTTTATAAATAGTTGGGAAAACATGCAAACTACATGCCGATAGTTTTTGATGAAATCTAGGTGTTATAAATTCCTAATTTTTTTAAATATTCTCCCTCAGGAGCGCGCAGTCGTTATCTATTCCATGCAAAATTGCTTATATTTTTAGGCAAATTTCTCGAAAAAGTAGTACGGAAAAGGGGATAATATTTTGATATCTACAGTGAACTTCGGTGATTGATTGATTATATTTCATAAATTGTTGAGAAAACATACAAACTACACACCGTTAGTTTTTTGACGAAATCTAGGTGTTAGAGATTCCTAATTTTTTCAATATTCTCCCTCTGGAGCGTGCAGTCGTAATCTATCACATGCAAAACGGCTTATGTTTTTAGGCAAAATTCTCGAAAAGTAGTACGGAAAGGGTCTTGATATCATTGGAAATATGAGAATTTTTTCTTTAAAAAAATGTAAAATTCATCAAATTCTACGTGAAGTGATCTCTTGCTCAAACTACCTTAAAGTGGGTGAACCAAATAGGCTCAGCTTGCGAGGTAACGTGAGTGAACCACCTCCCGCCCGGAGGGGGGTTAAGAGCTGTGAGGCGACGGCAGGAATCGGGAGTCGACGCCCCCGATCCCAGGTCGGATCACGCTTTGCAGCACGTCTTTCAATGCGTCTCCAGTCGAGGGAGACGCCGCTGCCGAAGGTATAATGGTGACGGTCTTTCCATGCCTCGCACGACGTCACCGCTGCCTCTCAAGATCTTTCAGGGCGCCGGGATTTCGTTAAAAAAAATCTCACTCGTAATGAGGAATAAGGCACCATCGAGTGAGAGCGAATTGGATGAAAGCTCCCACTCCCCAACCCTCCCTTTCTCTGCTTTTGAGGCGAATTCTAGCGAGAGCGTCGACTGAACGGGAAATCCCCACCTGGACGACTTTGTCGCGTGGCTGAGGAGAAAAACTTCCGCGGTTCAGAGGAGATTTCTCCACTACGTACCCATTCACGTCGTTCTCTTTAGGGTCTCATGAAAGGCAAAGCTTATTCAATACCTCAGTGCCGAAATTCGAGCGTGAAAATGTGAGAATATAAGAAGAATGTGTTTTTTTCCATTTCCAAATATTCTGAGGAAAACGTTCTCACCTAGGTTATTTACGCTTGTGACGTGGTTAGAGCTGTTGAAAATTACAAGATTCTTGGCATCCATTAGTGCAAGGAAAAAGGCGTAGAAAAAAGTGTACATTTGAAAAGAGTAAGGAAATTGAAAGGACAAAAGGAATATGAATGACCTCTGAAGGTATATTAATTAGGAAAGTGATAAGTTTACCGGTAAGTTATAAATACAATAAACAGTTTACTCGCTACGATCAGTTCGTTAATTATTTGTATTAATGTATGCTCACTTTAATAATTTAAATCACAAAGGTTTTTTACACCCGTAAAATACACGTTTAGAGATAGACTTACCAGAGCAAGATACATTTCATACATGCATGATACTAACCTGAGTGTAAGCCTATAGCCCCAATGTGAATATTACCCTTACACTAAGAATTTTAGCAATTTGTGTACTGCCAGGTTATATCAATAATTGCCATTTAAATTATCGTACACCTTTTCAGGATCTGCATTTCGGAAGTGCTTTAATCCGAATTGCGATCGCAAATGGCCAAGTAAAGATGTCAGCTAATGATGATGACAAATGATGATGATTCAAGCATGCGATAGCATTAATCATTAACTTGTGGGAAGTTCCTAACACTTTGGCATCGTAGAGCGTAGGTAATTCATGTTCTGGAGAGTGAAATCCCACATTCTACACATCCTTGAGTTGCTTACTGGGCACTATGTAGATGTATATGTGTCATTTATGAGGATCAGGTAGGTGAGGAGACTAGAGCAATTAGTCACCCATCCCAAGCACCCGGGTTCGAATCCTAGCAGTGATGGAGATTTTTTCTCATTGAAATCCAAATCCCTTCTTGGTTGTCATGCGGAGATTACTTCAAGTTTAGTACCTACTCTACCCGTCACGTAGGACCCTAAGACGCCTTTCTTCAAGAATATCGACTGATACCTTCACTAGGTTTCCCTCAACCCTTTCTCTGTTCACCCCACGTCCCTAAGCCATATTTATCCACCAATTTTCAATTGCAAAAGTTACCTTGGCGGTCAGTCACCTCTCCGAAACAATCAACCAGCTTTTCGGTGCTAGCCAACATTCGTCAGCGTCACTCATCTCCCTGAGGACGACAGAAGAGGAATCTGTCGAAACGCCAATCATGGATCCCCTAACCCGGATCGGATCCCAAGAGGCCTTGACCCTCTCAATCAATTGCGAAAGCTTGTAGTCACTCGGCGTTACCGCTATTGTTAAAAGAAATTCTTGCGTAAAAGGGCAATCCCAACTACTTCGGAAATTTTTGATGGTAGGGAAATACCGTTTCCTTTCGAGGTGAAGTCCATATAATTTAGGGAATTCCAAAGGATATTTTTCAATAAAAATTAATTCTGTATTTTCGCTCATTACTTTACATGCGCCTAAGAAAAATGTTGCTCCATTTACCAATTGCAAATGCTTAAATATTCAAAAGTTGCTTTGCTTAATTTACCTCAAAATTGTATAACGAACTATCACATGTTATAAAGAGCCACAAAAATGTATTTACATACTTAATAAGTTAAAGGTGTGGCTTTTTACAGTTGAAAGTCTTGAATAATTTTTGAGGTAATTTAGCATTAATTTAATTTTTACTAGTTTCATGAACTTTTAATGCTAATCAATATCATTTTTCTTTCACTTAGTACCTCATGGTTTATTTACTTAACAGTATTATTATTTAGTTTTTTGTACTAATGTTTGAATGGTAGCTTAAATTCCGTATCTCCTTCGAGGCTACCTAGAATTTTCGATACTATTGATTACATAGCTACATGCAATGATTACATGCAACTGGCCATTAATAAGTAAAAAATTGAACTTCTTATACGTGCGTATAGCGCCTGTTGGTTTGGTTAGGGCCGACGTTTCTTGACCCACTGCTGGTCACATCATCATGGAAATGAATGTTGCTGCCGCTGTTTGCTTTTATATATCTATCCCCACTAAGTTGGTTCAAGTGGGAGAGTTCGAATGGGGGAGGGAGTTAGGACAGGGGGAGAAGGGGGAGGTAGAGAATTTTCTATTTTTATTTTTTTATATATTTTATTTTAGGAGCTGTCTCCCTAAAACTCAACAAGACAAAGAAGAAGGACAATAAAAACCCATATCCGAAACTAAGGACATCACCAGCCAGAAGAAAACCTTCCTCCTGTACATTAAAGGCACCGTCGATAAGATTAGCAACGTCCTACGTAAATATGACATTAAGGGAATTTTTAAACAACAGGTGCAAGTAAAACACCTCATAGGAAATGTGAAGGAAAGAACACCACTACAAATCGAAGGGGAATACGAAATTCCCTGCAGGACATGCGGTAAAAAATACATCAGGGAGACGACGCTCAATCAAAGCTCGACAGGAAGGGCACCAACTGGGTTTGGGAAACAAAAACTCGACTGGGGCAAACAACTATGTGTACAGTGGCTGAGCACGCATCCTTGGGACACGTGGTCTACTTTGAAAAATCTAAATTCATCGCTAAAGTTGGAAGCTTCAAACCCCGACTCATCCGTGAGGCCATCAAGATAAAGAAAAATAGCATCATTTCAACAGAGATTGTGGCATAAAAAATCAGCAGCACATGGAACCCAGTCATCCGCAAAAATTCTCTGCCTCCCCCTTGTCCTAACACCCTCCCCCCTTCCAAGTCTCCCACTAGAACCAACTCAGTGTGGATAGATATATAAGAGCAAACAGCGGCAGCAACCGAAAATCTCATGAAGAAGTGACCAGCAGTGGGTCACGAAACGTCACACGAAACCGAAACAACACACGGCATACACCCGTATTATAATTTTATTTAGTCATTATGAGCCACGAAAGATTCAATGAAGGTATTCCTATGTGTGGTATAAGTGCCATCTTCAACGACATACGCTTCATTTAAACACAGAAATTTCAATAAGGTAATGGCATGAGCTGGAAAAAAGTACTTACTTCCATACAAATAGGATTTTTTAAATTATGTAGGTTCCTCATTACACAAGAGCATTCATCTCTCCACTAAACTACTTCCTGCCAATACGCAGGAATTCAAAGTATCGTCTGACGCATTTTACGCCAAGTGGAACGCAACACGGACCAAGCTGCCACAAAGCCAGGCTGCGCGCATTGAACGACGCATGAAAAGAAAACGTCCCACGTGAAGCCAGCCAGCTTCGAAGAGAGAGAGAATGAATAGGCGCCCAGGCCAAACGCGAACCCTTGCTCTGCCTCGACTGAAACAACGAGACCAGGAAGCACTGCTGTCCAAGGGAAGCATAACATGCCCGGGAAGTTATTTCCACGTTCGCGCTCCGGAGTGACGAAAGATAACTCTCGTACTGACTCGTGAAGCAAGTTGAATGGGAAGAGGCTCAAACAAGCGACTCTTTGAATAGTCGTTCCCACCTCTTCCTTTGCCTCTCTGTTTCTCTTAAGTTTTCATTACTTATTTCAGCTCACTCCCCGAGTTTTCGCATTTGAGAAAACGAATGCATGAAATTTTTTTTAAAGTTAAGAAAAAAGAAATTTTGATTCAATTTTCAGCTCCTTTTATGCTCAAGTTCCGTGATGAAATTGGTTTCCTGCTTCCTTCCTCGTGGACACACAAAAGCAAGGTTGGATGTTTGGTTTCTTTCAAAACGAAAGGATTGCAACTACGTTTCCCGTTTTTTAGCTTTCCCTTACGCCCACGATGTCTAAACAAGAGGTCTAAAAAGTGGGAAAAAATTTGCTTTTAATTACTTTCAGTCACAAACAAATTTCCAAAGGACGCTTTTGCTCTGAGGTTAGTATTAATTAAATCTGTCACTTCCGGGTGGTCATGTACTTCAGACTGGTTTCCCTATAGCTTAATCAAGGGAACACACATATGAAATAAAATTGTATTAAACCGCCACATTGATCAGATAAGTGTCAGAATGATAATGAACAAAATTAATGGCCTGGAAAACAAAATTAATGGTCATGGTATACAAAAAAGAATCTTCACATTTTTGTCGTTTTCAACTAATTCACCACTTTTTTTAATTCACCACCAGTTTATTTGCGACACTTTCACTTACAAATTTGTACACGCCCTGTAAATTTGATCATGCTGCATTTTATTGTGAGTTCGCAAAACGTGTGGTATGGTCAAGTTTCGTCATGGAGATAAGGGGCCTGATTCTGATGCTTTCCCGATGTTCAACTTTTCCACCAAAACGTCATTAGTTTCCACCAAAACGTCATGACTTTCCGACTCTACGTCATAATGTTCCACCTTCCACCATAGAATCGTTCACTACATCGTTCATCGTTCAATGACTGGTGGAAAGTCAAGCTTCCCTTCCACCCGTCATCCACTTGGTGGAACAGCGCTAGTGTCGTGGTGGAAACTTTCCGACGGAAGTAAGCGTGCGGAAGGTAGACATTGTTTTGTTCGCGTTTTCGAGGTAAGTTGGAAATCGGCATAAGTTTGTGACGTTCGGCTCTCCAGAGGGGATCATTGAGCCGTTCATTGAACAGATCAAGAGTAGTTCAATGAACGAATGGTGGAACTTTCCACCAGTCAATGACTGGTGGAAGATCAGAATCGGGCCCAAGAAAAGGAATGGCATCAACGATTAAATCCGCTAGAGGGTGGGTTATTGTTATTCTCATATTCGTGTCGAGTTCAGAAGGACTGAATCTAAGAAGTGGTTTTAAAATTCTTTTGTCCAATTTTTGTAATCAAGTACATTAATTTGTTAATTACATTACTTTTAATTTGCATATTTGGCCAAAAAATACCTTTTAAACATTTTTGCCATTTTTATGATCCCACTACCGGGAAAGATGGCTAATTGGGAATAAATTTTGGTAAATATGATATGTTAGTGATTGCGAAGTAGGGGACGAATTTTTTCGCGTGGACAGTAGAGGTTTATCAAGCTCCGTGGGTTTTGCATTCGGAATCATTAAGAAAAAAATCCACAGGACACCTATTTCCTTATGCTATACAACGTTCTATGAAATGAAATAACCAAAAACTATAGAATGAATACTCCAATGACATGATGTCGGAAACCACAAAAAAACCTCCGTCACCAGCAACTGAATTATAAGTAATGAGAGCGAATTTTCCACTCATTCAACTTGACAAGTTGGAATTCAAATGAAATCAGCAGTTATAAATTTGCGATTTTTATATGCGCCTGATTATCCCCCTCTATTATCAACGAATGATAGCGGGAGTTCAGTCTATGTGAGGAGTGGAAAGGCACTAAGAAAAACTAATTTAAAAAAATAATAATTCTAAACTCAGTTTCGGTCATTTTGATTTATCTTATTTTCTCACTGTTTTTCAGGCTGATATATAAACTGCCAATGAACAACTACGGTTCTCCAATGGTTCTCAACTCAGCTTTCTCCGATTTTTTACTATGCTATCACCGTATAGAAATTAGATATACCTACCTACCAATCGAAATAGGCGTGATAGAGCTATTCGTGGAATGGGGATAGTTAGAGCAGCAAGAGTTAGGGTTTTAGTTGAGAATAATGCTGAAAATTCCTGCAACGCGTCCTTCGTCCAATAAAGAAACTCAAGAGATACCTCGATGGCTATCTTCATTTCGCGCATTTCTCTTGGTACTAGAATGCCGCATTCAAGAGAAAGAGGATGAATTCAGAGGAGGATGTGTAGAATTCGGAAAAATTGAACAAAAATGCTATATGTATGAACTATCGAATATTGGCAGGCGAATTTCCAATACGCAGCTATTACGGAAGAGATGAAAACGTTGTCAAAAGCCTTGCGTGGGAGTCGATATTCTCTTAAAGCTAGGTTTTCATACGTCCTGTTTTTCGTTGCCGCTGACTGAGAAGTAAATGGGAAGTGATATATTTAACGCAGTCAGCGTTGCCATGGAGTCCTCTCAACGTTCGCCACAGACCAAGGGTCTGACGGAATTGCGATATCTCGTATGGATTACTACTAGCGCCAATTGTTTCAGGCGCAAATGGAAAAAAAAGTATGCGTGAAAAAGATAAAAATTGTATGCTTTTGCCATAAATATTTTATTTTTTGTGAAAAAATGCTGTAATTATTGCTTTTGTTGTAAGACGTTTATCAGCGTCCATTTTAAAATACGCCTGGAACCACACGAGACATCGCTATCGCAACCGGAAGTAAACAAAGAATATGACCGAGAAAGTACACTACGAAAACGCCAAGAGAAGGACTGGACGGCATTATTGCGCTGCAATCTAATTCCAGTATTTTTAAGGATTCAGAATTGATTATACAATTACCTTTTTAAGTGTCCCCTGAGAAATTAATTGGTAATTTACCACTTAAATCTACAAGATATTCAATTAAAGAGTAAACCTGTTGCGCTGTTCGCTGATAGTTAGCACCTGACCGCTAGAGTGCTCTGGGTGAAATGTATAACCATTGGAGTAATGTGAGTGTCAGACCCTTGCCACAGACTATATTGAGGATAATATCGCTGTTCCAGAACAAGACTGGTTTATTTCAAAAAAAGCGATTTCTCAGGTGAGCCGAGTAAAGTTTATGCTTTTCTCTTCAATTGATATCCGATAGTTGCATTATCCGAGTTTTCAAATTTTTCACGAATCATCACAATAAAAGAACTCCTCTATAGATTTACAGAGATCTCCTTTATAGATTTACTAACACTGTAAAGGTAACACTGGTCCCTTCACTCTGAATCGTCACTTTTCCCCTATGTGCAATTGCACGGCCATTAACGCTGAAGAGGTGGACTCAAGTTGCACCGTTACAGCGCTCTATTCTTTGGGCCGAGGGCCCTGCCATTGACGGTGCTGCTGCTGCTATAGATTTACAGAGGTTTTTCCCCCTCTCTATACCATTATTATTTTTTATGAGTAATATGAGCAAAACTCCAAGATGATCCTATCTTGCACCGAAATATTTCAGGTTTTTAAAGATAACTCCAGTTATTATTCACTCCATTATTATAATAGTTCAGTTTTGTACCAAAGATTGATATGAAAAAGTTACTTACTGTTGGTTTATCACATAATAACCCACTATTGCACAATAGAAATCCGCTGTCTCCATGTGTGGCAAGGATCAAAACTGAAATGATTCACTCTTGCACGCCCCCCCTCCACAAATCCAAGATGGTCCACTTACTTGCGCTCCATCTAGGGGTGATCCACTAAGTTTTTAAAGAAACGGTCTTGCACAGAGTTAGTAGAGGCCATTTGAAGATAATTCATGCAAAAAACTTAAAATCGCTTTATTTTGAGTTAGACCAGTCTTGAAATGGACAAGCGATATATGCTGTATATGAGTCACTTCTTCGTCACTACCTGAAAACTAAGAGCCGGTACACCCATCTTATGTTTCTTCATTTAACTCGGGCTCAGGAATGAAAACGGGGTATTTAAAGACAATACACGGCTGTGGTACTGTAACGTAAACTTATGACCATGAAAATTAGCCTAAAACAAGCCTATTAGAACATTATTAAGAGATCTAAATATTAATGCAACGCTACTTGACCCTGCAGCAGGAGGAGATACCATCTCATATCAACATAAATGTTCATTCTTAGGAAAACATGAATTTTACATTTTAATTGTTCCATGATATGGTACAATTTCATATATTATTGCTCAAAAAAGGAGTATAAAAAAGCCTTCGCAGCACTTTAGACAGGTATGCAGTTGTATTTTACGCCGTTTTTGTTACAATCACTAATGGTGCGAGGAAAGAAGGAATTTTTGTGTCTCTCATTTCAGCAGTATATCTCTCTTATTTTGTCACTTCTAGAGATTTAGCACGGGAATAGAATAATATCCTACGTGTCTTACTGAAACTCGCCTACTCGGAGTTATTCAAGTAATCTAAGCCTAAAGTGTAGCCGTCGAGTCTCTTACGGTTCCCTACGCAATCCTTTCATCAGCTTCGGGACAGTTTCTGTACGCAGATAGCACTTTTCAACAAAGAGTACGGCTTTCCTCTGTATTTTTTTTTAATTCGCGAATTGAATATTTCTGTGCAGGGTCTCAAGTGCTCGCGGCATCTTTGAGATGTGGCCTTAATAGAGCAAAGTATTATCCTTCTTTCACTTTTTCATCAGAGAACCTTCCTACTATTCGCAAGATAAATCCTATTTTCTTATGTAACGCCACAAATGTTTCGTGTGTTTCTCCCACGTTACTTCTGATGCCAGGGTGATAGGACTAGAAGCATACAAAGGATCATATATTCCATCAGCCATAATAACTATAGTTATTAAAAAGAAAGGGGGAAAATAGCCACTCAGTGGGTTAGTCTATGTGCTTTGAGATCCTTCTGGCAATATAATAACAACAAATGAGAGGCCAGAGCACTCGCGGAAGATCCGGAAAACTTCCAAAGAAAACGAGGGAGATAGGGCATCAGCTCAGTCTGATCTCTGCGATTAGCAAGGGGAGCCAAGAGCACCCATCACCTAAGACTAAGATAAAGCACCTCCATTCAACGACCCACCCGTCTCGTTGCATCACGAGTCTTGCTTATGAATGGGCAGGGGGTCAATGAATCTCAGCACTGACGTCATCCAAAATTTATTAAGTCTCCAAAAAATCGTTAAGTCTCACATAAAACATTCTAAGGGTAGCCTGATTACTGCGAGTGAACAGAAAGTGTCACACATCTGATGGAAGGACTAGGTTGGGAACCTTTAAGAGACTCAAAGTCTACATGCTAGGCTTATTTTACTAGAAAATTTCAAATCAAGCGAATTTCAGTCGCACACAAAGGATATTATTTTTACAGCGCACTGTATCTCCAGAATAGATAAAAGTGGCCAAATAAGACAGATACGCTGTCAAACTGTTAGTTACAAAAAGTCCTTTCCACGCAAAATTAGTGGTTATAGCAATAGGTAAAGTCAATTTTGTCTATTTATTTTAAGAAAAACTTTTTATAAATTTTTATGATTTTTTATAAATTTTTATTTTGTCATTATTATTTATTGTTAGTTGAATTCTACAATTTGCCAAATTTCAAGGCTCTAAGTTGCTGGGAATTGGGTGAAAATGAGATCGTAAGATTTCACGCGCATCCACAGACATAGAAGTTGAATAAAAGCGTTTAATAAAAATGGCGTGACACTAACATAAGACATATCGTTTACGTACAATTTCACTCCGTCCTCTTCCCCTCCTTTCCATAATTTTCCCAATTCCCTCCCATTCTTTGGCTGGTGCCCTAAGAACCTCTGCCGTACGCCTCAGCGGCGGCTCGCTGGGTAGTATGTAGAATGATATTGCTAATATCAAAAAATAGTCGTTAATGTCCTTTCCTAAAAATTTCCTTTTACATATACTCTGTTTCTGAATCATAATCTTGTCTCAAATCCCGTTTTACTTAGTTGTGTTTGCCCCACTGTCTTCTTCATGGGGTTTTCCCTAGCATTTTCCCAGCTATTATCTTCCTAGAAAAACTCGTTGTGTCTCAATGGCTTGCTTATCCTATAGTCTTTATCTCCCTCAAAGTGCTCCATGATATGTTCTCCTCTTCTATTCCTCCTCCACACCTCCTCGATTCCGTCCCTAACCGTTCATTAAATCTTCAGAATCTGCATCCAGTGCTATATTTTGAAAACCTCTTCTCTCTTCTGTTCCAGTGTTGTCTGAGTTATATAGTGCATCACTCTACACGAATAGTTTTAGATACTTCTTCCTTAGTGGTAAATTATTTTCTTTGAACATTTGTTTGAACGCGGTGGTTTTTCCATCACTTCTGTGAAATTGAATCTTGTTCCTTCCAGTTCTAAAGATGTAGTGTGGGGTAATAATAATATCCATGGTATCCCTTGAAACTCACATGGTCTAAATTTTTAGGTAATCTTAGCCTGTAGTGCTGCCTCCGCGTCTCTAGTGGCTTCCAACCCAGTCCTTTCAATGGTTGTGTAACACTCTTAGTTTGGATAAATCAGCTTTTTAAGGAGAGTGCGGATTACGATTTAACTTTGTCTAGTTCGGGTAATTTTATCTATCAGTACAGATTCCACGAGTATAAAACAAAAAATGTCCTAAAAATAAGGAAAAACAAATTAAGCTCCCAAAATTATGCGAAAGGTAAAATAGCTTTCTTAACATCCGCCACCTTAAGTGATGTATGGCACATGAAGGACGACTTATTGACGGACTAAATCTCAGGCTCTTGTTAGGGATTGGATTAAGAGACCGATATAATTGGAGTGTGAAGGACACTGATTTCCCTTGAAGGAAGCCCTGATGCCTAAACTCACATCCTCTGAGGGCGGCGACTTGTTTGAGACACGATTCAAAGTAGGTTGTGCGTTAAAAGCACTTCAAAGACAGGAAGCCGCGCTTAGATGAGCCGAGTCACGTCACGTTGTTTTTGCGCATTCAAGTCAATGCCGTAGCCAAATGTGTTTCGTCATTCGACGTTGATGAATTCATCTCTGGAGAAACTAGTCATCCATATGCACCTATACGAGGTACTCATGCACACATTTTCATAAAATAATGAAAACTGTAGTGGTTTTGCGAGGGTTATACTGTGCTTAAGTTTACGCTGATACGAGGGAAATTCGGAACGTAACCTCCGTTTCGATATTTTTAAAAACACAAAAAATACCATTGTACAGGACTGTTTTAAAAACCCAAGTTACACACATTATTTATAAAACATTTCACTGTTGGCACTGCCGTCACGGCTGACGAAAGCTCTCTAGATTCTCGCTCATTGGTTCTTTTTTTTACAATTTTCAAAGCTTAATTGGAAAAAATACCATCGCACTCACGCAAATATTTCTGAGAAAAAACTGCCTTAGATCTTTATCTCATGTGGTATATTTATTTATCTTTTTAACACCTTGTATAATTTTGCAGGTTTTTAATTATATGCGAATTAAATTTACAGCCGACAGCCATTTTCCATTATAATTTTCTGCAAGGTGAATGTACTTTTCATACCGATGGAGACGTTCTTTAGCACCTTGGACGCATAACTCCGCCACATGAGAGTTAAGCCGCTTGACAGAAAAATGCCGCAAGTACACAAAGCCTACTGGCTATATTCAAATGGAAGTTTTTAATCATCCTCCGTTCAGCCCTAATTTGTATTCAAGTTACTATCATCATTTTACCAACTCGCAAAAATGGCTAGGATCACAGCAATTTGCATACGACGGAGGGTCAAACGGTAATCTCGACGCATGGCTTAACTATCGAGTGGAGTTCTACGATTAGAGTATTTTTCAAAACATCTTAACAGGTATTATACGTGACTTAATCTTGCAGGAAACTGTATTGTAAAAAATAGCTAAGAGTTTTAACTTTAAGCGACACATAATAAACGGCTCAGAGGATTAGACCATTAGAAAACTGGAACTAACCTGGGAGTGGTCGCTAAGCTACCTATCACGCGAGCGGTCGCGTGTGAGACTTTTTCTCACACTCAGACGTATCATTGATTATCTATCATAGATCGTTGATTGGCAATATATTACACTATATTTAGATTTAATTTATTTCTCTAAATGTTCATTTGAAACAATGATTTCCACAGATACACAATTAGTGATTCAATTACGTAATCATTGCTAATTTTACTGGCGATGTTATCATTGGGTATAAATGAAGGAAATTACCATTCTCTTGAAGAAATATTTATTTATGAGGACATGCATTCTTATTACTCATACACGTACATTAAAATATCTGCTCTCCACGAAATGAATCAACTTTTCCCGCAACTGAGTGATGCTAAAACATTAACGTCAGTGGTCGCGCAATGAGAAAAAGTCTCACACTTTGTAGCCGACGGTATAGGACATTTCATTACACAGCTGCGGACGCTTCATTTATACTTTTTGAGACGGTCGGTCAATAGGAAGAGATAAAAAGTCAGCTAGAAGGAAAGGAAACTTATTCTAACTCATGATTACAAAGTGAGCACAAGTTTAAATTTGGTGTGAGAGAAAATCTCATTGCGCGACCAATGGTGGGCTAAAGAAATTTGAGACTATCTAAAGTTAGTGCAGGAGGAGGATGCTGAATATCAAATGACCGGATAGGATTTGAAATGAGGAAGTGAACAAGAGGAGAAAACCATACATAGCACTACCAGAGAGATAAAGACAAAATGGTAGGCCACCCTTTGAGACAAAACAAATTTGGTGGAACATAAGAAAAGGGAAAGCCCCACGATTTAGGCCCAAGGACAAACACATAAGCCAACTTTAAAGAAATATGAAACAGAAGAGCTACAAGGACATAAATGGGTTAACAGGGGACTGGGTAGAAATAGCGGCGGCCGTCAACCAATCTCAGTATTAAATGACTAATGAATAAAACTCCTTCAAATTACTTTTTGGGCGGGAATTTTCCCAAAAGAAGCGTCAAAACAGTCCAAAAAATGTCCGTATCACAGCAAACGAAAAGGGGGCGGGTATAAAAAAGGGCAGAGAGTGAAAACTTGCCCATCTGCTGGTTGGCCAATCGCGAATCTCGGCTGGCGACGCACTCCACACAAAGGCGAGAAGCTCGCTCTCCACTCTTGTTATCGATCGCGACAAAAAAGGTTTCTCCTCCTCGAGTGATGATCGGTCCCTGTCTTCTTGTCGCGTCTCTAGGGTGACGAGAGGATGCGTGGGAAGTGCTCGAATGCGATCGAAGTGGAATGGACCACTTCCCAGCAACGGGTCGCTCGCAAATGCGGGTAGGGTATTTTTCCGGCATTGAAAACTCAGAATTCAACTAAGTCAACAGAAACCCCACACATCGCAATGTTTTTGGTAGTCATTTGTATTGAGTCCTTATTGCAAGATAAATTACCTCCCGTACAGTAACATACCTAATATCACTTGGATCTTTAAAAATGGCAATGAAAAATATTCCAAGCAATCACCGGCAAATGTCGTTGATATTCTCATGTGTAAAATTATAAGGAATAATAGTAACATGCAGGAAAGTCGAAACGTATTCTACGACGATCTCCATGACTTCTGGAAAAGTTGATCACGGAATACCCATGGTCTTCCCTTTCTCAATGACATCTTAAAATCAGGTTAAACGAAACAACAATTGGACATACCTATTATTCTTGGATTTCAACAAGTCATTTGAAAATGTTTCTCTCGGCAAACCAAAATTCAGACTTCAGGAATTTGTACTAGCAGTATTAGTTTGTGGAAGCGATTCATGATTAAATAAAGCACTCGGAGTTCTCAAATATGTAATTGAATCTTATATGCATATGAGAATCCCTAATGTTTCCATTACTCTGCAGTCATACGAATTACATTTTGAGATACTGAGCAGGATCTGTGAAATTCCAATTAGTCACAAACAATAATTAATTGGGGAAGACTTTAGCTTCGATGTGGTTGAGTGGCATTCGGCGTCCAACAAGGGTGCATAATTGGTCCTCCGTCATTCATCATTTATGCCAACTATATTAATTCAAAGCACTTCTTACAGAAGAAATGCTAGCAGCGATACATCCATAATGTTGAGAAGTACATACATGGCGTAGCGGATAAAGACAAATTTCTGGAGTTCCTAAAAAATTTAGAGTTTTCTTTTGGGCATTCATTCAAAACAATTTCGGGATTACAGAAATGAGACTGAAATTTACCAAGCGAAGGGCTTCAAGGTCCGCGGAGGAAAAAAAAGAGCTAATTGAAATAATTCGGCCTAATCAGACAATCTTAAGCGCTCCGCAAGCCTTTGATACCAAGCACTGAAAACACTAGACAAAATACAAATGAAAACTGCACAAACTGTAGTATATGATTGTACGTAAAGGGAAAAAAATGAATTAGGAGAAAGCATTTTTGACACCTTTGGGCAATATATTAAACTTATTCCTGAAATAATTATTGCCCCCAATAATTAATCATTATAGCTTCGTCATGAGAGAGTTGCTGAAGTACTCGCATAGCCAATACGGAGAAGTAGTCAGTTCAAAAGTGACGGTGTTTAATTCATATTCCTGTTAAGTGGAATCTTCATTAGGGTGCCAAACTAGATGCTGATAAGCCCTATGCTCAGCACTTATCCAAATCCTTCTGTACATTTTTATGCATCGGCTACCAGAGCAACAATATATAGATGAAACCTTAATATCAAATTCGTGATTTCTTTATACAATTTCGGACCCTATAAAAGAAAATCGTTTAAACTACGACCTGATGAAATGCGAACTGTGAACTGAGGCATCAAATACTACGCGTATTTTCGTGGTTGAGCTAGATTCCTTTACTACCGCATAACGTGGAATGAAATATTTTCCATATCCCCATTGAGTAAGTGACATATGCCATAGAGTAAGATTTCATTCAAGGCGTTTTTGCAATCTGCTTGTAAATAGGAACCATGTGATAATTTCCGCTAGAGATTTGAGTACCTCTTCAATGCCTGGAATTGGTATTGGCCGAAGGAACTCCCAGGGAAATCTTCCTGAAATAATATGGGTACAACATAGCGCCCATCGTTCTCTCGATAGTGAAATGCAGCAAACTGTGATTCAGCCCTTTCCTCATTATTTGTGGTAAGTGGATTGCACGTAATCTCTCCAAACTTTCATTAATGTTCTAGCTACGTACTAATTTTTTTTTCCTCGTTAGTGATAACACGAGGAAATATTTACCGGTGAATGTAAAGAATGTGATGCAGAATTGACAGGCCCAATAAGTATATAACAAAAAATCGAGGACCACGCAGTAGGATTGCCTTCATAGCGCACTATAGAATCAATCAACCATCAATTGTGGATATATTTCTCCGCCAAGTAAAATATCAATTTCTTATTGTTTATTGAATTCGGGATCCGCCAAGATCAAATCGCGGAAACTATCGCATTGGAGCGCTTGGCTCCTTCGACTCAATCTTTGGAATGACTAAACTGGTAGTTTCAGGCGTAACGTGGTGCAGCTTATTCATTGTATAAATTAAAAACTTTAACTTTGTGGTGCCACAATGATATTTTATTAGCACGACTCAGGTTTCTACGTACAATAACTTCATGTTCACATGAGAATGACGTTATAGTACGTCGAAACCTGAGTCGTGCTAATAAAGTATCATTGTGGAACCACAAAGTTAAAGTTTTTCATTTATACTTTGGAATGACCATAGCAGTAATGGATAGATCCTTGCCCCCTTGACCAGGCCGCCTTACCAGGGACGAGACTCCCTTCGCAGAAGTGACGGTGTTATCTGCTAAGCCTTTACATGAGACCGTTGAATGTTTCCTCGAAAGACCCTAAACCTTTCCTGGAAAGCGGGCGTAATGAAACTTGCTTGCGACGTCGGGTCAATCAGAACACGTACGCTTTCAAATGTGCCAGACGCAGACTTCACGGACACGATGACCGTTCCTAGTAATAGAATACAATTTTGAGAAATAATATGACTTGTGGAGCAAGCCAATTCTTTTTCTATATTGTGTCCTCTGTTTTCTGTAGTTGATTCGCTATCCTTTTCCGCACTAGCGATAGATTCTCCCCACCCTCTCAGGTGGCTATTTACGGTAGTATTAGGGGGTGAGGTTATTTGCAGATTGGTTTCTGAAACTTTGCTAGTGCACAATGCCGTATGATGCCCTTTGAAACAGTGTCTACTAGATACACATCATTGACTAGCTCTTACCTAATGTTTACCACTTAGACAATTTAAAAAATGTTTTAGACAATTATTTTCAAACAAACGAAGTCTCTTCGTTTATCTACCAACATTGCGCAAAATTTGTTACATAAATGTATCCTGTGTTGTTCGTAGCATAATGGTTTGACATGGTCACTTGCTGCTGGCATCTTGGCATCGACACTTGTGCGTGAAGTATACTGATCTATTTTGACCAAATTTGACCTGGTCATCAATGAGTGAAAATCCAACCTGATGGTGCTCCATTTTAAACTGCTTTAGTTATAACTTTTAGATAGTTATATTTTAGTTTAAAGCTCTCACGGCAATAATAAACAAGATAAAATCGGCCAAACTGGGAATATTCATGGCCTTTAAGGCATTCACGTTTCCGGAAACTTTTTCTATTAATGACTGTAAGCCTTCACTCGAGTCGCTGTGTATAACAGGAGCTATAGTTATATTGTTCAGACATTTTAATACCAAAATCCGTTTATTCTCATATTTCTGAACCAAATTTTTCCGCATAATAGGTAAATTATCCGAAATTAAGGGAAGATCCGCCATTAATTTATAAGCATTGATCTTTACACTACCAATTAAGTAATGAAATTTCTCTATGTCCGTCAACTGTGAATTATCGTGTATCAACCTACAGAAAACATCGTAAAAGGACTTTAAGTTAGCCAATTCCCCGTCGAACACATATATTTATCTTGGGCAATCGTGCCACCTTGGAGCCGGTATAATGCTCAGTATTTGCACTACAAACTTCCGAAGTAGGTAGCATCTGACTAGCCACCGCTTTGATTTCGTAATACAGATTTTCCACACGATCGTTAATTTTTAATTCCTCACCGTAATACAAATAAAATTCAATCATTGCTCTCGGATATGATCATTAAATGCTAAAAAGGTACCAAATATTTCCTCCGTAGAAGGATAGTGGCTTTTGAACATCGGTAAATATATTTGACCACTTCGTGTGAGAGCATGCAGCTTATCTATTGTCTGAAATACCGCATCAGGACGAGTTTTTTTTAATTTAAGTAGGCGAAAACCTCGTGCTTCCAACCCTACCTCCTCAACCTCTTCTTTTCGTTACCCATTCCCTAATAATTTTAACATCCGCAGGAATAGCTCAGCTCCTAATACGAACTCGCCTACAAGGACTGAAACGGCCACAATCACTCCAGCATGGCACAACAAAACGATTTGGACTACGACTAGCTTGAACTATAACTATATAAGAGTTTAATGACATATAATTCAATAACGAGAGAATGACAGAAAACATTCCTCCTGAGAGCAGTATCTGGCTTGAAGGACCAACAAATATTTGGGCAATATATTACAATTGTTCCTTAATTAACTGTTGACCCCGATAATCATCTAATGGACTGCATCAAAATTGCTAGTGTTGAGAGAGGATGCCCCCAGAGGATCGCAGCACCTACCTTGTTACGACCGCACATGAACTCATCGTCACCACACAGTTGCTTAGAGCTCTCTCTCCCGTCCCTTCGTCCTTGTTCGTTGTGTTATACCGTGTAGACTCCGCCTCGTACCACCACCTGTTTTCCACCCTCACGGCACAGAGGACGTTGTAGGTTCCGGGCCAGGATCTCTGGTGGCTCATCTCTCAACTAGCAAACAATGTGGGCCACGGTCTCTAGTGGCTTATATCTCAATTATTACCAAACAACACCAAGTTGTGACAAATTTGCAAAGGAAAAAGTATTTGAGTTTATTAGAATTTCATTCCGAATCTTTCAATTGCCGTTCGGGTGTGTCAGCCAGTTTCTACACCAACCCATAAATGAAGATGATTGTCAAGATCAGGTTCTTATTTCAGCTACTCATGCATGTAAATGCGCTCTCGGTAGAACATTTCATGGGGAACGACCTTGGTTTATTTCAAGTTGGCCGCACTATCTTATATCCATTATTTCCACTTGTAACACATTGCGCGAATTAGGACCACCGATCTCTTCTCCTTATTGAACACCGACGATGGGAATAAGACATTGAATAAAACGCCTATCGCATAGTAGGCACGATGCAGCAAATTAAGAACATATAATTTATGAAACCTGCAAATAGTCGAATTCGAATGAAAGACTGTCTCTGGGCTAGTTTGAACTCGAGTATATTTTATTTATATCTCGTTACTGTCTTCCCATTTATTCAAAAATTCAACTCTTAATACATACGAGAGGATTTCATGAAGGTCACTAAATAAAAAACCGAGTATCTTTTTTATGCCAAAATGTGACCGCCTGCTCAGAAATACAAATTTCGAAATTTGGACTTGAAAGCAGTGCTCCTGTTATCAGGCCGAGAATGCTTCCTTTTAAATAGCATTTAAAAATCCAAAAGAAGTTACCTTTGCGTAGTCCAATCATCACTTAGAACTTTTCCAACCTTTCCCGTAAATTTCAACACCTACATAGGTAATGCGCTACATTACCCTTATTTTTCACTTACCGCGTGGCGTCGACCAAATCGGACGTCTTTCTCAAACGGTGTCGTTAAATAAAAGATAAAAATAGATATCCCTTTAGTGCTCATCGTAAAGAGATTTTTAATAACTTCGGATTATGAAAAAGTTTAAGGAAATAATCCTTTGCTTAATAATTCGGGAAGTATAACTTGGAGGCGGTGAAGTGTTATAGAGGCTTTGTGTGGGAGTGGGGAATGGGTGAGGTTGTCGAGGATGAGGTGAAAGGTGGGCTCGAAAATGTCGCCGTGAATTATGAGACTTTTACGATACGCCTTCGGAACTATTTATAACTCGGCGGGAGGGAGGGTGAAAGACGAATTTCGTCATCGGTTTTTTTAAGTCCCTGAGACATCCGCAGAATGCGCTCCGGGACACAATCGCTTCCATTTCGTCACATCCTTCTCGTATCCCACCTCCCTTAGACACCCCCTCACTTACTCCCTTCCATACCACCCCTCTGGTCTTTTCAATAAGATCGAACTTTACTCTGCTTCCTCCCACGTTCTTACCCTTCAATTCTTTCCCCCCTTTGATCCATTATTTGCTGCCTTGGTAGGGAGTAACCCCCACGCTTAAGAAGAACAGTAGGGAGCGGAATTTAAAAAGCATCCTCCATCAACAATCGCGAATTTTTATGTTTCCCCCGGTGCTTTCCTGTCATGCCTTGTTTCTCCGTTTCTCCTGCCTTCCTTCCGGTTACGAATACTAATATCATCTGCCATGACAAGGGAGTGGGGAGACAGAGGGTATTCAATCGTTTCACAATCACACAAACAAAATGAGGCCATGGATATATGAATTTAATATACGCTCATAAAACTACCTTCTCCCTTATCCGATCTTTCAATTCTTCTCGGTCATTTATGGATGGTACTGTCCAGGGGCGGCGTGGCCAGGGCGGGAAGTCGGGGATTCCCGCCCGGACCCCGGGCTACGCACTAGATTTCGGGCTCGGATTCGAAGGGCCCGGCTGACCGGGCACCGAACTTTGAACAGCCAGCAGAACAAACATCTCTGTGTGAAAGTACAATTTTGTCTTACTGTACCTAAATACCTATGAAATTGTAGTTTAACGCGTTTTTAACGCACACATTTTTTCAGATGGTATGAGGGGGGTCACAAAAACCGGTCTCCTTTGGACGTGCGGCCAGGGCCCCTGAGCACCCACGCCGCCCCTAGTACTGTCAACTGCTATAATTGGCGCAATTGAGCGAAGGTGAGTGTATGACTGTAAACGTTAGGATTTAACAGTAATGGAGGATGAAGCACTTCACTTAAAGTGCTCTCCACATAGCACCCAAGTAGAGACCTGAATTCTACTAAATTATTCGCAACTGCCGGGGGTCAAACCCGTACGTTTGGAATTAAATCCACTGCTCTTTCCATGTCAACAAAACCGATTACTATTTTATCGTATTCAAAAAGCTGACTCCTAATTATACAAGATGAAAAATTTGTAAAATTACACAGACTTTTTAATTAAATGACCGGTTTCATCCTAAAGCGTACATCATCAGGTGAAGTCAAGTTTTTATCTTCTCTTTCGAAAATAAATCTCAAATTTGAGCTAATCTTTATCGAATTCTTACCAAGTCCTTCCTATCATGCCGTTTTCATTCGTTTTTCCTGCCCTCCTTAGGGTGACGAATACAAATTCCAGCTCCTCTGACAAAGAGGTAAGGAGAGAACTTTGTTAAATAATTTCCAACTCATGAATAGGAGATTGGATCTATTAATTTATCCATCCTTATTCCCCTCCCCTAACCCTATTTAACTTCATATATATATATATATCCCTTCCTCTGTGCCTCAATTATCCCTCTCCTACAACCGTAACAGAATAGGAATCTGGGTCCATTAATTTCATCAGTCATTCTCCTGAGTTTTCACCTCCCCTATCTTTGAATTTGGTCTTTTCTATCCTCCCCACCAATATCTATTGAATGAAAAACTAACTAAAAATAAGTTTCGTGCTATGCCTATTCACCAATCTACTCCACTATCCTATCTTAAAACTATTCTCTTACCCTCTGACTCTCAATTCCCTTCCTTCCAGAAAAACTACAAGGAATTGGAATGCTGCACCTACTAATTTTACCAACCACTATATTTACAAATTTATTCGTTCCTAGGAGATTCTCTCCACAGCCGTTTAAATTGTGACTCTCCCAACCTCACACATCACATTCTTCCTTCTGACACTAATCTGACGAAATATTCTATTCTCTAAGGATATTCATTTTCTCGTAGAACACTTTAGGTTACATTCTAACGAACACAAGCTGCATCGCCATACTCACCCTGGTCACTTGCTATAGTATGGAAATATAGATTTTTATAAAAGTGAACTGTCATTTACGATTGAACAAAATAATTATTACCTGATATGTGGTTGATTCACTGGCAAGTGCATCTCATAGTATGTTGATAAATTTTCCTTGTATCCATATTTTTCTTTTTCTCCAGATATGCTAATACTGCATCCAGCATATGTTCCACATTTTTAATTTTAAAATTCTATCTGTTTAATTTGTTGATAATCGTCTACATATGCTCCACTTATGTTATGCACACTTGATTTGTTTTGAGCTATAGTAGAACTAATTCAATTTTTATATGTTCGTAAAGAACAGCTTGTCCAATGACAATAAAGCTCTGTTCTAAATAAATAGGAGTTTGGATCTATTAATTTTATTTATTTCTATTCACCTACTTTTGCCCTCTCCCTTCTCTGAATTTATTCTGACTCGCTTTTCCTCAACCTCCTTCTTCTTCTTTCTGACGAAACTCTAGCGAAATAAGAATTTGATTTTATCATTTTTACCTACCCCTATTTTTTTATCATTGCTTTTGGTAGTTTTGAATCCTTTCTTTTCTCTCCTTCCTACCTACCCCTTCTCTACCAACATATCCCAAAGAAAATAGTCACCAACGCCTACTCATTTATGATCTCCCCACCTCTGTTTTTTTATTTCTAAATTATTCTTCTTCTCCTTCCTTGCCTTTCCTTCCACTGGCTTTCTTCTAACAATAAATTAACGAAATAACAAGCTGGATGTCTACCTTCTTCCTTTCAACAAAGTCCTTACTAAAAAGGATTCTGGATCTACTTATGTTATATTCACTATTCACCTAGCTTCCCCTTTCCCTTAAACTATTCCCTTTCATTCTCTCCCTCCACTCTCTTCTTTTTAGCAAAAACCTGACTAAATAATGGTTTGGATCTGTTAAGGTGATAACTGGAAAAGAATCCTCTTGATAATGAAGCAGGAATTGCGTTTAAACCGGTCGAGAAACTCAAGTAAAGTGTGGAATATACGAAATATAACTCTTTCAATTTTATTGGATCTGGTAATTTTATCTACCCCTTCCAATGTCTATTAATCTATCACTATTAACGTGTCTTCTACCTCCTCTATTTTTTAATTATACCTATTCTCTTCTCCACCTCCACCACGGTCCTTTTTGTTGAACTCAAATGAAATAAGTTGGGAACTGTATTTCAATCACCCCCCATACACATTTATTTTCCCTTCCCCCTGCCTTTTTAATTCTCCCTTCACTATTCTCCCCGGCCGCTTCTCTCCAGCAAAAACCCTTTTGAGTCGTTCACGCTTGACTTGATTCACCTCCAATTTCCCTTCATCTACCGATATTCGATCCTCTTTGGATCACAATGTTCCACACTCGGCTTCTCACGAGAGCCACAGAATTAAACCGTCTTCCTCTTCTGTGGCGAAGCGAGGCGAGAGGTTTTAGAGACGACTTCGCAGTCAAAAGGCTGCCACTCACTGGCTTATGACAGTTTTCCTTTCGATCTAAGACCAGCTATCATCAACGTTCTGGCTCCAAGTTTCGTAGCATTGACTGATTAGTGCAAAAAGAGAAATTATCAATTACTGTCATCATAAAACGAAGGGTTTTGAAGGACACCTTGACACCTGCAGGAGGTAATTTTATTTGAAACTGTTTTTACAAGCGTGTATTTAATTTTCAATTTGTAGCATTGGATATTTAGACGCGCAAGCTGCTAAAATGAAATAGCACCAAATATCAAAAGACATCAATCACCCCTCAATCCTATGACAAACAAAGCATCCATACTCGAGAAGAGATTCGAATCAATCTTAGGGTTTGAATTCATTCGCGTGAACAACGTGACTAAGACAAATTTTGAGGATACCGAGACTAGCCACGGTGTTACCTTTACGGAGTCAGCCTCAATTGTAAGTTTGAAATTCCACAGAAAAAAACATTCGCCTTGAACGGAAAAAAACCTGAATTCCTCGATATTGCGCTGAGTGCTTTAGCCAGTTAAGCTACCTCTCCTCCATTCTCCTCCCCTGTTAGTTTTGTGGGCTTATAAGGAACAAGATGTTTAAGTCTGCCGGACATAATATGTTACAAAGCAGCCCAAAGCATGCGCTTAGTGCACCAGTCCACGAGGTTATAGCCAAACTTGGAACACAATAAAATGTTCGTTCTATATGACGAATTTGGAGGATACCGAGACAAGCCACAGTATTACGTTTACGTTGGACTGCTTCTTTACATTTTATGTCCGGCAATCTTGAACATCTTGTTCCTTATAAGCCCACAAAAATCCATAGTATAGGAGGACGCCTTGATTGTTTAAGGTAGTTTGAGCGAAAAATCAATACACCTAGAATTTGATTAATTAGACCTTAATTTTAAGAAAAAAACTCATCTTTCCTATGATATCAAAATATTAACCCCTTTCCGAACTAACTATAGAGCAATTTGCCTGAAAATATAAGCTATTTTACATGGGATAGATTAAGGCTGAGCGCTCCAGACGGAGAATATTGAAAATATTAGGAATTTATAACAACTAGATTTCGTCAAAGACTAACAGGGTGTAGTTTGCACATTTTCTTAAATATTCATAACAATTACTCACCGCAGTATTGTTTACAGAATCGCAAAAAAATCCTCCGTTCTGAATGCTTTTTAGCTGTACGACGTGAAAAAATGAGTCAAGCTAGATACTTATGTAGATATATTTATTTAATTAGTGAGAATGTTTGACATATATAGCTATATTTTTGCTCCATTAATATTGAAATATTTACTGCACACTTCTTGCAGACGCTGACATTAAAAAATAAAATTAGAATATGGTCTCCATTATGACTAGGGAAATATTTCGATCAAACTACCTTAACTGGCGTTACTTGGTACTCAAAAGTACTGCGCGCTATGTCGAGGCGTTCGAGTCCCAGTCAAGGCGAATCATTTTTCCCTGATAAATTCCGCACTGATGACAAAAGCAATCGGGTTGAAAGTGTAAGAAAAACATAATCCGGCCAATGTGAGAAAACAATTGCAATCCGTTTCACACAATACTCGCTCCAGCACTAGAGTTAGTCTGTTAGCCAATACTTGATATTGAGGACGGAATCCGGTATGATTCGAGCCATCCTAGAAAGTTCCACACGATCAATGAATTAATATAAACGGGTGAGGAAGGAGTAATTTCAATCATATTCCGTATAGTATATTTATTACAATTATAAATAGACCAATCTACGGCAGCATGTGACCAAAATAGCAACCGGAATATTTTCACCTATTTTTATTCCACTGCCAGAAAAAATTTCTAATAGCCGCAAGGAGGTACAAATTGGTGGCGCTGATTTTAAAAATTGAAAATAAAAGAGCGAGATTAAATGCTAAAGTGATTGATCCATACATATTAGATCCTACTGGGAGAGAGTAGCAAACTAGTGCTTCATCAATTGTGAAATCAAGTAGGTATCTTAGCGAGTATGACATCGATCATACTTGTTAGAAGGCATGCTTGTTCAATATCACTCGAAAGCTGGAAAGCTATCATACTGGCGAGCATCCACGAACTTGTGTTGAGTTTAGCATTGTGTGAAACGGACATGAGCAATAAAAGTTGGCCAGAGCACACATAATTACATAAATTACTCCACTTTTGGAGTCAATCCTCGATGTATCAGCCATAATAATTTACCAAAAAATGGTATAATATAAAATAACATTTTACGATAGGCCTCACATATTTTAGTACTCTATTTAGGGCGAATTCTTTCATTAACTCCGTTACATTACCCCCAGGTACGCACGCATACATTTTCAGTTAGTAAATTATAACATTGCAGCTAGCGATAACGTTGCAGCTAGCGATAACGTTGCAGCTAGCGATAACGTTGCAGCTAGCGATAACGTTGCAGCTAGCGATAACGTTGCAGCTAGCGATAACGTTGCAGCTAGCGATAACGTTGCAGCTAGCGATAACGTTGCAGCTAGCGATAACGTTGCAGCTAGCGATAACGTTGCAGCTAGCGATAACGTTGCAGCTAGCGATAACGTTGCAGCTAGCGATAACGTTGCAGCTAGCGATAACGTTGCAGCTAGCGATAACGTTGCAGCTAGCGATAACGTTGCAGCTAGCGATAACGTTGCAGCTAGCGATAACGTTGCAGCTAGCGATAACGTTGCAGCTAGCGATATGCTTAATTTTATCTCACTGCGTGAGATAAAATTAAGCATATCGCTAGCTGCAACGAAGAACGTGAACAACTCGCCATAATAAAGATATTCAGAGCATAATACTATTTTATTTCCTTCAATCAGGACTCAGAAATCCTCTACCCCGGAAAGTCCAGAACACTCAATTGTTTACCTCGCCCTACCTAAAAGACCTTTCGCAAGTTAGCAATCCTTCCTGCCACAATTTCTCTACAAACCCTTCCAAGAGTATAACGCACCATGCGGCCCATCAACTAAACGCTTGTCTGATGGCACCATTTCATCGGAAAATTCTCTTACCTCAATGGCGCTCATTTCCCAATTTGATCGCCGCTTTCACAGGCCTCCGTTTGTCGGACTCATGCCTGCCTACGGGCGAACAACATCCATTCTTTCCTCGAAAAGGACTGAATCGAGGATTACCGACGAATGATAGTGTTCACATAGCCTCTTACCCGACCCTCGCCCCATTACCAATTGCGGAACGATCGTCCGATAGAGACAGAGTGCCCCTATGTGGTCCGATAGGGTATGTAGGGGTTCAAGGTAGAATGAGGTCAGGGTATACGAGGGGGAGAAACTTTTAAGTGCCCGTTCGCCCTAAGGGAGGAAGGGGGGAGAAAGGCAATGGGGAAAGGGTAAACGTTGTGGCCGGCCCCTCGGCTATGTTCCCACTCCTTGAGCCCCTGAAATATTCACGAGGCCTTAAGGCATTAAAAGGCGTTTTACGATGGCGGAAAGATGAGCAGCTCAGGAATGTCCGTGGGAAAGGTATTAAATAAAATAAAAACAGCATGCACGCGTTGGCCCCAGTAGCGAATATTAAACAAAAACAGTACGCAGACGAGGGGAGTAAAAGTGTTTCCTTTCCCCCCGACCCCCAAGACTTTGCAGAACCGGACTTTATTGCCTTCCACTGTAGAGGTCCTGTTCTTAAAAGTCGGAATGGCAAAATAAATATGAGACAGGGGAACAGAGTTTAAGTGCCATCGTCTACTTTCTCGGGCGGGTCGAAAGTGAAGTCCCTTCCTCCAGCTTCTATTTTGAGCAGCCAACGAGAGCTTCAGAGTGGAACACATAATGGGATTCGTTTGCTATTCACGTTTGAATTCACAAAATAATGAGACAATCATTAAAAAGAGTCGTTTCAGGCTTGATCAGGTGGAATATCATAATTTTAAAAAATTACAATTCTCCACAATATAAACTTTAATGCGACCGGTTTCGATGCACTGCATCATCATCAGGTAACAAATATGACCAGTCATATTTGTTACCTGATGATGATGCAGTGCATCGAAACCGGTCGCATTAATATTTAAATCGTGGAAAATTACCAATATTCTTTAAACAGATATTCATTTTTTTTATAGGAAATCAATCGAAAGACGTGGATTGTCTTATCATGATTACGATTAAGATGGAAGTGTTATATGCTAAGTTAAAAAGGTTAAAATATTACTGCATGCGGTCAATCCGGTTATTAATAACTCCTGAGCTCGGGTATGGGTCAGGATTAGGGTTTCGAGTGAGGCCCAACCCTCTTATAACTCTTCAACTCAGCGATGTCCCGGGCCACTACCATGAAACTATCATCCTATGTCATATGTTATTTTTTTAAGGTGGGGCCATAATATCAAAATTAACGAATTTTATTACAATGAAAACTTGTTTGATGCAACATTTTACATTTATCGATCCATGTTTGAAGATACCTCATCCCTTTCAGTCAGGAAATGGAAATATAAAATATTTTGAATGAAAGAAAAATCACTTATTACGGAATTTAAAAAATTAATAAATCCAATAAACCCTTATATTTGTACAAAACAGAATGTAATCTGATCTAAGGACTACTTTCAACCTGGCTTAATAGTATTCATTCCCGGAGACGATCAGCTGGACCCTCCAATTACATCTTTTTCCGTCAGAAATTACGTCTAAAAGCATACGGTTAAAGGCGTAGAGAAGCAGGTAATTCGCCTCAGACCGTCGTCTTGGATGAGAAAAGGAAGACAGCGAGACAGGAAAGGCAATTGGAGAACTAGCCGAGCATAAAGAATAAAAGACTAAATATTTTAAAGTTAAATTATTCGAGATATCCTAGCTTTTCCCAATCGATTAAGTTAAATATAGGCTAACAATAGAAATGGAGAAAGACTTCTTGCCATACTTTTGGCATTCGGAAATGTTTTCGTAAGCATTACATAAGATTTTTATTGATAAAATTAGAAAATCACATTAAATTATGGAATTTTCATGATCATTTTCGGTCAAATAGATTCATTGAGAAATTCAAAACCAGGGTTATTAGTGGAAAATGAGCAATACTTTTTCACAAGAAGTTAAACACTTTTCTACAAATAGTTAAAGTTACATTGGCATAGAAGGTCCACAAATTAAAAATTCACCATCGACGAAAAGCGTGCTGACAAACAATGCTGAATACCAGTCTTTTGCGATTCATGCAACTGTTGCTCTTCACTGGGCTCCCTAAGTCACGGAATGTCAAGATATAGGTTTCATTTTCCTTCATTCGATTTATGAAAAAGGTTATAAAAAATGGCAGTCATTTTCACGGTGTAATAATTCACAAGGAAACGGAAATGATAAATGTGTTTTATGTGCCATTTTTCCTCCAATTTTATTTTGACAAATGACATTCTTACTTATCCCTCCCTTTTGGTGCATGATTGTAAGCAAATACTTTGAGTTAGGCAGTGTACAGCGAAAGTAATTGCCTCTGACGCAAAAAGTGACGTCGTATTTGCAGAAAAGATGCTTGAAAAAGAAGTCCCTTTTACTTGTGGTGTAGGCGGAAAATTGTCTACACTTTTTCCCAAAAAACAAGCATTTTAGTGCTGGTGAATTCAAATATTACGAATCGGTTGGCAAAGAAAATTTTTGAAAATGATTAGAGAAGCAAGTAATAATCCCTGAATTATTTTGATATGAGACGTTTTTTTCAGATTGCTTTCTCTTTTTTGACGTTTTTTATTTTCCTTTTTTATCAAAAGAGAAAACGAGGAAGAAACTGCTTTTATTCTGAAAACTATTTTTTCGTGCCAATCTTTTACAATTCATTGAAGGAACTGGAAAATAACGCGAAAGTGGTGACAACGCCGACGACCAGGACCAATATTTAAGGCAATTTACCTGGTACAATTGTGGTGAAAATTCACCAATCGACACACGCCAATGATATGAATTGCAGGGTACTATGTAGATGTAGGTGGAAAATAATTTTGAAAATTGTATTTGAATTCACAAAAATCCAAACTATTGATTTGAGTAGATAACTTGAGAAGAAAATAAATATAAGACAACCCAGGTATCACTAAGTTAGTTTAGAGCAGAATAATGATAGAGGTAAAGAGCGCGGATATCACTGACAATTATGAGTAAAGTAATATGTAAATGTTAACAGGAAATCCTCTGATTTCTTTTAATTACACAAGAAAGATGTTTTAAGGACCCGTTTACCAGTGCATCTACAATCATACAAGAAAGTGGGATTAAACGGTACATGCAGACTCCATCAGAATAATTTAACTAATGCACAAATGCTAATACTTAAAGCATTTACTTTTCAAAATACCTATTTGCTCTAAGAGTGGAAGACAACACGTTTTCTGATATAGCTTCTAAGTTTTCGTATTACGTCCATTCCTATCCTCTCTGTCACATTCGTGAATTATTTACTTCCCGTCTGCTCTCCTTTCCCTGGACTAGAAGGGCCTTTTATGGAAAATAAAGTATTCAAAAATAAAACAAATTAGTATTTTGTTTCAGCTGCATAGATAATCAGGAACCATTTCTTCCCCACTTTTTTCACCTAGACTTGAGATAATTTTGGTGAATTTTGTAAAACATATATTGGTTTTATAGATAAATGAATTAATACGGAGCGCAAGAATTGCCCAGGTTTAGAATTTTGGAGGAATGTTTAGCATATTTTCGTTACATGTGGTAAACGAAAATATTCTATCATATAAAGGTCAATCACTCACGTTGACTCCGATTGGCAACAGAATGGTGAAAACACCGAATTACAATTAGGTCAAATAATCCAAAGTCCATTAATATCCAAATTTCATATTTTCATATGCCACTCATTAATTAGCGAAAGTCCACAAAATTATCTCCTGTCAAGACTTTGGTCGTTAATAGCGTCACGATTTTCAAGCCTAGTGGTTTTTTGATCGTCCCCTAGACAATAGACTGGCGGAGCGCCTTACCCATCTATGGCAGTGCTGTGAGAACGAACAAAGATTAATTACCCAAAGGGTATGTATGGCTAAGCTAAACTTATCGGAAGTCCACCGTTCAATACGCCCATCAGCGATGAAGGCTGAAGTTTTTACCACAAAATATCAATAAGCTCAACTGAGTGTAAATGATTTAATCTAGATCTCGCCACACAAATATGGCTCCTTGATTTTTTTACCGCATTTTTAACTTCCCCAGCGCTAACGGCCAAAAGCACTCAAATGAAGCAACAATCACATTTCAACTGCCACCTACGTAGGGAAATATAATAGTTTGATAGGGTCCACAAACTTCATTTTTAATCGCAACGGGGTTAAGAAAATATGTAGACGCCCATGCAAATACAGAACATACAGCATTTGGATAATAAGAGAGAACGCTATTTATATTATACGTTTGTAAATATAAAATGGAGTGGTCAGATAAATACCATTCTATTCCAGTATTTTTTGAGAATTTTTATGTGGCAGGCAAACTTTCATGCTAGATAAAAAATATTTTTAAGGGGATATTGTGCTAGCACTGGAATTTATACTTTCTTACGGTAGGTAGTGGGCATTGCTTCTTGGCGATGTTTTTTCCAAATTTCTAGCTAATTTTATTGTTTCTACTAGCGATTTCAAAAATACAATCAGTTGTTACCCAAATCAACAAATCAATATTGTATAAATTTTTCACGTAAAAAAGTGTTGACTAAAGAATCCAATTTGGTATCCACAAGTCTAAGCATGGATTCATAATATTTTCCATTAGCCTATGATTCTACTGACATATGCTGCCTCATAAGCATTTTATAAAATCCCTGGATAACCTAACTATACCCGAATCACTATTTCAACTAGCATAGTTTTCGGTAGGAATAACAGCACAAATGAAGAAAATCTAGTCAGTAATAAAAATATTTTCAGTTGATACACTCTAAAGAAGCCATTAATTTCATCCAAATCATCAAATTAAGCCACCGTAGGGCGTTTGGAAATGATACGTCATCAGAAAAATCGAATTGTGAGGAAATAAAAAGAATCATGGGGGAAAAGTCAACTGTTATGAATGTGCTTTCTAAAATATTAGATTCCATATCTGCCTAATATATATATATACTCTCTCCAGTTCGGAAAGTGAGTACTCCAGTGAGTACTCTCTCCAGTTCGGAAGAAGACAGTTGATTGCTGTCGAAAATTAAACAACTATTCGTGTGAGTTTCTTTTGTTTGTGTCACTATGTTTTTACTTGTCACGCCTGTGACTCCTTATTGGGTATATATATATATATATATATATAATAAAATGATGTCATACGGTAAAGATTCTCATTCGTATAATCAAACTTTTCAACTGAGCAGGGTAATGACAAAATTACACGAAGGCCTATCTTAAATTCTGGTATTTGACCTGCGATTTCTCAGTACTTACCAACCTAGACCCCATTATATTTACATTTCACGAGTTCACGTGGATGATTTTTTAATGAAACACGTGGATTTGCTTAGTAATGTTTTCATTCTCGAATGTAACCTCTCCTTGTTGGGTCTCAAATTCAAGCAATGTATGCGGTACATGGCCAAGCTAGTGATAAAAGTGCCAATGGAGAAGCAAAAATAGTATTCCTCGTCTAAAAAACGGTTTAATATTCTTTCAGTGCAATTACAAAAAGAAAATATCGAAATATAAATGAAATACTTTAAGAATTCACTAACGGAAGACGACCTGAACTCGCTACTGTAGATCTGTCTCTAGAATATCCGAACACTCATTTTCCAATCCATAATGAAGGTGGATCTCAAGGGGAAATTGTTGACATGGGCAGGATAATCCCTTATTTTTTTGGCTAGCCGGTTCTTTTTTCGGGGGGGAGGATTTTGTGGGAGGAGAGAAAGTTGAGGGGATCAGAGATTTGACGACCCACGGATTCCTTAAGAGTCTCACGGAAATTTGCAGTGATTTTGGAAGGGTTTACTGAGCAGAAGATTAAGTGGGGCTTAGCGAATTCATCCGCCGAATTCGCAGAAGATCTTCCTTGGTTATCAGCAGAGCACTCAAGTTATATATGCGTATATTAATAGAAGCAGAACGAAAGACATTATCAGAGCTTTTTCCCGCAGATATTTAGGGATTGGGAAAATGATTCGGGTGGTGTAGAAAAAAAAGTGCGCTAAAGAAAGATATAAAAATAAAATATTAACAATGAAATTGATGAAATATAATAAAACGTTGTTCTTAAAGAATACATGCATAATGTAAGTGGGTAATTAAATTATTAAAGTCGTAATACGAAACGTGCGTTACATGAATTATAAAATATAATATAAACTATACGTGCATAAACTACTTTTCAGTTTTCGGTAATTTCTTTACCCAATCCCCCCCCCCCTTTTGTAGACAACCGTGGTATTCCCCCCCCCCGAAATGTAACGTTGTCTCTACAAATGAGACTTTCAATTCAAAAATATTTCCTCAATATTTGAGTGAGTTTAGTTTTAGGGATAGGTTGAAAAAAGACAAATAAAGTAGCCGAACTAGATATAATAGAACTATCTAATCTCAATTGGAATAGGTAATGTTCATTGTTAAATTCTAAAAACCAACCATGAATCAGGGCCCAAGGTGCTGCGCTCATCTACTTTGTTCTCTCCTCTCTCCACATTTCTGACTACTACCTTGAAAAGTGTTGTCGCGAGGTTGCTATTTAACCCACGAGAAGGTTAAAATGTAAGCCATTTGATGATATGAAGACTTACAACATTCTACAGGCAGTGGTTCAGTTACATATGTATGTCAAAATAGAAGCTTGGGGTGGAAACACCCCGCGCGCCCTTCCTCATGTTAAACTCTGTGATATTTTCGACGCGATTTGGACGAATAAGAAACGTAAACAGGCGCATTGTAACAGCTTCGTTACTTTGAGTGAACCCACTCGATACCCACCGTAGGTGTTTAGAAAACCCCCTTCCCCCCCCCCCCCCCAAGTTGGTAGCGTAGTTTATGCACGAACCCTAACTGAAAGGATGCTCTGATAAGAAAATCAATAGGAATATCGGAAACAATTTGAAAGGCAAGGAAAAAATGGATATTGAAGTAGTAGAGATGATGAGGGTTGATGGAGCTACTAACAGAAGATTCTTCGGTAGCTGTTGCATTAATAAAAAGAGAATAGTCAATTACATGACATAAAGTTTGAATATTTGAATATGATGTTTGAAAAGTGAATAAGAGTTTTTTTTTAAGAGATTCAATTTTTGCTATATGGAATGTACGCCATTTATCACAGGAACTTTCACGTCCCTTTCATTCTCGTAATGCACGTGATTGACGCTTACAACTCCCTTAAGAAGTTATCATGATCAATGAGAGAGACCAACACTTCCCATGAACTCGATATTTTCCACCGTAAATTTGTGAAAATACATTATGAATGAATCAATAATCATACCAGAGGATGTCGCCTCTTCTATGAAACCGGTCGTCGGTCGAAATAAAAACAATTGTGAAAATTACAAATTTATTATTGACCCAAACACTCTAAATATTGTGTTTAGAGTTAGTTAAATAAGCATTTTGTTTCAATGTGCAGTAGGTGTATTCAGTCCCACGGCCTCGTATAGATAACTTATTCTGTTACTGTCCGCACGCTTTCCCTATTTGGTGAACCACCTATCAATCTTTTAAGGGGTTGTTATGATGGCTAAAGTACTGATTTCCCATCCAGAGGACTGGATTTCGAATCTCGGCGGTGGCGATCATTCAGAATCCAAACCCTTGGTTAAATTTGCGCAGTGAAGAGTACTTCAAGTGTTGTACTCCGTCCATTGGATGGAGCGTTAAAGCTGTTGACCTCTTCAGGCGACTTTCATCCAGAGTAGACGAATTCGGACGCCCGGTTTCTCTCCACTCTTTCCCAAATAATCCTTCCGTCATCAAACCTACCCACGTAGTCTTACTTACAAAGGTGATCTCAGTGTTTGGTCGCCTTCCCCGAGTAAATAAATCAATAATCAGCAGGCATTAATCCATTGATGGGTGTGATGCTGCACTCCACTCTCCCGCATCAGCTAACCGTTTCATTCCCACATAATTCTTTACTTTGACGTCCTTAACAATTTGCCTCATGCATTTCATTCTTGGTCTTCCTCGTTACTTCTTCCCGTTTATTTCTCCCACCATTATGTTTATTCGAGAGACTGTCGATCTGCAAAATTTCTCTGATAAGTTCGCCCCATTATCTCCACAGAATTTTTATCAATTTTTTTTCTATTTATCTCAGACCTCTTCGTAGTACTTGTTTACTGGTGATTCCATCATTCTATTTTATTTCCATCTGTTTTCAATGAAACCATGTTTCTCCTTTCCACTGCAGCTGTTATCGATCGGGCTTCATCGCCATATAATGAAGCAAGTATCCCGCATAGCACAAGTACAACATATTTTTTAATAAATTTCTCTCTGGAAGCGATTATTAATGTTAAGAATATATACCTCTTTCTATATCTCATTGTGGGACTTCCATATGATCTTCATTACTTTTAAATAAAACCATGTATTCATAACATCCGATATTATTTCCTCTACAGCTGTTATTGACCAAGCTTCACTGCCTTATAAGTATATGCTCTGATTATATCTTTTAATGCAGAGCATCAACAAATATAAAAAAATTGAACATTAGCCAAATTGAATATTTTTCCTCTACAGCTGTTATTAAACAAGCTTCACTGCCGTATATGTGTACGCTCTGATTATGTTTTAATGAAGAGAATCATTTAAAAAAAAAACATTTTTAAAAAATTAGTCGAATTGGGTATTTTCCAAAATTTTAAATTTAAGTTTACGGATCTTTATATGTTACTTAAACTCGAACAAGCTTGCGGAGTGAAAGTAGTTTTAAAATTGATTCAATATTAATTGAGATATTTAAGATTAAAATAGTCGAAATTTCAAATTTTTTTACGCCGCTGCGAAACGAAATCTGATTGGCTTGACGTAATTTTCGCTGAGCGATAGACGGATGTGAGGGAGAAAGTGAATAACTGTAGAAGATCTACCGTATATTTAAAGATTTTTCATTGAAAACAAAGACTATGGCGTGCAATGGTTTTATTAAAACCACATAAGATAATTTTCCCAAAGTGGATATGTTTATGGTAGGGTATGAAGAAGGACGAGCGATTTAATGCTGCGGAAATTCGTTGAGCTTTAGTCCAAAAAATGTAAGCCTAAAGTTTGCTTTTAAAATCGTCATTACGGTTTTATATCATTTTTGATACATATAATTATGTATTTGGTGAATGAACTTTATTAACTGTTTTTCCAATACACTCATAATCATTATGATACTTCTTTCTTTATCGAAGTCCATATCTGTCCATGTAACAGTAAACAAACAGTATCTTAGTAACATATTAACATAACACAGTACTCGCCAAATGTTTGTGCTGCCAATACTCGACACACCTTAAAAATTAATTTTTTATTTGCTAATTAGTGATTGTTTGTAGAGGAGGTTTCTAGAAGTGACTTATCTGCTGTAGAAATGCCTAAAAATAGATTCTCATCTCCTAAATGTCTATTCAAAGTTTAATTTAAGTGTTGTTATATTATAAAGCTTCTCGTGAGAGTTATGGTGATAATGCTATAGGATACGTCCAAGTAAAGAGAGATGGACCACTGTGCACAGTCATTGCAAGAATATGTCCAGAACACAAAGTGCGGAGTAAAGTATACATTTTTACGGGTGGACATTGAGGAATCCAAGGAAGAAATTTCAATCATTCAATGTCGTGATTGCGTGAATAAATTTCTTGTTCGGTGTTTCAACCGATGTGTTCGTACATTGTGGCACAAAACACCATCTATATCCCTTGCTTAGATGCCATTTAAAGGCATATCTAGAAACGCGAACACGTCAGAAACTAATTTCGCCGCATTTGTTACCACTGTAAGCATAAGGAAACGCCTGGGTCTAAATGTAGACAGCGAAAATGACGTCACAGGCCATTCGGTTGTTTTCGGAGTGTGCTCGGGAGCTTTCGTAACCTTCTACTTTCTTTAGCTTTTAAAACCTAAATTCATACAATTTGATAAGAAAATTTTTAGCCAATGCAATAAGTTCAAGTAACTGAATCAGAATATCGATAGTTTGAAATACGTGGAAAATACCCAATTGAATGTTTCCTCTACAGCTGTCATTGACCAGGCTTCACTGCTGTAATTGTGTATGTTCTAATTATATGTTTAAAGGAAAATAATAATTTTAAAAACTGAAACATTATTCGAATTGAATATTATTCGGTAATGCTTGAATTTGTTCCTCCCGGCCGTAGCGGTGTAAGAGACGTTGAAAATACTCCATTTCTTAATTGGAATGAGAAAATACAGAACGAGGAATCTAAACTGCGACTTTATTTTCTCATAGTGAAAGTGGAAAATGAACAAAATTTATCACTTCGGTAAATGGTGGTGGGCCTTCGGGCAGGAAGATGTGAGAGCCCAGGTAGTATCAGCCCGGTGAGCAAACTCCCCGTTGGCTGCGTCGACGACTCGCCTTTTTCTCCCGAGGCAACGGTGGTGCAGTTTTTTTTCTCTCTCCACTGCTCTCTTGGGTGATGGCTGTAAATTCGACCCGGTACTGTAGCAAAGAATAGCGATCCTTACTACTTGGCTCCGTTTTATTCCCCCGATACCTCACCCGAATCCCGCCTTTTTTCTGTACCTCCTTCCTCCTTCCTTTCCCTTGATGGCATTGCGATGCATTTCAATTCCAGTATCGAATTGCGATAAGAATTCAGTATCGCAAAAGACGTGATAGATGTATGCATATCTCACATGGCATTATATTACCAGGCATGATGACAAATGTCACGGTTTGAATGATATCACTCTAGACGACAACCACGTCAACCATGCTACAATTAATCCTTTCCAAACTACATTGGTCTTATTTAACGCAATGCAGTATTTTAGTAATATTAATATAGTATTATGGTATTTTTTTTAATTTCGCGTAACGACTAAATTATGGAGTAAACGTACAATTGTTTTCCTTTTTTAGCGAATGAATTTTAATTATTTTTGATCAGGAATGACAGATACAAATGACATAAGCTGTTGACGGATCCATATTAAAGATAAAGAAATGCTGACTTCTTTATAGTCAAGATGAATATATTATTTTTCCACGCAGTTAGTGCCAATAGTCTTCCATATGCTGTTGAAGGAAACCAAAACTCAAAAGCCATCTACCTGGAAAGATCTAGAAACTATATCGTACTTATATCGCGTATCAAGTTTTGTGTACTAAGTACCAAGAACTATGTAGGTACACAAAGCTTGAGAGAATACATTTAGGACAGAGTATTTTGCTTAATCGTGGATCTTGGCAATTCGGTGGTGGCCTTTTGTTGTTGCCCTACGTCCCCCAAGGAATTAAAGTCGAGTCACTTTTTTTAATCATTATTTTACGAATGTCCATAGACTGCGAACCACTAAATATCGCATTGGTCTGAAGAAGAGTATATAATGCGATATTTCATCAATATCGCACATCGCAGTTCATGCATCGAAATATCGCAAACCCCAACTTATACGCCCTCTTTTGTGCTCCCCAGCTGTGGTGCAGTGGGACACCCCTTGCCATACGCTCTCCGTCGGACGACAATACGTGCCCCTCTGAGGGTCCATGCTACGTTTCGCTTCCCCACCACCACCCCCACGGCAAACCCTGTCTTCCCTTCCCTCAACGGGATTCATCCCTCCACGCCCATACCAGACCCTTTCCCTCTTCGGAATTTCCCACTCCCACGGGAGGGAGGGGGAAATTAGGACTCGTATATATCCCATTCCTCCCTCCCCATCTGTCGTATTTCTCTTGGCCCGACCCATCCAGGGCAACCTCTTCCAACTCCTTGTCGCCTTTCCACGACCCTAAGTTTTTTTGGAGGCACGAGGGGGTTGAATTAGGTCGTCGCACTCCTTTACCAGCGGTGCAAGAGGGAAAGAAGGGTTACGGATCTTCCAGGGTCGATGCCCACTCCTGATGCAACGTTGTCTTATGTATTTGAGATAGATCTTTTGTATGGAATTTCCACTCTCGCTAAGTAGCCTTAATCTTGTACTACTGTTTAATAACTTTATTATTATTATTTAGTATTATTAATAGTACCTCATCCCGCTTAAAATTTCTCGCATGTGTGTATTAGTCATTTCTCTACATTAATTACTACTTCGTAGTATCCATGAATCATTTGTGTATTTTTCGGAAGATATTCAGAACATTTTACTGTAGTCAAAGTATTACGGTATTAACTATCACAAGTAGAAGAAGAAGGAAATGAATTGCAGAACTTAAATATTTTAGGTTTTGTTTTTGCCTCAGACATTAAGGGATTACAATAGCTGCGATAGATGTTATACATCACATAATACTAGATGATTTACATGAGTTAAATAACTTACCAGCACATCACCTCACATTAAATAGTTTTATTCATGATTTTTTGCCGAATTAATCAATGTTCTATAGTATTCCAGGATTATTAGTGATAGTATCCGAGTGATCCGTGCTGGTGTGGAAGCACCCCGTGCAACACACCTTTGAGGTGGCCAGAGCGGTACTTCGTAGGTGAAGACGCTCTGGCCATGACAAGACTTGCGATGCGAGGAGCGTGTTGAGATTATATCATTGAGCATATTCTCAAGTAGATTTTTTTATTAAAGTTGAACACAGGCTATTTCAAGAGTATTCTGCGGGACTTCTGTAGATGATAGGAAATTTGATATCAAGAATGTTTTGTCTGATGGACATGGGGTGACAACTCCTTATCTACGGAGCCATGGCAACGCAAACATCGTTTGGCACCTTTTGCTGTTGCCATGAAAACGCCTAATATTCGGCTGCCGTCTTGAAAGTAATCAACCACAAACATGAGTGACGACACTGAAAGAATAACACATATCTTTTGCACCTCTGAGACAAGTTTCAGATCTCTTCAACTAATGTAGGGCAACGATATTCAGTGTTTTAATAGCATCCCCAAAATGTGTTTTATTAAATATTTGCGTTGCTTTATCTCCTAGATTAAGTATTTGCGACTCCATTTTTTTAGTCAAAAACTTATGGAAATCACGTATCTTTCGACCTTCGAAGTCACGCAGATTCCTCCTGAAGCACCCTATATCGCCTATAAAACCTATACTATATAGCACCTCATGTGAAAAGCAAGTTTTTACACACAATAAAACAGAGTGATACGTTTTAATTGAGAATTTAAATCGACTTTAGATCAAAGAAAAATTATTCATTTCGGCTGATTCCTTTCGGGGTCTCAAGATTGAAAAAATTGGTCAAAATGTCAAATTTTAAAGTTTGCTCTACATGATGCGCAATTTGCAACGATCATTAATTCACTGAAAAAGCTGTTTTCTTCGCGTTTGAGAACATCATAAAAAGTGAGATCCGGAAAACGAAAAGGGTCCTTTTTTCGGCAAAGTAAAATGTTCAGGACAGACTAAACAAGTTGTCAGAGTCTAAAATATTGATTTTCGTTTTTTTTGTCAATTACAATTGCCTAACTATCCTATTACAAGCTAATTTTAATTGCAAAGTCGTTTGTGATCGATAAATACTCGAAAAACAATATAAGCGATTGTCAGGTCAGAGAAAAGGGACCTTTTGTCGTCATGGAGAAATAACATGGATAACCCCTCCCTTATTTTCATGTGGACATAACTTCCTTATTTTTTTATATATGAATATGATTTTGGTATAAAATGGATTCCTCTGAAAATAACAACTCAAAATCAAAATTTTGAGACAAGAAGTCCCTTTTCGATTTCCGCTTCACAAATAATAATTAAAAAATCAGCGATTGCGAAAAATCGTATTGTTAGAAAAGCGAAGCCTAAACCAAATCTAACTTGCATGAAATGGCAATATTAATTGGTATTCCTATCTTACGAAATGCGTACTTTAATAGGAGGATTAAAAATAGTAATGAGCGTTTTTTTTTCTGATGAACTCCAACGGGATATAAAGTTTTTCCATCCCCACTTTGTTTTAATACGAGTATCTTTTTTCTGTTGAGTGGTTAATGATGCCTTTCGAAAAATATATTTAAATCCAATCTCAAAATTACCCAATGCATAATAAAATATCAGAACAATCTGAACATGGAGCACGACTCAGCTTAACTATGAAACATTTCTGCGAAGTAAAGATGAAGCAATGAAGATTAAAATACATGATGCCCGCGCTGAGCCACTTAAAAGTTGGTTGGTAGGCTATTTTGGCATGCGACCCTCAACTGAGGTTATCTACGGAATTAATGACAGGAGGGAGGGCTGGGCTGGGAGGGAGGGATAGGCTGGTAAGGGAGGGATTAATAGGGGATGAATGATGAGAGAAACCCAGCATCGATATTGCCCTACACTAAAGAGAAGGCATCAAGGGGGCCGCAGTTTAACGTTCCATCAGACGGACGGAGCACTGAACTTGAAGTGCTTTCCACATAGCACCCAAGTAAGGATCGGAATTCCATTATGAAATCAAAAGGATTCAAACCTTTCCTCAAAAATCAATACACAATGCACAATGCGTTTCAACTCACAGAGTCATCATCTTGCTCTTGATGAAGAGTTGAAACGCGTTGTGCAATGCGAATTAAATTTTGTGGAATAGTACGATTGTTTGATTTTACAATGATGAAACTTCCACTGTATCAAGCCTGAATCTGTTGAACTTTATCGCAATTTCACCGAGAAATCTCAAACACTGCAGGGTTATGAACCCGACCCCTACGGATGGGAAGCCAATACTAGCCAACACACTACCCTGACCCAGCGTTAAATATCTATGTTGTTTACTTTCTTTTCATTGGCCCAACTTATCAAATCTTAAGTTAAAGCGCTTCAACTGATCCATTTCACTCCGTAGAATATCGTAAATTCTGAGAGGGGATTAAGTTATGAACGATCCATCCAAATGCCGGAAAAGATCCTGATAGTGCTTGTTGAATGTGGAAGCAGGGAGCAGCTTACTCAAATGGATGGAAGGAAAATGATTTGGAGCTGTGGAGATTAGGGATAAGGCTTTGAGAGGGCTCCGGAAACTGGGAAGGGAAATGGCCAAAATCAGACTAAAGTTAAAAAAAGGTATAGAAAAGGAACTTGAGATTTAGAGCTAACACCAAATTGTACAGACAGATGAGGTCCAATGGCATTTAGCGGGAATTGTTCAATGACCTCGGCATTTCTTAGTGGTACTTTTTACTTACCACACATCATAAAATACCCTTCTGTTTGCACAATCGTCTTGTATCTATATTAGAAAGGGCACCATGACTAAAATTAAATCCATTCTTAGACAAAACAGGTTATACAACGACGATAAACAGTTTCTATTTTTTTAGGAACAATTAAACCCAGAAGGAGCTTTAAAGGAGCTGCAATTGGTATTCACTATTCCAATCGCTCATCATTCTTTACACACGACAGTTGATCCAGCACAAGACCTGGTATACTACCCGGTTCACGATATTGAGGATGGAATCTAGTATGGTTAGAGCTGACCAGGCAGGTTTTACACAATCATTGAATGTGCACATGCGAGGAAGCAGTATTTTTATGCATATCGTAGCACATGTCGAATATAACTTTAAATTTGGCCATCTATGTGAGTGTGGAGGAGGATAGAGGAAGTGCGGTGGACAGAAAGGAAGACAGATGAGGAAGTGCTTGACATGGTGGGTGAGGAGAGGAAACTTGTGGATGAGATTAGGGGAAGGCAGAATAGGTGTCTGGAAGGGGTAATGAGGGGTGATGGTTTGCTGAAGGCCGTGATAGAGGGAAGGATGTTAGGCAAGCGGGGAAGGGGGAGAAGGAGAATAGATTTTATGGACGGGATGAAGAAAGGTAGGACTTACGCTGAGAAGAAGAACGAAATACTAGGGGTAGATAGGGCACTGCACGTGTAAGTTTCTGTTGGATTTTCTCTGACTTTCATCATAACTTTCCTTGAACCGGTAGATTACTCAGATGACGATGATGATGATGACAGCAAGCGACCAAAACCACTGCCGGGAAATTTTCATCTATTTTCATTTCACTACCAGAAAATTACTAACAGTTTCAATAAGATATAGGTAGCGCTTGTTTAAAAATATGAAGAACGCAAAGCCACTGTAAAATTTAACGTGATTGGTCGGCGGATAAAAGATATAGATCCTAATAAGAAAGAGTAAAACCAGTAAAACGTACCCCATCAATTATGATAGCAACTAGCTCAGCAAGTATAGAATAGAATAGAATAGAAGTTTATTGTTCTTGGACGTCTTCGTCCACTAAGAACATACAAAAAGTTACATATATGTAAGAGCTCGATAAATTATTGATTAATAAGGCAGTTACATTATCATGATCAATAATAACAATCATTCAGTGAGATTTTACATAATTATTAAATTAAAACCCTTCTTGGTTGAACAGATACAAAAAAAATCTTTTTTAAAAAACAAATACAGAACTTGATTTTTTTATGTCGATAGGAACATAGAGATATATTGTATGATAGAGATCGTTCTTGTTTGCAAGCATGCTGGCTCAGTATCACATGCTACTGGAAAGCTATAATACTAGCGAGCAATCTCGATTTTTTGCCGGTTCCCATAGTGTGGGCTCAAGATGACACAAAGCGATGGTAAATTTAAGGTGAAATGACGAGTCTTTAAATGTCACGGCCTTCTTTATAATAATCGTCATCTTTTCGTTTTACATTCATTTACATTTTTTTCCGTCCCTTGGTACTAAAAACAAAAGATAAGGCCAGTTGATAATGAATGCAAGGAATTTTACTTCCACTCTTTCATCAAACTGAGAATTTCAAAAAGTTGAGAATTAATGAATGAATGTCTATTATGCTCTGAGTTTCCCCATGAGAGCAATTCAAAAGTTCTGCAACATAAATAATTCTGCTTTTGAATGAAAGCAAATAACAAAGAAGCAAAGCTGGCAAACAAGTCATCAATAAACAAAAAGACAACAACAAAAAATACATGACACACCAAAGTAAAAAAAGGAAAAAGTAATTTACAGTGAGAGAAAGAGAAAAAACAATATAAAAGATAAATATATAAAAAAGCAGAAAATATTATAAAATATAAAAGACACAAATTTAAGAGGACAAAAAACAGAAAAAGTAAGTTAAAAGTAAAACAGCTGCAGTCAATATGATAGCTTTAAGGCATATATACTTATATAAGGGTTTATTATAACAATAATTAAATAGATTTTCCTTAAAAATTGGTAGAGAGGCAGAATGTTTTATTGACAACGGCAAAGAATTCCAAACGTTTGAGCCAAAGATAAGAAAGGATTTAAAGGAGGTATTTTTCCGAAGTGTATGGTGCATGAGGTAAGAGAGACTAATCCTAGAGAGTCTAAAAACAGAGACTGATGAGTTTAAACATGTAATATAAGTAGGCTGGGTTTTTAATGTTAAAAAATGTTTAAAAAAATGTTAATGTTAATGTTAAAAAGGTAAGGAGAAATCAGCCAAGTAAATATTTCCTCCGAGAATAGGCCTTTTGCCATGGCAAGTTGTGAAGGTGGTGGGAGACATGTTCATCTTTACGAAGGTCAAGGACATTTCTTACACAGGAATTTAAGAGTTAATGTAGTTTATTTGCTAATTCAGAGGGTAGATCGACATAGACTTAAGTGCGTTAAACAAAGGTGGGGAATACGAGAGTTGAAACAAACATTTTACGATTACAGATTTGGAGAAGAGATTTGTTTAATTTTAATTGATGTTAAGTTTTTGATATTATTTGAGATTCCAAGTATATCATGATTCTGCGAGAAATTATTTGTTAATGTAATGCCAAGGTTTTTTAAACTGTATTTCTAAATTGAAATCAGCGTCTCCCACCTTAATGTTAGGAAGGAGTGAAAAAATAATTTTCTGAGTAATTTGGAGTTCTCAAATATAATTGCCTGTGCATATTTGGAGGGATTTAAAATCGATACACTTTTACGAGTCCATTTGCAAATGGCAGAGACATCTTCATTATCAAAGGAGATCGGCCAATTCGTCAATGTTAATGTGAAAATAAATCTGAAATTCATCGGCATACAGCATGTATTTGTAGTATCTAAGGATTTTATCTATGTCAAGAATGCAAAGGCAGAATAAAAGGCACGGTCTCTTGAGGCACCTCACAAGGTAAAGGCCGCCAAGACCTGAGTCTTTAAGACTATGTCCCTACCCTACTTGACCCTAAGACTGCCTCACTTCTGCCATCGAGATATGAAAAAAACTATAGCAGGAAAATTTTAGGGTTTTCAATTTTTGTAGTACTAGTACATGGTTTACAGGGTCAAAGGCTCCACTGAGATTAAGAAGGACCACAGTGGTTACCATTATACTCATCATGTTGTCTATTGAACTAAATATAGTATATCGTCAGTAACTTTCAGTAATGCGGCAGTGTACTGAAACCTTTGCGAAAGACATATTGAAAGGGATCAAGTCTCACCTTAGAGGTAAGGTAGTCGATCATTTGGTGATGGACAATTTTCTCTAATGCTTTAGATAAGACACAAAGAATGGAGATATGATGGTATTCAGCAGGATAAGAGGGCTATTTAACTATTTTAATTGGCCTCACAAGCGTATTTTCCATAAGATAGCGTAAACAGAGTGGGGACAAGGAGAATTTGAATATTTCAAGGATCGTTGGTGATAGCTTTTCAAGAAATTTACGAATGAAGCAATTTTAAAAGTCACCAACTTCAGATGAGAAAGGATTTGGAACGGGGTAACATTGCAAGAGTTACGTATTGGAAATAGAAACCGTTTACCGTTACAGGGCACAGCAAGATCTCCAAAAGGAGTGGAGGCAGTGATAGAGCGTTCATTATGATTCTGGGATACTGAAATGAAATACTCATTAAGTTGGTCTACAGAAACGTGTGCAGAAATGCGTACCGAATTAGAATGAGAAACGAGAGAATGGACGAAATGATGAGATCTCTTGTAAGAAACACGAATTCTTAGGGCCGTATTTAGTGGTGACTAAAAATTATCTCTGAACGGTTGTACTCGGGAGCAAATTTCGACAGCTCTATCCCAGATGATCAATAAGTTCTGCCTCCAGGGTGTCCAAAGCAACCCCCACCCGCCCCCACGTTGTTAGATAGGCCGTGTAATATGTTTCACAGGGTGGCGAAAGGGGTAGCAGGAACTTGGGGGAGAAAGTTTCATCTCAACGGGTTCCGCAGTCTGAGGGGGTTATTTTTTTGGGGGGATGAGGAAGAATGGTTGGAGAGGGTCTGTGCGTGGGGAGAGGAAAGAAGAAGAAGAGAGAAGTGTTGCCGTCCTCTGTGGAGAGGGCGGAAGTGGTCGGCTGGGGTGGATTGGGGGTGCAAGGGATGGTTGGGGGACGAGGAAAAGGGTTTCCTCCCACAACAGCAGCGGCGACATCCGTCGAGTCTCCGACGACCCTGAAACCCTTTACAACCCTAAGGGAGTCACTCTGAAGGGTCCTCTTCACGAACCCTTTTGTATAAGGGTGGGTAAATGAAGAGAGGGTTGTAGTAGCAGAAGCAGTTACATACTTCCTTCTTTTTTTACTATAATATGATTGAGAATTAGTAATTTATCCGCTGAAATTTTATGCTGTAAAGTAATTTTTAGCGATTCATTATCCAGTCGTTCTTAATTGCAAACGTGCAAAAAAAACTTCGGTACGTTAGAAAAAATAGTCCACCTTACTAAATATTCTACAGCTATAAAAAACTGTTTTCCTTTTTGTGACGTCATTAGGCACTATCGTTTCAGTGTGACTGATCATATATAGGCTGTAAGTCCTCAGTGGATAAATTTGTCTCCACAAACCAAAAGGTATGTGACATAGACACGGGAAGTAACCCGATAGAGCCCGAAATGTCTCGGTTTTAGAGTAATTTCTCTGACGAGAGTGATTTGCTTCTCCAGTATCTTTTATTGAAATGACTTTGGGTGTCCTTAATACGAAAAAAATGCTCCATCTTCATATAAAAACGTCATTAATACGTGGCATTGAAACGAAAAATCTTCAATTTATATTAGAAATTAAATACTAAACAGTAAAGCGCCATTTTATATTGCTCAACACAACTCATATGCCCTAAGAGTGGAAATTACATTTGGAAATTACAACAGGTAAAGCGGCTCCGAATCGCAAAACCCACGAATCTTACCATTATCATCACAATCGGATTTCTTTGGCCTTATAAGCAATACATTGTTTGGGTACCCTTTTGTTAAATGCATACACGCTTGAAGGTTCATACTATTAACAACGGGGCTACCGAGGTTGGCGCACGCGCGCATAAGGCATATACTTCCACAAAAGTTCTAGGCAATGGCTTCATTGAAAGCAAACTATGGTGGAGAAAAGACCAATTCTGATAATATCCCATAACTAAATAGGTAACTACATCATAATGGAGTTTGTAAAACGACTCATAATATTGCACAATGTGAATATTAGAGAAGTAAAGGGAAAATCTTCTGGTATATTAATAAGTAAAGCCTATGAACGGATAAAATATGTAGAATTCAAACGTTATAAGTGATCAGGTACGATGTCTATTGCCTAGTGACGTCAATATCAAAACCAACATGGCGGCGTGCCTTTTTCGTTAGTGTGAAAATAATTCGTTCTTAAGCGTTTTATTGCTAACTTGAAGTTTAAATATTATCATTGATTATCGTAACCATGTATTTTCCAACATTCATTTTCTATTGCAAAAATCAAAAACTGCTTAGCCAATTACACCTAAGGTTATACATCAATGTCTGCCCTATGACCTTAATTCTAAGGCAATGACAACGCCCATGGCCAAAGAAGGATCCTATCCCAAGACCTCCTGGTTGGACGAATCGATTAACTCTTAGGATAGGATTTTTAATGAATGCCCATGATGTACCTAGCAAACTTCAACCAACAATGAATGTATCCTATATTTCACAGTACCAGAGTCGTATTAAAATTCGAATTTTTTTAAGGCCTATGAGATAGAATTTTGTGCTAACACCCAGACATAGTGTAGTGAAAAACCCAACGATGCTGAGATTGAACCCAGGATAAGCTAGGGGAAAACATATCCCCACCACCAACAATTAACAACGTAAAATACGTCTGAAAATATTTTCACAATATTACCATTTGAAAAATAAAATTCATGATGCATTTTTATATAATCGTCATTAGTTATGAATTCGAAGATTTGTTGTCAGAGGTTTTCCACTCGACTCTATTTACTAAACCGCTTCATTAACAAAAACAATCTCTAAATTTGAAATGTACCTTAATTTACTCATGTTAATCAAACCATTCTTCCTCTTCCTCTGTTACTCTCCCCTTTCATTTCTCCTTCATTTACGGTTTTCATGAGGATGTTTTGTAACTATATATGCCGATTAAGATTGTGTTGTCTATTCCAAAGCGTTTTCATTAAAACGTCTGTCTTCCTAAACTCTTCATAAGACTTAATGATTGGAGTCAGTTCCAGCTCCATTGATATTCATTGTTCTTTGACATAACTACAATCAATGGCTTTATTAATGGCTTCCGATTACGGCTTACGGCATTATTTATTAATGGTTTCCGATCACCATTCCTTGGTACTGCTATTTTCCAGGATTCGTAAGAAATGAGAGCAGAATTTTTCTGATGGAAAACGTATTATGTTTAATAAAATTCATTTGAACATTTTTAATGGCGCCTTTTGTGAATTTCAAGCCAAACATCACTAGTGGAGAGATAGAGGGAGAGAGAGTGGCTTGAGGTTTGAGATTTTAGAAGAGTGCGGTAGAGGCGCCACCAACACTCGCCCTCTTCGTCCATTATCTCCGTTGGCCCCTTAACTGCGACGGCCACTTCTGACGCCACACGAATACTCCTTCAGACATTTATGCGAGGAGAGAGAGGCGGTGGACAGAAAAAGATGGAGTGGAGGGGAGTTAAGTAAGGAAGTAGAAGGACCATGTACCTCCCCCTGTCCGTCGTCCCTTACGGTCATCTTAATTAATGGAATTCTCTGATGGAGGTACGGGGACAGAAATTTGCTCCCACGCCCGCCATCCCGAACGCTGTCAGCGAACGGTTGGGGTAAGAATGACGTCCAGTCCCGACCAATCCCTATATCCATCCTTTTCCCCCCCACGGACCGGAGGGTAGTCGCCCGCGAACAAGCTAAGGGGTTAAGGGAATATATCTAACATGATGAAAATTTTCCCTCCAAATGATTCGCGCGTGTTCGGCTCCGCCCATCGTGTCTTAAGCCCAAAGGTGGGAATTAACTGGATGAATACTCGAATAATGAGTAGCTAACAATGCAGCAATCATCGTTGTATATCTCGCCTTTTATTTCGGTGAGGAACGCCATTTTCACACCAACAAAGGAATCCATTCCGGTCTCCACCAAAATGGGAAAATACTGGAGTCAAACTTTACCTTTGAATTAAAAATTATCACCAAACTTTTCATTATTGATCCCATTATTTTATCACCATACAATGACAGAATAATATTATTCTGGCTCAACTAAAAACTGCGGCGATTTGATGCAGCTGCAATGCGGAATAAACAAAATTAAAAACAGGATTATGGAAAGGGTGTGCTTTATAACTCATTACCTTTAATCTTTACATTGAGTTTGAATTAATAAAAGGAGAAAAATAAAATATGAACAATAATACTCTTGTATTAAGAAAAAAATCACCACACGTGGATTCTGGATATGATATAAATATTCTGGCAGAGATGAAGGGATAGATTTTAAAGTTTCAGGCGAAAGTTTGTGGAAAATTGTCACAGATTGCATTGTAACAGAAAACACTTTGTAAATATTTCCACACCAATTTTTTTTTTTTATTCAACCGACCTAGGTTTCGGCAAACATTGCCATTATCAAGGTGAAGTCACAAATACACGAGCGATATATATAGGTATGGGATGGAGGAGGGGAGTGGTGGGAGAGTAAAGGCGACTGAATTGGGGAAGGAGGGGGGGGAAGTCGTGACGCAACGGGAGTAAGAGGGAAAAAACTTGACTTTTTGGAACAATTTCAAATAAGCTTGTCATGTAAAAACAAAAATGTCTCTGTTGTAAATGACCAATTGTACCCATCCCACTCCTCCCCATTACTCTCCATTCTCCTTGAACGAAATTTGAATCCGTCACCTTCCTGACGATTGCGTCACTACAACTAAAATCCTAACCGTCAACCTCCCTGTAAACAAACCCTCCCTGTAAGGGGGGGCTCTTACTCCCGTTGCGTCACGACTTCCCCCCCCCCTCCTTCCCCAATTCAGTCGCCTTTACTCTCCCACCACTCCCCTCCTCCATCCCATACCTATATATATATATATATATATATATATATATATATATATATATATATATCGCTCGTGTATTTGTGACTTCACCTTGATAATGGCAATGTTTGCCGAAACCTAGGTCGGTTGAATAAAAAAAAAAAAATTGGTGTGGAAATATTTACAAAGTGTTTTCTGTTACAATGCAATCTATGAAGGGATACATACCGAGGATACTGACCTACATGTAAAATATGTTTAAACAATACAACTTATGTTATATGCAAATGAAATAAAAAATATGGTTTTAGGAAGAAATCTAACAATGGTCGCCGTGAGAATTGGTCAGAAAAATTGGATTTCATTATTTTAAAGCCATCCATATACATCTTCATCGAAAACTACGGATTGCATTTTTAGAGTATGATGATATTTTTGCAGTGAAGGCTTTTCGGGCTTTCTTCCGTGTGCTTCCATTGTCGCTGACGACAGTTTCGATAGCATTGCAGCTATCGAAACTGTCGTCAACGACAATGGAAGCACGCGGAAGAAAGTCCAAAAAGCCTTCACTGCCATCTCAACGACTCCGCGGAAGCCTTCGAGTTCATATGATGAAGTTTTGCCATCTTTGGTTAATTGCTGTCCGGACACGTTTTTGCAACAAAAAAAAGGTGTTAAAAAAGGAAATAAGCAATATAGATATAGTGAGATGATTAAAATAAGCAAGAAAGGCTTCTATGATTGGGAGGAATTTTTAACACCTAGCAACATAAGTTTGGGAATTACGAAATACTTCATTAAACATACTGGCTGGTGGGTGACAGGGGGTAGGTGACATTTGACGGCACGATGCCAAGAATATCCTGGAATGTGAGGTAGAGCGGGATGTGATGGGAAGTGCTGAATCATGAGGATTCTAGATTGTTTGATTGGAATATCTAGAATGTTTTCCTAACTATATTAATCAACAATTTATTAGATGATTTTAAACATCAATGAATCCGTTAAGTCCTGGTTTTATTAACATCGTAAATTTTCCATTGAAATGCCGGTCGCAGGTGCGAAGTACAGCTACAGATACAATAAATTTACGTAAATAGTGGCCAAACCATATTTTCAAACCGTCGCGGACCAATGACTCATTCTCAAGCGAAGAGAGCCTCACACATAAAAATATTGAACAAACATCGCACAATCACATGCGTATCCACGCGATGTTTACATACACTGTTTATCTTTCTTAGTTCTATTTCGCATTTTACGAGAGCAGTGGAACGGCTTTGTAATCCTTATCTCTTCGTGATTAAATGATTAACTCGCAGATGGGTAAATCACCAAAATCGTTTGAACTCCAGTCTCTCTATGTCTCCCTATTCATTTACATTCGACTTTGAATATCCAAGGTTACTTTCACCCATTTCATCTTCTTCCATCTAGGTCGGCTACCCATGGCTGCTTCCTTAATCGTGAAAATAACAGAATCGCTACATTATTTTCTCATAATAACTCCTGTGAGCAAACTTTGTATGAAACTACCCAAATTTATAATATGCATTAGCAATAGGAGGGACATTATAACGAAGACTTTTGAGTATGTGAAGAAAAGGCCGGCGAAGTGTTTAATATGTTGTGTGGATTTGTGTGGTGCAGAAATCCGGACGCTGAGGAAATAATAGGCTGCAGGGGTTTGAAATGTGGTTGTGAAGGAGAAAGTGCGGTGCACAAAAGGGAAGACGGATGAGGAAGTTCGTGGCATGGTTGGAGAGGAAAGGAAACTACGAGAGGATATTAGGAGGAGGCAGAGAAGGTGGTTGTAAAGGGTAATTAAAATATGATTTATGAACGAAATGAAGGGAATTGGACGTATGCCAAGTAGAAGAAAGTAAAAATCGTGAAAGGAGATGGGGCTGGCACGCGTATGCATATAGAAGAGTTTTTATTTCTCCCATTTAAACATACCTTAACTGGTCACCCTAATGATAATTATTAGATGACAATATAAAAAGTAAAGCTGCGAATGTGTAAAAAATTACAAATTGACGATAGATAATCCTGATTGTTAATTATTAACAGACATTTACCACAATAAAATGTCCAATATGTAACAAATAATAATCCTAGCTAAATAATAAGCGTCAAACTAGCCTAGCTATATGTTAAGCTATTATCTGCAGCAATGCATTGTTTTTTTTCTCTTTGCTTGGACTTGGAAAAATTTTGAGAACGTTCAATCACTAGGGTATTAATAGCTGATAATAAATTACTGGTGTTTGCCGTCGAAATCAATTCATGTGGACATTGGAATTAATATTTCGTCGATTCATTCGAATAACAACTCGTATTTTTCACTCTATTGTGGCTTAGTTTTTAATCTGAATTGGATAAATTTAACCACAGGACGCCCGTGGTACTTATACCCACGCAGAATACAATCCAGTTCCTGGCGGAGAATAAAAAAGATAATTTATTTTCTTGCACAGGAAGTACTGCTAACGTCCGAGTTTGCCGAGTGATATTCGGCACATAATCGAATATTTTAAAAGTTCGTCAATAATTTTGTTTTTACTCGTATCCAACTCAACCATCCAAGTAAAATTCGTTTCCGCTTGGTTTTTCATTTTAAACTAATTTCGCAGCTTCTTGGAAAGGATTCTCTCGGCAACGTCTGCCTTCGGGGATTTTATTATCGTATTCGTTAACCCCTGAGTGATTTATGGTAACTCTCCACTCAAATCCTGTTTTCCGCTAAGCTCCTTATCCTTAATGGAGCTAGCCATATCTCACGTATTTGTTCTTCTTCCTCATATTTCATCCAGGCCATCGGTCGTTTGGTTGCTGTCTTCATTAAGGCGTTGACTCTCGTAATGCTTTTGCTCATGTTATCTCTTCACCGCGGAAACATCCGTAGGCGTAGACTTACCATGCTTCTTTAAAATGTAGACATATAAAGGGTTTTCATTATAGTTTTAAGGACTGTTCATTTTTCAACATTTGGATCATAATACCCGAGTAACTGATGGGCAAAAAATTAGTGAAAATTGATAAAAATGTATGGGATAATTAAAACAAGCTGAAAATAGAAACGCCTGTAACAGTGATATGAGCTATAAACAATATAAGCGCCAAAAATGTATCACCGTCGTTCAAAAACTGTAAAATTATATAAAATGTTTAATAAATTCGTCACTCTATCATTGACATTGGGAAATATTTTAAAGCAGAAGTTTTTTTAATAACTATAATTCAGAAATTCAGAAGAACTCCACTAAAATTTCGCCATTCGTAAACTTTTAAACTACGAAAAATACCATCATTCGTTGAAAATTACATTAGAATAGACAAACCTTTACAAACTGTAATGCAATTTTGACCCGATGGAATTTTTAACAAAGAGCTCCAGTAGTTTTTTAGAGGCAAATTTTCCTGTTATTTGAGTTTTTAAAAAATGGAAAACTATCTTTTGTGATTTCTTCAAACTATTGAATGGTCGCTTCTCTGCATGACAAAAAAATATAAACGGAATAAGTAAAACTGAAATATGCACTAAGTCTAGGTAAGAAGAAAAGCCCAATTATATAAAAAAATATACTGTGAGTCATACAGATATAGAGGACTCCAAAAATAATATCACCGCCATTCAAAAACTTTTAAAAAATTATTGCTGCAGTCCGTTAATATTTCCATTGAATATCACAAATACTTTAAACGTGAAGCATATCTCTAAATGAAAAAATCTAGGAAAATAAGAAAAATCCTGAATAAAGCTACCGTTAACAAACTTTGAATATTATGGACAATGCATTCGTTCCTTAGATTTCTCAATAGAATAGAAGAATCTTTTTTTGAATAAGACTCGAGCAAAAGTATGACCCAAATATCGCAGCCTGTAAGTTTTCCATTTGTACTCTATTCATTGTTTGTGAAAGAGCTCCAGTCACTTCAGTGACGCAAATTGTCCTGTCATGCCAGTTTTAGAAAAAAGATAAAAATGGCTACCGTGATTCCTTCAAACTATTGAGTTTGCCCGTCGGCGGCGATGTCTGTTTTGGACGTGAATAAAATTTAATCGACCTCTTTCCCCTGCCCTTTTTTCCTTCTGAACCCTTGCCTCACCGGGAAAAACTCTCCGTCAAAACCATGCTGCGTTCTCTTCGTTTATTTGGCCTTTTTTTTAATGATGGGGAAAAGGAAGGAGATACAGGAGGTATACTTCCGTCGCGATGTGCACATTTTGCGCTTCGCAATTGCGAGATAGGAGAACAGGAGATCGACTAGAGATGCGCACATCGAACGAATAAATCCGAAATATATTGAGTAAATTCTTCTCGGGTTTCCAACCAGGTCACGATTTCGGGTACCGACGTTTCGGTGGCTAATTCTGCCATCATCTTTAGGGGAGTCGCGTCAAAACGTCGGTTGCGTTGCGTCAGCCATCAAAACGTCCGTTCCCAGAACTCCCGACCCGGTTGGAAACCCGAGGAGAATTTACTCATACAATTCGCCAGGAAAAGCATCAGATCCTTCAAAGAAATATGTTTAACGAAGATTTTCTAAAAATGACACCAAAGAGGAAAAGTTTGCCATGAAAAAAATGCAATCTCCTCAACCTGTATTCACCGTGTTCAAACCTAGATCTCCCAATTTTAAGATTTAAATAAGTTTTAGACAGTTATTTTTCCATCGACGGGAATTAACGAAAAAAAACACTTTTTGCATTACCATTGATTGTTTACGCGAACCCTTTAAAATTATCATCGCCATTGCTTTCTAGTGTAATATTCATGTAAAAATACATGTAAAGGAGACCAAAAGCGAGCATACATTTACTGAGTTTAAAATATTTTTTTACATCCATTTTGAATAATAAAGGAAGAAAAATACAACTTTTACTAATACCACTGAATTTTATTAAAACTCGACCCGGGTTTCGACGAGGATTCACATCATCACCAGGCGGTATAAGTAAAAGTTGCCTTTTTCTTCCTCTAATGATGGAATACCACCAAGTGAACCTTGAAAAAGTGATTGCACTTGAATGGTAAAAATTTTTACTTTTCCACACTCTATTTAAAACTGTGAGCGGTTTCACTTTGATAATCTCCTGGCACATTCTGAAGATTCAACCATTCTATATATAAATAAAGAAATTTGTTCAAAATTTTTTGAGATGAAAGAGTGGAGCTGGGTGGTTGGGCTGGACAGAGTGAGAAAAACTGAGGTAGAAATAGCATTTTTAAACACAAAGCAGGGTTATGGCTGAGGATTATTGGAGGTTGGACAAAGATTAGAAGTATTTCGACCCAAGCCTTACGCATGAATGGTTGGGGCCTCAGAATGTGCCAAAAGATGCCTTACACAAGTCGATCAATGGATAAAAGAGTAGTAATTTTCCAAACATTAATTGATAAAACTTTAATAACGGCCTATGCTTCAATATTATTACATCATACATCACCTGAAGGCGATGTACAGTCGAAATCCAATAAATCGAAGTAGGTGCCTCCGGAAATGAAAACTTCTTCGACTTGAAGAAACTTTGAGTTAAAGAAAAGTCACTTACGTAAAATGCAAAGAACATCAAAGAAATATAAATTAAATGATCGTAAATTAGACTAACAAATGTTTTATTATTTTATTTGTAGAAAAATTACTAACTTTTACCCATTCATCAGGTTGAAATTCCGCACATTGTCGCCTGAATCTTCCGAGTTTAAAATATGTCGTTTCCCGAAAAAAAAACATTTCATATTGACGTTTTAAAAACTTTCGCAGGGGTAGTTGGGGTTAATTTGTATTTTTTTTCTCGTACCATCAGCACTCCCGACCCAGAATATTCTAGCCTTTTGACCTTATTGATGATTTTTCAAAGGTGGAAGTGAAGGGTAAGGCGATTGAGGCACACCTCCGTTTCAGCGACGCGTCGTGGAAATGCACCTTTCGTGTTTCGTGTAGGGAGGGAGTGAGGGGAGTGTGACATTACAGCTTCAAGCTTGGAAGACGAGGTTGCTGAAGAAATGAAAGGGAAAGAGTTCCACCGCACTGGCTCCTTATTTCCGGAGGTGGAAAGAATGACTAATTATCATTCTAATTCTACGAATTGAAAAACTATACTTAAGTGGACAATGATTTTGGTCATTTCTCCCAGCTTTGGGTGTATTTTCAACTATGTCCTTCGCTAAACTATGCAAAACTTTTTTGAGTTTTTATTTACTCCGTAAAATGGTTTTTCATCGTTCAAATTGAAATAAAATTAACAGATTCAATGCAGATTGCTTGCATACACACTGAAGTTTGTTCACGGAAATGCATGATGATTTACATGTACGCCATCGGGAAAAGTAATTGAAAATTTCAATTATCTCTTAAATGTCTTCAGTGATTCGTCTGCATTACACTTGAACGAGAAAATTTCAAGATCGAGAGAAATTTTGAGTACCCATATTCATTCCTTCCCTCATAAAATATATCTCAAATGTCCATTATCTAGGTCCACGCGCCAAAATATTGCATATGAGCGATATAAATTTTATTTTTTAACATTTTCACGACGGATTTAAAACGAATATTATTAGCTTATCTCTCCCATTTCTTGACTTTTTCTCGTTGCAAAATTTGTAGATTTAATTCGAACAGACTCCACATTCAGTGAAGATGGTAAAATATGCCAAAATAAAGGCGATAAAATGCGGGGAAAACTGCCAAGGGAACATAAGCTTATAAATCAAAGGTTGGAAGCCCTTTTTGAATTATGCTTTCGAATTTCGTCCCAGGAAATTATATTTTAGGAAAAATCATGAAACATTTGGTTACCGTAAGACGTTAAGAAGGCTATACTGGAACTCTGTGGGCCAAAGGAAATATGGTATTCCACCTTTTGGCTTGTATTGCTTGAGAAATACTCTTTCTACGGATGACATTCCTTAGAAATAAACAAAATTAAGGTACAATAAATGTACACATTCTTCGACGTTTATGCTTTTCAATTAAGGGTTTTTCCAGCTTCAGGAGCCAACTGAAGCGTCATTCCTTAGAATTTACGAATTTTTACTACATTTCCCGTTTTTATTTTTATTTCCAAGTCGGAAAATGAGATGGACAATTGCCTACATTTTAATATTATTCAATCCTCTGTGAGATCTTGCATCTAAAAAAAAGTTTTTTAGCGGAAATTTAATTTATATTAGATAAAAATACGTATGATATAAACAGTAATAGGCTTATCTTTTTATGAAATTTTCTACCTCAATAATGCTGAAAGAAAGAACAGAAGTCAAATTTCCACTTTTTAAATAATTACAGACCGTGGTTTTGATATGTAGTGTCAAATTTAAGGTACCAGATACCTATATGGAAGTTCTTAATTAGGTAGACCTATAGACTCAGGACCAGAAGCGGGTGGGGGACGTGAAGGATAAGGTACAGGACCTAGAGGTTGGGGGGCTAATTCAAAGTAAGCTGAAAGTTAAGTTACCCTCACCTCTAGGTATTCATCTTCACCTTACCTCAAATAACACCCCTAACCTCTAGGTCCGGTCCTTTACCCTTGACCCCCAGCTTTTGCATCAGAGTATACGTAATTGGCAATTTCCATGTATCAAGTTTCTTAAAAATGACACTACCTGTTAAAACCATTGTCGGAAATTACTAAAAGAGTGAAAATTTTGCTATCGTGTTTTCTCTCTGCCTTGAGGCCGTTTTACACGATGAAAGATTTTGTACAAACGAATGTACGTGAGATTGTACGTTTGTCTCAACGAAATTAGAACAGGTTCTATTTCTCGTGCAGTCATTGAGACATTCGCACAAGTTTCATACAATTTGCCGCTTTACACGATACATTTTGCCTCATGCGGAGAGTTCACGGAAGAGTTTGTACAAACAAATGTACCGCGTAAAACGGCCTTTATGGAGCTGGACAAATACAATCTTTCCCTTATTTCACCTCTTCTTTCATTCAGCACCATGAATTTTCAAGTACCGTTTGAGAGCGTGGAAAGGTATTACTTTGTTGTTCATACCAAGTAAAGGATACGTTTGCTACTGAATAAACACCAAGATTTCGAAATAAAACCGTTTCTAACGTTTGTTTTCTCTTTTCTACTGCCACCCCTGCCTGAAAATGTTGTTTGGAAGGGACGGTGGAATGACGGAAGAGGGCTCTGGGGTGAAGGCTGCGCTCAGGGAAAGAGCGGAATGAAGAGAAGAGACAGAGGGAGAAGGGAATGAAAAGGTCACTCTCATTCGCTTCCCTTTCTTCCTCCCTCTTTTCTGCTGTCTGACATTTCCTCCGTCCGCGTATGAGATTATAGAATTATATACCAAAAGCAAATGCTGGAAAGAAGCCAAACTTTAAATTCTGTGCTGTACATATCATAAGCAGTATCTATAAAATATAAAAATTAGTGGAAAAGCAGGGGAGAAGATAGTTTAATTAAAACCCTCCAGAGTGGAGAAAACTATCCTGTTAGGTTCAGTAAAAGGATACCGGCTGCTGGCTAAAATAATACGTCACTTGATGAGCGAATAATGCATTAATCCAAAAAGAAGGACAGGTACGAAGACTTAAGGTGGTTCCACCGTGAAATGACTTAAATGTCATTTTATTCATATTCTGCCTACTAGTAGAAAAAGTTGTCCTCTATCTGATATGAACAACAAAATAATACCTTTCCATGCTATTTATTCTATAATTGAACTAGAAATTACATGGTTTTCAATGGGGTAATGAGAGAAACATGGGGAAAAATAGTATTTTTCCATAAAATACAAATGCCATTTTCGTGGAAAAATGTCTCTAAGAAGGAAATAATCCAGAGAAATTGAATAAAAATATAATACAGGCATCTTACCACCTTATTTTTCTAGTTATTGAAGAATTAATGCCGTAATTGAAGTCAAAATGCGGTAATTCGTAGGAAATTGAGCTGTAGTCGGCTGCTATGGCTGGAGAAAAGTGCTCATTTAAAATACATTCGTGGAATAATCTGCATATTTTGTACCTTACTCTTGGGTTTCTATAGGTAACGCATTTCATCAGTGAAAGCAGGATTTTTTTGACAAATTATAAAAAATGTGGAATTTAGTATTTGTTTTGACTTACACAGTCGCGGCGGAACCTCCTTAAGTATGGGATGAGGTGAGAATCAAAACCACATAGATTCAGACATCATGAGAAGTCATCAATCCAATGATTGGTTCGCGGAAACTCTCCAATCCAATCTCCACTTCACCAACCGCATCATTTCCACGGTGGTACATAATTCTTCACTTTGACGTCCTTCATTATTTTCTTCATTTATTCCATTCTAGGTCTTCCTCTGTATTTCTTCCCATGCGATTCTTCTTTCACTATCGTCTTCAAGGTTTAAGGCTTTTGTATTGCAAAATGAGTCCAGTAAGTTTGTCGCTTCTTATCCTTCTCAGTGTTTTCATTATAATTCTTCTCTCTCCAACTCTTCGTCGGTCATCTTCGTTGCTGGGTCATTCTGAAATTAAGTGGAAATTTAAGTCCTTAACTTTTTTTGACTTTATTTAATTATTTTTTTTATTTATTAAAATTTTAATTAATAGTAAAATAGGAATATTAACTAACCAAGTGTCCTAATATACCAAATTTTACATATTTGTAGCAAAAGAAAATTGATTAAGCACCTAAATGTCACCTCCATGGGTGTCCCACGCCGTGTTTTTACTTAAAGAACTAAGAGTAAAACTTTTTTTACTGAGTAAATTAATTTATTCAACCATCGTATAATTAACTAGTACCATTTCCTTAAACCATGGGCTAAAAATAGAATATTTCAGTTCTATTTGAGATAAATATAAAGATTGAAAGTTATGACCCCAACGTTTACATCACCTCCATGGTAAAATAGAAAAACTTCTATTTAACTCCACCAGGAAGCAGCACAAGTTTGAATGCTTAACTGTAAGAAAGCCTTAGCAACCATTTTGCTAGGAGAATGTTTTTTTTCTAAACAGTAAGTTCATTTGGTCTCTTTATTTCTGCTTTTAGGTGTAAAAACATAGTTCTTTTATGGCCTGTCACCTCCATGTCGTCCATAATTTAAAAAAATTATTACCTATTTAAGAATTTCTTTGATTGTATGGTTTATTGTCATAAAGAAATTACTTAAAATCAAAGCACATTGCTATAAGAGTTTTATGTGACGATTAACTGTGGTAAACTCTTGATTTTGTCACCTCCATGGATGTCACATCCGTGGAAATTTGTGTTACCTCCGTGTTTTGAGATAGTGTAAATTTCAGTTTATTTAGCTATTTACGTGTTCTTGACCTCTGTTTAAATTTTAGATCACTTAAATACATTTAGTACAACACCATTACAAATAAAATTACATCACATATAATAATTGAAAAAAAAAATTTCGTTCGCAAATTTCCACATAATTTCAGAATGACCCTGCTGATTCCCTCCGTCCATTTGATCTTCATTATTCTTCGGTAACACCACATCTCCATTTCTTTACTTCAGACATATTCAGCGCTATTCCAGAGAGTGAGAATACAGGCAAGGGCATGCTATGCACTAGGCGAGGGTACGCATAGTAATGAGTCGAATCCTGAACTGGTAGCGTGAATAACCGCGTATACTCGTGGAAATCGTTCTTCATTGTCAAAATGTTTTGTGAAACTCCAGAATCATCATATTTGCCCCTCATTTGACATCCAATCGGGCACTAAATTCGATATTACTCCAAACGAACTTCCTGAAGCATTTTAATAAAATTGTTATAACAGGTATTGCCTCAACCTTTTGGCTGCGGGAAATGTACTACTATTTATTCTCCATTGACTACGGAAAAAAACGTAATTCTACGCTTGATCGTCACCTTAGTATCTCCTCAAGTCCCTCTACAAGTATTTTGACCCGAACTTCCCAAGAAATGTACGAATTCTCAAACTTTATCACTATCCCGAAGTATAATCCTCCATTCCCAGGTAATAGGGACGAGAAAGTGTTTCTCGGAAGAGGAGTATTACCGCGTTGGCAACGTGCATAGAGATTAGACACCACTCTAATAATGTCGAGATTTACGTACTAATTGGTAACAAATTGTTTTTCAAAACTATATTATATCTTTATGTAAACTGACCTTATCTTTCTCTTATCTGCGACGTATACGAGTATAATAATTAACTGTTTTTTGTCGGTGTCAAAATTGATAATCCTATAGAAGGTTTGGCTAATTACCACAGAGATTTCCATGTTTAATACTGATATGTATCAAAATTATGATTTTTAAGGATCATTAAATGCTGACATGCACTCAAAGCAAACTACACAGAGTATTTTAAGTGCTCTTAGGGGCTCTGTAACGAAATAAAATAAGATTTTAATTATTGTATCACTAAAACAGCTAGGAAAGTAAACTTTTTGTGCAATTAAATAAAAGTGCCGTGTAATCGTCTCTTATTCCACAGCACGCGGACACAATTCGACGCGAAATTTTCAGGTCCACTACCTGCTACTCCCTTGTCTGCGCTAAAAAGTTTGGGAGTACTCCCCGCACACAATAGTCCCGATAGAACAAGGCTGTCACAGCCGCAAGATTAAAATTTCTTTTCCTGATTTAGGAAAATATATTTACGTCTCTTGAATAATCTTCGAAGTGTTTTTAGAGGCAAGTTTGTCCCTTCCGTCTCAAAAGTTTACCAATCTCAGACTTAAAGCTATAAATAAGCTTATTTTATTCCCCGCTACGCGGCGACACCGCGTGACGCATGAAGGAGAAGTGGAGAGAATAGAGGGAAAACAAAGACAAAAGACGATGAGACGGACGGTGAAAATGGCGAGGGGTAAGAGGGGGGCGGGAGTTGAAAGAGGCGCAGAAGGGGATTAAAAGTGGGAGCAAAACGAAACCCGTGAATAATACATCGACTATCTCTCATTTCCTCAAAATGGAGGAGAGAGACAGGACAGAACGATTTAAAGACGAAGGGAGAGATGAAAGAAAAAATGAGTAGAGAGGCATCGTTGCTTAGTAACGCGTCAAAATCATTGTCATCACGGAGCGTTGCTTTCCCGAACAACTTTGGAGTCACAAATGAAAAAGTAACTTGGTAAAAGTAACTTCCACAGATTTATTTTCCTGATACCAGGAAAATATAAATCTGTGGGAGGAAACCAAGTTACTTTTTCATTTGTGAAATTCAACTTCCACATGGTTGAGCTTAAAACCATGGTACTTTGGAGTCATTATCTACTCTACTCTCCTACAAGCCAATCGCTTCATTTCTACATAATTCTTCACTTAGACGTCCTTCGTAATAATTTGCCTGGTGCATTTCATTTTTCTCTATAATCCTCCTCATTCCTCTCTCCTTCCACTTTTTTCAATAAACTATTTTGTCGCAAAATTTGTCATTAATAGACGGTCGTAAAATAGATTAGTACAGCTAAAATGACACATTTCATCCAGGATCATAAAACCTTTATAGTTAAGACAAAATCAGTGGGAAGAATTAACGAGGAACGTCAAGGAATGAATGAAGCATATTATGAGACATGTCAAAATAAGAATTATAACGGAATTGAGAGAAAAGCTAGAAATAGAATTGAGTGACAGGAGATTCAGCTTCTTCGGATAGATGGATGATCATTACAGTTAAATTCTTCCGAGTACTTTTACCTTCATATCGGGGAAAACAGAAAGTCATCTTTCGTTTAATTCAAGTTAAGAATTCTTCATTTTTACTCACACGCCACTTATTGAATAAGTAACTAACTTTTCACAAGTCGGGCAGTTAATTTTACATTTTCATTCTTTTAAATGAAAAACATATTCCTCGTTTGAATGCAGTCACGCAAGGCTTCCTCATTTTCTTTACGGTGCCAAGTTTTCTCAACGTTCGCGAAAAAGATTTGAATGTCCCCAACACTGAAAAGACTCCTCGAGCTGGGACAAAACTTTTTCTCTCAAGCACCCAATGCACCATTTTGAGTATATATATTAAAAAAATCGTAGGAAGTGAAGTATTGTAAACGGGAAAGAAGTAACACGTCACTTTTTAGGCTATGCCAGGAATAATAAAAAAAAGAAGAAAAACGTTTTTCATTTCCGGAAACTTTTAGACAAGCAAAAAAACAAACTGGTTGCAAAATCAATCTCAGCTCTAAAATCTTGGTGGTATAAAAAATAAACAAAAACTGGAGGATGCGAGTTACCTTAGGATGAGGCTTGTGGCAGCTGAGAAATGTGAGAAGATGAAAAATATTGTCTTAATAAGAAAAAGGGAGTCGTAGCTCCTCGAAATCGAGATAATGCCTCCGGACTTAATGGATCTCTTCTCATTTTTATTTCCAACATCATGCTCTTCTCTCTCTCCCGTGGACGAGTGGACTAGGCTTGTTGTGGTCCCCCCCTTTTTAGTTCCTCCCTTTCCCCCCAGGGGTCCCTCTTTCAGCGGAATTAGACGACGGCGGTAGTGATGACGAAGTACGTGGAGCAACACTGTCCCTCTTTTCCGCGTTGACTCCTTCCTACTCGACCTCCACAACCCTTTTGTGTATACACTCCTCTCTCTCTCTCTCGTGCAAATGAATCTCACACGACTTTTTAAAAGGGTTCTAACGTCGAGCGAGGGCCGAAAAGAGCCTCATCTTTCCCCAGAGGAGGTCTCCAGACGGATATGTGGCCAGTGCATCTCCTCACCGTTGATGATGTCGGATTTATTTTTGTTTATCTCGGACGTTTAATTATTTTTTCATGATTCCCAGAGTCCAACTCTTTAGGCTGAGTTACAGTGTAAAAAAGGGAAGAATATTTCCGTTCTTTTTACACGTAGGCACAGTAACGTGGCCACGTAAAAGCTGTTTAAACTTCAAATACTGATTCGTTTTTTCACTGGAGTTACGCCAAAATTTTCACAAGTTCTTTTCTTTAAATTACACTTATTGTTGTAGATGAAGTCGGATTTCTTTTTTTTTTGTTTAACTCGGACGTTTAATTATTCTTTCTGGATTCCCAGTGTCCAACTCTTTAGGCTGATATGCAGTGTAAAAAAGGGAAGAATGTTTCCGTTCTTTTCACACGTAGTCATAGTAGCGTGGCCACGTAAAAGCAGTTTAAACTTCAAATACTGATTCATATTATCACTGGAGTTTCGACAGAATTTTCACCCGTTTTCACACCAGCTCTTTTCTTTATATTACAGTCATTTTTTTTATTATGTCTGTTTTTTTTCTTTTTTTAACTCGGACGTTTAATTATTCTTTCAAGATTCCCAGTGTCCAACTCTTTAGGCTGAGGTACAGTGTAAAAAAGGAAAGAATGTTTCCGTTCTTTTTACACGTAGTCACAGTACCTAACGTCGCCACATAAAAGCTGGTTAAACTTCTAATATTAATTCGTTTAATCACTGGAGTTACGCCAAAATTTTCATCCCTTTTATCACCAATACTCTTCTTTAATATATTACAGTTAATCTTGATACATGATGAAAGTTTCATTTAAGGTGGTTCCACCTTTAAAATTACTTGAATTTCATTTAATTCATATTCTGTCTACTTATTAATAATTGAGTCCTTTGTTTGATATGAATAACAAAAATCCTACCTTTATAAACAATTTTATTTCAAAAACTGAACTTGAAAATTTTCAAGTTCAATGTTACATGTTGTTGAATTAGGATTGGGTGAAAAATGGGGAACAACAATATTTATCTATTCAAAATAAAAGCCTAATTGTGAAAACCCGGTTATAAAATGCGAATTCTCCTAGGTAATTGAATAATCATATTCTGTCGATGTGACAACATTAAGCTACCAATCCATCATTGAGATTTTTCCAGTCATTCTGGCTCGTTAATCACTTCGCAACACACCAGCACACTTGCCATCAATTCGTTACAGACCCTGCACACTATATAGATAGCTATTCACTTAACATTTGGCCGTGGTTGTTATGAACCCATCGTATGTTATAAACCGGCATGTTAGCATACGTTTTTCCAGCGCTCATCGTTCAATTTAACGTCGTAAGTGTGCACTGAAGTGAGCTGAGATGTGTTACAATCTGCGCTAAATTTGGCACCTGGAATGGAATGCTACCTTACCCTTTGAGTTATCGGCAAATGACTACAGTAAATGTAGTCACAATGCTATAGTTAAATAGAAATGGCACTGATGTCGAGTACTATGACTGGATGAACTGTAAATTTAAAATAAATTCCTCAAATAATCTCCATCTCCTCTAGTTCTAATCGGAGCGAGCACTTTAAGGTAGTTTGAGCGATATATTTCTCCAGCCATAATGGAGGCCGTATTCCAATTATATTTTTTTTATTTCAGCGTCTGTAAGAAGTAGGAAGTAAATATTTTAATATTAATGGTGCAAAAATGTAGTTATATATGACAAATTTCTCAATTAAATAAATATAACTACACAAATCTCTAGGTTGACTCATTTTTTCACGCCGTGCGGTGAAACCTCCTTCACAATATAAGATTTTCTTGCGATTCTGTAAAAGGTACTGAGGTTAAGTAAGTACTGAGGAATAATTGATTAGTTTTTATAGGTAGTTAAGAAAGCATACAAACTACACACCGTTAGTTTTTTGACGAAATTTAGGAGTTAGAAGTTCCTAATTTTTTCAATATTCTCCCTCTGGAGCGCACAGCCGTAATCTATCCCATGTCAACAGCTTACTTTTTTGGCAAACTGCTCGAAAGGTAGTTTGGCAAGGGGTTAATATTTTCATATCATTTAAAAGATGGAAGTTTTTTCTTTAAAACTACGTCAAATGCATCAAACTCTAGGTGAATTAAATTATCGCTCAAACTACCGTAATTGCCGAGTCATATCGGATGGGACGTAAAATTGTGGACCCATCGGCGTTTTTCGCTGAGAGCAGGCTAACGGCGACGCTAAATTTATCTCCCCTTCATTCTCAGGAGGGGTATAAGGGGTAGGATGCGAACACACAGCCTCTCCTACTCAAAAGCCAACCTCACCTGCACGAGTGGTGTTGATCAACTACACCCAGTGTTAGAGAGGGTTGGGATTTTTTTATCAAATGGCTGAAATAATGAAGTTTATAATTATTTCGATCAATTATCTTTTCCATTTCGTATTTGTCTGAATATCACGTTTTTACCTGCAAAAACGCGCATTTTTCTCAAAAATCAACAATAGCATATTTCCTTGACGACCATAGATTTGATTTTCAAAGGATATTCACGCCTCTAGCATTTAAATATCACGTTTTCATGATAGCACGTAGAAATAAAATCTGTAAAAAAAAGGACCCAGAGTCTCAAGGGCCCCAGTTGCTTCGGTCGGTAATCGATACATTCAATGCATATTTACAAGTATATCTCGAATGTCTATTCTCAAAATAGCTCTCATAGGGGCACTGCATGTATATGAGAGAACAATCACTTAGTGAGCGATACACATAAAGGAATTAAACGAGTATGAATATTTACGTGCAGCGAATAGTAATGATAATAATGCCTCTGTTGCTACAACAAACACAGCGTTGTTTATTATCGTTTAATACTCAGCTGTATTACACGCAGGGGAACCGTATGCCTCTCATTACGATTGCGAACTGTTTTTAGACCAATTCCCACATCATAAACGTTACGAATTATTTATACATGTTTAAAAGTGTTAAAGTGCAGTTCAGTTACTTATATTCAGTCAATCATCGAGTTGCCTATTCAAGATTCTCACTCGCCGCTATGTTCTCCTCCTTGGACTTAAAAATATATCCACCAACATGAATATAAAAAGGGTAACCTTTCAAAAAAATCTTCTAAAGCAAGAGGAATGTCTACTTTACAAGAAAAACAACAAAGGTTAGACTTGGATGCTCAAAGACATGCCTACCAGGGATTTCATGAGCATCTCCCCGTCGTGTTTCTCAGGTTACGCTAAGAACCGCACAAATTTCATCCTAACACAACCTACAGACGAGTATCCAGCTATTAATCTGGTTCAAATCCCATCTGTTTCGAAACTTCATCCCATCTGTTTGAACATGGCGGAAATTATAAAGACGTCACTACATTCTTATTACCCGAAAGAAGAACGGGAATTCTGCGCAATGAACGACACCCATGCATGAAAATCGGCAGATACACAAAGAATCACCATAGATTTTTTATTTAGCACCCGAAACCAAAGATTATGGCTACCCTTTATGCCGAAGGCGCAGTCCGGGTGATGGAGGATTCATAGGTCAAATAAACATGGCTATTGCTGTAAATTCTCCTTTTGACGTTGTCAACTGCTGGATTTTATCCTTCTCTTCAATCCTGATTGATATACTCAACGCACATATCAACGTTGAAACTTAACTAAGTCATTGAATGCAAATACATTTATGCACACAATGGCATGAGAACCGGAAGGACGAGATGACCATCTATCAACCTGAGTGCTATTTAAGTAGTAATGAGTCTGCGTGGCCCATTTTTGGGTTTGCCGTGCATAAAAGAGCACTACGGAAACTGTCAGCGTGTCTACTACAGCGAACACAACATACAATATAGGTTACGAACTCCTCAAATGACCACGCTGACAGTATTCTTCAGGCTTTGTGGTTTTCTTATAAAATAAGTTCTATGTCTCTCACACCCATTGAATTTCAACGGGTACCTGCCGCTGGTATATCTATATATTTAAAAATGGACGTTTGTCTGTCTCTCCGAGATTTGGACGTTTGAATATGTCTGTCTCTCCGAGATTAATAGACTTCGGCACCGTTTCACCGATCACCATGAAAGTTGGCACATGTATGTATTTTTTCAACGAGAAGGTTTTTATACTATCTAAAAAGATCTCAGGACCCCAAGAGGTCCCAAGAATGGTTTACGGGCTACGTATTGGGTTTTGCGCAGTGGTTTCATTTTTTTACTTTTTAAAATGACTTCCGCTCAAGATAGAGGGTTGGAATCTTTTAATCAAATGGCTGAAAGAATGAAGTTTATATTTCTTTCAATCAATTATCTTTTCCAATTCGTATTTGTCAGAAAATCGCATTTTGAACTGCAAAAACGCATATTTTTCTCAGAAATGAATTATAGCATATTTCCTTGGCATCAAAATTTGGGCTTTAACGCATTTAAAATTCACTTTCCTTAGTTATGCAGGGAAGCTGATTAGGAATGCTAAGCATTGGGATTGGTGCTGTGGTTTATTTTTTTATGCTTTTTTAAACTACTTTCGGTAAAGGTGAGCTTTCGTCTCGCACTTTCAAATTTGTTTTTTGAAAAACGTAGGAAACTGACGAAATTGAATGTGATACCTGGGAGTAGAGGAAGAATGCGGATTTGTAAAAATGTAACAATCATACCGGTGTGACTAGTTGTTTTTGAGATATAGACGTTTGAAAATGACCAATTTTTCGATTTTTTCGTCCGTTTTCGACGCTATATTTGGAGGTTTTCACGAACAACCGTTAGACGGATAACACTAATTTCACCTCTACAATATGCCTTTACCCCACCCCCCCAACAAGCTTACGGACCTATGGAGTGAAACAGGGGTGCTAGGGTGGGACGGTACGCGGGCCCGATTTGGCCATTTTCAAAAGTGAAAAACGCATTTCTTGTGGAAATGGTAAAGTGGAAATGGGCATTTCTGGGAGTCGAGGACGTTTCAAAATGATGATTTTCAAGGCATTTTCGTGATTTGGAAATGGGCATATCTGGGAGTCGTGGACGTTTCAAAATGATGATTTTCACTGCGTTTCCGTGAGTTGGAAAAGCGGAAAACGATTTCCCCTTCCGTAACTTGCCCTGAACCCACCCCACAAAGAGGTTTGCGGGCCAATGGAGTTAAACACGAATTGGTTATAATCAAAAGTGAAAAACTCATTTTCGTGAGTTTGAATAGCGGAAAACGCATTTTTAGCGCGATCGATAACGAGGAAATGGGCATTTCTGGGAATGGTTGAAGTTTCAAAATGTTATTCTGTGTATTATTTTAAGAATAGAATCCCTCACGCTCATTAGTGATTATTGGTGGGAATTGGTGGAAGGCTAAAATGTTATTTCGCGTATTATTTTAAGAATAGAATCCCTCACGCTCATTGGTGATTATTGGTGGGAATTGGTAGAAGGCTAAAATAATATTTCGTGTATTATTTTAAGAATAGAATCCCTCACGCTTATTGGTGATTATTGGTGAGCATTGGTAGAAGGCTAAAATGTTATTTCGCGTATTATTTTAAGAATAGAATCCCTCACGCTCATTGGTGATTATTGGTGGGCTTTTGTTAGAGGCTAATGAAATAGTATTGTTGAGGGAGTTCTCTCGGGTAGTGTGGAAGGGGGAAATTAACTGTCAACAGTTGGAAGTTAATTGTTGAGAGTAGTTGGCATTAATCATTTTCTGACTTGCGTGTGTGGTGTATGGTCGCCATGATTTGCCAATCGTGTACGCTCAATTAGGAAGTGTAAATCCTCCATTTAAAGTGATACGTGAAATGTTATTAGTACAGTGGAATGAATGTGAGTGAAAAGGAAGTGTAAATCCTTCATTTGAAGTGAAATGTGCATTGTTTACTGCGGTGGAATGAATGGAATTGCATTGTAGTAAATGGCTGTTGCGGGGCGAGTTTGAGTGGAAGGAGGGAAGAAACTGTGTAGAAAAGGTGTTTATATGCTAGAGAACCAACTGCTCGATCGCTGCGCTACGTACAGTGGAAAAGAGGAAACGGCATTTTTTCACAATATGGCGGAGAGGAAAAAACGCACTTCTCAGGTTTGAAAGTTTCTCATTTCTAAAGTAGTTGATACATTGTTGTGTTGAAAGTGTTAAACAAATTTGCAAAGCTTACATAATAAGTGAGGTGAAATTGGCTCTGATATCTCTGTTTAAAGTGGGTGAAAATCGCGAAAACAAGTGCGAGACGAAAGCTCACCTTTACTCAAGCTAGAGAGTTAAAATTTATTTTATCAGATACATTTTAACAATCGATTCTCTTCTTATATGATGAGTTATGAATGAAGTGTGATCCCGATCAACGCCGGGTAATTCAGCTAGTAAAATATAAAAGTGAAATCCTAAAATTCTTCCATAAAGGTTTTTTTATTTCTCATTTTATTTAATAGTTTACATACTATCACGTTAAACTTAAACGTTATGACTGGTAGAAATATTTTCAAAATATCTTTTAGGTACATACTTCGAAAGTAACAAAAATAGTCATAAGTTAGATAATGACTATTTGTGAGAAATCAAGGGAGTGATAATTTCACTATGAAACAATTACAAGCTAGTAACAGCCGATGCCATGAATTCTTTCTTTTTTGTACATATTTCCACTCACTAAGTTTGAGCTGATGTTAAGTTGAAGAGCTGACGTTGGGCTGATGTTAAGCTGATGTAATGATGAAGTTAGGCTGCTGATATAAACTTCTTATTCTGTAAAATTCTTGTAAAATCTTATATCTTTTCTTTTTCCCTAACAATATATGCCTGAATTTTGTGGTTAATATTTAATGCTTGTATCATCTTCTCCCATGTAACAAAACGCTAGATGGAAGAGGAGTCTCTAGAGACTGGATGTTGCCTCATTTAATAATCATATTTATCTAACTATCTATCCGTCTATTTGTACCAATGGCTTCAATTGTCGTTCGCCTGCTCCAATAACTAACGAGGCAACAAGTTTTCCTGATGTAAATCAAGGATTAAGGTAGATAATAAGATCAGCAGGTATGATTGACAAACCAGCAGCAAATTAAAGTACCGTAGCAACACTGTAACCAGTTTAAGTATACTTTATTCGTATTTCAGTTCCATTTAAACTAAGGCGTAAAAAATATCAATGACAAACTCAAGATATATTATTCGTTGAAATAGGTAAAATAACAATTTAAGCGCCAAGTGTAAACACGTTTTTATGACAAAAAATGTATGAAAAGCTTGAGGATTCCTCTCGATAAAAATGAAATAGTGCTCTGTTCTCCAGAAGCTAAAAATTCAGACCATTATGAAGGGCAAAGAATGGTGAGCTAAAACATGGAGAGTACAAGAAAATCATCACGCGCGCTTCCAAAAAGTGGTTCTTTGTTAACATTGTATGAAGAAGGATTCTCTTTCATAAAGGTCAAATGCAAGGCACTTGCCTTTCCTCTCTCGTAATTATTCGCGTATTCTCTGTCATTCTCACTCTTGTTCCGCTAGCCCTCGAACAAATATGTAAGCTTCATAACACTTCTTCCATTAACTACGATACATGCACAAGAAACGGAGTGGATCTTCAAAGAACAATGAGTATAAAAATAACACCAGAGCAATACAATGAAAATAAAATGTATGCATGCATATGCAAAACATAGCTGAACAAATATAATGATTTTAAATGACCAGGGTTAATAACAATGAAACTATTTTTATCCTGGGCACGCGTAATGACCATAAAAATCTTTTTTACGTAAATACTAAACCACAAATTGGCCACTGACCTTTCCATTTTTTGAGTCGCAAATGTTCTTGGGGATGATACGTCACACATGAGAGTTCGTGTTCCCATCTACTAACAACTAGTCGTTTTCGATAAAATCAATAGATATAAAAGTGTGCCAGTGAAGACACATTAAAGATTATCGTCATACATTGTCTACAGAGGCGCAATTTTAAAGCTGTTTACAATAACATTATAAAAATACTTTTTAAACTTTAATTATGATTTTTACTACTTTTTTGTGTTTTATATAAACTCTGCCTCTACGTATACTTCATTTTACTAACTTTACTACAATAAGGAAGCATTAGGAAGTATAAATGCGGTTCGTAACTTATAAAATAACGAACGACACTTAATGTTCTCGAAGAACTATGTATCAAATATATATGGTCGATAGATCACTCGGTAGTGGAATTTGAGCATTAGGGTAGATACGAATTTGCCACTTATTCCAAGAATATTTTAATTTTTCTCTCGCTGCAGGCCCTGGAAGTTTCAGAAGAGAGAGGATATTTAAATTAACGTTGCGCACAATAAAGGTAGTATTTTGGAGGTTTGGTTAACATTTAAGATAACAACTCAAGCAGACTTAGTCAATATTTCGTCAAATGTTTCGACTTCCTCAGGACAAAAAATATAACAAAAATAAAACCAGGATATTTACAATGTCCTGGTTTTGATATAATCTAATTTTGATTCATGTTAATAATTAATAAAGAAAAACTATAGTTAATTCATACACACTCAGAATTAGTCAATGGTAATCAAGTATTTTGTTGCTAACTGTTCATATGAATCAACATTAGTTATCTTTTATTTCAACATTAGTTATCCCAAACGGATTTTTAAAAACAGCTCCTGGATCAGAACTAACTCGAGATTGCTTCAAAACTTCTGACTTGTTACTTCGCATCAGAATCGGTACGTACCTATAATTATGATACTGAATTTCATCATAATTTCTCCCATTCTTTTATTCAGGAGCACAATGAATCACAATCTGTCCTATCTTATTTCATGACTTCAATGTACAGCCGTAATATAATTATAAAAAGTAACCTCTGGATTGATATTTTACTCATCGCCCGAAGTGATTTCAAGAGCTCCGTGCCCACAAGCGAATTTTCAAGAAAAATATCGGTAACTGTAGGTAATTTTAAAAAAAATCAGTTTATCTACTTTATGGTTTCAAACAAAATTATAATAAGCAATAGCATCTGAATGCATATTTTCATCATGCAATCGAAGGTGCGGGTAAATACATGCACAGAAAGCACGCCATGCAAATAAAGTAGGCTTATGTTCCCTCAGTTGAATTACTGGCCCCATAGAGGATGGCGAAATGGGTGCTTTTAGTCGATTATAATCATTTAAATATCAATGCACTTAATATGAAAACAATACACAACTTTTAATACTTACTACAAAAATTTTATGCCAATTTATTTCTCAAAGGCTCCATTCACTCTTTGAAAAATGACAACAGTGGCCATAAACAATTAATTTGAGTCACAATATTTGACGCGATATTTTTTTTCATGTCTAAGCTTATTTTATCAACAATTATTATCGTAATCTTAACATAGTTAATGATTGGTTCCAATATGTTTTTGAAACTTAAAATAAATCGATTTCAATTGATAATATCACTATAATGTAAATTAATGTAAAACCTTTAAATTAATACGATCATAATAGTGAGGCAACACATTACACCGTGAGGATAGTAAAAGAGCAATTGAATTTTGGCAACCCCCAACTGACCACAGCGATGCGAAAAATGGCATTGCAGCGGCAAGGCATTCGGATTACAAGGAAGTGCTCCAATGTGTTGTAAGAATCTTTCAATCAATGCCAGTGTTGAAGTTCAAAATGTACAAGCTACTTCTTAATAATGCATGGAAGTTACTCGTATAACTAATCATGCTGCTCTGATAATTTACGTGAAGTGGAAAAGAATGTATAGTACATGTAATTTTGTTCTTTGATATATTTACAAATTGTGTTACATATGATAGTTATGAATTACTGTTCTACCTAACTTGGAAAATATTGTGTAAATATGTACGTAAGTAGGATGTTTTCAATACTCGATATATTGATAAACATTTTGAAGCTGAATACTGACCAATTCGCTGTTATTTGGGATTTAATTGTATATTTTTTGTATTTAATATTTTATTTATTTTTTATCATTAAAATTTTTTACACTTTCGTTATTTACTTGTCTCCTTTTTGAAATAAATTCCAATGTAATCTCAATGTAAAAATATCTCATAAGCCGAAAAGTCCCACGATAATAAATTAATTGAAATTGAATTGTTCCGTTGGCAGATTGAAATTTCTCGCGGGAGCGAAAAGGACATGAGATGCAGCGGTTGGACCTTTCCAGGAATGAATTACTTCAATCCTAAAACTCAGATATTGTGACATTTCCCTCCCCCCAGCCATATATAGCCGCCCTCGGGTAAGATGATGAATCCTCGAGAGGAGATGTATGTGTGTCATTGTGTGCGTGTGAATGAGGCTGAGAAGATGGGAAGCCGAGGAAGCTGAACCCGAAATCCCGCACGAGGAGGAACGACAACAGAAGAAGCTCGAGGCACGAGGGGAAGGAGGAAGCAATCGGATTCGCGCGGATCTCCGCCTTAAAGCAGCCGAGCTGGAACGAGAATGAGAAAGCGAAGAGCAGGAGGGTACGAGAGAAGGGGTTGCCACCTCACGGGTGATTAATTTCGGGATATACCTGGGAAGGGTAAAATTCATTCGACAAAATATTACTCTAGAATTTCCTCCTCCGAGATACAACAATCAGCCTGGGGGGTTATTTTGTAATCTCGCTTGAGTGAAAATACGTCATAAAATACGGAAAATTTATGTCATTTTTCGTAGTTCAACTCAACGACTCAGGCAGCGTGACCGTCTTTGGCTCCCAAGTGGTGATCTGCAGGTGTTTTCCTTGACTCGCCAGCTCTTCCCCGCAACTCACTGGCTCTTTCGGCTCTTGATCCATTTCATTTTCCTCAGCCTTTCATTATTTCCATCCCACGTGTCATGAGGAACGTGAAATGAAGTTTCCGCAATCGTTTCCACGGTCCTTTGGGGATCGAGACCCGATCATTAAGAGAGCGAAATGGGTCTCCCGCCCTCCCGTAAAGAGTCATTAAAAAGATGAGATTACAAAATAACCCCCTGACTCAAGTTCTCTTGGAAGATGTTGTAAACAATGTAGTGAGTGTTACGCGAAAACAATAGGGCGCAATTAATTTAGGTTGCATAGTTCAGGCAATGCCCGGACAGCACCACTGCGCACCGACATAAGTATCGTGTGGCACAAGCTGCGAGGCATTGAATTCGACTTAAGTTCTAAGTTGTCGGTGCTGATTTCATTACCGTTTAAATCAACTCGAAAAAAACATTTATCCATAGTCATTGTTACAGCTAGAATTTATTTAAATACGTAACCGGGGTAAAGGGCATCAATCTCTCTCTGTTGAAACACTCGTTCCCGCTCGACAACCGAGGTTAAGGTGGTACCACCGTAAAATGACTTACTTAAATTCCATTTAGTTTCGATTCTGATTACGCAAACAAAAACGTGTCCTCTTTTTCATAAATGAATAACAAAACCCGACCTTACCTCGTTATTTTTTTTTTCAAAATGACCTTGAAAGTATGTGGGTTTCAATGCGAGAATAGGAGAATCTTGTGAAGAAAAAAAAAACAATATTTCTCCACTTGCCATTAATGCCATTTTCGCATTTTCACAATTAACTGGAAGCAAACAAATTCTATTATAAAATTGAATGATGATAACATTAAGCCACCCACCCATCGTAGTTTTTTAGTTATGAGCAAATAAATACTGGAAATGACGTCAAAATGTGTTGATTCAATAGAAATGGCATTCGGCTCATTTGGCTTGAAAAAGTGTTCGTTAAAAATGTTATCGTCGAATATTCTGCATATTGTGTATCATAATCTTTTTTATAATAGCTAAGGAATTTCCTCACTGAAAGCAGTATTTTTAAACTGCATAAGGTAAAAGATGGAATTCAGTATTTGTTTTGATTCACAATGGCAGTAGAGCCTCCTTGAGCATTACTGGCTTGGCTAGAGTTTGGAGGGGTAATCTAGTTCGTCCCGAGTGCTATTGCTCCAGTCTTCAGTTGGCAGCTAGAAAATGCAAAATGACTTAAGCTATCGAGCTGCGTTGATCTGAAGCACCCATGCTACACACTATCATTACACTAAAAGGATGGACGAATTTAAAATCTGATAATCATCCAACTTCCTTGTGATTCCGCGCTGACTACTTAAAACAAGGCTACCTAGGAATCTTTTTCCACGGTGAGTTCCATAGAGGCTTTCAAGGAACGTTAATTTTTTTAGGCTTGTTCACGGATACCTGTGCAGCTTGATAGGTTTAACTTTAAAGCACTTCGGGAAATCGGGGAATCTGGTTTCAGAACTCTGTCTCTACGGATGATGTTCTCCCTGTAAATTTCTCACATTTCTCTTCTCTACGGGCGACTGCGGTTAAAAAGTGCAATCGTGGATAATCCCGGGGAGCTTTAAAATTTAAAATGGAAGTAATTCTGGAGATCAATTTTGGCAGTTGGAATTCTAGTGATGGCTGTATCAATGAACTACTGACCAGCCACAGATGGTCTCAACCTGAAAGACGATCTGGGTAAAGGCAAGGGTAAAGTTTACCAAGCGCCAAGTCTAACAGCGTGCGGAATCCACACGCCCTATCGTGGGGGGCCCAAGTCCCCCACTGTACCCGATGTTATCGAGGAACAACTGGTGCAAAGGATATGGCATGTATTGGATTTCTGCTTGGCGTGTAAAGTTTAAACAGACAAGAGAAGGAACCAAATGGGGATATCATAAAGCTATCATAAAGTAAACTAATGAAATCATTTCAAGTTTATATTCGTGATTTTGTTCGAATAGAATGGGGATGAAATTAAAGCGACAGTTAAACAATCTTCAAGTTGAAGGTGATTCGCAGTTTCGTATCCGGAATGAGGCTAGGGTAACCAGTGTGTTTGGCCGCGCATGTATTACCTAATATCAAGAAGGAAACTAAATAACTCAGGGATATAGAGTGGAATCGAAAGAGTCGTGAAATGTAATAAATTACTGGGTACTATGTAACTTTTCGTTGCTATATCCAGTAGCCCGCGATAGGCAGGTCTGTAACGCGCTAGTAAGCCTACAAGAAGATAGCTGTTCAAATCCCTTGACGGGTTTGGGTTCTGTGTTTGTTCTAACATTAAAATATTACATTGTGTGGTACAATTTAACTATGACGAGCGAAGTATCAAATACCCAATTCCACGGCAGCAAATCATTACACATTTGAAAAATTCACTCAATATTTCTCTAGTTTAATATTAATACACTGTCACGGGTATGTACAGGAAAACACGAATTTATAAGCATCATTGAATTTTTAGAATTGATAGTAAAAGTGAGGGAAATTAATGCACCTTTTTGTTTTTATAAATATATCGTTTTTACTAAGTTAACTCAGCAGTACATTAAGTCCTTCATAATTCATCCATTAACCTTTACCCATTCCAATTCCAAAGCAGTTGGATAAGCTGAAATCCAAATTCCGCTATTTCTAAATTTTTCATTCACGCGGATGAACGTAAATGGTTAAATCCTCTAATAAAAACTGTACGAAAAAATTTTAATTGGCAATTAATCTGCGTCATTCTGCGCCCTTCGGGGACGTCTAGAGAGTCCCTCTATTCTCCATCCCCGAGTCCGGAAGGAGAGAGCTGGAATATAGCCATCAGGGAGGAAGGAGAGGTGGAGAGCTTAGAGGAAGGAGCGGAGGAGGGGCTGAAGTTGAAGAGAAGAGAGAGGTCGTCGCCATTTCAGAGCGAACGGCGGAAGGGAAGCGATGGATGCACGAACGATTTCCCGTAAGCCTCCCCATCACGGCTCTCGGATTGAAATGAGGGTGGAGGGTGGGAGGCTGGAGGTAGAGTGGTAGAGAAGAAAATATAGAGGGCTGAGAAGATCAACCCTCATAGTAGTATCAGAGAGAGAGGAAGCGAGAGAGGGGAAAACAATCCACTTAAAGGTGGTTCTACCATGAAATGGCTTTAATGGAATTCAATGCACATTCTGGCTGCTCTTCTAAAAAATGTGTCCTCAGTTTAAAACGAACAACGAAATCATACTGCTGGATTTCTAACATGCATTGCGGGTGGACAATCGCAAATCATACTGTTGGGTTTGTAGCATGCATTGCGGGTGGGCATTCGCAAATAACACTTAAGGAAAATGACATTCGAACTCGAGCTAGGATCTCTTCAGAAAGGACTGCCGTGAGGATTAGCATACTGCTGTCGACGACCGAACACTAGGTGGTATATGCACTGAATGCAAAGTAGAGATAGTAATAGGGCCAGTGAAAATTTCGGAGCAATGTTTAGAGAAGTAAATGCGCGAGTTCTTTTGTACACGGTGTACAAGGTAGACGATGTGTTGCTGTCAGAGATCCCACAGCGTTTACGAAAGCTCCAGAATAAATTCTGCTAAGTGACAGAATAAAATTGAGGGCGCATGCGTCGAAGGCCAAAGTATTGCTTTTTGAGGACAATGGAAAGAATAGTTGTTTAATGAGGGGTAACGGTGATTTAATGGAAAAGGTGGATGATTTTGCGCTCTTAGTCCGAATTTTGGTGAAAGATGGAAACATACATAGATGAGCAAATTTTAAGACGTGCGAATGCAGGAAGGAAAGTCATAATATTAATATTTATTAACCATTAGCACAATTAAGTGATGGGTGCTGTCCAAGTTACAAGTATAAAACATACAAATACAGCACAATACTAACATGATCAATACAAACAGATTACAATGAAATACTTGCGAAGTCAAGTTCGAAGTATTCTTCAATGCAATACAATGGTTTGTCAACCAACCATTTCTCTAATGCCCTTCGAAATTTACATGATCTGGCCATTTGAAGGGAGTTTGGCAACATTCTGTATAAACTAGGACCCATGTTTAAAGTTTTGTGTGTTATTGTTCATCTGCACTGAGTTACATTCAGACTTAACTTTGTTATTGTGTTGTAACTGTGTATGTCAGCCCGAGTAAGGTAGTCATCACAATTATCTTTGACTTAGAGGAGGGAATGCATTGCAGATTGATTGCAAATGGTCATAAAGCCAAATCTACGGAACAGTGGGCGACAGCGTTCCATGGGACCAGCATTGGCAAGGATTCTAATAGCCTTTTTTTCCAACATGAATACCTTTTTCACATCCGTGGCGTGGCCCCACAGCCGCAGACAATAGGCAAGATGGGAGTGGAAGAAAGCATAGTAGGCTGATACAAGATAAGCATCATCAACACAAATTTTGAGCTTTCTCAGTAAATTCAGTGCCCTTGAGAGTTTTTTGCTGACAGCATATAAATGGTTATGTATAATTTTAGGCTTTCCCGGCGAATGATGCTGATGAGTTGTTCTCGGGTTCCCCACTGGGTTAGGCCTTCCATGATTGCCGACGTTTCGGCAGGAGACTTTCCTGCCAATTTCAAGGCTTCGAATGATGGCCTACAGCCTTGAAAATGGCAGGAATGTCTCCTGCCGAAACGTCGGCAATCATGGAAAGCCTAACCCGGGGGGAAACCCGAGAACAACTCATATAAATGGCTCCTCCATTCAAGAATAAAACGTAATCTTCGGAAACGTGGTGGTATTCCATCACAACAATTTATTAAAGTGAGGAAACTTTTGCAAAACCACGTAAAAAATTACACGCAACCACGACCCGGGTTTCGACGGCTGAGCGTCATCATCAGGTGATCAAAAATGTAAAGCAATCCCTTATATACTATCAGTTAGTTGCGGGGGGGGGGGGGGTAGTGGAGTGAGGGGGACGGGAATGGTCAACAAAAGAGGAAAGGATAGGGGAGTTGGCGGGCAGCAAGCATTCATTTAAAAGATTAATATCTGGGTCAACATTTCGTTTTAAAATTTCGAGCTGTTCAAATGAATTTAGCTCACGTCGGTTATCAGTAAAATGCAGTACTTTAACTTTAAAATCACTTTCATGGTCACAAGTTAAAAGGTGTTTGGCAAAATTACTCTTTTCTTCATGGTGATTTTTAAATGCACTGTAATGTTCTTTGGTTCTGGTCTGGAAACTTCTCGAAGTCTGCCCCACGTAGACACCTTCATAGTCGTTGCATGAGAGTTCGTAAATACCACTTCTGCACATAGAGCCCACTTTATATTTGCAATGTACAAACAAGTTTTTTAGGCTCATGGTTGACTTATATTATACATAGAATTGGTCTTTGGGGAATGCTTTTACAACATTTTCGGTTACACGACCGTAATACCTTCCAGAGCTCCATTTTTTACAATCCATTTTACCACTATTACCAGAATATATTAGAATAACAAAATTTTTCTTCTTCTTTTTACAAATTAATTTGTCTATTATTTAGGGTGAATAACCGTTTGCCAAAGCTACATGCTTAGTTATGTTCTTTTCTTTCTCAAATTCTTCTTTGATAAATGGGACATTAATAAGCCGGGTAACCAAGGCATGGAATGCTGCCATTTTTTGTTAATGGCAGTGTCTTGAGTCAGCAGGAATGACGATGTCAGTATAGGTTGGCTTTCTATAAATTGTAAATTTATGACGATCATTCACCAGGGAAACAGTCAAATCGAAATAGTTCATATAACGTTTGTTATCAGTTTCATGCGTAAAAAGGATTTTTGGATGTACATTGTTTAAAACTTTATTAAAATGGTTCAACTGTCAGTCTGTCCCATTCCATAGAATCAAAATATCGTCCACATATCGTTACCAGTATATTACCCTATTTAATAGGCTATGTTCTGTGTTAAAAAGTTTAATTTCATAATAATCTAGAAACATGTCAGCAAGTAAAGGATTATGAAGTCAATACATTTACTAAGGTAGTCACCATGGTCTAAAATAACTACAGAATTGCCTTTGTCCGCTTTCTGCACAATGAGGTCTTCAGTTTTTATCTGCCTTTTAATAGAGTTCAAAGATTTAAGGACATTTAGTTCTTTTCTTGAGGGCGAATAAGTTACATCATTGAGTGATTCACCTTCAAGATCTAATATAATCTGGTAATAGTAGTAAAATAGATTGTAAAAAATGGAGCTCTGTAAGGTATTACGGTCGAGTAACCGAAAATGTTGTAAAAGCATTCCCCAAAGACCAATTCTATGTATCATATAAGTCAACCATGAGCCTAAAAAACTTGTTTGTACATTGCAAATATAAAGTGGGCTCTATGTGCAGAAGTGGTATTTACGAACTCTCATGCAACGACTATGAAGGTGTCTACGTGGGGCAGACTTCGAGAAGTTTCCAGACCAGAACCAAAGAACATTACAGTGCATTTAAAAATCACCATGAAGAAAAGAGTAATTTTGCCAAACACCTTTTAACTTGTGACCATGAAAGTGATTTTAAAGTTAAAGTACTGCATTTTACTGATAACCGACGTGAACTAAATGCATTTGAACAGCTCGTAATTTGAAAACGAAATGTTGACCCAGATGTTAATCTTTTAAATGAATGCTTGCTGCCCGCCAACTCCCCTATCCTTTCCTCTTTTGTTGACCATTCCCATTCCCCTCACCCCACTATCCCCCTCCCAACTGACTGATAGTATATAAGGGATTGCTTTTCATTTTTGATCACTTGATGATGACGCTCAGCCGTCGCAACCCGGGTCGTGTTCGTGTGTAATTTTTTATGTGGTTTTGTAAAAGTTTCCTCACTTTAATAAATTACTCCATTCAAGCTTGTGGTCCAAGTAAAAGACCAGCAATTTCACTGGCTCACATTCCTTGATGCTAGGTTTAAAACTACAGACAAGGGATTGAGTTTTACCACCATTCACGTATAGTTTGTTGGCTGTAAACCAGTCATTAGCTGTATGTATTATGTGGAGGATATTAAGGAAAAAGGGTTTGTCTAAAAAAGCAAAAATCGCAGTTGACAAAAGTTTACTCCTCCCCACTTGATTTTATGGCAGATTAAGGAAACATGTAGGAAAATCATGAAACAACTTTAAGATTGGAATCCGTAGCTCAGGGGAATCGATAAATGGAAGCGCGCAGTTATTTCGGTGGAAAATTTGAAATTTGATTCCGCGTTCGGCGCGTTGGAAACGCACCATGTTTACTAGCAAATACGAGCTCGTAGCTCAAACTGTGTAAGACGAATAAACAGAGAGAGCTACATCGAATCAATGGAGGCTCAGCGAAAGCCACTTTTATTCTCTCATACTAATTATAGTGAAGCGCATGTTCCATTGACAATGTCAACAAAACCATACCTTTCATCATTGCAATTCTCTCAAATGAAACTTATTATCATTAGGACATCACAGTTATAATACGTGGAATACTAGGAAACGTATATTTTCTGCCGTGTACGAACAAACTTTGCAAAGACGAAGAAGCGAACTTACTGGATAAGTGATGCAACACAACAGCTTATTGAAAAAAATAATGCAAGGCGAAATGAATGGAAAGAATCGCGGAGGTGGACCAAAAAAATCAGGCACATGAAGGACATAAAATGAGGATTTAGAAGGAATAAATCGGTTATCAGAGATGAGATTATAGTGAACAGCAACAGCAAAACCAATCTTCAGATGGACGACTGCTGATGGTGTTGATACACAAATGAAATGTTAGCAAAGAGCCAATATCAGAAAAAATTAAGGCATCAATTGATCTAATTTGTTCAGTTATCTTCAAATATAACTGTATTTGCTGAAGTCAAAATTAGCTTGTTTCTAAAAATGGTGTTGTATTCGGCACTTCGGGAAAATTTCCTTATACTGTTAGGATATAAGGACCTTAGGCAAGAGGCCACTGGCTTGGAATAAAAAAAAAGTATTCGTTATGAAATGTGTTCGTCAACTGAACTGGATGTTTATTATTTTTAATAAATATGCAGGACTACTTTGAAAAAAAATGTTTTAGGCAACTGTATCAGTGACTGGCAAAGGCATAGGATTTCTCATTTGTGACGACAAACGCAGTTACGAGGGCGCAATCCGAGTAAAACTTGTATAGCTGGCGAGAGCTTCGCGCCTTGGAGTCACTTTGGATACTAGTTCTCTCCGCTTTCTGAGGGTTGTACGCATGCCTATATTCCTTGCAAACAACTTGAACCTATTGAGAAGGAATTCAAAAAATGATACCAGTGTCTCATAATGTACCCAGGTGTAGGGAAATGTTTTATAACAAATACACAGAATACACCGGTTACAGACGAAGTAATTATGAATGCATGATAAAAGACGAAAAATAACAGATTTCATACTTAAATACAAGTATTATTCGAGAGATATTTCAAGTATATTATGCTCAAAAAGTAAAATATCAACACTTTGATTACAGATAAAGTAATAATTCAGAGGTAATTTAGTTAACAGGATGGAATTTTGGTTGAGAACTCTGGTAATTCATAGAATGCTTTAAGAGAAAAAATTCAACAGCTAGTACAAACAGTTCCGGCTGAAGTTAATTTACAAGAGTGGGCAAATATTTTATTTGGCCGCTCTGAATAAAGAATTTATTAACCGATTGTTATTTCTTAAACTGCACATTAATTTTAGGGATGCTAAGGGGTTTTAAATTATCCTCATATGATTAGAGTTTCCTTTCCCGCCAGGAATTCATAGTTTCATTTATAATTTGCCTCCAAGCTTCGAGTTTTACGAGGTAAGATATTTATAGGGATAATTTATGTCATACCTACTTCTTGAAGGTAATTGTAATTTTAACCATTAATTATTGTGTAATTTTAGCCACAGTTCCTTTCAATGGGCTGGTGACAAGAATGTTAATGTAGGAAACCGTTATTCCGTAGGTTTTACTGTGCCTTTTATTGAAGCTGATGATGATGGGAGGGAAAACACAGATGTTACAGTTTCCCACAAGTAATGTTAATTTCACAACTAGTTTTGACGCACTCCGTCATAATCAAGTGGAAGTTTTGCACTTGATAATGACATAGCATGTCGAAACTAGTCCTGAAATAAACTCATTTCCTTTGGTAAACTACAACATTTGTGTTTTGCTTCCATTATGAAGGCAAAACCATATCAGCTTTGAATTGTTAATTTATATTTGTGATGATTGTCACTCACTTATACGAAAAACCAAGGAGGTCATTATGGATGGAAATGCATGCAGGGAGTCTGTAGCATTTCCCGATTTTCATACTTACTGTCCTCTTTTCACATTCATTAACACGTCGCTGACTGGCCACCCCAACGACCGGCCGCTAGTGACATTTGCCCACGTTGCCCACGTCATGGGTGGACTAAGTGATAATGGTGACACAGCGCACACTGAGAAAAATCCATCATTACGCCGAGAAGGGGCAGATGCATTCCGATTTTTTTTAATGACAGGAAAGACAGGGCCTGCCGAGACATCGTGTTAAGCATAACAGCAGGTTCCCTTTCTAGAAATATCCTATAATGGCTTGTGTTTAGAATGGAGTGAGTGCGATGCAATTATAGAAAAATAAAGTTAAAAACATAATAACAATGGTATCACGGAAAATGGGCGAAATGATGGTGGGTTTATGTGATTGAACATGATGAATCCCTCGTAATTCATAATCGGTGCTTCGTCAAAATCAACCTTTTATCCACATAACCATTCGTAAGTTTCTGCGACGATAGAATAATCATCTCTAAAAGGATGAAGAAGTGCACCACGTCAATTGCTTCTGCGGGAGGTCCTACATAGGTGAAACCTCTCGGTTGGTGAGCGCGCGCATGAAAGAGCGCCAGAGAGCGAAGGAAAATAAACACTTTAGCCGCTCCGCCGTCTCCGAACACGTATGGAGTGAACCAAGACGCACAATGCAATTTGAAGAGGCAAGAATAATTGATAAGGAGAGGCGATACTTTAAAAGGCAAATTAGAGAAGGTATTGAAGTAGGAAAAAACGCTCATGAATTACAGTAGGGAGGACGTGTAACCACTACACAGTGCCTGGAAAATAGCTGTCCGTACCTCAATCGAATTTATCGCAGCACCTAGATACACAGGGCAAAAAAAACGCTGCATAAACATGCCAAAAAAGGCATCACGGCGCCTCCAACCTAAAGATGCTGGCTGGATAATCTGCAAAAATGTCTCACAACCAACTCATGTGGAAGAAATCCCAAAAATAATTATCTTTTGACTACAAGTTTTCCAAGTCTCTCCAATTTGTATGCATAAAAAATTTTCTGCTTATTTAACTAACGCACTTTCATAGGGCCTTCTAAAATTTTTGATAGACAATACGACTCCCTCCGTGAATAGAAAAGTATCATTTCTTCACCTCTGTACCATCATTAATAATCAAATCAGGTTTTTTTGCTGCTATGATTTGCACATTCACGTCTTCCGGTTTTCCCCGAAGAAAAGGCATATTATTAGAGATTTAGTTTAATCTTTTTGGTGACTCAAATACTATATCCAAAGTAATTCATGCACCCTGTGTAAAGATATTATATTAATTATTCGCATTACTTCATTAATGTATTAATGCATATATATAATGAGGTGAGAATGGCTGCAATAAATCCTTATGATATTGATCTAGGTGTGTGCGGTTATAGCTGGGATGATAGTAGCTTAATTTAAATACTATTGCCCATTAATTTTTCCATTTTTTTATCGGAAAGGCAAACTGAGGGATTAGCAGCATACCATACTCTGTATTACTGGAATGGCAGCTGAGGAAAGATCCCCTAATGTTCCGTTTAAATTACTTGGGTATAATGATAGTTTACTAGGCGGCTGTACCTTGCGTTCACACGATTTCCAGTTTACCTTCGTAGTAATGTTGGTGCCATCTGGTGTAGAGCATGGAATTGCAAAAATAAATAGTTGAAGAAACATATGCACCTTTGTAGTGACGCTGTTACTAACGACACAGAAAAAAGTAACTGACGTAGAGGATAGATATTTCATATCCTTAAAACTTAGCAACTATCATAAATAAATTTTTTCGAGCATGGATTGCACGTTCATATCTCAATATAATCACGAAATATTGTGGAATTAGGACACGGGTCATTCACATTTCGTATTAATAAAGAATGCCAAATGACCTGTTAAATGTATCAACTCTTACGCCTTTGAATGTACTAGCTTGGCGTATTTATCCAGGAGAACTTCTATTTCTCTTTCAGTGTAGTGCTTCCATCTTCCTACTTGAAACTTCCCTTTCTAGCTCGTATTCCAACCTAACAGCCTTTCACACGAATTTCAAATGCCAGTAACCAGCACCGACGCTAGTAACGCTATCGTGGTTAAAACATTCATTAAGGTCCCACACTAAAGCGTCATATATGGTAATGTATGTAAAGCGATACGATATCTATATGCAACTACAGAAATCAATACGTAACCATCTGTAAAAATCTATAAGTATATATAAGTATCTATGCATCCATATAAATATATACGTTTCTATAGAAAAACTAAGCTAAAAATCTATAGTTTTGATTAAAACTATATAATAAGTAACGACAAAAATATACACGTAACTATAAAAATCTATACGTTTTTACAAAAATGTATACATATCTAAGGTAATCTATACGTTTCTAAAGAAAAAAACTATAGATCTGTAAAGGAATTTTCACCTATACATGTAAACATTATGGATTAAAAATATATTTAAATGTCATACATAACACATGTGTGGAAAACATATTGATGAAACATGCATGTTAAACCCACATATTCCCCCATACATGTAGCATATATCGGCGGTGAAACATATCATGAGCAGATGTATAGATAGATAGATATTTATTACTTTCAACAAATGAATTTACAAACACACATGAATAAATGCAAAGAAAAGGAAGCTTTAGGTAGTCTTATAAGGTATTTCCTGTGTTAAGACTACATTCATATAAAAAAATATGGTGCAAAAAATTATCATGTGACACTTAAGGTTTCCAACATTAATTATAAATAATGTATGTGAAAAAATATGTATTAACAAGTAGATAATACAATAGCTCAATAAAAAATGTATTCCAAACAGTGTTTAAACATTTTGCTGAGTAAACAGCCATGATTTTAAAAATTTCAGAAATTTCCTGAAGACATTCTCTCTTTTTATATTTTCAGGTAAAACATTTGGCACAAACATGGCGAATATATGTCCATATATATTCATTATAGCTCCCATATATGGGGCTTCAGTGTGGTGTTAGCGGCAACTTGCCTTTCAATTCTATTCAATTTAAAAAGTGCTTTATTTCCAACATTTGCCAACAATACATAGGAAGTAGAAGAAAATAACAAAACAAAATAACAAGACAGATATAACAACGCAAATGTGGACCCTGGTGTAGGCTTTGCGCCTCTTCAGGGCAGGATTGCACCTTTCACAGGAGTTATTATCACTGGATAGTTGTGCGGGACCTTCACGAGGTGAACTTTCTTATAGCGTCCGAGTTACTCGTGCAGAAAGCTAGAAATGTATAACGGTACGCAAGAGCCTTATTAGCATTTCTTCACCTAATCCGGTCACATTGCTATCACCTGCAAGGAATGCAAAATGGATACGCAGGGAAATCCGACAACGAGTGTGCTCCCGGGCTGTTTGCGAAGAAATCTCAGATGCTGAGATGAATTAGCTCCACGCGAAGAGGGGATTTCTTTTATCTCCAGCGAGTAAGCCGAGGAAGAGAGAGGGAGGGGATTGGTTTTGGGTGAACCCACCCGGTTCAGAGTTGCCTCCGTGTTTGTTCTCGCTCGTGATCTAAAGGAAGAGAGAGGGGGAGGGAGGGAAGAAGTGAGTGATGCTGCGATGGAAGATCCATGGACCAGGAGCAGATCAGCGAAAGGGTGGAAGGGAATCCACCACACTCTCCCTCGGATGCTTTCCAAGCACTCAGGAATGAAAAGGAAGCATGGAGAGCTCCAGAGACGAGAGAGGGTGAATGCGATATGATGTTTCGAGTGCGATGTGCAGGAGATATCGAATTTCGATATCGATCTTCCAGGTGGCTTTACGCTTGAGTTTGAATTCCATGAAAGTGAGGAGTTTAACAGATGTCTCAATTTATATCGCAAATTGCGGGGCATCATTCTCCTTACACATTACTTCCGGTTATTTTCCTGGAAAAATGATGGAATCAAACAAGAAAAATGCATATTTCAAAAATCGTCTAATTTAGGCAATGAATGCATCAGTGCATCGCACTCTTCGATTTCTACGGGCATCCGAGGAGTTTTAAATATTTTTTATAAATTACATTGAATATTTTTGTAAACATCGGTGAGTAGGTACTCACTCGCGAGATGATAAATAATACAGTGCCTCAAATATGGCGGATTGAAATATAAAAAACATAAAAAGGGGGACATTAAGAAATTTTTATGGCCGAATAATCTTTGTCAAGGGACAGAAGGAGAATGACTTCCATTCGAAATCGAAATTTATTGGAATTCTTCAGTGAGTGACTCATATTTTTATGTTTTTTATATTTTTATCCACCACATTTGTGGCACTAGATTCAACATATGCGTGATTAGTAAGAGAATTGGGAATGAAATTACTCAGCAGTTTTCCACTTTTTTAATGCTAAGTAATATCATTCCTAATGAATAAATTCCACCACATCTGCCCGAAGACAACTTTGTTTATTAGTAAGAGAATGTTTTTATTTCATTCAATCATTCAATATTTGAACAGTCATAAGTCTTACCTTTTGAGCAATCTCAAACAACAAGTAACATTTACAGGTAAAAATACACATATATGCCAAAGTAAGTCCTCCTCTGGAAAAAATAATTTGTGGTTTACATTTTTAATCCCCACCCTCAGTCATGTGATAGGGGTTTCTCTGGATGCCATGCGATTTAATCGCTGAATCGGAATTCTATTAGAAGAAAAAATAGAAGCCAGTCTATTTTCCGTGAAGGTGCCTAACTGTAATCGATAAGTACAGATTCCTACCCCTATCGACACCTATTTCCATAGATGGATTGCACATCGAAGTTCCAATTGCAAGAGATGTGTAATGCTACTGTTACAAAAGTAACTTTCATGTGTAAATTCGCATTCCAGGATGTTTTATGTATCGAATTGCAATGTGATGTGCTATCATACTACAGAAATACTATGCGCCCTATATTCCAGCTTATTTAGACGCACGGACGACATGACATGACTTAATGATCTCAGGCATTACTTTGTGATACTCCCAAAATAAGTAAATGAACATTTGGTGATGGTTACTGGAATTTTCAATGCGTTTCAACGTAATTTGGTTGAAATAATGGTTGAAATACGAGTTATGACAATGGAGGCTCAAGCAGAACTACTTTGAAAGGAAAATTTAAGTGCTCCTGGTCAAATACAGCAAGAAAGTCCATTCAAAGGTGGAAGAATTGATTCAATCAACATCCTAGACAGATATGGAATGTGAATGCTGTTAAGTACTGCTGCAGGCGCGTAGATTGCTTCAATTGCTTCCTAGTTTCCAATTCCTCACTCTTCACTAGGGATGGGCGGCATTCAAAAAAGTACCGGTATTTTTTTGATGAGTATTAAAAAGCAATAACTTGCCCGGTAGTACCGAAGAAAAAATACCGGTATACCGGATTTATGTAATTCATTAAATATTTTAATTTCTTACAAATTCGCATACGTTTCACCCTAATTTTCCGGAATGTCGGCAATTAGAATATCAATCCAAAAAGATACACAGAAATTTCCATCCATTGGCATTTTTAACGAACATTCATCGGGGATATACATCTGCTATTCAGTAAATGCTTTTCATTTTACGCTGTATGTTTGCGCTCGTCGCTTTTTGTTGGAATCATTTTAAATCACATGAAGAACGATCTGTATTGTTTTAATGTTGTGGTCAGGTAAAATCCCCTGTCATAGTGATCAATCCTTGCGGTTGCACAAACGTTTAACTTTCAGGAAAAAATATTTGTATTTATACGGTTCAAAATTATCGTTTGTCTGGTGTTCGGCATACGAAAATTTATATTGACCTATCATATCAATAATGATAACAAACATATCTCAAAATCACGGTTATGTGAATAAGAAAAAAAGACAGACATATTACGACGACATTTGACAATTTAGTGTAGTGAGTAAATTTTCGTAGTTAGTTCCGTTAGTTGACGCAATATGGCAGCGCTGTCTAAATACCAGTATTTTTAGTACCGGTTCCGACCGTCGGAAGTAAAAATTTTTTTTATTAAAAAAAATTTTAAATACTGGTTGTTATAGGTGTAGCGAAACTTGGTGGCACTCGCTTGTGAAAACATGACGCGGAGAGGAAAGCATATATGAGATGTGGGATGAAGCGGCCGAGCCTTTTTCCAGAGGACCCTGTGGGAGTCCTTAGAAAATTTTTCCCGCTCATCAACGCTTGGTTTACGGTCAGTGTTCACTAAGCCTCTGCAAGTGAGTGCCACCAAGTTTCACTATACCTATACTACCGGATTTAAAAAAATATTATCGATACTTTTTTGCCCATCCCTACTCTTCACCAGAGGACACAAGCATTTCTACTACAGTAAACTGAAAATCGTGTGAACGCAAGTAAGTTATAGCCATCATGTTAACCACCATTCAACCCTAGAAATTAAAATGGGTCATCAAAGCCGTATTCGAGAAAACAAATTTAGGTACACACATAAGTGCAATTATTGTTCGTTTAAGAGAGTGAGACACGATATAACACAATATCATGAGAAATGCCCAGTCACGCGTTAAATTATGAAATTCGGTAGCTTATTATATGTTATATGAGGTACGCTGCAATCCGAAATCATGCTTTATGGGATAAAACGCGTATTTTCCATCACCTAATTAAAAGCTCGAGGTGAAATCGAAATTTAAATATCGCGCAGTCCCAGGGGTGTGGAGATCCCGAACGCACAAACGAAGCTCTCCTTTCTCCATTTCATTCATTTTAATTATTTTTTTTTTTTAGAGAGAAGGAGATAGATGAGAGAGATAGAAAGAAGGAATTTATTTTGCTGAGAGAGGAGCATCATCCACCTAGAGGCAGCCGTCGGTCGCGGTCTCCCCGAACAATGCAAAACCCAGTTGAAGCCTCGCCGGCCGAGTGATGGCGGACGTGGAAGCGAAGGGGCCAGCAACGCTTGGCCACCCCTACCAGTTAATGAGGGCATGATAATTAGGGGAAATTGGCACCACCACGCTATCCAACCCTACCCCCCCCCCCTTCACACTCCACTACCCTTCTCTTCCGCTCTCGTGCAGTTCCGGCCCTCCGTTTGGACGGCCGAGTGATGAAAAAAAAATTAATGACTAAAGGCGCTTCGTGTGATGGCGCTTCAGTAAGAGACTCCGAATTCTCTTAAGCGCAGAGCTCAACCCGACTGACGTCGATGCATGTACTTCAGCCTTTAAGCAGGTTCCACCGCGACTACGTGAGACAAAGCAAATACTGAATTATACCTTTTCGTATGAATTGCTTGAAAAATACTGCTTTCAATGATGGCATGCCTTACTTAATTAAGAAACTAGCTTATGATACAAAAAATGCAGGTTATTCCAACTGAATGATATCTTTTCGTTCGTAGCTTTATCAAAAATACAGCTTTTATTGTTACCACGCAGTAGTTTATTACAAAAAAGATAAGATAAAAACTATGAAGATTATTTGGAGAAATTTTTTAAAACCATAAGCGCCGTCTTCAGCACCTTTTTTATTGAAATAATGTATTTGGACTTCAGTCCCCATTATTATTCTCAATTAACTCAAAAACTTATATGTAACTATGCCTTCACATTATCAATATTTAATATAAACATCTTTCCGCCTCTTTTTTCGCGAAAATGGCATTTATATGAGAAAATTCTCTTTTCCCCATATTTTACCCATGATTACATATGTATTTAGTGATAGATACGTCATATATTTCCAATTCTATTTACGAAAAAAATAGCACTAAAAATGCTGTTTTGTTGTCCATATAAAACAAAAGACGCCTTTTTCTAAAAGAAGCCAGAATATGAATTGAAGACTGTTAAAATTATTTTACAGTGGAACCACCAATAACCAAAATTTGACACCGGAGATAGAAAAGATGTACATAAGTACCCATTTCTTTATAAAAATTGATGCAACGACATGGATAAAACAAATCAAAATTTAAAATAAAAGTACCCAGGGTGTAATGGGACAAGTGAGAATATTAAGTGCTAACGTACCGGTTATTGCGTGTGATATTTTGCAGCGGAGAAACTCTCAGCGGAACTAAGTGGCCTTAAAGGCCTTTTTACGTAAAATTATTTCAGAAATTAAAATCAAACTGAATTCTGCGTGCTCAAAATTGAATTCTGAAAGTCTCGGATGAACACTGTGGTATGATGTAGATCTTTGAGCATGTATACATTAGAGACACTGCTGGCAAGGAACGTTTTCTCCAGAGAAACCACCAGGCGTGTGACGTAAGACAAGGTAAAGTTAGCGATAATACCTATGACTGACATCACATGTGCCAACTTGCTCTGACCCCACTGACAATACATTGCAAAGATAGCTCACACCCCCTCTCTTGTACACATGCTCGAAGGTCCAGCTCTCCGTCTCCATTTCTGATCGGTGCATGAGCAGAACGTTTGTTCATATTTCTCTTGAATACATAATAATCGATTTTTGCATTCTTCCACAGAACCCTACTGCTTTTTACATTTTCATCAATATTATGGTAAATTCGACAGTCTATGGTGGTTACATGGTGGTACAGTATTATAGTACTTAAATAAAACTGCAGTAATTGTACTGTCCACTTAAATTTGTAATGTAAATATTACACTACTGTTTCGACGTTTCTTAGGGCATCATCATAAGGTCTACATCTCTATGGGTGTAGACCTGATGGGTGTAGACCAGATGATGACGCCCTAAGAAACGTCGAAACACGTGTAGTGTAATATTTACATTAAAATTTAAGTGGACAGTACAATTACTGCAGTTTTATTTAAGCACAATATTATGGTAGCTTCATTGGTCCAGGAGCACACTCTACAAGCACTGGAAATTCTCACCATGCAGGATATCACACCGTTCCGTAGAGTTGATTCTAGCTCCGCCACCGGTATTTCCTGGAAATACTCTCCTCACATGAGTTTGCTAACGGATGCGAGGCTGGGAAGGAAGAATAAGTATCCTACTTATTTCTCTTTTCAGCAATGACAATCGAATCTGACGCATTCAACGAATATAATATAAGCCGATACGATCACGATACTGTTGCTGAATTTCTTTCAATTTTCAGTACTGAATTAAGTATCGTGTAAGAGGGTCTTTATACCAACAGAAGTGCACAGAAAAGTAATGCATAGCACGGGTAATTCGCGCAACTTCTATGGTACACATGCTCGAAGGTTTAACCCTTATGCGGCAACGTTCGTACAGTATGTCCAAATGTCTAATTTCACTCTCTGACTGCGGAGATCGACTTCACCCCACAAGCTCAAAAAACAGTTTCCCTCTCCTGCGGCGATTGAGTGTATCCCCAGAGTAATTCCATAGTGAGAACTCTTACTCCACGCAATTACGGTTTAAAAATAATTTGACCATTTTCGCGTGAAGCTAATTTTTGTTATTTAACACCAAAAATTGTAATCATCTTTTATTTGGGACTTGGAATACGTAATGATTGAAACTAGTAATCATTTAGCACGGTGAATTGGTTTAACCTCCTTGCACCAAGCATGTTTGGAGAATCAGCCACAGTGATTAAACATACATTCTTGAAATTTTAAAGCCGAAAATGAGAAACTGCTAATAATTACTGCCACTATTACGATTATAAGATGGAAACTATCGTATTTCGATCCTCCGATATCTTCTCATCGTGTATATCACTCCCCACGCCGTGATTTATGGCAAGGAGTAACAGAGGAAGATGGGAAAAAGGAAAGCCTATTGAGCGCCACCATACGCGGCTTTCGGGTGCTGGCACTTTCAGAGTTTCCCATTACGACTCGATTTCAATGGTTTTTACAAATTCAGAGTTGGGGGGAAAGGGGCGGAAAAGGGTTTTGGAGAGACGAAGGAGAGGGTGGTCGATCGTTCCCTGGTGGGGAAATTGGCGTGGTATAGGGAGGAAGAACCAGGGGTTCCTTCCCCTTTTTCCCGGAGGGGAACCCTTCCCCTCCTTGGGATTCACGCTCTCCCTCCTGGGAGGAAAAGACTGAAGGAGGGGAGGAAGGGAACGTATAAGGGGAAATGGTAAGGGTTTAAGGGGTTTTGCAGGGGGAGGGAAAGAATCCCACGGATAGGGAGAGAGGGTGGTAGGGATGATACCGCTCAATTAGCAACTTGGAGATAATGGTTGTAAGCCGGGCGTAACTTGGATTGATGAGAAATTCCTGAAGCGGGCCTATTTTCAATCATGGATCTTAAATGGCGGCGGAAAGCGGGATTGAGATGGATGAGGTACGAAGGGGAAGGGAGAGGATGGATAATACTGAGAGATAAAGAGAAAATTCAGGGTCGCGAAAAGAGGAATAACATTTTAGTTGATAGGAAGCTTGCAGGTAATCCAAGGCAACAGAGCGTGTGATGAGTACACAGCTCAAATAGTGTAAATGAGTCAGTAAGGCATCGTAAGTAAGGTTTTGGACGAAATTTTTAAAAATATTTTCAGCCAAAATTTAATGTCTAAAATGAAGTGCTGATCGGTAATTTATTTTTTTTAATGTTCAGTTACCCATTGAGACAGGATTAGCGAGTTTCGAACAAAATTCTATTTAAGCAGTTATTTCACACCGAAATTGAAATACAAACCTCACATTAGTAGATACCATGATACCAGGGTTCTCCATAAACTCCTTCATTATGCATAAAGAAAAATATGGGCATTCAAAGATGAGTGAACTTACTCAGTTGAAGCGAAAGCGTACTTGGGCATATTGGTTAGGATTTATTTCATATTATTCAAAAACGACGAAAATTTATCACGGAAAAACTAAAAAAGGTAATTTAATATATCAATTCTATTATTAAATCATGGCAAAGTAAGATTAAACCAAATATTATTTTTATTAGCAGAAAACTATGACGAATAACGCAAGAATGGATGTCATGCGACATTGATGTAGTAGACATGCATTTCTAGTCATCTGAACAACTGAGGGAAAAATTGAAAGAAAACGACACTATCTATAGAAATTTTGAATCAAACTCTTAGGTCCTACGGTACCATGAATCTAATTTTGAAGTATCATTACAATTGGCCTTATATTAACCGCAATTTACTTTTACGCAATCCGCTTACTTATGGTAGTTTGAGCGAAAAATCACTTCACCTAGAATTTGATGAATTTGGCCTCATTTTAAAGAAAAAAACTCTCATCTTCCCAATTATATCAAAATATCAACCTCTTGTCGAGCAATTTTCTGAGCAATTTGCCGAGCAACTTTTCGAGCAATTTGCCTGAAAAGGTAAGCTGTTTTACATGGGATAGATTACGGCTATGCGCTCCAGAGGGAGAATAATTAAAAAATTAGGAACTTCTAGCACCTAGATTTCGTCAAAAAACTAACGAGTGTAGATTGCATGTTTTCTCAACTATTTATAAAAAATAATCTATTACTCACCACAGTAATTTTTACAGAATTGCAACAAAAAAAACCTACTGTTTTGAAGGGTTTTCAGTCGTACGGCGGGAAGAAATGAGTCAAGTTAAAAACTTATGTAGGTTTATTTATTTAATTACTGAGTATTTTGGTCATATATATCTATATCTTTGCACCATTAATACTACAATATTTATTTCTTACTTCTTACAGACACTGAAATCAAGGAATAAAATTTGGATATGGTCTCCATTATGACTAGGGAACTATCTCGGGAAGAAATGAGTCAAGTTAAAAACTTATGTAGGTTCATTTATTTAATTACTGAGTATTTTGGTCATATATATCTATATCTTTGCACCATTAATACTACAATATTTATTTCTTACTTCTTACAGACGCTGAAATCAAGGAATAAAATTTGGATATGGTCTCCATTATGACTAGGGAACTATCTCGCTCAAACCACCTTACACCAAAACGTGTTGCTTTACGTTTGCCTTTAGTGCGTGCAAACAAATCCCGGGCGCTCGGGTGTTAATACATTGAAAACGAACACAGAGACACAATTCCCTCCAGTGTCTTCACCAAACGTGACAACTCGTTTTCTTAGACGCGGAATATTAGTAAGGCACTGCGTTTTTTCCAACTATACTAAATGCTTCACGAATTTAAAATTACGCTTAACTGAGTTATTAGACGCTGAATATCAATTTAAATCCTAAATATAAAGAAAATTATTAACTGGCCCACAACCCTGTAAGTGGAAGAGCAAAAAAAAGACACTGGGCCTTTAATATATATTTTTTTCACATAATCCTGAAGACAGCCTCAAGGGCCTTTCACTTTAACCATTTTAGCAAATAATAACGGACGAACACATGAAAGGTATGGTGAAAATCCTGCCCAGGGGAGATTCAAACCCGTGACCCTTGGATTGGGTTTATAAAACTAAGCCACTGGTTTGGACCTAAAAAAATCAAACCACAATTCATTCGGCTTGACTGAGTAGTAACTAGATCTGTAGGCTGAATTTCAATTCACAGCCAAAAATTACTGCCGATTAATTAAAGGTTTAACAACTTATGAAAGTTCATTTTAAAAATGCATGTATAATCTTCTATGAAAAGCGCGTAAAATATGCACGAAACAAAGTTGACAATACTGACCTATGTACGCGGACTCATAGACAGGCAATTTTCATCACATTTCACTAGCAGTATATGTTATCGTAATTCAATACGAGAAGAAAGCGTTTTAGCCCCTGTTTCGTAGGGCATCATATGATCTGTGTCTGTAAATATATTGAATTTGTGTATTCAGAGTGACATCAACAGCTAAAAGCTGGAATGGCATGCTCAAACTTTTAGTGAGATTTAGAGAGAGCGCATTTTCAAATTATGCTAGTTGATTCAATTTTACAATGGTGATGTAAAAACGCTATACCAAAAGGTAATTTCCGTATCTAATGAACTTAAATAAATATTTTTCTGAATTAACCTTGTTCCCAACAAAATTTATCCCGCGTAATTATTAAATTTACAACAGAAATGTCAGGTAATAAACAAAGAGCAGGCAAAATACCCCATAAGTGATCTTTTGAGTGAAATAGTTAGTTTGAAAAATATTTACTAGAAGAATAATTTGAAGCTTAGTTAATATCTTTGAGTCGTTAACGATCTGATCAATGTTGGTTTACGAAGTCTTTTTATCGTTGTTCGAGCTTATTATAAATCATGGCATTCATCAAAACCTCTTTGTAAACATTAAGATGGCAAAGGATGTAACACGATACCGTTGGAGAATAATGGAGATCCGCTTTTAGAAACCTTGTTTTACGTTTAAATTTCTTGGCATGCTAAGGGAGTCTGTAATGAGGAAAACAATATAACGTGCTTAAATTTCAAATAGCTGGAAGCTTAAAGGTGTTTACACGTTAATTCCAGCCTGATTAAAACTCGTATGAACCTCGAACGTTAACAACTTCGTTAAGTTTTTTAATAAATATGAGGAACTATCTACACCCGCTTTCGCATGAAAATGCCACGTGCAGTCTAGATACAAGGTCATCGCCCAGAGATTTTATGATGGCGTCCCAGGGCACGAAATGTTTTGTATACTATGGAACATTAATTAATATATCGAGCAACTGCCAATTGATTATCATTCATAAAACTTACCATTCCCGTAATGTAGTAGGTACATTTTACTTTGTTTATGAACAGTTATTTCACTAGAGATGTGATTTAATCCATGGTATTTCAGTCACCTGAGGACGCTCTTTCAATTGTGCTGCTAGCAGCGCTCATCACTGTCAGTGTTAGCGGAAAATGCTGTATCACAGACTTTCTCGCGGAAATTACAAGATCAACGTTGTATTTACTCAAAAATCTGAAAACTGCGAAAGATTGACACACTCTAAAGAAAAATGTCAGCGAAATGCGTTCTAAAATGGCACTGTGCATTATACGTCAGTTAAGCTATTATAAATCGGATTCAGAAAGGAATCCGAGTCACCTAGAGCAATAGCTTTCCATGCTGAGAAACAGGGTTCAAATCACTGTGAAGTCAAACATTGTTAGAGGAATCGCGATCTTAACTTGGGTGCCATTAGCACTTCAAACACAATACACCACCTTTCATATGATATGTAATAATACAGTCTACTTGGCAACCTTCGTTTATAGTGTTATGGTCCGCATGGACGCTTAGGGTTGCGTAACTCATTAAAAGGATCGCATGTCTTGGGGGCAGAAAGGAGAATCAATAAGAACACTAGAATCTTAAATATTTCATTTTATTACACGTTAAAAGCATTGGCTTACATTGCAAAATACGAAGTCGGTTCAGGTAACCTGGAGGGGTCTACGGGCTTGGCAGCGTCGGCAGCGTGGATGGCCCGGGCGGCGATGCTGATCACAGCAGGAGGTCAGCAGGGCGCGGTCGTCGGTGATGTGGTCGGCGTTCCTTTGGCGGGTACTTATGTGCGTAGTGTCTCGTAATAATCGAGCGAGGCAAGTGACAACGCCTGACCGCACCCGCGAGCTTATATAGTAAATGCCTGCCGCTTTCTATATCCAAATAAGGAGAGCCTTTGGGGATCTGCTTATTTGTGTAGGTCTAAGACTGGGGTCTAAGATCTGCTTATTTGTGTAGGTCTAAGACTAAGCTAGTTGTCTTTTAATTATAAGTATTATGTATTTCTGATAGGTCAGAGGCGGGAAGTGACAGATTCATGAGGATGGCCTACGCGTCTTTGAGATCGCCCCAAATACTTATGGATCCATACAGCCAAATAAGGAGATCTTGCTGGGTAACAACCGTGGGAACTAACTTGCTGACCCACATCGGCTTGTGCGTCATTTTGGTGGGGTCCCTATGGGATGACAGACCACATCCTCTTGCTCTCTTATTCACTCTCGGACGTTGCATGGGTGTGTTGCATACACTCATGCATTGATTCACACAGGAAGATGATGGCAAAAATGAAAAAATAAGGCCTTAGTCACTGCCTTGGTTAAGACACCAGAGGATCAGGGGCCAGGGACACAACAATTGGAAACTAACTTCGAGCTTCACTTGTTTCCGGGAGCGCTTTATTAGACTCACCGTAAGAAACGAGGTTATACTGACTCTGTATAATGGTCAGCTCTATTCCCAGTTAATACCAAATATAATATACCTACTGGGGCTCATCTCCAAAGGTGACTAAAATTTTTAGATTTCTGAAAAAAGTTGTTTGTCTTCTGGTTTTTGCTCCACATGGTTCACTGTTCCACCTAATTTTTAAGTATCTGAACATTAAATATGTAATTATATTATCCCCTTGGAGGTAAACAAAGTGCAATTCTTGGGAGTTTTTCGAAAACTGATGCGCATAGCCATTACACCAACTAAGAGTTTTGATGGCTTACGTCAGAGCTATGTACGCATAAAAACAGCCTTCCATGGCACAAAAGCCCTGGATTTGAGGACTAATAACGATTCATCACATGTGTTTAAAATCATCAAAAGTTTAAGCTCATTTAAATCTCAGGAGATGATGTTTCTACAAAAGAAACTGTTATATTCACATGATGAAATTTTTCGAGCACAGCTATGAGGCTATCTGTCCTTTCAGTGTTTAGTATCGCTATATCTATCCGTGTTGTTGTGCACTGTTTTTTTCTCCTCTTGATTAATCCCATACCATTATGAATGGTCTTTGGATAATAAATTATTGATATTACTTGGGGGCTATGCCCTTTAGGGGCGCCTTTGGCGGCCCAATACCTGACTTCCCTCGCTTCTCAGTCATTTATACCATTATGCATGCGCTTCTCACCAGGAGAAACCACAATGATTAAATAGAAGGAATTTAGACGACCTCCAATCAGTTTCGTTAATGGCATAATAATTTCTCATTCCGAGGACGTTTTCACTCAAGAGTTTTAACTCAATGTTGCGTAACAAGATGATAGATTGCCAACAGATGGAAGAGCGCGAGAGAGAGAGCTGAGAATTTCATCTAGCCACGCGATCGTTTCAAGCGATACGCAGATATTTATCGGCTGGAACGTCACGTCTTCGAATTGACGACGCTGAGTCCTTGCTGAATACGTCTCCCGTTGTAGATGCATAAGCATTAAAGCCGGGGTCTTGTGGTTTTACATCGATGTTTAGTAAAAAGTTTCGTTACTCAAATAAATTAATTGATGGAATACAACAAAGTTTGTGAAGAATGTGTTTCATATTTAAGCAAGTTACACCTCCAAGCTAAATACCGGTCAAATCAAGTAATAATTTCACGGCTCATTCTAAAAAGCTCCTGTTATATCTTTCACCAGTTCCCCTGGCAGTGTAGTTAGTGTTCATTTCAGCGACTAGAAAATTATTTAATATTTCACTAGTATTTCCCCACTCCTTACCAGTAGTATAACGTGCATTTCTCGAGCATCCAGCAGCGACTAAAGGCTTAAGTAGACACTTCATGACAGCTATTCAAATTTGACCAGTACGTAAAGTATATTGGATTCCAGACGGCTTGAGAGCATTAAGCACACACCGACATAAAACTAATATTTATTTAAGAAGCTAGTTCGAGGCGAAATATTTCCTCTGCTTCCACCAAACGTGGGCGCATAATTTCACTCAATATTAAATGTGATATAGTGGTCACGATCCTCAGTAATGTGGCTCCCTCCTGAAAGCTCTTGACACAACTGGAATAATGTTCCCCGAATAACCACTAAAAGCTTTTGAAAATAATGCACTTCACGTTTCCCTAAAGTATTTGAGAATTTAAAAACAACCTTCAATCATTCAATGAAACAAATGTTATTCGGCGTAACGTAGTCGAATCCTCTCACACTGAAAGAAAGTAGTAACTGTAAAATTCCACAACATTTTATTATTACTGCATTGCGGGTTCACCTGTTAGGACTTTATCAGGAATAGGGAATTATGAATTCATCATTTAAAAAAGTCGTTACGCATTGAAATTATTTTGGGTAGGTAGATGCTAAAATAACGTTTGTTTTTTAGAAGCAGACACTCTTTTACTTGTCACAGACTTGGGTTGCAATAGAAGCTAATTTAGTAACATTTTACTGGTTGGAAATAGCCTATACTGTATTTAAGAGCCATACCAATTTTGCAATTTTAACGAATCAGTTAAATTTTGAAGTTTCATCTCTTAGAATCGTAAAAATGCGCCACTTGACTGATGTTGACTTTTAGCAGTAAAGGCATAGATAAGGCCTATGAAAATACTCTCATAGTAATTCATCATCGTCATCTTAAAATGTGTGCCTTGATTTTTAAATTTCATGCACTGTGAAGTCATCAAAAGTGATTCACTTCAGTGGTGATTATTGGGAGAATTGCTTCCCACAACAGAGCAGAGCAAGTGTGAGGTTATTGGTCAAATCACATTCAATCCACCACATTGTTCAACAATCTCCTATTGTTGAAATTGTGGGACCACCAATGGCATATTGACCTTATGTGAACGTTAACTGAAAACTTAAATAGCCCTCAATGAACTGAGATACGAGATATAATTTGAACTCCGCTTTATTTTGCCAATTCGTGATGGTAAAGAGGGGAACTCCTGAGGTGTTTTTCACTTATTTACACTCACGACCGAGAGCCATAATTTTCTTTTCAGAAGGAAGTCCACGTTTGATTGAAAGTGGAAAAGGAGAAGACTAATTCAATATCCTCTGGTCTTCAACACTTCGCACGTAAAAATTACAATTGACATGTGGCTTCATCGTGATCTCTAAGACCATAAATAAAAAATATTAAATAAATGTTATTCAGTAGTTACAAATCGACCTTCGTTAACTTGGGGCGTTATACATTAATTTTCAGTACACTGATAATTTTTAGTCAATTGCGGAGATGATCATTGGCATTTAAACATTTCTTTTCCTATTATATTTTATATATCCCTGTTTTTTATTAGCCTTCCCTTCTTTTTGAATGTTGAGTTGTAGTGTTATTTTATTTCATTAAAGCTTGGATGAATTATCTCTGCGTGAAAAACTTATTCGCAAAGAATTATATCCCGAATTTGACCATGGGGATAAATGGGTGCCAAGCGAGGTGGGATGCTGGAGAGGAATACTCTGATGCAACCCAACGCTCATTTTAAATAAAGGTGAATTAAGGAGTATCTAACTACACACATTAGGGAACATTTTAACGCAGCCGGAAGGAGTATGATTAAAATTTACCCGAAATGTATTTTTAAAAACATTGAAGTATTTTTGTTTCTATTTTTCAGAAAACTCACATTATAGGAAAAACATTGATATTGAACGTTTTTATATGAACAAGTCCAGAATATCTTGCACAAAAACACACCCTAAAAATGAAGTTATGCAAATACAAATTTTCATTATTTGATCAGAACCTACCGGTGAAATTTATTGCCGCACGATTTGATATCAAATTCCTTTTTTAGCGTCATAAGGCATTTTCCTCGTTCAAATAAAGAATGTAAAATATGAATCCAAAATGTTATCAGCTGGATGTTTTCATTAAATGATGATTGAGGATCGTGATAATAAACCTGAGAACAGCACATGCGGGAAAAATATATTTGGATGAATAATAAAAAATTACTTGGGGCATTATTTAAACTCAGAATATTAGAGAAAGCATTTGAAATCGAACCTTTAACGCGTTCAATAAAAGCAAAATATAACATTAATCCCAAGGCTTTAGGTAATGCCGTGATTAAATGGAATCCATTTCTGGCAGCTGCTGGCTGATTCATTAATGCATTATTGGTTGTTAAATACTTTAGTGATTTTATAATCATCCAGGGGCATTGAATCGAATTAAAAATTTTTATGATGATTTCTGATTCGTTTTTCAGCAAAAAATCCGAAATATTTGTACTTAGGGATAAAACTAAAATCAATTCTCAGATTCAGAAACTGCTATCAAGAATCAAGTTAATAGATTTTGGCGTTACGCTGTGGAAGAAGGAGATATGAATAATTTTAATACTAAAGATTAAGTGCTACCTCAAGAAAAAAAGGATGGTCTTACTTGTGACAGATGTGATAGTGTGTATGCGGGCCAAACAGGTCGAAAATTTAGAACTTGCGTCGAAGAACACATTAGGAGTGCTAAACACAAAGATTTCAAGTCACATTTCGCCAAGCACCTCATAGTAACTGCACACAAGTGTGAATTTAATATTAATGTCTTACATATATATGAGAAAGGTTTTAAACTGGATGTTTTAGAAATTTCTGGTATTTATAATCCACAAAGTGAAACCATAAAGCGTTGAGTTGACTTTCTTTAAGCACAGATGTTCCCAACCAGCGATATGCGTGCCCCTAGGGATAAGTGCTTGGCGGTTTAAGGGTATGCGAATGGCGGAATTCAGCTTTAATCAGCAATAGGAATGTATTTAAAAATCCTAAAATAGGCAATGAGTACGAATTTTGTAAATGAGTGACAGAAGGTGATAGGAGTATGAAAGTCAGAAAGGATAGGTAGCGTTGTATTAGCACACATTTTCACATTATGATACCACAATCACATATCACATTATAATCATATAGATTAGGATGCTCCAGGATCAGTTAGCATCAATTCTCATATCTGCCGCTTACGTCAGACAGAGTACGTAGATATTGCAGCGATAAAATTATTTAACTGGACTGGTAATCGAACCACGGACCTTTGGTTTGCCGTAACAAATCGCAGAGCAGTTTACCCAGACCTTATTAATCTTGCGGAGATTTCCGGAGGTTCGTTTGATGTTATTCACTTGCGTTCCATCAAGGATAGCAATGCAAGGGGAAAAGCCTATAAAGGGAAAATATATAAAATGAAATATTAAATGAGTCAAGTTAAAAAAAGTAAAAAATAGAAAGTAAAATAGAAATAGTATAAAGGAAAATAAGAAACTATATAAAGGAAAATAATCTACTAAGAAATTCTCGTGGCGGTTGTTTTTCTCACGGCAAATTCTTCGCATTTCACCATCGTGATTCAGTCCATATGAAAGTTCTCGCTGCTTTTGGATAGAAGCTATGACCCTTGGAATGACACCTTTAAATGACAATGTCGTCTAGAAGTAATGCAAGGACTCAGTTTCAACGCTAATATATATAGTTTTCTGAAGCTCAGTGCCGTTGTCAAGTATTGACTACATTTTATTGGGAACAATAAATTTATAGCATTCCATATAGTCTACCCTAAAGACAGATACTGAATTAGGTACCTACCTTTTCTTAGAGTATTGAGTAGTGTCTACAGTGTTTGAATATCAAACCTATATCTCATAGTTATCCTATATCTTTCACCGAAAATGACCGATGAGATGATCCAGCTACTTGATGGCCTCACGCGCAGAAGTAAATGAATCAAAATATTTGTTGGGCTTAGGATGCTCCGACTATACACATGGCGAGTATGTCTCATGTATAAATTTATAAAATAAAAGAGAAAGAGTTCAAACTTTTTGTAGGGTTTCAGGGCATGAAAAATTGAAAAGCAAGTAGAGAACGTGTGAAGATTCTCGGAGTCATAAAGCGTTTTATTGTGATGAAGAAAGTATGAATTTGAGGCTCTAATTGTCGATTAGACTTCCGGAAGAATTGCACCGAAATCATCAGGTTCCTCAGGCGCAAAGCTTGAAGGCATTGCCATGCGTTCAGTAATTTTTTGAAAAATTGTATGTTTCGAAGTGTTACAAAATGAAAATTGAGTAAATTGTTAATTCAGACCAAAGTAAAAGCAATGATATATGTGCAAGCAAAGGTGGTGATTCCGATTTCAAGAGAATAATAGAAAACCCGACATTTATTAAAGGCGAAGCATTATTGTCTTGCTTATTCTTTTTTACGTGAAGGATATATGAAGGGAATATTGCAAAACTGTTTCGGTCAAAAGACTATTTAAACACCAAGCGTATCCATTTGACCTTCGCATGTGCAAGTATAATAAAAGTTTGTGGAAACTGCATAGCTTATTTTATCAATATGAGCATTGTTTCTCGTTTATACGCAAAAAATCAAATTTAGACATGAAGCAAAGCAAAGCTAAAAATGGGTAAAAACTTAGAGTAATCTTTTCTTATTAAAATAAAGTAATTTCTCTCACTGTTGACATGAGAACAGAACATGAGAATAAAAATATGGTGGACTCCGCAGAAATTTATTAAAGCCATCTCCGCATTTGGCCTGCATGTATATACTCTGCGCTATTGTCAAACTCACTTAAAAGACGAAGTCAAGTGAAAAGAAGGGGGGGAAATGGAGGGGGGAGGAGGAGGGGGAAGTTAAGCGGAGAGGAAGGAGAATGATAGGAGTTAGGCAGGGGCGTATCCAAGCGAACGGATGAGAATAGATGAACCAAAGGGGGGGCGAGCGAATATGGAATTAATAAGTAATGGCGTTTGCCGAAGCTTCTCTACGGAAGAGAATTAGATCACGAGGGATTCAAGAGGACTGTGTTCTGAGAGTGGTTGGGCGACCGTCGGGAGTGGCTGTGGGAGGCGAATCGGTTCGGATGAAGAAGCCATAGAGAAATATACAGAGAGATAATAGGGAAAAAGGAGAGAGAGAGGGAGAAAGAGATGGATACAGGATGGGAGGAGGGGCGTGGCCCCTTTGGGGGAAAGCAGAAGGGGTCCACGGGATGAGTCCTTAAAGGGATTAATTAAGGCGGGAACAATGGTGAGGATCATTGTGGAGACATTGGCGTTGTCTGGAGAGTAGGGGGAAAATGGCGATGGCACTCAAGAGCAATGGAGTACGAAGCGAAGGGATTTCGTGTAGATGCACTCACCCTTCGTGTGTGTTTCTTCTCTTCGGGAGCAAGAGAGGGAAGTGAGGCTTCCTATGCTTGCTTGGCGAACTACTTTCAGAAACCTTAAATTGACCTCATTTCTGAAAAAAAAAGAAGGAAAGGAACTCATCGTAAGGTCTACTTAACACAGATGGAAACTCTTTAGCTTTGGTGGCATCCGGTCGTGAGCAGTGTCACTTGATTTTTCCGTTGAGAAAAAAATGCTATGCGAACTTAGAAGCGAGGAAAACTTTCAGTTAAATTCTGAATGTAAATTGAATACCTGAGAGATATATTTGAGGAATAAAACCGACTATCCAAATTTACGTACAATTATAACAATCTACTGTTTTTCTAATGAAGCAGAAATCACTGTATACAAAACTATACTCACTTTACTGAAAAGTAGTTCAACTTGGTTACAGCAGGATAATCATAAATTTAGACTAATTGTAGTGTGCATGGGGTAACTGAGGAGCAATTTCGGTAAAAGTAGTAAGGATAGGTTTTAGAAAGAGAGGTTCGTTAAATAATATTGAATGGAAACTCCGGTAATGTATATATACGGAGTGTGCTTTGTTTGGTTTGGCCACGTTGATAATGTGCATGTGAGCCAAATAACTAAACAGATTTATGAAAGAGGAATGAATGGTTTTAGCGGAAAGGGTTAACCGAGAGAGTCGTTGGTGAATGTTATAGAACAGACTCTCAGGGAAGGAATATTAGGAGTCTTAAGAACAGCAGAGAGAGTACAAATCAATGCATAAATAAAATAGAAGAAAAAGAGACACACAAAAATAGAGAAGTATGGAGGAAATTAATAAAGCAGAGCCAGTAAGTTCTCAAGGCCTAATACCATTCGCAAATTAAGGGTATTATTTTTTTGTGTTATTCAAAATTATCAAGAAAACAACTTAATCAGAAACGATTCGTCAGATTTATTGACTTCCTCAGTGCTAAAAAAATAAAATTATAAACAAAACATGGAAAATATAGATAATTAATGTTGATTCAAATATATAATTAACAATGAAAATTCTTAAATACCTTTGACTTATTGTGAGTGTTGGTGAAATAATGGTTTTAAATTTACAATGTATAATACATCAGCAAAAAATTTAGCAGAGAAGCAGAACATCTTATGCATAAACTATTGTAACAATGGCAAATAATAAGTTTTCTATCTTTAGTTTTTGTAAATAAAAAAATACATAAACAAAGTTATTAAAATCAATAACACTGTAAAAGAAAAAAGAGAAAAATGACATAATGAAGCAAAAACAAATGTTTTTTCTCTAACATGATCAAATTTTACAAGATTAAACTGTAGTAAATGGCACTGAGATTAAATATATCACTTCTCTTATTGCATGAATGTTTGTATTTGTCTGAATTAGTTGTTTTCTTAAAGCATTTGACCAATACTCCAAAATAATATCCTTAATTACATTGTTCATGGTCAAAAAAAGAAGAGTTTCTAATAGAATGACCAATAACTAAGCTGCTTTCCATTTACCTACTCTTATAGGGGACAACGTGATGAGTACATATGTATGCATGAGCTTATCAATATTTATAAGTAGTTATTACGTGAAATAATCAACTACTAAGGTCATTCACGCCAATGAATATTGGCCGGCCGGTTGAACAGAGGAAGATTACTCTGAGAAGGGAACGGGTGGAAAGAGACCCGTAAAATGGCATTCGGACATGATTGACGCGAATAGTTTAACAGTTTGACTCCCCATTCGACCGAAAAAGCATTGCCATCGACGTTCTCTCCACATAGCAATGCAGTAGTAATCGGAGCGCCACTGAAAAATCTCCACCTATGCCGAGATTCAAGCCGAGGTCCTTCGCATGGGAGGCCAGGATTTATGCCACCGAAAGAAGGCGATACCAAATTTCATTTGTTACGTTAAATAGGAGAATATTCCTAAGAAATACAATTTGATTTTTGACATTTGACCTGATGATTGACAATTTGATGCGATTATTCGGTTATATGTATTACGTGCTTTTGTAAGGAGACAATTATTCAAATAAAACCACTCTGGCCGTTGTTTCAACTCCGGCAGATCACTATAATCTCAAAGGCTCGTATAAATTAGTAATAGTCGTCCATTATGATACATGAGTAATATATCAAGTTTTTCCAATGCAGAGGTCTTGATCTCGTCAGTTTTTTGTAGTCGATCATTCGTAATCATGAACGTTTGAATGATGGCAGTTTACTATGCACAATCTTGTAACAAATCATGAGACTTTTCAATCCGAGAAACTCCCCTGTAGGAAGAGCGTCAATTTTTAGAATTCTTCCATTATTTTTAATGGAAATCAGTACCGGAAAAACATCACAAATGTACAATAAAACCAAATTGTAAACAAATAATTATTGAATTAAGTCAAAGAGCACCACTTTATGGATTAAATAAAATAATTTAATGTAAAAGTAATGAATCAATTCAAAGAAATGATAATTCCATTATTCAATGACGGGATGAGGTGAGAATCAAAACCACTCGGCATGAGACAAATTGACAGCTATATTCAAGATGACGACAAGAAGACTGGTGAAGAACAATGTGACGACACAGGTACATTGTTCTTCACCAGAACAGGGCTATTCTATTTACCTTGAACTCGCGCACGCTCGTAGCAACCATTTCGCTGTGTCAAATATACAGATGAAACAACAGGATCACTAAATATATCCCTCGCCAACATCCCGTTGGCGCTAATCCAATCCTGCTCCTAACGATGTAGTAGCGATTGTTCTCCTTATTTTTCTGTTCTGATAAATATTTAATTTTTCTATAATTTAACATGTCTTTTTCCATTATATTTCGAACAGGCATGCATTTTTAGTAAATTTTTACAACTATACACCTGGATGCAAGAATTTCAGAATCGATGCTAAAACTGTTTTTACTCGTAAGTTCTCTTGACTAAACTCGAAGCGATACACGTTATTCTTCTCTTTATTTTGTCCCCCGCGGCTTGTTTGCGTAAACTTTTCATACAATACTAATATTAACGATGAAGTGGCAAAGATTTCTAAGCCTCGAGCGCTCCAAGAAATTATTGAAGTCTCAAAGAAAATAGTTACGTAATAAATGTCCACCCGTTTCAAAGGAATGATATAAACGGGAATGTAGATGATGATTCTGATACTTCCCACCCACAGTCATTATCTTCACAATCACTGACCTTAACCCCTCAAGCGGAGATTTAATATATCAGTATTTAACTGCTCAGGGTATTTAAATTCATTTATAAGGCAAGTGGACGTACACCGTGCGTCGTAACACTGCTGGTAGAGAAAATAAGGTCCGTACAAGTGTACGTCGAAACGGCTTGAGAGGTTAAGTATGTTTGAGCAGTACGTTTACCACGAAGCAATGGCAGGTTGCGCCTACTCAAACGTGTCGTTTACTCAATCCTCCCGCCACCAATGATTACCGTAGCGTACCGTGCGCCGTGAGAGTATGTGACCAGGCATACAGATCGCCCCTTGGATCCATAGGATCCAGAGAGACGGTGAAAACAACTTGAAACTTAAAATAAAAACCGAAGAAAAAATTCATATCCCGTTTCATATTGAATGAGCAAACTTTGTAGTTGCCACAACATTTTTTTACTGTCACCTGATAATTTAGCGGAAGCTACAAAGCTCGTTCTTTCAATATGAATAATTGAATATCCATTATTTCCACATAGTCAAAACTGATTGCATTCATTTTATCATCATATTCTCTTTATCTAAATAATTAGTGATTCTTTAAACAATTTGAGTAACGTGAGAGTACTAATGATACTTAACAGCTCATCTTAAATCTATTCATTTTCTTGCACATATGCACGTGGACGCAGAGGATTTGCTATTTAATCATAATGGGAATATAGCGAAATTCTGCTAAACATTACTATCAAAAACAACATGACTGTAGCTTAAACCCATGAGATATTTTGTCTTTACAAATATACACTTTGTTTCAATCAATATAAGGTTTCCACCCAACAAACTTCTGGTGTGCAATTTTTCCTGCGTTTGTATTGAGAGACTCCAAAATAAATCTAAAGACAATGTTTACAAACACTTAAAGTTTACACTCTAAGTTTTTTTAAACTTAAAAACGTGTCTAAAGTTTACTATCCAAGTCAATACTCAGGCATATTTACATGTAAACACGCCAAACGTGCCTTTCACTCCAAGGATATCACATTCCATGATACCATGAGAGAGAAGGAGAGTGCAGATAAACAAATGCTGTGTCATACGTATAATAAGATAAAACATAATTAATTTAATTCGAAATCAGGTAATTTTTATACAGACCTAATGAAATTTTCTGCTTCAGGCTCTCCAAAATCCAACGTAATAGGTGATATTTAATAAAATCAACGCAGTAGAAAGGCTTATTCACCACTCCCAGTTCTAGCAAGAACCTGCTTGATTTTCCCTCTGCCAGTGATATGGATACCGAATTAAATAGGTAATAAAAATATTTTCTGCTGCTTGGTTAACCTGTTTGAATTGAGAGTAGTATTACTAGAGCTGTACCACAGGTTACTGATTTTTCTCTAGTGTTCTAAGAGAAATAATTCAACTTATCACCGTTGAGAGCGTAAGGGTCAATTGGTGTATTTACCCTATTCATCACTCTAATTATCTCAAAGAATTGGGAGACAATTATTGAACAAAGAGTGAAAGGACGTAATGTGAAGGCCAGTAATCAAAATAATATGGCATACATTCTAGATAAAATAAAACTGCCCCAGTGATAGAGCAATATATATAGAGTCCATAAGAAAACTTGCAAAGTAATTGGAGGATTAGAGTAAAACTGTTGGACTGGATATCAACTTTAGCTCTAAACCATAAAACTCATCATCTAATATCATGTGATAAAAATATTATAATAGATTATAAAAATTTGTATTAATAATAGATACAATGGTAAAAGATTTAGAGGTGATAAAAAGGTGTTAACAGCAAGACATTTTAGTTGACAAGCAGAGAAAAACAATGAAAAGCTTGAGTTGAAACCTGGCGATGTATGGTTTTAAACCACTTCAACTAGCATCTTTGATGAGTAATAAGGGTCATTCCATGTCAAATGATTCTGCTATGGTAGCATGCCCATTTCTGAACAAATCCATTTTTGGTACGCTCATGCCTATATCTAATGGCAGTTGAATGCGATGATTGTAAAAATTATATCCCACCTCGTTTTCCCACCGCGCGGCCATTTATCCAAGATGGACCATGCGACTTTTTCATAATTTTTATGTTTACTCAATCCTAAATATCTCAAGAACCAATTATGTCAGAGGATAGATAATAAATCCTACTGTTCTACACAGAGTAGACAACATTTTTTTATATTTTTCTTTTCATATTTCTCGATACTTCCCGAGAATCATTGAGATACCAAAAAACTCGAAGAATTTCAAGCGGGAGGACGGGTGTCACCTCCACAGCACTTGGAGGAGAATTTTCCGCGCAGAAACGCTCAACATGGGCAATTCCGCCAACGGGGGAAAATTGACGCCAATGTGGAAAAAAGACACCATTAATCAGGACTTAGAAACGGGCCAATATATGAGGTCGTCAATTACCAGTATCATTACTCTCGACCTGAAAACGCCAGCTGGAACTCAGGCGAAACTGTTATCTTAAAAAAAAAAACGACGCGTTGAAACATCCGAAAGATTGCAGCCTTCGTCCACAACACACCGCGGAAGCCTTCGCACAAAGGCTTTTAATTGATATGTAGCGTCTAATTACACAGTTGAATGTAATTGAAAATGCACGAAGTATTTCATAAGCTAGTGAAAAATATCAGAGTCTTCCTAATTTTCTATTCTAGGATACGGTAAACCACGTTTTGTGACGTCGCAAAGCAGTATCATGACTCTATCCTATACTCTTAAACGAAGTAATGTCATGTCAAGTTAAGTAATAATTTATGTAATTGTTCCTTATGCTAATTTTTCAACCATGGCAATTGCACAAATTATTTGGTACGCAGTCACGCCCACAGGTGCAAAGATATAGCTACACCAAAGAGGGTGAAACTCACCCACGTTGGTGTAGGAAAAGGTTCAAATCTTCGGGAAAATCCATTAAAAGACCGAGTTTTAGCCCAGAAAATATTTTCAGATAAAGCCATGAGAAGCATGGAAATCAATTTTCTTCTTCAATCAAAAAAAACTTCAAGGTCGAGTGCTTAGTTTAAAAAACTTAAAATATGATAAAACACACTCAACATAATGAAAATGGAACTAAAATGAGGTCCAGAGAAGTAAGCAATCGGTGGAATTGCAAAAATTGTGTGATCTTTTAGTGAATCTCCAACTGTACCAACTGTACCAAATTAAATTTAATATAAATAAAAAATTTCATTTACTAGCAGACATTGCGTAAATAAAAATTGCAATCCGATCGATTATAAGTTTCCAGGCATTTTATTTTAGATAAGTAACCATGAAGCTGCTGATATTTGCTATAACGCACAAAAGGCATGTAATTTCACGATGCTATTAGATAATGGCTTCAAGAAAAGTGAACTGTGGTATAGAGCGATTTATAGCGTAACTTAACCTTTTTAAGCGTTACCAATGGATGATAATAGTAAATATTTTACGAAATGAACATTTGATTGTAAAAATCGTAGAGCATGTTTACAAAAGAGGGGGAGAAAAAGACAACTTTACAAGTAAACCTTGAGAAAGTAATTGCTCAACAAAAGAGGGCTAGCACGCTATCCGCACAATGTATTGTTTTTTGAGGCAAATTATGAAGGACGTCAAAGTGAATAATTATGCAGAAATGAAGCTGTTTGCTGGGTGAGGAGTTGAGTGGAGAGACGTAGCGAACCTATGTGTTCATTAGAACCAGATTAGATTGAGCTCATTTTTGTGACGTCAGACACATTAACTTACGTAATTTTAGCAGGTAATTGTAGCTTTACCTCGTGTGGCATGCTAATAAAATCACCTTTTAAGTATTTGGAATTTTAGTGATGTAACTGATATAAAATGCTGCTTTACAGTAGGTATAACATTCAATTGATAATAGAAAGAGAAGAAAGTTGGTTTTTCGTTTAAATTCCACGAATTACTGAGGCGTTCATACGAATGTGGATCGTATATTTTTCTTATTTCGGACAACCTTACTTAGTTATAAAAAGGAACTCGCAAATTATTTCAGCCAGCAAGATGACACGGAGACTGCTCGGGCTACATCGGGTGAATTTTCGGGTGTGGCGTCACGCGTCTCGTAGTTGCTATGGAAACAACTTTCTCCACTGAGGGAATTGCTTGTTTAAGCATGACGTTACGAACAATTGGCTACCAAGGTATTCTTTTTCAAATAAATACGAAGTTAACGCTAAATATGCATTGAAATGACGTTTAGAAAGTCATTTGACGTCAAGAATTCGCCAGTCCATATCAAGCCTATTCCAGTTGTTAGGCGAAGATTAAAAAAAAAAAAAACATAGCATAAACCTATTCCGGGAACTGTGGAACTAAAACAAAGCGCACCATGCCCCACAATCTTGTCCGGCTATTCCCAGTTCCATTACCGCCGTAATTAAACACACGTGCGAGTTGCCCCCATTCGAAGATCCGTACTGAGGTCCATTTGCCGGGATGCTTGGCGCAGAAAACGAGACCGACATATGGATAAGGAGGAGGCCACACCTTTCTGTTCTGCCAGCGAGAATAAAGGAAGCAACTCCGTGAAAGCAAAGGGTAGGCACAGTGTGGCGAGGAAGGCGCTCGCCAGTGGAAAAACAAAGATCGGTCTAAAAGGAAAACGCCTAGTGTGCCCTGAAGACCCACCGCGTACCTCTGTGAGAGGAACAAAAGAATAGGGGAAAAAAGCATAAGAGAAACAAAAGAAGTAGAAGGAAAATTCACCAGGTAAAGGAGGCTGAGAGCGGAACTGCGAGGCGAAAGGTTTCATTGAAGAATGTGTGAGTCAAAACAAATGCTGTATTCCAATTTTTCCTTTGAATCGCTAAAATAAATACTGTTTACACTGATGACATGCTTCAGCTATTTGAAAACAACTTTAAGATAGAAAATACTCAGATATTTCGATGAATATATTTTTAATTAACACTTTTATGTGTCACAGAAACTGACTGCAGCGCCATGTACGTTAATTAACGCATTGTGACTATATTTATAACAGTTATTTACTAATTACTCTAAATATATATTGTACATGTGCCTATATATCATTACCTTTCATTTCTGTGGGAAAGTTTTCTTCTAAGGAACAGATTTTTCTTCCAGTAATGGCATTTATATTAGACACTGAGAGTTTGAAATAAAGACAGCAGCGATATTTTCGTCAAATTTAAGCATTTTGACTATGATAATTGCAGTGATTTACTAATAACTCAACATTTATATTGCACAGGTGAGCATGTTTCACTACCATTCATTTCCGTGATAAAATTTGCTTCTAATGAACATTTCATTTTCTAAAAATGGCGTTTATATTACATAGAAAAATACTCTTTTCTTCCATTTTTTTCTATCTCTCAATCAACACACGCGGGCATAGAGTGGACAATATGGCGAAGTACATGTGGTTTTACAAATCACGGCACGCCTTCGTTTTCCCGTTGAGGAAACCCTTCCCTTAACAAACACCGTTGAAGTGTAGGAAACTCTATGACATCAAAAATCACGAAATCATTTAAAAAATACTAACTATTATTTTTAACTTTTATATTCAACCCACATAAATAGCATGTGCTGTATATATAACCATATATTACTGTTAATAGGAGGGTCGTGGATTCGAGTCCTACCTGGGACGATATTCCCTGACCAGGGAATGGGAATATCTGTAATTTTTTATGACCCTGAGAAACCTGATGACAAAATGACTTATCGGGATCGCAGAGGCATACGGACCACCAGAATCGTCCGGCAAAGGAAAAAAACGTAACTATCACAATCTTAACGCTCAGATGAACTCGCTCTCCTTGCACTCCAGCAAGAGTTTTGTCCACGACTGCTTATTCACGAGTAACCTACTCGCAGCTAACCTCCATATCTAAAGGTCTAACCACCATCAGCAACTCAGTGGACGCACTCAGTAGCGGTTAGCTAGCCCCGAGGCTACTTTAATTGTAATTACAGACTTGAGACTTTTTACTGGTAATTCACTGAATTTGGAAGTAAAAATTATTATTTTATTACTACTGTATTCTTACATCGAAAACGTAATTCCAAAAAATTTATGCTGATGCACAATATTATGTTGTGCTTTTGAATTTTCGCTAGAAAAAAGATAACCCAGATAGCGCGTAAGTTTGCAGCAAGTTTGATCTAGATTTGAATTTCACTTGCTAGACTTTCCTTGCTTTGAAAGTTTGCAGAAAGTTGGTAGCAAGACACAATGCAAGTCTGATGCAAGTTCGCACAAGACTTGATTTTCACTTGCCGGTGGCTTGCTGCAAGTTTGCTAAAAGTGAGTATTGATAACAACTGTACGTAATATTTTATCTAATTAAGTGAATATTGTATATATTCACGAATAATCACGAACATGAATATAATTACTATATTCATGATCACGAACAACTGCGATCTTTTACGCTTTACTGTTGGTATTTGTGCTTACGCTTGGCTTCGGGGCCAAAGTAGTGCCGGAGCGGTCATTATATCGATCGCAGAATAGTTTGTTTTGGTTTTTAATTTGAATTATATTTGAAGAAGTATCGCAGTGTGATATATTTTGTGGACAATAAATCATTTGAAACATACTATGACTGGACTTCAAATGTGAATAGTGGTCTAGAATGCTGAGCAAAGCTATATTGGAAGATAGTTACGATCGCACGTCTTGTTATGGATTTTAACTGTGACAATTTAAAGAAAATTATCCCAGTGAAGCATTTAATTTCAAGTTTTGAATAATGTAGTCATCACTAAGTTTCATTGCGCAATTAACAACTGTGTGATTTTTGGTCTTAATATTTAAAGGAAGTTTTTTCGTGTGTTTTGTTTGCATGTACATGGTGGCATGCCAGTGATTACAAGCGTTATTTATCTGCTGCGCTGGATTGTGTGTGTCTGGTGGTGATATTTTTACGTTAATTATTCGGACTTAATCTCTTAAAATAATGTGTGTTGACAGGAATGGTATTAAAAGTGTGAAAAATGCGTAGTAAGTGTTGGGGAAGACATAACAGCAATCAGTTCATTGTTTCTACCAAGGAGTCTATTTCTACCATTGACAGAATTAAAATGTGGAATCTATGTGAATTGAAGTGAAGTTGGTGACTAGTGAATTGCTCTTGTCTTGAAAGTGTGGTTTTTTACGTCCCAGTGAAGGGATAAACCAGGATAAACAGTGTACTGTTTTATTATTCTTCATTCAGTGAATGTTGCCACCCCAAGTGTCCAATGTGATTTTCTTGAAATAATTGACCCGTATGCGTTTAAGGCAGGTAATGACTAATTAGCAATAGGCAATTGGATTTTTCGTTGGCAGGGATTATTGTGTTATTTTAGAGTATCGTAAATTATGAGTGTGGAGTCCAAGTGAAAGGATGATGATTTTTTTTCTACTTATGCAATGTGAGTTGTATCATTATGCTTCATTCAATAAATTTTACCATCTCAAAAGTTATCTTTTAATTTGCTCGACTTGATGTCATTACCAAGTATTGTTCCTTTATTTGAGTGCCGCTGTACATGTGTCTCTGGAGATATAGTGGAAATGATTAACAGCTGCCATATATATCTCACGGTATGTAATCATATTATATATTATAGATAATTATATTACATATATTTGATATTATTTGTACTGACCCATTAACTGACCTGATGTGCCTTATGCACTTTTCCAATACGTTATACTGCGGACTATCGGACAAATTAATATATTATTATTGGAATAAATATATATAATTTTTAGTCCCAAATGCCGATAGATATAAAATAAGAATACATTAGAGTGCGCTATATAATTTAGACCTGCAGCAGACTTGCAGTGCACACTTGCAGCAGACTTACTGTTCACACTTGCAGCAGACTTACTATGCACACTTGCAGCAGACTTGCTCTGCAAACTTGCTGCAAGTGCACAAAGTGGAGACTTACAAGTTTGATGCAGACTTGCTGCAAGTTTGCAGAGACTTTCAGGCTTGCTTTGTAAGTTTGCTGCAAGTTTGCGAGACTTACTTTGCAAACTTGCTGCAAGTTTGCAGCAAGTTCACCGTGCTATCTGGGAAACCTCATGAGGGTTTCTGGTTATAGTTTTTTGTCTATACTCGTCAATTCTAAGATTTATTTAGATATAATAGTAGCGAAATATAATAACCTCACTGATATCCGGAAATTGATTCCCCGTGAAAGTGGGATTGCCTTGATGAAAACTTTTACAAATATTAATCTCTCCAATATAATATCGTCCTATGTCAGCCATTTATTATGTGCCAGAAATTAAATCATTGATTTTATTTGCATTTCATTAAAGTATTCAATTTACCGTGTTCCAGGCGGCTGAATTATTTGGCCTTTAAGCGTGTTACGCGGAACTTTGCCAATTAACTGATGCCAATTAGCTCTGGAGCGCGCTGGACGCCATATAAACGCATAAATAACCAACCACAAGCTCTCTCCGAGTAGAACCACATATGCTGAGACTTGTTATTAAAATATTTTCATACCTTCTGTTCTTATTTCCCTGTTATTTTTCGCCGAGTAGACTTTATTTGCTTGGAGACATCACTCGCAATGGACTCTTAACAAATGATTGACACCAACACCAACGCCGCCGGCACCAACACCATGTAAGGGGTTATTATTGACGGATATTCTCGAGGAGGAAATGTACGACTCTTGAGCAGGAAAGGAGTACGTGAGGCAGGTTTAGCTTGAAATAAATGTGTCTGATATGAATTTAAGTTTCCCGGTACGGCACCTCGACACCCGGCATCAACGGCCGCAGCGGCCCTAATAACGAAGGATAAGTCTTCCTTCGAAACGTCGGCAGAGGAGAAGATGGAGCCACTAACCCGGACGGAGACCCGTGAAGCATTTATCTCAGTATCAACTAATATACATTTAATCCCAAGCACTCTATCGTGGTATTAACAAGAAATAAGTACATTTATTATACTAGCATTTTCCCACTTACTTGGAACAGTATCAAATAATGAAATTCAGAGAATATTCAAAACTGTACGCCTCATTTTATAAGATTTTGCTGTTAGTTAAAGTTCCATCCACGACATTTAAAAGTAATCAATTTTCAACACTTTTTCTTCGATTTTTATTCTTATATCCCCTATAAATATTAATCCATAAAATATATACTCTAATATCAAAAATATAATTGTTAAAGAAAGAAGTTCTAATGTCTATCAAGAACACCTTTTTGACCAAAGAATTTCGAGCCATCTTTGGCGAACCAATTCCCAGTCGATTTACTTCTAAGATTGTCGGTTCGTAGATGATTGGACTCTAAACTCAGTGATAATAAAGTATACATAATTATGACGGGATACCGTTAGCTGTATTAATTATTTCATAAAAATGAAGTATTATGCAAACATTTTTCAGAATCATTCAAAATATATTCTGAATACCAGCCATCATTTTCCTGTGATATCAGGGCCAAATTAATATTGAAATAGCTCACATTGAACAATAAATATTTCATACGAAGATGTTGAGCCACATTACATGTCTTAGAAGACTAGATATTTTACGTATCTTCTGAAAAAGGTTGAGGGCATTCAAGATTATAAGTGTTCTTCACATCGAGTACATTTTCAAATTCACTTGGAAAAAATCTATAATTCTCATTGTCATTTCATTTAACACCTATAACCACTATAACAACACCCCAACATTTGTTTTTAGAATATAGTAGATCAGGTCTAGCCTAAACGATCATACAATATCGGGTTGAAGAGCTTGGTTGGTTGGGATGGATGTGTAGGTACCTACATCTCATCCCATCAGGGAATTAAAATATGCTGTAATAGATGCGTATCATAGAGGGAAAATATTTTCCCACCATCTCAATTACGCCTTTGATATGCGGTTGATTAAATTTGGTGGGACTTACTTCCGAGAGAAAAAAGATAATGGAAGAGGAAATGAACAGGTTTCCGCGAGTTAATGTCTGCTGGGTGGCGAACACAGCGATATGAGTGAAATGTGGAAGGAGATTGATGTACTACGATGGCTCGGAGGGCATTGTCCCTGGGATTCGCGGGACCTCTGGGTCGTGCCATTCAATGCACGGAGGACAGTACTTGGAGATTTCGATTCCGCAAATTTCTGAACACCGAATCACTCTTTAACTTAATAATATTTAGCTGCTCAAGTATGCAGGCAACTTGCCGGACAACTTATTTTTCTAATGTAATTGACACCTTTACATGTTCGGGGAACAAATAACATGAAGTAGCAGTCTTCTCAGCTGGTATAAAAGGTATGCTCATATCCATTCCATGATATTCACATCGAAAGAAGCTTAGTTAGCTAAGGATGTCACACAGCTACTGTGCAAGCAAAAACAAATATAAAAATTTCACTTTTTTGTCTGTAATTAAGAAAAAAATACTACTTTCTCTTAAGATATGCCTAATTTGTTCAAAAAAACAAAGCTAAGGTGCAACATATGCAGATTAATCAACAGATCAATTTTTAATGAATGCTATTCGCAGCCATTATAACCACTGTAGCGCCAATTCCATTCAAATTAACACTTTTTTACTCCAATTATTACACTAATTTTTCGGTAACTTAAAATATAGGACGAAAAGTTGCCCAATTTCCAGGGACAATTTTCTTTTTCTGCAGTTTTTCGTGAAAATGGCATCCATTTTACATGTAAAAAAAACTACACTTCCCCATGTTTATCCCACACTTGCATTAACACCATGTAACCTAAGCCACTATCTGCTAAAAAAAAATAGCGTGGGAAGGGTAGGGCTTGGATTTTCATATCACACAGAGGACACTTTTCTTTAAGTTGTAAGGGTGAGTTTGAATGGCAATTAAGTCGTTTCAAGGTGCAACCACCTTAATGTCCTGGGAGGGAAGTCAGAGAATCTGGGCTGAGATCCAAGCCTGGGTAAAAGTTTTTTATTTCAGTTAGAATTTCCGCATATTCAAGCGCAGCTGGTGTAACCACTTGTCTACATCTGCTTAATATCCTGCGAGCCGCCGCATGGACGTGTAGCAGGGGATGTTAAGACGCGAATGAGAAGGGAAAAGGAAGGAGTAGAGGACAAAGGTGAACTGTATGCTAAAGGCGTGTTTTAGTGTCACGCTCTGCTATTGTTTAAGCCACGTATGGTGCGTAGTAAGAATGAATTCCTGCACCTTTCTGTTTGGTAGGGTATCTCCTTCATGTTTTCTCTTCGTTTCCAGTTCTAGAGATATGGTGCGGGGTCAAAATAATATCATTAATAGCTATATGATTCCTCTTCATGACGTCTTTTTTAATATTTAATTTTTTTCTCCTTTTAGGGGATAGAGCTCTATTAATTTGTAAATTATTTATTCTCCTTGCCTACGTTTCTCATTTTTATACATGCTTCTTCAGGGCTGCAATGAAAATTATTGGGTGTATTGTAAACCATACTACACTTTTTTAACAAAAATTGACAAACAAGCAATAAATAGCAACGAAGGTATCATCAAACAATTAATTCAGAAGAAACTGCAACTGACTGCAAAAAGAAAAATTTGAAAAGAATATTTAAATAATAAAGTTTTTTACATGTTAAACAGTAAATAAACACGATTTGGGAAAATTGGTGTTTTATTTACTAAATAAACATTACGTTCTAGAATCCTTCCATACTAAGGAAGGAAAAATTTTCATTTCTCATGCTTGTGATCGAGTGGGCACGTGTTATCATAATTCAATCGCAATAATATTTATTATGTGAGTTATTAAGGTCAAACAGAAAAAAATAGAGGGTATGCGTATTTGATTTCGGGAAAAAAAATTTCCCTTATGTCATGAGACACCCAAATTGTATAGGTACATACTTTTTAACATAACTATGTACCAAACTTGTAAACCATGCTCAATTGATGTACGATACGCCCAATAATTTTCATTGTAGCCCTGAATAAGCATGAACAAAAATACGAAACGCCGGCAAAGAGGATAATTAATTTACAAATTAATAGTAGGTACTATATCTCTTGAAAGAAGAAAAAAATAAATATCATTAATCGAGTTATAAGGGTAAAAAGCTAGTAATGTAAACGGGGCACTTGAGGCCTAAAAATGGAACAATTACATTCCGAAACATCGGCAAAGAATACTGTTTTTGGATTTTGACCTACCAACGATATATAAATTTCCAAAATAATATTCTCCGCGTCATACTGAAACTCGCTCGGTCTGAAATCTTCAAACAATCTAAGCCCAGCGCGTAGCCTCCGAGTCCCTAGCGGCTCTTATAACGCTTCGAATCGCGATTCAAAGTCTCCCTCTAGCTACCTTAATAATGCTTTATTTGGCTGATTAAATTAGGTGGGACTTCCTCCTGAGTGAAAGAGAGGGAAAGTGAGAGAAATGGAATCAAAATGAGAGAGGTGAAAAACAGATTTTCGCATTGGAATGGCCGCTGGGTTGGGGGGTTGTAGGGAGACGAGGTAATTCCAGAAGTATTAAGAGGGGCGGGAGAGGAGATGGATGGCGGAGTTTGGTTCAGCAGCACGCCGGGAAGATGGGGGGGGGGGGGTCCTTGGGTCACGCCGGATCGAGCCACCGGACCACCAGGCGAGAATTGTGGCGGTTTTTTTAGAGTAGCAGAAGAGGCGAGAGAGGTAAAGAGAAGTATGGGGCTAAATATTGATTTGCTGCCCAACGGTGGATGGGTTTGGGAGAGGAGGAGGGTTGTGGTGAGAGGAAAGAAGGGGGTAAGGTGGGAATTTTAGTGGTTCAGTTGTGTGGGAGAGGGTAGGAGAGAGATCAAGAGGGCTGAAACGAAATTTGACCGTCATTGCCAAATGAAAGGAAATTAAATGAAAGTCCGCGGTGGATATCGGGTGACAGAGGAGGGATGAGATGGTGGTGGGGGGGTTGATGGTGGTGGGGGGGGTTTATGGTGGTGAATATATAACACCAATGTGGGGAAGGAGAAAATAGAGTGAGGGGTTGGGATGGGAAACGGTTGGGCATTCATATTGGTGGTGACCTCCGAGGAGATGTTAAAACGTATGAACAGACAGCCGAGAGACCACATTTGGCTCGAAACTCAATCTATGATTCTCATCAAAATAATCATTTCTCGCAAGGAACGCCCACAAAAAGTTGACGGAAGGCAAAGTGTTGCTAGAAATTGAAGTGGATGTTGAAGTAAAAGGATTTAGCTAGACTTCGTACTCCACAGGTGTCTATTTACTGATACCAAGATGACCATGGTTTCGGCATTACACTAGAATCTTCAAATTGTGGATGATAAAAGTAATTTATTTATTGATGACTACTTTCTTCAAATACGACCAATGAAATATATACATTTTGGCGAACGAACACAGACATACCCTGGACGGTGAAAACCCCTGTTGGCGGCATTCGAAGCCGCGACCTCCTCAAATAAACAGGTCAAGACACTACCCCTCCGCCACTGAGGTCAGCATCTACCGACGATATAGCATATCTGAGTCCGCTACAGTAAAAGTGAAACCATGGTCATATTTGTTCAACAAATTGAATGTAAAATTCTACTATTTCCTTTTACTTGACCAGTGATAAAATGCAAACCATTGAAATCATCAGTTATGTTATACAAACCATAAACAAGTAAGAGTGTATAAAAATAGCAAAGATTTCAATCATTTAAAGGTTTTGATAGGAATTTCGCCATGACATAAGCATATAATGTAGAGATTTTAAGCTTCTTTTGAAAATAAGAAGCTTGAAATATATAAAAAATCAGAAATTTTGTGAGTGAAACCCTTCCGCAATCCCTCGCGCACCGAGAATTAGGATTCTCGTAGATAAAATTACCGTTTTGGGCGCTATTTTGTGAAACCACCGCATTATTGAATAAAATACGCAATAGACTTTGTTGAGAGCCACAAAACACAATTTTTCATAGTCAGCGAAACTGTTTTTATATTTTTAATTAAATTATGTATTTTGAAACTCTATAAAGTCTATGGTTTTCTTTGGCATCAATATTTGTAGTTAATTGTTAATTATGTATCACAAACAATCTCTCTACTGTAAAAATATAGTCATTAAAGTCATGGTAGTCATGATCAAATATAGTTATGATGATGAACTTCTTCATTTTTTCGGGTTCTATCGCGTTGGTTGCTGTGGTGATGACAACAGTTTTGCTGGCACTACTGCCAGCGTCTTCAGGTCGAAGATGAAACCAGCCAGTGCCAGCGAACCTTCAGTGCCAGCGAAACTGTTGTCATCACCACAGCAACCAACGCGGTAGAACCCGAAAAAATGAAGAAGTTCATCATAAACCACCGCGAAAACCTTCGTTCTTACATAGTTATGATGATATGAGGCAACTGATATTGCTGAAATACCAAATTCTAATATTTTTATTTTTATGCGTATTCTTTTACATGTTGACTTGAAAATATTATGTGAGCTGGCTGAAACAACCTGTAAACTTTTCTTTCTCATTTGGTATAAGTATAATAGATAAATGGAGATTTCTATAGTAAATATTTGCCAATCATTATTTAATACAAAATAATATTTACAATCCTTGTATTGTATTTTGTTTGTCCTACTGTTCGAATGTTAAGTGATAAATTACACACTCTGTATTTGTTCTTAGGTGGCTTGCCACAGAACAATAAACATATATAATTACATTGTTATAAGTCTACTGCGCATTTCCTTCTATAATGCTCGTGGATAAGTATCCCGTGCCTCACAGCGGATAACCAGGAAGTGGTGAGGAAACTGATGGGCCGAGTGACAGGGACACCACCCGAGAGGACGATTATTATACGGGGGCCGATTTCAGCTGTCGGCATTCGGCTCCTAACCTGAAGACATGCCCTGCAATGGAAGTGAGACGTCATCACCAAAAATATGAAACAACGCAGCGGATCCCGTTAGAGCTTCAACCCGGAACAACTGAGGTCAAGGTAAAGTTACGTCTAAACAGATGGAGGCAGGCGACACTTACACTTGTTAGTGGAATTGTGCTCCGTTTAGCATGAAATCACTTCGTACTCTTCCTCTTAAGCTGTTTATTAGCGTTTGGTTTCAACGTCTAGACGTCATTTTAAAAAGTTATAATTGATCTGAAAGTGGTCAGTCGCTTGAAAATGACGCTTAGACCTAGAAATCAATCGATAATGAACAAGTAATGTGAAAGAGTAAAAAGTGATTTCTTTCCGCCATGTTCAGTTACGTCTACTCGGGTATAAAGTGATTTGGGGGTGATCGGGGAGTTAGACAAACGTTGAGGAGAAGTAAGTGGGTACTGAACTGTTTAGTATTTACAATGTTAGAAAATTAGTGAGGGTACGAACTATTTAAATTTTTTCTAGGAAGTCTAAACTTCATTCCCATGTTCCTTCAATGTAAAAGCCAAAGACTAAAATTACACGAATAGTTTTGTTACCAAGATTTTTGGCCATGCCAGATGATCCCTATTGATGAATGAAGTTCTGTTTTCATGCACCCTATTTTAAATTTTTCTGTCGGTTTGGCCAATATATATACTCCCTTAATCAGTCGTAGTCGTGACGGTATTTACCTTATTCTCCACTCTTCACATTTCAACTTATGCACGCCACTCTTTTTAATAAAATTATAGCACTTCTCTTTTGAATCACAAGGTAACTTTCCAATATGTTGCGGGTATAAAATGATATTGAGGTATGTGTAGTGATTCTCACAATCAACTGTAACTTGCCTTATTCAACATGCTGAACGATAAACGTTTCCATGAACAGACGCAATGCTGATTTCCTGATACAGTAGAGTCTCGGTTATCCGACTGTCTCTGTGCACTTTTTTACCCATGTTTAAATATGGTTTCGTAGTTCACTGTACTGTAAGTACCTTCTATACAACATATTATTTACTTTTCCGTAATTGCAGTCTCTCATATTATTACTTGTACGTCATATAAAGTTAAGTAAGACACATGTGTTTGAAAAGTTTTCAATGTGCAATTTAAATTTAACATTTTTTTACATTGTTTTTATTATTTTCCGTGTTATCCGACCTTCTCACTTATCCGACCTTTCCGCGGCCGGTTTAGGTCGGATAATCGAGACTCTACTGTATTTGGCTGTGATATTATAACATCGATATTATCTATGTTTTACGATTTCACGTATTTCCTTATTTGTGAATTGAACTGATACTTTTAGGAGATAACTATGGAAATCTTTCACCGTAGGAATTAAAGGTGACTTTATAAAACAGCAATTTCTACTAGGTAATCACTGCTTCAGCAGGTGAGACATTCTCTAAAAATAGCAATGAAAGGTTCCTCCAGTCATCCTCAAGTATGTGCCCGAAAACGTTGTCATCCAGTTCAACTAATTGGTGAAACAACGTACTGATAATATTCTCCATACTCTCCTTTGCTCAAAAATCTTCACTGATGAGACATTTCCTCTTTCTAACTAGTGATAAATATTTTAACGTGGGACTCGTTTATAGACGCAGATATTATCGAACGAAATATGTTGGACGACTGAATTCACTGGTACGAAGTGAGACATTGTTACCACTACATATAGGCCTATGTGTGACGAAAAAACAAACGATCGATGTTGTAGCCACTGAGACCGAGCCTTGACAGTCGGGTCAGCTGGTTTGGTTCCTAATTGATGTTATTTTGCGATGAAACCATGGCCATGATCTGTAAAATGCTTCATGAAAATAGCATTTTCATTGATTGTACTTTCATTCTTATTTTAAATTAGATCTCTAAAAATTGTTGCTCTCTCAAGTAAACTGGTTAATGACAAAAGAGAGCGGTTGAAATGAAACGCCGGTGCTTATCATGGTATCTTCAAGAGCGCATCGCCTCTTTTAGTTTTCTGTTTATTCTGCACCTCTGGGTCGTTTGTAAACGGTTTGAAAAATAAGTCCGGGAGACCCTAAAGGATATAAAAAAGGGTTTTCCCTCTCTTTTTCCATCCTTAGGGTATCCACTCGACCTTTCTTTCGTCCCTTTTGGGGAACCGGAGAGGTGAGGGTGGTAGGTGGAGGGATGGGTAGGGTAGGCACCCTGATTTGGTCGCACGACACGAGCCAAGAAAGGGGAGGAGGAGGGTTGAAACACGACGATTGCTCGAAAAAAAAGGGTCCGCTTCCCTTTCTCCGCTCAGGATCGATCAAAAACGCGAGCCGAATGGGGAAATAGAAAGGAGGAAAGCTTCCCGTGACTGGTTGTGCACGTTGCTAGGAAACTAGAGGCGGGGTGTGCCCCTGTGACGCGGCGGTGCTCCTGGGTGACGTCATAACTCTCCTCCCTCCACCAACGAGAACCTCCTCTCTCTCTTTCAACCACTTTTTCTCAGAATAAAGATTGTATGACGTGGGCACATCTGATGACGCGGCACGGATGTCGGTTATAGTGGTAGTGAAACATGGTGGCTGTTGCCTTTGGAAAGTGTGACGTCGTGTGGAAGGGGTTGGCAAAGGAGCAGAGGAGGCTCATTCTCACGACTATGTGAACAAACAGTAAAGAAACTTTAGCAAAATAGGGCAATAGTGTTCGTAAACTAACGGAGAAGCCACCAGGGTTTCTGGTGGAAAGCCCAATTAAACAATAATATTAAGAGCCAAGCCAATTAAACAATACGTTTAAGAGCCAGGGAGCCAAGAAGTTTATATGAATAGCAGATTGAGCATTTTGAAGTTGGCGACGAAGGTTTTGTGACCTTGGAAACAATGGTAGTCAAACGCCGAGACTCCCAATACGTAAGTTATACTCTTTCACTAAAAAGGATCTTCTTCGCAACTGACACCGTGTTTCGCTACCATTATACGGATGGGGGCACTAATTACTGGCAGTGATGCAACGAAATTATGTATACCCAACATTTCATTTTAATTATTTAAGTAAGTATATGAGATATCCGGACGATTCATATGCCAATCGAAAGAGGAATTTCTTATGAATAAAATAATTGGACATCTCGGAAATAATGACGCCATCATAAAAAAGAAGATGGCGACCAGTTATGGGTATAAAATCAGGGTTGCCGCTAGTGCAAAATTAGTGAAACTCACCCGAGGAGTTCGCAAGTGAGTTCATATGAAAGCCTTTGGATCGTTCTTCGGGATAAACCCAATAAACAAGCTGAATTCGTGAGGGTTAAAAAAATTGAGAGGTAGGAATTGTAAAATATTGAAAAAAGTTTGCATTTTCGGGAAAAAAGGCTGTATATCCCCAAAATAAGAAGTGGATGCCAACAGAACGAGGTTACAGGGTAAAATAACATCGAATGCTAGATATAAGAAGCCAAGACTCATAACGTTCCAGAAAATGTGGGAAGTAACAGAAACTCAAAGTCACAATCAATTCAGCACCTACTACAAGTGTGCTAGCATAGATTTAATAAGGGTATAGATGACATCTTGAACCACGAAAATGAAGCCTGTGTATTTCGTGAAATCATATCTTGCTCAATTTTTCTGTAAATGCAAGGAATAATTCAGTAGGGACTTTTTTTATTATCTCCATTTTACATATTTCTAGATAAATAATTACGCGGCTATTTCTGCTCCGACTTCGCAAATGACCTATGTTCACATAAATATTAACTATCATAGATTGTTGTTTCCCACAACCTATGCACCCATGAGGCCCGTAACCTTGTCTAATGAAGCTAGTACATCAAGTTTAGTTCGAAAGGCCCGGGGAAATACTGACCGCAGACGCCTTTTCAGTTTGTACGGATTGTTGTTCTACTGTTTTCTGTTGTTTCTGAGCAGGCCCCGGCTTCTCCCTATCTCTCTCGTACGGGCTCTGCTGCCCCTTATTGTCCGCTTAGTTCCTGCCTTCGGTCGTTGGCGGCACTAGTTCATTCGTCTATCATTAGCCTTGTCCGAGCACACAAAGTAAGCGTCCTACGGTGATTCGCTGCGGCAAACCACGTTTTTGTGAAACCTTTCCTGCGAAAAAGATCTGGTTTTCTTTTCTCAAAGCATCATTACGTGTTTCAGAGTTGGGAAACCAGACTGTATTGGTAGCAGACAATGGTCGGGAGGAGATGCATCGCACCGGGTTGTACCTCTGAGTATTTTTCGAATACCGAAAAGGTGCATTGCTTTGTGGTTCCGAGGGAAGAAAGCCGCCGTGCTGAGTGGGGCCTGCTGTAGGCTATAATACTATTACATTTTTAATCCACAGAAGCATTATTTTGCTACTCTTTGAGTTTTTTCTTAATGTTTTATTTGGCAAAACAATGTAAAATTTGTGGCATGTCACTTGTGTCACAAATCTTGTGATATTTAGCTTCATCAGTCATCACTCTGATCCAACTTTTTTTCCTTTTTTAACATGCTGTATGATTATTTTCTTTAAAAAAAACAATATTTTATATTTTTAACAAACCATCACCCTATTTTCAGATGAAGCGACCTAAAGAAAGTGGTTCTGGTATCAGATTAAACTACGTAGCTAGTTTTCGGTAAAATATATTAAAACTCGTTACGATAGCTCCATTAGAGTTACAAGTCTTCTGCAGCAACTAAGATGGGAGACGCTCTCAGATCGACGGTTAAAATTTATACTTGATCTTTTATGTAAATATCATTACGATCTATTCACTGACGACGTTGGAAGCATTTTAAGAACTCCGACATACTGCGGAAGATTATATCATGAGAGGAAAATTATAAAAATAGACAGCAGAATAGACAGGTTTAAAAATGCATTTTTCCACGCCAAACCTAAGCGTAAGTGGAGTTGGTGGTTTCCGGTGTAACTTCGTGGAATTTGCTATTCATTTTGATTAAAAAAGGAAAAAACTTTGTTTTTTCCACATTATATTTTACTTTTGACGACCATGGTTTCAATGGTTAACGTAATCATCACCTGATGATGACGTTAACCGTCGAAACCATGGTCGTTAAAATTAAAATCTAAAGTGGAAAAAACAAAGTTTTAACCTTTTTTATTCAAAACGAAGAAGTGGAAGGAAATCCTCTCAAGATTGCTTGATAATATTAGATTCCTAGCTGAACAGAATTTGGCTTAACGAGGCCACCGAGAAGGAGGCATCTGTGAGAAAAACGAGTCTTATCTTGAACATGAAACAACAGAAAGTAGAAAAAAAAATTTAGAGCTAGTACATTTGTTGGTGAAATGTGATCCAGTGCTACGTGAAAATCTTCTAAGAATCCAGCTGGGAGAAAACTTTGCTACTTCTTATCTGTCTCCTGCTATTCAGAACGAGTTTGTAGAAATATTGGGAGAAAACTTGAGAAGCAAAATCATCCAGCAAGTAAAAAAGCATGTACTTTTTCCATGATATTTAACAGCACTCCTAACATTTCACATTAGGATCAAACGAGCCAAGTTTTACGCTATGTTATGATCGATGGAGATGAAGTGAAGGGTGTGGAATCATTTGTCAAATTCATTGAAACAAAGGGTAAAACTTCCGAGAATATTTCAACAATGATTTTGGAAACGTTAGAGAAAGACGCCATCGATATTCAAAATTGTAGAGGGCAAGTATGATAACGCTGCGGTGATAGCTGATCTGCATACTGGTGTTCAGAAACGCATCAAGGAAATTAATCAAAAATGAGGATTTGTCGCTTGTGCAAATAACTCGCTGAATTTGGCGGGTGTTCATGCAGCTTCTGTTGGTGTGAATTCTGTTACCTTCTTTGAATGTGTGGAACGATTGTTTGAATTTTTTTCTTCATCAATGCATCGTTGAGAGTCTCTAACTCCAATCACTGGTTTCAAAGTTTCAAATGCATAATAAAAAATTGGTTGAGTGCGAGGGGAGAAGCTGTAAGTGTTGAAAAGAAACATTTCTCAAAAATCTTTAGTACCCTAGAAATGTTAACTAGTGAAGAAGAAAATACAGCTACTATGGCAGATGCTGGTGTTCTACTTGGAGCGTTGCAATCATTTTCTTTTTTGTGCTTTCTTGGCCTGCGGGGACCCGTCCTTTCTAGAAATTAACGACACACGGACGTATCTCCAAACCAAAGGATTGAACATACAAAAATGTGATATAAAACTCAGGGCATTAAAAATATTTCTGGCTGAAATCAGGGACAAGCTAGTGAGTAATGGTTATAACTACGCCAAAGTAATTTGTAATGATCTGGGTATAGTATCATGGAGGATCATGGAGCGTCAGCGTCGACCCAAAAAGAAGAAACAAATATCTGGTGAAGGATTAGAAGACGCTGAATTGCTATACGACATTGAACTAAGGACAGAAATGTTTTCTTCACTGGACAGAGTGATTCAAAAATTAACCTTGCTCGTTTTTTTACCCAAGCGCGTTCATGTTAAAAAAAACGAATTGACACTCTATTATCTGGCCACGCATTTACGCAATTTTTCGTTCCTACACGATGCAATTATAATGAGTAATGTTTAAAGTATCTACTCCCATGAGTAATTATGGTGTATACATGTCTTTCGACATTTGCGTCGCTCAATGGAAGGGCTAAAGTGTTCACCGCCGCCTTATGCCGGGCTAAAAGTCCGTGAAGGCCGGGCGAATGTATTTCAAGCGCTCGACGGCCGGCAAGGGAACTAATCGGCGGTAAGGGGACCTGCGGCGAGCCCATGTCGCCGAGGGCTGTTTCTGAGTAACTGACGTCAGAGTTCGCTTGCGGAACTTGGAATATATTCAGAATATTTTAACGCATCTTCCGCGGGGTTAAGCCACAACCACACTCCACCTTTCCGCAACTCCCTTGCTTGTGATTGGTTAGATGCATTTCCGCGTTCCGTATTCCGCACCCGTTCCGGATCCATATGAACCCCGCTTTAGTGAACGGACGGTCATCAACGAATAAATTGTCTGTAAGTGTGAAGTGCTGAGATAAATAGAGTTAGAGCATTTCATTCATTTTACCTTCTTCCTTGAAATACCAACGCACGCAACAACAGAGTAAAGAATACTAATGTATGCATGTGACAATTTTTTACAATAATGCCTTGATGTATGCTTAAATGAATAATTCTTTGGCAAAAATCAATAGTTTTAGTTTTATAACATATTAAAAATAGTTTTAAATGATTACTTTTCAACATTGAGGTAAGTAATAGCATAAAGTATACTAACACTACTAACATAACATCTATATTATTTGGTGAACTTGTGGATAAATGAGTTGTCCATCAGTTTCATCATTCCCCGATAATATAAAATAATGCATTCACCTTTTGAATTAATATTTGGTATCCAATCACACATATTTACTTCACGCATAAACGTTTTAATCTATATTTTTTTAAAGTAAGCGATAGCGAATAAACATTATCAGCATCCACAAAAACCCATTGAAAAAAAATTATTTGTTAGGAACATCCGTTTCCAATTCCATGAAAATAATCCAATTTTATTATTGTTTGCAATTAAATTCAATTTTAGTGTAATAAGCATTTATTTTGCGGAAACTTTGTTCATTTTGCAGAAATATATACACATATTCATTTTGTCCATCAGAAAAAGCAAATTAGCTTCTTTTTTACTTAAATTAGCAATATACTCGTATAACGGATGGAAATTTGAAGATTCGAAAGGGATAGTTGAAATTGTTGGTAAGCAATTAAAACTCGTCTCAAGAACTTCAATAATTAAATTGATCTTGAGTGGATACGCAGTTAAATATCCGTTTACCTACTACTTTTCATTCACTCAGCAATTGATTTAAATGAATATATTCAAGTTTCAAGTTGGATTACCGTTTCACTACAATTCATAAGAGAGAACTTGAAATTCTACTTCTAATAATTTATAAAATGATGTGTCAGATATTAATAGTGGCACAGCAAGTAAGAAGGCTAATATTGAAAAATGAAAGTGAAGAACTGGGAGTTTTATGGAACTTTCCCTCCATTATCTATGGTATGGATGCTGTCTCCCAGAGACCGTGTTAACAATGACAGAAAGAAAGTCCAATCTAATGCACGAAATCAGTTAATGGCTCAATATAATAAGTGATACATCATCTGGTGGTTAAGGATAATCAGAAGTTACAAAACCGGTCTTAACTGTGGTCATTGCATACTATAAGAACCAAGTATAAGGTCACTATTCCACGGTAACACATTGGTACACTCATATTGGAGGGTGAGAGTCACATTGGAGACTATGTATCATCAAGGTTGGATTCAGACTGTAAACTTGCATTTTCAATCGCATTTGTAAATTACCTAAAAGCTGACGAGTACTCGTCATCATACTAATATATAAAAATATGGGGGTTTTTGTATGAGTTTGTTACTTAATCACGCAAAAACCACTGAAGTGAATGTGCAGAAATTATGAATGAGCATAGCTAATATACCTGGTTCAAACATAGGTCTATTGCCGTTTTGAAAATTTACGCTATGTTAAGATTACGGTCATTTCCAACTTTTCGGAGGAGAAAAACCTATTGTTGCAAGATAAATATCTATTTTTACGAGATTGCTGTTTTTAGGTAAGACTTGAGACTTTTTAAAGTTATCTTTAGGTAACATTGGGGAGAAGGGCCTATTGTTGTTATGCAAATATTTATTTTTACGCGGAAGATCGTTGTAGTTAGGAGCGGTGGATTGAAGGTAATACTTGAGACTTTTTCAAGCTCTCTTTAGGAACCATTGGATTTGTTGAGATTTTTTACTCACATAATTAATTTATTGCTAATAATTTCAGTACACAACGAATATGCCAAAGAGAAGAAAGATTAATCTTTCTCAAAGATCTGCTAAGGTAAGGGCAATGCTCTCTTTGTGGAAAAACGACTCTCAAGAACAACGATTACTATTGGACTCTGTGGGACACGACTTTCAGCGTGTTTCAGAAGCCGCAGAGGAGCGTCAGGCGCGATTATAAGTTAACTCAAACGGAATGTCTTCCCGGCGTTCTTGGATATGTATGCATTGTTAATTACTGACAGTGAGAAATAGCCATATACATAACTAATGTATTGCGTCATTAATACTGAAATAAGTACCTACGTCATGCTCCAACTTACAGCTGCTTTATTTCAAATAAAAATTCAAAAATGGTCTCTATTTGTACAGGAAAAACATTTCGCTTAAACTCCCTCAAGGGAATAATGCTCGAAGTTTATGGCGATATTCCCCACGACCCCCTCGCAAAAATGGAATACTTTTTTAGTTTTACTGCTAAAAAATAACACTTTCAGTAAAATATCTCAATACTATGCATCATTAAGCGAAAAAACGGCCAATTTCCATTTAGTAATAAAAACTAAGATGAGAAATGAGTAGTCAGATTCTCCTCCGTATTATTTCTTACTTTTTTTCTCTCCTGTTGGGAATCAACGGACATTTCTGCTATTAATTTTATAAAACTGGCTTAAAAATAGAGATAAGGCTGCAAGAGATACTACCGGGTGTATCAAAGATAAATAAAACTTATTATTAATTGATTTAGGTTAATTAAATGCTGAAGAAAGTGATGAAAAAATTCTGGCCTGTTTGACAAAGGGCACAAGGTAACAGAATTATATGATACCTGACAAAGAGTAAGACGTAAAATCATAAATCAGCATGAGATCCATTGAAGGGAGATGGTATTATATTGAAGGCAAAAATGGAATCAAATGAGGAAACGAGAGAAATGACCTTTAAGAGGAAGCCATAAATCACGACAGTTATATTGAAACTTACATAGAAAAGGACAAAATAGTGCACCGACTCGTAGAGCACCGAAAAAAGAAATCTCAAAAATGTTATTGGTTACAAGAAAAGACATGATGCGTGAAAGATATTAAAGACTCACGAAATGCAACTCGTGAATAAGAAAAAGGAACGCTTTATAACTCAAAGAAGTCACTTATAAGAGCAGCTCACAAACGTTTACGCTTTTTTTAATGAAAAGGGGGATTCTCTCTCGAAACCTATAAAAGGAAAATACATGGAATATCAGGAAAGGTTTAGAACCGAAGGAAACTTAACCATGTGAATTCTGGATGACGGTGAAAGAAGGTGATATCGGAAACCAGAATCGAAAAAGAGACCCTTTTTGGACAAGAATTTGACGCAGCAGTCAACAATTTAGTAAAATACATGGTCTCGAAAATTCGCAATATTGTGTTAAATTTACAAACGAACAAAGTTCCGAAAGCATGAACCAAACTAATCAAATGGAAAAATTCCAATGTGACTCATGAGAATTCAAATACCCTTACGTTATTGAATTAATTATTCTATACAGTATTTTTATAAATAATCTAGCGCTTTGTGATGAAATAGATAAATTCTAGGAAAAGTCATGCAAGATATTTAAGTAAACAGATAAAATAGAGGTCTTTCTTCGCCAGAGAGGGAGGGTATTTTTTCAAATTGTGATGAATACGAAACGATCAGTCATATTTTATTGCATAGAACTGGCAGTAGCATTCCATAATTATGGCTTAAACAGCGAGCTTGATAGCATAAATTAAACAGGAGCTACCATCAAACATCCTAAGAACTCCACTATTTACAATAAAAATTGAGAAAAAAAGTTTAAATACAATAAACCACCCAGGTACAGAACTATTTCGAAGTCTGAATAATTGATGAAAGTTGCAATGGGAACGAATCATTGTTGAAAAAGTAAGTAAAATGGTGTCTTAATTATGGAAATATATTGGTTTAAACATAGAGTAAATAATACACATTGATGATATACTCTATAATTCACGGAAGCATCGCGTGTATGTATTTTAGTAACTACGAAGTAGGGTCACAATTGATTGAAGAATCATCAAATTTAATGATGAATAATTAATATCAGGGAAAATGTTGAATTCTGTAGGAAAATCCAACTACCTGTCAGTAAGAGTAATACCGCAGCATGAAGACGGTCAAGCTTTGTGCTATCGAAACAATAACATTGAACTGAGTAAAAAATATTAAGTTCCTTTTTATAAATACAATCTTTGAAGGAGAAACAATTTAACTTACCAGACAGGTAGAATGCTCCTCTATAACAGCAAAAATTGGAGAAAAAATAGCAAAAAAAAGGACACCGGGAGTAATAATGATTGCAAAAGAGCGATGAGGAAATCGAATAGAACGAATTTCCGATTAAAAAAGTTTTCCCAAGAATTAGGAGACAGAAGTTCGTCGAAAGGATGGCAAAAAGATACAAACTTATTGAAGTTTAATTAAGGCTTAACAATTCTGAGGAACCAATAATGGATGGAAGAATGAATTCTGGAGAGTAATCACCGAGAAGGTCCACGAATTCAATTCGTTAAGCATATATTAACGTGAATTGGAAGACACAATAGGCATGAAGAATTGAAAAGGGCAAATTACAATGATAACTCAGTGGAGACCTCCCCAAAACTATTATTAGAGTAAAATACGGTTGATGACCACATTTTGAGGTATTCTCAAGTCTTGATACTATTCATGAGATAGAATGGGATTCAAGTTTTCCCCTCGCCTAAAATTAGATAGGATTCAAAACTTTTTCACACGACCTAAAAGGGATTCAAAGCATCTGGACTAGTAATCCCTTTTTACTAAGAAATTTTATCTTATCTATGTGAGACAATGCAATCACTTTTCTCATAATTATGGGTCCGTTCCATCACTTAAATTTCATAATTATATGAGGTATTGATGCTCCTCACTTCAAATTTCAAGAAAAACTACTGCACTTCACAGAACGACAAGAAAAAAAGATAATATAATCCCATAGCTAGGCTTACCATACGCCCCAGTTAGGCCGGGACAGGCCCAGTTTGAATGATCTATCCCGGTGTCCCGCCCAATGGGCAAATTTTTCCTGTTTGAGATTGAAATGTCCCGGAATGTCTCCTTAAGGCCCGCTGTCCACTGCACGGAGAAATGCACAGCGAAAAATGTGTGTCGTTGGTGTTTTTGCTGTTCAAAATTTTATTACTTGGTTGAAGTAATAACCTTTGTGATAGAAGCTAAACAGAGCGACGTTATTTTTCACATTTTCCCGGGGGGAGGAGAAGGGGCTGAGGAATAACTCGGCGGGAGCCAAGAAGGGTTCAGTCACCCCACTAGGAACGAGACTTGAACACGGTACTGCAAAGTTTGGTGCTAAAACAAGCCACCACTGTTGCAAGAGATAATTTTATTTTGTAATTGCAATCAAAGAATAAAATAACAGTACATTAAGCTTAACTTTTATTTTTTGAAAGCCCCGATTTTGTTTCGGTTTTAGTCTTCAAGATATGTCGCGATTTTGGGAAATCAGAATATGGTAACCCTACCCACAGCCACCTGATTTCAAAACTGAGCACGAAACGAGATAGAAGTAAGACGCTTGGATTAGGCATTCCAAAAATGCTGATTATACTCGCGTTTTACATTATGCATATTTTTTGTTCCCGAAGCGCTAAAACTTTATAAAAATAAAATTAAGAGTTCTGCTCCTATTGTGTAACCTCATGGCTCCTCCACTGTTGCCTCTTCAACAAAGTAGTTAGTAACAATCCCATAGATCATTAGTATTCTCCGTTTGGCTCGGGAAATAAAGTATGGAGTATATGGAAAAGGAACGTGTTTGAAAAAAAATTCAATTCCCCACTCCCTTCCAGCCAACTTTACAATCCTATCCAAGTAATTTAATGACCACTCAAACGATCCAGATCCAACCGGCGTGGAAGTTTTGATTCAATTCTCTTCACGCGCGCAGATAATCAACAGCGGTGGCGGAGGTGAAAGGCCAGTCGTCCGTCGCATCGAAATCCCAAACAACGTTTTGAACACGCGGAGGCAATCAGTTTACATTTTTTCCGAAAAATATCCGATTAAAGCGATCGAAATAGACAGCAGACCGACCCCTTTGACTGATCGCCACGTAGTGATTGATGGTGGTGGCGAGAGAAGGTGAATCTGCTCCCGGAAAACAGTTCTGCTCAATCTCACTCACACATTCACTTAACATCGACTGGCGTGCGAGGGATGGGGAAAGTCGAAGGGCAAGAAATAGTGGAGGGAACTCAGTCGATACATGTTGGAATGCGTGCCAATACGTACTACCTCGTATCAACTACACCTCTCACCAGTGACGGCCGAAGACGTGGGCAACGTGGACAAAAGCCACAGGCGGCCGGTCATAAGGGGCAGCCAGTACTACGACTCATAGTGAATATGTGAAAAGGGAACAGAAATTATTAAAATCATAATATGTTTCGAACCTTTAGCATGCATTTCTCTTATAGATTGCCTTTTTTAATGCGAAGTAAAAGTGGCTGACATTCACAACAAACTTCTACAAAGAGCACAATGAAACTTATGTACTAACTATTGAAGTATGGACTGACAGGATCTGTGGTTAAAATGGCATCATTACAACCATCCTCAAGGGGTCTAATACGAAACACTCAGACAATGCAGTGAAACACCAAAGGCAGAGTTACACCACCCTATATTCCTCTCACCGTCCGATGTGATTACGAACAGCTCTCGGGCGGTATCATACCACGCCAAGATGCCTGCATTGCCATGATGAGATGAGTAAACTCTGCTAGTGGATAGAAATGTCTGCGATGTATTGTAATACTCTTTCCCTTCCCTAAATCTGTTATGGGCAACAATATGCCAAATCCATTCCGTCGCTTGGAACTGCCCGGTGATTTTTTCCTATGTTATCACAGCTGTGAAGGAACACTTGGTTATGAACTCTATAAACATTTCAAAACAGGAGGAGAAACATAAGGCAATTCCAAAAGAACAATACTCGCGCTCAAGGGCCGTACATAAGGTGATTGACTCGATCGCAGACGTGTAGAATAGGATATAATTGGCCGAATTCCTTGACGTTACAAGACTTTCGGCTTCGTCCGACACGTCTGATCAATATACAAGATGGACCAGTGGAACCTTATCATATTAGTGGAACCTAAGCATATTTACATTAAAACCTTACTCAATCTATTCTCGTTAGATTTGTCTCCTTACGTATCTAATGTATCCTTTGCTTATATCTCATTATCATCTTACAACCATGATACAAAAGCAAATTTTCTGTTTCTCTGATCAATTGCGAAGAGGGAGAAGCCAATAGCCACAATTTTGCCCAAAATGAAAGCATTTATGTATATTTTAATCACTTATTGGCTGTAAGAGAATGTCAACCGAAAAATAGATAACGGATGAAAATTATCATCCAGGTTCCAATCCAAGGAAAATCAAACGATGTTTTCACGGAAAGTTCATCCCTTTCAATTTTATCTTTGCACCAGTACGCGTCACTGCGAACCTAGTCATTCGTGTATTTTTCGCCGTGTTATCAATTCAAGAAATATTCATTACAAAGAGAAAATGTTTTATCTATCCTCAACGATAGTGGCTCACCAAGCACGAAAATGCCTCCTGTGCTACATTGCGGACTTGAGACGAGAACATCTAATTCGGATGAATCCCCTCTAAAAGATTCACCTTGCCTCGCCCTGGACTAAGATAGCTTGATGGTATAACTGTATTGACACGCCATACCGGCAATGGACAGATCCGAATTCGAATCCTACTCAGGTTATTCACGAAGATTTTCCTCCCTTAGGAGTATATCTTATCGCGTGCCAAGTAAGTTGGTAGTGTAGCAATTAATTATTTTATGTTCTTCCCAATACGTTTCTAACTCAGCTACGTAGTATTAAAGCAACCTCTTGAATTTTTATTATGTAACTCTTGAATTACTGTGCATTTATGTAGTTGCTAAATCCATTAATATAAAAAGTTTCTATAACACTGTTAGCATACCTATAGTGGAGTGCATGTTGGTGAAATTTTACCTCATCACAAGAATGCGCAGGTTTTTGCTGCTACATTAATACTCGTAGTTTCATTAACCTAATTAGGGCATGGTGTAGTGCATGTTTGTGATAGTTCACCCTGTGCCACACACCCTTGAGGTGGCTTGCAGGGTACTATCTACATCTTTGAATTACCGTGCAAGCCATCACCAGGGTGTGTGGCACGGGGTGATTCCACACTAGGCATGCAGCACTCGTCCCAGTAAAAATCAGATGCAGATGTAATTTTTGCATTTTACGCACTGATTTTGGGTATTTATCTGCAGCGATATAAAGGTTTAATTGGGAGATGAACACGTGCAGGGGGAGATGGATAGGGGTGGATTATTTGGCACGTGCGAGTGTTCGGAAAGGGATAGGGTGGGGAATAGGGGAAGGCGAAATGGGGTGAGAAGTAGGCGGAGGGGTGAATGAAGATAAAAGAGAGAGGATAAAACATTTGGACCATACACGCGCTCAGCGGCTCCACAAGGGTCCGTCTTCTGTTCGGGGTAAGGGCGTTGTTACTGGGTGGAAGTCGGCCTCACCCTTCCGGCAACCCAGCGCCCCAATCCCCCGGACAAAGCATATATAATATACCAGGGTGGGCGAATGGATATGTGGATTGCGCAGGAGAGGGCAGGAAATGAGGGATTGGAGGATTTTGGAATGTGGTTTGCTCCTTGCCAATTGGAATCTATCACAGAGCCAGCTACAATCTACTCTAAAGAGGGTCAAACGGTGACTCAGTGATTTAGAGCAAAAACAAATGAGAAATTCAACCTTTTTAGGGTGGTTTGAGTGACATTTTTCTCAAGTCATAATAGAAACCATATTCGAATTTGATTTTTTGAGGTGAATGCGAATGAACATCTTATGGTTCGTTCTCGATGTCATGTAAGGTTTTGCCGCAACCAATATTTGCGTATTTTCGAGGGCCTCGTGTGCAAAAACTATAAGGATTACAGAATATACAAAACTATGAATGGATAGTTCTTTTCTTCAACTACCGGAAATGGTTTTTGGCGAGCGGAGGGGGGATTGCGACGTGACGTCACAGCGCTGCGCGTGGGGGTCTAAACTTGGGCTTGTGTGGGCACGGCGCGCGCTCAGTTCAGTTGTATCTCCGGAACGAGAAGGTCGATTGTAGTGATCAAGGTGTGTACGGAGAGCTGAGAACGTGAGTTAAACGATAATAGTACAAGATATATAAAATTAACATTAGAAAGCAGAAAATATTACTTTTCATCGACAATTGTTCATAGGTTATCCATTTGTACTAATGATTTCGATGAATAAATGTTATCTGAAGAGTAATTTTCTTTCTTTCATTTCAACTTTCTTTCTGACAAACAAAACAAAAGATTCTCCCAATAACGAGAGTAACGTATGTAATTTCGCATTCACGAAATAAAGATCCGACGAGAGTTTCAAGAATATGTACTCCATGTATTTTTTTATTTCAGAAGCTGTAAGAAGCATGAAGTAAATATTGTAATATTAATGGCAAAAAATATTGATTAATGACTGATATTCTCAGTCATTAACTAAATTTGCATGCACAATTCTTTCACTTGAAAATTCCTGGATTTCAAATTGTGGAATAAAGTGCTTCGTATAAAACTTTCAGAGATTCTTTCGCAGAAACTCGTGGCGTGAGACGTGGGCATTTGCAGAGGGGAGGGAGGAACTTAGTAGGAAGTCTGAGGTTCCCGGAATCGGTGGGAGGCTTGAGAGAGAGAGAGAGAAAGGGTGGCGTAGAGAGGGGGGTGAGACGCGGGAGAGGTGTGGAGAGAGTGGAGGGATGTTGGGGGGAGACAGGGAGGGAGGGAGAGTCGCCCGATAACGCAACTCTCCCCTCCACCGCTTCAAAATGCGTCTGTCTCCCACCCTCTCTCTCTCCCACCCTGCTCGTGGATACAAAATACCCTTGGCCTTGGTTCCCCAAGGTCATCCCTGGGCGTGGCGCCCTCCCTTCACGCCAGAGACCCAGAGAGAGAGAAGAGTGTTGCGCCGGCGAAGCGCACTCCAGCACCACTCTTTCCCTTCTCGAGTAGTGAACGCGGGCAGGGAAGCAGGAGTGAGAGAGAGAGAGAGAAAGGAGCATCACAAGTGCTGTATACGGCCTCTTCCTTTTATCGTTTCGTTAACTTTTTTTCGCAAGGACCCTTCTGACGAATGTACGACAAGGTAGCTTAGAGGAAAGAGCCGGCTAATGTCGAATGGACGATGTATTTCATAAGTACTAAATGTTCCTCAGTTTGCGAAAGTGACGTCACGTATTAACCCTTTTGACTAACTTCACGACCGCGAGAGGCTAGTACGAGGGAAGGCTTACTAAGAATAATAATATTTCACGTAGCCGTACTAAATAAGCAAAGCTCCGAAGCGTGCAGTGAATAAATGGTCATGTGAGTTTATTAGTGAATCAAAAAATCTACTACAAACGACTTATGTGGATTTATTCTTCAAGTATTGTTATTAAATACCACGCACTTATTAATTACTAATATCGTATTGAAAACTAATTTGTGAACCGCGTGCTAACGAGTTAAGGAGAAAACTGTACCAAGTGTTTGATTAGTTGTTTGAATTTCATTATTGTCTTTGCTTTATACTATCATTTTAATGGCGATTCAGGCCTGTGTTTTCAAGAGATAAGCAAAAAAACACAAAAACGGGACCTCCTGCGCCCCCTTCTCACCCCCGCACATATCGTGGGTCAGGGGACTTTTTGTATGTTTACCTCCTATTAACCCCAAACACAACCCTGAAGTTTCGTCTCTGTCCTCTTCCATGTCCTCTACACCCACCTTTTGGGCGTTCATTGACTGAACTATATGAAGAAAAAAAACGCTGTAAACATTCGGTGTAAAAATTAATCATTTCAAATTCATCATGCTGTTACTATTTGCGGGTTCCATTTTTTAACTGACGCTAATATGGTTTAAAAATAAACAATTTCGTGTTTCGTGTCAAAACAAAACCATTTTTATTTTTCTCGATGTGTTAACATTAAGAATGCTAAACTATTTAGTGAACATTTAAGATTTGTAATATAATGCTCGCTTGAATAAATTTATCAAAAGAATGAAATGTTTGGGCGTCATTCTCTGGGTAATCTGACGAGAAATTACAGCCACCACAAAAATAAAGATGGTGACACGTCGCTCCGGGAGAATATTTTATGAGTGTAGCCAATCCAGCGACCTCTGATTCCCCGTACTCTGGAGCACTGAATTTCTTTTTTTTACAACTCAGAGCTATCAATTTCCGTTGTTGGAGGTCTTTTTCAATTCAATATGAAGAACAAGCAATTATATGAGAATGACTGATTGCAAACAGCTGAACTCCGCGTTATAACAAGATTTTTTTTCATTCCTGAAATATTTCGGCTCCCTCTGTTAAAAGGTAATACGAGCAAGATTTTCTCAGTTCCTTAAAAATTTAAGCCTTTGGAAGAAGAACCAACGTTCCTTCTTCCTGTAGGCAGCTTATCTATTGCGATTCTTACTAATCTGTTGCTTGTCATTCTGTTGGCATGCCTCTTCCAATTCTATTTTTTTCATCTAAGTACCCAGTCATATGTATTTTCTTTTACACATAAATTCCTTATTTTTTCACCTTGTGATTTTTTGAAAAGCATTTAATTGTATGATTAATTTATTCTTCATATAATGAATAAAACATGCAAACTACAATCGTTCTACATTTCTGACACGAACTTCCTCATTTTTTTACTATGTGTCTCCAGTGAACACCGCTGTACCTTAAATAATGGAGAATAGCTTTTATATATCTGGCTTATACTTCGAAAATTAGTGTGATAAGGGGTTAATAGTTGACAGTCTCGGGCTTAACGATATGGAAAGCTTTCATGGTAGGAATGAAAGGTATCAGGTGATGACGTTACTTTGCAACAAAACCATGGTCGTGAGCAATAAAACCGTGTTGAAATTGATGTGTTTCTGTCTCACCTTTCATTCCCACCAAGAGGTTGATATTTTGGCATCATTAGAATGATGATACTTTCTTCCACAATATGAGCCCAAATTCTTTAATTTTATATTAAGTATTATCTCGCACAAACTACATCAAGCAGCTTTCTCCATGTTTGTAGGTTGCCATGGAATCATTTATGAGCCTCAAGATTCGTCTGCTAATTAGCAGATTTTTTTGTCTTAGGCAAATTCTGCCGGCTGATCTGATAGGAGTGGATTTAATGCCCTCATTTCCGCAACAGGAAAACAGGTTATGTCTTAGAGCACCAATTAGCTAGCTTGGAACTTTTCATAACGGGAAAGCTATTTTTCTTTAGATCAAAATGATGAATACGTTGGTAAGATTTTTGAAAGCACAGTTGCTTTTTATAAAATTTTATACCAGCAAATCTAGAGAAAACGAAGGAAAATGATGAAAATGAAGAGTGATGAGGTTTTTCAGCCGCTAATCTGAAACCACAGCTTGACAGGCCTACTTCTATAGAAATAATATCCCGAATAAATTAAAAAATTTAAAAATAAAAATTGGGAAAATATATATCCTCGGACTAGTAATGTCAAAATCACGCATTTCTGCAACGGTTTCCCGAATCATTTCCCACAACCATTTTCAGTCTTCAACAATTATCTTAAGTAAAACCTCCAAAAGAAATATGACCGCCGATAAGGATGAATTTTTCTGATATCTTTCGCAGTTTCCTATTGCTCTAAATCTGTAGTGAGAAAATATTCGTGCATTTTTACGTGCACTTGACGTTTTGAACAATGGCAAATATGGATATTTTATTTTTTCAAATAAAATACAACGAGTCAATCAAACTCCAAAAATCTTGGGGGGATTATACAGTCACGCTTCTCTTTCACGCTTCTCTTTCAGTCATGCTTCTCTTCACAAAATACGAAGTTTTATAATATGATTTTTCAAAGCTTTAATGAAGTTCATAGTGCAATCGGACGCCTGCACAGCTTGTTTAGTTAAAGCACGCGGCCAATTGACGGGAAATCTGGGTTGAAATCCCAGTCCAGATTATGTGGTATTTTGTGTTCTGCGTCCAGGTTATGTGGCTGCGGTCAATTATTCACGTTAAGCTTCGGTCCGTCTACGAACGTTCAGTCAACCTGGCTAACATGCCACCCTTTTATGTGCGCGAAACAGCATGAAAAGAGAAGTTCAAGGCATAAATTGACGCAACGGATCTGGATCAATCGGGCTTTTCATTTTTTATGGTCACCGGCTTCAATCATAATCTACAATGTCCAAAGGGAAAAGGTGAAAAAACTTAGAGAAGAAGGCACAGCAGGAACTGTCGTTCTAAGAATCCAACCAGCATCTGAGGTATTTGTACCATGAACTCTCTCACAGGTGAGCCTTCAATTCAATTTTCTTTTTAAGGCTGAGAATTTTAGCCTTTTTTTATGCCAAAAAATCTATTATACATGAAAAATACCATAATTATATGCCTGAAAAGGCTGTCCTCGAAATTATAGAGTTAAAAAATATAGAAATAATTACGACCTATATAGGCTGTTACACAAATTTCATCAAAAAGCAGAAAAATATAATATGATATTTTTTAAATAGTTAAACAAAATATTTATCAATACCTAAAACCCCCGCAAGATTTTAATTAATAATGATAACATTACTGAGCAAGTGACAGAAGTTATGTACTTAGGTATAAAAATAACAAGGAGTGGTATCATACAACAAGAAGTAAATAATACATTTACAAAAAAGAATAAGGATCATCAACAATAAAAATTGAAAGAGAAGTACCTAGAATTGAATCAACCAAAAATAATCCCATACACCTTCGCATACAGCGTAATAGTGTCACTTAAAATGACAAAGAGGCTCCGACACGTCTGCCATAAAAGAATCACCGCAAGGAATAGAAATGTTTGTGAGCCCCTACGACGCTTCTCGTACCGTTTTCGCCGAAATGATCTCCACATTTATATAATGCATGAATAATAACGTGTGAGGTTGTCAGACAACGGAACGGCGACAGGAGCGACGAGCCGCCACCCGTGTTTGCTCTTGGTACTATTCCGCGCGAAGAAATTTCATGCATCACCATTTGAGCGAATGTGTATCCAGAAACATACACACACGTCTCCTTTCATTTGCAATCCTTCAGGTGTAAACTGGATTTGTGTATGGTGTCAGCGAATCAGGGCTGCCGTGCATATTAGCAGGAAGCCGTGAGACGCGTGAAAGGATTGGCATAAGGATTGATAGGGCTTGCTTCCCGTCCTGAGCGCTTTATCTCGCTTCCGTGAATGAGAAGAGGATGGAAGCAGGTTACAAGGGTCTAGCTGAGAAGGCACGGAAGGGCACAGGGAAATCAGAGAGGAAGAGAAGTAAGGGAAATAAAGGGAGAAAGTGAATCACTATCGGTATTTATACAAATACGAGTGACGAGTGTCAGACTTTATAGAGAAAATTTGGGGAGAAAAACAACGCAGCCAACTAAGGATAGATATCGTTGAATCTTTGGTTTCCGCGGAGTTGATCGGTTGATCTCTCCATTGTTCCCCCAAAAGTAGTTTCAACTTTCCGCCATTGCGGATCATGCCTGGAGGGCCATGAAATACTTTTTTACGAAGCAACGGCCATTGCTAGAGAAAAACAATAATACCCGAGGCTAATAAAGGAAGCGATTGAAATCCATAAGACGCCCAACAAGATGAATAGCAAGAAATTGTATTAGGCTTAATTTTGTGGAAGTCACAAGCTTTCATGATTAAAAATTATTTTGTTTAAAAAAATAATTTTAATCCTAAAAAATAATAATAAAATAAAAAAAGCGATTCAATTACTTGCACCTCATCTTATGGGTAAAAACAGGAAGAAAAAATATGGTATTCCCTCCCATTCATTTGTAGTATTTCAGCAAAATTAATCAAACTGCGTGACAAAACGTGTGGTGTGACTTTTCGGAACCCCCTCACTCTGTCAAGAATGATTTTCAACTCGAAGGACAAGTACTCAGATTTAGACAGAAGTGGTGTGTATAAACTCAAGTCTGTGGACTGTGATCTACACCTACATCTGCATACTAGCCCGCAAGCCGCCTCAATAGGCGTGTGGCGGGGGGTGTTAGGACACCAGCCGTTTAAAGATAAAAAGGAAACGCTCTAATGAAATTACGCCATGAATTTATTAAAGTCCCTTATTGTTCGGGGGAAAAACGAATTCCCATACCTATCCGTTAGGCAAAATATCTCTCTTAATTTATCGTTTCTGTCGAACCTGGAAATATAGTGGGGTTCTAATATGTTGTTCTCCGTGTCGCTCTTAAAGATATCTATTCTTAATTGCTCAAGTAATCTAAGCCTAGCGCGCAGCCTCCGAGTCTCTAGCGGCTCCCAGCCTAATTCGTTTAACATCTGTGTAACGCTGTCTGTACGCCCGTAGCAGTTTTTGACGAATCGCGCAGCTTTCCTTTGTATTTTATTAAGTTCCCGGATTAAGTCTTCTGCACCGGATCCCATATGCTCACTGCATATTCAAGGTGTGGCCGGACGAGTGCGAAATAGCACCTCTCTTTTACTTTTTCATCTGAAAATCTTCCCACAATACGCTTGACGAATCCTAGCTTCTTCAGAGCTCTGCCACAAATATTTCTTATATGTGTTCCCCACGATAGGTTCGAGGTTATCGTAACTCCCAGATACTTCACTTCATCTGTCGCCTTTATGTTAACACCATCCACAGTGATATGGTGTATATTGGTCAAACAGGACATAAATTTAAAGCCAGAGTCTAAGAACATAGAATTTTATTTGTTAACGGAGATGGAAATTCAAATTTTGTGGAACATTTGTGTACTTTTAACCATTTGAGTGATTTTGACCCTTAGATTTTGCATATGACTGACAGAGGAGCCAAGCTGGATTTTTGAGAGCAATTCGCAATTTTTAATAGCCAGAATGTTTTATGAAATGGCCATTTGTTCCCAACCCATTCTCCCCTCCTTAAGATTCCCCCTTCCCAAAACCGTCAACCGTCCTGGTCACCTTATCTGTCCTCCACAGTGGTTATTCATCCTTCTTTAAACACCAGTGATTGACTCGACCTTCTATACTCCTCCCCCTCCTTTCTTCTTATCCTCAACCATATATACCTGGCCACCTGATAATGTGTTTAACCTTGATAATGGCACATAGCTGCTGAAACCTGGGTCGGTTAGCTTAAATAAAAAAGTGTGGATTAAAACAAAATAAGTTTTACTCATTAAACATGAATAGAGATGACGCATACCCTCTCCAGTCTCCATAGCTCGTGGAAAAGGGTTCTCCGAGAAAGAATCAAGGCACCAAAAAGGGAAATGGAAAACGCGAAAATCATTTTAGTCTTTTCCATTTCCGTTACCTCCATTCCACCCCTCCTTTACTTTTCACCTTCCCTCTCCTCACTGCTCTCTTCCCCTCACCATCCCAAACATTTCCTCTTCATTCTTCCTTTACCTCTCGCTGAAGAAGGTGGGGCCGATCCACCGACAATTTCAAAACCCGTGTAGTGTCATACTATCTGTTTCTTCTTTTAGTCACCCTAGTGACGAAGTATATGTATTTTTGTGTTCACGCTTTCGTTTCTTTTCAACACTGTCTTCGGTTATCGAGTCTTTAAACGTATCCGACAGGTCTATCCCTTAACTCTTAATACAGTTTTCAAGAGGTTTCAACCTTTTTTACAATGCATTCGTTAGTTATTCATACGTTTCTTCAAACTTAAAATTATTCATGAAACAAAAAGTGTATATATGAAGAATAATTTCGTCATAGAGTAGATGCAGGGGCGGATTACAGGGGGGGGCGGGGGGGGGGCGGCCGCCCCACCGTAATTCCCGGGAAAATAGAAAAGACGGTAATCATTAAGGTGGTTCTTCAATGGAAGTTTTTATTTCACCAGCTCAGTATACAATGTTTAAATATAATTGGAATGTGGTGTAAAACCCGGGAGACCTGCATCTTCACAAGAATGGCATTCTTTACATCGTTTGTAAAAGTTTTTCAAATTTGATTATATAGATTTACTCAATAATTTATTATTTCTACTATGTAATAAAGCCACACCAAAACTACGTTCCAAGCGCTTCATTTCTTTTAACTTTCCGAGGGAGGTCCACCCGGACCCCGTTTCGTTGAGATGTATTGCATACCCCCCAGGCGCCGCGGAAAGTAGTGAACCCCCCCCCCCCCAAAACAACGACCTTAATCCGCCCCTGAGTAGATGTGACACTGAACTATAGTTATCATCCAGTCAGGTGGACGGATTACTAACTCAAAGTGCGCTTTACTTAACACTCAATTTTGGATCGGACTTTCACTAAAAACTTTCCCCCACAGCCGGGATTCAAACCCTGGCCCGGGGGATGGGAAGTCAGTACTTACGCCAGCCCGCCAAACCGATCACCATAAACGTAGATAAAACGGATCAAGGAAAGGCGAGAGCCTTATGTCTGGAAAGAATAGGAGAAAGGAGATTGGGAGTCCATAATAACCGCAGGAAATATAAAGAAAGGTTAAAAATACCAAGTTTAACACAGATACGACGAGAAATACATTTGTATTACGTTTTAAAGCAATTCTTTAGATAGATTTCACTTGAAAAAATGGCCCATATGGAAGGTCAAAGTGAATGATACGGTTGTATAGACTAATGAAAAAGAAATACCATGGATCCATTTATCATTGAATTTAGCCCTGAAAACGAAGAAAGTCAAGCATCCTTCACGGAAAAATTATATTCCTGGGATATAGAAGTCATAGCGCATTGATGACTATTGACTAAGATCGTAATAGCGCTTTTGAGGTTAGTCAAGTTCGCAACTTTCGACGTAACATCTCAATGTAACTTAACAAATATTTAGTATTTTCTTCCTAAAACCCTTAAAAACTGCATTTTAAGTGTTATTAATAGAGAATTGATGAATGTAGATGTGGAATATGATAATTTAAACACTATTGTCATCATTATTTTAACTACTTTGGACGTAAAATCTCAAAGTAACTTAACAAAAATTTAGTATTTTCTTCCTAAAACCCTTAAAAACTGCATTTTAAGTGTTATTAATAGAGAATTGATGAATGTAGATGTGGAATATGATAATTTAAACACTATTGTCATCATTATTTTAACTACTTTGGACGTAAAATCTCAAAGTAACTTAACAAAAATTTAGTATTTTCTTCCTAAAACCCTTAAAAACTGCATTTTAAGTGTTATTAATAGAGAATTGATGAATGTAGATGTGGAATATGATAATTTAAACACTATTGTCATCATTATTTTAACTACTTTGGACGTAAAATCTCAAAGTAACTTAACAAAAATTTAGTATTTTCTTCCTAAAACCCTTAAAAACTGCATTTTAAGTGTTATTAATAGAGAATTGATGAATGTAGATGTGGAATATGATAATTTAAACACTATTGTCATCATTATTTTAACTACTTTGGACGTAAAATCTCAAAGTAACTTAACAAAAATTTAGTATTTTCTTCCTAAAACCCTTAAAAACTGCATTTTAAGTGTTATTAATAGAGAATTGATGAATGTAGATGTGGAATATGATAATTTAAACACTATTGTCATCATTATTTTAACTACTTTGGACGTAAAATCTCAAAGTAACTTAACAAAAATTTAGTATTTTCTTCCTAAAACCCTTAAAAACTGCATTTTAAGTGTTATTAATAGAGAATTGATGAATGTAGATGTGGAATATGATAATTTAAACACTATTGTCATCATTATTTTAACTACTTTGGACGTAAAATCTCAAAGTAACTTAACAAAAATTTAGTATTTTCTTCCTAAAACCCTTAAAAACTGCATTTTAAGTGTTATTAATAGAGAATTGATGAATGTAGATGTGGAATATGATAATTTAAACACTATTGTCATCATTATTTTAACTACTTTGGACGTAAAATCTCAAAGTAACTTAACAAAAATTTAGTATTTTCTTCCTAAAACCCTTAAAAACTGCATTTTAAGTGTTATTAATAGAGAATTGATGAATGTAGATGTGGAATATGATAATTTAAACACTATTGTCATCATTATTTTAACTACTTTGGACGTAAAATCTCAAAGTAACTTAACAAAAATTTAGTATTTTCTTCCTAAAACCCTTAAAAACTGCATTTTAAGTGTTATTAATAGAGAATTGATGAATGTAGATGTGGAATATGATAATTTAAACACTATTGTCATCATTATTTTAACTACTTTGGACGTAAAATCTCAAAGTAACTTAACAAAAATTTAGTATTTTCTTCCTAAAACCCTTAAAAACTGCATTTTAAGTGTTATTAACCCTTAAGAGGTCGCGCACGGTCTAAAAGACCGGGTGGCTCTAAAAGTTGCAATTTAAAAAATAATTATCTCATTGTAAACTCTGGCTTTTTGAGTACCTTCATCATAGTCAATATTGCGTCAAAAGGCAATGTATGAGTTCTCCCTGTGCGACAGCTAATTTTTTATAATTACTTTATCCTCATTGTGCACCATTTATTTCGATATGTGAACGGGAGAGGTCGCGCTCGGTCTAAAAGACCGGGTGCCTGAAACAATTTTCGTAAATATATTTCAGAAGTATTTCACCCCAAAACTTTAAAGAACATCATTTATAAACTCTATAGTTTCAGATGATAAGGTGCAAGGACTATTTGTACAATCTATTTTTTATTATGCTGTTTTCTTTCGACCCATGTTTGACTGGGATAGCCCACCTACGGCATGAAATGTGAATCCGATGCTGTGCCCGCCTATCCATCTCGTTGCCTAACCCTTATTCATTATCTTACATATAATTACATATATACATACTAGCTCTTATGATGTCACATCACAAGCGTTACATGTATTTACATTGTGGTGTCTGCATTTCTGCGAGCGCGTGGCGCAGATCCGACCCATCTCGCTGTCTTTGCTTTGACGAATAATGAAACACTGGTGAAATGCCTGTCCATTCAGTCTCTACTCGTGGTTGAGAGCAGTTGACCTCGTAGTCTTATGAAGTGAACTTTTTGTATTTACTGTTTTTACGTTTTATAAGTACTGGGCAAACGTTTACTTTCGCATATTCTTATTATCCTTGAATAAATTGATGGTAATAGCCTGTAAGTATTCAGCGCGTCTCATTATTGTACATATTTTCGTAATTTACAGTCACACTAATTTCAAATATTTGTATATCCTTTCTAGGTGGCAATTCAATCGCGTGTGTAAGTTGGATTTTTATGAATCTTAAAAATATTTTGTCTTTTTTTACTCTTGTGATTTATGGAAATCTAGCGTTAAAATACGTTCATATTTCCAGCAGAAACGGAAGGTGCGAATATTTAAATCGCTAATTATCTTACTTATTGACGCCACATTTGCGTTGTTAGTGTGTTGTACAAAAAGCTTTGTGTATACTATTTTCTCCGAGCCCCAAACACTCGCCATGACTAATTTAGAGGACAAGGAAGTGTAAAGGATCAGGTTTCTTCTGCAAAGTGAGAATGGTGAAGAGGAAATAATTGAAAGTGATACAGATGAGTAGGACATACTAGAGGAAAGAGACCATGATACGCTTTGCGAAGAATCTGCTGAAGAGTTATAATGACAATGTGGAACAATTTGATTCAGTGCATTACACCGGAAAAGACGGAACAAGTGAGTGGAGTGCTCTTCCCACTAGTCGATCAGTGCGCAAGAGTATAGTAAATATAGTGACAGGTTCTACAGAAGTAAAAGGGATTGGGTGAAATGCCAAATCCTCAATTGAGTCGTGGGCGTTATTTTTCCTTGGCATGGCCATTGACAAAATTGTCAAATACACTTATACATGCATTGCTAAGAATTAGCATAATTATTCTCGCGAGAGAGATGCTAATCACACTAATATTATTGAAATTAAATCCTTATTTGGCCTTGTATATTTGGCAGGTGTTTTGAGGGCATCACATCAAAATCTTGAGGACATCTGGACAGTATATGAAACAGGAATAGAGCAGTTTTGCGCTGCAATGTCTTTCAAAATACTTAAGTTTTTGATGCGTGTATTGCGGTTTGATAATATAAATGATAGGAACGACAGGAAAAAATGTGACAAACTAGCTCCAATACGAAGTGTTTTCACCCATTTTGTCAACCGGTGCATGGCACATTACACAATTGGGAAATACGCGAACATAAATGAGATGTCAGATGCTTTTCGCGGCAGATGTGGTTTTAGACAATACTTGAAAAATAAACCAGCAAGGTACGGAATCAAGATTTATTCTTTAGCAAATTACCTCATATTTTCCACTCTAAATATGGAAACCTATGCTGGCGAGCAACCTAACGGAGATTTTGCGGTAGACAACAGCCCGCTGAAAATTGTGCAAAGATAGATACGTCCAATTTCAGGATCCCGTCGCAATGTAACTTTTGACAATTGGTTTTGCTCGGTTCCACTAGCAAAACAAGTTGTAATTGACAAGATGAAACCTTTGGAAATTTGAGAAAAAACAAACGAGAAATACGGCACCTGTTTGTAAACACCAAACACCATGAACCGCATGGCAGCCTATTTGAATTTGAAAAAAACTTGTACACTTCCGTCTTACGTTACGGAAAATAACAAGGAAGTTATGTTGTTGTCTTCAATGCATGACGATGATAGATGATAGAGATACTAATAATTCAGCAACGTCGTAAATACTTACATTTTATATTGCAACCAAAAATGGCTTTGATACCGTTGATCAGCTGAATAAAACGTATTCAGTAGCAAGGAAAAGTTGTCGTTGGCCATTGACTGTATCTTTTTCGCTTGTAAACATATATGCAATAAATGGATACACATATTATACTTCAAAGTAACACTGGAATAAGATGAACAGGAGAAAGTTTCAAAAAACATGAAGTAAATTACTTTGGATAGATTACTTAAAAATTAGAGCTGCCTCAGAAAATCTACCTACCAGCCTAAAAGTAAAAAATAGGAATCTCTTTGGTAATCCCAATGAGAAAATAACGCCGCAGAGGGATGTAGGCCCAGGAAGATGTGCGTTTTGCTCATGGAAATAGAATAAAAATAGCAGCAAACACTGTGCAGTATGCTCAAAATGTATTTGTAAAGAGGACACTACTTGCGTCGGTTGCGCGGAAGTTGAAAATAGAAAGGAGGAAGATGTGATGTAACAACATAGCTCTGACGATGATAAATAAATCCTAATGTGATTCAAATCATAAAAAGTTTTGCATATTTACCTCTAATAATGTATTTCTTAATTCAACACAGGTTACAATATTATTCAAAGTTAATTTACGGTGGAGTCAAAATGTATTTATCCTGTCAAATATATTTAAATACGTAAATAATTATGTATCAAATTTATTACTGCTTATTTAATATGCTGTTGGTATGTGTTAACTTTTAAATACATTAATTTCACTAAATATATAAATATTTCAAAATTTTTGTTAACACGGTCATTTAGACCGTGCGCGACCCCTTACGTCCCAGTACACCGCGCGACCTCTTAAGGGTTAATAGAGAATTGATGAATGTAGATGTGGAATATGATAATTTAAACACTATTGTCATCATTATTTTAACTACTTTGGACGTAAAATCTCAAAGTAACTTAACAAAAATTTAGTATTTTCTTCCTAAAACCCTTAAAAACTGCATTTTAAGTGTTATTAATAGAGAATTGATGAATGTAGATGTGGAATATGATAATTTAAACACTATTGTCATCATTATTTTAACTACTTTGGACGTAAAATCTCAAAGTAACTTAACAAAAATTTAGTATTTTCTTCCTAAAACCCTTAAAAACTGCATTTTAAGTGTTATTAATAGAGAATTGATGAATGTAGATGTGGAATATGATAATTTAAACACTATTGTCATCATTATTTTAACTACTTTGGACGTAAAATCTCAAAGTAACTTAACAAAAATTTAGTATTTTCTTCCTAAAACCCTTAAAAACTGCATTTTAAGTGTTATTAATAGAGAATTGATGAATGTAGATGTGGAATATGATAATTTAAACACTATTGTCATCATTATTTTAACTACTTTGGACGTAAAATCTCAAAGTAACTTAACAAAAATTTAGTATTTTCTTCCTAAAACCCTTAAAAACTGCATTTTAAGTGTTATTAATAGAGAATTGATGAATGTAGATGTGGAATATGATAATTTAAACACTATTGTCATCATTATTTTAACTACTTTGGACGTAAAATCTCAAAGTAACTTAACAAAAATTTAGTATTTTCTTCCTAAAACCCTTAAAAACTGCATTTTAATTGTTATTAATAGAGAATTGATGAATGTAGATGTGGAATATGATAATTTAAACACTATTGTCATCATTATTTTAACTACTTTGGACGTAAAATCTCAAAGTAACTTAACAAAAATTTAGTATTTTCTTCCTAAAACCCTTAAAAACTGCATTTTAATTGTTATTAATAGAGAATTGATGAATGTAGATGTGGAATATGATAATTTAAACACTATTGTCATCATTATTTTAACTACTTTGGACGTAAAATCTCAAAGTAACTTAACAAAAATTTAGTATTTTCTTCCTAAAACCCTTAAAAACTGCATTTTAAGTGTTATTAATAGAGAATTGATGAATGTAGATGTGGAATATGATAATTTAAACACTATTGTCATCATTATTTTAACTACTTTGGACGTAAAATCTCAAAGTAACTTAACAAAAATTTAGTATTTTCTTCCTAAAACCCTTAAAAACTGCATTTTAAGTGTTATTAATAGAGAATTGATGAATGTAGATGTGGAATATGATAATTTAAACACTATTGTCATCATTATTTTAACTACTTTGGACGTAAAATCTCAAAGTAACTTAACAAAAATTTAGTATTTTCTTCCTAAAACCCTTAAAAACTGCATTTTAAGTGTTATTAATAGAGAATTGATGAATGTAGATGTGGAATATGATAATTTAAACACTATTGTCATCATTATTTTAACTACTTTGGACGTAAAATCTCAAAGTAACTTAACAAAAATTTAGTATTTTCTTCCTAAAACCCTTAAAAACTGCATTTTAAGTGTTATTAATAGAGAATTGATGAATGTAGATGTGGAATATGATAATTTAAACACTATTGTCATCATTATTTTAACTACTTTGGACGTAAAATCTCAAAGTAACTTAACAAAAATTTAGTATTTTCTTCCTAAAACCCTTAAAAACTGCATTTTAAGTGTTATTAATAGAGAATTGATGAATGTAGATGTGGAATATGATAATTTAAACACTATTGTCATCATTATTTTAACTACTTTGGACGTAAAATCTCAAAGTAACTTAACAAAAATTTAGTATTTTCTTCCTAAAACCCTTAAAAACTGCATTTTAAGTGTTATTAATAGAGAATTGATGAATGTAGATGTGGAATATGATAATTTAAACACTATTGTCATCATTATTTTAACTACTTTGGACGTAAAATCTCAAAGTAACTTAACAAAAATTTAGTATTTTCTTCCTAAAACCCTTAAAAACTGCATTTTAAGTGTTATTAATAGAGAATTGATGAATGTAGATGTGGAATATGATAATTTAAACACTATTGTCATCATTATTTTAACTACTTTGGACGTAAAATTTCAAAGTAACTTAACAAAAATTTAGAATTTTCTTCCTAAAACCCTTAAAAACTGCATTTTAAGTGTTATTAATAGAGAATTGATGAATGTAGATGTGGAATATGATAATTTAAACACTATTGTCATCATTATTTTAACTACTTTGGACGTAAAATCTCAATGTAACTTAACAAAAATTTAGTATTTTCTTCCTAAAACCCTTAAAAACTGCATTTTAAGTGTTATTAATAGAGAATTGATGAATGTAGATGTGGAATATGATAATTTAAACACTATTGTCATCATTATTTTAACTACTTTGGACGTAAAATCTCAAAGTAACTTAACAAAAATTTAGTATTTTCTTCCTAAAACCCTTAAAAACTGCATTTTAAGTGTTATTAATAGAGAATTGATGAATGTAGATGTGGAATATGATAATTTAAACACTATTGTCATCATTATTTTAACTACTTTGGACGTAAAATCTCAAAGTAACTTAACAAAAATTTAGTATTTTCTTCCTAAAACCCTTAAAAACTGCATTTTAAGTGTTATTAATAGAGAATTGATGAATGTAGATGTGGAATATGATAATTTAAACACTATTGTCATCATTATTTTAACTACTTTGGACGTAAAATCTCAAAGTAACTTAACAAAAATTTAGTATTTTCTTCCTAAAACCCTTAAAAACTGCATTTTAAGTGTTATTAATAGAGAATTGATGAATGTAGATGTGGAATATGATAATTTAAACACTATTGTCATCATTATTTTAACTACTTTGGACGTAAAATCTCAAAGTAACTTAACAAAAATTTAGTATTTTCTTCCTAAAACCCTTAAAAACTGCATTTTAAGTGTTATTAATAGAGAATTGATGAATGTAGATGTGGAATATGATAATTTAAACACTATTGTCATCATTATTTTAACTACTTTGGACGTAAAATCTCAAAGTAACTTAACAAAAATTTAGTATTTTCTTCCTAAAACCCTTAAAAACTGCATTTTATGTGTTATTAATAGAGAATTGATGAATGTAGATGTGGAATATGATAATTTAAACACTATTGTCATCATTATTTAGACTACTTTTTCAGATTCCGGAAACCCAAAACCGGAAACTTCTTTGCTCTTCTGTACACATTAAATAAAAGTACTGAAAAATGGTAATGTTTATTACATGAAGCATAAGAGCGTTATCAGTAATTCACCATCTTCTTCACGCCTAAATACTACCCAATATGGAATGGATTTATTTCAGTTGTAGCTCTTCAATATTTATTTTTGAAAGGTATTTGCGAATAGTATGAGCTATAGCAACGGTAGTCAATATTTACTAGTGGTACTGAATACGGAATCACCCGGTTATAGCTTAGTTATGATGAACTGCAATCATAAGCGTACGCGGATCTTTTTATTAGGTGGTGCCTGGAATTGTTTTGATTATCAAAACTAGCGATTAAAAATGGTATTAAAGAAACCTGGGACATTTTTGCAAATATTAATAATAAAACTTGAACAAACTACATTAGGGTAATAAAAAATAAAAATTTATTTATGCACGCATGTTTTACAAAGAAATGTATTGCCTTGAAATTTTTGTAAGTATGAAACAAAACACACTATTTATCTATGCCTAATTGCTAAAAAGTTTGTTTTACCTTAATAACTTGCTTTAGAGCAAACTTTTCCTCTAATCAAGATTAAGAACTTTAAATTACTCTCCAATGACATCCATATAGTTAACATTTAATTCAGTTTCTTGCTATATGAATGGAAAAATGGGGCAATCAAAGAGATCTTGAGACATTATCGCTCTTAGTTTACTCTTGACAATTGATAGTTTGGAAAAACGCCTTTCAAAACTGGTACTGGTTACAGATATTATTGGGAACATTTTCAAAGCACATTGGAGCTCACTGAACAATTTTGACCTGTTGTCGAGGAGTAACCACTCCAACCATTTATTTAAAGCGATTCTTGTAGCGCCTAAAAATAAAAGCGATGAATATATTTATTCTACTTAGTTACTGTATAGCCTTTTTAAATGTTTATTAAATAATTAACTCATAACACGCCACAGAAAACGCACTCCTCAGTTGTGAGCGAAATGCAAAACTTTATTTCCACCGCCAGTCAGCCAGCTACAGTGAATTTTAAACGCTGGTTGCCAATATGACAGAGGGGGGAAACACTTTAGTATTTGTTTTATTTACCAGTTAATGGTTAATTTAATTCTTTTTGCAAAATTAAAAAACATTCATACTATCATTTTCACGAATTTCTAGGTTATTTTATTAATTGTTTCTTGCCATTAGGTGGTGCCAGTGCACCACCGGTACTACCCGTGAGCACGCCTATGACTGTAATGTTAGATTCAAAAGGCTTTGTATAATTAGGAGCATGAAGACATGGAACATGGAGGCCATGAGAGGGTGGGGAAAAAAGGGAATACCAGGAGCTACTGGAAAATGAAATAGGTGATGCAAAACAAGTGGGAACTATCGAGAGAAGGTGGGAGATTATAAAACAGGGTCAGTAAGAGCGGAAGAGAAAACAATAGGCACAGAGGAAACAAGGAGGTAAAGAAGCAGAGGATAGTGGAAGAAATGATTAGGAAAATGACGGAGAGAAGGGTGTGAAAAAACTTCCGTCGCTATAGGAAGTACAAGGAATTAAACAATAAACTCCAGCGAGTGACCAATCGGGCGAAGGGAAACTGGTGGAAGGGAGAATGCGATGAAATAGAAAAGCTGTAGAAAGAGATAGAATTAGGCTCTTTATACGCTAAAAAAATGCTATCGGGCGGTAAAAGAGGAGAAATTATACCAAAGGTTAAGGGAAAAACAAGGAAAATATAGATCTAACAGAAAGATATCCAGGATAGGTGGAGATAATACGTTGAGGGGCTATATGACTGCGATAATGGACCTGTGAACCTAGATTTAAGGATGAGAGAACAATAGATAAGGATAACATCGCACCGAAGATACTTGACAGTGAAATAGAGAGAGCATTACGAGAGATATAGGCAATAAAAGCCGTGGGAGTAGATAGCATACCTTCGGAATTTCTGAAGAATGAAGGTCATAAGGGAAGATGATATTTTTTCGAACTTATTCGTAGGATCTATGGAAGAAGTCTGGGCAGAGGATTTTGTGAAAACGGTCTCAAAACCTATCCCGAAGTGGGATAAAGCGACAGAATGAGGTAAGTATAGAACAATTAGTTCAATTTCCCACGCGGCAAAAGTTTTACTCAGAATAATAAATAAAAGGCTGAAGAGTAAAGCAAATTACCACTTGGTAGATGATCAACTTGGGTTCAGGAAGGAGAGGGCTTCTTGGAAAGCGATTGCAGTGATGAGGAAAAATATTGATAGAAAAAACAGCATGTTTTTGCTTACTTTGTGTATTTCGAAAAAACTTTTGACAGAGTTAATTAACTAATGCAGATACACGGGAAAATGATAATAGATTGGCGAGATAGGAGACTTATCCGAAACTTTAATATTACAGATGAGGGTGGCTCACGCTGAATCGGGGTGGGCAATTAAAGGTCGTGGGGTGAGGCAAGGGTGCCCGTTGTCGCGTTTTCTCTTCAACATCCATGCTGAGGAAATGGTAAGAGAAGCTAGATGTGGAAATCAAAGTAGGTGGCCAGCTGACAAGCTGGTTAGATTCGCGGACAACCAGGCGTTGGTTAGTCGATCTCCGACGAAATTACAAGCTTTAGTAGATACATTAGAATTTCTGTGCGGGAGACACGGTATGAAGATAAACCATTCGAAAACAAAAGTAATGAGATTCTCTAGTTCAAAGAAAGGAAGGTTGGTCATTATAAAGGGAAAGGAAAAACTGGAGCAAGTAAAGATTTTTAATTACTTGGGTAGTACGCTAGAAGAAAATGGGCATCGTAGTAGAGATATTAGGAGAATAGCGTTATCAAAGGAAGCGTTTAGAAATAGAAGGGAGCTGATGACGGGGAACTTGGGTAATTATATAAATAAGAGGCCAGCGAAGAGCTTGATATGGAGAGTAGTGTTGTATGGAGCATAAACTTGGACTCTGAGAAAAGAGGACGAGAAAAAGCTACATGCATTCGAGATGTTGGCATGGAGGAGGATGGAAAAGGTGCGATGGACGGAAAGGAAGACAAATGGAAATTCGTAGTAAAATTAAATAAAAAATTTGGTATTTCCACACAATTTTCGTAATCCACGGTAATAGTGTGGAAATACCAAGTGTTTTCTTTCATTTTATTTTGGGATGAAGAAGGGTAGGACACGCGGAGATAAACAATTAATACTAGAGATAGATTGATCCCTGCAAGTGTAAAAATCTCGACGATTTTCTCCGACTTTCCATAAAACCTACCTTCAAGTGCAAAAATCTCCAAGATTTTCTCTGACTTTCCATAAAACCTACCTTATACCAGATAATTTTAATGCAATACCGAATGCCGTAATTCTACAATTTTCCCGCGCTTAATGTAAACCTCTTAGTTGTTGAATATCCTCTTCCTTCGTGCTGCAACAATTTTTCTTCGAAATTTTGTTGCTGTTTTGTTGTCTCCTTGTTAATTTGTTGTCTTTCTTGAAATATACAGACTAACTTTGTCAAATATTATTATCTATTTTTAATATATGTAGTTGTCCCCCTCAAATGAAACTGAAGATAAATACACTAAAGAAAAAATGAATGCAACGTTGCCGTGTATCTCCTTCACCATATCGATTGTAGCATTCATCGTCACATGGTGTTAGTTTTTCACTAATAATAAATTAAATTGTTGATAGATTTTTAGAAATCCTTGAGAATTTTACACGGAGGTTTCATTCTATCATCAGTTAGTTCAATGTTGGAATCATATCATTAATATTTATTAAAATTAAAAATAGATGTGCGCCTGCCATGCTCACTTCCCATATGGCCAAAGTAGGAATATACGAACTTTCAACGCCCGTATTTTTTATAAGCGGACTTGAAAACGTTACTGCGATGGTGTCGAAGATGAATTTCGAGCTCTAAATTCATTTTTGATGACTGATACCACACATCAGAGTAACATTTATTTAACATCCATACAATATTACTTTTGAACATTATGAATATCTATATAATGTTAAAATATTCAAGAATAACGTTTACTGAACGATATATAGATGTTTCAATGAGACCAACTTGTATCATTATGTAATGTTGTTTGAACGTTCAAAGACAACATTCCTTGAACGTTAAATCGATAGCCTACGGATATTTAACATTTCCCTTATATTTTCCAATAAATACATTGGAATGGATATTGTGATAGAATAAAAAATAAACAGAAATATCGAAAATGGGCAAATGCACAGTGACAAAGCTATAGAGACAGGAAAAGACATGATATAGACATACTTCCATTGCAAATACCTATTGAACGTTAATTAGACGTTCATAAAATAACTATAACTACATATGAACATTCTGAACCTTTTCTGAATATTCAAACAATATTATATGCTGTGTGGGATAGTTGCTGATGATGAATTTGAAATTTTAAGCCAAAACAATAATACTACCATGACAAAATAGAGGTGAATCGAACTCTGTTATATCAAATACGTATTTGCTTCAAAATCCTCCAAGGTTTCCAAATCAAATTCTACGGATCTCTCGAAACTATCATTTGAGAATGACAATTAGAAAAAATAAAAAGGTATCTTTGTATGAATTCCGAAGAAATTTCGGGAAATGAGGCGTGGAATCGGTATCTTTCGAAATTAAAATGTTTTAAAACAGCTGAGTTACAATAGTAATCATCGTTCATTGAAACACAAAATCAAGAATTAAGTTTTCTAAAATGGATTCAATGTTCATTCAAACGAGTTAAAATAGCAAATGGTGAAGGAAATATCAATTAAAAAATAAACTTCTTTTAATGAACCTCTTCCCTGGGAATTAAAATCAACACATCTTTTCATAGTTTTGATTCAATACGCTTAACGGTTATTTTAAGTTATAACTGAAATGATTCTAATTACAAAAAATAGAAAAGCTTCTAAACCTAAAATCTGTTACTAGGGTGGAGAGATTCGGGGAATGGAATATCATATTCCTAATAAAAACAAACGAAAATCAAATTAGAAAGGCTTTTAAACTACTACTGCCCACATTTCTAAGTAAAATACATTAATTTTTTCATTTAAAATAGTTTTTCAATTGTTTTATGGCCTATTATTCATTCATTAAAAAGTGTTTATTTCCAAAATTTGCCAAAAAGTTACAGGAAATAGAAGAAACAATAAAACAAAATAACAAGACAGAGATAACAACGCAAATGTGGACCCTGGAAACTCGCTTAACTTTTATACCATTTTTCATAGTTCCTGCGAAATGGGAAAGTTGGTTCAAATTGGATTAGAGGGTGGTAAATATAATATGTAAGTGATTGCACAGTTGTGGACGATTTCGTCCGAGGGAGCTGTAGAGGCTGAAAATAATAATAATGCATTTTTAAAGTTTAAGCGACCCATTTTGAAGTTAACGAATTAATGCGCTGTTGCGTGTGTTTATTTAGTTTCGCAGCCAGGCATTAAATAACTAATGATTTTCTGTCGAAAGCCATCGTAACGAACCTATTTTAGTGATTCAGTCTATTAATTTTATACTGTTCGTTCGTTGGTGAAGCGGCCCAGGAAATTGGCTAGACACTCGGAGTACGGTAACTATCGACTCAACGAAAACCAATCGCCGCCCCCTTCGTTTCCGCGGTACCTTTCGTCACCAGGATACCGTGGAAACATCTCCAAGGGTGCGTGGGAAGCCGAAAAAAAACTAAATAAATAAAAGCGAGATCGGTGACCCGAGTCTTTACCAGGCCATCCCATTAAAATCCTTCGTCGAGCCGTCGCTTGCACGAACTGTTTTCCGGAAACCGTAGGAAGCTCACCCGCTCTACCCACATCTCATCCCTTCATGAACCCTGAACCCTGATTCCCGAACGAGTGGACTGTGAATGAAGGGGTTTTGCACGAAGGGAGGAGATGGAGGGAATCGTGACGTTGAAGACTTTGGGACAACTGGAGGAAGAGGACAAGAAAGGTCTAAATGCTTGGATGTACTCCTTTGGGCGGATACGACGACTAGTGCGATTAAATTGATCTAAAACCCACAGAAACCAACATTCGGCATATTGTTACGATACTAAATGCATTTTATGCATGGAAGTTGATGTCTACGAAAAAGGTGAAATAAGATATGTTTCGATTTGTATCGCTATTTGCAGGACAACGATCAAATTACACGTTACTTCCGGATTTTACCCAATAAATAAATGACAAAGGTAAACACTTAATGTTGGCTATTAGGGAATTGCCTAATTTTGACAATCAAAGTATAGCACTCTTCAAGTCCCACAGGCATTTATTGAATTCATAAATAAGCATTATTAACGTCATTTTTCCCTAGTGTCAATTCGAATTTTACTTTATTGATGTCAGCAGCTGTAAGAAGCATGAAGTCAATATCGCATTATAAATTCCGCTAAAATATTGATTTATATAACTCAAATTCTCAGTAATTTACTAAATATGTATGCGTAAGTCTGTCTAAGTAATGACTTGGTTCATTTTTGCATGCCGTACGGTGAAAACGCCTTCATAATCAAATATATTTTTTCAATCTGTAAAAGAAAATGCGTTAGTAATAGATTTATTATTAAAAATTAGTTGATAAGCCTTACACACTACTCACTATTAAAATTATGTCGAGATCTATGCGTAAGAAAATCATCATCTATAAATATTAATTTTGTAGCGTGTTAGTCAGTCAGTCATTCTGTATCCATTTTGTTCATTTATCAAGTTTTGAGCTACAGAAATGATGTTTCGTGCATTAAATGTAGATTCTCTGTTTATATGATTTGGTAGTAGTTTTTTTTTATTTTTAGCAGTTGGTGTTGCAAAGAAAAATGCAAAAAAAACCGTGGTTTTGAGAGTTTAAATTTAGTTTGATTCCGGGGACTAAAGTTTTTCGGGACTCCCGGGTTCACTTAAATAGGTAAGCATATGAAATGCATGTATTTGTTAGAAAAATATAAAGAAAAGGAAACTTTACTACAGCAAATGTATGCAAAAAAGTAAACAATGGCTCTCTGTGTAATAGAAGGAGGAATAATTTTTGCCCTCATCTTTTTAGCTATGACTAACCAATCGTTGGAATCACTGTATCTCAACAATGGTACTCTCCACAGTCAATTACAGTAAGCATTGCACAGAAAAATTAATGCTAAGACTTTTTTCTCTAAAATGTTTACTTAGGTTTCAAAAACTATTCTATGTTTTTTTTTATTATTTTTGGGAAACACACACATTTAGCCACATTTCCCACTGCTTCCACTTGAGTAGTGCAAAAAAAAGGAAAAACACCAAGTTCATCTCAAGAGTACACCAGACACACTGCCTGCAAAGCAGGTCTGCTAATTCCTCTCTGGAGTCTCTCTCTGGAGTACATACCTGCACCTTTTTCCATGTAAAATGACTGGTACTTTTCTGGTAAACATCTCGAAACGTTGTACGGTAAGTGGCTGATATTTTGCCATTTTTGGATATGTGAGGTATTTTTCTTTATGATAAGGCCAGATTCATTGTGAAACGATATTTCGTTCAAACTACGAGGCATGTTTTTTAAGTAAGTACCGTTTTGATACACAAAAAAAACAAGTTAACTTTTTGTAACAATTTTATTTTTACATGAAAGCCCACACTTTTATCTACTTTCTATATAATTTCCACCAATATTAAGACATTTATCGTATCGAACAACTAGCTTTTGTATTCCCTCGTCATAGAAGCTTGCCGCCTGATTAGACAGACACTGCAACACGGCCGTTTGGACACTGTCGTCGTCATCGTGATGCTGACCCCCGAGATGCTTCTTTAGTTGCAGAAACACATGGTAGTCACTGGGCGCAATATCGGAGCTGTATCGAGGATGATCAAGTTGTTCCCAGCCAAATGATACGATGAGATTTTGAGTTCAATTGGCCGCATGTGGACGGGCATTGTCATGCAGAAAAACGATCCCTTTACTCAGAATGCCACGCCTTTTCTTTTGAATTGCACGGCGCAATTATTTTAGGGTCTCACAGTATGTTTCAGAATTTATCGTGTCACCACGAGGTAAAAAATTAACATGTGGTTGATATTTTGCCATACCGTACCATTTGCAATCGTACCTTCAGTGACGATTACTTAACCAATTTATGGATATCTAATTAAATTCAGTCAGTTGGAAGTCGTGATATTCTCGCTGTCATTAGCGTCCGCAATTTTAACCATGGAAAGACGATTTGGATGGGGCAGCGTTAGCAGTGCAAGGGGAGAAGGCGTTGTTAGGCTTGCGTACTGCCTCGGACGATCCCCCAGGGCGATGAAGTCTACCTACGTGACGTCATCAACAAATTCCCCTTAAATCTCTCTTTCCATTACTTTTAGAAAAAATCGCTCTCGCTTTTTTTATATTATACAAATATGGTGTTGTTTAAATTTCAACTTTTCTTGTAAAAAAATTAGAATCCAATCGATTTTCAATTTAATAGTGTATAAACAATTAATCGACGGAGAACGGACCCTCAAAAGATGTAAACGGCTTCAGGATTACATTCTCTATTTATGATAACAGTTAACGTTACTTTGATTCCTTATTGTTGTTCCACAATGTTGTAAACATGACCAAGTCGTGATGTTAGACGATTTTACCGTTTTTTGTTTTGATTTTAATGACTTACATCGAGCAAGTGCATGTCATAGCTTTAAGCGGCATTTAATCTTAAATGTAACTTACTCCTCTATCCAACGATGCTTAATATGTCCCACCAATCATGCTGTGTTCATGTGAAACACGTCCAAATTCACGCTTCTCTACCATTTTGACTGTGAGTGTAAAGTGTTGAGGGTAGTATTGTGCCAAGTCGGTCATCTAAGCGATCTCGTTCATGACGATCATTTTCATATTATAAGTGAATCACGATTGAGCGCTCACGAATAAACGTTGTTGTTGGTCGTCAGCTGTATGAGCTCCCAACGGTTATAAATTTCTTACGAAAAGTGTTATTGATAAATAAACAGCGAACGCAGATCTCGTTGGCCGATCTACTTAACTACTGAATCATAGGCAAGAGGAGCAGCAAGATATTTTACATAAGAGACAATTTTTAAGTAAACCTTAATACAGAATACTTATCCAGCTAAAATTAAGGCCGCGAGTTATCCGGTCCACCATTCTGCTACTGATTCTTTCGTCATTTAAAGGTAAGTCGAACCGCTAAGGAAGGCGCGTAAATAGACCTCGGGAGGAGTGGAAAAAAGTGTCACGACAGGCCGTCTCCTACATTGGCCAGAAAGTACTACACTTATTTTCCCCCCACCTGCGTAAACCTATTGGACCGCTTTCCCGCGGGAGAGAGGGGAACAGCCCTCTCTTCCTCAGCGTGTGAAAACTAGAATGTCCGTTAACCTGGTCGCTCCATTGTTTGTGTGGAATGGGGTTCTGATTTTTGGTCCCTGGCATGCCTAAGATTGCAAAGGCAGTGCAATGGCCAGGGGTGAATCTTGGGGCCCTTAGCCAAGCCAACGAGTGCGTCTGGGGTGGCTAAGAGGTTCTTTATGTACCAGCCGTAGTTTCTTCGACCCCCGGTCTCCAGACCGCGAGCCATTCTCTCCGGGCCGAAACTTTAGGCCATAGAACCGCGGGCGAGGAGGCCCCTTCGGGCATTGGGTGCGTAAGATTGGCTAACGTGGGTTGGGCCGCTCAAAAGTTCCTAGTCCCTGTGCATATCACATCGCTGATGAACCTTAAGAAGACGTCGTGATGAATGATTCCCTCTCTGCTCGGTCGGCGGGCTAAGGGTGCTCTAACAAGGACACAATTCAGCCATTGTCAAAGGTTTCTTGCTTCAGCTCCCTATCTCAAATGTGCGCCCTCGTTGTACTTCAGCGGCTGAAGTGAGTGATTGTTTAAACGGAGGATGTCAGGCAATGTCTCAAGGTTGTCGCGAATGGCGACAGGTCCAGGTATGACCTTGGCTCGTGTAGTCTGCTCTCCCGACGTTGTCCTTACTGGAACTCGTAGATGACGGCGAAACGGTCATCCTTATATAGTGGATTAAGACACCACGATTTTTCGTGATTGGTGGCTTGCTTATTGATTATGTATCGACCAATCGGAAACCATGACTGGAACAAATCCAAATGACTTAGAATTGATATTCCTTTGTAAAAACTAGTAAACTGCGAAAAGTAAACTTTGGCCTTTGCCATGGAATTAAAAACTATTTGAAAAATATGTCATTACAAAGAGTTTTAACTTCAAACCAGAATAATAATACCGTGATTACATAATACAGAAATCATAATATCATTCGGTATGAATAGTGACGTGATTACTATTCTCAATTTTTTTAGTGTAGTTCTCTCAACCTTTCGGAACAAGCACACAACTGTGTTAAACGAATCCCCTTATAAATAAAATGAGTCCACTATTAACTTTGTGGAATTCCATGATGTAAATCGATTTATTTAAGAACTTTTACAAACCACAGATTTCCCCTTATTGCTACTTATCTTTCCAAATAGAGTAAGGACCAGTTAGTGTCGCTATCAGCGCCACCGAAAGAAATGAATTAGACTGGAATTTGTTTCATCATTATCGATTTCACATTCGCCAAGGAATTATGAAAACTTTAGCCTGCCAGTCTGTCTTGACACTCATCCTTTGCATCTGCTTGAGGCAATGGCAAAAAATGCACGCTGATTGTATAATTTCTAATGTTATGTTGTCACGGTGATATTAATCTAGTGTGAGGTTTAAACTGTAATGACAGTAATTTGTTTCAAATAGTTTTACATTCCCTGGTATTCGCAGTTTAATTCTAAACTAGTTTTTACTAAAGAATACCAGTTCAAAATCTCATGTATCAACTTCGTAGCGTAAATTTCTTTTACTATCGTAGTATGATGCCGAATGTTGATTTTTGTGGTTATCTTTGATCAATTGATTCGCACTAGTTGTCGTACCCGCCTAAAGGAGTACATCCATGGATTTAGACCTTTCTCTTCCTCTTTCTCCAGTTGTTCCAAAGTCTTCAACGTCACGATTCCCTCCATCTCCTCCCTTCTCGCAAAATCCCTTCATTCACAGTCCACTCGTCCGGGAATCAGGGTGCAGTGTGGATGAAGGGATGAGATGTGGGTAGAACGGGTTAGCTTCCAACGGTTTCCGGAAAACAGTTCGCGCAAGCGACGGCTCGACGAAGGATTTTAATGGGATGGCCTGGTAAAGAATCGAGTCACCGATCTCGCTTTTATTTATTTAGTTTTATCTTTCGGCTTCCAACGCATCCTTAGAGATGTTTCCATGGTACCCCGGTGACGGAAGATACCGCGGCAGCAAAGAGGGAGGGGATTGGTTTTCGTTGAGTTGATAGTTGCCGTACACCGAGTGTCTACCTATTTTCCTGGGCCACCTCACCGTTGAGCGAACAGCATAAATTGAATATATTGAATCTCCTAAATTGGATCGTTGCGATGGCTTTCGATGTAAAATCATCATTGATTTATACCTGGCTTCGAAACTAAATAAACGCGCAACGGGCAAACGCATTTAGTCGCTAACTTCAATAAGCTTAAACTTTAAAAAAGATTTGTTTCTGGCACAAAAGCCTCCGAGATGCACAGGTCATAAAACTACTGCCACCACCGAAAAGTGCGGGAAGTGCGCTTGCTACTCTCTTCACCATTATTATTTTATCACCACTATTACTGCCAATTCGGTTTTTTGAGAAATCTTTGACACGTCCATTATTCAAATTTGCGAGTCAATCGCGATTAACAGCTCATTAATTATGGTTGTTTCCAGCTCACGAGCTGTTTCAGTCGGAATGTCAATCGCGAATAGCATCTCGTGAATGAATGTTGTTTGCAGCTCGCAATCTGTTTCAGTCAGTATTACGATTGATGTATCATGCATGAATGTAGTGCCAGCTAGCGTGCTGTATAAGCTGCCAACGATCATAGATCTCTAAGTAAAGTCGTGACTGATGTAAAGTAACGAACGCAGCTCCCATTGGCCATTCGTGATTTATATACTCTAAATACCTCTATCTCGATCAGCAGGAACAGCTACCTCGACAAGCGCCGGTCTCAGTGGAGTTGTGGGTAGTTCTCCGAAAACAATTGAAGGCGCGTTTGTGTAATAAGTTCGACTGTGTGTTTTGTACTTATGCAATGTTCTTGGTTTTGGTTTGTCATTTTAAGTATAATTACCAAGGATATTAAAAATATTCCCGATAATTACAAAACAATGTCAGTATGGCATATTTTATGGACTTAAAATTATTTTAACTTTTTTATTGGACAATAATCATCAATAGTAGCTTATAATGCTGCGAAATTTATTTTGGAATATAGTTTCGACCAAGCGTCTCGTTTTGGTTGTAAGAATTTCAATCATAGTATCCAATTATAGCTTATAATTTCAATTTTCAATTACAGTTGGTATCACAAATTTTTACTTGTGCAAGAGACAACGGCATATGTAGCGAGAATATTGAAACGAAGGTTTATCATGTGTTAAAGTGATAGTGTATATTGTGGCAATACAGTGATTACAATCGCTATATGTATATGTGCTGTGATGATTTTCGTGACACCCAAGTCTTAAGAACGACTCTCATGCATAGCCGTAGACATAGTCACCATTTCTTAGAAAGATATCCCCCGTGCCAGGTTCTAATGTAGACCGAGGTGGTTAGTCTTAAATGAGGGAGAGTTTTTCAATTCCGATCCAAACTTGGGTTTCAAGTAAAGCGCACTTAATTTATAGCACTCCGTCCATCTGAAGGGATGTTAAACTGTAGTTCAGAGCCACTTTTACCTTATGGCGAAAATTATATCAACATTATACAATTTATTTCTCAAAAATAAATTTATAAAATTATATCCACATTATACAATTTATTTCTCAAAAATAAATTTAAGTTTGAAGAAATGCATTAATAATGGACGAAGGAATTGTATGTATAGGAATAAAAAGGTAGTAGCCACTTGAAAAGAGTATAAAGAGTGAATGAATACACCTTACGGATACGTTCAAAGGTTGAATAACCGAAGGCAATGTTGGAAAGACACTGGACGGGAAAAAGTAAAGAGGCACATCCCGGATAAGATGCTTTAAGCAAATAATGGCCGACAGAAAGACGAAGATATTTGAATGCATGACGGGACACGTGGGAAATAGAATTGGAAGGATGTTCATGTGAGTTGATGTACATTTATGATGAATGATGACGATGCCTTTGAGGAAAAAATTCGGATTCTTTTCCCTTCGTCCCGTCCACAGTCACATTTCCTATCGATATTGATGCCTCTTTTAGAGAATAATTTAATTTCTTAGCAAGCTAAGATAGATGGTTGGTTGGATTGACGCTGTGTCAGCTGTTGCATTGGAAACTTCGAAAGTTCATTGTATTTTAACGCTGAGATCCTAGGAATTGCTTCTCTATTTTTAAGACGAAAAGATTAGTTTATTCGACTTATAACATTTGAAAATATTTACTTACCAGGCATGTATCATATTAATTTGGTAATGAAGTTAAAACAACTGACAGGATATCGTTAGTGTAAATGCTTTCGCAAGCGTTGTGGGAAAACCTGCTCATATAGGAGTATGCTATGCAGATACTCAAATTATTTTAAACATCAGATGGGAGGCTTTCCCACCAGCTTTGACATATCTAATGTCTCCTATATCCTGAACGTGTCTGTAAGTCAGGAGAAACCAGTATTTATAGTAGATACTTCTCCCTTGTCAATTCTCATTTTGAATAGTCTTCCGGTATTTGGGATCCTTATGGAATTAGCTAGTAGTATACCACAGTTCCCGAAAACATCTGAATAATTGCTTCCGCCATTATTCAGCTTTTATTGCGAACCCCTAAATCATTAAGCGCGTACACCAAGTTATAGACCACTGTCTTAGGGTGCGATTATGACAGACATTTCCTGGTGTGACATAAACGGACGGTGGCGTTCAGTTTTCCGTCGTCTACCCGTCTAGGAGGGGTGCACTATGATTGACGTATCTGTGCCAATTGTTGACAGTTATTGCTGTAGCCTCCGGTATACTCAGGCCGTAAAACTACCGCCGCCACCGAAAAGCGCGGGAAGTGCGCTTGCAGTTTCCATCGCCATTATTATTTTATCACCAGCATTACTGCCATTACCGCTAGTACGGCTGTGCGCTCCAGAGGGAGAATATTGAAAAAATTAGAAATTTCTAACAGTAAGATTTCGTCAAAAAACTGACTGTGTGTAGTTTGTGTTTTCTCATAAATATATAAAAAATAATCAATTACTCGCCGCAGTAATTTTTACATAATTACAAAAAAACTGTTGTAAAGGCGTTTTCACCGTACGGCGTGAAAAAATGAGTCAAGTTAGAGACTTATGTGGATATGTTTATTTTATTTATGAGAATATATACGTATATAACTATATTTTTGCACCATTAATATTGCAATACTTATTTCATACTTCTAACAGACGCTGAAATCAAAAAATAAAATTCTAATATGGTCTCCATTGTTCCTAGGGAACTATCTCGCTCAAACTACCTTAAGTGGTTTCCATGGTTGCGGGAGGAGAGGGAACGAGGCACGTGGGGGGAGGGGAAGGAAGGGAACGTGGTGGAGGAGGAGGGAGAGGGACAAAAGAAGATCGCTCGTGATGGATGGGGAGGGGTTTTAGAGAAAGCGGCGTCACGTGCTGTTCAGTCGTTGCGCCATTGTTTCAGTCGTGTACCCATGTTTGCTATTCCGCTGCTACCATCTTGTAATCCCATTACGCGCCCCCTGCTCAGAAGGTAGACGATATCAATAGAGAGAGCATTGTTACCCGGTTCACACTTGAAACAAGGAAATGTTCGGGACAATCGGTCGTACCAAAGACAGAAATTCAAAATTTGCTGAAAATTCAATACTAATTTAGCTTAGTGAACTTTCAAAAAGTGCAATTAATTTCATAAATATGCGAATGAAGGAATTTTTGTTCATCCGTCTCTTTATTTTTCCAAGATACGAACAGCAAGGAGTATTTTAGCCTTTGTGGAATATTCATCACGGAAATTCGGTAAGGTAACACTGGTAAAGCACGAAGTCACGAATACTTGTTTACCAAGGCGTTCTTTTCCAAATAAATCCAAAGTCAATGCTAAATATACAGGAAAGCATTGTTTGGAAAGTAATTTTACATAACGACTTTATCAGTCTATACGCAGTTTTTATAGTTACAACAACTTGTAAATAAGTGTTTTATCTTTGTCAAATTGTTTGCATCTTCAAAACATATTGTTGGTGTATATGCTTACTTGGAAATTGAAGATCAATGTTTCATATCTATTCAAATTAATTCAAGGGTAATTAAGCAAAAGTTTACTAGGTTTGTTACTCAGATGAACGAACATTACTATTTAGTAACACCTTGGTTTATTAAATGTGGTATTCATACTAACCACTTAATACTTACTTGGCTATTGTAATTATTATTTAATAATTGTAAAAACATATATATTTTCAAATCATTAATAAATTCAAAAACTTATTAAAATAAATTACAAATACAATGAAATGCATTTAAATAAATTGCATAAATACTTTTCCTGCAGCAATACGTCACATATATAATTTTTAAATAGCACATTTTGTGCTGTATATATTCCATTTTAATATATTGTACATTCCTCATCATAGAAAATTATATTTTTTTTTAAGTAGTCCGGATCAAGTCAAATGATTTTCTCCTCTTGAGGAATTTTCGCATTGTGTACCAGCGCGCGTAACACCGTAAAGGTACTACTATGGCTAGTCCCGGTAAGTTCAAAGTTTGTCAACATTGATAAAACACAAAATTACAAGAATAGAGGGTTCAAAATCTACACTAATAAAAGCCAATGTCCTGCCAAGGCCAAGAAAATAAAAGCCAAAGTGGCGAAGATAATGATGGAGAAAACGGCTAAACCGATTTAGTTGGTTTTTGGAGTCTTTTTTACGTAGAGCATCGCATAAATCTGTAAAAATGAACGAATTTCCATTTTTTACCTAGAAAAATTGTAAATTTAAAATATTAACACGCCTTAACTCATAAGCCCCACATGTTGAATTTCCACATCAACCACAGACAGCACAGACGTTGCCACAGTCGACAACGTTGCACTTTACCACAGATGCTAATATGTTGTAAACATTAGCGAAGGCCTCCAGATACTACACAATTAACAGTGAAATAAACCACGCAAAACACATAAATACAATCAATACTAATAAGATTTGTACGACTGGGTATTTTACCTGTCATGTTTGACGGGTTATCAGCTTGTTTACGATATAATGTTAGTTATTTAATTATTTTAGATATTTACTGGCGTGATATGGACTACATCTCATTTCTTGAAGGCCCTTGTCTCGTCGAGAATCAACAATTCCTTTCCAACATCGGCTTTCCATTCAAGGTGTTGAAGTTATTGCACATCGGAACACATCAGTAATAAAGTATAGAAAACAATCATACCTATCGTTACCCAACTCTTCTCAATGGTAATGGACACAAAACGATGCTCGGAGCCATAATCATTCATGAGGGAGGATGCGAAGGACTCAAAATGCTTCTTAATTCGCACAATGGCCTACAGAGCGAGCTGTCTCGAAATGCAAGCGGTAGGGGAGTGAGTTATGGTCAACCGGGAGCAAGCAGTATGAGAGCCAGAAAAAAGAACAGAGGGAAATGAAGTGAAAGGAACAAAGGGAAAATATATGGGGTAAAATTTCGCGAGGATCCCCAGAAGAAATACTACCTCAGAATATAATTTAAAACAAAAAATACGTACCTATATAATATTTACCTATATAATATAATAAAATTAAAAGCTAGGAATAACGTTCAATAACTATTTTTCCCTGAAGAAGATTCATTAAACATCGAGTAACACGATGTCATGTAAAATCCTGACTTTAGCGGTTGGTTTTATTTAAGAATACACAATATTTATAAGAAACATTGTCCAACATTTTTTTCAATATTCCTGTTCGTCCGTGGCTTCTTATGTCAAGGTATGAACAGCAAGGAGTGGGTGAGCACGACAAGCCATGCAGGGAGATCCATCACTAAAAACGTTCGTAGCGATCACTGAAAAATTTGGTAGCATTGCCGTTCAAGTTGAATATTACGTATAAATATACTTTACCATTTAGTCATTCATTATGGTTTCTTGTTTTTAACTTCACAAAGTAATTGTGCCGGCGAATTTTTGGCTTAATTGCAGAAAAAGAAAGCCATTCTCAACAAATTTCCCATTTCACAGAGTTCTTTCCTTTCTAATATGACACTAATAGTCCTTAGAATTTCTGGTCACTGTACATGCGATATAATTTTCCATTGCGAAGTTGTTTATCGTTTCACGCCTTCAGCCTTATTGCAATAAGAGACCATATATTAAATAAAACATCCATAAGTAAACATACATTGATTTAATTGGTCACGAATCTTTCCCATAAATCTGCCATGACATCATACATAATAGCCTCATCGCCGCCCTCCAGAAAACTAAGTGAAAAAACAACTAATAGAAAGAATTAATGAGGAAGACAAAGGATGGAAAGCATGAAGATTATTATAATTATTTAATGAAATCATAACATAAACTATTAATCAAGGATGTTAAAATAAGATTTGGCGTAAGAATTTAGCGTTCAGCTGAAAAGAAAACGAAGCGTAGAGCTGTATCAAAACGATTTTCGGATTGATGACCGCTGATCATAAGGATGATGACGTCTAATGGTTGAAATACTAGTCCTGTTAAATTTTGACTCATAAACTCATACATTTATGAGTCATGAAAGTTCAAGCCTTGGTTGCTTTGATTGTCTCTGAGTGCCTGAATTTATGAATGGTATCTGCATAACAAATGTAAATATTGTGAGATGTTTATAAATATTGCTGTTTATTTAAAAGTTAACTATCTCTTCTGTGCTTTGACAAAATTACCTACCCACTCAAGCAATATTTAAAATGAAGGCGATTCGGCAAAAAAAATATTTCCATGGACCTACAAATGCAACCACACTTGAGTCTCAGGATGATACAGGGGGATATTTAGGTAGATTATGGCCATGACGGAGTTCCCTATACAGAGCTCTAAGGCGCTTAGACCACTCAGCTCATTGTGTCATCCATCTTAATCAGTGTTTACCCATGGAGCCAGATAGCCTTAACCATAGGCCAGGATGTCCCCGTTGGGTTAATGGATATGAGTAGCCAATGCGGGGGTATTAACAAATTATAAGTCATGTATCCATTCGCCAGATTATAGTAGCTAGAACGTTTTACATGAGGCATTTTCATGCACACTATGATATAGATATTTAAATGCAGAGGAAATCGAATGACAGCGCGAACGCATGAATGGCTGCAGTGACTCTGTCGATTTCGAATCCACATTCAACTCCGCCTACATCCCCCCATGATGTTACACACATTACTACAAATTAAACTACACACTGCTACTGCCGCAATAATAACTTCATTTATGTATCCATCTCAACTTCCGTCACATTCAATTGCCAGTTTTACTATTTTTCAATCATTGCGATTGCACAAATGATACGGTACCCAGTCACGTGCACGGGTGCGAAGATATACACCAAAGAGGGTGAAATTCGCCATGAAAAAATCATTTGACTTGACTGGGATTCGAAACCGGATCTCCCAATTTCCGTTCATGTGTGTTATCTAGTGTAACTTAGGCCATTAGGATTAGCAATTTTTCATGGCGAATTTCACTGTCTTTGGAGTATGTCAGTTTTACGATTTAAATAACGCTGAGACCGAATATCTCAATCTTTCATAAACAAATTACTAGGCCTTTACTTGCTTCCGTAGAGAAGTCTCGTGCAATGAGGACTTGATTGATAATAATAGGAGTCCTAATATATTTCCCCTTGCATTATGTTACCCTTGGATTCAGGATTATTCCCTGAGCTGCAGCCCTTAAACGCTTGATCATATCCACCGTTGCCATCGTAAACACTAGCGGAGCGGCGAAGGCATGTGCCCCTTGAATCGACGAAATTATCACAGACACAATCGACCTCCATTTTGAGAGCCCGTAAGCTCAGATTAATTCATTCAGATTCCGCAGATATTTCACGATACCGTCCCTGCGCGGCTGTAGTATGTTTATAGGGAACAAAGCCCAAATCCTTTATTGTATCTCCACGAATGTATATTTTTTTCTATAAGCAAGATACTTTATCTTACACTATTAAACGATTAACAACTGTATGCATGTATTTAAAATTTTATCTCGAAATCGGCTCCAAAGATTTTGATGGGGCATCATATTTGGAGTACTTTAGGTATGAGAAATTCATTAGGCTAGGTCTCATCTTCGGGAAAATTCGTTTGGGAAATTTCACTTCCGAAAATATTTATAAAACGTGGGAATAAATGCGGACTTCAAGGTAGAGGTTTTTTTATTTAACTACTTTAAAATATGATAAGATACCATTAAGACGATAAAACTGCGACTAAATTACGTGATAAAGTTGATGTTTTATTTTTCTAGCGTTCGATCAGGACTTACTGGTATAGATAATAATTATAATAATAATTAATAAGTTAACTTCCCGGAAAAAACTCCTCAAGAAGATTAGAGCCCTGAGGGAAAACTCCACCTTTCTCCTTCACCCGTCCCGTCTCTTTCGACCACCTCCGCCTGTCGTTGAATCTCCGCCACCCATCCAAGAGGTTGAACGTTTCTGGAAGGAGATCTACGAAACGTCGAAGCCATTCAACGGAGACACTCCGGCCATAGGCCTCTTTAAAGAGTTATGTGACCGCCACCTACAAGGTGTGGATGGACCTCTTTCAGTCACCGAAAGTGACGTGAAAAGGCCTTCTCTGGCAAGAAGAATTTCTCGGCTCTAGGAATGGATGCCGTGAACAACTTCTGGTGGAAGAAGTTTACTTCCACCCACCAACACCAGAACCTTCACGTCCTTTCTAAATGGTGGAGAACCAATTCCACCTTGGCTGACTGAGGGACGCACGGTTCTAATACCTAAGAAAGGAGACTTGTCCAATCCAAAGAACTACCGCCCTATAACCTGCCTCAACACTGTATATAAGGCGTTCACCTCGATCTTGAGCGACCTTATCCGCCACCACATCAAGCCTGTGTGGGAGGAGGTGTACGAGCAGAGGGGCTCAAAGCGAGGAATCGCGGGAAGGAAGGACAACCTGCTCATTGATAGGTGCATATGCCAGGATGCCATCCGGCATAAGCGAACCCTATCAATGACCTGGGTGGATTACAAGAAGGCTTTTGACACCACTTCGCATGAGCTTTTGATCGCCATGCTGAAGTTGATGAAAATCCACCCAGAGGTAGTGACCTGCATCCAACGCCTTTGCCACTCTGGAAAACGCGCTTTGTTCTGACATCAGGCAAGCGGTCCGTTTCCACAGAGTTGGTAACATACCACCGTGGCGTTTTTCAAGACGACAGCTTGAGCCCCTTACTGTTTTGTATTTCCCTCCTACCCCTGTCCCTGAGGCTGCAACGAGGTAGAAGATACATGTGCGGTGTTTCAGGTTACAGGAAGCATAAGGTCACCCATTTGTTCTACATGGATGACCTGAAGCTTTATGCTTCTAATGCAAAAGACCTTCGCACTGCCCTGGACACCGTACAGGAATACAGTGAGGCTATAGGGATGGAGTTCGGATTGTAAAAGTGTGCATTCATCCACCTGGCGAAAGGAAGATTTTCGGAGATCAAGGAAGACGTGCAACTTGTTGACGGGAGCGTCATTCGTCACCTCGAGGACAATGATAGCTATGAATACCTCGGCGTCCCCCAACGCCGAATGCAGGAGGTTGCAGCAGTGAAGGAAAGGCTCACCGCAAAATACAGGCAGACTCTCAGGAACATCTGGAGTTCTGAGCTGTCTGGCAAGAACAAGGTTCTTGCCACGAACATGTTCGCGGTTCCTACACTGCTGTATACTTTCGGATGCATGAAGTGGAACGTCGACGAGTTGCAAAACCTCGATAGGGGAACGAGGAAGATGATGACCATCTATAGAAGTTTTCATCCTAAATTTTCCGTCGCCAGATTGTATCTCTCTCGCAATGTAGGTGGTAGAGGACTATTGAGTCTGGAGTGTCTCCACAACAGAGTTGTCCTGGGTACATCATGCCGAGTGTTGAAAATCAGGGACCCCCTGCTCAATCTCGTGAGAGAGTGCGGGAGCAGGGGCGTTTCTCTTCCAGGCGGCAAAGAGGGCAGCGGACGAAACCGGTCTCGACTTCGACCCGTCATCCGACGGAAGCGACAATGACACGACTGAAGGCAGACGTCCTCAAGCTAGAAATAAAAAATTCCAAGCAGAAGGCCTTGCTCAAGGTGAATACCGATAAGCCCATGCATGGATGTTTCTATCGAAACATTGAAAAGCATGGGTTATGGGTTATCGTTCGACGTTTGCCTTTCTACGCTCCGCCGGTCTGAAGTCAGAGACCGAGGGTTTTGTACTCGCGTGCCAGGATGGTGTCATAAACACACTCGTGTACCGCCGCATTATATTCAAGGCGAAGGTCGCAGACACGAGATGCAGGGCGTGCCGAGCCCAGCCGGAGACTTTGGGTCACCTCCTCTCCGGCTGTAGTTATTACGCCAGGTCAGCGTATATAGCTCGGCACAACGCGGCCCTGCGGGTGTTATACTTTCCCCTCGACAACATTATGGCATCGACGAAACACCTGTGCTGCCCTATGCCCCTGGAGGTATTGAGTTCGTCGTGGAGAACGATAAATGCACCATCTAGTGAAATTACTCCTTCTCCACCACCAGGCAGTTGGTGGCGACCAAGCCTGATATCGTTCTCCTCGACCACCTCACACGCTCCATGTTTGTGATCGAGTTTTTGGCTCCGGCTGAAACTAACATGGATGCGAAGGAGGTGGAAAAACGTACGAAATATCAAGACCTGCTTTTCGAACTTCGACAGATGTACCCCGGACACTCTGTAAAACTAGTGGTCCTCATCGTAGGTGTGCTCGGTGGAGTCAAGGGCTCGCTGCTAAAAAAACATCAAGTGCATTCCGTCCTTCGTGGCTCAGGCGGAATCACTAGTTGCACGCATGCAGAAGGCCGTCATCCTGGGGTCACTCCGTCTACTACGTACGCATGACCCAAATGCAGCGTAGCCACTCATCCGATGGGCATCGAACGTGGCAACGATTACTGCCCAACCCCTCTCCAGTCTCCGGCCATTATGACGGCAATGAAACCTGATGCTTTCCGGGGACTCGGAGGGAAGTGTTACAACTGTAACAATTAATGATAATAACAAAAGTTATTAATAACTTAGGATGATTAAGTTCAAACCCCCTATTTTGCTTTTTTTATCGCCCTATTTAAGATTAGCCACATGGAGATGGCCGTTGATGATTGTTTATTTACTTACGGGAAAATATGACATATGCCATAGACGGAGAAATTAGCGATTGGCGGAATTGCGACGTTTTTTCAACGGCATTCTGAAAGTTACTCCGGTACAGCACGTGCGAATTTCTTCATGAATGTGCCCAAAAAAATAATTCTATCTTTGAGCGAGCGGCCTTATTTGGAACTTAAAGCGTTTATACATCCTTTTCTTAGCTTGTAAATGTATGAGCATTTAACAGCAGTTCATATAGTATTCTATGGTTTGATTTATGCTTAAAATTTGGCAACCACTCTCATGAGTAAAACATTTTCTCAGACAAATGGTCCAGGTCTTGAAAGCCAGCTTACATTGTAACAATAAATTAGAAAGCAAATGGATGCACGCTGAAATATTTTCTTAGCTATCTTTTTGATAATGAAACGAGGGATTTTGAGAAAAACGGGACTCTTAAAAGTTAAAATCTCACTCCAAATAAGCTCTTCTACATAAATGCAAATGGGTTAATAAACTGGTATATATTAGTCATTCAAAACTTTCCCCAATTTGAGTTACCAGCCACACATTCCCATCATCCCTCAGTCACCCTCAACCGCCTACTTCCACTTCCTTTAACCCCTTCCGAAAATCACAGGGCTTCCAGGAATAGAGTAATAATAATTCAGAGAATAACTACGCTTTTAATGAAATTTGAGGCTTTGAGGGCAAAAATAATTAAAAATATACTCACTGTGAAACGGAGAACGCTTTGAAGGAAGTGATAATTTCACAACATTTGAGGTGAACTACATATTTCCCAGAAAATTCTAATTAAACTCTATTCTGGTTCTGCGTTACAACGTATCACTTTCTCCGCCACATTGCCTCCTGTGTTGATGATTTTAAAGAAAATATTTGGTTTTTATCTTTTAATTAATTAAAAAAATGTAATTAACTAAAAACTTTTAATTAATTAAAAATTATATAGTAATAATTCCGTTGTTTCATAGAAATATTAACACTTATGATTTCTATAACATTAGCAACATACATGGGTAGATGTTAGTGAAAATTTACCTTTTGACACGTATTTACCGGTTTTTGCTAATGCATCATTACTTGTAGCTTCTATAACATGTTCTGCGCGCAGGGGTAGTTCGCAGGGTAATATGAAGATATCTACACACATACGTCATACTCCGCGAAACATCGTAAAGGCGTATGGCAGGGGTGTGATAGGACACCAGCTAGAGAAAGGTAAGGTATAGGAGAAAGTAATAGAGGGAGAAAAGGGACATTTTGTGAGAAATTTTCTCACTGAATTCTTTTCTCGAGCTCCTTTTGCTGTAGACGTAACTGTTGGACAAGAAGAAAAAAATCTTGAACCTATTATTTTATCATTTTTTCTATCTCATAACGATGCTATTTCAGATTCCAGGTTATATAGTGGCTAAAGTAGTGACAGATACTTTGGTGAAGGAGAATACGAATATGAGAAATTTATGATGAGAAAAAACATTTGACTGAGTTTATATTCCATGCGCAGGGTTTTTTCACAGTGGATCTCTGAGATTCATATGCTTTGGTCAGCGTTCAAGCCAGCCAGATAGGAAACACCACCCGGGTGTGTATATGAGCAATGTGAAAAACTGGGTCAGCAATTTCGGTTCGTGAAATAAATCATCGAGAATGGCATATGTTTAAGAGAGGGCTAGCGGACTTCGCCTCGAATTTGCGGATTTAAGCACGCTGTTCAACGCGGTTAATCACCGAGATGTATCCACCTACATGCACTTATCGTTGAATACCAATTAGAATTTCCATTAGGTTATTGTTTTGTGGGGTACTCTGGGATATGGGTCAGTAACGGATTGAGATGCGAGCACACGCCCGCTACGTCCAGCCAAGAAGTCCGCAGCTCTCTTCGTATTTAGCAATGGAAATTTTGCCCAATCCCATGCGGACCATGTGGGCGACAGACCATTCAGTCGTTAAAGATGGAAACCGGTCGTGTCATGAGGAGGAAACTCTCAAGGTATATTGCGGAGGAAGGACTTCTGAGGGAATTGAAAGAAATTCATATCGTAGCCCTGATATGCAACGAAAATTTCAACAGGTTTCTTGCATGTTCCTTTTATTATAATCGCTTAAAATTTTTAATGCAGTACAGTCTCCATTATCCGAGTCCCAATTTACCGAGTTACCATATAATGAGAGGAACAGATGCTTATGCTGTGGCTTTCGTAAGCCAGCTCAGCTCATACAAACGAGGATCATAATTTGAAAATGGGTCAGGTCTTAATTTACACGGGAATTCACAGCACTATTTCATCCTTATGGTCATTCAAACTGGCATACGGTAAAGCCTGGAAGGACCTTATCTTTGCCTGCGTTAAATTATAAAGAGTTGGTCATGTTTTTTTTTAAATCTCAACTTCCTTTTTTGCCAACATTTCGCCTTTTAATTAAAGCATCTCAGGGCTACAGCACAATGCAATGAAAACACTTATTACCAATTATAAAAATACAAATATAAAAAAGTTTACACTCACAAATTTAGTACCTTAAAGGTCAGATCAACTTTCCTTCTATACCTAGTGTAAACTTTTTTATCTTTGCATAATTTTCATTGGTAATAACTATTTCCCTTGCATTGTGCTGTAGCCTTGATGATGCTTTAATTAAAAGGCAACACGTTGGCAAAAAAGAGGAAGTTGAGGTTTTTTTAAAAACACATGAACAACTCTCTATAATTTAACGCATGCATTAAGTAAGTGGTGAATAACCAATTCAACAAACTTATCTTTGTCGTAATAAATGTTTGCAGATGAGCCTTTAGTACTTACCAAGGTTCTCATTATCCGAGGTGACTGCAATCCACATTATCCTCGGATAAAATCAAGACATTATTGATAAAAATTATTCTAAATTTCTTTCACAAATTTTATTGGAATATCGAATATTGGTTTGTTGCAGCTCCCCCTCAATGCTCCTTTTGCCTACAATTTTTTTTTACTTGTTTTATTTTCTATTCCCTATTATCCTGTGAATAATATTAGAGAGATAATTTGCATAATACTAATAGTAATAATATTAGTATAAGATTAGTAAAAGATAAGATTACAATAATAAATAAATTAAGTAATAAAATAAATTTATAAATAAGATTATTAAATGTTGAGTCCTCTTAGATAAAACGGAAGAACTCTCATAATTGTGGTTCCATAAATGGTAGTTTTTTAGTGAATTCTATTAGGGCTCTCCACTGGCTCATTAGCTGCATTACCGCCGACGCGTTTTTAAACAAACTATAAAGTTATTCAATAAATGGTTGATCGAAAAACATTTAGCTCTTTAATATCTATAAGAACCATACTATAAACATATATTCTTAAAATTGTCTAATTCCTTATGATATCCCATTGCCTGGGAAACAAACTTCGAAATATTTCGTAAAAATCGCGCATTCCAGATTTCATAGATTTTTATTAATTTTTGGTGGGCTGTAATAATTTGATATACACTTTTGAAAAAAAATAAACTTCAGTTTTACATCACATGGACCTTCTTAAATGTAGATATTTCATTCCTGGTTCTAAATAAAAAAAAGTCTAAAATTGGATTTTTGACCAGCTTTTTTCGATTTCAGCCCACTGTGCGACGCGACGTGGCGAAAGACCCTGAAGACGATGGACGACTCGTTCTTCGAAACATTTGCAGAAAATCATAGTTTGATCCAGTGGTGAATCAGAACAGAATTCACCATCAGCATACGCCGGGTAAGCATCGGATCTTTTTGGTAACATTTTACTTTGCAGGCACCTGAGTTCAAAGGCCATTTCACGGTTTTCTGCTTCTATGCTAAATAGGTTGAAATTTTCCTTGAGTGAGTGAGTATCCTCTTTTATTGGGCTATTCGATATTTTATTAGTTCTCCATTCCAGGGTTTGCTGCGTCTACAGCCGATTTTTTCAGCTTTCCCTTACGTATAGGAAACTGGGATAGTGTTTGTGGGGTACTAATATTGATGGTTGCTAAAAATCTTTCTTTTCAAGCGATAGGCATGACAAGTTAACTATTCAATATCTATCCGTCCATGTCCGTCCATCAACCTTGATCCGTATTTGTAGTGTGTTTTTTGGTATTTTTAAGATGTAAAACTATGTAAAATACTTCAAACTTCATCCAGTCAATGCAGCATAAGTTTCCACAAACCATAAGGGTATTTTGGTACATCTTTTAGTAACATAAGAAATTTGGCAACAAAGCCGGATGCAAAACTGTTAAAATACTCAACATAAATAAAATATAAATCAACCGTTCTGGTGGACGCCAAAATGTATCGCAGTGAAAGGAGGGTCAAAAGGTTCCGGGATTTATGTATAAATTAGTAATATATTAGTTAGTAATATATATAGCTTCCTAACTGACTCACTCATTAGTACATTTTCTGGGCATTTCTAATCGAGCTAGAAGGTTGAAATTTCAGGGGTGGGTTGGAATTTGGTGTCAAGTCAGGAAAAAATCGAAAATAACAATATTTTTCATTCATTCGAGCCCAGAAAGGATTTTGATGTTCAATGGGATTTAACGGAAAAAACGAATAATTTCCGTGTAAAGTTATTTTCTTTCATTCAACAACAAATATAAAAATGAAATGTGAAAATCCATTGTATTTAGTTAAGCTAATATTGATTGAATTTCAAACTGCCAAATAACTGTAATAATTTTCTATTACAAATATATTCCTTCAATATTGCTCAATGGCATGTAAATTAAAGGAGAAATATATCGATTACTAAGAAGAACAAAGCATATATATCATGGACCCATTCCTTTAATGCTAGATTCTCATTATGATATTCTTAAGTCACCAATGCACCCGACTAAAATCATTTCGATGAACAGTAAGACCTTATTTCTTTCGTTTTTAAAGATGTACAGTGTGCTATCACACACTTAACCCCTTCCGCTTGCAAACTGCAAGCGCCCATTTACTAATATTATATTAAAACAATTTCTTAGTATTCTCCACACAATAATTTATTACTGAAATTTATTTCAGCAATTCATTGCTATTATCAAGATACAGTAAATGTTGCAGAAGTAAGTAGACGTTACGGTAATGAGGAGATAACAACCTGTTTTATAATCTCCTCAGTACCGTAATCCCTCCCCCCTTTCCTGCTATTCGGCCAAGTTTGTATTTACACGCTTCTAAACTTTAAGTGTAACTTGATAATGGCAATGAATTACTGAAACTATAGTCGGTAATAAATTATACAGTGGAAAATTCACCTTATTACTTATTGCCTTATTGATTTCGCTTTTAATGATTTACAATATACTATCATTCACTTTACCTCTTCCGCTTGCAAACTGCAAGCGTCCATTTACTTGTATATATGTATTATATACACGCACACAACGACAGGTTCGGCAATAGGCCACAAAAATAAAAAATATACTTAACAGGGGGTGGGGAAAGTAAAGTGAAAAGAAAAGACTTACTAGGACGTTTCGGGCTTGTATGTCCTTCTTCAGCTGAAGATAGCGAAGTACTCATACCAAAGCGTTCTGTTTTGTTTCTTTGTTGCTGCTGCACACGCCGAATCGAATCAATGCCACGAGAATAAATTCCCGTGAAGGAGAAGACTGGAATGTAGATCGAATGTTTCATTCCTGGCAGGCAGTCCGAGCACGGGGAAGCACAGTTCGATGAGCAACCTCCGAGCAGCATGACATAGTCACCGAGTGCACGATGCATCCTGATTCAAGGCCTCCTCACTCACCGCTGCATTCTACCCCCAGGTTCATCGCTGTGGTATCTATACGGCACCATGGCTGCTGAAATAGATGTGATTATTCTATTAGCGTGTTTCGCGGCAAACAGTGAGTCACGTAAATGATTCTCAAGAGTGGATGGAAGCTAGTTGGTGCATCAATCATGCTATGAACTTCTATCGCTATATAGGCTACATTATATAGGCTACATATTAATTTTCTAATAAATGAGGCCTCATCATGATACTATAGCGAAAAATGCCAAATTTCATGACGCAGAGATCATAATTTACAAGTCTATTTAAATTCAACCACATGATATAACCAGAACTGCTTTTTCATTTATCTATTGGGGAGTCACTGTGAATAATGTGGTCTTTTACACTTGTCACCGCAGAATTTCGACTAACTTATGTTATATTATTGGTGGGAGTCGCTCGAATTAATTAGCTCTTGATTCTTCAATATTGCATATGATTAGATTGCTTCGCCATCCCCGGAGCAACAACGTTTATCGCCTTCCCTTGTCACAATTTGTCTATTTTCCATTATTTACGTCCACCGTCGACTTGAAAATCGGTCGGCAAATTCAAGGAAACCAAAGGACTCGCCGAGTGCTGTGCGAGGCAATTCACTCCAAGAAGATGACACCTAATCACGGAGCGATCCTTCAGCGAGAACAAATGAATCGATTTGCAGATCTCAAGTCTCTCGGGAAGACGTCGGCACTCGAATTCAGGAACTGAATGCACTTAAGAACAGGCACAAATGGCATCCGATCGAGAGATTACAGGCCGGTTAACATTTAGCATAAGATCGTTACTTAAGAGCATAGAGTAGCGTAAACTCAGGTCTTAATTACTCGTGACTTCGAGCCAACCAATGGGAGTACTTCTCCTACCCTAGTTCAACTAAAGAATATTCCCTTCTACAATGTTCAACATTCAAAAGTCCTAGTGATCAGAGTAGCCCAAGCAAGCAAGGCATTCTGTTGGAAAATCTATCTACTAACAGCTATGCAAGCCAGGAAGTGAGAAAGAACATAATGAAAACGTATACATGGATCATGCCGTCACATGGCACTAAGGGTTGGACGATGGTAGCACTAATAAAATAATATTTTATTGATAAGGTACATAACAATAAATATAATTCGTATGTTACACGAGTGTTTGGAGTTCCTTTGAGACTCACTCCCAATTACATTACTCTTTGAATTGAACATACATACTTTACTTCATGATCTTTTATTGAGACTTAATATTTAAATTATGCAATTGAAGTGTTACTTCACATTTTTTCTCTATTCCTAACTGTTTCTTTACAATACAGTATTTTTGCAGGATATTGGAAGTAATGAAAGTGTGGTGTTACAGAAGAATGGTGGGGATCAACTGGATGGAGAGAAGAAGTCATGTAAGGAGGCGTGGAGAAAAGATGCTTAATGGATGGTCATCAAATCCCCTGATGAAATGTTTTTACTAAAAATTAGCATTATTCCTGATGAAGAACGAGCGAGTTTTACGGAAAGTTTCCATATTTATATAAGAAAAAAGATGGTATGCCGTACGCCTTTTGAATAAATTAACCATATCTCTTTGAGCCCATGTCATTAGTTTCTTCAAGGGAGTATGGAATTCAGGATTTTGTGAAAGTTACGATGAATTTTCAGACACTGTTGCCCCTGCTAATTTTGTGTACCTATCATTGTGGAAGTATAGGCTCCCATAACAGAGGCGGGAAATGTGAAGTTAAATGAACGATTACGCTGATTCATTTTTTGGAAATATGAATGTTTGTAATCTGGTACGATAGTTTTTCGTAACTTGTTAACGTACTTCCCTTATTTAGTATTAAAATAGGATTTATATATAAGAATTGATATTAAATTATTATTCTCGCCGTGAAAGCGCAGAAAAAACGACAGAGTTTAAACCATGAAAATACAATTGGCACGCACTCATTCCATAGCACGCTACAAGAGGTTAGGAGCGGATTTGGGAATAGCCACGAGGATAGATTTGCACTTGGGTCTGGGGTAATCATCGCATTTGGGTGGGGTCAAAGGAAAAGGTTGCTTTCGAGAAAGGAAAGTGGCCTAAACTTTATCCAAAACTTATTTACACATAAGGAAACAAATCACTCACTGGCATTGCCTATGAATAGAACATAGGTAAAACACTTAAAAATTCTGTATCCTGAGCTCAAAAGTCTGGACGCGTTTCTATTAAAATGCTGTTATCAAATTTTCATTTTATGAATGCTCAACAGTTTTAAATATGATTTTTCATAAAGAAGCTTTAAGGTGTATTTTACAATTAAGGTACAATTTTTGTTGCACTTTAACTAAAATTTAACGGAAAACGGAGGTATTAATTTATGAGGTTGACCCCATCAAAAAGTTTGTTTTTGATTTTCTGAATGTACAGTAAAATCTGAAATATTTTGGGAGAAAAAATTATTCAGTAGATGCAGCAGCTTATAGCCAATCCAATAATTTATTGTTGTGAAATTTAGACCAATTTTAAATTTTGCGTCCTTGGGTTGCTGGCCCGTAGAGGAGACAAAAGCCACAGGAAACTGAGGCACTACCATAGAAGAGACGGAAGTTGAGCGGAGACCGGGCAGAGTACTTGCTCTTTTCTGTCTCAACTGTGTTCAACTTGCGCACAGTCATTCAAAACAACGAGTAGCAAAAACTGGTCCGCGCTACCCTGTGCTGAGCAGCGCTCTTCTTTAGGCCGGCCTAAGATTGCAATACGCAAAGAAAATTACCATAATCAGTCATTAAATCCTAAGAATGATTGACCGGAGTCCTCCATTTTACCCTGACCTATACGTCATGTAGCCTCCGTGGCGCAATCGGCAAGCGCGTTCGGCTGTTAACCGAAAGGTTGGTGGTTCGAGCCCACCCGGGGGCGTATTTATTTTAATGGCTATGAATTTATACGATGTTAATATTTATAACCATGTGGTATTTATTTTTTAGTTATTTAAAGCATTGAAGGATATTACCTTGTAATATCTATTGGTATACTGGTCGTCAGCAATTAATTTATTAAAGGGTTTGGATGATACTCCAGACCACATTGTTCTTTCAAAGAATGTAATTTAAATTTCATGAAAAATGTTCTTGTATTTTTGTACGTATTAGGTATAGTAACCTCACTAGATAATTTTATTTGGAAAAATCTGTCGTTATATATGTGTTTTCAGATTATTTTTGTATTGCAATAATATGTGGAATGGTTTTTAATGTCATGTTACTTAAGCAAGGTGACTTTTGAATTGTCCCATGCCACGGAGCTTCTTTTTCTGTATCAACAGCATGTTCCATAGGAAATTTTGTCCCAGAACAATAAATATATATTCAATTCTATTCCTCTGCTAAACCCTTTACATCTTTGTATCTCTTCCGTTTCATGTACCGTATTATTTCATTTTTGAACTTTCAAAATCACGAGTCATTTCGTTTTATAAATGATGTCGCTCGCGAATCATCTCAACGTCATAATAACTTGTTTACTTATGAATTTCACTTTCTCTTTGGTGGCTTATAAGTAATCTACCTGACAAATTTTTCGTGATTCTCTGCTAATTGAACATTTCAGATCGTTTGTGTTTCACGGAAAACCCGAAGGATATCATTTTAACCACGCATTTAAAATTTTGAATTGATAGGAGCGACAACGTAAAGAAGATACACTGCAAAACTGTTAGGTACAAAAATTCCTTCTTGCCACGCATCGTTAATGACAATAATAAGAAAACAGTGAGTCACTCCGAGAGTATACATTTCACCTTTTTCCTTTCGCTCATCCAATTTCTTTTCCCTTTAACCTCTCCCTTTCACGGTGTCCTTAAATCCCACCACCCCACGCCACAGCGGCGGCTCGCAAGGAAAGATGCAGACGTAGAAAAACTTGACGGCATAACCCTAGGGGAACGAGGGCCATATTCTATGTTTTATTCTTATGGCGCTTTGTGAACGCTCTCCATTTTATTTATATGCTCAATATTAGCCGTCAAAGTTATGTTCTTAAGTACTTAAGTCATTGTAAACTAACCCTAAAGGCCGTTTTACATGAGGCACGTTATTGCAAAATTTTATGTATAAATGTACGTATGTATGGGCATTGACAATTGCCTCGTGTATTATTGGTAAATTTCTAGAATGCATGAGAAAATTCATAAACATGGGAAAGTAGCCCCTGCTCTAATTCCGTGCCCTCGTTCCCGCAATTTCTGTAAATCAGATGGCGCAATAAAGTGCCTAGCGTAAAATGGTCATAAGGGTGAGTTTTCACCGGCACGTTTCTTCTGCCAAGCTTGCAGAGAGTTTAACTTTGACGAAACATTTTTCACGAGTTAGTTCAGAGTCAAATTGATTTTCCGTTATGCTGGCAACAATAAGTACGCTTCTGCAAACGAATAGGAAACTTTTAAAAGCTATACAAGCGGATTTGCAGGCCGCTTACGCCTACAATTCACGTCAAAAGTCGCTTCCTACAAGTAACTTGCGCAATAAAATTGCGAGGGTAAACCCGCCTTAAGAAGAGGAATCACATAAGTGTCACCCATCCCTTTTCATAAATGCGGCATCAATCAGGAGGAATTAATTCAATCATGTCCACAATCCATTCGTCAACCTGTCCGCGGAAGATCTCCGAAGAAATCCCCGTGAGTGTGTCTATGAAAGGAGTTTTCCTACGGCAAACATCCATCGATCAGACTGTTTCGTGAGAGGTTCACTTTTGCCGACAAATATTGGATCGGGAAAATGCCTCTTTCCCGATTCCATCCGCCTTGCCAGAGGATCGTGAGTGCTAATCCCGACTCGGCCATGAGTATTGAGATGGAGCGGGATATCAACACTCGTGAAATTCCAAGACTTTGACCTCATTATTTATTCAAAAGACTTCATCTTCTTAATGACACCAAAATGTCAGACACTTATGGTACTAATTTTCGAGATATTAGCCAAAAAACAGGAGCCGTTTCCTATGGGATAAGTATAGTAACGCTTAAGGCTTCAGAGAGACCCAATTATAAAATCATTTAGAAATTCTGACGCACAGATGGCGCCAGCAATGCAACGGTGTGTGATTTGCATGTTTTCTCAATGATTTTAAAAATTAAAATATTACTCGCAGTAGAATGTTTTATAAAAATGCCTTTAAAACCTTTCGTTTTGAAGGTTTTTTAAAGGAAGGTCTACATTTTTAGCTTTTGGCATTAAACAAATAAGCCATGTTGAAGCCTCAAACATATATTTAGTTAGTGAGAAGTTCAGTGTCATAAAACAGTTTTCGCGTCATTAATATTACTGTATTTACTTCATGTTTCTTAAGACTGCCTGAGTTTTAAATTGAAAATCAATTATGGTCTCGACAAGTGACAAGTTATAAAATTCCCTAGATTCTAATTATGGTCTCTTTTATGACTAGGGAAAAATCTCGCCCAAACTATCATAAAGCGTAAACTTGGCTAAAGGCTTCCTAAATCATTTCTAATTTTGAGAATTTAGAACTTGCTTTACGCTTGTACATTTATCGTTTCCCTTGTTCAATAGCCTCGCGATGTTTTCATTATAGACTCAATGGTGATCAGTGACGACACGCACAGCTTAAAAAAGGCGAATGCGAAGCTTTAGGGTCCATCACACTTAAAAAATCTAACCGCGTAGCGGCATGTCCAGTTTCCGGCGGCCGGAGTTGGACCCGGACGCGCGATTGAAAAATCAAATTTATTCATGGCGTCCAGTTTTAAAAGTTCTCTTCAAATAACCTTTAAAAGTCTTCAAACAGTATTCTGCTATAAGTCACTTCGCGGGTCTCCACCAAATTCCCATTCATATTTACTACTTAACGTGAAATTTCGTCTAAAAACAGCGTCCGCCATTTTGTGATGCCATAGCACGAACATATAAAAATAATCTTTAAAACTAAGGCATATCAAAGTAAAAATGCCATGTTAATTGAGCATAATGTTTTTTATTCCATAAAAACCCTCCCTCGACTTCACCATCCACTCAACCTTGATTTTTGGAGAAAAAAGTAATTACAGGCGTTTTTTTATATTTAGTCATATTTGAACCTCTGTATCTAACAGTAAGTAACGGGTGGGGACAATGGAAATGAAGTGCTTTTCTAGACGCAACAACCATTTTAAAGAGTCAATGCGAAATGTCAATTTTATCTCTATAAAAAAGCAATTTTGGACTTCTGGCCAGCTTTTTCCTATTTCGGACCACTGTGCGTCGGCTAAATTTTAGCCAATCTAAAATGTAAGTTACAAACCGATCTATTTTCTGACGGTATTAATAACATTTTATTAAGTCCGACATACAACGGTAGATCAGATCATGAGAGTAAAATTAGGGAAATAGAATTGAGAACGGACAAGTTTAAAATGTCGTTTTTCCCGAGAACGATAAGAGACCATAACAGCTGCCAATGTGATTTTAAACTTGATTTGTCGATAGGTCTTGTAGCCAATTAGTTTATATGCTTCCTATCGCTTGTTTCTCAATCTGCTGCGTAGTACTAACAGCACGTTTCACATGCTTCCTTCATAACGCTGACTACATGACTCTCGGTAACTTTATGTAGTCACAAAATACATCAATTCCAATAGTTTCTGTAACATTGGCAACATGCCTATTGTGTAGAGCATGTTGGTGAAATTTCACCTCCAGGCAAGTTTTTGCATGATTTTACTAATGCATTAATAGTCGTAGCTTCATCAACTTTATTAGGGTATAGTGTAGTACATTTTGGTGATAACTCACCCCCTTTCACACGCAACCTTGAGGAGACTTGCAGGTTATTATGTAGATCTCTTCATATCTAATGCCCTCTCAACACTCTCTTACACCATCCGAAATATTTTATTCGTTGGAACTTCCCCTGAACGAACATGATCTTTTCCCGTACCCTATTCAGCATTCCGTTGTCTCACTATGTGACTTCTAGCAAATTTCTAGGTCTTCACCGGATTTCACATAGTATGAACTTCTCTTCCTCTCTAACAATGCTTCTCTTCTTCATAATTCCCCTCTCATCGCCAGCTATCATCAATACGGGGATTGGCTAGCCGCAGCTCTACAATCCACTTTCCTATTAGATAACCGTTTCATTCCTATATAATTCTTCACCTAGACGCCCTTCATGAACTGCCTCGACTATTCCATCCTTGCTTTTCCTCAGTAATTTCCCCCATTAATTTCACCCTCTTAATATAGCTTTTCAGAGGCTATTTTGAGCAAATTCAGTCCATTAAATCTGTCTCATCTTCTTCTCAGAGTACTTATAATTATACTTTTCATCTTTTCTTCGTGCATATTTATTTTCCAAATGTTCATAGAACCTACTTCTTCATTGTTAAATCTCTACACCCATTTTTTCATCATCATTTTTCAATAACACCACTTCTCCATTTCTTCCAGTCTCCTTTGCTCTACAGCGGTTATCATTCCTCGACAAACAAATTAACTTCTCCATCCCCATCCAAAATTTACTTCTCAAAAACTTCAAATCTACTCTCATTTTCTTTTCTCGTAAACGAATTGGATCTACTTCGAGGGTAGCTACTCCTCATATATTTCCCCCGATAATTCATCTACATAATACACTGCAAGCCATCTCAAGGATGCGTGGCATGGGGTGAGTTATGGCGAACATGCACTACATTATACCCTAATAAGGTTAATGAAACTACGACTCTTGATGAAACTACGCCTGCGAACCTTTAGCTACGGCTACTTTACTGCTTGTACCTTGATCACTGATGAATTTCTTCTGCAAATACATGTACAAAATTTATTTCACTTACTCTAATTTGATTTTTGAAGTTATACTTCTTTGCGCCCGTTGGAGACTTTTGGGATGGGATGTTGGTCGAGAAACCGCGTCACGCTCTTTTCCGCGTCACGCTCTTTTTTGGGTGAGAAAAATCCACAATTGTATTCATTGATACGAATTCCTGGGTATTTCTAATCGAGCTAAAAGGATGAAATTTTCAGGGAAGGGTTCATATTTGGTGTCGAGTCAGGAAAAAATCGAAAATCCCAATATTTTTCATTGGTTTCGAGTCCAGATAGGATTTTGTTTTTTAATGGGTTTAAATGGGAAAAACGAATAATTTACGTGTAGAGTAATTTTCATTCATTCATTAAAATATGAAATAATTTAGATACAAGTTTCATTCTTTGACTGAAATGAGGCCAAAAGATCAATGCATTTACTTCTTGCAACCGATGTTTCTCTATCGATCGATAAATTGAAATATTTGAAGTTTAAACCCAAAATTAATGCAAATTTCGATCTTTTTTCATTTTCGTTGCTAAGCAATTTTTTCATTGTTCCCGAGACTTCCAGTACCTTATACGCGTGCTATTAAGATTAAACTTAAAGGAATATAACATTCTCCGTGCGTATTTCAATCGCTTTTAACGATATTATGCCTTAGAAATATACTTTTTACAATGTTTTATAATTATATACATAAACTGCTTCGTAGCTTTGACACTCCTCCATTTGCTCATGCCTACGAAATCCGTTGGGATCGCTCCAGATTCCTCCATTTTGCTTCTGAAACACTCTTTACACCTTATTCCGGGTTTCCCTCTCTCTGTTTTTCCAGGAAACATTAACCCTTGCACCTACTTTCTGAAATGTACCTCGAAACTCCATTCTACAAGTCAAAACCATGTAAAATGATAATGTTCTATGATCCATTATCTCTTGGATTTTAAATTATAATAGAGAAAAAATGTCTTTTATTTCATTTATATATTCTGTCTGCCTGTGTGTGTGAGCGGGTGTGTGCGACCGGCCAAAGAAGTATAACTTCCACCGTCTGGTCCGACGCAGACCACGTTTTTTTCAACTCGTAACTTTTTGTCTGATTTCACATGTATGTACATCCATGGAAAATACAGGAATATTTTGAATGACGTTTGCTCTGCTGAAGTTTGCTACCTGCTTTAATTTGATTTCTTCAACTCGTAGCATTTTGTTTGATTTCACATGTACTTCCGTGGAAAATACTGGAATATTTTGAATGAAGTTTTTGCATGTAGAGTCTATATAGCACACGAACCGATATATCGCGGCATATTGGTATAAAAATTTGGTTCTCTCAGGACCATGAAAAAATTTCCGCCTTCTATATTATGCTCAACAGTTCAGCGACGACGGCAGCACCATCTCGGGGCGAGGACGAAACCCAATTCAACATCCGGGGAGAGGGCGGTGGGTGAGGACCAAGGGAGGAACTAAATTAGTTAACTCGCATTCATCACGAAACAATGGAAAGGAGGGGATCGATACACATATTATACTCGTTTCACTACTTTATCCCCGCGCTATTAATTCCTTGCGGTGCCGGAGGATCCCCGGGCAAGCGCCGTGTCAGTTGTGAACGTGACTTAGGGGAGGGGAGATTGTTGGGTGGGGGTGAAAGTATATGGGGAAGGGTAAGAAAGATGAGGGGAAGGAGATGTCGGGAAAACCCAAATGACTGAGACTCTTCACTCTTGCTTGTACACGGATCCTTTCTCCCCCTTCCCCTACTTTCACCCCACATCCCTCCAAGAGAAACCTCAACCCCGCCCGCTCCCTTATCCGAGCGACCAGCACGCCCAGTCATACCTTCACGTAAGGTTCTCCCATCCTACTCCCGCTGCTCGCAGTCAAGGCTGCCAACTTTATGGCGACACTTGGCCACGGTAATGTTTGAGGAGGTTACAAATGATTTTCCCTCAAGTTGGCAGAAGGAAATCAATGAAAAGACGTAATAAAATGCAACAAGTGAGCAACTATATCTACACCCAAAATGCTCAATTTCTACATCTACATCCACAAAGTACCCTACAAGACACCTCAAGGGTGTGTGTCAGGGGGTGAGTAGTCACCAACATGCATTGCACTTTACCCTATTAAAGTTAATGTAACTACGACTATTGATGCATTAGCATAAATCGTTTATGCTTGTCAGGAGGCGAAGCTTCAAAAGCACGCTCTACAATAAATGGATACTATCCATGTTGGAGGGACCGTTTGTATTAATGTATTTTGCAACTACAAAATGGAGAGTAATTCAAGATTTATATTGAAAACATGCATGGTATGCTGTAAGTAATATGTAGCAAATAAGGATACAAGTATTAGGGATTAAATAGGCCGCCTGTGGCTATGGCTCACGTTTCCCACGCCTTGGGCCGGCACTGGACGCGACTGAGTGGGAAGAATGGGAGAATTTATAAACTTCGGTCCTCATACCGAGAATATATTTAATCAGAGATTATAAAACTGTGTCTTATAAAATTTCTCGTTCATATGATTACCATAAGTGAAAGCTGATTGTATGATACGGCATTTCCGCTACGTTCCACACCACAAAGTTTTCCTTGAAAAAGCATAAATGAAACGCGAATTTGAGTAAACAATTGTCATTCCAAGAAACAGTATTCCAGAGATTAAATTCATGATAAAGTTGGTGAGTTGGATAGACTTTTGGCTTCCGATCTTAAGGACATGGTACTTTTACCACGAGGGGCGAGGTTTCAATTAGCACTATTCTGATTCCAATTCGGGTGTGACGTGAAATGGGCCCAAAGTGAAGACGAAAAACGGTGGATCCCTTGGTTCCTTCCGTTAAAGAACAGGCTAAAAATTTCCCCGGGTTTCCCCTCCATCTCCAAAGCAAATCTACTTACACCAACATACCCATTAATCATCCGCCAAAGAACCACAGTCGTCGGCCGCCTTACAGAATAATTACTACCCCATACAAGTACAAGTATGCTCAGATAAGTTATTTTTAATCGTCCCTCTGCCAAAATACAGTCAGTGACTTTCCGGAGACGTGAAGACAGTATGACAAATATAAAAACTTTCGAAGGGGTTACTTTTTTCATAAACCGTCAACCTCTTGCTCTGAAAACAAAACCCCAGACATTCAATTACACCATTAACTCAACTCCCTTAAACAGAGTGACAGCTATGAAAGACCTAGGTGTTATAACCGACCAAAAACTAAATTACTCCGACCATATTCAGACTGTAAAAAGTAAGGCAATGTCCCTATTAGGCCTTCTTTACCGCTTCACGGAAATAAAAGATCCCAGAGCACTCCATTCCTACTTCTCAACAATTGTTCTTCCCGTAGTATCATATTGCTCCCCAATATGGTCCATATCAGCCCCGACTAATCTAAAATCCCTTGATTGCATCCCCCATTTCTTTGCCAAAATAGTCAAACACAGAGTCCCACATTTCCGCAATATGTCCTCAAATGCTATTCTGTCTTCTCTTTCCATTTCTAATCTCCAAAACCACAGACTTAAAGCTGATTTTAAACTCCTCCACAACACCCTTAACTCGACCATTGACTGCCCTGAACTGCTTTCTCTCTTCAACTTTAGGATACCAACTCGATCCACCCGCACGCATTTACTACTCCACCTGCCTATTCCTAGGATATCACTCACCCAGCGCTCACCATTATTTCGCCTCTCCTCCCTTCTTAATTCACTCCCCCACACTGTCGATCTTTTTTATTTGTCATGTAACCATTTCACCACCCAAGCTATGTCCCACCTGTCAACAAATTAAATATTTCCCCTTTCCATGTTGGGCTCAGCGTTGTTGATTTTTATGTAGTTATTGTATTGTTGTCCTCGGTCATGTTTATTGTTAAATGTTTTACTGTATATTGGCGCTACTGCTGTATGTGAACAATGTTTTAAATAAATAAATAAATAAAAAACCTTTGTCAGAGTTCTCTGATACATTGTGCTACGGATGATTCTCTCACTTATTATCTTGTTGACGGCTGACTGGAAAGAATTTGAATTTGCATCTAATATATAGATGTGTTGATGCCAAATTTATGAATCCAATAAATAGCAAAAGTTCTATGACTACCTAAAAAAGTAAAATGAAACTATGTGCATGGCAATAATTTACTGTGGACCAAATCTGCAAGCCCAAATTGAATTGGAAGGGTTGCAGAGGAAGATAGGAATTTGAAAGTGAGGAACAAATGAAGGTGATTTTGTGTTTAAATTAATCAAGGAATGAAAAAAATACTGAAGAGTGGAATAAAAAGCATCTTTAGCTTTTAAAAACTTTAAGCACATGTATAAAATGCATGTATACTAAGCGAGAAAAAATCTTGCTTGTTACGCTTTATAATGATTATTGAATTTGGCTTTTAACCACAATTCTACTCATACGGGATAAGACAATGAACTCATACACACGGGGATAATTTGCTAGAGTTCAGTCATGCTAACATTATTAAATTCTCCTTTAATTCAAGTCATGCCTAAATTATTTCAAAATTATGGGAAAATAAAACGTAGAATTAATTAAAATCCCATGCAGAAATTAACAGTTGAAAACAATAAAATAAAAAGAGCATAAATAAACAACGTCACCTAAAGTTGACATTATCGGTGGCATCGATTATAGGTCCCTAGTTTTTAGTGGAAATAACGGCATTTTAAAGGATTCCGTCCTGAAATCTATCTCTATAATTTGATGCACGTGACCGGACCTACCATAGTAGCTCATGTTGGCGTGTATGCTTGAATTAATTTCGAAAAACCTCGGGAGATCGGTCAAGCTTAATCACTGAACTAAAACTTAGGTAATAATAATAGCTGAAGGGGTAACTTTGAGTAACATTGTTACAGACATTTTCCATCGTTGCATTGGAAATACACGTTTTAGTGTAGAATATACTAAGTTTTTTTCGTCATGTCTAAAACTTAGGTGTCATTTATCACCCTGTCCACAACCTAACTGTATCTATGTTCCTAAGATTAAACCTACCGAGGACCCACCCAACACCACAACTTGGGCACCACCCTCCCATCTCACCCCGCCCCCCTCCGGCTCATCCTCCTCCTTTTTATAATCACCACTTCCCTCAACACCCCCTTGCGGGAAGAGCATTTCTTGAAAGACATTACTGCTGTCCCCGAGTTTCTGCTTTTGTCTCCGACTTCCGATGGCGCAGGGGAGGATGACGATAGGGAAGGAGGGGAGGGATAGGAATGGAGGGGAAGTAGGGGGAGGTGGGGTGCCGTGGGTGACGTCATAGCTTCCGTCGCGTAGCGATGGGGAGGCTGTGATGGTGGTGGTAGGAATAAAGAAATCGGCTTCCAGCACGTAACGCCTCCTCCCGTTGGCATGTGAAAACACACACAAACACAGGCGCATGAGCAAACCATCACACTTGAACCAAAACACACGCGCGGATAAACCATACGAACGAACGCCGTGTCACGCATTTGAAATGGGGAAAAGACCACGGATGTAGGAATGAGCGACGTAAGAATCGATATTGCTGGGAATCGAAAGGCTACTAAATCCATGCTGTCGACTTAAAGTAACCATCGACCACAAGCCAATGATGTAATCTCTATGATTGTCTTGGAGTTGTAGGTTTGGTGATTCAGGCCCAAAATAACTTGTGAATTCAAGAAAATTTTGAAATGTATGGCTTGGCTTCTCCTAACTGAAAGTTCATCCCATGATATTGAAAAAAACCAACGTATAATTTTGACATAAATTGAATTTGTTACGACTGGTTTCAACACCAAGACGTAATCAAGAACTTGGTCATGAAAAGTTTTCGTTGAAACCGGTAGTAACAAATACATTTTATTTGTTAATGATACAATAGTTTTTAGTGTCATTCATTGAGACAGTGATCACCAATAACCAAACTAATATTAATATTGCTTATATAATACCACTATTCTGCTTCAAAATCACTCCATAATGCCAAATGTTAGGCAAAATGAACATAATTTTAATAATAAATTTCCGTGGTACTGAAGGGTTGAGATTAAAGACTTCGTAATGTTTTTCACTAAAAACGATGTATCTCTCACCTTATGGTCGTCCCTATTAAGTAAATTTTATTGAACAAAAAACAATAATTTTTTCATCTCGCACAAAGTAAAGATGTGCTTGTGATTACTCTTCCCGGTGGAAAAAAAATAATTAAAAAATGTTTTGGCACGATCAATAGAGATTCCGATATTTTCTTCCCAGGCACCAAGATACTACAATGTATTAGTGTTATTATGCCGTGCACATTATTTAATACCGTACACGTACCGAATTATTATTTTGTGTAAATTCACTGATATCAAACTTGATGCAACGCTATTTTTATCGGCTAAAAGTTTAGACCGCAAGTCTCAGATTTTTCTAATTTCTGAGGAACCATCCAAAATTTCAATCGTTGAATTAAGGTGTTCACCTCAACCAAAATTCAAGGCTTTGACATTCGCAGACAGATGTATGGGTATGTTCATTCATCCAGGAATTTGTCTTAATGCAACAAATATAGAACGCGTTATTTATAGATAAATGTTTGTCACGTTTGATATAAAACACAAAAATGTACAGAGCCAAAGGTAATAAAAAAATATTCAAATTTAAAGACATAAAAATACAAAAAGGATACAAATACTGCCACTAATTGTTGGCAGTCTTGGAGTCACTATTTATCAGAAAGTTATCGTAAGAGTGAAAATATTTCTCTCTAAATTGTTTTTGCAGTTGTCTTTTTTAAAAAACTGGCGCGCATTGCATGGGTTTTCTCTCACTCGGAAATTCATTATGCAACACTAAACCAATTGCTTTGACACCCAAAGGCGTATTTAAGATCCTTTCACTCAAAACTGCCATGATAAAACATTTTTTTTCGCAAATAGTTCCCGGGGTGATATTTATGCTGTGGACACATCCTCATACGGAGTTTATCCACGGCTCGTGTAGAGCTCATTGATCAAACACTCCGAGTTACTCGGAAAATATATATATTTCTCAAAACCCTTCAGTATTCCTCGCAAATCATTCCACTCCTACTCCTTGCTCCGCCTCTACCCCCGTAGGCGCCAAACGATACGAGGGGGGGGTTAACGAATGTCACTTGGAAGAGGCCCTCCCTGAGGCATTCCTCCCTATCTCTCCTCTAGCCGATTAAGCGAAGGTCGCCAAAATCCGAGATTTCCGATTGGTTCCCGAATTCGGCCAATGGGGATCCACGCGCGACGAAATTCCTCTCACACATGGAGAGATTTTTTTCGCCCACCCTCCTCCTCATTTTATTCCGTGATTCCTGGGACAGTTACGATGACCTAACGCTCCTGCCAAAGAATAAGAGCCTACGGAGACAGCAACGCTTCTCTTTATCACCTCTTTCTGAGAATCTCGACGCGATAAGGGACGGTAGTCGAATGCGGTACGGCGAAAACTATCCGAAATAAAAGGCCTGCTTCAAATCTCCCTTTGCGTCCGGATCCTCTTTGATGCTCGTGAGATAAACAAGAGCCCTTTGGAGGAGTTGATTGAAAAAATAGATAGAGTTCAAAGGAGATTCGCCACATTCGTGCTTATATATTTTTGTATTTTTTTATTCACGTTTAAATCTACCGATTTGATGAGATAGGCTAATGATTTCAACTGGGTCAGAATAATACCAGGGTCTCCGGTACCTAAATAAAAGTCGTTCCTTCTCCGTATTTGTAGGAAATCTCAATTTATTTTTTTTATTTTTTTACGATTACGTCTGAAAAGAAGACTAAAAGCTTTTAACGCTAGGATTTTTAAGCAACAGCAGAAAACACCCATAAACACTAATGCCGTGCGTGTAGTCTGGGCGTCTGGACGAAAAATCCAACCTGGCGGGACTCGAACCCGTGACATCAAGAATAGCAGGCCATGAATTTACGTCGCCATCAACGAGGCCTAAAAATTATTATTTGATGACTCAGACTTTTTCTTGCTTTATATAAAAAAAAAGGTCTCACGAATCTGGCGAGTTTTCTTAGAACTCTATCTAATGCTTCAATCAACTCCTTCTCAAAAGGGTCCCTGTTTCTCTCATGAGTCTCAAAGAGGACTTGGATAAAATGAGGATTGGAAGCAGCTCTTTTATTTCAGGTATTTTTCGCCACTCCGCGTCCGATTAATTATCGGGCCTTATCTTATAAATCGATTTGAGATTCTCAGAAAGAGGAATACAGAAGCACCTAAGAAAACATTGCTACCTCATTATGATCACTCCTTATCCACAGTTACCTGTTAACGAAGAATCTATCATAAAAAAATCACGCAATTCGTTGAACATGATTGAAACGCATTTCCATATTTCTTTTCTCAGACATCTTTCTCATAAAAACCAAGCATCAGCTGAACTAATAAGTACCCTTGCCGTGTGGCTCATGATGGATTAACATATGAACGAATAGATACCGTAGTAGAATAGGTATATTACTATAAGGTATATAGGAATAGGTAGCTTGCAATATTATTTTTAATTTAGTGTCATATAATGGATTTTTTACTACTGATTTACGTTTTTTTAAATGTATAAATAATTCAAGAGTGTACAAAGAATTTTACCATAGTTTTCATTGTGCTATACATTGATACCAATATTCTACTAAGTTTTTACAACTCTAAAAACATAAAAGTGCTACGTTTAATGATATTTTTTTAATTTATGAGCATTTCCTGATTTTCTTGGACATATCCCTACATATTTTATCGTACGAGTTATTTCTATGGACATCATGAATACTCACCGTGACCTATCGATGCCTCCTCAAGCAACTCAGGGGAAGACAGTAGTGAGTCCCTCAAACCACGTCCTCCATAACGGGTGCGATCGGAAATCACTGTTTCTGTGTTCTGCCCTCGAGTACGCGGTTTGACTGGGATGACGCCAGCGACGGAAAAACCGCGAGGATGCGGACGTGGAAAAAAGACACTATCCTTGGCAACAGGAGATCCCGAGAGGGTCTTAGGAGGAATGGACCTCCTCCCGAAAGATTGCTATCAGTGCTCCCAAAGAACAGACCGAATCTTTGCGTTGGTTTGGTGGCTAGAGCACTGGTTTCCCATCTCGATGGGGATCGACTTTTGGCAGTGAGGGATATTTTTAGTGGAATTCCGATCCGTACTTTGGTGACGCTCAACGCCCACGAAAACCTATAGTTAAGTGCAGGTTTTTCGTTTTGCCATATAGTGCAATGTTTCTTTTTTCTGATTGCATCTTTTTATAGGTTTATACATCCTACTGAGTTTACATGTACAATTCCATAAACTAAAGAGGAAATGAAGAAGGAGGAATAGATTTGTGAAAAAAAACTACGAGAAATATTACAATAAGCATATTCTATCTGTTATTGGTGGCGGCCGATACTTTGTGGAATTCCATTGTAGGAAAAGGATAAATTACTTTGCACTATTCCACTGGAGAAATATGATTTATTGAGTCGACATGTTTCACTGCAGTGCCGCATCATCAGTCCTGATGATGCGGCACTGCAGTGAAACATGTCGACTCAATAAATCATATTTCTCCAGTGGAATAGTGCAAAGTAATTTATCCTTTTCCTTCCATATTCTTTCTGCTCCTCTAGAAAACTTTTGTGTTGAATTTTTTGTCTTTGTTTTTTCAACGCATTGATTAGTAGTCCATCATGAGTGACGCGGAATTGTTACTCTGCCATAAAGTATAGCTAATTATTGGTATTTAAGAAAACGAAGAGAAAAATAAGCGAAACGTCCCAAGGGGAAGGACGAGATATAAATACATAGACCAAATAAAGAGGGAAGTTCATAAGAAGAACTGACAGGAAGTAAAGGAACCAGCATTAGATAGGGAATGTTGGAGGGCTGTGGTCAACCAATCTGAAGATTGAACGATCAGTGATGATAGTGAAAACGATGACAGTCTGTTAAAGAAATGCATTCACACACCTGAAAAATAAAATTAATATTTTTTCAGTAAGGCGATTGAATTCAAGAAATTTTTTATGACTACAGTAGCATGAAGCAGCCACTCACTCCTCGTTAGGTTTACTCGTGGCTACAGGGGAACTTCATGGTTCCTATGCTACCTATTACGAGTGGCTGTTCTAGATTTATCTTGTGTTTTAATATTTCTCTTTATACGCAATGATCGTCTCCTGAGCGAAATAATTGTTTCTGCTCACTCCACTATTATTTACGCTTATTTCTACCCCTTCTAAATATTTGATGACGCTTGTCATATTGCGGTAACTTAGATCATGATATTTAAATAAGGAAAAATTAGACTGCAGACCAGACAGGTTTAAAATTTCATTTTTCCCGCGAGCGATAAAAGGTAGCTACCATTAAGACTCGTATTTACGTATTTCAATAAGTAGCGAAGCTATTTCTCTGATTTTCTCTCTTAATGCTTTTGTCTTAACATATTAAGTATTATCAACAGCACGTATCGTGCGTTCCCAGTATAACCCAAGTATCTCTGTGTACTTATGCAGCCGCAAAATACATCAATACTGATAGTTTCCATTACATTAGTGGCATAATTTGTGGTGAATGATGGGGAATATTCATAAAACGGTATTACGTAGATGTTGATGTAAGTAACCATCTACCGGTAGGAATGATAGTGTATTTATTTCGGCGACGTAGCACACGTTTCGGCTGAAAAATATCTCCTCCTCCTATAGGCTCCTAATGATGACCTGTAACGATTGAAACCGGTAAAGTCAAAATAAACTGTGGAATCAACCAAGTATTTTTTCATTACCTACTATGAAATATAGATAAGTCCAACTACTTCATACCTAACATTAACAAGATAGAACATTTTTTAGTCAAGCTCTCATCCAACTCACACGAATCCTCAAGGGCTACATTCGATAGGCTTTAAATATTTATTGCAATTGTTAGGAAACTTTTATTATCAATAAGGAAGCAGTATTTAAAACATTCGTAGGTGGTGTTGCGTAAAATAGCTTCAGAGACTCGACCATTGGAAATTTTCAACGGAAGAAAATTGAAGCTTACGAAACTTAGTGCTGGAGACGGATGCTGAGGATAAATGGACGGACTGTATCAGAAACGAGGAAGTGTGGCGAAGAACAGAGGAGGAGAAAACCATATAGACCACTATCAGGAAGACAAGGTCCAGATGAATAGGTCACACTTTAAGACGCAACGAATTTGTGAGGAATTAAATTGTTTCAGGCGTAACTTTATGGAAAAGTTTCATGATTGAAATGAAAAACTTTGCGAATTACACAAAAATAGACTTTTAATACGACCTAGGCTACGTCACAGAGTGACATCATCAGGTAAAACCTAGTTCGTATTAAAAGTCTATTTATGTTGAATTCACAACGTTTTTCATTTCAATTAATCAGTGTGGTCATAAAATAGAAGGGAAAATAGAAGGAGTAGCCCCATTACGAAGACCGAGCCACGAATGCATTGGCCAACGAAAACGGGATATAAAATAGATGAGACGCACGGACATAAAGGAGTTAGAAGAAAGTAGTATAAAATGTAGGGTTGCAGTTAACCAAACGTAGGACTTAATGACCAATGATGATGATGTCCATTGCTATTTTCGTTCACGGACTAATCAATATATCCAATCCATTTCTTCTATCGCTAATAGCCATCCTCTCAATGATCAGTATCCCCCTGCCACACACCCTTGAGGTGGCTTGCAGGGAATTATGTAGACGTAGATGAAGCCATCTTGGTATTGGTAGCTGCAGCACTCACTTCTCCCGTGAGGCATTAGGCATGAAGTAGTTGGAATCCATCTTCACAGTTTTCATCGGCCTCCTCGCGAATACTGCAGCCTCAACAATGAGGCGTGGAAATACCAAGCGTATCCTTTCCCTAAACTTCTGCTTTCTTTCTATAAAATAACCTATTCTTTTTAACGAAAAAAAAGAGGCGAGTTGATCACTATATTTCAGGAATAGACACGGTTTCTCTTTTGCTGAGGAAACTTTTTGTTTCAAAATTTCTCGCGTAGCCAAAGCAAAACGAGACGTTACGCTTTTTGGATGATTCCGCCATTGAATTCTGAGGGCTAAGAGCACTGGGTAGTGACCAAGGAGGTTAAAATGAAATAAAGGAGGCATGACCGTGAACGCTCATGGGTGAGAGTGAAGTAAGAATAGGGGTGCTTGGGAGGGATTTTGTGCCGAGTAGGTGTTGCCAAACCAGTCACAAAACATTGCCTTGTCTGTGGTTTTTAACTTAGATTTGACGAAAATCGAACTCGACCGCCGGACACGTAAGCCAGAGGAAGGTATAAACTGTGCCAACTGCAATGGCGGAATTGGCTTCAAGAATCACGTGGTATGTCGCCTCCATTTATTTTCTAACCTCCTTGGTAGTGACAGAACGAAACCAAGAACAATAATTCAGACTTGGCAGAGGGAGGGATACAAAAGACTGCAATGCCCGAATATTACGAAATAAAATGTTACGACACGCAGTGGCTCGGTGAGGCGGATGAAAGCGCTGAAAGACATTCATATCCTGAGAAAAAATACTCCGGGTACGTCCATTACTGACGAAAAGAGAACAATAGCGTCCCATGCAACTGCGTGAGGACCTGCATGGGCCAGACTGGGAGGTCTAATAATTTCGGTGTCCGAAATAATGAGTGAGTCGAAAAGGAAAAACATGAGGAGTCTTTTCTACGTCTACATACTACCCTTGATACTACCGCAGAGGCGTATGGAAGGCAGTGTTATGACACCAGCTACGTAAGGGGGGAATATGGAATAGGAGGGGTGAGAAGTCAGAGGCAAATTAAATGATAACGATTGGACTTAAGCTAGTCCCTCGCTGTTTTTGTCGTAATCACTAATGATGCGTGGAAATAAGGGATTTCTTTACCTATCAATTCGGCAGTATATCCCTCTTAATTCGTCGCTTCTATCAGCTCTAAAGAAATAGCGCGGGGTAAAAATAATATCCTCCGGGTCGTACTGAAACTCGTCTGATTTGAAATTTTAAAGATAAATCTAAGCCTAGCGTGTGGCATCGTTGTCTCTAACGGCTCCCATCCCAGTCCTTTTATCAGCTGTGTGTTATGCTTAAGTTCGTAAAAGAATATTTCTCGGAAGGCGTTCAATATATTTTGCAAACGTCAACGTATCACGGTACAAACGATCTCAAGCATGAAGCAAAGGCTAAACAAATTACTAAACCTATTCATTTAAATTCACTGCCGGACGCGGTGGCGGCGGGGTAAATTCCTCGCCTGCTAATCCGAGGGTCGCGGGTTCGAATCCCGTCTGGGTCGGTTTTTCGCATGCCCAGAGCATGGGTGTTATTGTCAAGTTCTGGTGGTTCGGCCCCTGAGAAACCTTAAACACAGCCAAATGCCTTATGTAGATCGCATGGACATACAGACCATCAGAATCGTCCGAGAGAGCAACAAAAAAAAACAAAAAACGTCACTATTCAGCGCAGGTTTTATCGCGGTTGCTGTAGATCACTCCTATAAAATTCGCACCCTCTCTATGTGGACTAGACTTAGTATTTGCGTTTAATAACTTATCATAATCACTTACATCTCACCCCACTTAAAATTCTACAACTGATTTTGTTTCCTGCATGAAGTAGTATCTAGTATCCATGAATTATTAGTACATTTAATCCTAATCAGTTACTGTATCTTAACCCATGTATGGCATATTAGCAAGTTCGTCAACGTAGCTCTCTCATAGTTTCTGGTTTATCCGTATTTTGATATCATGACTGCTTTTTGAACCTCATTTTCGGGTTTAACCTTGAACTGGGACATGGATGGACACTTAAAATCAACTTAAAACGTTTTACTCTTATAATTTATTCATTTTTTGGCTTACACTATGCAATCTTATAGCTAAGCAGTTGAGGTGTCTGAAGAAGAGGGCGGGGTGCATCATTAACCCCTTAATTTCTAATGGAAAGTGCTATAAATGAGCTTAATTATCTATTTTATTGCATTTTTCATTTATTTTATTATTTTTTTAAATTTTGAAGAGATACTTTGGGCCTTTAAAACCCTTCCCATTTTTCCCAGTGAATGTCCCTTTGGGTAGTGTTCCGCAAACTTTTTGTGTTCAAGGTACACCTACCAAATCAAGAAAATTTAGAGGTACACCAAAGAAAAGAACAATATTTATTTAATATTTATTTATTATTAAAATCAAAGTAATATGAAAAGATTTTTAATGAGAAATGTGAGCTTGCTTAACTGAGCACAGGCGATCAAAATTTGGAGCAATCGTTGATAAGGCTACTCTCATCTTTTCGTCGATAGTCCTTAGGCGTTCTCTTTTTTTATTTAATCGTAGTGAGAGTTGAAAATCCCAATTCGCACAAGTAGGTCGTGGCAAATGGTAAGAGAATTGCAATAGCACGCTTTGAAAGCAGTGGATACTCATTTTTTATATGCATCCAAAAATGTGCTAACTCTGTTTCGGAAAATTTTAGTTTTAATGTCCGATCGGTTTTTAACTCCATGAATTCTTCCTGCTCGTTTATCGGTAAGTGTCCAAGGGAATGCTATCTGAAAATGGATTTCGTACCCAGTCCATTGGTTGCAGGTTACACTTAGGAAAATAAGAGTTCATTTTTTCTGTAAATAGCTCCAAGTGTTTCACTATCAAAACGTGCACTTTTTTTCCTGAATCGGCAGCCATGACATTTGGGAACATTTCATTACCACCATATAATTATAATTTAAGTTCAGGTGAGTTTATCAAATAATTATTTTGCATTGGTATATAAAGGCCCTTCAATCGAAGCAGTATAAGCCATATCTCGTACGTTGGTAGTGTTTCCGTAGTAGTTCCGTACGCAAAATTGGCCCAGTGAGCGCCGAGAAACTTCACCAATGCATTCACTCTACCGGTATAGCTATTGGCGTCATTTCCTATCATTCCCTGTTCTTGCTGTTTTCGTTACCAATCGAAACTAATATCTTCTTATTTTTTTTCGCTGAAAATAGTATTAGGTAATATCTTCATGAGAGAAAGACTCTTCGTTAGCTTCATTGACTAAAGTACTCAGAGCGATATCGAAGAGCCCGGGTTTGAGTTCCATTCAAGGTGAATTATTTTTACTTTGCGGAGTTTCCGCAAAAATATATCAGCTTTCAAGAAAAAAAATATATTACCATGCAAATAATGACTAAAAGAATTTTCTAATACATTTTCTAACAATTTGCTCAAAAGCCCATCGTCGGCCGCTTCCACAAATAATCAGCCAATCAGAAAAATGAATGAATCTTCATGAGTATCATATTGAATGTGCTCATTTCCATTTCCAGGTCCTTGACCGCAAGAGAAGCTAGGAACGCGACCGGACGAAAGGTCATGGGGACGAAACGGCTCGGTGCCTGGGGCGGTTTCAGGCTGCCCTCTGTTTCTCTGAAGCCCTCTGTTCCCTTCCTCATTGTACATACCTCGGTCCTACATAACCCCTCCCTTCCCATACCACCCACTCCCCCTTTTCATTCCAAACAGCGAATGAAATGTTTCCCTTTCGAACCAGGAGTCCAGACGACACATCTTCTTGTGAACGCTAGCCGAGGGGTGACGCAATCACAACTGCAAGGGGATATTGGACGGAAAGCGAGCAAGGCGCATTTACAAAAGCGAAGGGAGAACAGCAAGGGAGGGGGAGAGAGAGATGAGAGAGGCTGTGAGGCCAGGGGTCCATCCGTCGCGGCGATGCCCGTTGTGTTGCGCGCCACTGTTTACTAAACCCTTCTCTCCCCGATCGATATTCTTCACTCTCTCTCCCCATTTCACCCTCCCCAGTCCGCTACTCTCACTCGAAATCCCTCCTCGCGCTCTCCCTTTCAATTGTTTCGAGGATTTTAAAGGGGCGATCCAGATGGCATTTCACATGTGACGCTCTCTCTCTCACTCTCGACCGGACGAATTTTAAAAATAAATTAAGTATTTTTTCTTCCCCCAGACAAAAGACACGTCGAGCTTTAAAAAAATGAACTCTTGTGCACTTCGAAGTTTGTTTCGCTCTCCTTCTCCGATGAAAACTTGCCTCTTGGATGAGCCTAGCAAGCCTCAGATGACGCATGAAGGTCAAGGGTCTTTAAGGGCCTAGCTCCTTTAAGGCTCGACCTTATCGGTATTTCGACCGAACCCTTTAACTTCGACGGTTATATATACGCATTTTCATAACTGAAATGATACTGCTATATATATATATACACGTACATACGTATCCATATACGTAACATCGACCGTCGATGTCTCATTAGTCCACACTAAACTGACATCTTCCAAAAGTATGGCAGTCTAATTAGGATGGATGTTAGTCCCAACTGACAGTTACGCCTCGTATTTTATCAGTTCGAGTGGGACACGTGGAAAGGTTATTTTTCCACGCGCTTCAAATTAACAAATGCACGAATAAAATCCTAAAAAGTTTTCCCCAAAATCATTTTCTCACCGTGCCACCATCTTAAAGCAGTAGATTAAAAAGCCTTCGAGCTATATACGACCATGAGACTGGGCGGCGAGTGCATTAGCAAGATTGAGAAAACGATAAAGGGGGATTCTCCGTCAGCACTGGGTTTCGTCGCTACTTTTTGAAAGGTTATTTTCTAGAAGTAATTGATTTTTCACTAAGAACGCTGGTATGTATACGACTCATTACAGCGGTAATGAATAAATTAAGCTTGTGGAGCAATAGAAATTGTTTCTGTTGAATACTCGAAGGCATTACTTTGCGGAGCTCCACGGCTGTTCCGATCATGTAGTCATTCGAAAGGCTGTAATCTTTAAGAAGCCTTGTTCCGAAGAATGAAAACTCCATGCGGACATAAGTTTAAGTTATTCCCTTACTTGTAGAGATTTAGTCCAGCAGGCAATCGTCAGAATGTTTCTATGGGACTAAGTAATAGGACAACAGTAAGTCAGCTCTGCCTACACCATAGTATTCCAAGTTTATTCTCGAAGGGTCGGCACTTCAGACTACAAGGAAAAGGCATTAGAATACTAACATACAATATAGTACATAAGTAGACTAGAAAAGAAAAGCCTGAAGACGGAATTATTCTGCTCTTAACAAAAGACGCCCAAGGAGCCACTGGTTAACATCTTATTCGATGGACGGTGTACTGAACTTGAATTGATCTTCTAATAGTACCCAAATATGAATCGCATCAAAAAACAAAATTCCGCAACCACCGTGAATCGAACTTGGATTTATGGTGTGGGAAGCCAGAACTCACCGCGTTTATCCTACCCCTTCACCCTATCTCTTCAGGTACCAAATATTCAAACAGCAAGTTAAACTGGAAAAAATGAAGGTGCTTTGGCCATGGAAATGCTTTCGTAGCCCTGTGGCGACAACGAAAGTAAAGACGAGATGTCAAACTGCGTGCCTGTAAAATCGATGGAAGGGTTAAAAGCATTTGACCATCGGAGTCTTCAAAGCTGGAGGAGAGAAAAACCTTTCACTATAATGGGCTCTAGCGCACAGGCTTTCTAACAATCAATACACCAATATTTCACCATGCATAGAGTGAAACAGGGCCTAAAGCTTCAGTTTTCCCATGAAGGTGCGACAAGATAAACCTTCACAAATCTTACCAAGAACACACTTATTATAGCCTATATATTGTGTTAGTCTTAAGTTAGCTAATGCTGCGCTTGTTGGGTCAATAATCGGGGAAACCACTTCACAGAATTTATACATCATAGAAATAAAACTACTTAGCAATGTTTCACACTTAGACTTTTTTGATATCCTCTTCATTATGAATGAATTGTTAGACACCGGTAAAAAGAAGGACGAAACTGTTTCTGAACTTTTATTCAGTAGTTTAATTTCCAAAACTGGTCTTTTTGTTTGCGTTTAAGTGCTTTCCCCTATGCATCCATGTTACTCCAACCATTGATCTATTCTAAAGAGGATCTCAATTGATCAATCGAGTTCTGTGAGTTATTCACTCACCGAATGGCTCATAGCTCAAGGGTTTCAACTCATTACAGTTGTTTTTTCATAGAGCGCACTGTCCATTAATGATGCTACGCGTTACCTGAACCGTCCCCCACTCCCTTTAGTCTCTCGTTACCATGGATACATCATCTCCACCAATCCCACTGAAACTGAAGCATCGCATTCCATCTCATTACGATCTCGATCTTAAAATCTATACAGAAATTTTATTGAATTACATTACTTTCTATGTAAGGATAAGGACTGGGTCACAAATCGCGAATTATATTGACCCTCAATCCAACTGTGGCTTTAATTACTCGCGTCTACATCTACGAAACACCGCGCAAGCCACCTCGAGGGTGTTGTATGATTTCAGGCTTTCCGGCGAATGATGCTGATAAGTTCTTCTCCTGTTTCCCACCGGGTTAGGCTCTCCATATTCGCCGACGTTTCAGCAGAAGAATTTCCTGCCATTTTCAAGGCTGCGTAGCCTTGAAATTAACTTAAAAATGGCAGGAAAGTCTTCTGCCGAAACGTCGGCAACTATGGATAGCCTAACCCGGTGGGAAACCCGAGAAGAACTTATCAGCACCTCGAGGGTGTGTTGAACTTCTTCATCTTCCGGGTGCACTACCGCGTTGGTTGTAGTGGCGAAGACAACAGTTTCGCTGGCACTACTGCCAGCGCCTTCAGGTTGAAGATGCTGTTTTGGCCCTCATTACATCGGACCTCTTTCCCGCCAATTCCAGGTTCTGCTCTCCCATTTCTTCGTTTTAGGATTCTTCTCCATGTGTAGTCCAGATGGTATCCTTCGTCCCAGTTGAAATTGTTCGTCCAAGCAATATCTATAGATTCTCTAATTAGCCTAGGGTAATATTTGCCCCCTCTGACTATTACCTTGGCTACGTCGAACTTAACGTCAAGTCCCGGGGTCCAGGCATGATCCGATATGGCAGACAGCTGAAATTGTTGTTTTTTATATAGCCTCAGTAGTGTAGCGGCTTTTTTCTCAGAACTTGTTGTAAAGATGCTTTGAAAAAAGGAGCCAAGGAAATTTCCTTTTTCTAATATGTTGTTAGCCCGCTCTTCCATATCGTTTTTAGTGGTGTTACCGTTGAGTTATTACCTTGAATCTCCTTCAAGTACGACCAAAATGCCTCCAGGTTATCCTCGAAACATTCGTCCAATTATTCACTTGTGTATTCCGTTAATGATTTCCGAAATTTCACCTTGGTTGCTGTTTTAGCTTTCTTATACGTTTTTTTCGCATAATTCCTTACGTTTCTCGTCGGAGAGATCCTGATGTGCGTTCTTCATTTTTGCGTGCCATATTCGTTGTCTCATGAGAGATTTCCAGACGTCCATATTATACCACTTAGGTTTAGTATTGATAGTTTTAATTTTACTCGGTATTGCGCTATTTATGGCTAATCATGTGTTGTTGCTAAAAGTATTCCATGTATTGTCAGTGCAATGCAAGGTTGGATTAGGATGCAAACTCACATTCCGGTGTCTTAATCAACGAAGCTACCTCCAGGTGTCCAATTCCTCTCAGGACTTAACTAGAGACATTAACGGAACAAGATTTCCTGACGAAGTAACGTGCATAGAATGCCAAGTAGAACTCTTACTCTTGCGACTTTAAATTCAGAAGTCCAAACTTTCCTCGAGTTGCACGTCTTTTTCCAACAAATGCCTTTTTGCTGTGTTTACCATAAACTTGAGCTCGAAACTATAAATTTTAAGAAAATCGCACGAGTAATAGTTTTAATTTAGATTACATGCGTCGTATCTCTTCAGAACCTCTTGCACCCTTAAAGTCTCGCGAACATTTACAGCGAAATATAACGTCGGGGAAGTTTGATTGACTAGATCACTTAAGCAAATACGAGGAATCTGGATTCGAATTCCAGCCGAAAATGATTTTCTCTTCTGAGAATTTCGCTTATTCATTATTCATGGAAATGTGACAAGTGACGGCTATAGAAAACTAACGACCGAACCAGATTGACACCAATGTCTCGTTCAAACTACTAGATTTGAATAATGGTTCACATAAACTTGACAGTGGAAGGCTTCACTTCGCAGAAGTTTTTAATGTTTTTATTCATGATAAAGTAACATACTCTGTACTTTTCTGCAATATTTTATTATCACGACGAGTTTCACCGATTTACGGCATGTCGACGATACCGTAAATCGGTGAAAGGCGTCGTGCTAATTAAATATTGTAGAAAAATACAAATGATTTTACTTTATCATGAATACAATGGTTCATATAGCTATTTTATCTGACTTACTTTCGCACACGTCAACATTATCTGCCGTAAAGAAGCTAATGAACTCCGGTGGCTAGCAAAGAAAAGTAGCGGACGAAAAGACATTTTTAAATCCTCAATTTTTTAACTGAATTATTTTTACTACCGGACAATACCTCCAGCAGAGAAACTGCGCTCTCCTTCATGAATTGCTATCAGAATTAATCCGTCACCAATTCTACTATTCATTTCTATCCTACTTTTATATCATACTAATTTACACTTATACCCATAACAGAAGCCAGTAACCAGCACCAAAAATGTCAATTCAGGCGTGCCCCTGCTAAAACATTCCACAAACACTGTACTGTAGAACATCCGCAATTCTGCGAGAATTGTCATGATTTCCATTGGATAAGTTCCTTTTTCAAAAATTCATACAGAACATTATTATGGTACATCATAAATCATTTTTCGTAGCAGTTCGGAAGAATAAAGGAAGCCTTGAGAAATCGAAGGAAACTTTCCCGGCATTCCTATATCATCCGGAGTTAAAGGAAAGCAGTAAATGTGGTCAGTCAGTAATTTCCTACCGAGGATTTTACAATGAGAAACTCAATAACGATAGTTATGAATGAGGTAACTAACTTTAGCAAGAAAATGAATTTAAGGAATTCATACGGAACGTCTTAAGGAAATTTGACAGAATATGTTAATGAATTCAACAGAATGTCCTACATAATTTCTACAGGATAATCTGTAGAAATTACTTGAAAAGTAATCACTATTTTAAGGAAAATCTACATAAATCCGAGGGAATTTTTGAAGAAAGTGAACAGAATTTTCTGCCATAGAGGTTAAACAGGTTACTCGGGCTTACGTCAAGTTCTGTTCACGTGGAAAACTCGAAAATTTCACACGAGCAACCAGCGTGTACAAGGCATAACGATTATTCAATAAGGGGAAATAATACCGGTTTGTGGTCATTCGCTTCCCGGCGCACTGGTCCTTAGCGAGTGACATTTTGTCGGAAAATATTTCCCCGACGAATTGATGGCCGTAGATCGCACTTTCGCCATTTCAACGAAAACAGCACGGACCTTTCCCCACTCCCTCCTCCTCCCACCTAAGCGACGTGTTCACACGCACACCCGAAAACAATAGACTAACAACGACGCGAACGTGACACGAGAAATTCTCATCCCGACCGTCCCCTCTGACCCGCGTTCCTCTTCCTACTGTCCACATGCGTCGGCCTTTTCCGAGCGTAAACCTAATTACTGTACCCATTTCCAATGTTTCAAACAAAACAAGAACATATGCCGGGTCTACACTAGATGCTTACCTTAAGTAACTTCACTTAAGGTTTACATTAAATGTGGTATGCCGTCTACACATGCACTTTAAGGGAGCCTTAAATCGACTGCAGCGTCACGATTGCTCAAAAATAAGAACTAAAAATAATGAAACTAAACAACTAATGATTAGCATGGCGAGCTTGAGAGAATTGCTCCATCTGCACACACTTATAATTAAATAAGTAATTAAGTTAAATACATGTTTAATTACATTTGTGTGTTCTATACACGGATAATTAAATCTACTATAGAGTACTACACTTATAATAAAATATGTAATTAAGTTAAATATATGATTAATTACATTAGTGTGTTCTACACACGGATAATTAAATCGACTACAGAGTCACCAACGTGGAGATCAAGATCTAAGCGTTGACTAACGGTGAGCGCCAACGGCGAAAATAAGCGTTATAAAATGCCGAACAGAGAACAAATAGCGTACAACTGGAATTAAAAAATGCTATTCCGTCGCTTTTTGAGAGGGAAAAATAAACAAGAGCCATGTGATAGAATCAACACAAAATAAATGGTCAACCTTGCATCCGTTAACTATTTAGGCATCACAATTACTCAGGACCTGTCTTGGAGTAATATCTCCTCGAGAAAAATGTTGTCCAGCAAAAATATAGCATTTATTCAAGGAATAATAGAGAAATATCGATGTTATTCTTCAATAGCTAAGCCCCACCTAGAATATTCGTTTGGCATTTTGACAAACGAAGACTATCTCACTATAAATCGAAGAAAATTTTGAGGCAAGATACTTCTCCAAATAATATGCAAAGAAAATACCAAACGCGAATATATATCGATATACTTCCTAAATATTACAAGATGTCACGAAAATCATAAAATTTGGTCTTAAGGCCTGGTTACACGGTACATTAGAATGTACAAGAAAATGTGAGAATGTCTGAATGTCAGAATGAACGCGAAAATGCACCGTGTAACCACTCGAAAATGTACGATTGTATGAATGTCTGAACAGAAAATAGAACCGGTTCTAATTCCATTCAGACAATCGTACAAGTTGACCTCATTACAGAGACACCTGGTGGCAGACGACGCAAATGACACATTCACATTTTCACAAGCCAATTGACAAGTAAATGTGTCGTATCCATGGCAAAAAAAATTGGTTTTAATAACGCACCTACGGTTTAAAATTAGGAAAAACAAACGAAAACGCATAATGCGCATCTAAAAATGTACGAAAATCTGTCCGAAAAAATGTACCGTGTATCCACCTATTCAGTGATCTTGTCCATGAGAATGTACAAGAATCTGTACATGAAACCATTCACAAAAATGTATAGAAACTTGTACATTCTCATGTACCGTGTAACCAGGCCTTTATACACATATTGTGTGATGGCTGTTGAGCATTATTACCGAATGGAAAACCTATATTATAATACTCAGGTCCTCGAGGATAATACAAATATGTCGGTTATAAAACCTGAACTCCATTCCTGGGACTCAATACTTCCTCATTCTATTCATCAATGACCTCCTCAAAGATTTATCATGCTGTTCTTCACCAATCTATGTGAATGACACCTCTGACATAATTTTTGCTAAAACTTAGCTAGAGCTTAACGAGATGCATACACCGCAAATGAAATTCATTACTGGAGCATTAAGAATGGTCAAGTAACTAATGAACAAAAAAGTCCTTCATTACAAAAATGACTTCAGCTTACTTTTAAAATACCTAACTTTAGGTATAAAATAATCAGATAATCTCATATCAGTTCTTCCTCATAGTCGTGCATCCCTAAATACAACTTCTTTGCCGCCGACCGCCCCATAACCACTACTAAATTATCCTAAAATATTAAACCATCCGCCAAATTCACTTCATTTTACGAACGAAATACACACGAATAAGCAAGGAGTATAGTTATTGATAATTAACTTGGGGGTCCGACCCGTATTTAAATATTACCCATCGTTAATTATAGGTGCGACCTCTACACGGGCATAGTTAATTATCGATCGTATTTAATCATATAGTTAATTACTGTGTGTAGATGGGGCAAATGTTCGAAGTACTGATCAAAAAACTTAAAAAAAAGGTATTTTAGGCTCCTTATGGTATTTATGTGTAGCCGTACACGTACAACTAAGGAAATTTATAAATGCAGGTATTCTTTATCAACCATTTAAGTAAATATTTGCATCGGAATCTCTGTTGGAAGAATATTAGTAGAAGTATGTTAACGTTTTCTTGGCTCATCTATCAACACCTAATTAATAAAAGTCAAGGCTTTGAAGCGAATTTACTCTGAAATGTAACATAAGAAACATTACGCTGTTGATTATCCATTCTTCAGAAGACATGCTCCGTTGGGCATTCGTGGGATGTTATCTTAAGGCAGGGAGATTCTTTTGAAGGTACTCGTCTGTGTAGACTAAATCGATCCAATATACATATTTTGCCCAAATTTTAAAGTGTAAATTAAACAGGCAACCTATGCAATAAATTAACTTCACGGATAGTGTGAATTGCGTTTTTAATAATTATAGCTGACAAAAAATTGCTGGAAATGAAGTGTTATTAGTAGCAGACTACCTAGTAGTTATCCACAATGGAAGGTGGGTATTTCTGGGTTAATATGTAAATTAACAATGGAATATTATGTCACTAGCCTAATTAGGCTATGACAAACGATCAATGGATAATAGTGGGAGCAGCATTCCACCAACATGATTTACAGGAGACATACTTCCGAAACACCTTTTACAAATCGTGGGTTACAAGATTTTTTTAACTTTGTGTTCTGAGAGTAACAGATCACTAGATACCCTTGTTCTTAATACCACCAGTGAAGATGTAAATCATGTCTGGATCTCAAACAAAATATTATAAATATGGAAGTGTTTCTTTATTTATGAAAAGTTTCGGTAGTCCAGAGAGTCGCAAATTACGTAAAATTCTTGTTATTAATGCAGCAGTGCCGTTGAAAAATCTTTATTTACATTTTATAACGAGTAAACAGTAAGTAGACGACATTGCGCTTAAGTACATATTCCATGGGATCAATTGATAACGCTTACCTTAAGTAGGGGGTCTTGGTCACCTAAAGTGGAGGGGTCCCCTTAAAGTGGGCTGCTGATATGTACATTACCCACTAAAGTTAATTTTCACTTAAGGTGGACTTGAAGGTACTAATGTAGACCCGGCAGTAGGGCTCCTACCATTCGCTTGAAGGTAGTTTGAGCGAGATTTTCCCTAAGTCATAATAGAGACTATATTCAATTTTATTTCTTTTTAATTTTAGCAGTTTTAAGAAGCGTTAAGAAAATATTTGTAATACACCAAGGGAATGAAATTCGACATGGAAAAATTAATTTGACTTGCCCGGGATTCGACGCCTGATCTTCCAATTGCCGGTCAGTTGTGCTAGCCTGTTACACTGGGCTTGGTTGTGTGACTAGCTAACACACCTCACTGGCAATTGGAAGATCGGGGTTCGAATCCTGGTCAAGTCAAATTATTTTTTCATGGCGAAATTCATCCCCATGGTGTTAATATTTGCCCCCGTGCGCGTGACTACGTGCCATATAATTGGTAAATGTTGTAATGTTAAGGACGCAAAATCTTGCTTTTACATGAAAGAATTTCTCAATAGTCGACTAAATATTTTTTAATAAGACTTTTACTTGACTCATTTTTTACGCCGCACGCTGAAAACAACTTCACAGCAGGTTTTTTGCGATTTTCTAAAAACGGTTAATTTAAGTAATAGATTTATTTTTTAATAGTCAAGAAAACATTCAAACTACACACCGCTAAATTCCCGACGGGATCTTTGCCTCAGAACTTACTTATTATTTAAATAAATTCTCTAAGGAGCGCACAGCCGTACCACGTCACATGAAAAACGCCTTTTTGGCAAACACCTCGAAATGTAGTACGGTATGTTATTTTGGTGTTCTAGCAAAGATGAGGTTTTGTTCGTTATAATGAGTATACTATCATTGAAAGTTATGTAAAGTGGAATCTCCATCAAACTGCCTTAATTCGCTGCTAACTTTGCAAAACAACAGTGCATTTGCTTAACGTTCGTTTCAGACACTGCACACCAGACAGCGCACTTCAAAACAGATCGACACCATTGTTGGAGGCTGAAGTTCACTTGAGAAGGAAACTACTTCCATTATTGCATCCGCCATTGTTGTTTATTGCGCTTATTTACAGCAAAGGCGTCAAACATGGATAATGAGGTCTTTAATTGGTTTGATTTCTTTTTGAGTATGTAGACGGAACGAAATTGCTAACCATTTACAAAAAATTTGGCCATGACTATTGTGTACGTACAAATTGTCACCCATCGGCATGTTTTCAAATGTTTCGTCAGCGTACATCGCTCCATTCAACGTCGTTCTTGTGCGCTAAAAAGAGCTCTTGTGTTACGATCTGCGCTATCTTCAGCATTTTGGATGGAAAGCTGCCGATGTGCGTTGGAGTGCACTTGGAAGGAACGGGGGGTTATTTTGTAATCTCACCTTTTTAATGACGTTTTGCTCTCCTAATGATCGGCTCACGATCGGGCAAGATCCGAGTGTGCCTCTATTTCACATTCCCTACGATAGGTGAGATGCAACGGATGCAACTAATGAAATTCGAAGGCAAAAGATACGAATCAAGAGTCGAAAGATACGGATCAAGAGTCGAAAGAGCGGGTGAATCAAATAAAAGACCTGCAGATCACCACTTGAGAGCCGAAGATGGTCACGCCGCGCCGCCTGGGTAGCGGAGTGGAACTACGAAAAATGACGGAATTTTCCGTGTTTTATGACGTATTCTCAGTTAATTTATATAACAAAATAACCCCCCAGAGCGTCGATAATTGCATCGGCTATTGTTGTTTTAGTTTTTATTATGAGTAGAGGAGTCAAGAATGGAAAATGTGATATATTTTTAATTACTTTATCTTTAAAGTTCATACATTTTTAAGTACTTTATGTAAACGCATTCGTTAACTATTTACAACACATTTGGCGGCGAACATTGTGTACCTAATGAATGCTCACTTCCGGACGGCTGCCGAACGTTTTTCTTTAGCAAATCGTTCCATTCATCGCAGTTTGTGTTCCCTCATGTGTTCATAATAGCCTTCACTTCAACACCTTTAATGGAAAGCTTCCGTCAATGGTACATTCGACTCTCGCATCATCTCTTGAACGTTGCCTTAGGGAAATGAGAGCTCAACCGACGTTTACACTGTTTTGCTTTGGCGGCGTTAGTTTTAAGATACAGAAACCATTTCAGTTCCGCTATGGTCGTACATAAAAGGAATGGCAAACAAGTCCCATGGCATATATTTTATTCATTCCGGTGGGTGAGGTTATCTATCCATCATTCATTACTTTTACTCCACGCAGACTTTATTGATATATTGAAAACAAACAATTTTTAAATTAAGTTTTGGACACGCCGCGAGCGTGCAATCAGAACACATTTACCCTCATAATTGTAACGTGTAAAACTTCCAAAGTCACCTGTGTTTCAATTTCACAGAGAAAAAATTATTCACCTGAACTAGGATTTGAACTCATACAATTCGATTAGAACAGGTACCGTAGGTTTTGGGAACAAATTTGGGAACAAATAGGCAATGAAAAACCATGATAAAATCATTTAGGGCGCGATTCGAATTGAATTACAAGTATTTCACAGCACTTATTATTGTCTGATAAAGATACAATAATCACAGCAAAAAAATTCAAAGAGTAGTAATTTAAAGTAGGTATTTTATATGACTCGATTCGAATTCTTTATTACACATAAAAAATTTGATATGAATTAGAAAAATGCTACCGAAATCCGACTTATTCGGATACGAAAAAATCAAATTTTAAATCCATTCTCTTCGGATACGAAAATAACTTCGATTTGAACATAAGGGCGGCAACCATAATCAGCAAAACTCCACTAATTATGACACACTAAACTTCAATGTATCAAAAAGTACACATTCATAAACTATTTTAATTGCATTCCTTAGCGGTCTTTCGTTTTTATATACACTCAGCACACTTTCAGCAGCCTTCCTTCCAAATTTCACCCTCCATATAATCTCCACGCCCGCCCCATCATAAATCACAAATGTTTACCCAAGATATTCAAACTAGGGAGTTTTTTCCCCAGTTTACCCTCATTTCACCTTATTTATCCTCATTATGCATCATCTTTCTCCGCTTACTCCTCAAATAGAAATAATATAGCTTTGGACGCTTTACCTAAATTCTCTCCCTAGCCTCGCAAAAACTATTAAGAATTTCAGTTGAATCCTAAGCAACTCCATTCCGTGATGCCGCATAATTAGCACAGACGTCCGAAATAATATTTCCAACAGTTACTATTTTTTATTAACCTAACTTAAATTGCCAAGTTCGTTTCTCCATTTCTTTAACTGTACCTTCATCCCTGACATTATCACAACTTCTTTCCTTCACTGTAATAACTCCGTTTTCTCATTGCTAACTTTATCTGATGGCATGAAAACTAACAATTTCATTCCAAAATACTCGTTATATTTCTAATTACAGATTGCCGGCCTATACGGAGAGAGAGGTGTATTCCTAGCTTGGTAAGCAGGGGCTCCAGGATTCGATTCCCAGCTGGGTGATTTCAAACCACCCATGGCATAGTCGTGTACGTTTTTTCTTTTTGTAAAATACTATTTTCCGTTTGCAAATGTCCTTAAAGTAGAACGCTGGAAAGCAATGAAAGCCGTATTGCATATGGAGTCCCTTCCCCAGTGTTCTTTAATTTAGCATAAAAGTGTATTTAATAAAACATGTAATAAAAGTATGACATTGTGTTTGAAGGTATGCCCGCTGTGAAATCACCCCTGCCATACACACCCGTGGTAGCTTACAGGATACCGCGTAGACGTAAGATGTCCTTCGGTGCTGTTTACTGAGTCATTTAAAAATATAGAATTGGATTTAAAAATGAATCATAGCACAATCTTTCTCTTTGATAATATTTTTACCTTCATTATTTCCCTATTTTAATATAGTATACTCTATCTTTGGTTCCTAATCATATCTCCACCAATGAAAACCGCGATTTTTCAAAAATAAAAACTGCCACGTACGTAAAGTGAGTGCTGGAAGAACTGCGTCGGGAGCTTCTAGATACTCAAAGATTACACGCGTGGCTTAAGTTAGTAAGAAATTTCAGATCAAACTAGTTAAGGGTCCGTAGGGAGGATATTATTTTACCCCATCACTGCAACAGAAAACTGAACAAATAGAGAAATAAGGGAGATTCATACTTGTATTTTGTCTAACCTAATTATATGGGATTTATTTCTCCCGCCGCGCCATTCAAGGATGAAATAGAATCAGATCGAGACATTATTCCGTCAAAAAACATCCCACTTTTCGTTCATTCCCTCGTTCAATTCCTCTTCCGCATTATCTTTCTCTTTCACGGCTGGTACAAAAACACTCCGTTCCACACATCCTTGAGACGGCTCGGGATGGTAGCTTGTAGACGCAGATGCTTGAATAGATCCATCCTCTTAGATTCCTCTTTATTCCCGCGCACACAATTTAATGACGTTTCCATTCATTCTTCATATCATCCATCTTCCCCATACCTTTTAAGCTAATTCAACAATCATTCAATCATTCTCCTCAAGATTACTCAAGGAACATTATCCCGATTCTCCTTTTCTTTCATACCTGATGTTTACCAATTCCATCGGCACAAAGATAATGCTCTGAAGTGTATCCTCGCCACATCTTTACCCAATTCCTCAATGACCCTTATTTTACTCTCACTTGCACATTATACCTGAATGCTTAAAATTAATTTTCCATTAAATCATCCATTAAAATTATTTCCTCATCTTTATACACCATATAAATAATCATACGAAGCAGTCAGAAGGTTATTTTCAGGTTATTCTCTTATCAAACCATCAAATTCAGTAGATTTGTCTTGGAGAGAGTGTATCTAAGGGTACCAATCCTCGTAATTTTGAGTATATCTTTCACTCTCTATTTCCCTATTGCTCTTTGCCTCGCTAACTTTTACTATATTATTTAATTCATGAAATTAATATCTCATTTCTCGTTTTACAATATTATGGCCATTTCAAATATCCTGGCCGACATCAACTTCGTATTTCTTCACAATACTAGAATATTTTCTTCCCTCTTCAGCTCCTCTCAATTAATCTTCATTGTATCTGATGATTCCACCTTTTGTATCCTCCTTCAGGTTACAAAAGTTGAGGAATACTAAATAATTAGTATGCTGAAAACTTACTTCAACTGAAAATATGCAGTCTGAAGGAGGGAAAAGCAATGTTTAGCCTTAGATCCAGACACTAAATATGATTTCAACCTGTGTCACCAGGGGCGGCGTGGCCAGGGCGGGAAGACGGGGATTCCCGCCCGAGCCCCGGGCCACGCACTAGGTTTCGGGCTCGGGTCCATATGATTTCAACCTGTGTCACCAGGGGCGGCGTGGCCAGGGCGGGAAGACGGGGATTCCCGCCCGAGCCCCGGGCCACGCACTAGGTTTCGGGCTCGGGTCCGAAGGGCCCGGCGGACCGGGCCCCGAACTTTGAACAGCCAGCAGACCAAACATCTCTGAGTGAAAGTACAATTAAGTCCTACTGTACATAAATACCTATGAAATTGTAGTTTAACGCGTTTTTAACGCACAAATTTTTTCAGATGGGGGGAGGGGCGTCACAAAAACCGGGCCCCCCTGGACGTGCAGCGGCCCGGGCCCCTGAGCACCCACGCCACTCCTGCGTGTCACAACCAAAGGGATGTTAACATCATTTCTCACTAACAAAGTGGTTTCCCACAGCCTATCAGTTCACAGTCGCAAATCTAGCGCTATCTGGGGCCTACGTTCAGAAACAAACTCAGGGAAAGAATCCATATCGGAAGATAATAGCAATGGATAAGCGTTTTATCCCATTATTCCCTAACCATCGAAACTGCCCAGCGTGTTAGAATGTTTGATGGAGTTATGTAAGTTGAATTGAGTTCCTTTTGTGACGTCGAGCGAAAGGATACCTATCCGATCGTCAATTGTTGAGTTCGTCCGCAGCGTCCGCAGGACTACTTGATGCCTGTTCATGTACACCTCTACTTGTGATATTGCGAAAGCAGACGTCCCGCATTAGTACAGGCAGATGTGATGAAGCAAATTTCGCTATATTCGGTTAAATACATGTTTCCCTAAATGGCTGAGTTCTATCTTCATTTTATCAACGCTTTGAGACCACCCTACCAACTCTACAAGCCCATCACTGATAGTGCGTTTCATCAAAAATTAGGCATTGTCAAAGTTGATACTCATGAAAATGAAACTTCTTGAAAGACTAAAAAACATCTCGCTAATCCACAGCGGCTTCTTCCTTCTTCAGGCGTTTACTGATCCAATTACGCGTGCTTAGCTGATGATTGGTCGCAAGATGAAATTCAATCATTGAAAGTAATCTATCGATATCACCTCAATCCAGGATCACGGATGAGGTGTTGGGGGGTCTCAACTCAAGACCAAATGACATGGATACCCCTCCATCTGAAATAGTTTCATGACAATATCTCGTACGGTGTGAAAAAATCTGTGGTCAGCTGAAATCTAAAAACTCGTTTAGTAATAATTCTGGCACCCTGGAATCTGGGTGCAGTCAAATGGGGGTGCCAAAGTTGGTGTGGTTTTTCAGAATCTACAGATCATATAAGAATGATGTTTAATTACGAAAATAATGAGCCGAATAACTTCCGGTCAGGAATCATCATATTCAAACAAGTTTGGCAACGCCAGCACGGGAGCTAATCAAAGCTAACTGGTCTACTACATGCGTAATCCATGTATCACGTTACTAGTGCAGATGATCCATGCTGCTTTGTATGTAGCTGACTGATACTGATTAGCATTAACAAGTTAAAATTTTATTAAACATTCCAGTGATTAAAATCTAGAAATCATTATTCTCTGAAAATAATTTGTATATTGCTGCATTCGTCACAAAGTTGCTCCCATTGCTGTTCATGAGAATTGATAAAAACTCAGTTCTATATGACAGAAAGGCTAGATTTCTCTAATCTATACAAAATTCTGATGCCTATAACTACGGTGGTGTGTGAAAATAAAATAAAAAATAAGAGCACCGAACTAGAAGCAGCGGAGTCGTAAAGACTCACAAATTACCGTCCCAACTATTGCGTGACGGCTTCGATCTTCAAACCCCGGTGAAATTTCAATGGCAACAACTAGCAAAATATGATAAAATCAAAGATGAAAATGGATCTACCACTTAATGACTCCATCGTCTGCTAGGTATCCATGTCACCCACACACCTTTTAATTAACTGAGGTTTTATCCTCTACCAATAACAACAAGTTTATGCCAATATCTCCAAGGCGTTAGAAATCTGTGAAAGCCCCTTTTAAACCCAATTTGGGGCTCTATTCAGGAGGAGCTGTAACACTCAAGTCGACGATCTCCCAAATATAAAGGTTTGAGTGCAGTCCAACCCCTGACAAGATTGCATGGCAATAACTCAAATAATAATTCAAAGTTTAAGAATTTTGTTTTGGGCTCAGATGGCGATTAGACCCCCCAGCACCTAAGCTATCTTGTATCTACTCACCCCAACAATTTAATGCAAAAATATCCAACAGTATGCAAAATCCCATTTCTGCAAACTTCAAAAATTCTCAAGGAAACCCACTTTGAGGCGTTTGGAGCCCAGATTGAGGCGTTTGGAGCCCAGATAAACCTATCATACACAAGCCATTTAACAAACCCGTACTATTCACCAACACAGTGAAAATTTACATGGTAGTTGCTTCAGCAGTCAATTCGTGATGATGTTATAAAAAAACGTACATATTTTCTCATTCAAATATCTGTAGAAATGGACGTTCTATTGTGGAAAAACATTCTTTTAGGAATTTCATATTTTGGTATAGTTCCCCTTAATTTATTTAGTGACTGCAATTTTGCAATCCAGTAACATTATAATTCATATTTGAATAGAATAGAGCTTCCCTCAAAAGGATAGAATATAATAATATAAGGGAATAGAAATAGCACATACACATATACACGAGTCAAACACTCACACAATACGCTGAAACGCCAAGTCAATCTGGTGCAGGAGAACTTCAAACAATCTTAATCCTCTACGTAATGATGAGAGGAAAAAAACTCATTGCCAGTAGTCATATCCCACACTCACACGGTGAGTTCGGAAATTTACTATTGAATTGTTATCTCATCACTATGGAGATTGAACATTTCCTCAAAGTAACGCCTGAAACGCTTTCCTGCTCTATCCTCTAAATGCTAATTTGAGGGAAAATCGTGGGAGCTATGGTGGTAGTGAAACATGGTGGCAGTCACATTTGCGAGGCGTGATTTCAAGGGGCGGGGGGGAAAGCTTGTGTGGATGGGGTCTGTTAAGTAGCAGAGATCAGAAGACAGCAAAAGGTGAGCAAGGTTTCCAACATTATTGCATTTAACTTGAGAGGGCGGAAAAGTGTCAGCAGCACGTTTCACGACAATATTTACGATCCAAACAAATCAGAATCAAAATACGCTGATATTGTTTGCAACCCTCCGAAATTGCTCATCTAAATGAATGGATTGAGAGCTCTTAAGATCTATAAAGTTTATGCAAATAACAGAGTGAGCTTTTAGAAGTTGGCAATGAAGGTTTGTGAACTCGGGAACACTGGGTAGCTAAACGCGGAGACTACCTTGCCCCCCTTGAGGAGCCAGTTCGTAGGAAATAGACTCTTCCATTGTAAAGAAGATCTTCTACAGAACTGTATGTTTCACTACCACTATAAACATTGGTGCGTTAACCTAAACACAATGTATATGGTATTCAGGTTTCTGGTTCTGCGATTAAATTATTAAATATTATGCGACAGTTTCGCCGTGCTATGCTGCAGAAATAATGAACATGGAACATGAACATGAAATGAAACATGAACGTATTTAGTATTTTTGTTTTACGTGCTTCGACGGCTAAGATAATTTCGCACTTACTGTCTGCCACGCGCAGACAGGGGCAACAGCACTCGGATGAATAGGAGGATCACCCCTCCAAACTCAAGCCGAGCTCAACGATGCTTAACTTCGATAACTGATCGTGAACCGGTGTTTCCATCGTGGCAGGCCGTTGCCCGAAACATAAACGTGCAATCCGGAAGAAAGACTGGTATCACTCTGCCGTGGCTGAACACACTACGTTAGAGGAAGGTCACGCCATTGATATCGAGAGGGCAAGAGTACTACACAAAGAAAGCAGTTACTTTCCACGGCTCATAAGGGAGGCGATTGAAATAGAAAAAAGACCAAATAACATCAATAGAGAGGATAGTTATAAACTCCCTTATACCTGGAAGAGACTTATTCGAAATTAAGTTTTTTTACTTCTCAAATTCATCAACTGCTGGAATTGTTTATTTACTTTTTGAAAAAAGACCATTGTTGTTCTTAAAGCCCGACGAAGCCTGCAGCATAGCACGGCGAAACTGTCGCATAATATTTAATAATTTAATCGCAGAACCAGAAACCTGAATACCATAAACATGAGCTGCAAAAATCTTCAAAAAAAAGTAAAAACACAATGTATTTTAATAACTACTCGTGAGAGCGCTTCCTCGCAATGACGCCCTTCCCTGATGCATTCTCCCCTCTCACATTCTTCTCCGTACAATTCCAACACGGCTAGTTTGTGAAGCTTTCCCCTCTCCTCCCCACAAAAGGCAAAAAATTCCATTTCGGTTTTCAATTTCACTTCCCTCCCCGTCCGGTTCTCCCTCTCTTCCTGCTCAGCTCCTCTACACAAACACCTTTTCCCCCACCTCCCACCTTTGAATGCACCCTCCCGTCGAATGCAAACGAATTCCACTGAAGCGCTATCGAGCTATTACGTTCAGAGGTGAGCGGGAGAGGTTTTCTGAGTTGTCGAGTAATTTAGGAGTGAAAAAAAAACAACGCAGCCGACTGACGAGAGAGATTTTTTTTGCAATCCATATTTGCCACGGCAAATACATCGTCCGATGTTATTTTAGGACGTGGCAGGTTTGCATCACTCCCGATCGCTATCGTGATTTCCGCGGTGAATCATCGTAGCACCGATTTCGCTGCTCCTCTGTGGGATATTCAGTCCTTCGAAAGGAGTGATTGGTCATCGCCAATCCTTCAGTTCTCATGGATTAAACTTTCTCTCCAATTGAATCCCTTTCGGGTTCCTCATCGGGTCAAACTCTGCATTTCTACAGATGTTTCGATGCACGAGTCGCCCGTCATCGTTCAGCCCTGATGATGATTAACGACTCGTGCACCAAAACGTCGGCAGAAATGCAGAGTTTTCCCCGGTGAACTAACTAAACTGAAAGTTTCACTAACGGCATAAGCAGGGAAAGCATCAGATTATTCTTCTTTTCTCTGAGAATTATTGCTTTCCGCATAGTCAAAATGTACTCCAGAGGGATTGGGTGGATATGTAGGTTTTGGGTATCCCGGGACCTAGCCGCGGTATTGCTTTTACGGCGTCATTCACAAGTGCACATAAGTGCGATAATTCTAAAGAGGAAAAACTATTCGCTTTGATCGGGACTCGAATCCTGAAGCCTCAATATCGTGCCGAGTGCTTTAGCCATTTAAGCGAAGGTGAATTACTACTTTTTTATTAGTTTTTATTAGTATTTACTACTAGGCGAATTATTACCCACTAGGCGAATTTGTAGTACAAGTAGGCACCCTTCTTCCCGGTGGATTTTTATGGGCTTTATAGGAGTTGGATGTTTCCCGATTCCCGGGCACACAATGCCAGGAAGCAATCGAATTGTGCGCACTCTCCAGCAACCCATACTTCCGCTTTTTTCCATGCTCTTTACTCAAATCCTTCCGTCTTCAATGTATCACCTGCATAGAAAAGTACAAGTACTCCTAATACTCTGAAAATATGCCTTCAACAAGGATTTTCTAATTTCCTTATGCCATTAAATATTACTTCTCATGAAGTACCTTCTTTCCTTGTGCTATTATCATGGCGAAGTTCTAGTCCATTATTTTGCTGATTATTTGCAACATCTATGGTCAATCACCGCAAAATTGAGATCTAAGAAATCTGCAACGGAATGTGCCATCACTACGTAGACAATGACCAGCAATTTATTATAGCAGAACATCAATATGGCTAATTATCTAGACTAAAAATGGCCATCACAACAAAAATTCGGTTTCAAAGGGAAATTATAGACTCTATACGTACAGCGGTCCCAAAAAAGATTCAAATGTTCAATTAAAAGGATTCACTGCTCTGATTTCGCAAAGTTTTCTGGCCTCATGCCCATAAATGTATCTTCGTAGACCGATATTTTTAGAAGAATCCAAGATGTGGTGTGAAAACATACGATTTCATTTCCAACTGTGCCAGTCTGGTGGACCCTCGCTTAGTTAATTAAGAGTCTTACCTCGGGATAGGATGACCTTAAAGTTGTAATGGTTGAGCCCATTGCTAAGGCTAGCCCATTAAATCCGAAATTGACCTTATTAGTACTAAAAGAATTATCATGGTTAAACACCGTCGTTGTATTATTTGACTGGATGAAGAGTACTTAAAAATTCACTACGCTTTCTCATTCAGAAACTCTACGAGTTTAACTTAAGTGAGCTATTTTATCTCCAGCCAAAGGTGAACCTAAGACAGCCAAAGGTGAACCTAAGACAGCCAAAGATGAAGATAATTGCCTACATTGGTTTCCTAACGTCTTCATTGAGACTTCGCCATCTTCTTTTCTCCATTATTTAACTCGTTTAAAGTTATTTTGTTGGTATATACAGGGTCCATTGGTTTCAGGTTTTCTGACTTCCTGTTGTTTCACAATCGCTTTCCTTTTCAAGGTCTTTGAAAACAAAAAGAAGAAGAAAGATAGATACGTTGAAATTTTTAAGAAATTATGAATTTCCTAATGAATCACCCACTAATTTGGAATCCAGAAAAACCTAGCCGATGTTCATGCTCCTGTATTAGTATCGACATGAAAACGGATACCCAACTAAAATATTGCTGCAGTATTATTGAATTTTTTTGTTTTAAAACATAATCCTTCAGATAACAGAGCAACTAACAAAATACAAAAACAAAAATTCTCCAACAGATAGCATTGTAAAATATTATCCCTAAAGGATATCCATGATGGCACTAATCCCAGTAAGTTGGTTTATTTATGCTTACGAACATTCTCGTTAAAATAATTTTTTGCTATATTAATTCTATTCAGGCATTATGAGTTCTGCAGCTGTCGTGTGAAATTAACTACTCTTTTTAAATTTTGAATTTCAATCGCGTGAGTACAAAAATCAAAGATATATAGCCCTCTGATCTTACTAAGATTTTAATTAAGTTCTCCTCACTGTTTGAAATGCAATCTTCTGCGTGCGGAAGCACCCAGAAATGAAATATTCTTCTCTATTTTCATACCATTCTCACTGTTCTACCACGAGTCACCCAGGACTTCAGAAAATGAGGATGAAGAATATTATCCTACGCCTGTCGTTTTTATTTTTTGACCTAATTACTTCTGCCATCACAATCCGTCCAGCCCGCCGTTCTCTTGATTAACGCCAATCTTCCTGCACGTTTCTCGTCATGAATGCCTGCGAGATCTCTCATTCCATCAGCGAAGACCCGAACAGCATGCGGCCGTCCACCCGCAGATTCTAATTTCCAGCGAAGCCAGCTCCGGTGGATTTAGTTTTATCGTCCAGACACTCGGGGTGACCTGACCGCTGGCATATGACACTCTTCATCCTCCCTTCCCTATACAAGCTGTCACGGCTCACAACCCAGAGACGAAATCAAGGCTCCTCCCATGAAGGAAATTCAGTAAAAATTGAAGAACGACCTCTTTTAAAAACCAGGAATGAAGTAGTCCTAACCCAGAGCGTGGGATCTTGGCCATTCAGTAGCGTTACGGCACTAATCATTTTTATGCCTCGTTGCACACACCTGAGTATTCACTAGAATTACACTATTATTCATAATTAAATAAAATACTTCAGGAACTTATTTGGCATATGCAGCCCACTACCATTTTTGCGAAGTTTTAGCATAATATATATTTACCATTAATTATTATCACATTGATTTAATTAATTATTAATATAATAATAACACGAATTATTTATACAAATTTTTAATTCAAAATACGAATTCAATAAGCTACAATTCAAATTTAACTCGTGTAATTTTGGAAACAACAGTAAATAAACAATATTATCTTCTCAAATTATAATTTAGAATTTTCAGTCCATATTCCTATTCGAACAGGAGTTTCCACATGACACTGTGGTTTTAAGTACTCCCATATAACGCGGCTTTAGTAAAATATTAATAATATTTCTTGTTTCTTTTTACTATCTCTTCCAAAGAGCTATACTTTTTTCTGTTGCAAGAACTCTATGATTTTTTCTTGAGTATTAAAGTTTAGAACCAAATAACAAAATACTGTTTACTCTACTATTGTTTACAAATACAGAGTCATGTATCATTGGTCTCAAATCGAGCACAACAATACGGGGTGCCTTTCATTCGCTCTAGTGAGCTGATCACTTCATAACACAACAGTGCACTTGCCTTCCATTCGTTACAGACCCTGCGCACTAGGCAGCGCACTTCAAAACAAATTGGGAGCAAAGTTGATGAGCGCTAAACAACAAAATAGCATCGATTATGGCATCCGTGATCGATTTTCAGTAAAGGCGTAAACATGCATATTGTGAGGTTTTTAATTACTCATTGTCAGTGGCAAAAAGCTAGTTTTTAAATACTTATGTTGAACGAATTCAACAACTTTAAACTAAACATTCGGCCGTGACTGGCGTTCAACCAATGAATCCTACCTACCAGCAGGTGACAGAACAATAATCCAGCGAACATCGTTTCATTCAACATTGTTCCATTCAACGTTTTTCGTGTGCGCTGAAGTGCCCTGATGTGTTCCGATGCGCGCTAATGTCAGCACCTTGAATGGAAAGCCTCCACTGTATGTAAAAGCAAAAAACCACTTATCACGAAAACTTTTCTTATAGAAGGAAACAAAAATGGCATCGCGCGCACAACGAGTCGTTTTTGGAATTCATTTTCTCCGTATGGGGAGCTATTATAAATGTGGCTTACAGAATATAAATATATATAAAATTCCAAATATTGGAGAAAAAATTTGAGTTCGAGGTTCAACTCGTAACAGAAATATGGCAGTTGTAAACTAGCTTGGCACTCATAACCAGCCATTTTTGGAACCACTTCCTCCAATAGGGTATCTATTAAGAATATGTGGCTTACAGAATATAAAGTTTATATTTTTTAACTATTTGCTTTACTTTTACATGTTTGCGATTCTACTTGTAAGAGATTTATGGCAGTTGTAAAATAGTGGGAACTTGAATAAAAAGTATATGGTGTTACTCCCTATTTTCATTGTTCCCCTGGTGTGACAACCATGTTATATTTATTCCCTAGAAATATACGCAATCATAAGTATTTCAACATTTTCCCAAGATAGCAGAATTCAACAGCTTTCCGTTTTGATTATTATCTCGCTTTCTGCCTCCAGTCTTCATAATCTATCACGCATTCACCATTTTCCCAGCCTCTCCATGTTCCAACCTCTTAATGATCCCAGAAAAACGATCTCTTCTTTTTTACATTGAAATTGATAATGTCATCAACTTCGAATGAAAGGCAATATATTTTTAATTTCACTGTGAATGTATTAAATCGCGACCCGGATTTCGACGTACAACGTCATCATATTCATGTTTCAGTAGCTGAAGATGACGTTTACTGTCAAAACCCAGGTATTTTTTCAAAATTTCAGATGAAATTACAAATTTACTGTTTTTCATTCTAAAATGAATCAATTCCGTAAAGCTATGCCTGGAGCTTTATCAACTAAATTAGTAATTTCTCTGCTATTTTAAAGAGAATGACTCTCGTTATTGTGACGGCTTCGGTCATTCAGCACCGAGGCTTAACATTTTTAATAATAAATTCTATGACAGCAAATCATCCTTTACCAGCGTGAACCGAACATTTTTGGTTTAGCGTTGAGAATATAATTTAATCTCAACGCTCCATTATTTGGAGGTGACGCGACACAGCGAAGCCACGTCATATTACGAAAAAACTTAGTAGGCTTTCACGAGGAAAACTTTGAATATTAAACTTTGCTATTAAGAACGACTCTCTAAATCCCTAGTTATCAATATTATAATTTCCTTTATGCCTCACCTTTTATAAAATTAATCAAGGAACCCCTTTCCAAAATCCCTTTGGGTATCGTCTTTTTTTATGAAGTCGACAGATATGACAAAAACACGCAAGAAACTTGCCAATTGAATACTGATATCATTATTTGACAGGCGGGAACCTTAATAATGTCGCCATCAGCATACTGACTGTTTAATGATATGTATCAATCATTTTTAACTATTATGCATACGGCTCTGATTAAAAATGATTTTTTAAACCTATGCCATAGGTATAGGTATAATTTCATTCTAAATCCCCATCTCCGACAGAGAAAGGCGAATTTCATGATTTAGCTTAAAAATTCTGATATTCTGATCTTTTGGCATTGAATTTGAAGTTAAAAATAATTCAACCTGCACATTCCACATGTAGAAGAAGTGAAAATGCTTAGTATTGCGACTGATTACGCCAGACATTCTTTCATGAGGAAGAATTATTTTACATAAAAACACAAACAAATATATAATTATAAACAAAAAAGACTCTCGCAAAGCCATCATTCATTTTGGCAGCGCATTATTGCAAAATTATTTCATTGAAATGTCATTTAAATAGTATTTTACGTGGAACTAAACGTAGACCATCCCCAACACAATCGTGTCGAAAATACACTTTGTGATGGGAATGACTGCTAAGGCACTATTTTCTCCACACTCCAATTTTTTCGGATTTCCAGTTACATCTTCTTGATTTAAGACGCTCTACTCACGAATAAGACGCTGTACTCACATAAAATTGCTAGGCCTTTATATAAATGAAAATCTTGATTGGTCACTACATATTGACTCGATCACAGGGAAAATGGCTACTGGTATCTTAATCTTGCGCAAACTACTTACAAAATTGTAATTACGTAATTGTAATGTGGTATTTACTGATACTCTCAAATTAATATACTTTGCCGAAATAAACTTACACTTAACTTTTGCAGTTATATTCTGGGTAACTTATAGTTATTCTTCCAAAGCGTTCTCCCTTCAGAAAAAGGCAATAAAGATTATGTCCTGTGCGACACGAGCGACTGCCCGGGGCGCCGCAAAGGAAGGGGCGCCGTGAATGCGAAAAATATATATTTTTTTTACTACAACGTTTAACTGGTGAATAGGTTTGATAAGCGGTGAGAGGGGGCGCCGAAATACTCTCTCACCCGGGAGAATATTTTGTCCTAAGCCGGCCCTGTGTGTAAGGTACTTTACCTACCTTTACTAACTCATGGCAAACCCTACTTTCAAAACTTGCAAATTCTTCCCTTACCCTTGGTACTATATATATATATATATAGTACCAAGACTTTTCCTATAGTACCAGGTACTTTTCCTATAGCTGAAGAAGGGCCTACATGCCCGAAACGTACAGTAAGTCTTCTCTCTTTTTACTTTTCTTTCCCCGCCCCCTGTCAAGTGTTTTTATTGTTGTGGCCTATTGGCGAAATTTTCGTTTTGTGTATTATATATATATATATATATATATATATATATATATATATATATTCTTTTGAAGTTTTCGCCAATTGGCCACAAATATATAAATTCAAACTTACAGGAGGTAGGAGAAAGAGAAAAAAAGATAAAGAATATGTTCTTACGGGAACGCTTCGAACCAGTTAGTCCTTCGTCAGCTCTAGAAGTCTAGAGCTGACGAAGGACCAACTGGTTCGAAACGTTCCCGTAAGAACGAATTCTTTATCTTTTTTTCTCTTTCTCCTACCTCCTGTAAGTTTGAATTTATTATATATATATATATATATATATATATATATATATATATATATATATATATATATATATATATATATATATATATATATATATCTCCTCTTATATATAAAGAAAGTATCCTTCGATAGCTTTTTTTAGCGTTACTAACATGTTTCTTTTCACCCAGTTTCTGCCAATCATGGCACATTTTGCTCTGATATACAGTTACAACAGGATCATCCAATGAGTGAGTAGTTTTTATTTGTATGTCTATAGTTCGAAACCAGGAAATTAAGAACTCACTAAAGAGAGTAAGAGATTAGATTTCTTGTTTGAGGAATAACATAACAGTTCTTCGAATTAAGAGTAGATTGAGATGTACTGGTGGCAGGTAAGAGATGGTCAGGGTAATTAAAGATGCAAGGTATAGTGCGGAAGTGCAAGATATAGCCAAAAACTGTTTTAAACCTTTTGCCTGGAAATTAATAGGGAATATATTTCGTGGTCATGGATCTCATAAGTTCAGTGATACCAAATGTTTTTCACCGAGTCTCCTGTATCGCAGTCCTTAAGCACAGTCTAAACAAATAGTATAGACTGTGTATAACAATAAATAAAACTTTTACAATCCACAATTTTAGTCAATACAATTATGCACAAACCGGATTTCAATGCATGTGCATCATCATCAGGTGCTTATTTATTGTTATAAAATGGAATTCCATAAAGTTAAACCTGATCTTATTTCTTTTATTAGTTTATACTGTGCCTTAAGGTTACACATTTTTTCCGAGCATTTTAATCTATCCTCTGTTTGTATGTAGAAACTGTGAGTTGAGGGAATAAATACCAAAAGTAGCCTGAATCTAAGAGTGTTTATGCTTTTTAAAGAGAAGGCAAAGAACTTGAAATAGGACCAAAGGTTGGTTAGTTTGAGCATAGATAAAATAGCAGTTGTGAGGCATTTGTTGTACAATAATAGTGTACTCGATACTCTCAGGCGTTACTTTGTAAAATTCCATTTTGATAGAATCAAAACAAACTTTGTAAATTTTACAATCAATTTTATTCACTACGACCGGTTTCGACGCATAGGCGACACCTGAAGATGTCGCCTATGCGTCGAAACCGGTCGTAGTGAATAAAATTGATTGTAAAATTTACAAAGTTTGTTTTGATTCTATCAATAATAGTGTAGATTATGTCTGTGGCTTAGAGGACTTGGGTTTCTTCAGAAGCAGTAACATAACAAGTCCAGCTCTACTGCTAATGATAAAGGGATTATTTTATAACTTAAGGAAGCCTATAGGGTATCTATTTCTCCTGCCAGTCTGTATAATACAAATGTTTTCAAAAGTTATTCAAAACTAATCTTCAAATACTTTCTAAACCAGCGTTTACCGTGAAGACATGTGTGACTGACCAGGGTTCAAACTTTGTTCTGATGCGTAAGTCAATAAAAATATCAACTGATTTATCTTAGATTTGTATGCAGGAAATTATACTATTTTTTAAATATTCCTCATTTGCTGAATAGTTACAGAAATGACCTATTTTAATATGATTGTTTCCATCTATTAAAAAGTGGAATTAGAGTGTTGATCTCATTGGAGGTCATTTGTGAATAGTTCTCCCTGGATTCTAATAATACAGTCAGACTTGTCCATAGTTTATAAAAGCAGTAACTCCCCCTACTAACTCCCCGTCTTCTCCAAATGGAAGGCCAGTTCACCACATATACTACGTCATTCTACAGAAGTATCAGCCATAAGCACTCTTATTTCTTGTGGATTAATGCCTATTCAGTCACTGGAAACACCAAAATGTGTAAAAACGTTGATGATTTATCCAATATTTCCAACTCCCACGGCATTATTTCAGCTGCGACACTGATAGTTACTACCACAGATGAATATGAACACATTGAAGCCCTCGAGGCAATGAAAAATTGGCTGGGGTCAATCAGGTTAATTGGCCATTAAGGAAATGATAATAAGTACATACAAGGTAAAGTTTGTTGAAGTTTGGCTTCTAAATATCAACTCTCTGCAAAATATTTGGAAAGAGCTGAGAACCAAAGCACTTTAGAAAGATGTCAAGAAACAAGAAAAATGAAACGAGACTTTTTGGAGAATTTTTCTCTGTTGTCCGCTACAAGGCTACTCCTATGTCAATCTTTGGTGTTTAAATCGTTTCTGAAGCCTAATTCTTCCCTCGGCAGTGAAATATTCGATAATCAGGAAGCAACCCTTGATAGCTTGAAAGAAGTGGTTGGTCAAAACATAATTTCTTGTGAATGATATATGTTTTTGGGCTATTTTCTGAAAAAACTGCTATCACTTCATTATTGTGAATGTAGGTACTTCCTCATGAAAATAGAAGATAATATCCGGGGAAAAAATGTATTAACATATTTTAAAAACTTTCAAAGTAGTGAAATTTCCTCAGTTTTATATTGTGCAGTGAGGAACTGAATTCCTTTTTCGAGGAATGCTCATCAACATTGATAAGTAATACTTATTTTGTTGTTAATTAAAGCAAATAGGGCGTCTTATGGGAATGTGATTTGCGAATCAAACAAAATGCCCCTTCCAGAAAGATGCAGCTGACGTGAAACATTTGCTCGATAGAATCTTTGTAAGGATATGCATTTATTTTATATTTGAAATGAAAAAATCAGGGTCTCTCTAGCTACAAAAATCGAATGTACAAAAAATACTTAAAGGTGAATAATACAGGTTACCGATTTGAATTAAATGCGTGAAAAAGTATATTTCCATAGATCCTTTTGTGTTTTCATTCCTCTCAGCAAATACAAAAATGTAATAGTGACCTCAATAAATACCTGTACATGTGCTTCCTATTTTGTATTTATGCCACTTAAAAAGTCAGAACAGACGTACGTTATGTCATAAGACATAAGTGCTAGACTGGGGTAACAAACTACTCTGTACATATTTCAAAAATTGAAGAAAGTTTTGCTCCTTCTTTGAAATGTCTAACCATTGAACGGACCATTTATTCCGCGAACGATTGTGACACATCGGTGCTCTGAACGAGATTACGATAATTTAAAGAGGATGGAAAAGCCGTTAACATAAAGCATTACCCGCAAAAATCAAATGTTTAGAAGGCAATGCAAATGTTGGCGAAAGTGAGCAAAAGTTAGCTTCATTTACACCGTAATGAAAGTAGTTATACACGTTCACCACTAGAGGCGCTTGCGTCGGCGCGCTGCAAGTCTGTATAGGGAAAATTACATGGCATGACGCGACTGTATAGACTGTGCTGTCACCCAAGAGACGAATCTTATTCTAAATTATTGCAGATATTGTATTAAAGAAGTCTAAATTATTGTTGGCTGCAAACAACCTGTAGACCGCATACGACATCAATACCCAATTTCTATTATCCGTCCCCAAATCACAAACCTATTACCTTAGGATCAGAAGTCCAACTCACTACCCTCATCTGCCACGTTTGTGCTGTGAGCTAAAAATGAAATGGGATTACCAATAAGGAAGAAGTACACGTGTAGAAAAACTTGATGGAACCTCACTATTGAAAAGTATGATGCATGGTAATGGAAATAACGTAAAAAGAGATGGGACAACTGGACCGAAGAGTTCTGAACAGGAGTTATTCTGTACTTCTGCCTGATGCTCAACGCTAGACGCACTCTCACTGAACTTAGACTCTCTGCTGTCGAGTACCACCAAGTTTTGCTATGCTTATACCTGAGAGCATTTGAGTGGAGTGTTTCGTAATATGAGTCAGAGATTTGGACCATTGAAAAGCTGGGAAAGACAGGATGTCGAAAAAATGAGGTTGTCGAAACTTGGTTTTGGAGGCGGATACTGAAGATCAAATGTACCGATGACATCAGATACCAGGAATTGTTCAGAAGAACAGAAGATGAGAAAACCAAATGAAGCAATATCGGAATGATAAGGTCCAGATGTATGGGCCACACAACGAATTTATAAATAATATAATAGAGGGAAAAGCCCAACGAGGAAGACCGAGGACATAGGCCATCCAAAACGGGATAAGAAACGAAAGAGCTACAAGGACATAAAAGGTTAGCAGGGGACAGGGTATAATGGAGGAAGTCTAAAGGTTTAACGACTGATGATGATTAGGTCCGCTTAACTCATCAAAATGAAAATTAAAAACCAATATATAAATAATTTACACAGGGAAAAAATAATGTTATGAAATAAGGCAACAAGCACTACTTGAAAACTGAAATAAATTATGTTTTCCCCCGCTATAAGCGTAAAATAACGGATTCATTCATGAAAATATAGTTACAAATCCAAGATGCCACTAAAGATTTGTGAAAATGTAAGCTATACCCTTTGTGAGACGAAAATATGGTGGAAAAATTAATAATAGCCCAAAAAGCATTTACACCAATTCTCTCAAATTCTCAGCATATAGATACTGAATGCACCAGAAACAACGGTAGTCTCGGCAAAGAAAACCTACACAAGCTCAACAAATAGAGAAAGATAAGAGCTGGTACATACATACGTGCACTTAGTAATTATTATACACGTGCCCTACATAATAACATAACATATATTTGTACTGAGTAATTACAATAATTATAAAATGAATTGTGAGAGAAGCAAGAAAAAAAGGAAAATTCATATTCGCCAAGCTAACCAATGAAAATCGTAGGATTAATATTTTAAGCAGGAAAAATAGAAGGACTGTGTTGGGACTAAATGAAAAAACGAAGAAGATATCATCTCGTCCCTTTTTACTTATTCCTCCTTGATTAAAAATTCGTTCATTTCCCGCCTAGTTAAAACTTAATTATCCTCCGCTCGATTACATTTCGTGATATAATAGCACACAACGAGAAGAGCTGAGTAAATTTAAGAAACCAGCTTAATGGCTACCACTGCATGAACCTTGACGTTGTTCGCGGATTTAAGCGTTTCAATTACCCGTCAAAACTGCACCATTGGGAGTGATGATATTTTTTCACTGCAAGGCCAGCCAAGCGAGAAAGATCGCAGCTCAGTGAAATGCATACCCAAAGGCGTATAATCCGAGAGGGGTGGTCATCAAATTGATGGAATCAAACGCTCATAACGCTGCTGATGAAGGAACATGGAAACGACCTCCATTATCTTCCATTACAATCATGACAGTGTGGTGGGAGAAACTCTGCTAACTACCGCAAGCAGCATAACAGGGCGTGTATCTTTCAATGGGATAGGATTTAGTGGAACTGGCCCAGCGTTATATTACTTGATATTGAGAGCAAAAATAGAAGGGACAAAGGCATAGATTAAAGAAGAGAGTAAATGACGTCTTGACGTACGACAGTGAATCATGTTATTTTTTCGAAACATGATCTACCTAACATGGCTATCGCGCGCAATTTGTCCTTAAACTAAATGAATAATGCAGTGCTCTTTCGGAAGCTATTTCAATTTTGCATTTTCCTTCACGAATAAGAATGGTTCCGTGGAAATTCTGCTGCTGATAAATATATTTTTTTTCGGCGTATTAAAATGCACAATTGATCGATTCAATATGGCCGATTCCGTACTTTGATGACTTCAATATTTCCCTGTGCTGTCGTGTCGAATTATTCCATCTATTCTCTTCTTAAATCTTTGAAGTGAGGAAGAAACTAAATAAATAAATTATGCATGCAAGGCAGCCACCGCTTCCACAGCTCGTTGGTTAAAACGTTCAAGTGACGGTCCTAACCCATGGACAAAAGATAACGGCAAAATTTGAAGAGCACAAGGCCGATACGGGTTTGCGTACATTGAAAGAACAAACCAGTCTCTGACACGAGCTCAATTTAAAAAGAAAATAAGGGAGGGAAAATATTTCGTTTCCGAGTTCTTTTTGACGTTCCCCCAGCAACAATAACGAGAAACGTGTATCACATGTGACGGAAAACTACGTGACGAGAGATTGAATGAAGTTAGTGCAAGGAAAGCAGTTAAATTAGACCTCCAATTCAGCAAAGACCCCTTAAAGCTGACGTAAGGCAAGCATAAGACACGAAAATACGAGGGATTACACATTCGCGAGCGGTAGATATACACAAAAATATAAATCCTCGTGAATCCCTTCCCTCAAATCCTAGAAAAATGGAGCCAATTTAGCACCCAGGGAATATTTCCTCGGGTAAAGGGATCGAAAAACTGAAATCTGGACTAAAACCCGGAAAAACCGGGATTTACAGATGCCCAAACCCACACCCAAGTATTTATCTCACCGTCTTCCTCTCTTGTTCTCCTTGTTTTATCCCAATCTTATCTCTGCTAATTTATTAAAATTTAATGAAATAAAAATTATATAAAACTGTTAGATGACACAGTAAAAGTTCTGTTTGTAAAAAAATCTTAACTATTTAGCTGCAACTGATAAATAAATGTAATTGAACAAATTGCCATGCTAAATTATGATCGCACCAAACATATGTGTATCTTATATTTTTTAAACGAGTTTGTGGCCGATTTGTGTTGTTTGTAATATTTATGTACATTGCTTGGAGTATTAATTGTAATAATTACAGTTAATTTTTCCTCATTCGTAAAATGTAATGAAACTTTAGCTTCTTAAAATGTAATGAAATGAAAATTCTATATAATCGCTACATAGCACAAAAAAATTCTTCCCACATTCCACACTATTACAAACTTGTAGGAATAATTGGAAGAAACCATCAGCATGAACTAGTTTGACGTGAGCCATCTTATACAGTGATACGTATGACTGTTGGCGATGCTATACGCAACAGGGTATACCAAATATTTCTATATAAAGGGTAAATTAAACGGCAATATTGGAATGCGTGATGATATCACGTAAAAGATGATGTCCTCAAAGTATGGGTATACAATTACGTGTCGCCGACAGCGTAAAATTCTTGTCACTCGACGCCAAATCGTGCGCGCAGTTGGTGCACAAATAAAAGTACACCATGATCCAGTAGGTAGGGAAATACGATTTGCGATGTATCGAATGCGATGGGCAAGCATAACGTTATTGGTTGTCTGAGATATCCAAAATATAGGAATGGCGATATTTTTCACTATGCGATATCATTCAATACAGCGTAACATCGCGCGATATACAATGTCTAACTAATAGCGATGCATCGCAAGATTTTAGCTAGGAAAAATCATATCCCAGAGGGATATAATAAAATGGAATTTCGCACGGATCTACTTTCAGTCCTCTTCCAACGTGTCTCCGAGTCTCTTATCTTTCGCCTCTTTGAGTTCTTTCCGCGAGGAATTCGATCGCCTCCCATTACTTTCCCTTTACCCCTGCTCTCTTAGCTCTTTCGTCCAAATAGCCACCGGTCTTCTCCAGACATCCTCCCGAGCCTCTTCCCCTCCATAAGTAAAACGGTTGCCCAACGCCCCTCGAGGTGAGATTAAAAGAGCTCCCGGGAAATGAGCAATCGAGAGAACGCCTCTTCACACCTCAACTCCGACCGACACTTTAAGGGTTTATCCAACGAGAGGTGGAGGCGGCGGAATCGTTGCCATGCATCATTGGCTAATTTGATTGTTTGTTTATTCTATTGAGGTAGATGGAGAGAGCATGACGTCAGCTTAGTATGTACTTAGTGATAGTGAGCTCAGTCCTCTCCGATCAAACAGGCCTTCGGATTGAACACTATGGTTTTTTGTCCGATAATTCCTCTAGTAAGATCATAAAGGATGACTCAAGAATTCCCCACAGAGATTTTAGTTGTTCTGTTCTCAGCAGGGGATTCCTAATTCCCCACAGGGATTTTCATTCCATGCCGAGCATCATGTTCCCTGCATGTATTTCAAGATGGAACTGCAAGAATCATTGAGGCATTTTCGAAAGGGGTAAGACCTGCATTTTCCATTCCATTTTAAATTTATCATTATCATTCCAACTGTATGGTATGAATTAATACACAAAAACTAGCTCCAGTATTATTATTTGAGTACTGAGGAATACAAATAAAGCCCCAGTACTTAGCATTCCAGTACTTAAGTACATAAGCACTACCTCAAGTACTACGTGAAATAGTACACGAGTACCCCCAGTACTTGACTTTCAGTACCTCCAGTGCTAATTTTTGGTAACGGTTTTACTATGGTTTATCGCTGCAAATACGGATAATTATTAATTTTAATAAATTAGTTTAAATAAAAATTTCTCATCATGGATTTTAGAGGAGTTCAAAGATAAATCACGGGATATAATTCCGTCAACGGGCGTCAATATTCTCCTGTGCCATCGCACCTTAAGGCTCCATCTCTTTTCTTCTTTAACCAATGATTTCTCCATTACTCGTTCTCCCTTTGTTTTATGTCTTCTTCTTTGTTATCTCTCATTTTCATCATTTTTCTGCAGTGCATTGACGTTGCCCATCGCTTCCATTCTTCTTTTCTCTGGTGGTACTTTCGTCCTATTTACACTTCGCCTGAGGCAGAATGCCTTCGGTCCATTTTACAGGGTTTTTTGTTGTGACTGTAGCTCATACGAGAAGAAATATTTATGGTATAAAATAAAAGTATACAACGAAAAAGATGAGATCAATTGAAAATGGATTGCGAGTTCTAACAGTGAGATGTTTTTAAACGGAATGAAACGTCCTCCAAGTCAGTAAAACTTTGAGATAAAGAAACAGAAGGAATGGTACAGAAGGCCTTGGCTTGGAGTCTGGCTGAATTTGGCGCCGAATCGCGTATTTAAGGAACTATCGATGAAGCATATGGCGGTCATTTGGGCAGTAATTCACTGAGGGTGGGTTCACTCGTAAAACAAACGTCTGCGAACGCCCGGTCAAATCAGAGACACATTGTTGATTCCCGATAGTAATAAAATACGGTTCTATACGGCCGATGAAAGATACCGTGAAAGATAGGCTATTTTTTGCCGGGAGAAAAGTATGTGTGACAAAAGTTACATGACACTTTAGACATATCCAGCGCTTGTTTCTACTGATTCTTTAAATATAACCCATCAATCAAATAGTACCACAGAGTAAAGATTTATTTCTCCTCTATAATAATACCTTCTCTATTTTTTTCCACGGAAAAGTTACTCAGCACATCTGACATTCATCGGCTAGTGACTCTTCCGGGTTGACTATTTATAACGAACCGAGAGAAGTATATGATACCTACACTATGACAAATAGGTTAGGTTTCAAAATGCTTGGTAAATTTAAAACCGTTAGATGACGTAGTTTTTAAGTTAATGCTATGCTGACTTACTGTTTGGGTTGTGCAAAGTACACGAGACTGCGAGTTGGTCGACGTGACCATTTAAGGCCGTTTTACAGGAGGCACTTTATTCGACAATTTGAAATAGCATCTGTTTACGCAATGCGAGAATTAGAGCAGGGGCTACTTTTCCATTACTCGTTTTTGCATTTGTGCGTGCATTCTATCAATTCACCGCTTCAGACGACGCAATTTCCAATGCACATCAATATATACATCAGATTGTGCAATAAAGTGACTCCTGTAAAACGGTCTTTATAAAGATTATCCACGTCAATAACCATACTGACTGATTGAATGTTTAACCCTGCACTGTAATTAGAACTTTTACGAGTTCGTGCCCTTTGAAGAAAATATTTGCGTTTTAATTTTTAGTTGTACTAAGTAATTACTTTTTTTATATAAATAATTAATCAAACACAATTCACCAATATTTTTAACTCAGCAAGCACACTTTAAAATTTGTATGCCCTGCTCAGCACAGAAAGAAATTCTCTAGCATTCCAATCAGGCCACTTTTCGAATACCACCGAATTTCATTCAAATACATTATTGAATTTGCCCGAAAAGGTTAGGTATTTAATTAAATAAAAATCACAAATTTACCATCTCAAAAATGTGTTTCCTAAACAAATGTTGGTCATCCACTTCCAAAGGAAAATAAAATACATTATTTTGTACAAGATAATCAATCTCTGACCGATTTAAAAATGAATACAATAAACTTTAAACGCATTAACGAATGGAAAAAGTTTTAAAAGCCTTCAATACTTCTCTCAAAAAATTAGTGTTCCTATATAGGAAAGTTAACACTTTTCTGGGAAATGAAAAGTTTTCAAATTGCTCATTAAAATTTCATCTGAAATACGCCACCAGGTGGAGCTCCAACTACTTTAGTTTAACTTAATTGAGTATTGTAGTATTTCTGTTTAACGTGCTTCGACGGCCAAGGTCATTTCGCACTTACTGTCTGCCACGCGCATACAGGAGCAACAGCACTCGGACGAATCGGAGGATCACCCCTCCAAACCCGAGCCGAGCCCAACGATACTTAACTTCGGTGACTGATCGGGAACCGGTGTTTCCATCGTGGCAGGCCGTTGCCAACTTAATTGAGCTCCACGTGTTTTGTTAAAATGTTTGTGCTTGTGCCACCTTTTTCAAAATGAGGCACGTTTCGCCTTAAGTAATGGAGGGCCTCAAATAATAAACCTTGGGAATGCAACGAATTAACCCGATCAGTTAACTCCTTTCATTTATTTCCACAAAACTTTCAGTTCACCCGGCTTGGTACACATATTTACGAGAAATACCTATAACCAACGCTAATAACGAACCAAAATAGCCCATGTTTCAATCACTTTGATTTGTAAGCATTTTGTATTAATTCAAATCCATCCGCTTAACTACATCCGTAACATTTTCCTATTTCAATTTTTCATCTGCCCTCTACAAGCAATGATAACTCAAAACAGGTCGCGAGTAACCATCTAAGAAGGTCATAACTAAAAATCCAGGGTGTCGAATCCCAGGTCTTGCGCGAAAAGGTATTAATTTTCTTTTTACACACTGTAAAATAACCAACCTTCTATCCATCTCAATTCAGGCAGTGAAAATGAGATTGAGGAAATCATTGTCTCTGATTTTTATAAACTTTATAATACGTTAAACCATGAGAAATACTGAAGAAAATGTATATTTTTATTTCTATTTTAATATCTGAGGTAAAGCTCTTCTAAGTTGACCGAGCGGATGCCATTTACAGAAGTCATATTTTTCAAAACTTTTAAATTGTAATATCTTTCCAAAAAAGAGATAGTTAATTTTATGAATCTTGTTTTGGTCCTTTTAGAGCAATTCGAAGAAAGAAAAAATATTTTTGTAGTGCTTTTCTCAAAATAAATACCCATCTCAAAAATTCTGAATATTTCACGGAAGTTGTTTATCTATTAGGGTACGACATATCCTGAAGAGAGGAATTCAATATTTTGTTTATAGAATTTTAATTAACATTTTTATTTATACTTTCGGGCTAATATTCTCAATGGAAAGAATTTTTTTTTAATTTGGAAGAAATGAAATATTTTTTTTATTCTGGACTTATTTTACATAGAACCGTCCAAATTATTGATTACAGGTTTTCTGGTACGATCTGGAAAACATTAAATAATTTCAGAATGTAACATCACCTTCTGGGAACAATTTGGGAGCTTCCAGATAATTCCAGAATGTAAAAGAACCTTCTGGAACAATTTGGAACCTCCTAAATTATTCCCGATCGTAATACAACGTTCTGAAACGATCTAAAGCCTTCTAGATAATTCTGCAAGTGTGTTTTGCCTACAATGTAGAAAGGATAGCACACGAATGTACAGTTCAGTGGCCTACAGGAAAAAAAAATAGCAGCTCACAAAATGTGTGGTCCAACAGTATTAAGCTTTTGTGTAAGGATTGAGATTGCACGACAATGAAAATATTGGTCCGAAAATTCAATTATCTTAAAGTTATTTAAAATTTCCTAAAGCAAATTGACAAAAAGTAAAACCTACCAGTCTTACATATTTCCATGTAGAATAATGTCCAAAAATTGTCACTGCATCATCAAAAATGTTTTACTTTGTGATTCCCACCAACATTCTGTAACATGAATACATAATTTTTAAATTTAAAGTCGTAATAATCTACCAAGTTTTAATCCGAGCCTAGATGTCACTCGGTTATGTATCACTCATAGAAATTCAAAGTTGGCCAAACTTTAATCACTCCAACTCTAGGTAAAATTATTACGTGTACATGTGTTACACTTTGTATTCTAACTCATAATCGCAATTAAATACATGAGCAGGCTTTCCCATAGGTATCATAAAAAATGCCCAAAACGTGTAATGCGACCAAAAAACGTGCATTCGGAGGGAATGCCAGAATAGATTTTCATCAATGTCAACGTATTCCTTTTCAAGGCAGGCTCAGAGCGGCAAACGGCATATAGGCAAAAGGAAAAACTTATAAATAACGTGACAACGAGACCAAATACTGCAGATGGCAATTGCGAAAATTGGAACTGAGTGCGATGAAGAAATAATGAAACAAGAAATGAAAGAAAAGAAAAAGAAATAATGAAATTTGAACATGCTAACAACGAGGTTTTCGTTTTTTTTACTCGTGTTTCGTCGATTAAAAATAGAAGCGTGAGATTCCCTTTTTTATTCTTATATTGCGGTGAATTTATCAGACACATTAATTCCCCCCTTGTGCATGTGGCGATTCTTTGGAACTATCTGTTTCGCTTGGAGACAACGTTTTCCTCAACCGGAAAATTTGTCGGTGCCAAAAGCCATTCCTTGCGGATACCTAAACTCCATGCTCCTATTTCCTCTCTCACTTTCCCCCTCCTCTCCAACTCAAAATATGTGCCCTCCCCCCCCCCTTATTCCCCTTCCTCAATATTTTCGCACAGTCCAACAACCGCTTCGCCACCAGGGGTCATCATCAAAGGGAGGATATTCTTTCATTTCCTCCAGCATCGTAGTGGCGAAACATGCAAAAGCGGGAAAAATTTCGTTCCGATTGTGGTTTTTGTGACCTCAGTCGTTAGAACCTTTATTTTTCTTCTTTATATAGAATAGGAACGAACTTCACTGCCCACCATCACGATCGAACATTCCCCCTCTTTAGCGCTGCGAACGACATATATGATGAAGACAATGGTATTAAATAGGAGGAATTTTTTTTATTCGCCAGCATTCGCAATCCTAACTGGTGAAATTGAATTGATATCAAATAGCACAAAACGTTGATGATCATAAAACAGAGGATGATCTGTTTTAAATATAAATATTTAAAAATCTATCCTCATTTACATCAGAATTTCTTTTTTTAACACTTTTGATTTTAATATGGCTGATATTTTAGACTATGAAAAAAATATGAATAAACGGCTAATTAAAGTAATGAAACATATGTCTCATAGCATTAATACATGCAAGAAAAAACATACACTGCTAATCTGAGTAAGACATATAGTAATTTATATAAGCCAAACTTATTGTAGGTTCTACAACACCCCACTGATTAAAAGTGTATTTTCTACTGTTCTACTACTCAAGGATTTATACAATGGTATATATCTATATGTACTATGTGTATCATTTTAATGCTTATTTGTTTTTAACCATGTTGTTGACGATAATTAAAGGTAGCCATTGTCACGTTTATATAATTAACCACCAAAACGACATTAACATACTAAATGTGTCAATGTGTTTTTTATATAGGATTCTGAGGCAAATGTGGATTTAGATATGGATGATGATTTGTTTGTTTATATTCAAAACTGATCATTGACCTTCAAATATCCCCTTTGAGGCCTGGAGATGGAATAATAACCTTCGCAAGAATGGAATAATAACATTCCGAAACTTCAGCAAAGAATACTGTATTTATATTTCGACCCACTCGGTAAATAAATTTCCATCAAAACTAAATTCGATATGTTGATTAATGATAAAAACTTTTTGCATGGATTCTCCTACATACAGATTTCTGAAATATTTATTTCCCAATAACGCAATGCTCGTCAGTCCTCTGCCAAAATTCGGTTGAAATTCCGCGCTCCTCAAAAGTAAATGACCTCCAAGTAGGGCGGCGTATGAGTGGTCCCCGCAAACAGAGTGCGCAGGTCACAGGGTGGGGGGACCCATATCTAGGGGGGGGGTGGAGAGGTGGTGCATATAGGGGAATAGGTAGGTGAGGCTAGACCGCAGTATACGTCAATGGCAGGTCAAAGGGTAACTGGAGCAGAAGGGTACGTAGATGCGGACGTATTGGAGGAAGGAACGTTGCCAAAGTTGCATTTGGGGTCGCCTCTGGGTCTCTAGGGTGCAGTTCCGACCGAGTGACCGAATTACTCGCCGGAAGACAACATCACCTTCTTCCCTCGACTCAAAATTATGAACAGAGTGAATCAAGAACAGATAGCTAAAAATGGTATATTTATCATATAAAGTATAGGTACACGTTATAATCTGGAAATATCAGAACCTATCATCCCAAAAATCTTTAGCGACATTAGTTAACCTATATATTTTATATAATGAGAGCTGACATGGTGGAAGCAATGTACTTTATTGCGAACTGATATCTACCAATTATTTAAAATATAAAAGTCTACGTTATGATCGAGAAATATTATCAGAACTTATAATCCCAAAAATCTTTAGCGGCATTAGCTAACCTGTAAATTTGATTGGATATGAGCTTATGTAGTGAAACCAATGTGTTTACTTCCATTTTGAATTGTGCAAACTTTGTTTACTCCACACCGTTTATTGTTACCGCAACAAGACTCCCGTTTTACCACGCTGTAACATATTATGAGCCTATCATGTGACACATAACCACGCCACAGCAAAGGGGAACGTTCGCAGTGCGCAAAATGCATTGTATTTTACAAATTGTTTGTACCAATCATTTGAAAGAACTAGGTTTTTTCTTCTCAACATGCATGGGACCGTACTATAGACTTAAGTAGATGCAATTATGAAATTTACTCGGAATTTGATGCTCTCGGAGTTGTTTACGTGGCCATTTCTAACGTCATCGGTTTTTCTCTGTATAGTATCTCTTGTATCTTCTCCACTTTCCAAGGGAAAGAAATATGTTCCTCCTTTTTTTCAATCGTTTTGTCCATCATATCTAATGTTGGTGCTTAATAAAACTCAAGAATGCAAAAGAAGACGTTAATTTTTTATTTTTTTTCTACCACGCCGTAAAGAATAATTGTTTCCATCCCGTGAATATGCAATTAGCTCATGAACCGACGACACCAGAGTGGGAAAGAACATCTAAAACTTCAATTCCCATTTTCTGTCGCAACTTTAGTGAACCAAGTTACGAAAAAGACCATATGATATAATGGACGTATCTGTTTGTGTCATTCAGAAATTGTATTCGAAGTAAAGAAGGCAACAATTAAAAGTTGGTTCAAGAAACCAACCACCACAAACTTCTTACAGACAGATAACAGTGATAATTAAAAAGAATCTGAATATGATATTGATCCGTTTCTAAAATATTGTATTCACATTTATGCGTTTAAAAAAACTTCTGAATGTAGTGAATATCAATACTACGTTGGTAAAGTGCTAGAGTAAAAACTGTATTTCATTATTGCAATAAACGAACACAGCTGCAAAATATAACCCTGGACAAATTACCCTTCTCAGAAGCAATAAAAATAATTATCTTATTTGGACCTCTAGATGAAAGGAAAGAACGTCTTCCTCAACACTCAAAGATTTTCTGAGTAATTTAAGTTTACAGCGTTCGTTTTACTATTAAAAATGCTTCAATTTTATCCATTAGTAAGCGAAAACTTCGATCAATATATAAATATTATATTATTAATGTTACAAATTAAATTCTTGAAAACCATATACTTTCACATATTCAAATATTTGCGATAAGGGTAATAAACATTTCCCGTACTGTTGCTATTGGTTCAAAAATAAGGGAAAGGTCAGCCAACAGTAAGGAGACCACGACTCCCCTTCAAAGAAGAGGAAATTATTTGACCAATGCCGGTTGAGACCGTATTTTTGTAAATATAGTAAATTGTGAGGGGGGCTTTATTTAAGACATCCATCTTTATGAATTCATAAATTCGACTCAAGTAACCGGACTAGAGATTAAACACACATCCTACAAAGGAACCGTTTACCCAGGCAATTACGGAATATCTTTTTTTTTAACGGTGTTTCGCCTCATAAAATAACCTTATCGCCGAACTGGAAAGTTGCATTTCCCTCTCGGCCTATGAGACGGTGAGGATTTTGGCCGCTTGCCCACTCCACACTCAAAAGAGTCCGTCGACTTCGTCAAAGGGCTCCCTTCAATTAGCCTTCCTCGTTTATAGAACATGCATCCGGCATATGGCCGGTTCACGTAAGGTAAGTTCATAAAATTAGACGCGCGTGTACGTCACCAGTGTGGAAATCAGGAAATCAGCTCAGCTCCGAAAGCATCAAGCCATTCGTCCCCTGCCATGATGACAGCGATTTAGTTTAGTTAATTGGTCAGAATAAAGATTGCGTTTCGATCTCCAAAAACACTGATTTTATTGAAAATGCCCGACTTGGGTACACTTCGGATAAAAATGAGGAATGAATTGAAAATTAATTTAGACTCTTGACTAACATTCATCATTATTCTTCGGTTAATATTGCTCAGGAAATGGGTGAATAGCTAAGGCAGGAATAAACACGCCACCATTTCCTCAAATAAGCAATCAGACAAAATTCCGTGAGAGATTGTGGAGACATACATCATTGGACAAAATTTGCGTATCCGTCAATGTTTACATAACTGATTGTCGTTTGAATCTAATGTATTCCATCAAATTCCACAACCGGCATGTTGAACCTACATTAAGTGCCATACGTTCAGCACACTTTAGCCATTTACCGAACGAACGAGAAGATAAACAGCGTCCAGCGCGATTACACTCACAGTGATAATAGGCATAAATCGCTATATTATCCAAACAAGAAATCTTATGCGAAATTATAAGCCCGAATCCTTCTGAAATTCCAAAAGTGTATATAATCTGCTCTACATGTAATACTTTAATTTATACTTTGATTTTAGAGTGAATTAAATTTTTTTGGTTAAAACCCATAATTTTTTGTTTTTTTTTTTAATTTTCGTGAATACATTTTGAAGTCTTCGTTCAAACTATTTTTCTTAGCATGAAATTAAAATACATTGAAATGTTTAAATAAAAATATAAATGTTCAGTGTTCCAAAAACGACTTTTTTATCACTCGATATTTTATTTATTTATTTTAAACAGAAAACGTTTCATCACCCTTTACTTTACTCCTTTTCTAGGAATAAAGTAAAGGGTGAGCTAATAAGTCAATTGTACTCAAAAGGTAAAAAATATAAATATCAAAGCTTTGAACTCAGTCCGAAAATTATTTTTCCATTGTTAATTAGTCAATCTTGCGTATAATTTTAGATATCCGAACAGAAAAATTGTTTTAATAATCGAGTCGGGCTAAAAGAGTCAACGACAGGAAAGCGTTAACTTGGAAAAGATTTAATAAAAGAATACTGAGACGATGGATCCAAGTGGGTTTTTGAAATTTTGTCTCGAATAAAAATATACCCTACTGACACGGTTTGAAGACAAAGTTTCGGCGTCGCGAATAGGATAAAACAAATATTCATCCGTCCTCTTCCGAACAAGCCGTTCCTTCCTTCCGCGAGAGTAATTCGAGTATTTTTCTCCGCGCGACGTTAAAAAGAGGAAGACAGAGGAAAAGAGAGATAAGCAAACAAATATGCGTCCAGAGATCCTATTCCGAAAAGAATTTTCTTTAAAAAAATATTTATAGCGGCGCTCCTCTTGAGATAATGGGGGACCGACCAACCCCTTATATATCGCCGCAGTCATTTTTTTAACGTCACCAAAATGAAAAAAGAGTAGGATGAGGAGGAGGGGAGGATACGTTCATGGGGGAGGGGGAAAAGGGAGTGGTGGTGTTGGTGGAAAATATCCTTGGATCGTAAATATGCGTCCGCGTCAGGATCCACGCACAGTTCACTGAAAATCGTTAAGTGTGCTACCCGACGTGGCGTTGGGGTGAGGAGGGTGGGGGATGGCCCTAGTTCGCCAAACTGCCGTGAGAGGGCGCGGGAGGCTTGGAGCCTCACCCAAAAGGTGAACGACTCGCCCAGATAGACGGATAGAGAGATAGGGAGCGGTGCAAGAGAGGGAGAGAAAGAGAGAGATATATAAGTTGAAAGGATAGGGGGCCGAGGAGGCGGCCCTGGGGTACGCCGCGCTACTATTTGCGAGAAATGGGTCAAACGGCAATTGGAGCGTTTCTCTGCGATAGCATTCCCCTCTCTGTGTGCCGTAACTACTTCCCATCTTTCCTATTTTCTTTCTGATCCTCCAACTCGAAACGTTTGAGTCTGAGCGGCACAAGGAGAATAGTAATAATCATAAAACGTGAAAATTGCTTCCGACTGGCGCGAGAACGTATGGGTAGAAATATGTGGGCTCCAACGCCGCTTTCACAAGCATACATATATATTAATGAGTACGACTAATGTGAGAATACGGCGAGCATTGGATTCCCTGGATACCACCCGAGGGGTTCATTATTCAGATGCAAATGTTTTTCGTCCTTCCCAAATGTTTGTTTCAGGTCCAGTTTTAAAGGATCGCATGAATACAGAGGTACATATGCAGAGGGTAAGTTAATGCTATGCAGCATTTTGATAGTTTTGCGATACATAGCTGATAAAATTTATGTACATTCATAAACTTTTTTATACAAATTATTTCAACAATTATTTTTTATTTTAGCCGTAATTATATGTTAATTGTAAATTGAAAAGGAATTTTAAAATGAACCTGGCTTTATCTAAGTATGTAATATTTTCTAATACGAAAAGATACTCCTAATCAATTTGATAGTCTGAGGCAGTCTATTGAATAAATCTGTTCCTGTTCATTAGGAACTAAGAGACGGTTGAACAATATCTGTTTATGGCCTTACCTAGGGCTCGAGTCACGGAAGAGTTTACCGTTTAAGTGACTCCAGCCACAAATGAGTGATTAAACGGGACCCAGTAACAGGTAAGAAGTAAACTTCATGTTATTCTGACAGTTTTCACGTTAAAGTTATTACAGCTTCTGGTCACATGACTAAACACCTCTGCATCCCTCTTTAGACAGCCACATAAAATTGTAAATATATTGAACAAGCAAAAACAATAGTACACGGCGATGAAAGGAGAGCTATTTATTGGAAGATAAGCAGGCACGGAAAACAGAACGTTTTCTTTACCATCATATTCCACTGAATACGAAACGCTACCAAAGCTCAATTTTCTGTGACTAACTGGAGTAGAATTGTGCATTTCCTACATACATTTGAGGGGGAGAGAGTAGCGAAAAACATTTTCTGTCTGACTCTTGGAGATCATAAATTTATGTTTCATTTGTGATTAAGATTACGTATGTATTTATGTTTAAGCTACTTATTAGATGGAATACACCAAATAAGCTACGAGGCAGGTTGAAATTAGGAATTCTGAAGAAATAAAACAGATAACCAAAAAAGGAAAGGAGTAGGAAACAGTGAACCATTCGACACAACTAATAAGTATAAATAAGCAGTTGCCTAATTATTTTTTGCATTAAAACCAGTATTTGAACTCGAATATGGGGAAATAAATTGTATTTTTTTTATTTTCAGGTATTCGATAGGGTAAATTTTCACCTGTTATTCTCTTGTATACATCCGCACAAAAACGTGAAAAACACACTTTGAAGTTCACAAAAACTCTCCCATGCAGCCCTTATGCCAGCAATACACATTTACATATGTCCAAGAATATTACTTTCCAAAATTTCACACAGTTAAAGTAACGCAATCACTATAATTACGTTTCGTAATTCTGGACCGGAATCTCTTGAAGAGCAAACAAACTAAGTAATATTTACATACTAATACCAATCTAGCTATGAATGAGCTAGATGCATAATAGGTGTGAGGGTAGATCGCACCCCCTACACTTTGAAAAAACAATAGGAAGGAACACTTTTTCGAACGTGAAGAGCCACTAATTTAAGAAGGAAATAATGTCATTAATCAACCTTATTTTTTTACAAAGGAAATAAATACCGACTTGCTCGTCCTTCCTTAGCGAGTAAGTATTTTCTCGATCTTATCAGAATTCCAAGAATATTCTCAAGATTATTCAACCTTTCGGATGTAACAGAAGAAAAGTCGCACATCGATGGATGGTCTGAGTCCTTCGGGAATCCTATGGGAGACCTTCGTCACTATTTGGATTCCCGCCCCGTGTTCATTGGTACTAGCCGAGTGGTGCTAGGGGTCGGCCATAGAACAGCTGATAGTCAGTGCGGTTAGTACCGTTCCTCATCGCGTTTCCCCGTGTACGTTGACGGTCATACTCGTCAATCACTCTTCTCTTGTGCTCTTCAGCTGTCACTTTTGTGCGTGGCAATATATGTCATTATCGGATAATTCTCTTACTTGAACTACGACCTTGACGTGGTGGAAGGGCTTGTGCGTTCCAATGACCCCTAGATCTGGACTGCCAGGAGCAAGTACATTGCTCCTGGTAGGGCCACCCATAGGTCGAAGGGTAGGAGCCAGACGAAAGGTGATGTTGCCACGTGATGGTGCCACGTTAAAAATACCGTTGAGTCGCGTGGGAATACCTCTCAACTATCACTTCCCAGAACATGAAAGTCATTCAAAGAGAATTGATTCCTGGCAACTACGGGACGCCACCCACTAGGGCGGGTGTCGTGCCCGGCAGCGGGGGAGGCAAGGCCTCCGCGGTCGTCACCACACGAAATCCTTGCACAGCAACATCATCGGCGGATACAAGGGATAGGAGGGAGAAGAAGAAGAAAAAGAGGAAGAGGAGGAGGAAAACAGTGGTAAAAATAGGAACTTGGAACGTAAGGACCATGATGAGGGCCGGGAAGCTTGAAAATATTAAGCAGGAAATAGAAAAAGGAAAAATAGATGCTTTGGGATTGTGCGAGGTGAGATGGAAGGATAGCGGGGACTATTGGAGTGATAGCTACAGGGTAATCTATAGTGGGGGAGATGAGAGTCAACCAGTAGGCATGGTACTGAACACAAAGTTGGGACTGAGGTTGGTAAACATTGAACAGGTGAGCGACAGGATACTAGTGGTAGAAATAAAAGCACGCCCGACGAATTTCGTACTGGTCCAGGTATACATGCCTACGAGCAACCATAGGGAGGAAGAGGTGTACGAGCAAGTAGAAGAAATAATTAGAGAAGTTCCGGGAAAGAAAAACCTGATAGTGATGGGCGACTGGAATGCAGTGGTGGGGGAAGGGAGGGACGGATTAGAAGTAGGAGGGTTTGGGCTAGGAAGAAGAAATGATCGCGGTGAAAAGGCAGTTGAATTTTGTAGAAGAAATAAATTAGTAGTGACAAACACTTGGTTTAAACATCACCCCAGGCGTAGGAACATATGGAAAATGCCGGGTGATACTGGAAGATACCAAATTGATTATATAATGGTGAGGCAGAGATTTAGGAACAGTGTAAAATACTCTCGTAGCTATCCAGGGGCGGATGCGGACTCAGATCATAACTTGGTGATGATGAAGTGTGAAGTTAGATTCAATAGGCTTTGTAAAGGTAGGAAGATAACGAGGTGGAACCTTGAAGCATTGATAGGGTTGAAAAGGAGGGAATACCAAGAGCTGGTAGAAAAGAACATAGGTGAAGAGAAGCGGATGGAAACAATAGAGAGAAGATGGGAGGTTATAAAAACAGGCATCGCAGGAGCGGCAGAGAAAATAATAGGAACGGTGGAAAAGAAGAGGGTTAAGAAGCAGTGGGTTACAGAAGAAATGATAAAGAAAATGGAGGAGAGAAGGATAGGGAAAAACGTGAACACCGACGTAGGCAAGAGGAAGTACAAGGAATTGAATAATAAACTCAGGCGAGTGACCAATCGGGCAAAAGAAAACTGGTGGAAGGGACAATGTGAGGAAATGGAAAAGATGCAGGAGGAGGGGAAAGTGGGCGCTTTGTACGCCAATGTGAAAATGTTATCGGGTGGTAAGAGAGGTCAAACGATACCAAAGGTTAAGGATAAAACAGGGAAGATATTAATCGAACAGGAGGATATCCAGGAAAGATAGAGAGAATACGTAGAGGAGCTATATGACAGCGAGAATAGACCCCTTAGCCTAGATCTAGAGGATGAAGGAACAATAGATAAGGATAACCTCGGACCAGAGTTACTTGACATCGAAATAGAGAGGGCATTAAGAGAGATGAAGGGTAGAAAAGCCGTGGGAACCGATAACCTACCTTCGGAGCTACTAAAGAATCTAGGTAGTTAGGGGAGAAAATCGGTTTTCGAACTTATTCGCAGGATCTACAAGGAAGGAGTATGGCCAGAGGAATTCATGAAAAGAGTATTAATACCTATCCCGAAGAAGAAGAAAGCGTCAGAATGCGAGGAGTATAGAACAATCAGCTTAATTTCGCACGCGGAAAAAGTGTTGCTTAGAGTACTAAATAGAAGGTTGTAGAGCAGAGCAAATTGTTATTTAGGCGATGGCCAATTTGGGTTCAGGAAGGGGAGGGCAACCAGAGACGCGATTGCGGTAATGAGGACACTTATAGATAGAAACATAGAGCATTATCAGGATGTTTACGCTTGCTTTGTAGATTTCGAAAAGGCGTTTGTCAGAGTAAACTGGGAGAAACTAATGCAGATACTGGGGAAAATAGGAATAGATTGGCGTGACAGGAGACTCATCCGAAACTTATATATGGGGCAGAGGGCTCAGGTAAGGGTAGCTGAGGGTGAATCAGGGTGGGCAGTTATAGGTCGCGGGGTACGGTATGGGTGCCCGTTGTCGCCTTTACTTTTTAATATCTATACTGAGGAAATGGTAAGAGAGGCATGGGATTAGCTAGATGTGGGAATGAAAGTAGGAGGCCAGTGGATAAAGTCGGTTAGATTCGCAGACGACCAGGCGTTGGTCAGTCGGTCATCGAAAGGAATGCAAACTTTAGTAGATGCACTGGAAAAGCAGTGTGAGAAATACGGACTGAAGATAAATAATAGGAAAACAAAAGTAATGAGATTCTGTAGGACAAAGAAAGCGAAGCTGGTGATAAGAGTAGGAAGTCACAAACTGGAGCATGTAGAACAATTTAATTACTTGGGTAGTACGCTAGAAGAAACAGGACATACTAGCAAAGACATTAGGAAGAGAATAGCGCTAGCGAAGGAAGCGTTCAATAATAGAAGGGAGCTGATAACGGGGACCTTAAGTAAGGATGTAAAAAAGAGGCTGGTGATGAGCTTGATATGGAGTGTGGCGTTGTATGGAGCAGAAACGTGGACCTTGGGAAATGAAGACGAAAATAGGCTGAAGGCTTTCGAGATGTGGGTGTGGAGGAGGATGGAGGTGCGTTGGACGGAAAGGAACACAAATGAGGAAGTGCTTGACATGGTGGGCGAGGAGAGGAAACTTATAGATGAGATTAGGGGAAGACAGGGCAGGTGGCTGGAAGGGGTAATGAGGGACGATGGTTTGCTGAAGGCCGTGATAGAGGGCAGGATGTTGGGTAAGCGGGGAAGGGGAAGGAAGAGAATCGGTTTTATGGACGGGATGAAGATAGGTAGGACTTCTGCTGAGATGAAGAAAGAAATACTAGAGGTAGAAAGGGCACGGCACATGTAAGAGTTCGTTGGATATTCTCTGACTTTCATCACAACCTACCTCTAATCGGTAGATTACTGTAATGAATGAATGAATCGGATAATTCGAGTCCATAATTTATTTCAATAAATTACGAGGACGTTTTAAGGTAGATAGAAAAATCAATTCACCTATAATTTTATGAATTTGACGTCATTTTTAAGAGAAAACTCCCATATTTTTAATGATATCAAATTATTAACCGCTTACTGAACTACTTTTCGAGCAATTTGCCTAAAAATATAAGCATTTTTATATGGGATAGATTACGGCTGTGCACTCCGGAGGGAAAATATTGAAAACATTAGGACCTTCTAACATCTAGATTTCGTAAAAAACTAACGGTGTGTAGTTTGTGTGTTTTCTCAACTATTAATAAAAATTAATCACCTCCCGCCGCCAACCTCGCTGCAGTAGGTACTTTTTACAGAATCGCAAAAAAAAACTTCTATTGTGAAGGCGATTTCACCGTACGGCGTGAAAAAATGAGTCAGGTTAGAGACTTATATGGTTATATTTATTTAATTTTAGGAGAATTTTTGTCATATACTACTATATTTTTTCACCATAAATATTACAATATTTACTTCATACTTCTTACAGACGCTTAAATAAAAAATAAAATTCCAATATGGTCTCCATTATGAATAGGGAACTATCTCGCTCAAACTACCTTAACGCCTGCAACCGTGACAACAGATGTGCATTGGTAAACTAAATTTTGAATGGGTTTATAGGGCAATTTATACTCTGATGAATGACAGTAGGATATTGATGGACTTTGGGTAAGAAGTAATCCTCACTGCAAGTGGGGGGGAGGGAAGGGGGGGGGGGCGGCGATTGGAGAGAGGTAGCAATTCAGGAAGGGGTTATGACTAAGATGGGAAGGTTGCGTAAGGGTCTAGGTTAAGGAAAGTGGGACATCTAATAGGGGGGAATAGTTTTCAAAAATATTTTCGTTTAAGATGTATTCTTCTGTCGGGTGTTTCCTTATCTCCAACTGCTCCAGTGAGTCCATCCAATGTCCTTTTCTTTCTAGACCTGCAGTGAGGCTCACTTCTTGCCCAAAGTCCATCTGTGCAACCCCTCCTCCCACCGCCAACCTCCAAAAATACACTCCACCCTTCCCCACCCTTTCCTCCAACCTCGGCCTTCCTCCGCACACCCTCCCAGTTTATGGATATATGTATATTCTGTGCTTGACAAGAAAATGTACCTGAAAATATCGCCTATGCGATGAAACCGGTCGTACTCAAATTCACCGGTCAAATTCATTGTGAAAGTTACAAAGTTTGTATTGATTCCGTCAATATGGATTTTCACAAAGTTACGCCTGAGAATATCGAGTGATATATCAGTTGATGAGCTAACGAGGGCATTTTCTGAGAAGATTTTGAGGCCGCTGACCCTTCCTGTGTCCCCAGAATGAGTTCATGAGCCTCGGAATCCATCCTCGTGAATGAACCGCGCTATCCTCCAGCCGACCTCATTGTAAATAGATGCGATCCGATCATCATCTCACTCCAGTCGGTTCCTTCACATCCATGCGACTCGAAGACACACACAGACGCGAAGCGGGCGCGCCACCACCAGGGGAGGCAGCTTCCCCCCCTTCCCGGCCCGAATCGACGTCCCGTCTGCCGGGGGCGTTTACCAGAAGGCTCGAGAAGAAGGAAGAACGAACGAACGAAGAAAGCCGGGGCTCCTCTCACGGGGCGCGGGGCCTTGGGGGCGGAGGAGCCTCCTCCGAGGAGGGCCCCCCTCCACAATCGATTCCGGGAGCGGTAGGGGGTAGTACCCCCCGCCGCTCCCCTACTCCCTTGAAACCCTTGCTCCATTCCCCCCATCTGTATCTCCACCGAACCATACCTGAATAGCACAAATTGTTAAAATAACCAACTGCAATATACCCGTAAGTTTTACTTCCCGAGAATTTTTTTCTTCAAAGTATGTACTAGACACGTTTTCACGAGCTATTTTATTAACATTCAATGAATTACCACTAGCAATCAGTATACTCTACAACCTGAATACATTAGGAAAAGATAATACTTCTATATTTATACAATTATTTACAGGTGCCCTGAGTAATCTAATGCGTTGTCCACATGGCAAAACGTATGTATCATTATTTAAGTTTGAAAATTAAACAACTATACTTACAAAGTAGCATACCTCTGGCAAACGCATGAGATATTTTACAGATATCTTGTAAATGTTTAAGTTATAAAAGACTTTAAAGTCATGGTGAAAACTTTTAGTAAATATTTTGCGTTAATTTTACTTCAATTTTCACGGTCTCTTTTTTGCCCCATTCTTTCCACGTGCCACTCATAATCTATCATTTAAAAGTTGTAAGGTCACCATGCGTTATTCCCAGCGAGAATCGCCGAAGATCAAAAAAGAGCGGAGAGCCGTGCTTTTCGTTGAAAACTGCTTCGAGCTAGCACCTAGCAGAGTATGACAAAACAATTGTAAATACTGGGTTGGGAACTTTTAGACTGGAAGGTCGCACACTAGGTTAAGATTACTGGAAATTTCTTCATCTCACTAGTTTCAACTCGACCCGGCGGATATAATAATCCCACAAACACTACATTTGTAGTGCCTGTAGATAGAGCAACAAGAGAAGAGAGCTACGCTATCGGAGATATGGGTTCAATAATTTATTGCCATGCTTCATACACGGCTACAGCAAGAGCTGATCGAGACAATAATTCTACGACAACACACCTAACGAATTATCCCTTTCCTCCTCGGTTCCTTTGTCCTTACACCCTCCTTTTTATGGCTGGTGTCCTAAATACTCCCTTCCTCACGCCCTTGAGGCAGCTCGCGAACTAGTACGAAGACGTAAACATTTACGGTACTAAGACGTACCGGGCCAAAAGCTGCTTTTTAGATGCCCAACAGCGTAGGCAAAAATGACCGAAACGAAATTGTGAATATCCTGAATAAAACAAGGCAGCGTGATAAAATCTTTGACAACATAATGCAGCTTCCAACTTAATATGGTGGAATGTTTTCATGCTGATTAATGAAATGGTAATCCACTTTTTTATTCTTTAAAAATACTTCAACTAACTCCCTAAAAATGAAAAATAAAAAAACTTTCTTCAAATGAAAAAAAATCACTTTCCATTTCCAAAATTTCCATTCTTACAATCAATACGCCGGCCCAGGGATCGGAAAATAAACTTCAATGTGAAAACTACCTTTTGAGATCTAAGTCAGTGTATTTATAAAAATTGCGAAAAATGTCGTGTGATTTGATAGCTAAATAATGGAGCTGTTAAGCATGTAACGTCAATCAAATACAGCGCAGAAGTATATTAAAACGACCACACTGCGTCGCTAATTCCAAAAATATCTGAAATGCATGAAGCCGGTGCGAGAATGATGAAAATATGAATCACTCTAGAGAATCTTCGAGAATGATAAAAAATATCATTATCATGATATTAATACTATCAGCGTGCGACTTTAACCCTTGTTGTACGCAGCTATAATGGCAAACGAACTTTCGTTTGAAATCTTTCCCACATGGGTGTCCCTATTATTGTAGTATATATCGGAATGAGTGATGAGATTTCATTTTTGGACATTCGTGAAGTGGAATTAGACCGATGGCTTACCCTTTCTCACCCTAATCTATTCTCAACTAGGTTGCTTCATTTCACATTGTGAGCACCCCACACACTTGTTTGATGGCACTTATGTTGAGCCACTCCAAATTAAATAAAAATTAGATCATACCTTTTTCCTGCCAGTACCTCAAGCCTCTCTTAATATTGCAAAAAATACATTTTGGGCAATACGAAAATGTCATTTGTGGAACTTATTCCTGCCGCTTCGAAAAATGGATGTCGTTGAGCAAACGACCACTAGGGTAAGCAGAAATCGTAAAATAGATCTCGAACAAAAGTGGTCCGAATGCAGCGCTCAGAGCACCTATCTTACGGCAGTAAGCGCAACTCACTGGCAACGCAGGCTAGCCGCTCAAATATTTGAATATTAAAACTGAATACAAGTCTGAAAGATACAGCGAACTATATTGATTTCATCAATATAACTATGGTTACATGGCGTAACTTGTAATTGAAATTTGGTTTCTTATAGCGAAACATGAAATTATTGATGCAACCAATTACGAGATACCTAGCTTACCCTGTAATTCTAATACACTTAAGTCAGCTTCATCAGTCGCAATGAGTAATTTCATATTAATTATCCATTTTTTCATGCAGAAAAGTTTCTAAATTAATCCATCGCAGGGAAATCTGAAAACCCAAATACACTTCCAATATTTTAAAGTTTTTTTAAACACCACCTACTTTTTGACACCCCTATTGTTGACAAAAAAATCCCCTCTTTGTAACCCTACCAGACCTAAAACAATTATCTCTAGTTCAGCACAACAGGCCATAGCCTCTCAAATATTCATCCTTGCTCCCCCTCCACGTTGTTACACCAATGCCCCTACCTTACAATTCCTCATTAACCAGCTATAGCTCCTTTGAATCTAATCTCATAAGCCTCTCGTAAGTCCATGGACTTACGAGAGGCTGCAGCCACTATAATACAATCTCTTTCCATGCATATATCCAAATGCTTAAATCGTACTGTTCCACAAAATATTGAAGTTAAAACCTAATGTATACATAACTATTAAAGAGTCACCCTCATAAAATATCTTCTGTTAATGCATTCTTAGCCATCGGATTGACAATGCAGATATTTCGTCCTTTGTTTAAAATGAGGCGGCTTCCTAATGGCCAAGAGGGACTTAAGCACGTATGCAGCAAAAAAATCATTGATGAAGACTGCTGCTCTATCAGTTCTTCTGATGAAGTTTTCCTTTCTTTTCCAGGTGATCAGTGCGACTCTTTACTCCTTGAAATGAACAGGAATGAAATAGAAATTTTGAGGCATTTTGGTGCAAATCAAAGTGCTTGTCAATTTTAACCAAATACCCAACAGTTAAAAAATTGTTCATTGAATATAACACAAGCCTCACATCTAGTTCTCCTGTGGAGAGGTTATTTATGTATGCTGGTTTTATTCATAACTGCAAAAGGCAGAATTTGTCTGACACGTTTGAGACCTTGTTATTGTTAAAAGGAAATGAACCTTTGTTATGAATGGCATTAAGGGAAAATAAAACATCTAAATCAATTAATTGTAATGTTATTCATGGGTTCAAGTATTTTCCTGCCCGAAATCTTCCAGCAGTAAGCTATACTGTATGCAAATATGTGGTAAACATACTTGAGCTGCTCAATACCTATCAATGAATTGAATTAGAAGCAAATTTCGTTCAACAGTAATCAAAGGGTTTTTCTTCTTATTGTATTTTGTATCCAAAATACGTTTTTACGAGTATTTTGAACCTAATATTTCAATTACAATTTTTGAGAGTAGTTTGTATCTAAAATGCAATTTGAATGTATTTTGCCAATCTATGCAGGTATCTTATTTAAACAGGGCAGTGCATACTTCAATTTATCTACAGGCTTGAAATACCTGCTTTCCCTAATTTTAGTAAGTCCAGCATAAGGAAACCAAGCCAAACAGCTGTTGAATAATTTGATGCTTTCACGGTGAATTCTCTTTGGTCTTCAACAACCATTGACAGCAGGGGAGTCTCTTTTCAAACCAGCAGGAGATATTCAGAACTTTACCCTGTGGGAAACCCAGGAAGAGTTTACAAAACAGCAGTTGAATTCTATCACATTTTACCCCCCAGTAAAACTGAACCTTTATACTGGGAAATGGTTACATCAGGTGATATGCATAAGAACAGAAAGAAAATTTAAAAACTCAACCAAAATTTATACTTGCCCATTACTTTGCCAAATCTGTCAGAAATACTAAAGCAAGTTCTTATGTTTAGCAGCCAATAATTTATTCATGAATTCCTGCTAAGCCTAGTCCTTTCTTTTCAATCTTAATCTGGACAGAAAATTTCTCTCCACACAAATTCTAACTTAACGGAAGTATTATATTTACTGTGTCAAAAAACTCACCATATTTACTTAAAAAATGCAAGTTTCACACTAATGATGTGTGCCTGCAGAATAAGCCTCATCATTCTCACCTAACCAACGGAGATCATGGGGTCACACAAAAGGTAAAAAAGATATGTTTTGTGGCAAAAGAAGCCTATGAGAATTTTGACAAATGGTCTCATTGAGTATTATAAGCATCTTTTGATAAGTGGGTACAATGACTGTGTACAATTGTGACACCATATTGTTAGAAGGAAAATATTAATGACCAGCAAACACAACCAAGCATCTAAAATCACAACACAAGAATAACACTAGTTGACATTTCAGATTGAACCCTGTGATTACGTAAAACTTAACTATTTCGGGTGTTTAATTATTTCGTTCAATGAAGCTGCTAATGAAACACTAGTTCATCTAACTAATGATGAACACAGAAAACATAACTGTACACCCAGGTATGTTCACAAATCATGACCATTAAGGATGAATAGTTCTCGGGTTTCCAGCCGGGTAATGGTGTTAAACTGCACCTACGATTCAAAGGCGTAGTCTGCCATCGTCTTCAGGGTTAATATTCAATGTTTACAAAATGTATTAACCCTGAAGACTAAGACGTATTATATCTTTAACCCTGAAGACGATGGCAGACTACGCCATTGAAACGACAGTGCAGTTTAACACCATTACCCGGCTGGAAACCCGAGAACTATTCATCCCAAGCATTCGCCAGGAAAGACAAATCCTACACATGACCATTAACCTCTTCGACTGTTTTTAAGGAAATTCATCTGCTTATCCACTTAGATACTCATACGTAGTACATACATACAATGTACCACCCAAGTAATAACATTTTCTAAGGAAAGCCTGCTTACACCAGACACCTATGTATAATGGGACAAAATGAAGACCTTAAGCATTAGGATGATGAAGAGGGAATAATTGGAAAAAAAATAATGAATGAAGAGTTTTCGGCAATCACTTCTTTGCAATTATTAATGCTAAACCCTTAATCGTACAGATTTTAATTCCCACAATTTTATTTTCAATTAAGAATGATCCTAGGATCTAGCATGCATTATATTGCAAGCATGGCCCTAGAACCCTACATCCCTGCATACAATTAGATGCACACGGGTCCTTTTAAGGTAACATCAATTCGCATTAATCCCCAATTTGCATCAAGCAATTTCGATTGAAACTTGGGTATCACTGCAAAAAGCAGAACAGAAAATTTTAACCATATCTATGAGCATTCATATCCTAAAGTTGAAACAGGCCAATAAGTAACTACCAATCGGAGATAGAAGAAATGAGCCCTACCAAGAAAATTACACACCCGGAAGGAAATCAATCATGGCAGAAAGTAAAACACTTATCAATGAATGGAGATACGATTGAGGAAGGACGAAGGGTCAAGCGAGGAATGACCTTGGAAAAAAGCAACTGGTCTTCAATTGAAAATTTGATTGTCATTTCCAATAAAAAAATCTGGGAACTACAACCATGCCTAACATTTGAAGACCAATTTTTTATATATTAACATTGAGCAGATAACCACAACAGCTGAAAATATAATCCCACTCAAACATCCAAGTCTCTCGCAGGCCTCGAGTGAGGCAATTAGAAAGAGCCACAAAAATGCTAATAGACAAGACCTGATGGAGTGTTGTACTGCACGTAGTAGAGAACTGAAATTACGTACCACCAAGTAAAATGACAATCTAATTAAACAGCAGCACCATGTATATTTGATGTTCACAGATTCTCAAATCGTAAGCTGGCCTCACATTCCTGTGCTACCCTTGCATGCAGCCAGACATTGTCATCAGCAAGGCAGCATTATCTGTGCTGCTCCACTTGGAAGTGTACTGCACCAGACAGTACCTTCCCTGCCTGAGTATGGTCAGTTGCTCTCTCGCACCTACAACTAAATGTACAACCTTAAGCCCATGCACTCACAAATCTAGTCTAACTAATGGAAATATCATCATCCATATTCCTAGTATTTTGGTCTTGAGGCATCAAAACCATTAGGTGTCAGTTAAGGCACCCATCATCATCAATGGTTGAACTATGCTAACTCTGCCAACTAGTCAAATTCCCAATTCACACAACGGGTACTTTCTAGTATGTACCACACCAAGCACTCAGTAAATTCCATTAATATTTTGTAAAAATGCCAGGTATCCTTCAGAAGAAACAGAACTCAAGATACTGGACTAAATGCTGGGGAAATAAACTATGGCCAAAATAGGTGCTTGGCAAAGTATGCTTCACAAACACACAAGTGACCTTTAGCAAACTTTCCCTTTTCCAAAGATAGTTGAACGATAGTATTCAGTAGACTAGATGGGCAGGCTTGAATGTTTCCCAAAGGTCATCACATCATGATCAAGTACGCTTACTCCGAGGAAGTAATGATATTCAGCCATGGCCAGTATGATGCCAGAATTCTGCCCTTTAACTGCTTTCTCAATCCTAGCACAATGAGTCAGGTGTAATCTAACCAGCCTAGTCATTGGTTACAATTTGATGCTGCACATGAGAGCTTCCTCTGCAGTACAAAGGATCTCATTAAACACTCAACCAACCAGTTTGCTAAAGGTCATGTGTTTAATGCTGTCGCGTGATAAAAACTTATCATTAATAGTACTAGGGATTGCTCACTATGCAAATGTCAACCCCTAATGTGAACAATAAAAATAGATTGAAGAGCTGGTGCTTTCCTGGCCAATCTGTTGAATTAGGGCTTCTTGGGTTACCAGCTGGGTGAGATGGTCCATTGTCTCAGTTTCGAGGTCCGCCACTGCCAGCTTCCCTGAGCAACACATGGCTGCCTGTTCTAAGTGAAGACGAATAGGGAAAATTGCCGCCGAAATGACCATTAAGAAAACGCCTAAGGACTTCAACTATATAATACGGACATGTGGCATCAACATCACCATCCCTGATGACGAGGGCAGAGTTCCACCCAGCTGGAAACCCAAGAAGCCCTAATTCCATAAAAAGAGACTAGGAATTGAAGAGAATTAGTTTTCTTCACCAGTCGGTAACACTGCTGAAAACTGTAAACCATTTGAAGAATGAAATTGTTCTCATCCACGTGGCTAGTGTCAGTGAAAGAACATTTGCCAATAAGCACAGAAAAACATAACATATGGTTCACAGCTGATACACAACCTAAAATCAGGGTTGATGCTCAACTTTCAGAAGACATTTGTGTAACAAGTTCCATGAATTCAGTTTGCTCCAATGACAAGATGACGAACCATCGAAGTGAAGGATAGTACCACTGAAATAATAGAAAAATCAGTGGTTTTCTTTTATTAACATCAAGAAGGACAAAAATTACACAAGGAGGATGGTTAGCCTGCTTTCTGGGCCAACTCCTTTGCCTTGGCCTTCTCCAACTTGCTGATTCTGGCAGCAGATTTTGAACCAAGGAGGCCACCTCCCCAGTGCCTCTTGATCTCTTCATAACGGTCATTATAGTTAGTCTTGATAGCTTCAACAACCTTGGCAAGGGATGCTCGGTCACCAGCATCCACCTAGAACACAAGTGTACATTGAGGTGAATTAGTAAACAAAGAAATTACCAGACCATAATGTGTAGATTAGCAATAAATGCTCAGTTCTTTTATCAAGTTATATCACAGACTTCATTGGATTGGCTCTGTTTTTTACATCATTGCATAGAAAGATAATTTGTCCAAATTTGTATGAGAATTTCAGGCTTAGAACTTAATCATTCCATGAAGGCAATTGGCCATCACATAGCAATATACAAAAAATACATTTCCCATCAAATTTAGTGAATCTTTATTTCAGAGGTAAACAGCTACTTTTTTACAGTAATTTTTGCTCACCTGGGTCAGTGCAACACATGTACATGTCTTCCTTCTAACCAGTCGTCCAAGTCTGGCCTTTCCTTTCACAATACAGTAGGGCACACCCATCTTCCTGCACAAGGCTGGGAGGAAAAGGACCAGCTGCAAAGTATTTGAGAATATTACATGTAATACCAAGCAAATAATGATGAAATGTTAGGATGAAAATTTTAAAAAGTCATACTCAGTCGTCAGTTTCATCTTTTTATCACAAGTGTGATATCAGGTGAAGAAATTCTAGCATCATAGTAAAGATCAGCTCAGAGCCAAGAAAAATCAACAATATTATGATGGGTTCTCATACTAAGTTATCTTATTGCATATCATATGAAATCAATAGTGGTCAAATCCCATTAGCCTGCACCATTCACGGAGAAACACTTGACACATTTCTCAAATTTTGGGCAAATATTACAATACAACATCCATTGTACTAGACAATTCAAAGTCAGTAGAACCATGTGTAATCTTAATCCACAAACTGTTTGGGTACAGTAGAACCTCTTTTTTACAAACCTCGAATTTACGAAATGACACCAATTCACGAACCGTTCCGCCGGTCCTGATCTTTGTATATAGGAAAACCATGTAAAATGACCTCCGTTTTACGAAACCTCCATTTTAATGATTTACGAAGTGAGAAGCTGGTCCCTAGGAGTGACTGACCCCTGTTTTACAAAGTAATTGAAATGGTTTTGTAGCAGTGTTTTGAGGCCAATGCATCACTCAATGTGTAAACATTCGGCATTATGCGAACGTAAGAATGAGCATTTCAAATTCAAGAAATAGTAGAAAAGGTATCGAAAATCTTAAACAACATTTTTAAATTTAATGCACGCTGCCTCTGCACATATTTTTGGGTCACGTCTAGCGATGTTTTCCCCCGCCCGAACAACTGAAACAACGGGTTGATATTTATTTTACTTATACTTGTGGTGAACTTGAATAATATATGTTCCTGGATACAAAGCTTCTTTTCTAAATCGATTTTCACGTCAGATAAAAAGAAGAAAGAAATTACTAACTTTCCTCTTCATTCGCTGTAATTTAAATGACCTATAAGTAGGGATAGGAAAATATCGCGATCGCGAATTTTGCAAATTTAGTGAAAAATGTCCTAGGAGTGGTAGTTAGTTACAACATACTCCATACCTACTGGAGAAATGACTTTTGAACTCTCGAAATGTCGCGAATTGTGCCCCAAACCGCAAATTTTCATTATTTGTGAGAAAATGGTTGAAGTACATTTCAAACGCAAGAAAAACATTAAAATTGCAAGCAAATTTTCTCAATTTGATTTAAACGAACTCGCGTGCAAATATTCCTGAAGTATGCGGAAGTTTGCAGTTCATCGTAGCATAACCAGTTTTACAATAACAATCGCGGGAGGATGACATCGGGTGCTTTCGATTTACGGGGCTAACCGGCAATACACAGCTCATCACGCTGCGGTGCTTTCTATTTACAATTAGTGGAATATCCATCTATCAGCATCTATGAACGGTGGCTCTCCGCTCCGAGGTGAGTCGAACAAAGGAAAAGCAATATGCGCATTTATTCTAAGTAATCTGCTCCAGCAGGGTTTTTCAAACTTTTCCTGCGATGGAACACACTGTAAATCCTGAAATTTTAACGGAACACCTTGCGGACTTTCCATATATTAACACGTTCAAAAACGGCAATTTCAACGTGAAATTGCCGTTTTTTCCCCTTGGACAAACGTGAAATTTACTGTTTTTTTGCCGCGGGCGTCAATTTTCATAAAAATGAAATAGATCCATTAATGTTTTCCATTAATGTACATTAATTTGGTAAGATTTAAAATGATGAATTTCAACAAATTTTGGAAAACCGATGCGCCAATATCGAGTAATTAATTAATCCCCTTTGGTGTATGCAACCACTGCTTACCCGTAGAATTTTCTTCGAAAAAATGAAATCGTTCAATTAATGTTTTTCATTAATGTACATTATTGTATGCGATTTAAAATGATGAATTTCAACAAATTTTAATAACTGATGCGCCAATATCGAGTAATTAATCAATTCCCTTGGGTGTAGGCAACCACTGCTTACGCATTGAATTTTATTCGATATATGTTTACGTTCACCTTAAATACCTTAAAAATATACAAATGAGCAGTGTTTTTAGACATGGAAATTGATGCAGCACGAAAGCATCCAGTGTTACATCGTTTTTAGCAACTGCTTCGAATTTTTCTTCCGGAGCCTTCACTAAACCCTTCCTCTTTCGCTACGATGCCTTCTTTGGTTTTATGGCTTTGAGAACAAAATGCAGCGGTAGGACAACTTAGTCTTATCTATGAAAGCACTAAACTGTCCTCCCGCTGCCATTGGTAAAGGGTCTAAGGTGCATACTTGCAGACGGTCGTGAAAACGATTATCCCAAGCACCCACCAGGAAAAACTCTACCCCTGTGAGGCTGGTGACCACTGGTGACCGACACGACGGCTCACCACCGCGGCCGGCCGGCCTTGTTTTTCTTCGCTATACTTCATTCATGTTTTTTAACACTTACAAGTAAATTTTTGCAAATCTGACAATAGATATTAAAAATATAAGTCTTTGAGGACCAAATGCCGTCAGATTTATTTATTAATTGTTATAAAGTGATTTTTTGAAAAAAAATTCTTATCTCGATTGCTATTGGTCGAAAAATAACTTTTTTTTTGTAAATTCTTTATTTCGACCTCAGCTACTCAAATCTTGAAGAAAAAAATGTCTACAGTTTATTGGGGTGGCCCCAGCTTCATTTATTTATAAAATAAAAACGCCCTTTTTTGTAAGCGTTATTTGAGGGGTTGAAAATAATTTTTTTTCAATTTTTCTTTAATGTTATTAAATTTTGGACCTTTACAAAGAGAATGAGCCTTTATGCGACCATGTATGTTAATCCAATAAAAAGTTACAGAATTGAACATTAGACATGTTTTTAATAAACAAATGGAATAACTCAGCAAAAAATTAACCAAATTGGCTTTATAAATCTTTTTTTTGTCATAATGGGGGCCTTAATCACAAAGCAAAAAATTATTAAAAAAGTCATTTTTGCAATAAATAATTGATATGCAAAAAAATGCCATTTTGGGGGGTTTTTCTAAGTTTTTGCAATAAATAATTATCGAAAATAAACTTACCATAGCTCAACTTATGCGTTTTTTAATTGTCTACAAAAAACATTTGAAACAATTTTTCCTAAAGTGAATACCTTGGCTTGTAGAATTGAAAAACCGTTTTTAGCCAACTTTGAACCCCTGTAATTTGCTTATAACGGTCTAGTTCGAAGTTTAAAAATATATAGGTATATATAACTCTCCCTTCCCTACAACTTTTGACTATTCTTAACCTGTATCAAGACAACGTCATAAATGACACTGTTTTCTCTCCACAGACTGGACTAAGTGAAAATATTTTGGTTTCCAAGCGAGCAGAAGTCGCGCACATTCAGTCAGAATCACTCTCAACGCGAGGTGGGCTGTGTTTGTGATATCCTTTGTATCCTTATAATAAGTAAAACAATGGATAAAACATCCGTGAGCAAAAAAAACGAGGACGTCCGTGAGTTTGAATAACTAAAAGGTCGATAATCAAGGAAGTACGTGATCGCGCACGGACAAAAACAGAAATTGCTCGGAAGTATGGCATTTCTTTATCGACATAACAAAAATCATGAATTCAAGCGAAAACATTTTGAGTCACACAACAGCATCGTCGAAAACCAAGTACATTTCATCATCGAAGTTTGAACAGCTTGAGTTGCAGATTTATTATTATTATTAAGTGTCGACGATCGTGAGTGCAACTTGCCTATAACCAATTCAATAATGCTCAGATTTTGGCTCTTAAACTGAAGTGAGAAAACTTTAAATGCTCAAATGGGTGGCTAGAAAAATTCAAGAGAAGACACTGAATCACTTCACTTAAAATCTGCGGAGAAGAAGGTCATGTGAACACAGAAGATGTTGAGCAGTGGCATGAAATGCACGACGAAATTGTGTCAAAATATCCCCCTTGGGACAGGTATCATTTAAGAATACTAATTTTGTAATAATTCGTTACTATGTTCAAATTTTGATGCACGTTGAATATTTAATTTTTCATTTAAGTTTTATGTCGTTAGGTTAGTTCTCACAAATCACCGCTAGATGTCAGCGCTGTAGAACGCATACGTGGGAATTTCAAATTAACTCGAGAAAAGTTCTAAAATTGACTTTCATCAGCTACGAAATATTATTGAAGGTATTTCAAACGACGTTTTCTTCAAAAAAGGCATTTCCTAGTCTTTGCACTGAAATATACTGTGTCAATTGGAGCTTCGTTTTAAAATTCCCTAGTTGGAATTCATCCGTGGCATTCCCATGTTAAAATGGGCTCTTTTAACACAAATTCGACTAGCACTAAACATATCCCCTGCACTAATTAATGCATAACTGCATATGCTTAAAATACTCCACGGGATGAATTAATTCACCAATTCCCCTTATTATGATATCTACCAACTTGAAGCTACAAGAAATTAATTCAGTTGCAGCAGTCAAGTTCACACCATTATAAATTTGTAGAAAATATTTAACAGTTTTTTCAAGTTTCTGTTAATTTTTGTTAAGGAGAGCATAAAAAAATATGCCACTATGTATAACAAGTGTAGGTTTCTAATTTCCTTTTGTTCTATTAAACATTTAACTGGATGTGTAATTCATTTTATTGAAATATTACATTCCTTTTAATTCCATTTATCTTTATGAAGTGCGCTGCTGAAACTGGATTTGGTTGTTGAGGTTTCGATTGCTCTAAAGATAACCTCCAATTTACAAACCCTCTGATTTACAAAGCTCATATTTTTTAGGTCCCTTCAACTTCGTAAAATAAAGGTTCTACTGTACTTTAAAAATTGGAGAATTCAAATTTTTCTTAAATTCCTGAAGAAGGCGGGAGGCAGCTTGGATGTATCCATTAAAAAATAATGACTTTAAGAAAGTATGGTTTACAAGATTTGAGAGTTCTCCCATAGGTCATACAGCTCTGGAAGAGAGAGAACTGCACACAATCACAAAAAATCAATATGCCTATTGAGTTCTGAGTCAAAATGAATTATCACTTTTTTTAATGCCATTTCATTTGCTCTGTACGGATGATTATTAAATTTACCCTTATTTAAACAAATGAATAAATTATTTGACAGAACTTAATTTATTTTCCTCATTGGACAATTTTCCACAAAATACACTTTTTCTCAAACTTCCCTTGAAAAACTTAAAAATGGAGATTTACAAAATATAAGTAATTAAGGGAGGAAAACTATCCGTAAAACAAACTTTCTTGCTAAACTCACCAATGCATAGCTCTTGCACAATTCAGTAGAAATGTAAATGGCAAAGAAAGATCTGCACATGCTACCAGTTGCTGTTACTATTGAGATTTTAAAGTAAGAAGGTGGGGCTGAATATAAGTGTGAGAGGGCAGAAGATAGAGCAGGTTGAACAGTTTACGTATCTTGGTAGTATTTTGGAGGAGAATGGGTTTAGTGGTAGGGACATCAGATGCAAATTGCCGAGCTGGCAAGAAAGACAAACGAGGAGATATTAGATATGGTTGGAGAAGAAGCTTGTGACAGAGGTGTAGAGAAGGCAGGGGAGATTGATGGAAGAGGTTTGGAGAGGAGAGGGCATGTTGAAGAGAGTGACTGAGGGGAGACCACTGGGGAAGCATGGAAGAGGAAGGAAGATGATAGGAATTCTGGACGAAAGAGGAGGTAGAAGATATGAATAATTTAAGAGGGATCTAATGGCGGGACATCCTTAGGAGAGAAAGCGAGACAATGTCTATGAAATTGGGATGCACAATTGGGACTGTCCAAGAACCTACCAATCAACTGGTAGAATACTTGAATGAATCCCCAAAATTATCTTCAAAAGAGTGCTTTAAGTTAGATATGATGAAAGGGAATAAAGCTAAAGAGAAATATAGAGAAACTTGGTCTCCTCCATATGTCTTATCAAAATACCATCATTGTCACAACATTCCTTGTACATATGTAGGCTTTCAATAGTTTTCAATAAATCCTAGACTTTCACCTCGGTCAGCAGGGATTCCTTTTCAGTTATTATGAAGTATGGCATATGCAAAGAATGCATAAAATTAACAAAAGAATGAAAATAATATAATGAAGCAAAGTTTCTCTGAGAGTAATCAGCTGGGAACGTTTTGACAAAATAAAAATATTCAAGTTACAGTACATAAGAAAAACTAACAAAATATTCCTCATAATACAATAATGTATTAATTATACATTGCATAATTTGTATACTATTATTATGCAAATAAGTGCTGTGACAAGCACTAGTTGATAGTGTTATCCAAACTACATTCAGATGACAGTGGATAGATTCCTTGTGTGGGATTTTAGACTCATGTTCAAGTGATTTCATAACATCATTTTCCATATAATGCTCTCACTTCTGGCTCACAGAAAGGAGTATTGTGCTGATCAGATTTTCCTCAATTTTTATGTATCAATGGTCAAATTAATTACAGAAAAGCAATTTTTATCATCATTAACCATTTGGGCCATATTTCAGCACAATTAGCTCATTTGCCTTTCATGGAAGTTGCACAACATTAAAAACAATTATATCTAGACTCATATTTCACAAAAAATTCTTTTTCTCACTGTATTATGACCAGTTTGCTGTGAAGAAGTTTCAAATTTAAAATGCTAGACCAATCATGTTGCAACACCTAAAAATGAATTACATACTCCTGGCGTGAATTTAGACAAAGGACAGCAATTTGGTAAAATATGCACTAAAAAGAAGCGAGATATACAAAAAAAATAGAAGCTGGAAAAATATAATTCAATTCCATATTTTCCTCGGCAATATTATTACATATAAAAGACAGATATTTGACTTGTCGAATGGTGCAAAAATCTGCTTCAGCATGTTTCTGTAAGAGACTAGCACAAGGCCAAAGAAAGCAGACTTCGAAGACAGAATTTAAACATTACTGGAAGACTTAATTACGATCACTCAAGTTCATAGTGTACCGTGCTTTTCAGTGCAAAATTCATAGTTATTAATTTCTCAACCCCTTATTAAAAAATTCTTGGGTGCACACATTTTATTTCTCTTCACACATCCCTATGGTTAACATGTTGAGATCAGGGGCCCGTTTCTCAAAGCTACAAGTCCACAAATTACAAGTGTGATTTTACAAGTGTTACTTTCGAGTAACATGTGAAATTCTGTTTTTCAAACGTACAAGTCTACCAATTAAAAGTAACGAGTCCATTTCACAAGTTACAAGTATTTACTCAAGTGTTTTCATTGTTACGACACATTCTGTTCCTCAAACAGACTTGTGAGTAACAAGTTCTTGTAACTTGTAAGGAAATTTCTACAAGTCCTCCGAGGTGAGTAAATCGCAGTCAATCGGAAAGAATAACTGGGAAAACAAATGAAAAGCGACTAGTGATCTCTTTTTCTCAACTGTTATGAAGGCGATAGCGACGAACAAGGTATAAGTAGATAGGATTTTTTTTACCGACTTTTGACATAACATGCTCAGTTTACGTTAAAAACACATTGTTTTTTATAATTTAAAGTTAAAAGAAAAGTCTTTTAGACTAAGACGTAACGAGAAAAGAACACCCCCGCGGAGACTTTGTGAATAAACAACGAAGAAGAAAGATTTATTTCCAACCGGGACAGGAATGTTGCTTTTAATCGTGCAATTTATAAATGATATCATTTGATAAAGAATAAATTATTTTGGGAGGTGGGAAAGGTTGAAAATACGAAAGTTAAGCGCAAGTCTGCTAGTATTATTTATTACTAATTATCAATGTATATATATATATACCTACTTTTCATGTCACGTCATTATGTTTATACATTGAGAGGTAAAAATGCAGAGCATAAGTTCCCGTACTTTAATGATAAATCGCTATGAAATATCAAGTCGCGAAAGTTCAATAGAAAACTCCATACGTAATTAAAGTCGACATTTTTATGTGACATCTCGCAAATGCTACGCTAATGTGCTGTGGTTTTTCCTAATACACCGTAGGCATGTGTCCGATACCCTTGGTGTAACTTGGGGATCAAGAACAAGTGAAATTAAAAATAAATTGTACATAAGTTCTAGAACGAAGTGACATAAATTGGTGGTAAAATATCTCCTTTGCCCATCAAAATGAAAGAGGAAAAAAAAAAATTACCCCGGCGGGGATTGACCCATTGTCCTATACTTCGTGAATCTCGCACGCTGCCACTACACCAACTGGCTTCCTTAGTAACTTTAGATCCCTTTGAGTATTAATAATGAACATTCAAAATGGCTGAAATAGTCTTCGCTTGTCTGACGATAAAACGCTATTCCGCTATTTATTCGTACCTATGAAAGATAAACACTGCACAAGATGATGTCTTGACATGCTAGAATTGTGAATAACCTTCATTTCGAGTTCGTCTTTCCCTTCCTGCGATGGAATTAACGACTTTTCCTCATTATGTTCAACTTTTGCAGACGATTCCTCCTCGCTTAAGATATTTTAAGGTAAACTGTGAACTAAAAATTCCGTTTATCTTGTGTTCACGCATTTATAGACACCGAGCAACTGAGCACTGACTCTTGGTTAAAAAAGATGCAAGAAATTGTACGTCCCGTACGTATCCCATCCTTGCCGTAATATTGTTATTATGTCTTACGAAAGTGGTTTGAAAGATAAACACAGGACAACAATAATTCTTGGCGTTCAAGAATTATAAATTACTTTCATTACAAGATAAAATAGCAATTCATACATTGGAATAAACGATTCCAATTGTACGTACCGCATACCTGCCGTACAATATTGTTATTATGTCGTACTTACTAAAGTGGTTTGGAAGATAAACACAGCACAACAATATATCTTGGCATTCAAGAATTATTAATTACATTCATTACAAGATATCAATGCAAATCATACGTTGGAATAACCGATTTTTCCTTATTATGTTCAAGTATTGCCGATGATTCGTCCTCGCTTGGGATATTTTAAGGTGAATTGTACACAAAAAATACCATTTATCATGTATTCACGTATTTATATAAACCGAGCAACGTTGCAGTGACTCTAGGTTATAGTAGATTGCTGGAAAAACTCTCTAAATATATTTAAAGGTTAAAAAAATAGCTAAATACGGACAGGATGACGACCGCCATTTTCACTTGTAAAACATTAGTTACAATCGTTACAATTGTGGAGATATCACAAGTCCTCCGTTTTCGTTTGAAACACTTGTTAGTCACTTGTAAGTAACACTTTAAAGTCACACTTGTGAGATTCGACTTGTAACTTGTGGACTTGTAGCTTTGAGAAACGGGCCCCAGGTGTCACTCAAGAGATGCACACAGCACAAGTGGCTCGCAGGTGTCTCACATGAGTGACTGCAATCAGTTATTTAAATAGCTAGTGAAAATTTTAGGAACTGAGAAATAACATCAATAACACACACTGAATGTGATAAACAAGGCATGGAAAACGAATTAACAAGGCCAATGACATAATTAATAGGAGAAAACATTGCTGCTTGAATATCACTTGAAAAGGTTTTAAGGCTTGTCCATTATTCGGGTTCCCACCGCGTTCATTGTTGACACAAGACAACAGTTTCTCCCGGTATCCTCTGAGAGTCTTAAAGTCTAAGTGTCTTTAGTCAACAATGAACATGGTGGGAACACGAATAATGGACAAGCCTTTATTCAATCCCCGCAGAAACCTATGCCACAATTAAAAAAAGGCTATCAAACATACAAAATTTTCGTTGTTCATTTGTGCGTTGCCTACTTATCCAGCAGTAGATTTTGACAGTGTGGTGGATAGAATTTTTTTTTTGGAATTTACTTCTGTTGGAATTTAATTTTACTCTTGCATTACACACTCATTTTTCAATCATCAATGTACGGGACCCAAGGAGTCTCACCTCAATGGGATCCACGTCGTGTGCGATGACCACCACCTGAGCTTTCTTCTGTTCTACTAGTTTCACCACTGTGTTGGTTCCCATGCGAACGGTGTTTGGCCGTTTCGTGGGGGCAACAGGTGGTGCGGGACCCTTCTTTTTTTCTGCAGCTATCCTTTCCTCTGCCTTTGCCCTGAGGCGGGCCTTTTTCGCTATTGCCGTTTCTGGGCGATACTTCTCAAGGATACGGAAAAGCTGCTTGGCTGCAACAAAAAAGGACTCATTCACACACTAACCAGCAATTAATATTTGATCACTAAGATTAGCATACATCTCAGCTTCAATGTGGACACCTGAATGATTTCACAATAAATTTTCCGCTTTCTAATTTTTTATTCAACAGTGTTCTATTCATAACAACATTCTACTCCTGAGTGACTCCACGTCAAATCACCAATGAAGGTTACATCACATTTTTGAAAAAATCTATTCTTAGTATGCAAGTGCCTACATGCACAGGCAATTGAGTGCAACCATTTTTAAAACTTTATCCCTCCTATTTTCTCACGATAGCTAATTATCCATCATGGTACATGTGAATTTTTGACAATTTTGATGATAACTCTTACCCTTATTAGCTCAAGAACGATACCAAAAAGAATATATGCTAAAATCATAATAATCAAAACAAAACTGAAGACATTCATTTGAAATGATTAGGGATGGGTCGGTTCAGTACTCGGTTCCACCGGTTCTTGAGCTTAGAACCGGAACCGAGGTCAAAAATAATCGGTACCAAAATAATTGGCACGAAAACCAGTTTGAAACCTGCCCACACTCTGAAAGTGGAGGCTTCACATTAAAACCTGGTGAAATACTTAGATGCTTCAAAGTTGCCGTGAATTATTCTAATTCAGTCGTTAAAATGACTATATGATTTATTTTATTACATCCAATTCTAGTAAATGATGAAATACCGCCGTAATAAGGATATTCTGATTGATAGGTATGTGTTACGTCCACCTCCTTTGGAGGTGCGAGTCCTCATGTCATTTTCGTTAATTATATCATAATATAGTGTATAAGTTTTAGAAGATTTCATTCATGCTTTGGACATTGCTTTCGTTAAGTCAGCAAATTATTCGTCATTTGTACAATATAGTATTAACTTTGCACATGCAAGAGAACGCTGTCTACTTCACCGCGCAGTAAATAGCAGACGACAATCGACCATTTGAAAAATGGACAGCGCAAAGATAGACGGAAATTAATGGCACCCGCAATATGCGGTCAATTACAACTACATTACAGAAAAATATAATGAAGTATTCTTTTTCAAGCAGTATGCCTTTGAAAATGATTATTTATTATCTTATCTTACCATTGAGCAATGCAAAGTAAGTGGTAAATTAAGAATCGGAACCGAGAACCTAAGTTAAGAACCGAACCGGAACCGAAAAAAAGTGGAACCGACCCATCCCTAGATGTGATCATTTATTCTTTTATATTCCTTTATTGGTGAAATTGAAGTCCACATTACTATCCTACAATAACTGGGTTTTCAACAAGAAAAATGTATGAAAAAGTCACAGATTTGAGAGATTTTTCATTTAATGTGATGTAGGCTTTCCCTTTTTTCTAGAAGCAAACAAATACGTTTTGTTCTCAAAATGAGCCATTAACTTAATTTTCTCTGCTTGTGAACAATTAAAAATACATGGCTAACAAGGTATATATATGCAAAACTGCTCAACTCTTTAAAAGCTACTTTCCCTTAAATGTTGAATTAAATTGCAAAATAATAACAAAATCACTGAAAAGTAATTAGAATGCTCATTTTCAAACTAGCAGCTTCGAACCACTCAATTCCCTTGACGCAGATGTTAGGAAATTAAATAGCATTTTGGACAAAAACAGCTAATAAGATTGTCAACCAAAGTTTGATAGTAAAACCACCTTTCCCAAACTCTTTCAAGGCCAATTTCTAAAATGACTAACCTTATATTCAACTCAACCTAACCTTAGATTCAACTAAAATCAAGGAGTTGAGTGAGATACTATGAGGCAGCTTTCATACTATGAACTACACCTGATGAACAGAGAATGCGAATTACTTTAACCCTTTTACTGCCAGCCCATTTCGGGTAGGATGAGCGAAGAATGCCAAGGCTCCCTTCAGGTTTTTAAAGGAAGGCCATTATATTCAGGTATTTAAAGTTGGGCTGATAATTTGGCCCGTGGCATTTTCGCACATCCAACGTGGGCCGATGTATCCGCCCACTGGCATTAAAAGGATTATATGAACATAAAACCAAAAATTAGAGCAAAATTATCAGGCTGCTAATAACTGTGTCCCAATCATTTCATATGCCACAAAGGAATCTGACTTAAACAAGCCAGCCAAATAATTGCCATCAAATTAAGAAATTTAATGAAGCATTTCAAACAAACCTTTACCTGCATATATTTTAAAATTTAGCACTAAAAAGGGACAAAAAAAATTCCAGTTTAAACATGGAAATTCACTAATTCCATACAGAGTTAAGGAAATCTTCCCAGTTACCCAAAATTCGTGAATATTTTCACACGATATTGCTGGAGTGAGAACTGGAAAATCCAGTAGCATATTGCATGTTACTGCACTAGGGAACTTCACTGAATACTGGAGTCCATAGAGGGTAAGAATGCACATAAAATGAAAGATGTGACAATAGATACATGAAATAAATCTTAACGGCGTGGGTTTTCCTTTCCTCAGGAGAAAAGTTTGTCCAAGTAGACGCATTATTTCTAGATTTCAAAAAAGCTTTCGATAAGGTCCCTTACTCGAAGTTACTCGTTTAGTTGGAAGCTTACAGAATACACTACGACGTATTATGTTGGATAAGAGTGTTCTTAGCCGCCCGCAAACAGAGGGTAGTTCTAGATGGCGTTAGTTCAGATGCAGTGAAAGTAACATCAGGTGTACCCCAGGGAAGTATTATCGGTCCTTTATTGTTCCTTTTGTACATTAATGACATCACTACCATCGTTACAAGCAAAATTAACCTCTTCGCAGATGACGCAGTGTTGTACAGGGATCTAGGATATGAGCCTGACCAGATTGCGTTACAAAAAGACCTAGGTGCTATAAATGAATGGTGCAATACTTGGCAGTTAGAATTGAATTTTAAAAAGTTCATTATGAATTTTTGAAAAAGAAAACTGTCAATGAAATGTACACAATTAATCAAACATACTTATCAAATGTAGGGTCAGTTAAATCCTTAAGTGTGACCCTTACGACCTGTCTTGGAGGAAACACGTCCGGGAAATCTGCGGACAGGCTAGTCACAAATTGAGATTTGTCAAAAGAGTACTAGGAAAATGCGACGAGAAGGTTAAAGAACAATTTAATTTTCACTCATGACACCTCACTTGGGAGTTTGCCGCAAGCATATGGGAGGGACCCTTACGAAGTAGGACTATCTCTGAAATAGATCGAATACAGCGGAGACCAGCAACATTTGTGAAAAGTTACGATAAACTAAGCAGTGTTACTGAATTGAAGGAAATGGGGTGGGAATCTCTAACTGATCAAAGGGAGAAATACAGGTTAAATCTTTTGCGCAAGTTCGGAGCAGAGTTTTTCGCCAGACATTCAACATATACTGCCAGAGCCAAAGTCCTACGGTAAAGCGATCACAGGAATAAAATAAAGGAAATTGACTGCAGAATCGATAGATATATAATGTCACTTTTCCCACTTACAATAAGGGATCATAATAGTTGTGATAGATCAAACATATGAAACTCCCACCCTCAATATGTAGAGGAGAATTTTCACTTGTGCTTAATGACATCATTACTAACACTTCACACCGGTCGATTTGTCCGGCATTATTTTATTTTGTTCTCTGCATAAAGTAGCATCTCATAGCATTCATAAATTAACAGTATTAGTAATATTAACCACTAGATGTGTCTATAGCATTGTTCTGCATGTTTGCATGTTCATCTACATATCACTCTCCCAGTTTCCGGTTGGACTGCGCACTGTTCTCCTGACTGCTTTTTGGCCTGCACCTAGCAGCAGGCCAAAAAGAGTGCCAGGTTCTAATTTGTGCTGGGCCGAGTGCTGCGTGCCTGGAGTGGAATAACCCTGTGCCACACGCCCTAGTGGTGGCTTGCACGGTACTTCATAGATGTAAATGCAACAGCTTAGGGTAATGAGTTTGGAAGGGTACGAGAGCGAGTTGGTCTTGTTGACTGTGCTTGGATGGTTGAAAGGGCACTCGTGAAAGTAATGTAAGGTTAACACACTCGCTAGGCAGTGAAGATCCACATTCCCATATCAAAAGATTGGAAGGCCCTTTCTCCATTGGGATGCAAAAGGCATGTGTCGATGCAATGAATGTTCGTGGGTGGGTTAAAATGCACCAAAACTTAAGAATTATTAGGACAACATGCATGAAATAATTGTATTTGACGAAGAGGATCTAATCTGCCAACTAAAATGTTCCGCTAATGTTCCTAACATTTATTCTAACCCGAACCATTACATTTACACGCTTTTCGAGCAGCTACACGAGGGAGAAGGGCGGATACAAAATTAGTGAAAGGTTACATAAAAGAAAATAAATAAAATAGAACCAGAAGGTGGTTACAAAACTTCGAGATATTTTATATAAGCCGATATTTCAAAAAAATTACTTCAAGCTACGTATCAGTTCATTATCTATGGTGGTAGAAGATTTTTCATCATGCTACATTAAGATAGCAAATACATCATCATTTACGTACCATACGCCAGGTGTAAATCACACTATCGCTAAAGGGCATTGTTCTTACCAGTCTGCTTGTCTAATGTTTGGCTGAACTGGTTGATGGAAGGGGGTACTTTCAGCCTTTTCTGAAGCACGGCCTTCTGCCTCTGAATACGAATATACTTCGGCCACCGCACAAAACGACTTAGATCTCGCTTTGGCTGAATATCCTGACCTGAAATAATATAAGTGTCATTAATTGTCAAACCCTTGAAGACTCATAATAAATGTTACAGCGACATCAATCAGATAATAATAAGGTGGTAGAAGGTTTTTCTTCAAATGTTTTAAGATAGCAAATACGGTCATCACGCCATATTCCACAAGTGAACCCAACAGGCGTGGTAGAAATACGTACCGATAGCATAATTACGGGGTCTCTTCTCAAAGAGAGGGTTAACAATTTTCTTATGCTCTGTTTTCTTCACGGCCAAAGGTGCTGCTGCTACCTTCTTCCCCTTCTTCTTGGGCTAAAACATAAAAGCGATAACCAACAACCGATTCCATCACACGCACGTCGCATGACATAAATGCACCTACACATATCTCACAATATAACCTTAGGATATTAAAATTATAATTAAAATACATAAATACGTCTAATTACCTTTTTCTGGACCATTTTTCTAAACGAAAAGTCAAACGATGCCTATAAAAATGAACGGATTATTCCCACCGTTCCACTAATTCCTTCGCCACTCAAAACGTGGCTTCCTGAAGAACAAAACCCAGCCGAAATGGCATGCCGCATGGGCTATCGATTTTATCAGCGTGAACGATATATCGCATATCTCGCACCTCGCGAATTCGAACAACAGAATACCGCCATCCGGATGTTTACAGCCGGAGCTGGGGTTTCATCGGATTTGAGCCATAACATCTACTTATTTGACGTCTACTCCTGTGTTTTTAAACTTTGGCGTATACGTTCGTATTTTAGTATTTTGAAGTTATTGCACGATGACGCACCAAAGGTCTCTTCCTCAAAGTAAGGAGGCCCTCCTCAAGTCATACACAACGAGACTTAAGGATGACGTGAAATCAATGTTAGAAAACTTTGAAGGTAACGATAATATTCTGTAGTTATGCATTTCGGTAGTGTTAAACCTCGACGATATCTTCTATTCATGTGTAGCCATCGAAAAATGTTCACTTACCATATAATTGCTTGTAGAAAGTATTTTAATGTTACTATTGAAAGATATAAAAACAATGAGTTCCAAATGCTAATCAATGGATTATCAAAGATTGTGTATCAGCCAATTTCTTAAGACCTTCTTGGTTCCAATTAATGTGCTCTCCAGTGGCTGATTTAGGTCACTGGCGAAAACATTTTATAGATAATATCTTCGGTGGGTTTTTTATTAGTCTACGATGGGGACCGTGCGAGATGTATCTGGATCTTGTAGTATACTTATGCTTATGACTGCTTTATCACTATTTTCAAATACCATAATATATGGGTGAGGAAATAAGTATGCAGTAAGTGTTATAGTCATTAGTTGTATACATAGGATTTCTTAGGAAAACAATGCCCAGACCTGTTTCTTTCTAATTGTTACTAGTTCTATAACAAATGTAGTATCGAGTCGAGATGTAAAGCAGACAGTGGATAAGCGGGTCCTCCGCGCAGGGCACCACCCCTCCCCTCGGTATGCGAGCTTTCGCTCATGGCCGAGGGTATGGAAGGGCTGCGGGAATAGGAAGGAAAAAATGATAGGTAAAAAGGGTATGGGAAAGAGCAACTTCCGACCCCAGAGTCATGAATAGGCTAAGGGGAAAAAGACGGAACGCGAAACAGCATTTGATCTCTAGCGTTGGCCATGATGAATTGTATGAAAGAGAAAACATCAGAGTGGCAACCCGTCGTCCAGTGGGAATACAGTAGATCAGATGCAATTTCATTAGCTCTACAATTATAGGTGCAAGTAGGGGTATTTCTATTGGATTCATGAAAAGCCTGCATGTAGCCAATCAGTCATCTGTATTAATATGCAGAAGCATTAGATAAAGAACCTGAAAAATAGAGTTTAAAGGATTTTAGCTGGCATTTCATTCATCATAATTGGATAAAGTTGAGGGTCAAGTGCTGGTCCAAATGATACTCTAATCCTGCCACTTAGTCGTGGATAATGTTAGTCATAAACTTGACCAATTGTTGTTATCAGTCAGATATGTGCTAATGAAGTATAATGGTTATAATATATATAATAATAATATTTCAATGAGAGGATTTCTCTTGAATTTGAGCTTTATAACTTCAATACCCTGCTTGTAAAGACCTTTTTTTAAGGTGAAATTGTTGTGCATTAATTATGCTTATGTGGTCTTCATTCACTTCACAGAAATAGTGAAATTGGCCAAGGGAGATACAGACACACAACTAACTCGGGTAACTCAGTGTGAAAAGGACCATTTTGAGATGCACGTCAGAGCAGCAAACATTGTAAGAAATTAAATTTTCAAAATTGTTATCCTTCTCATTATTCCTAACCAAATATTGATGCTCATCTGCAAAATTTCAGGTTAGAGCTGGTGAATCTCTCATGAAGCTTGTCTCTGATATCAAGCAGTATTTAATATTAAATGATTTTCCGTCAGTAAATGAGGCCATAGCTCAAAACTCAAAGTTGTTCAGAACAAAGCAACAGGAATGTGACCAAAAGTTGATGAGTTTGAGAGATGACATGGCTGCAGATCTTTATGACCTGGAAGAGGAGTACTACACGTCAATTTATAAATAAGTTGGAAATGCTCTAAACAATATGTGACCCTTCAGTTTTGTCATGTTATTTGGGTAATTGTCTTCTGTGAAGATACGTATGTGAATTAATTGTGGTAACTATCATGTGTTTGTACTTGAAAAATAATTATTTTAACCTTAATCTATTAAATTGTCACTTTTACTTCAATTACATCTGTTCTGAACAATGGAATTTTATTCAGTGTTGGTCCAGACCTGAAAAAATTGTAGGATCAGGAAAAGTCAGATACTTGTTCCACTAACATTCCAAAAGTCTAAACTTGGACTATCCCAGAAGTATTATTATGAAACAGATCTTATAATGTAAGAAGGTCTTTTTTCATCAACCCTTAAATAAGTTTACACTGTGACAACAAATAGACAATTAATGGTCAAGTTTAAAAGGTAAAGTTTGTCCAAGTTACTACACCTCTGAAATCCTAGGTCATAGAAAAGCAGTTGATCTATTTGTTGCCAACAAGGAGCACTTTTCCAGCCATGAACCATTTTATTAGTCTGTGGATGGTTTACATGTTAATTCAAAAATTTATGAAAGGATGTGAAACTTGACCTGACCCAACTGAGTGAAAGATCTTCATAATCCCTCCCTCATACATTTTGGATTCACAATGCTTTTAAAATAGGTGTAAAAGTCAGCCCTTTGTAATGTGATGTATTTCCTAGTCTTGGTAATCGCTTTGGAAGTGCTATGATCATCTGAATTATAATTACAGGCAATGCAATACTGAAATGTGTTGAGCTTCAAGGAAAAATAAACCCTGATGCTACAGCATTACATCAGGGGGGTTGAATTACTAACCGGATCAATTTACCCATCCTGGGATCTTCTAGTGTAAACTAAGTACACCTGTGACTCAAAAGAATACATTAACTCTTTCATAAAAAATATAATTTACTCATCTTTTGCACCTCTTGAAAGGATTCCGTGGAAACCAAAATCAATTCATCTGAGAGGAAAAGGATTATAAAGACAATATAACAAAAGATGTGTAACAATGCTGAATTACTGAGGAGCTAGGCAAATTACTCCTCAACTTCAATAAAACAGCACCTACACAGGTACTTCATTCACAAGCCATTAACGGCATGGTACCCTTGTATTTATCCATGTTGTTAAATTAAAAATTTGTTCCCGGGTTAATTCATGAGTAACACTTCTTGCAACAGCCATGGTCCCATCAATTCCAAAACCCTGCAATCGTTTTAATGTCTCAGTACCCCATTCCAGGGGTACCAGTTCATCGCTGTCTCCATGCATCATGCTCAATAGTGGCAGTGGCTTCTCTTTATTGGTCTCTAAAGACTGTAAAATGAGAAAGATCAGGTTGGAGCATCCACCAAAACACACTCAAGAGAAGCAATCACAATTTCATAGGCAACATCAATCACCTCATATACCACAGAAGAATCATTCAGAAATGATGAAATAGCAAAACATCCACCTATACCACGATACATCCGGTATGTTAAATGCAAGGCCATCGCTCCACCCATTGAGAATCCACCTGCAAATACAACATTCATTTTTATGGCCAACATTTATCACTCAAATGTAGGGTCTTATTTTCTCCCGGCGAATAGCTGAGGTAAATTCTTCACAGGTTTCCATCCGGGTTAGTGGCTCTATCTTCTCCTCTGCCAACATTTCGAAGGAAGACTTATCCTTCTTCAGGGCCGTTCCCCTGATGATGAAGGATAAGTTTTCCTTCGAAACATCAGCAGAGGAGGAGATGGAGTCACTAACCCGAACAAAAACCCATGAAGAATTTACCTCATTTATCACTCAATCGTGGACATTACGATTGATATTACCAATGACGATGCGTTGAAGTGGTATTCCCAACTCAATCTCCTGGTCAATCAATTGCTTCAATAAGCCCATGGATGCATCGACGCTTTCCACACATTCTGGTACTGTAGGAGATATACTGTGACGGTCAAACCAAACGTTTGAGGGCTGTAAAATAAGACAGAATGCCTACACTAATGGCACAGGCTATATTAGCTGATATAACGTTTTCTATATCCCATACAGAAAAATGGCACAAATTATTATATCTGGAGACCCAAATGAAAAATAAAACATCCATTGAAAACCCTTTTAAAAAATCGCACACTATAACTGAAGAGCAACTGATCATTCTTTTGAAACATTAACAATTACTGGTAAGAAAATTCATCAATTACTGGATACAAAATCACCAGTTACTAGGTGAGGTACCTATGTCACCAGTTACTGGTAAGAGAATGGGATCAGTTTTTGCAAACACCTGTCTGATACTGGTGAAAATTGACCAGTAACTGATGGATTTCACAAGCACGTACTTTATCTTGAGGGAACCTATATTTTAAAAATAAGCATGTATATATAACGTGTTCATGGAAAATCAATTGAAGAGCTTAAGAATGTGCGCTTAATGAAGGCTACGTAATGTTTTCTGGCATATGGCATGCCGTATTTGGCTATTACAAGACCGTATGAAAGGAAATACTTACAACCCCTCCCATAGGTTTGTAGTTTAATATTGGCGCCGTAGGGAAGAGAATACGTAAATGTGGAAACTGCCATTCCTTTGCTAACAGTTCTTTGACCCACAGTCTAATTCCATTTCCAGTATCTCCTACACTTCAGACAATCAAAAAAAATATTGCATTATTCATCACTTTTTAATCCGGTCATCGTTCTCGCTTAAGAAAACCAAGAAATGATTAAAACTTAGGGACGAACCGGAGCCATGAAGAAAAATGACGGAACCAGTAGGCTGCTGATTCAATTGACGAGTAGTAATAAGACGAGGGATACTCATTTTCTTTGCACGACTAATTCAACGAAAAGTCCGCGGGGAAAGCTGTGGGGGGGAACTTGCGCATTTCATTATTGCGATGTTCGCGCTGGCAGCCATGTTGCCAGATGCGCGCAACGTGTGTGTGGGTCTGTGGTGTGGGTAGTATTTTTTACCATATTAATATAGTTAATACTTGAATTTGGTCAAGGAGCCTACATAGTGTATTATTCGTGAATTTGGTGGAGGGATTAACGTGACCGTCATAAACAACTATCCCTGTATATGCCCTGAAACGTTCCTTGATCTCTGACACCACTATGCAAAACATCGTTTATTTCGCCGTCTTTTATTCTGCTCTTACTGAATTGTTGAAACTGCTTAGGGTTTAACGGCATTGTTGAGATGTGGTATCTACGTCCTATCGCTTCATTTGTTATTCGAATGATGTGCAAGCTTTTTCTCATGAATATAGAATATATATCTTTATTCATGCCCTTACTCATGGCAGCCTATGACAAATCCGCCGTTTATTTTGTGCAGAAACAAGCTCACTGTGTATCACTGCAAGGTATGTCTCGTATGTAAACTTCTTTGTTCCATCATTCCATTTCCAGTGAAATCTCTATGCCTTCCTTAGCCTTTTTACATTGCAATCGTCAGCACCGCTTCGTGCGTATTCAGCGCTTCTCTACTCATTTCTCCGTGGTTTACGATTTGTGATATTTCCTCTGTGAAAAGGGAAGAACGCTCACAACCATTTTCACGGGTTCATTGCTCTGCTACATCATTCAGGGCCCATGGCATCAGTGTGAGTCCTGTCAGATAGCTAGTGACAATTTTCATTTTTGTGTGCATTTTCCTACGCAGTCCGTAAAGACCATGTTTTCCCCTTCAAACTCGTAAGTTCCCATTTTTCATGAAGTACTTACAATTAGTGCTCCTTAATAGTATTGGGAACCAGCAGAGTGAGGGGTGTGTGAGTGGGGAGGGAAATGCACCGGGAACGCAGGAGAGGAGAATGTGAGCGTGCATCTGCAGGGGATTACGTCTTACAAACAGAAATAACAGTCTTAGAGGCCTGCGTGCATGAGGCAAGTTATCCTTTCAGGAGAGAACAGCACGTATTCTCTAGATTTTAATTGGCCCTGTTTCCGGGGAATGTGCAAATCCCCCCCCCCCCCCCTGTGTTCTGGCACCCATACGTCTTTGAATGTTTCCACTTTTAAGTCCCAAATAGGTATAAACAAATGTGCATAATATGCTGTCAATTGTCATATTTTGTACGAACCCATTCGCCGTATTGAGTCCCAAAATTTGTAAATTTGAATAAACTGGTTAATTTATGAGTCTGCGCCCCCTAAAAATTTTCTGCCCCCCCCCCCCCCCCCCCCCCCCAGACCCAAAACCTGGCTATGCCACTGCTACAGGCCAGAAAAAAAGAAAGTTGGGGAGAAGGGCGCCTTGGTAGCTTAACTAGCCAAAGCACTTGGCACGATATTGAGGGATCCGGGTTCGAGTCTGAGTCAAGGTGAATGATTTTTCCTCTGTGAAATTTTGCACTCACAGGTACCTTTGTAAAGGTAATATAATGGCTAGTCCCATAATCCTAAAATTCTTCCTTTACAAGGAGTCAGAACTCGCTCCTATGTACATTCTAAAAGCAAGAATAAACAAAAGTGCCTTGCCATTTGTAGATAACTCTAGTTGGCAGATTCAGAGTTCTTGTGGCAGACGTTTTGCCTTGTGGAATATCTCAGGACGAATTATGAATCATTTAGGCTAATAAGCATTCAGAAGAGAGAAATTTTCCTCTTTTATAAAAGAAGAGTTGAGATGCACAAACAGTGCCATTACGTGAAGCTAACATGACAGCATTTATGCTTATAAGCATCATCAATTTTATATTGGTGTGCATGATCTTCTGATGAAAATTAGAGGGTTTGGTCTTAGTGCTATGTCAATTCTATATTTTTAGAGGCAAGTGTGCAAAAGATGTGCTGGAGTGAGTTCATGATAATGAACGCCTTCTTGGAAATGTGTAGCAATCCACAGAAAGATTTACGGGAATGGGGAGGTAAAATGATATGGTTTACCACAATAGCACATATGGCATTTCTCTGATAATCTCAGGAAGTAGAACTAGACTTCAATTTAATAACCAATTCCAATAACAATAAATAGCTTCAAAACATTTCTTTGTGACATCACAGTAACTATCTTTAAAAATACAGCATTACAAAATATTTAATCCAACAATGATTAAGTGACTTCTGAGGTAACAACCCACAGTATACTAACTTTGCAATTCCTCATGAGCCAGGAACTCTCATATTAATCCATCTTGTTAAATTGATAAAATGTTCCTTGCTCAAATCATGAGGGACATGTTTTCCAATTGTCATAGTCCCATTAATTCCAAAATTTTGCAATCTATTTAATGTCTCAATACCCCATTCCATGGGCACTAATTCATCGCTGTCTCCATGCATCATGCTCAATGGTGGAAATGGTTTCTCTTTATTGGTCTCCAAAAACTGTAAAACAAGAAATGAAATATCAAGGTTGGAACACCCACCAAAACACTCAATAAGCATTCAAGCAGTCTCATACAACTCTTTCATGGGAAAAAATTATCACCTCATATACCACAGAAGAATCGTTCAGAAATGATGAAATTGCAAAACATCCTCCAGCACCATGAAACATCCGGTAGGTTAAATGCAAGGCCATCGCTCCACCCATTGAGAATCCACCTGCAAATATAGCGCTCGTTTTTTATGGCCAACATTTATCACTCAATCGTCGATATTACGATTGATATTACCAATGATGATGTGCTGAAGTGGTATTCCCAACTCAATTTCCTGGTCGACCAATTGTTTCAATATGTCCATGGATGCCTCGATGTTTTCCAAGCATTCTGGCACTGCAGGAGATACACTGTGACGGTCAAACCAAACATTTGCGGCCTGTAAAACAAAGGATATCCTGTGCAAGTGTTCCTGTTAGTTCAATCAGTGCTAAATAATTACGCCAAAACCATGCTTGTAGTAGCCTACAGTAGGTACTGGTATAGAAGTGTTCTCCGGGAAAAGGCTCATGAAGCGGTCCAAGCCATAAATGAATGTTACAACCAGACCCGAGAAAAGAAGCTCCTGAAGGAACTTTGCTTACAACACGTCCCGATTTGGCCGGGACAGTCTGGGTTTGAATGATCTTTCCCGGCGTCCCGCCTTGAGCTAATTTGTCCCGGATGACTCTGAAATATCCGGGAATGTCTACGATTCGTTGTCCACTGCACGAAGAAATGCGCGATGATTTAAATATATGGCGATACATGTTTAAATGGAAATTGGAAAGCATTGTATCACGCATCTTCGAAGGCTCTTGATCGAGTATTGAGTGTTCATCACTACGTTACACCATAGAGTAAGCATATTACTTACTCTATGGTTAAACGAAGGAATAACTGGCGGATACCTAGAAGCGTTCAGCCACCCCACTAGTAACGAGATTCGAACTCGGTGCTCTAGAGTTTGTTACTAAAACAAGCTGCCGCAGCTGCAAGTGTTGATTTTGTTTTATCATTGCAATCAAAGAATCAAATAACTTTACACCATTCGTTAACTTTTTAAACAAAGTCCCGATTTTCGTGTCTTCATAACTATAGACATGTCCCAGTTTTGGGGCATCAGAATATGGTAAACCTACATATAATTAAGTCTCCTTCGTGAGCTTTATATGCAACGACATTGAAGTCTAAATCAAAACTGAAGTCGTCACAAATTTGAAATAGTTTATACTTGGCTACGTTAAAATTGAAAGGGCGATGTACTCACATCCCCTCCTAGTGGCGTGTAGTTCAATACGGGCGCAGTGGGGAAAAGTATTCGTAAATGAGGAAACTGCCATTCCTTGCCCAACTGTTCTTTGATCCGCACCCTGATTCCTTCACCAGAGTCTCCTACTCTTCAGATTGACAATAAAATACATGTATTAGTTATTACTCAATGTTTTTGCCTGGATGCTTTTCATTACGAGGCAACAGGAGTAGAACGATCAAAGATACAAACCAGAGCCATGAAGAAAAATTACGGAACCGGTTGGTTTTTTATTTAACTGACGAACCGTTACTAGGCGATTTGCACTCATTTTCTTTGTTCTGCTACTATCGTTGACGAAGAATTCTCACTTCAATCCCTCCCGAAACTTTGCCTAGTAGTAACAGTGGAGTGCACTAATACCCTACCGCACTGGAGTAGTAACAGCTGGGTTTCACTCGTCTCGTCTCACTCAAGCATCCGTTGATCGTCTATCTAGACGGAAAAATTTATTCCATTTCGAAAATAATGCCCTATTTATCGCTTTATCTTTAATGCCGATACCGAAAAATTTTCAAGAGCTCTGCGTTTTTTACACTCGCCCATAGGTATCTTAGGAACTTATATTTTTTTTTATATTTTGGAGATTATATTTAAAGCCCACGTCTATTTCATTTATTTTTGGTTTCACCACGTACAGCGCCGCTAACCGGACCGGCGCGGCTTCAAATGATGCGCGTGATGATAATGAGCTTTGTTAAACGAATCCATTATATTTTGCTGACTCTCGATTAGGAGGGAGAAATATGTTCTGAAAGAAACACCAACATTTTTAACAACACAATAATACTTTTTTATAGTATTTTAAAATAAATAATTCAGGAAAAAATAATAATGATAAAATTGTTTTCTTGCCTCCAGCCCCACATCTTTAGTAAACTGTGGTGGCTGTGGTGCATTGTTATAGGCTCAAGCTTCTTTATTCCCCTGCTCTTTTGTGAAAATCAGTGCAAGCTTTTTCAGGGGTGGGATCACAGTTCCTTATTTCACATTGTCGTAATTGTTGTCCTATACGCAAACCAGTTGAGAAGTGAAGTACTCATAGGTACTGTCTTGAGTATGCACTCCATCAATTAAAACTAGTGATTTAAAGTACTCGACAACGTTTGAAGAATTACTATCAAGTTTTCGTTCTCATGGGCACAAATGAAAAACAACGATAACACAAGGGCACACATTACACAAAACCGTGATCGTGCCCCAGCCCTCCTCATTTTTTTTCTATTTTGTATTTTCAGATGCATGATAGCCTGTTTGCATATCCCCATATGCGCTTATCGTAACAACTTTGGTAGTACACCAGTCTACTTACTGTAAATAAGTAATATATTTAAATAAAGCAGACAGTTGTTTGATCATTCCGAAATTGTAGTTACCCTATAACATTTGGGATGAATTGAATAGTTTTTATGTATAAAGACAAAGATTGAATAATGCTTGAAATTATATTTTCTTATTTCCAAATTTGTAGTCATTAAATTCAGTGTAGTTTATAGCCTCCCCCGCACCACACAAATCAAATGAAAAGAGCAGAATGTAAGATGACAGTTTGCACTGGACATATTTGCTCTTCAGTCTGGTGACCACCAAAGGGCTGTGGGGACCAAAAATCTAATGTAGTTGAATGGCTTTGTAAGTGATGGTGATAATTTGCGATCACCTACAATTAGAGCTCTAAGAATTAACTAGACCAGAAGAATAGATGTTATCCCAAATATTTCCCTTGAACATATCAAATTACATTATATATATATATATATATATATATATATATATATTCTTATATATATTATATGTATTTATTCTTGTTAAACTTTCGCCAATTGGCCACAAATATATAAAATAAAACGTACAGGAGGTAGGAGAAAAAGATATACCTAGATAAAAGAATTTGTTCTTACGGGAACGTTTCGGACCGGTTGGTCCTTCCTCAGCTTTAGAAGTATTCTAGTCTAGATAGTCTAGTACATCACGGGAAAAGGGAAGAGAAAAATTTTTCACGCTTATTCAGAGTACATATAATGACCAAGTCTGGCTTCTGTGTAGTCAGTAATAATTCCTATTACACAGAAGAGTAGAGAAATATGTCAATATTTAAAAAATATAATTTTAATTTTGCAAATAGCAAAATTTTTTGTTAAGAGTCATCAGTAAAAATTAGAGAGAAGGGCAATCAATTCCCTCAGTGATGATTACTTTGGGCTCAGACAGCAGGAATACAGGATTTTAATACTTGGAAAGAAATGTAGAATGTGAACATATTGTTTCAGATTCAATGACTTTTCAGTGTTTACGAATAATTTTAAAAAACCAATGTAAATACATTCAATGAGTAATATCCATAAATATGCAATAGATTGAAGGTGTAAATATCTTATCAGAAATATTCCGATGCACATGGTAGTAATAATTACCATGCCAATGATAAGGCAGCACAGCTAACAGATTGGGAAGAGGAGCAATAGGGTGGGGAGTGAGTCAATAGTGTCCCTTATTACTATTACTTCCTAATGTATCCTTTGCGGATAGACTCTGGGAAAAAAGTGAGGAGAGTAGATTAAGATTTGCTGACCACCTAGTGTGAATTAGCAAGTCTGCCAAGGTACTGAGGTGCATGCATTGAATGAATGCATTTGAGGTGCAGCATCAAAGGTATGACTCTTAGCCAGGTTTTGGGTCTAGGGGGGGCAGAAAACTTTGAGGGGGGCAGAAAATTTTTAGGGGGCTCTCCGTAGACTCATAAATTTTTGAGTTTACTAAACTTTACCTTTTATGCAATAGGCGGATGGGTTTGTGCAAAATATGACAACTGATAACGTATTATACACATTTATTTGTACGTATTTGGTAATTATTAGTGGAAAAGTACACAGACTTAGGGGTGCCTGATCACGGGGTGGGGGGAATTCATCCCCCCCTGCCCCATGGCCGTCCCCCCTGGCTATGCTACTGGACAGAAGTAATGAGATTTTCCTGTTGTATGAAGGCTTGACAGAAAATTAAAGTGGGAAGGTCTAAAATAGGGTCAGTGAAACAGTTCACATTTCCCAGGAGTATGTACTGTTATTCCCAGCCCCTAGAATGCACCGACCAATAAGAGGCACTGTAATTTTTTTTGTTATATTTTAACTTTTATCAACCAAAAGGGAACTTTTATTCCCATTAAAAACTGGGTCCAGTTTACCAAATAGGAACTTAGGGGCCACATGGTAATGTTTGTGTCAATGAAATTCCAGGAAAAATTCTGCCCAGCAGGACTATTAGTGAGAATTTAAATGCCAGGTTTTACAGTAAAAAAAAGATATTTTTAACACTAGCTAGGTATATCTTGGAAGAAAATGGATTTATACCATGCATGAGAGGAGGAAAATCCTTGGATATGAACCTAAGCCATTTAGAAGTAATACAAGAGTGAGTCAAGATTTGTATATGTATTCATCAAAGAGCGTCGGTGTATGGAAGAATGAAACTTAAGTATGTACTTACAAGTGCTTACAATTATGGTTCATTTATGAAAAATTTTAGAATATATTTATGAAAATATTTATGACGTACACTCTGGAAAATATTGAAATTCTTCTCTATTGATGACTGCTAGGCCATTTTTGTAATATGCTGGAAAAATACTTACCCTCAAGCCATGACAATCACGCCTATTTGGAGCAATTTTTGAAGTACAAATGTCCTTGATGCCAGGAAATATGGTACATGTTTTTAATGGGAATAGGTTGATAGGAATAAAAGGAATAGGGGAATAGAAATGTTGAGAATATCATTGGTTAAGGAACTTTGCAAAGAGGATGGAATTGATTAATGGATTGAGCAAAGAAATTAAGAAAATATTTGTGAAATCTTAAACATGGAGTGAGGCATTATGGCTCAAGATCTTGGTCACTGGAAGTATGGGAGTGGAGAGGGACAGGGTAAACTGGGTAGGTATCTTTGAAAATGAATAAGGAAGGGTTAGAGGTGATAAGGGGAGGGAAGGAGATTGGTGGCACATATTTGTAGAAGGCAGCAGAAGTAGACAGGGGATATATTGAAAGGGAATGATTGGCATGTTGAAAGGTGTTGGGATTTTGTTGATACTAATAAAACAACTCAGTTCACGTTAGTGGAAACTCCTTATGTTCTAAAAACCGCAAGTGAAGTCACAAGACAAATGATCACATGAAAACAAGTGACACATTGTATGAACTTCAATGGCTCTAAGTTTAAATCTAGATTATACTTACTTCTCATCAAAGGGGATGGTAGAGGAGAGAATGTTGGGTAAGCATGGAAGAGGAACGAAGGAGGAATTCAAGATGGGGGGCATAAAGCATTTTTGCTTTTAAACAAACTGGCATCATAGAGTCTCTTAATTTTAGAGGATACTGATTGTTATATGTAAGAAGTGTAGAGGTGACCCAGAAATGGGAAAGTCAAGGTAAGGGTTATCCAAAAACCTTCTAAGCAATTGGTAGAATAAAAAATGATGGCAGTCATTCAAACAGTCTTTGATGCTAATAAGTTAGTGGTGTGAATCAGCCTGAATCTTGACTTTTATTCAGCCTGTGTCTAGACTGACCATAATGGGGACTAAATTCATACATACATATAAGCTAAGTTTGAAACATTTGGTTGGTTCGTTCCAGCTAGAGTGGTTCATAAGTTATTTTTGTGGTAGGATATCGTACTTTAATGGACTTTTCTAAATCCAGCTCGGTGAGCTTGACTTGAAAGCCAGACATATATTTCACCACACATGAATGAGAAGACTTCCAACATGGCTCATGCATTTCATTAACCAGCACTAGTTCATCAAAGCAGGTAGCAGCAATGATGATAATACTGGATGAATGAGGGTGCATTCGGGAGACAGAAGAAGAGAAAAAGATGGGAAATGTGGCCAAGAACTGGTTGCTAGGGGGAAATACTTGCACACTTTCTCGAGCTCACCACAATTCTTTCGTAAATGATGCCTGAACACTCTCCACTTTTTGCGACAAAAAAAATCAGCATCAGGGATTTTCTCTCCCATGAACTACAGAGGTAAATCCCATGCCTCATCACATTTTGGCCTGCTAGAAAACTGTGAGCTGTGGACCTGCCACTAAACTTAATTCTCGATACTTCTCCGAAAAGGTAGTCAGAAAATCAGGGCTCATGAATTTCTAGTTTCCCATGAAAGCAAACATGATTCCTCGGGGGTGACAAAATGTACTGCCTATGTGATTGTGGATGGTCACCTTGTGGATATGCGAGTCTAGCTCAGGATCACCCACAAACCTATAGGGAGCTGACAGCGAGCCGAGCCCCACAGACGGCCCTGGGAAGCCAATCCGGACTTGCCTGAGCCTGGTTCGTGGCAAATATGTATTATCATATTTAAATTTCATGATACTTTTGTGCACAATTGCTTAATTGAATCAAAGTACATAATCAGCCTCATTCAATGGCAAATACATATCGTCGTCGTTCAGGCAGAATTCACTAAGTCAAAAATCTTACTTCTGAGTTATAGCAGTTTTAATGTTTCAAACAACTCTTAAAATCAGTTTTGCATTATTATTTAATATTAACATATTTGTAGAAACAACACCAAAAATATTTTAATATTAAATAATAATGCAAAACTGATTTTAGGAGTTGTTTGAAACATTAAAACCACTATGACTCAGAAGTAAGATTTTTGACTTAGTGAATTCTGCCTGAACAACGACAATATAATCTTTCTGTAATTTCAATTAAACTCTAAATTTTAACTTGTGTTATGACTCAATGACTTACATATAATCCCCGATTTCATATTTCAACCATATAAACATTTCAGTGCTTTTTCCTTTCAAAAACTTTTCGGAAGCCTGGGATGTTCTATACCAGAGTATTGCTCTCCATTATGGTCTAAGTAAAATGTCATATGTATATGAATCATTTCTCTATAAAGAGCATTGTATAGTAAAAGGCAATGATGCCTGAATTTGGAGTAGCATCCAGTGAAAACTGACATTATTTTCAGGGAACCTGAAATACACATGCAGTGTGCTATTTAGCAAAAGTTTTAGTCCTTTTTGGTACTATACTGCTCAGCTGACATACTCAGCAGAATGAGATTCCATCTCATGGGGAATGGTACAGACAATGACACATTAATCAACTTTGGAGATTACAGAGAAATGCCCTGAAGAAGCTTTCAATACTTGAATGACTGTATTGATAAGTATTGACCACTAAGAAAGGAAGTTAATGGATGCTTGTTTTATGGGGAGCAACTTGGAAACTAAGGCCATTTGCACAATGAGGAACAGGTGGGTTAGTTGGCAAGTGAAGGACTCTTATGGGATTGGAGGAAGGGTGAGATAAACCTTGCATCAGCAATAGTCTACTTTTTACAAAAGGCACCAAAGGGATCCAGTTTTAAGTCACATCCAATGGATGGAGTACTGTATTTGAAATGCTCCTCAAAGAACCCTTGAGTAGGAATTAAAATTCCATTGAAAAATCTGCATTCCTGCCACAGTTTGAACTTGGGATGTCAGAATAGGAAGCCAATATATACTCTAGCCACCACATCAACCTGATCTCCAACTTAACCCTTCAACAGCGAGCGACGTAGTCACTACATTGAGCACGAATTTCACATATCGTCGAGCGATGTAGTGACTACGTCGCGGCAATTCCATTTAAATCAGCAGAAAACCAGCGACACCATTTAAATCTCCTACGACCTACAAGATAAGATTCGTTTATATCTCCTCTGGGATTGAAGGGCTAATTGACCTTATATGTTTGGCCTAAATCATTTCCCTAAGTAACTGACTTGACTGAGTAGGAGAATTCCTTAATTAAATAAGCCAAAAATAGAGGATAAATTAAATGGGAGCCTTAATGAAAAATTTCCCTAGCAAATTAAAGTAGCTTTTTGTTTGAAATGTCATTTTATTCGGTTAACAGTACAGTAGGCCACAATGGAAGTTGAGAAATGTTCTTTTTCACCTTCTGTTCATTGGCTGATAATTTTGTTTGTTAACTCACATGAGCTAACTCTTTTTGCACCATGACACATTATTCAACTTAATGCTAAACTCACTGACATCACTGTAAGTCTATAAGTTATGTTGTTGACACTTCTCGCAATAATGAATGTCTACTGTACAATATTTAACACAATAGATTTCTGTACTCATGGGGATCACAGCAGAGCACACCAAAAGTTTCATCAGATTAAAAATAAGAAAATCAATTGTGTGGTGTTCATAATAATCAGTATAAATATGTACATGATTTACAAAAAAAATGGAAATTTACATTAAAATTTACCAACTCATTCAACACAATATTTTCCAAACGAAAAATGCCACAACACGCTCATAAATACCAATCAACACCCATCCAGAGGGAATGATCATAAAACCCATAGCAAACAACAACATATTTTTAATTCCATTCAGTAATAATGGTCACTTTCAATTCAAATGACCAATTAAAATTTGTCAAGGGCATGTTTGAAATACATCACATTCATCAACAAAAAAAAAGAAAACAAGTCCAACTTAAAATTCACAGTTGATTTCACAAATAAGAATGTATTGATGATAAAGAATAATATCACACATTGTGTTGACCAATCTGTCTGACAGAAATTTTCTTTAATACGGGAATATATTCACACAGACATCCAACTACTTTTATGGAATGAGGACTGCACCAAATGTGCCCATGAGATCCTCAAAATTGCAAGTGCACCAACCTCAGCATGAGCACACATTTTTATACCGATGCCTCACTGATCTGACCACTTCAACAATAACACACACTTGGAAGAAACTAACATGTAAATGGTAAAAATCACACTTTAAAAAAGTGGTAAATAGCAATTTAGTATTAATAATATATATTGGTCACTGTAATAACAATTATACATGTATAGCATTGGTATGTCTATTGCATAAATGCCATTATTACAAAAATGTAATAAAAATGCAGAATGATCCCCAACATGTGGGTTACACTTGCTTTCATGCTTCACTTAATAGCTATTTTCATATTTAGATATGACTATTTTAAAGTTTGAATGGGCAATTTCCTTATCACAATGTTCTTGGTAAAAACATTCAAGACATTCACCTGACTGTTCCCACAAATGGAATGGTTTGATACGAACACAATACAAAAGTACCAGTGTAACAAGAGCAATTCCGTACACCTTTTCTTTCAATTACATCATATCTCTTTGTAATTAAGGGACCATCACATATGTGCTAAGCTCACCCTTTCACTGCCTCCTTGAAGGAAAGCCTAAATTTCCTTCAAATGTAATGAAAAATGCACGCCATCATCCTATCTCATAATGCATTAATGAAAAAGTAAAATTTTTTCCTCCCAGAATCAACATGATTAATTTTGACAATAAATTATGACAATAACTACAACACACTTCTTCACATACAAGACAAGGACAAATTTAAAATGATTAATGCTGGAATGCTTGAAAATCAGAATCATGCCCTGATAGATAAATTATATAATTCTTGCCCAGCAACTTACAAATGCAAAACCACATTTAGGAAACTTGACTGAGTGATTAAAACATCATCTACACCAATAAAAATACAAAAAGTTTATTTTCTTAATAATTAGCCAACTTTTCACATAATGACAAAATTACTCATGGCAACATAGAGAAAACTTACCTTGACAACTACCCAGGTTATTTCCTTCATTTAAAACAATGATTTCATGGAAAACATTTAGAAGACAGAACAAGAAGCCCTCTATTTCTTATGCCAATTACCACCAAAATCAATCTCCAGGATAATCATAAAATTAAGAGAGCTGTAATTCATTATATTGAATTCTATTTAAGAAGGAGTAATCCAAAATCATTGAATAGGAACACATTTCAACATTTGCTACAATACTTCCTCAAATTAATAACACTTTCAACATTTCTCTCCCAGTAACAACTAATGTTGTTAAGCTTATTTCATTCTTAACCTTAATTGAAATGAGAACTTTTTTAAACATTATGTTCCTTGTCTTCTTTGGGACTCTTTCCACATCAGACTTGTTTACTTTTCAGCTCAATCAAATATCAAATCAGCCTGAAAGATTTAGTTTGTAAGCCTTCCTTACCACAATTTGAAGCATTTATCAAATTTCCTCCCAAAACATGCAGAGGGGAGGAAACACAGAATAGTTAGATGCTGGAAACTCAATAAAAATAGGCTTTTAGTTCATAGCAATCGAGCACAGACTATTGGCAGCCCTATTGAGTTTTAAAATAGGAGGTCTGTAGCCGTTTCTGCACTCCAGGTAACTCCCTCTTCTGTTGGTTTAAGATACTCTTGCTCATCCTCAGCTGGTTTGCTTTCTTTCGAGGATGTATCACTCGTGCTTGCAACACTACTGCTGCTTGGCTGTGGAACAGTTCGAGTGATCCCAAGCTGGAAGTCCTCTCCTATCTGGATCTTACTAGGGGTGTAGCTGGATAGGGAGCCGCCTAAGGGGAAGCCAAGCAAGGGGAAATGGGTTAGGCTAAATAGATTTGCAGAAGGAATTCTAAAATTAACCTTTCAATTGCCAGGAAAACTATAAATTATGCTAGTTATAATGCAGTGCTCTTTGAAAAAGTCTAAGAATACTTTCTTTCGGCAGTGACAGTGGAATAAAAATACATACCTATTATTAGGAAAGACGCTACAATATATGAGGACCATTAACGGAAAATATCTATAAGCATTAAGAAAATTATATTCAAAGAAAAATCACGCTAACTCATGTCTACAAGTGTAAATTTTACAGAGCAAAGTATCAAGCTCTATCAGAAATTTACCAAGAAAGTTAAAAGGCAAAAAAATAAAAAAAGAAGGAAAACTAATGTAATGCTCTCTATATGTATGAGATCAGCATAATATGGCCTAATTATTTTTAGGAAGTGTGAGCAGCTTTAAATATGCATGTTCAAGGACCAGGATATATAATATTGAGTATAATAATAATATTAAATGAGACTGAATAAATAAACGAAGAGATTGGTGACACTAACAGGAATAACTAGCCTAGAGACCTTCATGGCAAGGGTAAGAAATGACATGTTCCAGACAGCACACAAGGATGAAAAGAAGGACAGTACAAACACAAGGACCAAAATGCAGGGGAGAAGTACTTCAGGGTTCTACCCTGAAGATAATGAGAGTCAGCTATAGAAACATCAGTGTTCTACCAAGCTTTTTGTATGAAACTCATGATAATTCCATTCAAAATTCGTGGATATTTCAAGTGGATTTCAAATACATTTTCACTTCACTAGTAAAATTTTAAATACATTTTCATTTCACTAGTAAATCCAAGCTGTTTGAATTTAATCCTCGGTATTTTATGAGTATTACAGTACATGTACAGTCCTGTTCATTAAAAAATTACCACCTCGGAGCCCTGTTCAAAAAAAAGTTACCACCTCGGAGCCGAAAAAGTTCTAAGTCCGCACTTTAAGGAAATGTGTCAACACTGTGCCCCACCCCTCACCCTGAGGGGGGGGGCGTGAACGAGAACCCCTCCTCCCCGTAGTCGGGCAAGTAGAAAGGCCGACGGAAGGAAGATTTTGGCCCGCGAAAGGATATTTTGTGAGGGGAGGGGTAGGGTTCGGGCTTCCGTTTGCTTTATGAGAGGGCGAACCGACCGCACAAAGACCTCTCGCAGTCGACGACTGATACATGACGGAAAGCCCAACATATCCCCACGGCTCGTTTCGTTCTTTTTAAATACTTTTTTCTTACGCGAATTTATCAGCGTTAAAAATGACTGACGTTTTGACGTATTTTCGTTGTAAGTCATTCATTGTGGTGCCGACATTCCTATTATTATTATTTGTTGAGTTTGTGCTTCTTCAATCCTCTCAATTATTGTGTTTAGCCTTCACCCTATTATCCAGGATCTTTGCATAGAGGCAACACCCTGACGACTCCATCCATTTTTCTCTGGGCGGGCAATAAACTGTACAGCTGTTGAGGATGGTTGAGTTAAATCAGTCTAAGCAAGTATAAGCGAGAGAGAGGAAATATAATTCTAAGTATATGCAAGAGGGAGGAAAATTTAGGTTGTCGTTACACTCACATATGTATGAAATATCGATTAGAATGTCGAAGTAGAATGTTTTCTTTGGAAAACGATGAAGGCACGACAGTCTTTATGCAACGAAAATGGTATTATGAATACCACAGAAGACTATTTAAGGAAGTGGAATAGCATATTTTCCCTTCTTTAATCAGGTAGACCGAGGAGTAAACTGTGGGATGTGGGGGAACCCCCGCCCTCACGAAACTCGGGTGAAAAGACCTACCGACCACGGGACCTCTCCTTCTCTCCCACTCCCAGCAGTATACAATGTCGCCGCCTCATTCCATCCAAATTCCTTCGCAGATCTCGCTGGGAAGTCCACCCTTTCCGACAAGCTGAGGAGGTGGAAGGGGCTTTCTTTCACTTCTGAGCATTTATTGCCCACCCGGTGTTTAAGTTGGCGAGTGTGCGAATCCAGCACAGCCAGTTGTTAGTCCACGATAGATTTACGCTCGAAATTGAGCAAAACAAGCATTGACAAACAAATTGGTCGATTTCACCAAACGCATAGGAAGAGTGCGAAAATTCATTTTTAAATCCGCACGTCCCTCCTCTTCCTTGCTTTTATATGAAAAGATTCGCAAAATAAATGTGGAAGTCCAACGACCTACCCGCGAAACTGGGACACGTATCATTTCGTATCTGCCACAGCTCTTCCCATTGCGGAGTTGGAGGAACGATGATAATTCCACATGCCATTTTGCCATCAATCGGTATTGCCATATCGAGTTACAGGGGGCATAATGAACTTAGTGAGGCTAGGTAGTAACATAGTGACAAATGTGAATACCTTTTCCCTACCTTTACCTCGTTTCACCTTTTTTTAATTCTTTACGTTTCCAAACTATACTACGCCAGGTTTATTTCCTTACCATTCTAAACTATTTCAAACCTTTGGAAACATAGTATATCTATAATACGTTTCGTGATAGTTTCATTTTTTTATTTACAGGGAAAGTATGTATTATATGAAATACAATTGACCGTATTCATAATGGTTCCGCTGCGATGATTCGGCGTGTTTGAATGCGCTTTTGTTTCATTGCGGTTAATTAATAAGAGTCACTTGTATAGTCATTGTAAAAAAATAATAAAGACTATTTGCTACTTTTTTCAAATGCGATGTAAACAAAACATAGTCAGACTGTGAAAAGCGCAAGAGTTGATATTTGAAGGGTGTCCTGGGAAATCATTTTGATAAAAGAGTCTCTGCCTCTCGACACAAGTTCAATAAAAATTATGGAGAATTAGGTTGCAGTGTAATATACGCCGGTGAGACGTAGTGGTGCCAAGCTGTTGTGAACGAGGGATATTTACCCCACTGAAATTCGCAGATATTTCCCTCTTTCTTCCTCACTCATAAGCAAACGGAAGCCTAAAACGACCAGATCGAATGGAAGGGGCGATCAGCATAAACACCACTTCGTCCTTCCTTCGGCCTCCAGCCGAAAAAGAAGCCGCAGGCCCCTTTCAGGTCACTTTTTAGAGGGGTACAGCCTTTCCTCAAGCCAGGATGGAGGGGAGGGTTGTTTCGTTTGGAATATTTATTGCCCGCTCAGAAAAGAATGGATGGGGTCATCAGGGTCTTGCCTCTTTGCAAAGATCCTGGATAATTGAGTGAAAGCTGAACTCACTAATTGAGAGGACTGAAGAAGCATTAGAGATTTTAAGGTTAATTCATAAGAGTCACTTGCAGATTCAAGTTAAAAAAACAAAAACGAGAGAAAACATGCGATGCAAACTCCAGTAGCTAATGCCACGTTTTTCAAATGCGATGTAAGCAACACATAGTCCGACTGTCAAAAGCGCAAGGGTTGATAATTGAAGGGTGTCCTGGGTAATCATTTTGATAAGTCTCTGCCTCTCGATACAAGATCATTAGGAATTATGGAGCATTCGGTCATTAGGTCGCAGTGTAATAAAAGCCGGTGAGACGTAGTGGTGCCAAGTTTCGACATTGCATGGCAATAAGATGTGTCTGTCCGGCAACCAGTAAATTTATTCCCCAGTAATTTCTACCTCAATACAAAAACTGAGCGCAGGCATAATTCAAAGATTTAGTTGTTCGAAATTGGTGCCCAAAGCATTCGATAAGCATTAAGCTATTTTAATCATTATTTGAAGTAAATAAATCTCCTAAGTGAAAGTTTCATTACTATTCGCAGGGAAAAATATCTAATTAAATATCGAAGACGCGTAGTCACATTATTCCAAACGCGACAAAGGAATAATAACTGGATATGAAAGAAAAATTCATTGCTTTTTATTGAAACCATTAAGAGGATATTCCTAGCGCATTTATACATCGCCGCTAGAAACATTTTGCCCGTAATTTTCGCGAGAATGGGATGTATTACAATTCGAGCCTGACATCGTCAGCTACAGTACTGCAGAATCAAGGGATCTGGTTTCGAATCCTAGTCCAGACAATTGATTATTCTCATTAGAAATTTGACATATTCGTGAAGTAAATTGCGTCATCAAATTCCACTCATGCCGCGTATATCCATGCACCAGGCGAGATTGAAGAAGCACTTAAATGCACTATCTAAAATGCTAAACAAACTCAACAAATAATAATAATAGGAATGTAAGCACCACAATGAAATACATATAACGAAAATACATCAACACTTCAATCATTTTTGACGCTAATAATTTCGCGTAAGAAAAAAGTATGTTAAAAAACGAAACGAGCCGTAGCTTGCTGGGCCGTGTTAGGATTTCCTTCATGTAGAAGTTGTCAACTGCGAGAGATCTTTGAGCGACCGAACCAAGCCATTGCCCTTTCATTCTCGCCCAGTCATAAAGCAAACGGAAGCCCGGACCCTACCCCTCCCCTCACAAAATATCCTTTCGCGGGCCAAAATCTTCCTTCCGTCGGCCTTTCTACTTGCCCGACTACGGGGAGGAAGGGTTCTCGTTCTCGCCCCCCCCCCCTCACGGAAGGGGGGGGGGGGCGCAGTGTTGACACATTTCCCCAAAGTGAGGACTTAGAACTTTTTCGGCTCCGAGGTGGTAACTTTTTTTTGAACAGGGCTCCGAGGTGGTAATTTTTTAATGAACAGGACTGTACATTCCAGGAAAGGATTTCACCTATGCTTCAAGCTCACCAAAATTAGATACGATAAAAATATAAATTCAGATATTAATCAATTAAGGGCGACTGGCATTGGGTAGTGTTGTAATGGTGGTTGCCAGCAATCAGGGTGGGTATTACCGTTGGTTTACCAAATAAACCACCATATTACATTAGGCTCAATGGATTTAGTTCAAACTTTGATTGCCTGATTCAAATTAGTTTTAACAAAAACAACAAAGAATTGAATTTCAGCACATACATTTATGCTGTTTAAATGAATCTATTTTGGCTAAACTTAGAATTTATTGGGCACAATATATAATTTCCTTCATACAAAACTGATGAAATTTGGGTAACATCGGCCATACTTATTGCAAATTTTACTGTGTTGATTATTGAAAGTCTCTAAAACTATCCCCATCTATAAGAAGGGCGACGAAAGCTTTCCATCTAGTTACAGGCCCATTTCAATTATTCCAATTTTTGGTAAAATACTGGAAATTATAATGAAGTACCAACTTAATGAGTACTTTAATAGGAACAATATTTTCTCCCAATTACAGTTTGGTTTTCGCAAAGGTTTCTCTACCACTTCAGCAGTCCGGCATATTGTTGATGTTATTTTAGATTCTTTTGAAGATAAATCTTCAGTTACATTAACAGCATGTGATCTTAGTAAAGCATTCGCCTGTGTCTCTCATCCAATCCTAATTCAGAAGTTACAGCACTATGGTATCAGGAATATCGAATTTAAAACACCTTGAATCTGTCAGATCGTTCCCAGTGTGTGTGCATAAACAAGAATCAGTCTTCACCTGTTTAACTAGAATGTGGTGTCCCTCAAGGTTCTGTCCTTGGTCCTTTGCCATTTTTAATAATGATAAATGACCTCCCTAGGAATGTCCCATGCATGTATTTACTGTATGCTGATGACCACTTTTATTTCAAGTGTAAAAGACCTGTCCAAATCAAACATTATATCTAATTCCGTGTTGTCAGTAGCACAAAATTGGTTCTCAGCACATGGGCTTACTTTAAACAATGATAAAACACAAATGGCCTTATTTTCTCTTAGCCCACAAACAAACCATGAACAAAATCTCATGTTGCTTGGCTTTAAACTTGACCCCAAACTGAAGTGGGATTCTCATATATGCTCCACTATTCTTAAGCTTTCCAAAGACTTTCCCATTGACCGCCAGCGGCAAATTTATTTTGCCTTCTTCCATTGTCACCTGACCTATGGCATTGAATTATGGGGTCACACGTCAAACTCAAAAGATGTTTTCATGATGCAAAAAAGGGCTATTAGGATTATTTCTGGTGCAAACTCCATGGAGCACTGTAAACCACTTTTTATACGATTGGGTATTATGACCCTTTATGGTCACTATATTTATAAGTTTGTATGTGAGGTAAAGAAAAACCTGGGTTCATTAGTAACAGGAGTCAATGTTCATCATCATTGCACTAGGATAAAGGACAATTTAGTAGTCCCCCATAGTAGATTATCAAAAAGTACTAAATCATTTAATGTAATAAAACTAAAGTTTTTTAATATGCTACCCAAAGAGGCCAGGCTTGTCAACCTGCCAAGATTTAAAACGATTCTTTATTACTGGCTCTTGTCTAAAGTGTTTTTTTCATGACAGGAATTTGTTGAGATTAATACCTCTGAAATCAAATTTTAATTACCAGATTTCCTGTGCTTTCTTATGTTTTATGACGATGACTATTGCAGTGTACTTCTGTTATATGTCAAATAAAATATTATTATTATTATTGCACCAATGAGATATATTACTCAATGGAGTGAATTCCTAAAAGATGATAACCTTATCCTGGTAATAAATGCCCTTCCCAAATTACCTTGAAATACAGGAAACTACTCCAGAATAATAAGGAAGTATGAGCATTCCAACCTTTCTTGAGAAGGCCATGCCATGACACTTGGGCAAGGGACCAGAAGATAGATGAAGGTGACAGGCAAAAGTATAACTTTACAAAAAACAAACATTTGCTATTTCTCCATAGCTGCCCAAGAAAACTTAGAAGTACATTCCCTGAAGCCTAAGGATAAAGAAAATAGAGACACCCCTTCTTCAAATAACTTGTGAGGCAAACTAGAGTGTGATGCAATGATACAAAGTCTTGCCAGCATTCTACAGTCATAAGAAATAGTATTTGGTAACTCATCTGCTTCAAACTTACTGCAAATAACAACTGACTATGAGATATATCAAACTTGTGAGCAGTCATATGCTTCAGTAAATGTTTATCTGTATACATATGCATGCACACCTACGGCAACACATCATGGGGAAGGGGAAGTATAGCTCTCTCCAGTTCCTGTAATACTTAAAACCTAAAACTATTGTAGAGAGTAGCAGGTTTCCACAGCATACTTTATAGTTACCACATAATTTCTCTAGTCATGAGACAACAGTTTCACCAGAAGGCCTGAGGACTTCTGTAGGCTAGATCTGGAACATCTGCTGAAGTGTTACCTCGCATCATAAAGAGAAGAAACTCACGAGTCGTGTGCCATTAATAGTAGCAATAAACCCTTTGTATATCACCCTGTCCAACAGAGCATATTATCATTTTTTCACATGGATTTCCCCATATTTTGTAGCCCAAATTTCTTTTGAGATTTTGCAGAGAATATAGCTTCCATTTACAATACATATTGAATTTCTTTCTTGATAAAAAAAATTAAAGCCTTTAAAATCATATGTAATTTTTCATTTTTTTAACAGCCACTTCCCATTCTCAGATCTATAGGCAGTTCAAAAATCACTTACACTATATCAAAATTAATTATTTCAGCCTAAAAATTATTTATTAATGTCCCATTTAGAGATGCCAACTATGGATTATGCAAGTTTCCAAAAAAATCTTAGTAAAGAGACAGTATATTATTAAGGAGAAATTTAATACTCAAAATAACCAATAATTGATTTTCAGTCATCAATATTTCCCTTTATATAAGTTCCTTAAAAGTATACAGTAAGTAAGCATATACTTACTCTATGTTAAAAGGAAAGCCAACACAGAGGTACCAAGTATAAGTATGAAAAAACAAAACCACAGGACTGTCATACCTAGTTCAATTGTAAGCAATAACATAACTACCCAATTTTACAATTGCTTAATACCTCATTGGTTTCATACTAAGAAGTGGGGATCATGGTGTACCTCTGGTGGAGAGGAACAGTTTTCGCATCCAAAATTGTCCAATTTCTCCCAACGTTTTTGTGCCAGTAATTTACAAGAAGTGAAAATATTGTTTCCATGATTCTACTTTTTCTGACATAGGAAAATGTGCATAACCAGAGAAATGAAGATATTGACTCCCATCACTCCACCTCCATTGAACCACTTCCACATAATTCATCATTGATGACACCAATAAGTTCACCAATCCAAAAAGTAATGCATATTTTAACAGTTTGCAATAAACTTCTGCTAATTTACTCACTCATGCACAAAGAGTATTTGGACAACTTTGTTAAATGCTTACTTATAAATTTATGGCATATCGACAAATGGACTGATGTACAGGAGGCACTGGAATCACTGGGCCCACACAAGGAAATTATTTGTGACTACATATTTTGTAGGAGGGAAATGGCTATTCACTAGACGGTCCATGAACATTTCACCTATGGGTGGCTAATAACCACATGTATATTACAGATCTACCCATATTTTAATGATATGTCATTTTTCCTCATCCACTTCCAAATCTTAAAGCATTATTTGGGAGGTGAGTTCATCAACTAGCATAATAACCCCTGTTTTACAGTGAAATACCACTTAATTTGATCAAGTTTCATAAAATTGCTTGGAGGCTAAAAATGTATGTCAGGGCAAAACAACTAACATTGAATATACAGCCACAGTATAGAATATATATATATATGAACAGTCATGAATGCAATTTTTTATTTCATATACATTGGAAGTACGTAGTAGGAAATTTTGGGCAGTCGCTTGCTACCGATCTTGTAAAAATGTAACAGGAAAATGCATATGCTGAGATAATGAGGAGCAGGAGCTACTGATTCAAATTCATGAAAAGCATCAGTCTGCCAACTCATCGCAAGATTCTAATGAATCACAAGAAATATGCCATAAAGCTAACTAAGGAGAACAGAATGCAAGCTAATTCACAGCAATTTTTGCTTCTAGGAAGTTGAAGAATGAGGAATGGAAAAAGGACTTCTAAATATGCAGCATATGATCAAAAGCGGCATAATATATAATTAATTATAACTATGAACTGGTTTTGAGTGACTAAGAGGTATTTAGGTAATGCAATGGATATTACAAAATAAAATCAATTCAAATTCTAAATGCAGAATTCTGGAAGAAGCTGAAAAGGGGTAAAGAGACTACACCACTGAATCTTCATCGCCAGTCCAATGACGTAGTAACACGTAAGTGATTTCTGCAAATGAAGAGAAATTTAAAATGAATTTTCGCATAGTAAAGTGTAAGGTATTACAGAGAAGGTTCAGAAACACACTGTAACTGCCATTATTGGAAGACATCTCTCTGAAAATTGAAAATTTTATCAAGTACACCACACATTAAAAATATCCAGCTGCTCACCGAGTTCCATATATCCAAAGGTAATTCACTGGGATCAAAGTGCAATGATGCCATGAAAGATTTTATGCAAGGAAAAATATTAACAGGTTAAAACTATTATCCATTTTCCATGGAAATATTCTCAAAACAACTATGTATGACAGAAAAACACTCCTTCCATGGTGCTACAACCTGGTGTGGGTCTTGGCCATCTGTAGAACTCTTAGTCATTCCTCTCTTTTCATCGCACAAGTTCTTCAGTTCCTCAATCCAGTGGCATTCATATCAACATCTATGCTATGTAAATCTTTTTTACTCCTTGGCTTCTATCCATAGTAATAATAAATTTATTATTTTCTATGCTATTCAACCACATTTTTTGGGGCAGCCCTGATTCTTCTTCCCCTCTTGGTTTCCCATGGTTAATCTTTTTGGCATTTGATAATTCTTTATCTTAGTGCAATCCCACCCCATATTATTCAGATATGAAAATACTAATGGTTGCTCTATTCTCCTGCAGTAAGAGTAGATAAACAAGACCTCGGAGACACTCGCTAATGCTGAGCGTGATGGGATATTGGGAAGCATGCGAGGGTGATGAAACAAAGGGAATGATGGTCCCTGCCAGAGACCTCCAGTACCGTGGTTCGAAAAAATAAATAATTTTATTTTGGAATGCTATAGCGTGCAAAAGTTGCGATTCCCTATGTACATGCTAAGAACAGGGGTTAGATGAGAGGGACCATCGTAGCAACCTACCTGTTGTGGCAAGTGAGGGGGCCATTGAGCTGGGAGGTGGAGTATGCACAGTCGAAGAACTGCTTGGCACTGCAGTCGCCTGAGGCACTGGCGGCGGAGACTCGTCCAAGTACGAAGACTCTGAAGGATACTCAAATGTTTTCGTTGCTTCATCGTTGAATGTGATGCGTAACTGAGGGGAAAAAGAAAATGAAACAGTAAGAGAATAGTAATATGTCAAACTATAACTAATTTTCCATAACATTTAGTGCCCATATCTTTCAAATAAGTGTGAGATAAGAATAAAAGAATACTGAAATCAAGGGGACTTCATGTACAATAGATATCTGTTTTTCAATTCATTATGGCTCAGTATTACAGGTGCACAACCATTTTTAATAAAAATTCATGAAAAAGAAAAACAATTTACAGATAAACTAAGATTTTAAGAGCATACATGTTCATAAAGATTTTTCCTTAAGTTTCGCTTACAACCAATTTCCAGACAGCTGTGGAGATTGTTTTTAGGAGCAACCATTGGTAGTAAATTCATTCGGATGTTCAAGAGACAATCCAGATACCCACACTCTTGGAATTAAAGCATACGTGCTTGCCTTAAAGATAACTGCGATGCCTGGGAAGAGGGAGTATGGAATACCCCTATGTAAAACAGGGGGTCCAGGAATTTTGAAAAATATACATCTTAAAATGACTTTTGAAGGTGTTTCATTATGCTATGGAAGGGGATCTATAGCTGTACTATTAGAATGTGTTAAACACACCATTTTTAAGTTTTTTTTAATCAATGGAGGGGGGTTACAACCCCCAGAACCCCCCCTGGATACGCCTATGATTGAGGAATGGATGGGACCTGTTTTAGCTTGTAGGGGGGATGAAAGAAGATCCCCCGATATGCCTGCAACTGGAGATTCGATGTCTTTTCGGAGCTACGAGCGTCCAAAGTTGGCCAAAACACGTTTTTTTATTCTACAAGGCAATATAAGATTTTTAGAGATTTAAAAGCATAAGATACTTGCAGGTAATTTAAAGACCCTTAATTTGAGCCGCAGTAAGTTTGATTTGATTAATATGTTATTGCAAAATTAACGAAAACCGTCCAAAACGGCCATTTAAAAAAAATTAATTATCACAAAAGCAATTTTTAAAATGTTTGATCATGTTAAAAGGAAGCTTTTCCAATTCCAATTCGATCGAGAGTATGTAAAGGTCAATCGGTTAAATATACCGGTTATATATATCGGTCAATATAATTATGAAAAAATAGATGCGCGCACTCAATATTAGTAATTATTTAAAGTTAGTACTTATTTTGTGTTTAAGCAAAACTGAAAAACTTAAAAATGCGTATAATAACCGTACAAATATGTATTATTATTAAAAACTATTAATGTGGTTGTAAATATTTTTTCAAGCTACCCCAGATAAAAAAAAGAAACATAGAAAACGGTTGAGTTTTCACGGATATATGGCGAATTTTCCGCGCTCCGCCAATCTGAAGTTGCGTTTTCAGCTTTTGTCTCGGGCGCGAATCTCTCGTCGGCTATCCCCATCTCTGTGCTACGGTACCTCTGAGTACGCTCCACTTTATATGCTATTTTAAGTACCTAGAATACTCTTTTTTGAAAAAAAAAGTTTGGCTTTCGAAAATATAAGTCTTTTACTATCTAATGCTGTTAAATTCATTTCTTAATTGTTGTGTACAAAGCGGCTGCGAAATTTTAAAAACAAATTCCTAACTCCGGCTCTATGGGTCGTGGGGCACTTTTCTTTATTTTTTATCTTTGTTTTGAAGCCAACTTTCGATTTATTTAAGTTAGAATCTCGTAAAATGTATGAACAATGCTGTGGCTCGAATTGTTTATAGTAAAAAAGTAACCCCTTTTTGAAGTAAAAAATAAGAAGTTATTATTTAATTTTTTCATTGGTTTTTATTAACAATGGTAAATATAACTCTTCCAGAAGTAAATCCATTTTGAATTGACCCAAAAAGTTTATTCACAAAAAAGTTATGGCTTTCAACATTTAGCGTCTTGGGATAAACAAATTAACATATCTCAGCAAAAAATTAACCGATTGACCTTTACAAATTCTCGATCGATTTGGATTTGGAAAAGCTTCCTTTTAAAATCATCAAAACCTTTAAAAAATTGCTTTTGTGATAAAAAAATTCATTTTTATAATGGCCGTTTTTTACTGTTTTTCGTGAATTTTGCAATAACAAATTAATCAATTGGAAATTACTGCGGCTCAAATTAATGGTCTTTGAAGTACCTACAAGTATCTTATGCTTTTAAATCTCTCAAAATCTTTTTTGGCTTGTAGAATTAAAAAACGTGTTTTGGCCAACCTTGGACGCTCGTAGCTCCGAAAAGGCATCGAATCTCGAGTAGCAAAGAAATCGGGGGATCTTCTTTCATCCCCCCCACAACGTAAAACAGGTCCCATCCATTCCTCAATTACAACCCTGAAATCGCAATTGTTGTCTCTTTTTCTTGGACTAATAAGCTCTACCTACCCCGTAAGTACAACACAAATATGAAGCTCTGAACAAGCTTTCAGCCACTTTATTGCAATTTTAACATCATTCATATGAATGCCCTGAAAATAAATATGCTAATTTTATCGCACACTTAAAATTTGAAAGATCCCTTTCATCTTGATTGACATAGTGAATAAACAACAGACCAGATTGGTGACTCATATTTTTTTATTCAACATGCAAAAGTATCGACCCAAGAAAACAGGCATCACTAATACATTCAGTACTGTAATAATTCCACTTCTCCTTGTGAATAGAAGAAAAAAGATAAAAAAACAAGTTTCCAACCAACAAAACGCGATGCTCCATCTTAGGGATTTATATAAGCATTTCTTGACATATTTACTGAACTTTTACCACATCAGTTCTCTCTCTTGTTTAGATTTTTAATTTTCTTCTCTGAAGCAATCTACCACCTTAAGTCCTAACCATTCTTACTCTTAAAACTATTTGCGTCCCGAGAATTCTCCAGGTAAATGAACTACTCTAATTTATGCTAGGTTACGAGAACATGATGAACTTCCCTCTTTCATAATCATCATTTTTCTACCTTGAGATTGCATAACTGCAGCCTCCCCATCCTCCCCTACCCCACGTTAACTCGTTTATTTTCATGTAGCTTTTCTTTCCCAGGCCCCTCTTCGTTTCCCTAAGGTACCGTATATACGCGTTTATAAGGCGCGCGCTTTCTCGCGTAAATCAGCATGAATAACAACTTGCAATGCGTCAGCCGTCAGGCACAAGAATAGTGAAGACTTCGGGTTCTCCACCGAGTCAACATCTGCCGACATTTCGATGTACGAGCTCGGACGGATGTACGCCCATCCGTCCGTCCGGCACAGATACAGACCAGTTTCACCCAGTGGAGAACCCGAGCAGCCTTCACCAACAGCATACGCCGGGAAAGCATCCTTCTTCAAACACGAGAATAAGTGTGAAAGAACGTCCCTGCACTAACAGCCTGGCGCCCGGCTCCCTACCACGATGGGTACTGTATAATGTAAAGTATTATGCACTGAAATCAACGACATTCTCCATTACATTTTTCACCTTGTCTAATTCCTATCTCTCCCGCTTCCTGTAAAATCACAATGTGAGTGAAAATATTTTATTTCCGATATTTATAAAATTGATGACGTAGGTAAATTAATAAAGGAGAGTGAAGTAAAATACAGACCATAAGGTCAATAGAAGCCAGACTATTTTCCCTGCAAGTGCGAACCGCATTCAAGGGTTTACCGTTTGCTACGGCTACTGTTATAGAAGCAAACTCCATGTGTAAAAGCCGCCTTCACGCGAGGGCGCGCAGTTCACGAGAAAATAGAAAAAAAGGTTTATTATCCCATGAGCATTTGCTCTCATAGGGCAAGATTTTACACATTAACATATCTTAGTTCCGATAAGAAATACAATAGTAAACAAAATGCAAAACATGCAAATATTGGTCTGTTCATCAGAGATGAAAACATGTTTTACAAATTAAGGAAAACGAAAAGTGTGTTATTAAAAAATATATAAATTTTATATTAAATTATATTAAAATATAAAATATACATTATATAATTAACAAAAAACATATATAAGCAATGAGTGATATAAGTAAGGATTAAAAATAGTAAAAAAAATACTAAACATGCAAATGTTGGTCTCAATTTTCCAAAGATAGAACAAAATACGGTAATTGCCCCTCGGTCTTCCTCGGGCGTCTTGCTAAATTCCGTGGCGTGCTTCCGATTCAATTTCCCTTGTCACTACTGTACGTTAATGATGAATGTCTTAGTCAGCCCGTCATAATTTACGAGCAAGTGACCACCTTGGCCCGACACACACAATCCTACCCTCAGAGTTAACTCGGAGATCCTACCCACCAGTTTAGACTCAGAGCACACGGGCCGACATGTTATGACGACGAATAAAAGCACAGGCCCGCCTTGGATAGCAATTCAGGTTGATTTTTACCGTTCACGGAGGTATGCAACCAGTTAATAAAAAAACTCCACGGGAAGGTCTGCATCGCGTTCAGGGCCATTCAGCCACAAGGACATGAAAGAGCAATGGCCAGTGACTTCTTTTAACCACCAAGGCGTTCACGCATCGAGCACTTTCTAATGGCAACTGCTTCCGTCTTTCAGTTACACTAACGGTTAACATTCTGTTCAGGCGAAAGATTTATCGAGAAATGTATTCACACCAAACAAATATGCAATGCGAGAATGTGGCTCGGAGTCACTGAAGGATTTTAATACAGCGAGTTCTGTAGCGATAACACATACTACGTGAGTATGTCACCACAATCTGAAACGTGGATTAATGTGTTGACCGTTCCAAAGTGGAAAAATATCATGGTTGCAAAATTCGAGTAGTACCATCAAAATACATCTAAAGAGGTTCGAGAAGCTATAATCATTTGACTGAAGTTACGCCAAACCTATCCGACGGACAACGTATCAACCTTGAAGTGCTCTCCACATGGCACCCAGGTGGGGATCTGGGGTCCTCTGAAAAACCTCCGCCACTGCCGGGATTTGAACCCGGGCCTAATGAATGGGAAAAATACGCGTTACAGTCGACCAAAAACGGAAATTGAAACTTAAGATGGGTTACCGTGAGTTTTCAATACCATGCTCAGATTTTATCTTTTATTTATTTGATTAATATGCTTGTTCTAACTATTCGATAGATTCACCCACCTACAATAAAAATAACTAACTACAATCCATCCGGGATATAGAAACTAAATTTACATGGTAATAACCACAAAAAGATAATAATAGCTAACCATATAATGATCACGGAGTACTATCTCATTTTGAAGGCGGAGAAATTTGATGTTTCCTGAAGGCGCACTATAGCTAAGTCAATCGCACGGCCAATGATTCTAGCTCTATGACTGTCCCACGGAAATAGGAACTTAGACAAGAACTTTCTGCACGGTTGCTCACTAAAGAAAAGCAATATGAATAGGGTACATGTGTCACAAACAGACTGAGAGAATCACCACTGAAGAAGTCCTACGAAGATTTGGTAAGGAAATAAGTTTAGTGAACACTGCAAAGGAGAAGAGAAACACTTATTGAGCACATTATACGACACAAAAGCCTCTTGCAAACAGTACTGGAATGAGAAATTAAATGGGAAGAATTACTGAAAGAGACCAAGGATGGAATACATCAGGCGAATTGTGAAGGACATTAATATGAAAGAGAGATGAGTGGAGAGCTGCATCAAACTAATCTACGAATTTAGGACTGCTGATGGTAACATCCGATCACATTCGGAGAATTATTTGAACCATACTAACATTCAATTCGCTTCACTGCCATCGCGGATTAATACGACAAATTAATCGTTCACAGGCTAAACCTGATCCAAGCCTTGTTGGCATTCAGCCAATGCGCTTGTTAATCACAAGACTGCTCGCCGGTTTGGTCCGGTATGATGTGTCCGCATAGAAAATAATGTCACGAACCATTACGCAGTATAAACAGAAAACTTACAGCAACCCGACGACTATTTACCCTTGGCGCCGTTGGCCGAAAAAAGGCTAGCTAGTGTTTAATAAAGAGCGAGAAAGGGGTTCTTAAGGATTCAGAGAAAGATGAAGTAGCTTCCCCTTCTGGCTGCATTAGCCGAAGGAACTTAAAGACAACGATAAACATCATTGCGGTCCTTTGTGGGTCATTCTACACATGCGTTGACAAGTTATTGAGGTCAAACAACAGCAATTAACACTTTATCGTGGCAGATTGTGGCCACGTTATGCCGCAACTATTCACAACTCTCGCCCTTTCGGACCTTCGTTAGAAAGTCAGTCTAAAGTCCGCTAAAAAGGCTATGGCGCTGGGACCAAGTAAATTAAAGTCGATATACTTTCTAACCGTCAGCAACTTCGTATGCGTGACTTTAGCGAGAAAACATAATCGGACGAGCGTGGAAATGTCGTTTCTTCTGCAGCAGTAACTTATTAACTACCATATTTCAAGTGAAATTCATAGGATAGCACAAAATGCCACGAGCCAACGCCCATGAAGTAGCCGCGAATTGCTTTTAATAGGTCAATAGAATAAATTAATCATACAAATCCATAATATAGATGCTTGGGTGGTAATTTTCATTCAATTATCATACCGGAATATGATTTTACGAACCAAAGTGGCGGTACACAGTTAACGACTTTAAAGAACCGCTCTGTTTTCATCGTGTTGAACGTGCAATGAAATTTTGCGAAAGAAAAACTATTTATTTCAGTAATCAAAAAAGGTAAAAAAGCCAATTAGGGCCCTTGATTTAACAGTGTAGCTGGCTCAGAACTTCCTCCACCAGGAACAACGGTGGAGTAGGCATGGGCTAGAGGAGTCATAGGCGGTTCTAGAAGCGTCTGAAGGTGGGGGGGGGGGGGTCACCACCGGAGTATAGGGGGTATGGAATACCCCCCCATTTAAAACGGGGGGTCCGGGAATTTTGAAATGTATACATCTTAAAATGAAGTTTTGAAGGTGTTCTATTACGTTATGGAAGGTGATGCATAGGTGTACTATTAGCATGTGTTTAACACATAATTTTTACATTTTTTTATCAATTGGGGAGGGGTTACAACCCCCCCCCCCCTAGATACGCCTATGAGAGGAGTCACTGGTATTCGTTAAAAACGTTTACCGTATCCGGATCCCTTATCTCACCCGTGAAAGTTTCTCGCATAAGTCCTAAATGCGCCACATTTCACTCGAAGCATAGTTGGTTCATCACATTTATTATATTTTGAATGAATACGAGAACACACTTGTCTATCGCTCTCCCCATGCGCTGAAGTCGAAATTCGATAATGTAATTCCCACGTAGATTTCGTATTTCTAAATGAAATAGCAGCCATCTTTCACTGTGTACACATTCCCCTGTATGCCATACATGACAGCCATTTCATGCCGTCTAGGATGACATACAATTCTTAACCTATTAGCATCAGGGTCAAATGCCAACGACAAATGCTATCGGAGTCACTCAAATTACGAAGAGAACAATGAAATATACATATTTAGCGGAGCATACTGGAAAAAGAAACTGAAAAATAAAATTCCTTTATACTTCCCATATTTCCAAAGAGTCGTTTCCAAATTTCCTCGCGCTTTTAAATACTCGAAGTTTGAAAGACAGCCATAATTTATCCTTCTTAAGTGACTAGTAAACTTTATTCGTCCACCCCTCTCTCTCTCTCACCATTCACTTCACGGTCATTAATCTGTTTAGTTATTGGACTATCATCCACGACATTCTCACATTCCAAGCACAATAATTTTATGCATGTTCATTGCTGGAGCATCTATTCCACATTCTTTCATGACCCACTCATTCATTATCCTATCCCTCCTACTTTTAACGCAAACACCTTTCAGACGCTCCGTGACCTATGAATTTACTGTGATATGTGACGTAGAATTATGACATATTAAAAGTAATGCATAGCATGCATTCACCTTTTTCTGCTTTTCAGGCGCTATCATAGTCCCAACAATTCACCACCGCTTCCTGTCACATTTCCCATTACACGAGCTACCAGAGTTTACAACACACCACTATCCGAGACCGGAATCGAATCTGCGACCTTTCAGTGGGCAGGCAAGAACATTACCCAACTCACTGCCCGGGAGACTTACTCCTGATGATATGATCGTAACCTGTCGAAATCCGGAGGCTTAATAAAAACTCAAACATCCCACATCATCATTACCCGTTCAATACTACGATTGGTTTAGCTCCAGCCCTCCATTCTATCCCGTCCTCTCCCAACTTCTTCAAGAGGAAGTATACTTTACTAAGCACTTGTGATAATAAGAACATGATAGCCCTGAGTGTGCATATCTGTAGATGTATTGTTTCAAATTTCAGTTTGATGAAGGATCTATTGTTGACGGGCTTTATTTCTATGAATTTTAAATTGTAGTGTTTGTTATCATTGCATATAAATTGGGATTTTGTACGTTGGCATAAGGCATTTCTGTTGCAAAAGGTGTTATTATTGTGAGACAGTGTTATGTTGGCAGCATTAAATGTTTCTACAATTTTGTTGGCTTATTTGAACCTGTCACTTAATTTTATGTATTTGTATTATGGGGCGACTAACCTCCAGAAAACTCTTTTTAAGTGCTTGCGGCTCTTCTGCTTCCTAACCCGTTGTGGTTGGCTTATGTATTAACCACTCTTGAGCATACATCCCGCACAGCGGCGGTATTTTCTCGCACACATTAATTACGCACGAGTTTTTTTTAACTAACCAGAGACGAATGCAGCTGATCCACAAGAACGAAATTAATTCCGAAGACTCCTTTTAGATTCTAAAATTTTACCTGTAGCGGACGATGCGGAGATCGTCAATACTTTGTCCGTAAATCCTTAATTAGTACGAAGCACTAACAAGGGAGTTCGTCATCGTAATATTAATGGACATAGAGTACGAAACGTCTAGTCAAGTCCCGCTATTCAAGATTTCGAGGGTCACACCCGTGAACGTATTTTCCGCCAGAAGGTCAAAGACCCCGTCACGCTCCTGATTAGGCTAGTAGGGTACCTTTATTGATTTTTCAGACACGTGCGGAAATCCCCAAACCGAACTTCACTCAAACGTTCTAAAGGCAGGAGAAAATATTTAATGGCATATCGGCAATGATATCCAAGAAGAAAGTATTGAACCTACATTGGAAGCCATATAATGTTTTTATTTCACCAAACTTAAAAGTTATAAGTGTGTTTTAACATTGGGTGTTTTTTGTATTTTCCCTGCGTCTTCCTTCCGGGTTCCACAGCAGCATTTGTTTCGAGAGTCTTTCATTTCCCATTCGTTTTACGCGTCCATACCACCTCAACTGCTGCGTTATTATTTCATCTATTATCGTATCATTAACATTCATTATTTCTCTAATTCTTGCGGAAATCCCCAAACCGAACTTCACTCAAACGTTCTAAAGGTAGGAGAAAATATTTAATGGCATATCGGCAATGATATCCAAGAAGAAAGTATTGAACCTACATTGGAAGCCATATAATGTTTTTATTTCACCAAACTTAAAAGTTATAAGTGTGTTTTAACATTGGGTGTTTTTTGTATTTTCCCTGCGTCTTCCTTCCGGGTTCCACAGCAGCATTTGTTTCGAGAGTCTTTCATTTCCCATTCGTTTTACGCGTCCATACCACCTCAACTGCTGCGTTATTATTTCATCTATTATCGTATCATTAACATTCATTATTTCTCTAATTCTTTCATTCCTTACTCTTTCTCTTTTTGATTTACCGGCTGCTCTTCGCCAGAAGTCCATTTCAGTCGTCAGTAACAGTTTTTCTGATTTCTCCGTTAGTGGCCATACTTCTCAGCTGTAGGTTACTATGCATGCTCTTTACTATGGTATTATAAATTCTCTTTTTGTTTTATTTTTTATTGTATTGTCCCACAATAAGCTATTTAATAGTGTTATTGCTTTTTTGCCTTTATTGCATCTATCCCTAATGGCTACCTCCATTGTTTTATTTTCTGCAATTTGCATCCCTAGATATTTATACTCTTTAGTGTCCTATTTGTTGCCCACCTTCTAAAATAAGATTCTGTTGCATTCTTCCCATACACATATATTTTGTTTTGTCGATACTGATATCAAGACCCCAATTTTTGTATTCTTCTATTATTTTTCTGGTCATATATTCTAAATCTTCATAATCTTGTGATAGAATAACTTGGTCGTCTGCATAGCTTAAGGTGTATATGGTACTTTCTTTCAAATGTAGATGTAGATACTGAATGTAGATGAGAGATATTAACTTATTGGACTACGTGCCAGCAAAAACATTCTTCCAAGAGTTTTATTCCGTAAACTTACTCAAGAGTATCAAGTTACCTCGATAATAATTTTCGGAATTGCACATTGCCATAAATTGACAAAAATTAGAAACCTTCAGTGTCATGCGGCGAAAAAAGGACTGATAGTGACCGATTTATCATTCATCTTCATTATATAAGCATTATTTGTTCACATTTTCGCGCTAACCCCATTAAGAATGCAAAAAAAAATTTTTAATCATGACAGGAGGGATAAGGGTGAAAGGGACAGGAATGAGTGATTTATAGAATACGAGGCGAGTGACACATGAGAGGCGTACAAAATGACAGGGAAGGGGATGGTTAAAGCCAGTTTATAGTAAATAATTATCCCCAAATTAAATTAAGCGCTTAACGTGAAATTAAAAAACCGACTAACGACCGTTCATGAAAAAAATTAGCGTGAATTGGACGCCCACTCTTCGTATTTAAAAAAATGAAAAAAATGCTAGGCGTACATCGCCCACGTTGTTCTGAAAATCGTAAAAAGTTGTTACGTGATTAACGACTATGCGACGCAGCATTTTTCATAGGTACCTCTTTTTATGTTTTCCTCCTATGACACTCAGAAACATTCAACAAATGATCGACATTAAGTGCTAGGAAAAAAAGCATATGACAGGGCGCCCTTAGCTTAATTTCCGTAACTCGACACGGGTTTCACGCGTCGTAAATTACTCTACGAACGGATGAGCAAAGGAAACCCACAATAACGGTCCACGCAAACTTCAATTAGGCGTTAACGTTTTCTATACGCCAGTGTAGTTGACACCACTCAATAAATCATTTACAAACAAATACCACCACAATAAAGATAGCAATTCACACATGAAAGGTGTTTTTAAGGAGGAATCTACGTGAAGTCTGGAAGTGATAAAGAGGCTGTAATTTCTAGCGTTTTAGTCTAACTAGACATGACGCGGAATAACGGTGACCTACATGGCATGGGTGAATGTGGTGGAAGATACTTCTAAGAGAAGGAACATTAGGGAGTCTTAAGAACAGGCGGGCGGGTATGAAGCAATGTAGGAGTGCAACTGAAGTAAGAGAGGTGTGCAAGGATATGACAGCATGGGAGAAAGTACTAAAATAGAGAGTTATACCGGCCTACCGCCGAGAGTTAAGCTCTTCGGTATAAAATGTTGGCGTTGTCATAGCTCTAAAAGTCATTAATTGCAGAGGGGCCAAAAACGGCGATGGCTGCAATAATTTTTTTGTGCAATCTGCAGCATGTTCTAAGCCAGTCCCATCCCAGCCAGTCTCTAATTAAATAGTGAATAAAAACATTAGAAAATTGCTTTTTAATAGATTAGATAACTCAGGAGTAATGTCCAACATGAGCATCGTGTCTAATTTTGACGTCTTTCAGTCAAATCCAAAAAAATCGACAGTATCTGCCGGTGGAACAGGATTTTAGTACTTAAATATTAATTAAACTGCAGTAGTTGTACTGTTTATCGACTCCGAACATCTTTCAAAGAAACAAAAGCTGTGTACGCTTGACGTTTATGTAGGTGCTTTGGTGTATGAACCGATGAAATATTTTTACAATACATATTATATTGCCCTACCCCTCCACATTTCCCTAACGTAAACAAAAAGACATGTAAACAAGAGTATTATGCTTCGTTCTTAAAAAATGCGATTATTTTGTTGTGTTAGCGTCACTCTCTTTATTGTAATATTCACTAATGGAGTGTGGAAAGAAGGAAATTTGGTACCTGTCAGTAAGGAATTGCGGCTCTTATTTTATCGCTTCCATCAGTTCTAGAGATACAGCGCGGGGTAAAAATAATATCCTCCGTGTCACACTGAAACTTGCCAGATCTGAATTTTTCAACTGATTTAATCCTGGCGTGTTTTCTCCGAGTCCCCAGCGGCTCTCAGCATATTCCTTTCATCAGCTGTGTTACACTCTCTAGTAGCAGTTCTTAAAACAAGAAGTAGCGGACTTAGCGGCATACTTATTAGTACCGACAAGAGTCAATTTGACCCCTAAGGAATGCTTAGTTTTCTAAAGGTAAATTTAAGATTTTTAATCGAAATAATATGCAAATCGTTTTGAAAATGCCCTTTATTTATTACTGTTTATTTTTTTCTTGGAATAATGTTTTACAGTATTATACTATAATTTGCCATTTACACTTTGCCTTTTCCAAATTTCCAGCGATCATTGCTCAAAATTATTTCAAAGTGCATTGAACATAAATATTGTTTCCTGCATGTTAATAGGTTTCCAAAGAGTCCTGAGGAAATCAAAAACTATTGGTTTATATTTACGTATCTATTTTGAAGTAAAAACTACGCGTATACCATCAAAGTTGAATCAGGCCTTTGTAAAGATTTTATTTTAACTATGCGTACGCGTATATAAATTTATATTTGAGTGCTTATAAAAGCCTGTAAAAACTATAAAGAAAGTTATTTTAACAAAATACTATAAAACTCCATTTTAAATGACAAAACTCCAATAAAACAGGGAAGAAATAGCCTGTGGTCAAAATTATCCATATGATATCTACTAATAGATAGAAGGTAATGTACATAAAAAATATCGCTGTTATGAAGTTCTTATTTTCATATTATATTCTCCTGATAAAATAAATGAAAGTCAAGTAATATACAAGAGCAGGGAAGAACCAATAAGAAATAATGGATTGTAAAAATTGAAAAGGGGTCACAATGACCCCTCAGCTACTTCTAGTGTTACTTCCGGTGGTTCAACCGGAAAGTGACTTAAATGTCATTTCATTCATATTCTTGCCACTTATAGAAAAACGTGTCCACTAACTGATATGATCAGTAAAATGATATCATTCCACACTACTTTTCTCGCAAATCGAACTTGAACTTACATGGTGTTAAATGGGAGATTGGGAGACACGGAGAAAAATTTTATTTTCCACAAAATACAAATGCCATTTTCGCGAAAAATGCGTTAAGAAGAGAAAACTCACAAGAAATCCAATAAAAATAAAATACAGGAACCTTACTATCTTGTTTCTTAGTTATTAGCGAATTACTGTCGTAATTGAAGTCAAAATGCGGTAATCCCATACAAATGGCGCTGTAGTCGGCTCTTATGACTGAAAAAAAGTGCTCATTTAAAATTTATTCGAGGAGTAATCTGCATATTTTGCACCTTAACTTTGGTTTTCAATAGGCAACGCAGATCATCGCCGAAAGCAGAAGTTTTTAAACCAAATACACAATAATGTGAATTTTAGCATTTGATTTGACTCACACAGTCGCGGCGGAACCTCTATAACGAAGCGCGCGGCTTTTAAGGGTTCATACGCAATAATTGTGAATCAAGACGGGGGTAGAGTGAAGGGATAAGGAAGAGTAAAGAACGATTTATGGAATAAGGGATAAGTGCCACATGAGAGGCGTTAATATAGGAAATGTAGTGTGGAGAGAGGGGGAGGTATGGGGAGGGAGGATATGGTGGGGGGGTGGGGGCAGATGTGTGACAGAGCATCGGAATGGTTTTCGCTCCAGTTTCCACGCAACGGTGAACGATGAGATCGCGTCTCTTCCTTCCAACGTAACGCTTTCTGACATTTGCGCTTTATAAGATAATACATTTTCCAGGGCTGTCGCACGGGAGAGCGAGTTCGGTGGGGGAGGAGGAGGGAACTTAAATGCTAGCAGTCCACAACAGGTGGTGCCACTCGTGGAACGCGGAGAGAGAACAAAAAGAAAAACGGAATCCGTCAAAATCTTTGAGGAATGCGAAGGATTGGCACGAAGCAAGCCAAAAGTGCCTTCCAATGACGATCAACATGAGCGAGAAAATTTCCCATAGACTCCGCAACAGTTGGAAATCGTTCGAAATAAGCTCGCAGAACGATAGCGTGTCTACCGGCCATTCCGTCGCGGCGCAAAAATAGATTATATGTACTTGGGAAATAACCGGCGGAGTTTCCAACTACCAAAACTTCCCTCCGACACTTCTCCAAACATCTCACTTCTTCAAGCATCCATAAACTTGTTATCCAATGTCGCTTCCACCGCTCGCAGTCGCAAGCAATGAGAGCACCGTTTTCTTCCGAATATAAGCCGATATAGACGTAATCAAACTAAAGTTCATAGATCGCAGCACTTATCCATACCGTGCTCGAACTATAGTTACAGTGCTTTTCGTGACGTGATTCCTTGACGGACTGTTTTATTTTAAAAATTACATAACCACGTTAGAATTTCAACATTACAAGAGCCTTGTCACATAATATCGATTAAATTCTTTTACAAAACTGCGGAATTTTTTTAAATGCCTAGGCTACCATTCGGGATCAGCTAATATCCAGGAAAATAGGCTGCGTATTTGCATGTGGACCCTCGACGCACGTATCTCACGATTTTAATGCATTACAAATATTGCATTGCAAAATGCATTAAATATTTTACTTTAGAATGCAAAGGAGAAAAAATTCTAGAAAACACTAGGCAACGGAGATGACTTATATATTGCTTCTCCGACAGTCAAATCTGACAAACTAGAGGCACAGTCTAAAGATATTCTTGAAGGTGAATTCTAGATACTTTCTTCTTTCCTGTCTTCACTTTTCAAATGCGTTTAGTAACATTTGTTCTACATCCACATAGCTCAACCCACGAGCTGACGGAGCTGAATTTATGGATGAGAAAGAAGACAAAGACAATCTAATTGGAATAAATGGTGGACCTAATGAATAAACGCACTTAAAAATTTTAGGTAACTCAAAGGTTGATGATTAAAAGGGCTTGTTTATTTCCTTTCAAGCTTTTTTCAACAATAAGGGCAAAGGCAAATTTTTTAAAGTTCAGTCTACTTGATATCTCCCACCAGATATCCTCGGTCCGATCGGCGAATCAAGGTTTGACTAAGCATCAATGATTAAACTTTAGGACCCAATCCAATTATTCAAACTGGAAGGCTCTATGGGCTGATGCAACGGACTTGGTACTAAGCAAGCCGCTGGTACATAATATAGCGCAGGATAACACACATTAGATCTAAATAACGGGAAAAGTACTCGAGAGACTATGCAACAGAGAGCACTTCTGCTGCGAAAACACCTAATTTCCTCCACAAATAATTAGTCCACAAATATAAATTGACTTCCCAACTACAATGATGATTAAACTTTGTCAAGTATGAGCATCATTGTGGTAGGATGTAAAAATCGGGCCCAGTAAATTAGTAGCCACAAAAATGTTTTCACGCAATGAAAAAAGGTTTAAAAACTATTTTTTATGCACATGAAGAAACAATCGGCTGATATTATTGTGACTATGTTTAAGCCGCTCCAAAGGAGACGGTATTGCCGCCTTTTCAGTGACTTGGAAACAACGGCGTCTAAGAAATCATGCGAGCATCCTCGATAGTGTTAGCCATCACACCATGACGAGGCACACTCGGCCAGAATTAGCAGACTAATAGTATTTTTTTGATTTATAGCTTTTGATCTTCGTTTAAAAAAAATATAAATTTCTTTATGGCCATACCACTGAGGTTCCATAAATAAGGAGCGTCGATGTTATCGAGCATGAGAAGGTGATGATAAATGTTTGCACAATACCTTCGCAGAAACAATAACACAAGAGAGTTTGAACGTCGTTCTCCCGAAATTAAGAAGATAAGACAATAATAGAAGGAGTTATCTCAGCCACAATGGTACAGTTTCTTTAGTCACATCGTAAAACATGTCAGATTCTGCGTTTTAATTAATTATGTCCGAAAAAATTAATTACAAACCTAAACTTCACAACAATATACTACAGTTTCAACACACCAGAGTGGATGCCGAGAATTTAAAAAGGTTTACATAATTTTTTACATTTAAAATTTACATTTTAGTTGGACAGTGTGAACCGGACAAGATATTCTACTGAGCTTCGTACAGCGAGACAAGAACAGAACGTACCTATTCCCTTGACGTCAGGACACAATTGCGAAAAAAATGAAGCATAGATTTCGATTAGATACAACTTCGATATAAGACAGGGTGTTCTTTCCATATAAAAATACAATAATATCATACATTTTAACGAAAACTAAACCGTGAAATTCCCATATATTTACTAATTATCATTAACCGTTTATAGTATTCCACTGATTAGGGTTGGCCTTGATAGATCATTTCTACCATGGTTTGCTGCCATCAATAAAGTGTCTCTCTCCTTATATTACTTCTTTCTTCAACTCAGCACACTTCCCACCTCTCTTCATTCCACATAAAGCACCTTCAATTTCCCTCCCTCTTCCCCCCTATCCCAGGATTCCACCTTCACAATGTCTTCAACATATTCCTTTGATTATTTTACCATGCCACCAGCTCTACCGTCTCCTAATCTTCACCACCACCCTTTCTCCCCTGATATATGAGGAACTTCTTAGATTGCCTTTCTTTCCATCCCTGGAACCTTTGAAATCCTATTTCACATCCACATCTCAAAGACGTTATCGTTTTCTTTTTTTCCGGTTTTCAAGGGACGGCCACTCACCAAACTCTGTACCAATTCTTTCTCTCTTTTCAACATTAACATTGCGCTCATTTTCATCTAATATTCTGCCCATACCTAGACTTAAATTCCTATATTTTTGAGGAAAATATAAAGATAAAACTAGTAGTGTATAGATTAGGCAATTCAGCTATTTACAAAGCATTTTAAATGGATATGGACGTAATGTTAAGGGTACGGAACACACCAGAGATATCGCCAATGGTATCAGCCGATTCCACGAAACAGAAAGCGCGAATTTCTTACTTCATATTCGCGAGAAGCGAGTCTTTTAGATTCCAGGAAAGATTTAACACTACAGGTTGATAAAACGGTGGATCAGAGAATAAACGGAACGGGCAGGAACGTGATCGATCTGCGCTTATCTCGAGTGAGAGATAAGAAAGGAGCGCACGGGAGATAATAAAAAGCTTATATCAGAATGAAATACCTACAAAAGGTTTAAAAAATAAATAAAAAGTCAAATAAATTTACGTCTCTTTCATGGTAATTTATTTTTTCCTACAGAGAATCTGTAATTTAGATCAGAATTGGTTAAAATTAACGGAGAGTGAGTTCGCTTCCGCAAATTTTTTCCTATGGCTTTAAGTATCTTACACCACGAAGAAATTCTTCTTTAAGGAAAAAGGTATCTTTAAACAGTGAGATTGCCGACTGCGTAATCATGGTATTCATCGAAATACACACCTTAAATTCCTGATGAAAGTGGACAGAGGCGCTCCGATGTTAATTTGACCTCATGAAATAAAGGTAAACAAATATCACCAAGGAAACCGCAGCTTTTGGAATGCCCGGTGGTTAGTCAATGTCCTGGTGGCTTTCTTATTTTGCTTCATTCGCTTCACTGGAAAGGCACATCGAAGTCGCGAATTCCGCGTGTGCAAATTCCGAACGTAGAAAGTAAACATTAAATACGACCCCGAAAACTAATTAAAACTTGAGCGAGAATAATAACAAAGGACGGGAAAGAGACAACATATCGTTTTGTTATTATGTAACCTCACGTTCACTTCAAAGGGGGAATCACATCATTTCAACGATAAATGGAAAATCACATTTTATGAGACAGAACCGGAGGAGAGCAATGTTACCCACAGCTACGACGACAAAAAGTCAAATGTTTGCCTCATTCAGGAATATTAAAGCTCGATTTCATTTTCCACGCTCACCCCTGCATATTTACGAGATACGCATCATGTCGAAAATATGACTATTACCACTCCATCCCTCTAAATTCAGATAATACTAAATAATTTGAACAGGATGAAAAATCAATGATATAGCAATATGCACTAACATTCTTTTCGTTCCGGCCCAATATACACTGTGCAATGGGTCGCTACAATGAGAATAATTATGGGGATTTTTCGTTACTACTTCGGGATCGGAGAGGGATAAACTGACCACCCGCGGGGCTCTATTAAAAAATAAATAAAAATTTGAAATTGGTTTGCAATATTAAATAAACTGATAATTCGTTTCCATTTTTCGATATCATTAATCATATGTCCTGCTATACGGGGATTTAAATAGTTATTTTCATGTATTGCAATCATAAAATATAATAGAAAAAAATCCTCGGAGTGCGAGGTGGCCCAGGGAAAGGAACTGGCTCCTCTACCCTGAATGTGTGAAATTCACACGCCTGTGGCTTAGTCTGTGGTGAACTATCCAAACCAACCTTCAGGTTGAATCACTACGTGAGTGATGTATTACATAAAAACATTACATTGTTATGTATTACAATGTATTACATTGTTATAACATAAAAATATGTATGCCATAGGTTTAAATTATTCATAGTTCAAGCAAATAAGGTATAATTTATAATACTAATTGCATTTATATTTTAATTACAATTATATAATGTGCTATGTAACACACTTTTTAATTCCCTATATCTGTATAATATGTTATATCTTTTGAAAATTGAGACCAACGTTTGCATGTTTTGTATTTTGTTGACTAATGTTAATCCTAACACTGGTGAAAGAATCTGTGTTGAAAACATCTTGAAATGGCTGTGCAATGAGTTTTATAACTTAAGTTATAACAATCGTTGCTTTTCTTTTTTTGTTTTCCAATTATAATAATGTGCTTTTCGTTTCCTTTCATTTGTAAACCATGTTTTCATCTCTGAAAAATTAAGACCAATATTTGCATGTTTTGTATTTTGTTTACAATTTTATTTCTTATCGGAACTAAGATATGTTAATACTTAAAATGTTGTCCCATAGGAGCAAATATTCCTAGGACAATACATCTTTATTCTATTCTATTAGGGGGAAAGGGGCAGCAGTGTCGGCGAGATTAAGAGGTAGAGGTAATCAACGGGACAGACGACGAAGCCCCATAAAGGCCCAAAGTGAGTCAACGTTTATAACGCGCTTATACTCCAGGACCGGATGGATCTCTCACCACTCCAAACCTTCGCCTCACTGCGGTGGTGAATACACGGCTCTACTACCTCGCCGCACCACGTTACCCTCTACTCTTAAGGTAGTTTGAGCGCGATATTTCCCTAGTCATAATGGAGACAATATTCGAATTTAATATTTTCATTTCAGCGTCTGTAAGAAGTATGACGTAAATAGTGTAATATTAATGGCGCAAAAATATATAAATAAATAATAAATATTTATTGCTCCATCAAGTTTTGTACACAATATATAACAATAAACACAGAGTGGAGCTTTAGGTGATCCCTAAGGCATTTGCCTGCTGGTGGAGTCACCTTCAAAATAGCATAGTAATACAAGCACAATTTTTTTTTATTATAACAAAATGTCTCCAGTTGGAAAGAGAAACTCTTTAAAACAGAAAAATAATATACATAAAAAAGGAATAGAAATAAATACACAAAAGTACAAAACAGGATATTGATAGCAAACAATCCCTAAAATAGATCCCTAATCATATTTCCGCTAGTAAATAGCCAGAGTTTCACCTGCTTTTGGAAAGTATTGATGCTAGAAGTGACTTGGATACTCTGTGGTAAGCTATAGAAAATTTTTAGCCCCAAATGGAGAAAGCATCGTTTGAAAAGGGTTATATGATTTGGGCAAAACATATTAATCATTTTTCCGCAGATTGTATGAATGAGGCTTATCCAAGACTTTAGCGTTATTTCCGCTACGAAGGTAGAATAGTCTTAGCACCTTGTATATGTATAAGTGCCTTAAAGGGAGTATTTGCAGTTTTTCGAATACTGGAAAAAAAGGTGAACAACGACTTACTCTGGCTATCGTACGAACTATTGCTTTTAGAGCTGTTTCTGCACGTTTGAATGTATTTTTAAAAGCACTGCCCCAGCTTATTATACCATAATTTACCCTAGAATATACAAAGGCATAATATAATTTATACATAAAAGTTAAAGAACACTTATTTCGAAGAAAATAGAGTTTAATTTTACAATTTTTCAAACTATTTGTGACATTTTTAATATGTTGCTCCCATTTTAGTTGTTCATCAATTGTTACACCTAGGTATTTGTATTCTTTAACTCGTTCCAGTGTAAAACAGTCACTGCAACTCGTATAAGTAAACTTTGAAGAATGGTACACAACTTTAAAATCAATATAGTTATATGTGACAAATATTATCAATAATTATATAAATATAACCACATAAGTCTATAACTTGACTCCTTTTTTCACGTCATACGGCTAAAAAGCCATCAAAACAGAAGGTTTTTCGCGATTCTGTAAAACTTATTGTGGTGAGTAATAGATTAAGTTAAATAAATAGTTGAGAAAACATACAATCTACACACTGTTTGTTTTTTGGCGAAATATAGGTGTTATGAAATCCTAATTCTTTCAATATTCTCCCTCTGGGGTGCACAGCCGTAATCTGTCCCATGTAAAACTGCTTATATTTTCAGGAAAGCTGCTCGAAAAGTAGTTCTGCAAGGGATTATTTAATTAATATCATTGGAAAGGTGAGAGTTTTTTAAATGAGGTCAAAATCATCAAAGTCTAGGTGAAGTGATAATTCGCCCAAACTACCTTGACGTCAAAATGCCACTGGCTGCACGCGCCTCGCGCACACAAGAGCGACGTCGCCAATGTGACGTCGGGCCGACGGCGGTGGTGGTGCACGACCCGTTTACAAAGACCACAACACAGCACGCTCCATGGGATGACGTGGGTTCAGCGTGGCGAATGCATTATGGAGCCGTCACATGCACCAGGATTATGGCTTCAAAACGGGGATGCTCATCTTCATGAGTGGCTGCAAATGACGATTTCCCTCGCGAGCCTTCAAGTTCCAGCGGTAGAACTAAGGACAGGCGCGTGTCATGTAATAAACCCTGATGAACTACCGATTGACAGGTGGACACTATGTCGGAGCGAATGTGGTTCGACCAATCACCGTGCGTTCGCTCTACTGTTGGGGGAAACAATTTCTAATAAAAACACCGTTGAAGTGAAGAAAACACTGTTGACGAAATCGCGGGGCACGAAAGATTAAAACAACTTAAAACTTTGGTATTAGCTTTGATATTTAACTATCACAATAATCAATGCTCAAATAAGCTCACTGTTTGTTTATTTGGGCGCAAGTGAATTTCTGTTAATGTAGAAATTTAAAAATGCAAATTGCCACAGATAGAGATTTATTTGACCCGGGTTTCGATGCACTGCATCGTCATCAGCTATATAAAGTTTGAAAATCATGATTTTCAAACTTTATGTATCTGATGACGACGCAGTGCATCGCAACCCGGGTCGAATAAAGCTTTATCTGTGGAAAATTGCATTTTTAAATTTCTACATTATGCTTAAATTCCACAAAATCACGCCTAATACCTCCCTTTTCGAATTTCTGTTTTATCCCACACCCATTGCGGTCATGGGACATGTGAAGCTGTCGCCCTACCCGCCCATACAGTTGTGTACCTACTGATGTTTTTTTATATTTTGGATAGAAAAGAAATGCTGACGCATTCACGGTTGAAACATTTAAAACATGAAGTTATGTATAAAACGTTTTGAACGAACAGATTTGGATGCTCCTTTGAAAAATCAGGCGGCCAAGTTCGAATTTGATCATGACGTCACTTCGCAGTAAACATCGTAGTCAATGTGTAGTTAAATTATGTTTTCATATCATCAATATCATGAAATTGATTTTGGAATAACATTAGAATTGACCTTTTCCCAACATTATTTCACCTTTTTTCGAAGTCGTTACCTAAAAGTCTTGTGAAATTATATTCTTCTCCGCCATGTGTGCACCTTCCTTCATTTTTTTTAAAAGTACCAACTGATTCCTCGAGTCTCTTTACAGCAACGGAAAAGCTAACATTTGCGTGTTCTAAATACACTCAGAAATCTAATAAGAAAAATAATTGTGAACAATCGGATTCATGAAAATATTGGATGTACCTTTACCTATAGACGCCGTATTATTGACATTCAGGTGTTTATTCTAAAAGGCTCAGTTTTCCGGAAAGATCACATCAAAGTTCCTGTGCCAATACCTGGAGTAATTCTTAAGTATCCCTAAAAGATATTGAGACCCTAAAATACGAATTGTCTTCTCATGATTACGTGAGTCGGATCGGAAGTTCTGGTGCTGTAATCAAGAACGGAAACAAAGAAATGCGCGACCGTATCCAGGATGTTCTTTTTTCTGGGCTAGGGAGAGGTCAAGGCTGGAATAAAAATGCCATTGTATCGGCGCCATTGCAAAATTTCCCCCACCACTAATTCCGAATCGGGTTTGGGTGCTTCGACTGCCGAGCGCATATCTCGCAATCTAACTTGAAGCATTAATCCTAAAACAAACACGACATCCATGCCCGACGCGATATTCGCACTATCGCCCTTAGGGTAGTCAGATCGGAACGTTACCGACGCGGCTACCTTGCACAACGGGCTGATATTTTTTAAAAAATCTGAAAAAAATATATCGGAAGTTGAAACATCGCACGATCAATCTCCGTTGATTGAAGTATGCGACGTCTTATGTATATTTCCTACGTTTCCAGGATGATCAAACCTCGCAAAAGTGCTCGCCTCCAATTTCCTCCTGAAAATCTCCGAATCCAAGCCGTAAGTGAACCTCTTTCGGTGTATTTATGGAGTGAAACCATATTAGGTTACATAAAACGGTTCCTTACCTTTAAAATTATCCTTAGTAAAGAGCCTTCCTAGTTGTATTTGCAACAGTTAAATAATAAACAGCGAACGCTATAGTGAGTATTTTTCACTATCATACAGTAACATTATTTGATTTCAGGCATTCCCAGAGAATCTTCTCACTGAAAATATCTCGAGTTTTTCACCGGGCCAAGTTATCCATTTCTTCCAAAGTTTTGAAAGGCGAATCATCCACTGTCTTAAGGGGTCCCGGAATCTCCTGAATACGATGCACAAGTCGCATTTCGAAACATGGAAGAAAATGAGAACCGTAACCGGAAGGAAACCCGAGATTTTCAACCAGTAACATCGGTTTATGTTTTTATATTTTAATATTTAATGTCTCAGACATCATGCTGTGGAATTGATACATACTGGGTAAGTAAAAACAGCAGCACTTTTCCACAGTTTGTATTTTTTTAAAATAAAAACTAAACAACGTGCCTCGGATTACCAAGCCATCATCAGGTGCACAATTACATGTGTTCCTTACATGTTAGTGTGCAGCTGATGATGGCATGGCAAGCCGAAACACGTGATGTATAATTTATTAAATTTTAAAATACAAACTGTGGAAAAATGCTACCGTCTTTACTTACCCATTTTGATACTTTAGTAGCGAAGCAGGTAAAAAGTCACGCAGACCCCAAAATAAAACGTTACCCGCCACCAACATTACCTACTCTGGACGTACGAAACAAAAAGTTATAAATTTTATACCTTTCATTTTAAGCCCACTGCCAAATAAGACCGAAGGCAAAAGTTTTTTTCGAGTAAGAACCGAAAGGCATTCGTGCAGGCGAGGAGTGGCAGAGGACGATGGCCGCGTGAGGATCGAACCGCTCCTCTCTTGGCTCTCTCTCATCGAGTGGCTGTGTCCTTTCCGCCCTAATTGCATGGCCGCGGGGGGACGTCGAAAGGGGAAAAGAGGGGAGGAATGTGGGCATCGGCGAGCAACATCAGCAGCCCCGCAAACACCTCCTCCCTCCCCCCGCCGCGCTCCTTATCAAGCGCGGGGGATCGCAGGAATCGGTCGCCGGGAACCGCGGGGGGAAACTCTCGCACCACAATTCCCTCTCCCTCCCATCAACTTTCCACCCGCGAACACGCCGAGAGAGTTTTTTTATACGCTTCTCTTTCGCAGTCCGGGTCTCGGCAGGCTAGTGATGGGCCAAAGAACTTGCTTTTTTTCGCATGGCACTTAATTTATCCGGAAAAAAGTTTTGATTTCAGCCACAAGAACATTTTTGTCTCCGTTTTTCACGAAAAAAAAATTGCGAACCTCGACATACTACTGCAGATTACATAACGCCTGTGACCTTAGGAAATTAACACAGTCGAACGGACTGGTTTATAATGACATTTTTTCGCAACGATTAACGACGGAAATAGGAGGCGATAGGCACGGTGAGTTCCACCGCATAAACAGATGTACTTATATAAAATGTGGCCCTGGAATTTACTTTTCGACTTACTTTATAATTCATTAAAATATGCACTCAATGGCTCACTCCAGCCAGCGCCCCTGATACTTCACTGCCAAGTGGCGCGAGGCGCCCAGCGGGCTGCGTCACCCCAGGATACGCAATTATGCTATCATCTGACAATGAGTGAGTAAGTCGACAGTCCAAAAATGACGTCACGCAGCTTTTAGCGTTTTTTTACTTGCTCCTCCCACTGCTATGGCTCGTCATGGGAAAAACGGGTGGCACCCGCGCTAATGACGTCACCCAATCCCGAAAGATCGTCTTCGGACTATGTCACATGGCATTCATACTTCAGCGTAATGCATGCAGGGGTTTGAGGCGTCACTTCGTTGAACTCCTGAATGATGCATACACCATTCTGCGCAAGGGTTGTGATTCAAGACAAAGAAAATTCGAATGTACGACAAAACTTCAAATATCAACAATTTGCCCGCAAGGATGTGGAGTAAACGTGGGAATAAACCACTGAAACTCATTACCGCCACACCGAAATAATATGTAACTATGCCTGTCGAAAAGCAACATATTCAGTGTCAGGGATGCAAATTTTCTGAGTACAATCCCAACTTAATAAAAATATATATTTCCCTCGATGCATGTAAGTTAAATGCGTTTACAAGAAGATGCCGTATATACGAGGCCTAAGGAGAGCAAGAGTACGGAAATTCATTTATATGATAAAGACGATATCCATATTATTTCAAATCAATCAATTAATACAGGCTACATAAATGGCGGCACTCACTCTCACTTCACTGTAGTGCTAGGCGAAGGCGCGAGAAGTAATTGAGGGATTTTCTTCTCTCCGCGAACAATACGACAGAAGCAACTGGGAATCTTGCAAAACCCCCTTTCTTTTCATGATTGCTAACGAAAATATCCTACTTTGCTCGAATGTGACCTAAGAAATGCAGGTAACCTATGATAAGGAGATCTCAAAATAATGATTTAAGCAGACAGGGGAGGGGTGAACGCATACAGACAAAGATGCACTGACTCGCAAGAATTCCATCATTGAATCATTATTTTCTCCCGACATTTCCGAAAATAATAAGCAGAATTATTACCTATCAGCCTTTTTCCAACCCTACTTCTCAGACGAGAACGTTTTTTTAAACAGTGCCTTTTAGGAGTGACTCACGCAGTGAAGTCATTCTACCCATTAAGGCTCGGCGAATTCCTATGCGAATGAAGAATATGGTGATGCGAAGGAGTGAAAGAAACCAGGCTTCGTCAATGACCTACTATCAATAAAAGGAGAACTACAGACTAGGCAAATAAATTCTACGGCGACACAGTAGTGAAGAGAAGCTCACCAACCAAAGCCCCAACCATTAAATGCTTCGAATAGAGCCAAAGAATCTCACAGATTTCAGGAATTAAGAAAGAGTTATCATGGGAGGTTAATGGCAACTGAGACCACATGCGTCATGAAAGACAGGTGGTTCCGTTGGTAATAAAATGATTATTTGGAGAGAAGAGGAAGGGTAGAGATAAACCCAGCGATTGTATCCTCCTTATCTGAACGAGTTCCGACTAAGGGTCACACAATAATACGTCATGAATGGATAAAAGATGTGCAATTTCCCAAAAATAAATTAACCTTAATTGTGGAATAATACACATCTTTTATCAATTCTTCAAGTTCAAATTCCACGCTACACTGACAGAATCTTCTTAATTTGTTAGTTCTACGTCACTTACGGTGGAAAGAGTTAATTCTGCATCAAGGGAGTTTGGAGAAGAATGGAGAGGGTGAGCTGGGAGGCGAGGAAGACGAACGAGGATGTACTGGATACAGTCGGAGAGGAAGCTGGTGGCGGAAGTTCGGAGAAGGCAGAAGAGAGGAATGAAGTATGTTTTGCAAAGCGAGTGCATGTTGAACAGGGTGATTGAGGGGAGAACGCTGGGGACGCGTGGACGCGTAGGAATTCTGGACGAAATAAGAAGAGATGGACAACATGAGGAATTTAAAAAGAGATCTGATATCGAGCCATCTATAGGAAGGAAGTGAGATTATGAAGCATAATTTGGGTAGTTAGGATAAGGGCCAAAAGGGTCCAAAGGGGTTAACAGGGTCCAAAAACCTACCAATCGGCTGGTAGAATAACAAAATGGGAAAAATGTAAATGTTGCCAATATTCGAACCCGAGCCCTTCGTAGGAGGGAAGACTCTTGCCATTACATCAATCCTATCCCTCAGGAATCAAAACCCCTGCGCAGGAACACAAAACTCTTGACTTCTGGCATTCGTTCGCAGGATGAATAACAAATGAGGCCATGGAAGGTACACACGCTCTACCGATTCGTGAATCTCCCCAAGAGAGCCGACTTCACTGCCGGTATGACGACAATTGACGCAAAATTTTTTGGCGAATTAATTGCCGAAGCAATATAATAGTTCGTCACAATCATAAAGCAGAACTTATGTCCTTCGGAATAATCCCGTAGAAGAAGGTCGCAGTTTGTACAATCATACAATTTAAATCCAACTCTGTGGTATCTTTCCATAATTAAAAGAAGAACAGAACTTTGTTTTTTCCACAAGATTATTCCACCCGAGACAACCGGTTTCGGCAGTTAGGCCATATCAGGTACAATATACAACAAGGTCGTATCAAGGTCGTACAACAAGGTATCTTTGGCTTTTGGCGCTTCAACTAGGCGTAACTTAGGCACTGAAGTTATAATGCACAATATAACAAAAATTTCCTGGCAACTCAGATGTTTTCCGGAACTTAGCGAGAGTAGTGGACCTAGCAAACATCATAGAGCTTGTCACTTCTTTAAGGAAGGGCAGACTTGGTCGCCAAGTTAACAGGTTTTTGTTACACGCATAAATATTGACTTCGTGTTAGCTTGGGTGTAAAAGCTAAAGGATTGCTAAGAGGTAAAAGTGCACTCACACAATATATTTCTTCGTGGAAATGACAGAGATCCAGAAGAACGAAGAGCATTAAATGAACGGGGATAATCACAATTGAAGATGTTCTATGACGTTTGGGGAGAAAATATGCTTACAGAAAACTGAGCGGATTATAAGAGACAACCTTATTGGACACAATGTGAGGCGTAACACCCAGAAAATAATTACGGAAGGAATGCGGAGAATTACCGAGGAAGAAAATGGATGGAACCAATCACGAAAAAATTAATGAATGATAAAATAAAGAATTATAGGCGACTTATCGAGACCGGAGACGAACAGAATGCTCAGAAATTTGGAGCAGGGAGAGGCTGCCTAAGATCAATCGAACGGATGAATAAGGAAGTATATTTAAGATAAATACGAAATACGCAATTTACGTATAGAATACGAAAGGGCCACATGAAATACCACATTGAAAAGAAGAACCAAGTGTATAGGCTACGAACTGAGGTGCAATGAATTCTTAAGAGATATAACACAGGGGAAAATAATTATGCATAACCTTTCAAAATTATCCGGTTTGTAGATTTTCCAGTATTCTCTTTAAATTGGAATTGACTCCTTTCCTTTCTTGTGTACCACTCCCATAGCATACAATTCGTCAAAAATCACAGAGCGCACGGGAATGATTTCATGATTTGGAATTAGGTAGGAATATGGTGAATGCGAGCAAAAATCTCTACACAAAATGGCATACTACAGCTATGGTCATTTTGGACCGTTCACAAACATATTTCAACCCATAATGTTTTAGTAAAAAAACGAAAATGCGCAAAAAAAAGTCTCATTAAAATATTTTAAATACAAATTACCTGAAACGCCTGTTTAAAGTAAAAATTTCAAAATCTGTGGACATCTCGGAACTATCTCCTGAGACGGGTTTTAAGTTCCGCTTGACACTCAACTCTCATTTTAAATTCGGTTATACACTGCGATACGGACGTCCCTCTTACAAAATGGCTATTTACAAGTTTAAAAATCCCTATCACTGAGAAAAAAGGAAGCAGACATCGAGAGAGAAAAAACAGAAGAAATAATATCACAGAAAACACGGAGTCGGGTCTCGCCGCGCGCATCTTTTTCGAAATGAAAAAAACACGCTCTAAAAGCGCTCGAAGGCTAAACACAGCCAACGCCTCAGCGAGCTACTTGTTTATTTTTTTCCTTAAGTTCATCGCTCGTTGAAGGATTCATCGCCGATATGCACTCGCGTAGCAACAACGGCTGCTGCTTCATGCAGGAAGGCGGAAGAGGAGAGACTGCAGTCGGCAGCGCAATCAATAGATGCCGAACTCGCATCTTCCAGGTCGGTAACTTTATACTTACGTGACTGCCAATGAGGTACGTAAGAAAAATGAGAATCGGCCATCTAATGAAGGATTTCCGAGGTTGAAAAAGATGGGAAAAGTATGCACCATCGTGTTCAGCTTATTGGACATGAAAATAGTCTTTTGTGTATTCTTCGCAAAAGAACATGTCTAGACGTAACGTTCACAGATTCTCATGCATCCGACTTCTTCCTCATAAAACCCTCAATATAGAAACGGCTGCAATTCGCGATATCAAATCGTATGAAAATATATTTACCTGCGATCGAGATATCTCCCAAATATGAGCTTGAAAGGGACTTTTCAGAGAGGTAGTTTTTGGATTTCCATTATCAGAATGCCATGTGTATTTCACGCAATACTAGATGATTATAGTGACACAGTATCCTTTATTAATAAAAAAGATATTGAAGAGAAATTCTTTTTAGATAAGCCCTTCAAACAAAATAATTCGAACACGAATGTTTCATATTATGTCATATTAAACACTAGCAATGAATTAGTCCCAATAATTACGAATAGATACCACAAAGAATCTAGGACAGTAAACAGAACCAGCAATTGGCAACGAGGTTTTAATATACTCATTCTAGTACAATTGTTAATTAAATGCCTAATAATGCCCTGAAAAATAATCCTAGTAAAGCTGTTGGTGAGTTGACTTCGCCTATGAAAATAAGAATTCATTTCTTTCTACGACTTTCAGAGTTCACTGCATTACGCCCCAACATTTCATCATGTAGTATTAACATTTTTACTGACAAGTAACGATTTTCATGATAATAATTTCGTCCTTATTTGAGCGAATTTTAGGACTATCAAGTCCTTTCTTACAAGTAACTCATTTCAACCTATACAAACATCCATGCCCAAGATGGGGAAAAACCCACCCAGACGGGACTCGAACCCGCGACCTCAGCTTTGGCAGGCGAGAACTTTACCCCGCCGCCAACGAGGCCGGCAGTGATAATGGGTCGAACGGAAGGGGGATACTGATTCAATTTCGTCTCAACCGTAGACATTTTATTTTTGTAGCCATCGATCAAATTCACTGAGGACTTCGAGTGAATAACATCCTCAGCGGTGGTAAGGGGGAAAGGGTTAAGGGCAGAGGGACAGTTCTACTAGGAGGGGGGGCGCGTCCGGCCCGTATTGGCGGCGGAATCCTCTGCGGGGATAATACAGGGGGAGGGAGGTAAGAGGGAGGTTGGGTGGGCGGAAGGCGGTGGATGGAAACGACGCCAACAACGGCGCACAGCTGCAGTGCTAAGTAAGCGATTGTCCCGCGGGAGGGCTGATGTCATAATAAGAGAAGCGACCACATTCCTGAACCCCTCCCCACCCCCACCCTCCCGGCCCCCTTCTGACGGCTCACTTGAGCCCCCTCCGCAAGCCCGCCACACACAATGACACCACAATGCACAAACACGTGAATAAAGATGTATTCTGGATCCAATGACGTTAATGGACTAGGGTCCAATAGGTCCAGAGGAATTGGAGCAGCTCGCTGGGGCAAAGAATACGTATCTTCGAAGGCTTCATCATCGCAATATCCGACAAATGATACAAGAATCTATTCATTGAAACGCTGCTATTTCAAGTTTACAAAATCTGTAATTAAAAGTCTCACACGAGGCGAACGCCAATAGACAATCAGGAAGAGAACTGGTTCATGAGGCGAATTAGGTCAAGAAAAAAGATTGCACAGAAACGATGAGATGTCATGCACGGCCATGATACAACCACTTCAGAGAATGCTAGTCAATAACCGTATATCTGCTAATTAAAAATTAATTAATCACAAAATTTAAACTTTTCCTATACATCAGCAGATCGGAACATCCATAAAAAATAATCGCAACATAAGCTCCAACGCTGCCAGGCCAGCAGCACATCCTCAACATTATTTCTCAAATCCACAATCGATACTTAGTCGACTGTATGGACACACT